>CM060922.1:533829041-535136541 GCA_030737875.1 Allium sativum
CGCCCATCCACTTCTTAGCTTTGTTTTTTATTCACTGCAGGTAATGTTATGTGTTTCTCACTCGCCTATCAGGTACGAGATAACTTTATTACTTTTCGTTCATGAGACAGGTTTCATCTTCGTTTGATGTGGCGGTTGAAGTTCTCATCGAACTTGTTAATCGGTATGAGGTATAATGTAGCAATTTTGTTTTGTTTTTGCTTACGAATTTGTTTGTTCTGAAATTACAAAACAAGTAGGTAAGATATCAAGGATCAGTATTATGTTGTTTGGAAATATAAAGCATCGGAGATTTATTCTTAATTTGAATGAAAAATTCAAATTTTGTTTTTGGTTAATGTTCTTTTTTTTGGGGGCTTTATTTGAATATATAAAGTATATATTGAGATAGTTAAGGTTGATTAATATGTCAACGTTAATAAACAAAATTGTGCAATATCCTTATTGCTATATTTTGTGGCTACTTCTTATTGCTTTTATGTATTTTTGGTTTAACAATTCCCATAACGTCTTTAAATAAATAATCTAATTTATCTAATACATGCAATTTCATTTTCTTATATTTTCCTTTTTTTACGATTCATTATACAAAAGTTATTAAAAGTGAAATTATAACAAAATTCCTTATTATAAGGAGATTTAGTAAATATGTATGTATATCGTTTATAACAAAATACCAAACTGTCGAAGAGAATGATGACTTGAATGTAAAAAATGCAAGGAACTGAGTAGAGCCTTATAAAACAATGGTATAAAGCCATAAAGTAAACTAACAAGGATTTGAGAGTAACGATTAGAGAAATCAAATGAGAGGCTGGAAATAATAAACATTAACGAGAGAACCGAAATTCTTCTATTTTACTATAATAGATAATAGATTTGAAATATGTTACTTTACACATAATCGTTATGTTAAGAAAAAAAAAATGAATGGTAACTGAAAAGTTTCTATTCTTATTATTGTCAAAAATTGAAGTTATTGGTAAATTTATAATGTGAAGAGCATATATGAAAATATTGACGACAATGACACACAAGATAGTTGAGAATTTTGAATGTTTTGATAGGTTGTAAAGGGATTAAAGACGGGTAAATTTGAATATAATGTAAAGAGATTAATTTGAATGAGAATTTGAAATTACGAGGGGCTTAAATATTAAATAAAAGGAGAGAATTAAGAATTGTGGATTAAGTGTTTTTATTTTATTGTTTGGTAAATATATTTATTTTATCATTATTTAACATATAGATAAATATAAATATAATTGATAACGAGAGATAAAATATAATGAAACTAGTATGTAGCCCGTGCCGATGGCAAGGTTCAGATTTTGATCGACATTACAGACAATATAATGCGTTGAAAACAGTGTAGTCAATAGCGAATAGCGCAAAATAGCTTGCGCTATGCGCTATTTTGCGCTATTGCGTTCCTTTTAAAAAAGGTAATCACTTATATTTTGCCTAATTGAATTTTGTTTTTTTGCATCATATCCAAACTGTTCAAGACTCCAAATACAAACATCATCATATTTTATGCATGTATTAAATATTTTTTGATGCAAAATATGATTATATTACTGAAAATTTGATAAGTTCATATTGTACATTCAAAATAATTTTGGATATAATATACTTATGTCTTATAATTGTGAGTTATTATGAAATTTACTCCTGTATATTAATTGTGATGATACAAAACTCTTAAGAAAAAATGCGTGAAAATACAATTTTGCACAAAATATTAAAAAAAGATCTAATGACAAGTACTAAGAAAAACTTTATAAATAAGAAAAGTTGTAAAGTGAGAATAGACTCAAATGAAAATAATAAATGAAGTCTACAATAACAAGATTCAAATAAACATAAGTCAAACGTGATTCAAGTGTACAATAACAAAACATTGAAATTACATTATACTTTAAAATTTTAAAACCTAATCACTAGTTTCATCTAGATCAAAACCATTAATCATTATTTAAACAATCATCAATTTCTTCTTCTTTCGAATCATACTATGACATTTTTCCTCTAAGTCATAATAAGTATAATAGCATGTTATTTTTGGGCTTAATTCATTGTCTAAACTTTTAAAAAGAGACAAAAACAAAATAGCGCGCCATTTAGAGCTATGCACTATGATAAAATAGTGCGCTATTTTTGCGCTATAGGGAACCCTTGCGCTATTATAAGTACAATAGCGCAAGCACTGCGCTATTTGCTATTTATCGCTACAGCGCGCGCTTTGATAACACAGGTTGAAAATGTAAAATTTGATCAATGTTAAATTTATTCAGAGAATGATGAGCAAGAACTTTTAGTGTTAAAACATATAGACATACACCTAAGATTCTTACTTTCCATATTTGTACAACATGAGTACAAACAGAGTACAACAACGGAGTAAATCCACGCATTTGGGAATAATAATGAAAAAGTGAAAGGATGGTAAAAAGTTAACACAACAAAACTGTATTTTCTTATACGATGACTGTATTAATGAACAATTAAGAAAAATATAAAAGATTTCATGCTTTAGCAACCGTCTTATTGCAATAATGAAAACATAGGCTTGTACTTGATTAGAGTAAACAAAAAAAGAACCTTGATAACTTTGTCCATAGGAAGACAAAAGACTAAGTAGACACAAAAATTATCCAATTAACACAAATGTACATTGATAGGCTATTTAAGACTTTAACAGTATCACAGCTATTACTACTTAAAAACAAAAGAAATACATTTATGAATAAATTATTGACCAAAAAAGGATAGAAGTCATGTTCATTAATATGCTATTTAATAGAAGCACACTTGTTATTGCTTCAAATTAAAGCACATTCAAAAGAAATTCATTAGAAAAGAGAAAGGTAAATGGACAGTTGAAATCAGAGGGCAAATGGAGTGCTGTACTTTTTGGTTGTTATTGAACATTGCTATATATATATATTGTTAAATACTAAGTAAAACCCATAAAGCATTCAAAGCGATTCAAACAAAATGCAATCATTCTTGCACATTTAATATAAAATGCAAAAGATCAAATGATATCTTCCTCCTCATGCAAAAGATTCAAATTTTGATTTCTTAAAACTATTTGAAGATTACATCAAACTACAATTTTGATATGTTCCATCAATTCAAATCGATTTGCAAAATTTATTTCGAGATTTAGCAAAGTTTATAGAAAAACATTCTTTAAATAACAATAAGAAAATTAATTATATTGCTCATGATCATTATTTCATAAACAATTTTACTTGATTGTGCCGATATTGAAATTGAAAAGTAAAAAATGCTAATTTTTATTTTCTTAAATTTTGTCTTTTTTTATTTCTATTAAATAATTAAAGTTCAATGACATTTATTTGTGTCAATATTTGCAACTAAAGATTAAAAGGTTTTTAAGTCATATAAGCTTTACGCGCTTTGTATGCCTCAAGTTATTGATGCGTAAGCTTTAGAGGTAAAAAGCCTTTTGGAATAAACCTCAAGGCGTTTTCTCTTTTATTTCCTCGAGGCGAGCCTCGAGGTGGGTTTTTTAAAACAATGGTGAGGATGAAAGAATGTTACGTGTGTGAGGATGGAAAAATGTTGGTTTGGTAGAGGTCTCAGCTGAGAGAACACAAATTTCCTTTAAATGGATAATGGGCAAACGGGGCAATCGTGGAGTTAAATCAGGATGAAAACCGTTAACAGAGGTAATACATGGTCTGTTTTTTAAGACGTGGACAAATTATAGCCCCTTGACGTCTTTATAATAGCTTAATCACAGCCACTCTGTCTTTCATGTTAAATCCAAGGGATTTTATTATATAGATAGCTGTGCTGATACTCAAACTCATAGCCCCTAACCTTCTATGGAGAAATGTAAAAAAGCACTGAATGGAGAAATGATAGAGTGCTACGTTATCCAAGGATGCAATTGAGCTGTCATTATTACTGTATAATAATAGATAGATAATAGATAGTAGTGAGTGAACTAGGATTGAAGTAATGAATTTTATCTGAGAACCTTAGCAATTAAGTATTCTTTTTGATTCATCTCATCATTCAAGTTTTCTCATATCAAAGATCACCATCACTGTGGTGAAATTGTTTGTTTAATTGGGTTTAGGTGCATGGATACTCTTACCATGTGGTATTACAGGCCTCTTATGAGGAATATTATCATCAAGACAACCCTCTTGGTGGTAATAGTGAGGACTTAGGAAATCATAATATATATTCACGACTAACGGACAAACTTACTGAAGTTAACAAACAATCTACCTTATTACCTTAATAATAAACTAGATAGACCACAAAGACAGGAAATGCATTTGAAATTGATCCAGGACTGGATAATTTTATGAATATTTTCTGGTTCTAAAGGCAGAGGCTCAAATTTGTACCAATTTTCTTTTACATGGAGCTGGGGTTCAACTAAAGTACCACAAAATTTGTGTATGAAAATTAAAGGCATATAAAGTAAGTTTTTGAATGTCAAATCTCAGGTAAAGCATGAGACACCTAAACCTTATAACCATTCCGTTAATAATGCATCATTTATTGCCATTATCAGTTGGCTGAAGCCATTATTGCTCCAGCTATACTTGTTATTATTTGTACCACTCACTCATTAACTCCTTTTTGGATCATCTGCAAAATCCCTATATCCTGATTTGTTTTTTCCTTCCAATTTCAACATAGGGTTTACCAGAAGTGCTATTGTCTAAAATTCAATATCTTAAAGATATACTCCTATTACCAGCACTTTCTAATGGAGACGAGAAAACAGTTGGTGGGTTTGCATGTTTGTTGTCAGAAATTGGCTTGGCAGTGAGTGTTCCATTTAGCATGTAATCTTTTGCATTCAAATTGATCATTTATCACTAATTTTAAAAGTCTAAATTTAAGCAAAATACATGTCACAGTGTTGTTTCATAATGTTTAGTAGCATATTAAAAGTAGGGGGTCATGTTTTGTATTTTGTAGGCGCCATCATTGATTGCAGAAGCAAGCACCGAAGCTCTTGTCCTTGCAGATGCGCTTTTGAGGCAATAATTTATTTTGATTTTAACAAATCATGAAATCCTCATTTTTTTTCCCCTCCATTCTACAAAAATCTATTATTTCTTTCTAACTTTGCATTTGTTGTATTTACAGTTGTATTTCCTATCCGAGCGACGATTGGGATATTCCAGATTCAACCTTGCAATTCTGGTGAGTTATTACAGTATGAAATTTAACGCAGTGCTCTCATTTATTTGAAGTGTTTTAACCATCTCAAATCTTGACCAGCAACTGTATCTGACTTATGTGATTTACCAAAACTGACATATGCACATACGCATACACGAGTACACATGGGTGTACACACCTGTAACACACATGCAATCAACGGTTATATTCATGCATACTATATACCCAATTTCATACATATGTATAGTTATACACATACATGTGTTTATGCTTTACATACATGGAAAGGTGGTGTATACTTACATAATCATAAAAAGCTTGTATGGAAATTTTTATCACATTTCATTTGATTTAATTGGTCAAATTTCATGCTCAACCAACATATGGCAATAAGCCAAATAAGTAGCCAGAAGAATAAAACTATGTGATTAGATAAACGCTAATAATATTAATCTTTACTATCCTTGTATGTAGGGGATAATTTTTGATGATATATTTAGATGTGAAAACATATGAAGTTATAAATTAACGACGCTATCCATGTTAAACTTATAAACGCGGAAAAATGATACAATTGAAATTCCTCCTTTCATTGTAATGAATGATAATCAAATTAACATTCATAGTTTCTTCCTTAATTATCATTTTTTTGTTGGAACGATTATAAAAAAATCATTTGAAAAAACATACCTAATAAAGTGCACAGATAAGTGAGTAATAACATTGTTTTTAAAACCCACCTCAATACCGGCCTCGAGGAAATAAAAGATAAACTTCCTTGAGGCTTATTCTAAAAAGATGTTTACCTCTAAAGCTTACACCTCAATAGCTTGAGACATACAAAGTGTATAAAGTGTACGCCTCAAACTGTTGAAGCATATGGCTCAATTTTTTTAATCTCTAATTGTAGATATTGCCACTAATGAAAGTCATAAAACTCTAATTATTTAATGAAAATAACAACAACAACATCAAAGCCATGTATCCCAAGCAAGTTGGGGTTGGCTAGATATGAAACCCAAAATTAAGATAAATAATAATGGTAATAATACATATATAAAAAAAGGTTTAAAATAACCAAACAGGTGAAAAGTCGTCTGATAAAGTTTTTTTTTTTAAATAATAGTAATAATAAAGTAAAAAGGTTCAGTAAAAGTGAAATAAAGTCTAGAATAGTAATAAAAAAAGTAAAAGGGTTCAATAAAGTGAAATAAAGTCTTAAAAAAACCCCTAAGGTCCTGGTACATGGATTGCCAACTTCCATGCACTCCTATCCACTATCAACTCTTTAGATATACTCCAATTACTTAAATCTCTCTTTATTATCTCCTCCCATGTCATTTTAGGTCGACCTCTACCTCTCTTTGGGCCTTCGGCATGACCTATAATTCCAACGCGCACATGTGCATTGTATGATCTACGTTGGATATGTCCAAACCATCTCAAGCGGTGTTGGACTAACTTCTCTTGAATATGTGCAACTCCAAGTTTTTCCCGAATATCCTCATTTCTAATCCGATATCGTCTGGTATGCCCACAGCTCCAGTGCAGCATCCGCATCTCTGCCACACTTATCCTCTGGATGTGTTGCCTCTTAGTAGGCCAACATTCTGCACCATATAACATTGCAGTCCTGATTGCTGTCATATAGAACTTTCCTTTAAGCTTCCGAGGAATCTTCCTATCACAGAGAATGCAAGATGCTAGACGTCATTTCACCCATCTTGCTTGAATTCTAAAACTAACATCCTATCAATCTCCCCATCAAACTGCAACATAGATTCTAAGTATCGAAACGATTCCTTCTTGGGTACTATACCGGCCATGGTGACATCTCCATCATCTGAACTGACACCGCTAAACTCACACTTCAAATACTCTGTTTTAGTTCTACTAAGCCTGAAACCCTATTCTGCTTCCATCAATCAACACAACATCATCGGCAAAGAGCATACACCAAGAAATCTCCCTTTGTATATCTTTTGTGATTTCATCCATTACTAATGCAAAAATATAGGGGCTCAAAGTCAAACCTTGATGTAACCCTATGTTAATTGGAAAGTCTCTGGTCTCACCATCGTATGCCCTGACACTAGTTACAACCCCCTTGTACATATCCTTGATTAGGGTAATATACTTTGATGACACCCTCTTCCTTTCTAGCGCCCACCACATAATCCTCCTCGGCACTCTGTCATAAGCTTTCTCCAAGTCAATAAAAACCATGTGGAGATCTTTCTTTTGCTCTCTGTATCTCTCCATAAGTTGCCTAACCAAGAAAATCGCCTCAGTGGTTGATCTTCCAGGCATAAAACCAAATTGATTCCTAGAGACACTTGTCAACATCCTCAAACGCTGTTCGCAAACTCTCCCAAAGCTTCATTGTATGACTCATAAGCTTAATTTCTCTATAGTTTGTGCAACTTTGAATCTCCTTTATTCTTGAAGATCGAAACTAAAATGTTTCTCCTCCACTCATTTGACATTTTGTTTGATTTGAAAATATTATTAAACAACTTAGTTAGCCATGTTATCCCTGCATCTCCAAAGCATCTCCACACCTCAATAGGAATGTCATCAGGCCCTACCGACTTGCCTGATTTCATCCGTTTCAACGCCCCCTTTACCTCAGCTTTTTGAAATCTCCGCATAAAATGTCTATTGGTGCTGTCGGCAAAGTCCTCCAACTCGATTGAAGAGCTATCACTTTCTTCGTTGAAAAGCTTATCAAAGTATTCTCTCCACCTATTCTTTATCTCATCGTCCTTCACCAAAAGTCTATCATTCTCGTCCTTAATGCACTTAACCTGATTGAAGTCCCTTGTCCTCCTCTCGCGTAGCCTAGCTATTCTGTAAACGTCCTTTTCACCCTCCTTTGTACATAGCCTTTGACACAAACCTTCGTACGCTCGTCCCCTTGCTTCACTCACTGCTCTCTTTGCAATCTTCTTTGCCACTTTGTACCTGTGCATGTTCTCTTCGCTTCTATGATGGTGCATGCATTTGTAGCATTCCTTCTTTTTGATAGCCTTTTGCACCTCGTCATTCCACCACCACGAAACCTTGGGTTCTCGCTTGCTTCCTCTTATTATCCCAAATACCTCAGTAGCGACTCTCCGAATGCAAGTTGTCATCGCATTCCACATGACATTTGCTTCTCCTTCTACATTCCAAGCCCCTTCTCCCATCACTCTACCTTTTACATTTCAGTTTCCACATCGACGTGATCAAGTAAGATTTTTTATGAAACAACGATCAAGAGCCATGCAATTGATTTTCTCATTGTTATTTAAAGAAATATCTCTATAAACTCATTTAAATCTTGGAATAAAATATGCGGATCGATTTGAATTGATAGGAATCAAAATTGGAGTATGATGGAATCTTCAAATAATTTCTAGAAATCGAAATTTGAGTCATATGAATTTCAATTGTTTAATTTTATATATATATATATATATATATATATATATATATATATATATATATGTATGTTCAAAATCGGATCGTGAATGGTATTTTTTCTCCATCTTTTGCATCGGTTAATTTAAAATGTCAAAATTTCTGTATATATTTTGCATTTTATTTTTACTGGAAAAGCTTACGCCTTAACATTTCGAGGCTTACATTTTGTCTCATAGACCTGAAAACGCCTTATGCACGCTTTTCGCTTTTGTAAAACTTTGAGTAATACTGATATATTAATTTTGTTAGATCATTGTTCACATGCGTAATCTCCATACCATTGCAATAAACGATCATTAATTCTCACTTCTTTTTTTTGGGTGCAAATCTAATAGAGACAGAAATAACTAAACTTGATGGAAATCAGTAATCTATGCAAATTAAAGCATTGTTAAAATTTGAATTTTATTGTTATCCGAACATGCAACAATGAATTCAAGTGACATGGTAGAAGGTTATTAACTAGAATATATCTTTTGTAAATTAAAAAGAGTGCATTGCAAGACCCGCACGCTTGCCCTAGTGTTTAGACACTTCGTTTTGGACGCAAGAGGTTGCAGGTTTGAAACTTGCGTAGCGTGATTCAAACGTATATTGGCATGTAGTATGTTGCATACTACCCAGGCTTTGTATACAAGTAACAACCCCCCCCCCCCCCCCCAAAGTACTTATCAAGATCAAACCTTCAACAGTCAAAACATTGAAAAATTGAGAAACAAAGATAGTGAAATACTAAATGAAACAAGATAACAGGTTTACTTCAAAATCTATTACGGAAGACTAAAAATCAGTAATGACAATTATACCCTTAAATCTCTTAGCTTTAATCCATAATTTGTCCCCACATGTTAAAAATTCCCAACAATTTAACTTTTCCTAACATGCCTGATATCATTCTTTCAATTTGTCATTATTACTTTCAGGTGCACTTTGGCTAGTTATCTTCTTTCCCATGATTCAGGCAAGATGAATGCAGGAATGTTAACCCCTGTATTCTCAGTTTTACTAGACTCCCTTTTATTGCGTGCTCAGGTGGTTTTATACCATTTCTACATTTCATCCTTATTTTTGTATTTTTTTCGTTGTTCAATAGTATTTCCTCACAGGAAAATTGCATTACAGGTGCATGCTAAATATTTAATTATATGATAATGAAATAATTATCCACGTCTTAACTAAATGTGATATTAATGATTTGATCGTGGAATAGTTACACATGTGTGATTTCAAATTGCAAAATATGCACTTTATGATACAAGGCTCCAACCCAAATGTTTCTTTTCACATTGCAACTTCTACTTACTTTACCCAGCAATTTTTGTACTAGACTTCTGATCTGCAGATCAGTGTCACATAGTTCTGATTCTTCTGATCCTCCTGTGTTTTCCTTCCTCTGCAGTATGATCCTGAAGTAGATGATCTGCCTGATGGGCTTCTTCAGTTTAGAATGAATCTTGAGGAGCTTTTAGCATATATTTGTCAGATTATAGGTCCTGCATCATTTGTGAATAAGGTGATTTTAACTTCATAATGACTTATTAATATGCTACTATCATAAACTGAGTATAGTGACTCTGTAATGGTGTATAGGAAATTATCTGTACCTGGGTATATGTAATTATCTGTACTCGGGAGTCGGGACCTTAAACAGTACTGTTTCTTTTGAAAAAATATATCTCAGAAAACGTCAGTGCTTAAGGTACCCAACCATAGGTAATTTTTTGTACCTACAGACTCACGTTCCTCTTGAGAAGTTTTTGATATGAAACTCATGTAATACATCTTTCAGATTTTTAGTGGTGGATGGACTAATGCAGATACATTAATTCCGTGGGAAGATGTAGAATCTAAACTGTTAGCTCTCAATATGGTGAGGCAAGGTTTTGTGGCATGCTATTTTTGTTCTCTGTTCATTGACCTATGTACACTCTGGACATAAGAAATTTGTAGTTACTTTATTTCTTCTGTGGTTTAAGTTTCTTTGACATTTCATCATTGACTATTAGAATTTCAAACTATTATTTTAAGGTTAATTTGATTTCGTCCGTCCCAAGTCCTTCGACATAGCCAAGAACCTTTGTTGCTTTATTCACAATTACTGGATAGTACTATTACAGGAGGACACACGAATGATTTAAGTACAGTACCCCAGACTTGAATGTGTGTGTACATAGAATACTATTATACTCAACTTGCTCACCATCCCTCTTATGGGTCAAGTCTAATTACATGGCTATTACTCCTCCAAATGTCTTAGTGATTGTGAAGTGGATTAGCACTTGAACATCAATGTTAGTGCTTTTTAATTGATGTTATAGAACTCCATTGTGTCTCATTTTTACAGGTGTTGGTGTAAGCATGTCCTTTTTTATTTTCCTATATGATGTTACAACTTACAATTGCCCTTTGAAAGGGTCCAACATCTGGTAGCAGGGAACAAGTTCTTGATACCATTTGTTATCCTTTATACAGAGCACAACATAGATACTGTTGTAAATGTCAATTTTTGTTCCTTAACACGTCGCTGTATTGTTAATAATGGATTACCTTTTGTATTTCAGCCCTGTTGTCTTCCTAGACGGTGCTTGACTAAATACCATCGCATTTTATCTTAAGCATCATGACATAGGTCACGCCCATCCCCTTATGGTGAATTACATTGAGGCTAATTCTATTCATACACCTATAATTTCTTAACATACACCGTAAAATGAAATAAAATAGCATACACCAAAAATTTCTTTTCATACACCATGTCTTTCACAAAATTACCCTTTTATATTTTCAACACCTTTCCTCTCTTTAACCTTAAAACTAAATTACATAAAATTGGGAATTCATTGCAATATATTTACCTAAAACTTAAAAAAAAAATTAACACTAGTATCTTAAATTATTTGATTGTTATATTTTTAAATCACTTTTAATTTTAGATGATGGATATATGAACTTATGTTTTTAAATATTAGAAAGTTAAACTAGTTAAATTTTGGCGTTAAATTTAAACATGATTAGATTTGAATGAAAGATTGAAGAATTTAGTACTCTGTATAACATTAATTTTAGTAGTTAGTTTTAAATTTTAATTTTTATATTTAATTAAAGTGAAAACTGTTAAAATTGACGGTATATAAATATTGCTTGTAACGATATGAATATATTTTAATCCTCAAAAGAAATATAAAATTAATTTAACAAGTGATATAAATTAATTTATAATATACTAACTTTACAAGAGAAATTATATTGAGTATACATAATGCAAACAAGGGAGAATCGTATATATTTTCATTCTTTAATATTGATTCTTTTGTAATAAGGTCAATTTGGTCCGAATTTTTATTTAAAATCCCATGGTGTAGGTAAAGAAATTTGCGGTGTTTGAATAGAATTTGCCTTACACTGAAATTTTAGCTTTAGGAGAGGACTGAATTTTGCCTTTCTTCATCATTGCTGCTTAAAGGCTCTG
Organism: Allium sativum; assembly: GCA_030737875.1. Taxonomy (NCBI): domain Eukaryota; kingdom Viridiplantae; phylum Streptophyta; class Magnoliopsida; order Asparagales; family Amaryllidaceae; genus Allium; species Allium sativum. The sequence continues at coordinate 533,841,160 of CM060922.1, forward strand.
TACTCCTTAGTTCTTGGGTTAACTATGGATTGATTTTAGTGATCAAAGCAGGAGTTACCGTTGGCGCTGTATATTTTATTCATTAATTGTTTAAATGACTAATTCTTCCCACTAAACTAATATACTGATCAAATGGACAATGTCCATTCCATGCAATGGTTTAGTTATGCAAATCACTGCTCATATATGCTACTCATGGCTGTTCAGGTTTCGGATATTATTTTACAAGAGAGTCATCAATTTGACTGTTCATTGATTATGCATGTGGTGATAGTCTTAACTAATCGGCCATCTGAAGAACTCAACGGTTTCATATCCTATGTAAGTCACATAATTAAATGAGATATTTGTTGTAACCGCACCTCACTTTTAATTGCATAGCAAGGGATCATACTGAATGTCATGTAGGAATGCTTTGCCTACTAGTTATTTTTTATTTGGGTATTTACCTTTGAATCCCACATACCTAATTAACCTATGTTTTTTTGAAGTATATATAAAAATAACCACAGTGGCAAAGTGTACTGTCTGAAAAATAGGAAGATTCCTAACTGTACAGCTAAATGTGGGCACATGATATTGGGATGACATTATCAAAAAAAGTCATCTGAGACGCTACAGTATCAGGTTTCAATTATTAATATGTGTTTTCCTTTATTACGTAATTTCATTGCATGCTTGTAGGTGTATAAAACCTTAGCTGATGTGATTGGATCCTATTCCAAGTGGCTAGTAGCATTGCAAAGTAACATTAAACCATTACTGTAAGTGTCATATGGTTATATTTCGGATGAAAATTAGCCACGACCCTCTGCTCACTACTTTGTATACCTATGGTTATCTGCAGTCTATATTTATCATATGGGATCAAAGAACCAGTATCTTCAAATGCTTGCGCCTCATCCTTGCGTAAACTTTGTGAAGATGCTTCTTCCTTTATTCATGATCCACAGAACTTGGAAATTCTAATATGGATCGGAGAGGTATTGGTGAAAAATAATTGCCTTTTGTATTCTTATTACTTATTCCGAGCGCTGAAAGTTTGATGATTTAAAACATGCTAATATTAGTGGCAAGTCAACCAAAGTTATTATTCATAACTTTGATGAGTTTGAAATCCGATGATAAATCCATCTACTTGAATTTTTGGAAAAGGCCTGGGTGATTTTCAATGCATATGCTATCATAATTTCTTTCTTTCTTTACTATACATTATTTCTGTAGGACCTGGACAAGAGGGGTCTATCATTAACAGAAGAAGAAGAGGTTGTCGGTGCTGTAACTCTCACCATTAATTCGTTGTCCAACAAAGAAATAAAGAAGACTTTGTTGGCAAGGCTTTTATCATCTAGCTATGCATCGATTGGAAAACTAGTGCGTAAATCAGCTTTAACCATCGTTTCTTCTATATTGTGCTGCCGTGTTCATGATATGCAATTTGTTGAACAAATTTATTTGGTTGTTTTGTCTTGGTTAATACGGCATGCATCCACTTATGCACATTTAATTGTTTCCACAACTTATTTCAAAGTTAGAAACGTTTTCAAAAAAATAATCGAAACACATTTTTATAGCATGCTACTAGCATATGCTATCTTGATATCTGCAACCTGTTATGGTGTATTTATCGTGCGATGAAACTTACTGCATTGCATTTGTGTATGATATGTTATGTTTGCTCATAGGTAACTTTTTGCACATGCTTTTTTCTAATGAAAATCTAACTATGAATAATCCCTGTTTGTTCACTTGCTTTATGGTGTATCAGGTTCCTAATCTCAATAATACGGATTTGCTACAATAGGAAGTGTACAAAATTTCATGATACTTTATGGAAGCTCATTTACGTTTACATTTTTTATGTGTTTAGTATTAAAATTGTTCCACACATACACATTTGATTTAAATAAGCTCTACATGTACTAATTATTTTGTTTTGCATGCACGCGATACGTGCTGTTAGATCTTACCAAAAAAAAAAAGTTCTACATGTTTATGTTCACCTTTGACTACGAATTTCAACTATTACATTGGCTTTAATTCTCTTCTTTATACTTATATGCTACAATCTATATGTTATTTTTCTCCAAAATGAAACCTCAAATATTCAGGTTGATGTTGATAATGCATGCTATCTGAAGGAGAATCCCGCTGCATATTCATTGGCACTGAATTCTGCTGTCAAGGCACTATACAGGTACTACTACTTGTGGTGCAGTTCCATTCCTTATTTGTACATCATATAATAGTGTATCTGATTTTACGGTCGTAAGTGTCATCAATCAGCATCAGTCTCATAATTTATGCTTACTGAGTTTGTTCAAAGCTTGTTTTTGAGCTATTCATGAAATTAGCTTTTGACTAAGGTATTGGTCCAGACTGACGAAATAAAGATTAATTTGAAGGTTGGAGATAAATCAGTTTGTAGTTAGTTCGGTAGTTGAATACCTTCTTGTATGCATCAGTGCTGACTCGTAGGATTATTTTACTGTATTTATCTTTCTAACAATGACAGTCTCCTTTTACTCTCTTGTATGTAGCTAGTTAGTTTGGTGGTTGAATATCTATATGACAACAATAATAGATGTTCAAATACAGGTATGGATTAAATGTAGTAATATAATTAAAGACAACGCTTGTAATTGGATGAGCCTGTAAGATTTATCTAGGAATTTACCAACATAGAAAAATGATAAGGTGGATGTTGCAGGGGAATTTAGAGAATTTAGTTCTCTGTATCTTATAGTTTGCAGTTATTTGCGTATATACCTTACTCAAGCAAATGGTTTACAAAATGGGTATAAGGTCACCAGCTATTAATAATTAACTGTTGATTATTATGACAGTTTTTTCTATTGAATTTATCAATCTTTTTTGCAAGTAATGTTTTTTTCTTTCTAATTTTAGAATGGGAGCCGTGTTTAGTCATTTATCAACTGATCAAGCTGAAGATGACACTATTCAAATTCTTTTAGAGTCATTTTGGCCGCTACTGGAGAAACTATATGAAAGTGCTCATGTGGAAAATGGAAGTCTCTCAGTTGCTGCTTGCCGTTCCCTTTCACAGGCCATCCATTCTTCTGGTTTTAAAATTATTTTAGTCATTCCGATCTGAATATTTAGAAACTTTAATAATTCTAACATCATCATATGCCCCACACACACATTGCAGGGCAACATTTCTTAATTTTGCTGCCAAGGGCACTTGATTGTTTGTCAGCAAACTTTTTACAGTTTCAGAACCTCGACTGTTATGTGAGAACAGGTGCGACTAAATTAGCGTTAAATGGCAGTATTCCTCAATGGTTGAGAAAAGTTTGAGGGGTCCTCGTAATATTGTGCTCCTACCAATGAACAGTTTTCTTTCTAATTCTACAAAATTATATCAGCTGCTGTAGTAATTGAAGAGTTTGGGCATAGAGAAGACTACGGACATGCATGTATTAGCACATTTGAGAGGTTTACCTCCGCATCGTCTGTTACAGCAATCAATTCTTCTTACATATGTGATCAGGAGCCAGATTTAGTTGAAGCATACACTAATTTTGCGTCAGCATTTGTTTGCTGTTGCCCTAAGGTTTAAGAACTATATGCTAGATATCACACGGGACTCCTCGCTTTTGACCATGTAGCAGGAAACCATTATCCACCTTACTGTAAAAATTCTTCTTGAGTGGATTATACTCGATGCATCAGGATCATTTTAATCTTTGTATTCAGGGTATGGTCATAGGATTGGGATATTCTAAACGAATAAGTAAAATTTTTAGTTCTATCGAGACAGCATTATAATTTCAAATGATATGAAACTTTGAATTCAAATGATTTCGAATTTTAAATTTAAATGGTATCAAATTATGCATTCTAATGGTTATGAAATTTTGAAGAATAGATGATATGGATGCACATGGTCAATATCCAATTTCAGATTTGGATACAGATATGACTGGATATCCAATTTCAGATCTGTATATGAACATTATGTCTATAATTTAACTTTTGTGTGGAATATTACTTTGTATATGCACACACACATACATATATACACAAACTTATGTACACACAAACTTGTGCACACAAAAATTCAGATTGACATACTCTGAATATGAGATGTCTTTCTGTTACTTGGTTCACAAAAGAGAGGTTTCCCGTGTGTTCAGTGCTATTAACTTCGGTTACTTTCGTGCTATACAATACTGACCATAAAAGCTGATCGCTCTTCTTTCTGCAAATTATAGCAAGTTGTTGCTGCAACTGGCCCACTATTGGAGACATCCTTTCAGAAAGCAGCAATATGTTGTACAGCTATGCATCGTGGAGCAGCATTAGCAGCTATGTCATACCTGTCCTGTAAGTTTTAGCTGCTATATTTTGCACATAGGTTAATCATTTTTTGGAGAATCATATTCACTATTATATCTTCTTCTCACTTATGTCGATATGGTGAAGTTCCTAATGGAGTTCTGTATGCGATTAACAGGTTTTCTAGATGTGAGTCTATCTTCCTTGTTGGATTTTCTGTCTTCAACAACCGATGGATCATTATGCTCAGTGGTAACTCAAGTTTTATCACGTAGCGGGGAAGGACTTGTATCTAATGTGGTTTATGCTTTACTTGGCGTTTCTGCTATGTCGAGGGTAACAATGCATTATTCGTCTTTTCCACTCAAAGTTTTAGAATTAGTACTCTTGCTCTATCAGCCAATGTCATTAGTACTCTTGCTCTATCAGCGAATGTTCAGTGCTCTAATAGATACGTTGATCATAATTGAGCTGTTTGTCCATTACCGATTCTAGGTACGGGTACCTGCATATGGTTTTTGCACTAATAGATAAATTAACCATTCTTGAAAAATATATGCATTGCCTTGCAAATGTGGAAAAAAACTTGCTTGAAAAACATGTAATAATAATAAACTTAAGTAATCAAAATTTATTTTGCATATTGTAACACACCACCCCAAGACCCACCCTAATAAAGAGCATTACTAGGTAATGTTGTCTATTAGAGCGGAGAATAGCGCTGGTTAAGGGCGACCACTCGTAGATTTGCATTATCAAGTCTTAAGCACGTCAAGAAAGTGCTCATAAATTTTCTTTTCCGGGAGGCTCAACATACTTAATCCTTACATAATACAATTCCACACTGGCTACAGAATCAACTCAGAACACAATACATATAAACACAATCAGAGTCCATAGAACTATTATACAATATTACATCGTTAGAGTACAACCAATGCATGTGCTACAAAATAATAAATACACCATTATCACTTTCTAAAACAAGATACAACAATGAATCAATAGAAAACTCTACAACTTGAACCCGATTGGAAGCTGCAACAGATAAGATAGCCCAAAAGAATGACTGTTAACCCCAAACACAACGACTTCACCTGAAACATCTTGGTCTGATCTGAGGAATACACACATGGTCAGTCTAGTTTACAAATCAATATAAGAATAAACAAGCATAAGATATACAACTCTTGACCCAAAGAGTTGTAAATAAGATGACATAAAGGAGTTAATAGGTTTTAGTTCACATGTCATGACTCAAGGGATAAATGTACAAGTCTTGTGGACTAGTAATAGGCTAAGTACATCTCAAGCGAGTTAAATTATCAATAAAGGGAGTACCCTACTCAAAAACATCTAAATCTCAAAATATGATAGATTAGAAACCTAAATACTCTTTGCAAATGTACGATTATTCTGATTGATACGATCATCCCGATCGAGTTAAAATCATCAAACCCAAGTCATAAAAGAAATCATACAAAATGTAAACGTGCCATAATAATAAAGTCCATCCCGAGCTATAATGTTGCTAATTCCGAGCAATGACCAAGTATTATCAAATGAAAATCATCAACATCAAATCATAACATGAAATCATCATAAATAATGTGCACATGCCAAAAGATTATAGCTTATCCCAGCTATAATATTGCTCATCCCGAGCAATAGCCAAATACTTTATGTATTCAAATTTAAGCGTCTTTCACTGCGACTACCCCAGCCGAGTGTATCTTGATCATCCCGATAAAGTGAACAACATGAAAAAAGAATCAAGCAAAAACACTATATGATCGGAAAGTTATGAAGGCTCAAACATGGGTTTTGCTATGATTTTAGCACAACAACAAAATGATCAATATGACTCAGAAAAGCTATGTATTTTATACACAATAAATTGATTCAACAAATAAAACTGAAACAATGTAAACTAGAAAGTGTGAGTCCAACAACTCACCTTGATTGGATTATAGCAAGATTTCCATCAATTTGGAGTTGTAAATGGTAGATAAAGAGCATGGAACATCAAAGAAGGAACATGCAACATCTCTTTCTCTCTCTCTCTCTGTGGAAACCTACTGTAACTTTCTTCATGAAACTTGAGAGAGATAATAGCTTGAAATATTGACTGGAAGCTCTTTCTAATTTGAAAAGAAGTATTATTCCCTTAAAAAAAACTGCAATTTTGACCTCGGTGCAGCAAGGATTTAACATAGCAAACTTACTTATTTTCCTACAAAATTTTTACAGGTGTGTTAATGAGTTGAGAATAACATATCCAAATTTTGGATTTTTTCGATTTTTCTAGAATTAGTTATGATTTTTATGCTGACCTTCGTTTTCTGCCCAGATCTGACCCGAAAATCACTAGAGAAATGAAGATGCTTGACCAGTCAAAACTAAACCAAATGACATGAAATTTGGAGAAGAGGTGCTGGACCACATCAGCAACAATATACCAAAATTTGAGAATTTTAGGAAATTTATATGGATTGATTTGATTTTTCGAACAACCTAGGGTTTTTACTTTGAGAGGAAGAGAAAGCCATTTTCTAACCGAATTTCACAAAGAAGAAGAAGATGGAAAGAGGAAAATGTATGTAGCTTTTACAGTAAGTACCCAGAAGAAATAAAAGGGTGGAGGGAATGGGCGAAGTACCCATCTAAGCTCAAGGTCAACTTAATTATGTTATTCAAACTTAATGACACAATTTAAGTGTTAAAACATTAATTAGCAACATAATTTTTCTCTATCAATTTCTCTAAAACCACAAAACACACTTACACACAAACACTTATCAAATTGTGTTAGATTTTATAATTCAACACCCAAGTTAATCACGTGAACATACTTGCACTATTTTAATTATCATGCTTAACATAATACAATAAAATAAATGTGTTTGTTAATAATATCTCTATTTATTTGCATAATCTCTACCACACAACAAGATAATTATCACCAATGTCTCATTTTAACAAAACAAATTATTAAACATGTCAAAACATATTTTTTTAATTATTATTATATATAACAATTTACTATGGCCCAAAATTACAATAATTGCTTGGATAATCAAATGTATACAATCGTTGTTATCAAACTATAATAAAATAGTTTTAACTCAATGATTATCACATAAAACACTATTACTATTTTATTTAAATTCTACAATACACACATATATATTTATAGGTATTGTTGGCGTTTAAAACGTAAATTTTCCAACTTATTAATGCAACAACGTTGTTGTATATTTAATTGACTCAATAATTTAATTTTATTACCAATTCTATAAGTATTGATTCATATCAATATTTATATTTTTATACAATCAACAAATCAATTCGTCGATTGATTGATATTTTAAAAGTCACATGTACAGTTTAAATTCATTAATGTAATTAAAACACAATTCCTCTATTGATATCATTATCAAAGATATATCTAGTATTTAAAACCTCAATTAATAATTTAATAATTACAACCAACAATTAATTTAAAATATTGAAAATATTTTTTCCCCTTTAAGTATCGATTTCCAATCAATAATTTATATTTTCAATATCTTCAAAATAATTTAATTACAATCTTGAAGTGATAATATATATTGGAATAAATCCCTTATTATAACCAAGTTATATATTTATTTCAAATACTCAATTTAGAAATGCTCAAATCTCTATTTTCTTATTTAAATGTTGTACGAGTTAGTCTCACAAACTCGTATCACCAACATATTATCTTAAGAATCACAAAACCCATTAAATCCTTTTCGATTACCCGGAAATCCGGGTTGTTACACATGTAGTCTTTACAAGAGAATTGCTGACAATGAAAATGAAGCAATCAAAATATCGAATGTAAAAATCCATAAAGTACGATTTTTTTTAAGTTGACATCAACTATATTATAAGTGTATTGCTAAAGGCACCCAAGTTTGCACTACATGCTACAATGATGTGGTAACAAGAAGTGCAAAACCCGTTGCCTTTAGAGCCACACCACCCTACGGAACTAAAGACACCTAGTTTTGCACTTCCTACTACCACGTTATGGTATTAGAAAGTGCAAACCTGATGCTTTAGCAATAGACTATTATAAACATGTGTCAATTGAAAAAACATATAGGAAAAAATAAATGTCTTTTGATCAGGATTGAGAATCAGACCTGTAATCTCATGTAAATACCAATTTTGAAAAGAAAAACACATGCCTTTCTATTAGGATTGGTTCAGACTCATGACCTAATTTACATATAAATATTCTAACTGAAAATAAAGTGTAGCACTTGTTGGAACTGGAATTCAAACTTCTGGCTCATTTGTATGCCAAGGATATTTTGAAAAGTGTACGGTCAAACAAAAAATGTTGATGTATTACAATTACTTCTGCATAAGTAAAATTCTGAATCTAACAAAATCGTAGAAATGAATATTTTATAAGCAGCATGTAACGTTGCGAATATGATATGTATAAATATACCATTAAAAGTTTGCACTTTTTGTGAGCATTAGAGTTCAAACGTGTAAGCATATTAGTAATACCAAATTTTCAACTAAAAGTAAGAGATATTTTGTAAGAATCGGACTTCAAAATTGTGATCTCATTTATATACCAAAGCTGTAACGGTCTGAATTTTTGGTCGATTAATTATAAACATTCAGTATTTTTTTTACGTTGAGTTGATAATACAAATGAATTTTTTATCGTAATTATCGATTAAATAAACGAGACACGGTTTAATTTCGAGTATATTGAATTATCGTAATACGAAAACGAAAATAATTGAATTCTAAATTTAAACTGAATCGGAATGATTCAGATGATCAATATAAATTCTATTTGAATATAAACGATAATAATAATTTATTATCAGGGAGTTGATTGTTTTTGAATTTAAATTAAATTATATCGATTTAATATGGTATTTAAGAATAGTAAATTTACAAACGACCTCGGTTTTTGACAAACCAATTTTATTGGAGTTCGAAATGTCAAATCATAGCAATGTGTCAAGTTTCCCTACGATTGGAGCTCATTTGTGGTCATTTGAGCGTGTTATTTCAGGCATAAGTTTCGTGAGGATATTATAATAATAAAATTTATCGGGTAAGCTCAAAATCAAATCGATATCAAAGCAAATCTCTTTAAATCAAATCGAATTAAATTAAATTATATTCAAAATCAAAATCATAATCTTTTTAAATATATTTGTATGTACGTTGGCCAACACTAGTTAAATACCAGCGTACGATATGCCCCTCTTCACCATTATAAAATCGCGCCTAGCTTCCCCTTAATTCCTCTTCGGAAAAATCATATGCTTCAGATCAGAGAAATGACTGCCTCCTTCAATGTTTCCAAACTCGTATAAAATCAAAGCCTTCGTTTTTCTTCCATTAAAATCAAAACCGCCTATCACCAAAAACATCCCTCTTCTATTCCTTCATTTTTTGTTCTTATATCGTTTTCTTCTTATTTCATAATGATTTGCATTTCTGTGCAATTTGGGTAGGACGTGTGGTGAATTTAGTTAACTCAAAGAGTAAGGATTTGCGGGTCATTACAGTTGGTATCAGAACTTAGATTGAGAGAATACCTAGGCTTTGGTGGGGTTTACTCATTAGAGATAGAGTCAGAAGAACCTTAGAATGAGTTGAGTGTATATATATAATATATACGAGAGCGCATATTTGTTACTCGATATAAAAGTTGTTTTATATTGTGTTGATTTATTGGTTGAGTGAGTTATGAATTCTGATTGCTTTGTAGGACGCCACGATATCGATAGGAATTTCTAAACGCTTGAACACGATAAACTGATATAGTATGTTTTTGGAAATGGGTAAAGAAAAAATTGTACCCAAAAATTCTATTTGATATAAAAGGAATAATTTCCTGAAGTTATTATAATATATGCATGTGTTGGTTGTTATTATTATAATCAAATGAGATTATAAAATTGGAATGGTTATATATAACCAAATAGAATTTGTATAAGAATGAGATATACAAATGAGATGAACTGAAGTTGGATTCAAACCATAATTTGGAATTTAAATTCGGGAAATTGAAAAATATTTTTTTCGAAGTATATTAAAGCAATATAGCTTTGGTTTGAAAGGATTTTTGAATGATAATCTTTTTAAATGGATTTTGAAATTGTTAAAGCACTGAACTCACTTCAGTCGCTGGAAAATAATTTTGATGATGACTGCAGTATCATCAGTATTCATTTTCAAGTTCTAAGCGATGGATTGCTACCTTAGAAAAGTTTTCGATGGAAATTTATTTGAAAGAAAATAAGTTGTTTTGGAAAATTTAAATGTTTTGAATTTGAAGTGGAAATAAATACATGTATATATTTATGTGATTTTAAAAGGATTTGAAATAAAAACCCGGAAATGTGAATGTTGGAATTTAAATTTAACTTAAGCAAGTTAAATGGATCGAAGTAAATAAATTCATTAGAATCAATTTAAATGAATTTGAATGCACATGAATGAATATGAGTTGGATGTGGATATATAAGTTGTAAATCATTCAGATTAAATGAATGTAAACATATAAAATGTGTGATGTAAATGGAAACCAAAAGTTTTGGTAGAACTAAAGTTATAGATATATGAAGAGTTGAGTTTCAACATAAATGAATTTTGAAAAGTTAATGGGTTTGTAGCATTTTTCCTACCTTAGTAATTTCGAGGATGAAATTCTTTTACTGGGGAAGATTGCAACGACCCGGATTTTTGGTCGATTAATATAAACATTTAATATTGTTTTAAATGTTGAACTGATAATATAAATGAAATTTTTATTGTAATTATCGATTAAATAAACAAGACACGGTTTAATTTCGTGTATATCGAATTATCGTAATACAAAAATGAAAATAATTGAATTCTAAATTTAAACTGAATCGGAATAATTCAGATGATCAATATAAATTCTATTTGAATATAAACTATAATAATAATTTATTATCGGGGAGTTGATTGTTTTTGAATTTAAATTATATTATATCGATTTAATACGGTACTTAAGAATAGTAAATTTTCAAACGACCTCGGTTTTCGGTAAAAACCAATTTTATTGGGCTGGAACATCAAATCATAGCAATGTGTCAAGTCTTCCTGCGATTGGAGCTCATTTGTGGTCATTTGAGCGTGTTATTTCAGGCATAAGTTTCGTGAGGATATTATAATAACAAAATTTATTGGGTAAGCTCAAAATCAAATCGATATCAAATCAAATCTCTTTAATCAAATCAAATTAAACTATATTTAAAATCAAAATCATAATCTTTTTAAATTCTTTAATTATATTTGTATGTACGTTGGCCAACACTAATTAAATACCAGCGTACGATATGCCCCTCTTCACCATTATAAAATCGTGCTTAGGTTCCCCTTAATTCCTCTTCAGAAAAATGGTTGCCTCCTTCAATGTTTCCAAACTCGTATAAAATCAAAGCCTTCGTTTTTCTTCCATTAAAATCAAAACCGCCTATCACCAAAAACATTTCCCTCTTCTATTCCTTCATTTTCTGTTCTTCTATCTTTTTATTTTTATTTCATAATGATTTGTATTTCTGTGCAATTTGGGTTGGACGTGTGGTGAATTTAGTCAACTCAAAGAGTACGGATTTGCAGGCCATTACAGTTGGTATCGGAGCTTAGGTTGAGAGAATATCTAGGCTTTGGTGGGGTTTACTCATTAGAGATAGAGTCAGTAGTACTCTAGAATGAGTTGAGTGTGTGTGTGTGTGTGTGTGTATATATATATATATATATACGAGAGCGCGTATTTGTTAGTCGATATAAAAGTTGTTTTGTATTGTGTTGATTTATTGGTTGAGTGAGTTATGAATTTCGATCGATTTGTGGGATGCCACGATATCGATAGGAATTTCTAAACATTTGAACGCAATAAACTGATACAATATGTTGTTGGAAATGAGTAAATGAAATAATTTTACCTAAAATTTCTGTTTTGATATAAAATGAATAATTTTGTGAAGTTATTATAATATATGGATGTGTTGGTTGTTATTATTATAATTATATGAGATTATAAAATTGAAATGGTTATATATAACCAAATGGAATTTGTATAAGAATAGGATATACAAATGAGATGAATTGAAGTTGAATTCAAACATAATTTGGAATTTAAATTCGGGAAGTTGGATTTTTTTTTTCCGAAGTATATTAAAATAATTTAGCTTTGGTTTGAAAGGATTTTTGAATGGAAATCTTTTTAAATGGATTTTGAAATTGTTAAAGCACTGAACTCACTTCAGTCGCTGGAAAATAATTCTGATGATTGTTGTAACATCATCAGTATTCATTTTCGAGTTCTAAGTGATGGATTGCTACCTTAGAAAAGTTTCTGATGGAAATTTGTTTGACAGAAAACAAGCTGTTTTGGAAAATTCAAATGTTTTGAATTTGAAGTGGAAACAAATATTTGTATATATGTGATTTCAAAAGGATTTGAAATAAAAACCTGGGAATGTGAATGTTGGAATTTGAATTTAACTTGAGCAAGTTAAATGGATTGAAGTAAATAAATTGATTAGAATCAATATAAATGAATTTGAATGCATATGAATGAATATGAATTGGATGTGAATATATGAGTTGAAATTCAGATTAAATGAATGTAAGCATATATGATGTGTGATGTAAATGGAAACTAAAAGTTTTGGTAGAACAAAAGTTGTAGAGATATGAAGAGTTGAGTTTCAACATAAGTGGATTTTGAAAATGTTGACATACTTTTTGGTAAAAACTGTCATACATGGAATATCTGGACAGTATCGCACTCGGATACGGAGAACATCATCAGAAGACAGGAAGCGATTTGGTTGAAGTCGCATTACAAACAAAGAATGGTCCGAAACTCCTATCAGACGACCTCTTTTGGGTCCGAAAACATCAATTATGGAGCTTTGCTTGGTAACTCTTATAGCCCTCTGAATTAGCTTCAAGTAGAACGTTTGTTTGGGCAAAACAGACTTATGGTTTGAAAGTTACGCTCGTTTCCGTGAACGGGTGTAATCTGGCATCGACTGACAATCGCTTGGATGAAGTGACGAAGCATCATTAGCTCGAACTATGGATCGGCTCGTAACCTAACTCGGCTCGCCCCCTAGGGCTCGCCCTCTCCTTCCACTCGTGAAGATCCCCCTGACTCGTGGTGCACTCATTGATCACGACCCCGGCTCGTGGGGGATGGGCATAAGGGTCACGACCCGACCACCAACTCCTCACTCCATCATGACCCTCGGCTCGTGGAGGCTTATCACAAACCGACTCCTGGATCTGCTCCTATGTAGCTTGTTTTGACATATTCTCATGTCATATCTTCCTCCTATCAACCCGGATCTCATCACACTTGTCCTGGGACTTGGAGATGATTTCTGGACGTTTTTCACCACTTTTCGAGATTCTTGGGATACGTGCCACGTGTCTCACGAACCGCTATCAGGAAATGGCTATAAATACACTATTTGGAGGATTTTCAAAGGATTTTTGACCATTTTTCTTCACGGCTTCCACCATTATCAACACAAGGACTTTGTGTGCTTCTCAAGGCCAATTCGACCCAGTCTAACAAGAGGATTTCGTGTATAGAATCATTTTCTTTTCTCCACTTCTTCTTAAAAAGTACAAGGATGTTTGTAAATGGATCTCACAAATTGTGAGACGACATTGTAATTGCAATTTCTTATGATTTAAGGAATTTTAAAGTGGACGTAGGCTTGGTTTGAGCCGAACCACTATAAAAATCTCGTGTATTCCCCGTTTTTATTGCTCTATCTGCATTTTGTGATTGTGAGGTCTTCACACTGCATTTGTGTTAGGCCCAGATTTTAGTCTAACAGAAAAGTTAATGGGTTTGTAGCATTTTTCCCATCTTAGTAATTTCGAAGACGAAATTCTTTTAAAAGGGGAAGAATATAACGATCCGAATTTTTGATCGATTAATTATAAACATTCAATATTGTTTTAAACGTTGAGTTGATAATATAAATGAAATTTTTATCGTAATTATCGATTAAATAAACGAGATATTTTGAGTATATCGAATTATCGTAATACGAAAACGTAAATAATTGAATTCTAAATTTAAACTGAATCGGAATGATTCAGATGATCAATATAAATTCTATTTGAATATAAACGATAATAATAATTTATTATCGGGGAGTTGATTTTTTTTGAATTTAAAGTATATTATATCGATTTAATATGGTACTTAAGAATAATAAATTTACAAACGACCTCGGTTTTCGATAAACCAATTTTATTGGAGTTTGGAACGTCAAATAATAGCAGTGTGTCAAGTTTTCCTGTGATTAAAGCTCATTTGTTGTCATCTGAGCGTGTTACTTCAGGCATAAGTTTCGTGAGGATATTGTAATAATAAAATTTATCGGATAAGCTCAAAATCAAATCGATATCAAATTAAATCTCTTTAAATCAAATCAAATCGAATTAAATTAAATTATATTTAAAATCATAATCGTTTTAAATTCTTTAAATATATTTGTATGTACGTTGGCCAACACTAATTAAATACCGGCGTACGATATGCCCCTCTTCACCATTATAAAATCGTGCGTAGCTTCCCCTTAATTCCTCTTCAGAAAAATCGTATGCTTCAGATCAGAGAAATGGCTGCCTCCTTCAATGTTTCCAAACTCGTATAAAATCAAAGCCTTCTTTTTTCTTCCATTAAAATCAAAGCCGCCTATCACCCAAAACATTTCCCTCTTCTATTCCTTCATGTTCTGTTCTTCTTCTATCTTTTTCTTCTTATTTCATAAAGATTTGTATTTCTATGCAATTTGGGTTGGACGTGTGGTAAATTTGCGGGCCATTACAAAAGCATTTTGGGAAGTTTATCATCAAACCAGAAGAAGGTCAATGTATCATAATTACTATCAAAGATACTGTTGGATGTTGAACATGAATTATTAAATACGAAAATATATTTTATCCATTGCTTTCTGTTTTAATGTTGAACTGAAAATTGGAAAATTTTGCTATCTTCCTAAGCTATGTACTTAGCGTAATGATTATAATCTCATTCATCTTGCTAGAGATTTTCCTCGAGATCTCATTATTTGCACTTAAACGAGATGATAAAATAAGTTACATTCATATCTCTTTTGTATTTCTGTGCAATTTGGGTTGGACGTGTGGTGAATTTAGTCAACTCAATGAGTACGGATTTGCGGGCCATTACAAAAGCATTTTGGAAAGTTTATCATCAAACCAAAAGAAGGTCAATGTATCATAATTACTATCAAAGATACAGTTGGATGTTGAACATGAATTATTAAATACAAAAAATATATTTTATCCATTGCTTTCTGTTTTAATGTTGTACTGAAAATTGGAAAATTTTGCTATCTTCCTAAGCTATGTACTTAGCGTAATGATTATGGTTTCAAATCTCATTCATCTTGCCAGAGATTTTCCTCGAGATCTCATTATTTGCACTTAAACGAGATGATAAAATAAGTTACATTGATATCTCTTTTGATATTCATTTTGCTTGTGATATACAAATTTCAACCGAAATTAGGATGAAGATCTCATTTGAGATTTCGTTTAAGATTACATGTTTTGTATTATGCAACTTTTTCACTTTTATACGATTCAAATGGAATTATGATACCAATTATTTGTTTATTAATAATTCCTTTGGGTTATTTTGTTTCCTTGCTAGTTGCTTTTTTTTATTTGAGTCAAGTCATGACCGAATGACTTCATTTTGTTTATTTTGTCAATTTATAAATGAGAAGAAATTCCTTCGGTAGTACCAAATTAATCAAGTTTCTACGTTCCTTCAAACAAATTGATCTTCTCTTTTTTGCGCAACGACTGTTGTCTATGCGAATTAAGTACCCTTAAAATTCACTTCTTAACTGACAGTCAGTAGATTTTTTTTATTGAATATCAATTTATATTCATAAGTTGCTAGAGACAATCTTGAAATGTATTTAAGATATGATGTGTCAATTTGAGATGTACAATCGATATACGCATACACTCAAAATCTCGTCCAATATGAGATCGCGTGGGAAAATCTTAAGTGAAGTAATCAAAATATGAGATTTTGAGTGTTGATGTAGTGTCTACGACCTTAGCATAGAATAATGTGTGCCTTTTGACTTACTACATGCACTGGAATTGTTATATTTTTATTTTACATCATAATTAATTAAGGTAGACTGTTTTTATTATTTACTTACATTGATATGATATGCGAAATGAAGATTTTTTTTTATTTTATTTTTTGTTTTTTTGATCATTTAGTAAAAAGTGTCATTAAACATATTTCCATAAGCATAAAATATCATTTAATAGATTACATAGTATAACGTCTTGTATTGTATTTTTGTTTATAAGTTAAATTTGTTTATAGAATAATAACATTTGCTTATAAGTTAGAATTTGAACTATAGCTTTTGTTTATTGTTTAGTAGTTAAATTTCGGGGTTTTTAGGCACAAGGACAAAAAAGCAAAAATTTAGGTATAAAGACGCTTTTTAGTGTAAATCAAGGAATTCAGGGGTCCACCATCATTTTCTATTTTATTTTTACACTAAAAAGTGTCTTTCAGCATAAATTTTTGGCCTTTTGTCCTTGTGCCTAACTTTTTCTTTAATTTTGTCCTTTACACTAATTTCCTGTTAAATTTCAGGTATAAGCAAACGGTTGATTTTGTATTTTTTGAATGGGAAATAAATGAAGAAGTATGATACATCATTATCTTCTACGTTGTGTCATGTTACTTCGATTGATTTATTTTGTTTCATTTTATTTTTATTTATTTTATATTTGTAACATCTATTTATCTTAGTTTGATCACATTGAAGTACAAAAATTTATTAGTTAGATCAGTATCAATTTATCATTTCCTATATACACATGAATTAAGAGAGGTGTTATTTGGCTAACTGGAATGAAAGATAAGGGAAAATTATAGAAATAATAAGATTTATTAGAGGAGAAATATCCACCCTATATTTAATTTAGTGTACAAATTTACAAACCCATTTCCACTAAAAACCCTTTATCGTTTTCTCTTTCGTTTAAAAAGCTACCCAACCAATTCATCTCTTCCAACTCTCTCGTTTATATTGATATTTCTTATTTGATGATTTAAATATTAACGAAACATATAACTACATAACTCGATCAAAACAGAAGATCGTAAAAACTCTTCAATACATCACTGAAACTATGAACAGAAGGAAATACCCCAATATTCATATCCTTTTGTGTTTTACATTGGATGGGATAATGAAAATTGATATGGAAAATTGGATGGTGACTTGGATGGATTCTTCTCGATAACAACGATAATAATTAGGAGTTTAGGATTTAGATATGAAGTGAAGAAGAAATATTTTTGACAAGAGGAAGAGTATGTAGAAAGAAGAAAAAAGAATCAAATGCACATTGGTCGATTTAATGATTTTATTTATTTTCATATAGGCAGAAAATCTAATTTTGATTCTTCTCTTAAGAACCCTTCTAATTAAAAGAATTATCATCTTTTCACTCCCCTTATCCAAAAATGTTCTCTTTAACAATTCCCTGAATAAATATATAATAAATTAGAACATCAATATCAGTTTATACATACATCATCAATATTATATTGCAATTTGCTTTAAAAATATTACATCAAAAAGTAGAAGAGAAATTCCATATCAATAACTACATGCATTTGTCTTCAAGCAAAGCTGAATTAAAGAAAAGGGAAAAAGGGAACATCCTTTGGAACATAACAAATTAATTTGTGAACTTGTGAACACAGTCATACAGTGAATATTGTTATGCATTTTTTGGATCGTTAAGAATGAATGAATAAATGGGAATAATAATAATGCCACATCTTTTTTTTTCCATTGAGCATCTTTCCGTAACGTGTAATTTAGTGCGCCTGCACCATGGTGCACCTTTTATTATGACATAGTGCTATGTTAAGTGTTATTAGTGGAGCGAGTGGACGCACACCTTTTGCATCTGTGCTCATTTAATCTCATATTAACAGTCTTTATTTTCTATTTTACATGACCATTAATTACTCAAACCTAGTCATATAAAGTTAAAGTGAGATTAATATTTGTATAATTTTACAGAATACAGCAATAAGAAATGCTCTCTAGTAATTTACTTCAAGAACCCATCACATTGAATTATCATTCTCATAGCCTGTAAAAATACAAAAACTGATGAAATTAGCAATTAGCAGGTTCACAAATCAGCAACAATACTGCAGCAGTTTGCAGCAATTTGTAGTCTTTCCGAAAAAACAGCAGGAAAAGCTGTTCTTCGTTGGGATTCTCTATGTAATTGGTTGCAAACAACAGTAAGTTTCGTTCAAATCTTTTACTAAACTATAATATGAAGCTAATTCGCCAAAAAACGATAACTCACATGAATACTGTATCAGGTTCAAACTCTTCCTTCAGAATATCTACAGCCAGGTGAAGCAGAAACCATAGTTCCTACATGGATTAAAGCTCTCTCTCATGCATCATCGGATTATCTTCAGAGCAGAACAAGAGATTTTGCAATAAACAGTAATTTGCATATGCAAGGTAAAGGTGGAAGAACACTGAAGCGACTCATTAGGGAATTCGCCGATAGCCATCGAAACATTTCTACACTTTCATAATCAGTACGTGTTCCCCCCTCCTTTCCCGGAAGTGAATATTGGAAGCAAGTACAAAGCATGTTGTGGATCCAAAGTTTTATTTAGAAATTTTGGTTTGTGTTGAAAATGTGCATAAACTTTTAGCTACAATGAAGATTTCAAGCTAAGGATTCATTTGGGAACTGTAGATATCGAGTTTAGGTTATGTTTTTCCATGTATATTGGAAGATTGTTGCCTGTTGATCTTAATCTGGGCAGACATCATTTACCACAATGATGCAATGTTGACGTACTATTCAGTGAATTATTGGCCCCGTAAGTAAATGGTGCTATGGATATTAAAAACTTAACTAACACAAATCCAAGAGAAAATTATTAGTGAATTATTGCATGCTTTTATATGTTTCTAGTGATTCATAACTCATTACTAAATTAGCATGTTGACGTAGTCAATGCATATCAATTTTGTACATTATTTTCTGTAATGTTGATTTTGGAAGTGTTTTAATGAATAGATATGACAATGTATTGGAATTAGATTTACTTCGCATTTACTATCCTTTTGCTGTTCACATGTTAATTTTTTTTTAAAAGAAACATTCTTTGTTCCTTCATCCTCAATGTAACCTTGCTGAATTCGAGTAACGTAAGGTGCATTGTCTTCATAAATAATAATTCATTTTTATATAGTTGAGGGGAGTCGATAGGTATTTTCAGTATGCTCAATTAATGATTTCAACTAAACAAATCATTGACTTGTTTCATGTAGTAATAATATTTCAAAATGACTGGGTGATTTGCTATCAACGTTTGCTTCGTAGATCGTCATAAGTAGATCGTCATAAACTAGCTGTATTATAGTTATTGAATTCATAACCAAATTTGTGATCTTGTTTTATGTGGGTTAGAAAGGCAATCTGTATTAGCATAGCCAACTATATTTAGTTTATTGCCTATTAGAATAGATTATACCTAAATTTTCCGTTGCACTAAGACATCTTATGATATGTTTTAGACTATTATAGTATCTTTTCGTTAGTGCAAAACCACGTTCTTTTAGAAGTTTATTGAAAATGCAATATTTGATCTCATGCATTGGTCAAATATAATATGCTTTAATGACACTGAGATATTTTACTTTTAGGCCAAACGTATTTTCATCTTCTTTCTAGCGGTAAGAGTCCCTTTTAATATCTAAAGATCTGACAATCATAGATGTGTTAAATGGATGTGCTTTGTCCATTTGAAAGCACTTTAGGATTTTCTCAATGTAGCCTGCCTGTTGGATTAGTATGCCGTTAGTATTATGCTTTATCTGCAGATAGACAATTTTCAGTTTTGTCAATATCTTTCATTTCGAATTCGTTCCTTAAACAATCTACTGTTTCATCAATCTTTTCTGGAGTTCCAATGAAATCTATATCGTCAACATAAACTGCAAAAATAGCAAATTCCTTATAAGGACACATGGACAAAAGAGATTGCTTTAAGGGATAGTTTGACTCAGGTCTCTGTTAAGCTTCAAAATACAAAAAATCTCTATTTAAAATTTTATAACTTAGGTCTTCATTTTTTAAAAATCATCAAAAAAACAGAAGGAGAAAAAAAAAAAAAAACGTAAAAATTTACCAAACTTCAAAATTTAATTCAACACATAACCATCATCGTATTCATGCATTAACATTACAAAGAAAATGATCCAAAATAATAATAATAATAATAATAATAATAATAATAATAATAATAATAAGCACGCTACATATTTCTTCTGCCATTTTCCGTATAATTGTTGACACTGCAGCAATTATGTCAAAAAAGTTGCAGAGTTTCATGCAACTTTTGCTTATTTGCGTGAAAAAATAAAACTCAAAGCCTATATTTATTAAGACATTAAAATATTGCAGGAAAATCAGTAGAAATATAATTTTTTTTGCATACAAATGAAAAATATTTCGTCTGCAGTAAATTGCTGCAAATGATGCAACTATTTGTAGTATTTGCTGATATTTCAGCAATTTTTTCATTTAGTTACATCAACTGTAAAATAATTGTTGGTATATCGACAATTATATATAAATAATTGCTGATATATCAGCAATTATTCATCCCCCTTTCAACACATGCATGTACTGTGTAAATAATTAAAGAAATTTCTTCAATTTTTCACTAAAATTGCTAATATTTTAGCATTTTTTGTGTGTAGAATACTTCCGTGAATATTAACAATTTTTTTAATTTTTTTATACAACAACACAAAAAACAGAAAAACACGTTACTACATGATATAGAGACCCACTTTACAATCAAACTTACATAAGGATGCGCAATGAATGATCTTTGAAAATAAGGATGCTTAAAGAATTTCCACTCGCTTTAATATTAAGTTTTTACCAAATATTCACTACGACGGTTATATCACATTCTTTTAGATTGTTTCAAACCATATAGTAATTGTCTCAGTCTTAAGTACATTAACTTTGATTTTGCTTCAGGCCACTTATATCCATTTAGGTTTTCATATAAATATATCAAATTTATCGTAAACATAAATTATCACAACACCAGTTACTTTTATATCAATTTTTCAGAAATTGTAAGTCATATCAAATGTCAAAATGTTATGACATAACATTATAATATGTTTTTTTTTCCAATTCAAAACTTGGTTTCTACAGGAAACTTTGTACAACAAGTTGTCTGTTGTATCTCACAACTTCATTTCTATCGTTTTGTTTTCTGACGAATACCTATTTATAACCTATTGGTTTAACATTTTCTGATCGGTCCAAATACACAATGTATTTGAAGCTATCTAGTTAATGCTCCGCTATATCTATTATCTTGGGTATATCCCATAGTGGTTTTCTACCGCTACGCTATTTCTAAGTAGCCCCTGAACTGCTCATTCCGCTTTAAGACTCGCTATATTCCTATATTCTAGATATATCTTATTATTTCAACCATATTTCGTTATTTTCTCTGTATCTTCTATAAAAGAAATGAATTAAAAATTACATTTATACATTATAAAATTTATAAAAACAGTTTCTTTAATTGGATCTTTTAACATTTTTTTTCTTAATAAAAATACTATATTACCCTACTAAATTTAATTAAGCTAAATAAAGTTTACATTTATTTACATATATTTGTACATGTTTTTATTTAAAATTTAAGAATGTAACAATTATAATTAAATTCAATATTAATTTATCATTTATTTAATTTATATATCTGTAAAAGCATTAAGTACGAGTTTTATATGGTATTTTAGAGTCAGTTGTTGTATCCTGCAACTTCCTCACTTTATCATCGCTACAACTTTTTGCACCTATGTCACCTTGAATCTACTGAGCTTTTTAACTACAAAGATTTGAAGAGAGTCTAGCTCAAATTATATAATATCTTTCTATTTTGGCCAATCATGTCTTTTTCGATATTCCTTTATGTTAGTTGGTTCATTACCATTATTCTCAGTATGATCACAACTTTCAGTTATTTCAAATTATTATTCTACTTCGGTCCCATACTTCTTCATAGCTCGTATAAAATGTTGAGGTCTCGTTATTATTGGATACCACTATATTTTTGAAAGATAATTTTATTTCTTTTGAGATAATAACTCCTTTTCGTTTTTAGAAGAATCGAGATTTTCATTTAAATGATCTTTTGAATCATTTATGTAACAACTTGTTTTTTTGTTCTTCTAAATTTGTTTTTCTATTATTTCCTCTTACTACTCCACTGTATTTATATTCCCTCTTACTTTTGTTACATTTTCATTGTGTTTTTTCTTTACACATTGTATTGCAGCATTATTATTATTAAAGAAAAGAATTGCAGTTTCATCTAAATTTCCATCATAACATTGCAACCTCTCCATCAAAACTCCATCACACATTTTCATATTTCATATTACATTTTCACATTTCATATTACATTTTCTGTGCATATACATTTTGACATTATATTTTCATTCTCACCTTCAACTACCTTCTGCTAACAACCATACATATCACAAGCTTCAATAACAACCCTACTCCATTGCATTTTTGACCTGCTTCACCAGCTCATTCCTTCCCACCATACTTTGAAAAATCACAACCAGCCATTGCCACTTTCGCCAATTCTCATACATCAATATTTCTCACAAAATAAAGCTACAACCATTACACCATTCACCTCCAGTCCCTCCAAGCTGCAACACACCATCATCAAAACAACAAACCAACCTCCCCTTGGACACAACTGCTAATTAGCATACACCATCCAATCTCCTAATAATAAACTGAAACCTCCTTCATCCGTAATCACCCAGCCTCACCACCATTACCATGCGACTCCTCTAACCATCACACAAACCCAAGTCCATCAACAAATCTTGAACAATACATAACCAAGCTCTACCTTTATGTATCAATCTCCAACCCCCAAACCACTATCCTAAACACCTTCCAATCTCAATTGCAAATTCATCATACAAACTTTCCACCACATCAACCAAAATGTAACTTCAAATTCATTAATAACTTCACTAAGCCTAACTCCCAAAATATCTAACCACTCAGACTTCCCCTCCACGCAATATATTACTGACTTTCATCTCCTTAGAACATGCAATCGCATACACACCTCAACTGTCATCGGAACCAAAATCCTCAGTCACTTTTGTTGCAATCGCAAATCACCGACCTCCCAATGACCTAAACCTAATCGTGAATCAAACCCTAATTGCTAGTTTTTTTCCCATTTTATTTCATCATTTTCTGTAGTGTTAGAAATCGGGTTTTTCTAGAAGAACAATGAGCCGATGATACTAGGATGATGATAGGATGAGTGTAGGATCCAAACCGGTTGGTTTGCCTTTATTTTTAGTGGTGTAAATCGTCGGACCAGACCGAACGGATGTGTGTCCTAGTCCTGTCTTTGTGCCGATCTTCAGATCCGCTTAGATCAACACAGGAAGCCTGATTTCATGGTTCAAAAGAAGATTTCTCACGCTGTTGTCCCTAGTCATGATGATCACTGAGATGCCTCCATCCAGCAACAACCTACTTTTGATAATCAAACTCATGTCGCGCTTGATGTAGCAACTAACTCCATTTCCAATCCTCCGGTTACCAAACTCCAATTAGAGGATATAATGAAGAAACTAAAAGAGACTCAAAGGCAACTTAATACGCATATTAAGAAGAATATCGATCTTATGGAATAGCTGCATCACGCCACTCAAGTTGAGGTTGATCGGATTGAGGGAAACATGAGAACTCTCACTCCTGTTAATCACATCTTAGAAAGTTCCTCGTCTTCATCGCAGCATAACAATGAAATTAGAGGAGAAGGCTTACTAATGACAACATAGGTATAGCCACCATAAAGAGGACAAACCAACTTGGTCATCCCTCGATCCCTCCCGTAAGATCGGGGATGATCCCCTTCACTGGGTTACCCATGCTGCCATGATCTAGAATTTATTTCTTGGACTCTCCCTGATGTCAACAAGAACCAATATGCTCATGCTTAACGTCAATAAAAGGAACCTAATAATGTTGTTTAAACAAGGAGGCCACATCGCAAACATTATATTGAGTTAGATCATGACCATTGTCAACTAATGGAGACCACAATTCCCAAACTCACCGTTATGATCTAAAAGACCATGAGGGAGTCGCAGGGTCTAGCTGGCAACGATTAGGAAATTAGTTTAAGACGAAACCCCTTTACAAATATGTCGTAATTGCCAAATGCGCTTACCAATTCAATATGCCAGTTAGACCTGCATACTCAAGAAAAATCAATCATTGGCAATTCCTCAACAAACATGCATGACATATAGTCTCAGCCCAGACCATCGACGTAGTGAAGTGTAGGTGCATCCCCGTTGTAACAAACCACCCAGAATGGGCCTAAATTCCGACCCAGAAAAGACCCATCGGAACTTAGGGACCTTCTAAATGGATCGTTGGTTCCTATAAGGAATCACTTAAAACAGAAATAACAAAGTAGACTAAACGAGAGAAAGGGATAAAATATAATATCAAAAAATAGATGTACCATAATAAGCACCATAATGTAGCTTACATAGATATCTCAATAGTTATAAAAGGGTATGTAACGACCTGGATTTTTGACCTTATAAAGTCGGCGCTTAATACATCAAAGTATTCAAATGCCGAAGATTCCAACGTCGAAATCCACATCGCCTTATTTTCACTTAAATGAATAAAATATTCATTTATATTATCCAAATGGAACGAGACTCATTCAATACCATAATCCATATATGTGGTGTAGTGTGTCATATTTTTACTAATGACAACCATAATAATATTCATAACAATCATTAATCTATCACACAATATTTATAACGTAAGCGTTTAAGGTAATTAACACATACATACATGATTAATTGTAAATGTAATAACATCCATAACACCCATAAAGCAACCACAACAACCACAAAACAACCAATATAATCAAAATATAATTATAATAAATATCAAAATTGTTTTCATTGAGGATTCCACTCCGCCAATCATTATTGTAGGACCTTGATCGCAAAAATGGACAGCGTAACCGCGTTTTTCACCGAAATTTTCCCTCTACTATATATATGCATACATACATACATACATACATATAAGAGGAGGAGGGCGTAAGGGGTAGCCGAACTTAGGGGTGGATGGTGGAGAGGGATGGCGTGTGTTTGGGTGGTGGATGGCCTTGGGTGGTGCGGGGTAGGTGAGACGTGGGTGTAGGGTCGTAGTGGTGTGGGTGTAGTGGCCGAGTGGGGAGGTGGAGGTGGAGGAGGGAAGATTGGTGGAGGTGAGAGGTTGGGTGGCTGAATGGGAAAGAAGGAGGAGGATAGGAGGAAGGGAAGTAGAAGGAGGAAAGGAAGAAGAGGGAAATAGGAGAGAATGGCGTAGTGTAGGAAGAAGAACGCAAGAAAGGAGAAGAAGTGGAGAATGAAGAAAGATGAAAAGAGGAGGAGAGGGTCTTTTTATAGGATGGAAGGAGGCATAAAGTGTTTCCGTTTAATGAGGCACTTGTCTCACAAGGAGGCTTTTACATGCATGGTGAGCCTCACTTGCCACCTTAGAAAACCATGTTCTTATGCATAGTTTCACTACAACAAAATATGATATTAATAACGCTACTTAATAACACGCTATTCTAAAGTGTTATTATTTACACCTAATTATTTGCTTTTCTACTAATTTTGTTTTGTTCATATCACTTGTAACGCTCCCCTCCCGAAATTATTCACCGTATCCCTCTCCCTTCACGAATTATTGTCTCTCTCTCCCCCAAACCCAATTCCTCTCCCTCCAAAACCATTTCACCTCGAAAAAAAGCATGTCGTTTGGATCCAATCTCCTTACCCGATCGAAGAAAGCAAGCTACTTTCATCTCCAATCTCCTCAACCGATCTATCAAAGCAAGGGCAGGTTCACGCGTTTTGATCTAATCTTTGATTTGGCTTTTGGTAAGCGAACTCTATTAACTTTTTCTTCCTATTATTTTTCTTGCCTTCGTGTGTGGATGGCTGGACGATCCTACGAAAGATTCTTGTACTCTGCGAAAATTGGTAAGCGAACATCGTTAACTTTTCCTTCCTATTGTTTTCTACTCAAATCAGTTCTGGAACCATCATTTTGCCTTCCCATCATCCAACCGAGGTACAAAAATTTGCATCCATGCTTTTTATTGATCGAATTCATCAAAATTGGATTCTTTGAGCAAATTGGAAACAATGACTTCCCAGGTAATCGACTTCTGTAATTTCTCTATTTCCCTCCTCTTCACAAATTTGCTAAATTTCTTTCGATTGGAATTTGACTTCTACTATATAACATGTGTAAAGTAATTCCACTTTTCCCTAAAATTGCAGATCTTGGTTATATTATGATGTATGGAGGCCAGCTTAGCTTTGCGACGAATGCTTATGGCCTTCCTTGTCGATCAGTCTAATTCATGTAGCATTGTATTTACTATATAATGCTTTTTTCCTTAACAAATATTCACATGATATTGTCCTCCTATCAATTTATAGATAAATTATTGGTACTTTCTACATACAATTTATCGGCAATACAATGTTTGTTTGCCCATATTTAGCGGTATATGGAAACAGGTTCTGATTTACATTGCAAAAGGAGAACTGCTGCTTCTTTGATATGTATCATACTTTCAATAAGGCATGTTGTTTAATCCAACAATTGTGCTATAACTTATTAAGTTATGTAGTATGTGGTGGTAATTAACATGCTATAGAAAAACTTATTAAGTTATGTAGGATGCTATTCACAGTTATATTCAATCATGGGCAAAAGATTAGTGGTATGCATTGAAATCAGGCAGGTACAACAGGTAGTCATTGAAAAACCTGTGTGCTTTGCGCAAAATACTGCAAATCTTTAATGACCATGTTTTTAATACAGAAAAATTGTAGTTAACTTACTAATACAGTTGACCAATGTGTACGTGTAGTAGTAGCATATTTTCATTATTTCATGCTTCATCATTTGTTATTGTAAACTTCATAATGGTAAGAAGTAGTGTTATATATGTTTGAATCATTATTTATTATTTCCATTTTCTTCTTACTTCGTATGATGTTAATAGGAACCCCCGTCCCCATAAATGGGTGATTGTGTTACGATTATGCATACAAAGAATTTCCTTTGCTTATATTATTTTACATAATTGGGTATTTACATGCATCTATGTTTATATAAATACCTGAACCAACAATTCAAGAACATATTTTAGGTGAGAAATCTTTCTTCGTTATGGCCTAAACCTAAAGGGCTAAAACATATCTAAAGAATTTTTCAAATTTTAGGTGAGTGTATGCGTGTATGTGTGTATTAATCTACTATCTAAAATAAATATCCATGAAAACTAAACAATATTTATTTCCTCAATCAATTTGACATCTTTTGCACAAAGCATGATAGTTATTTTCCAATATTCGGAGAAAATGGTCATGTTCCTCCTTTTCTACACTTTTTTATACCAGAAATCTCGTGAAACAAATTCACAGTTTCCAAAAGCTTTCATCATAAATAATATATGTTGTTTCTCCTGTAGTCGTTATCAAATTATCGTACGTGCTACTATGATTTAAACTCTGCATCTTTTACTGCTTTACATTTTTTACTATTTTCATATTCAAGGTTAATTTTATGTTCATAGTTGATTTTTTTAAGTGCTTCATCCTGGTTAACTATTCCTTAAATATCCGATAAAATATTTGATTTTAATGGACAATGGAGATCCTTTATTTTTGACATTTGAATCCTATGATATGTTGAAATCGTCATTAACTGAAAACGCTACTATGAAATTGTGATAATTATGTGTGGAATGGATGGAAGGGCTCAATGGTTACAATTCATTAAATGCCCAAAAACTTTGTTTTCTATTAAATATTTCAATTCATGCATAGTAGCTTTACTACATCTGGCGACTGAAGGTTGAACTGTATTTTCTATTATTTCTCATTCATTCACAGTAATATCGCTTCCATAATGCCTAAAAACAAAGACAAAACATACAACAATCACTGTTGCTTCATGAAGTAAACTACATGAAGACAAGGCATTGGGGATGGACCAAAATACTATACAATTTGCATGGTAAAGTAAATGTTTCCTTTTGTTTTACATAAAGCGTTGTATTTTAAATTTGGAATGACATATGCTATTTTAATCATTTGAATTTGTACCAACCGAGAATTTATTATACATGAGGATATATTATATAAGCCAAAATACCACACCATGTCAATTGGTAGTTCATAGATGTGTGATGTTTTTCCCCCAGAAATGATCATCCTTACTATTATTCTTATGGATTTATCAATATGCATTGAATATTGAGGTATTGGATGTGATTTTTAAGGAGATGTGAATTTCATTGGTTTTAGCATGTGTATATTATTAGGTGATATGTATCCTTGAATGGAGAAGATAGGGCAACGGTTAGAACTTGGGCATTTGGGAGCTTAGAATATTAAGTCCATACACCCCCCCTATCCCAAAAAAACCCACCAATGACGTATTTTCAACAATGCTATTTGAATGAAATATGTGATAATGGCGCTACAGAAACTATTTTTTTTCCTACTATAATACATAATATTCTTTGTTTCTTAGTTCAAAAGATGCAATATGTTATTATAATAGAAAGCACGAGGAGGTAAAATAATATGTACAATGATTTAAAGTCGAAAATTTAATCTCCACATTGTCACTGCATGACAAAAACCATGTTTATCCTGATTGCATAATATTTTCTTTCCTATAATAACATGATAAATTGTTTTCTGTTATCATATAAAGAATTGATTCTTATGGTCAGATGTTAAATTGCGGCTACATTTGTGTATTTTTTAAAAGTATTATACAACTAAAAGTATGACGTGTGAGTATTTTCTAAGGTTTATGTTAATTTCAGGGCGCAAATTTGATATATTTTAGGGACATGCAAACATTCTTTTCATAAACACTATTAGTTTGATATTGGCAGTTTCCTTCAGATGGGATTAACGAAGTCTGAGGTGAAATTTTAAATCATTTCAAATCATTTCATCTTCGATGAGGTTATACTTCTTTTTTTTTGACTTCTTTTCGAGTGTACATAATATAAATGTGCACTATTTGGTTTACTACCAACTATTTTGTCTGATCTGGCAATTCTCCATGTTTTTGTTATGATAATGACGATCACGAGAATTTATAAGCATCATTGAAATGATAAGTTAGATCTACTAGAAAACTACATTTATTCAATACATTTAAAACTCTAAATTGGAAGATATTCAACAGAAGGGTTATTTTTTGGATTTTCTTAATCTCATCTTCTTTTTCTCCTTTTTCTTTCTTATTTTTTCCTTGTTTTTTTCTTTTTTAATTTTTCTCTCAAACATCTATAGGTCATAATTCGATGAATTTTTTCATAATATTTTGATCTTTTTTTGTTTCCACGATTAACTTGATGATTAATTTTTTTCCTATGATGTGCTAGACCCTTCTTAAATTTTCCTATTATTTGTTACTTAGTATTTGATATTACAAGTTGATCCCTTTTCTCGTCTATTTCTGTGCAATAATTATTTTCATTTGATTAATTTCCATGGTAAGAGTTATCATCCCTATATAGGTCTGAACATGCTAATTTGAAACATCTCGTTTGTGTTACTATATTTCAGTATATATGCTTCTGATTAGCAATTCCGACAACCGATGAAAAAACCGACGATGTTTATCAGTAAATTAAAAATAATTATTTTATTTTATAACCAATATTTAAATTTTATATTTGACGAAAAAGATCATATTAAAATGGTTTTATTCATGACTAATTTTGACAAAAGCTGACATATTTTGATCGTTATATTTTATAGTTAAAGACAACTATTTTATTATTCAAACCTGATTCAAAATCCAACTTAAAGTTATCAAATTAGAATTTCAAACGATTAAACCAAATCAAATTTGAAAAGTTATAGAATACTACTCTTATTCGACAAATTAGTTAAACATTATAAATTGAGAAAACCTGTTTTATAAATACGCACTTGGAAAATTCATTATAACAAAAGCTGATAAATATTTTTTTTGAAAAATTTAATAAATACACATTTTATTACTTAAAGCATATTTGAATTTAAAACTTATTTTATATATTCAAAATCTTAATTTTAAATTTGATTAAAAATCCTGGATTGTTACAATCTCCCTCCCATAAAACTTTTCATCCTCGAAAAGGAGAGGTAGTTATACAAACAATCTCATTTATAACTTATAAGTTTTCAAACTTCCAGTGGCTTGCTTCTATAAAATTTACCAAATAATTTTGAGTTAGAAAATTTCCTCTTCCTAGGGTTTAATCTTATCTTGCTATCCTTTATAATTACTCCTAATTCAAAGTCGTGAAACCTATTTCGTCCAAACTTCAAATTTTCCAAAAATCATTAAGATATATCCCTGATATATTTTCCTTTTACAAATATGGAAGAATTCGACTATCCCTAATTTATACAATTACCTTGATTTGGACAAACTTCTGACCTTTACTTATCAGGTACTGAAAGGTTATGCTACCTTTCGATTTAGCTTAACTAAGTTTAGAGAAACTCTTAACTTTTAATTGCTTTAATTTATCAAATCCCCTTTAGTCAAAATAATGAAATTTAATTTACCAGGTGTATGTAAACACTTCATCTTCTTACCTAGACTTGTTTCAGAACTTGTCGACTGTCAAAATTCATCGAAAATTCAATCTTCCCATTTACACCTAACTTTCAAAATTAAGTTATCTTAATCGTTTTCCATATTAAATTCAATATCTTTTTCATTAGAGTAGGATTTATTTGGATGTAAGATAGAATACATTAAAAAGATTGATAAAAAAAGTTTTTATAATTAACATTATATACATACATTTGTTTATACATCCTTCCCAAACCCTTTTTCAACTTTCAGAGACAACTCTCCAGAGGTTAAAGAGCTTTCTTTGGTTATATAATTCTTGCATTCCCTCTCCTTTACTTATGACTGTAAGTAGTGTTGCTTTGGTTGGTCTTTCTCCCTTTTTTAAATGGCAATCCCAAACTACATTCCCCACTTTTCTACATCAATAACACTTATTTTCTTTTCTTGGGATCATGGGTTTCTTCTTTATTTTAGGACACTTACATATAAAATGTACTTTTCTCTTGCATTTGAAACAAATTATATCTTCTCGAATGGTTTTCTTTTATATTCCTTTTGGGCATAAGACTACAAAATGTCCTTCTCGACAACATCTAAAACAGTAGCTACCCTTGAATTTTCCCAATTTAAGGATTTCTTCCTTTTATTTTCGGTTATGAGCTTTTCTTGCTTGTTTTAGGGTCATCCACCTTTAGTACCTGATAGACGAACTCTATCTTTGTCCCTATGTGATATTTTCATAATTTTGTCATAAGAAGTGTTCATCCAACTTATCTCAATTTAGAAATCGCTAAATTTTACTTTATCGCCAAATATTCTTTGGTTAAATTGTGAAACTTAATTCACAAGGTATTTGCACTTGGATTAATTATCCTAGTCAGTTGGAAGACTAATGACTATGCCTTATGAAATGTTTTGAGTAAAATTATGAAAAAAAAATATGCATATTCATATTTTAACCATATTAATTACTCAATTAATCATCTAAGTTATAACTAACCATATATACTTTCTAAACCTCCTTTTCAAAATATAATCTTTCAAATCCAAATCCGTTTTTATAAATTTTCAAATTCGTTCTCTTCTCTATATAATACTCTCAAACTCATTTTTGGGCATTAATAAGCCCATCTCTAATGAGTAACTCATCCTAAGATACTATTGATCCCATCTTTGATGAGTCTTCTATTCTAATGAGTCATACCCCATAAGCTTTGTATAAACCAAAACTCTGATACCACGTTGTAACGACCCGGATTTTCGACCTTTAAAAATCGACGGTTGATACATCCAAGTATTTAAATGTCGGAGATTCAAACATCAGAATCCGCATCGCCTTATTTTCACTTAAATGAATAAAATATTCATTTATATTGTCCAAATGAAACGAGACTCAGCCAATACCCATATGATCCATATATGTGGTGTAATGTGTCATATTTTTACTAATGAGAACCATAATAATATCAATAACAATCATTTATCCATCACACAATATTTATAACATAAGTATTTACGGTAACTAACGCTTACATACATGATTAATGATAAATGTAATAACATCCATATCAACCACGAAGTAACCATAACAATCACAAAGCAACGAACATAATCAAACTATAATTATAATAAATATCAAAATAGTTCTCATCGAGGGTTCCACTCCATCAATATTTATTGTTGGACCTTAACCGCATGAATAGACAGTGTAACCGCGTTTTGTGCCTAAATTTTCCCTCTACCATATATATGTATATATATAAAAGGGGG
Source organism: Allium sativum (assembly GCA_030737875.1). Lineage (NCBI taxonomy): Eukaryota > Viridiplantae > Streptophyta > Magnoliopsida > Asparagales > Amaryllidaceae > Allium > Allium sativum. The sequence continues at coordinate 533,874,142 of CM060922.1, forward strand.
AGGGCCTAAGGGGTAGAGGTGACTGAAATTGGTGGTGAGTGGTAGAAGGGGATGAAGTGGCTTTAGGTGATAGATGGCCTAGAGTGATGTGGGGTAGGTGGGCCCGTGGGTGTAGGGTTGGTGGTGATGTGGGTGTAGTGGACGAATGAAGAGGTGGAGGAGTGCAGATTGGTGGAGGTGAGAGGACGGAGGTGGGGTAGCTAAATGGAAAAGTGGAGGAGGGAGAGAAGGATGAGGAGAAGGAAAGGAAGAAGAGGAGATGGGAGAGAATGGCTTAGGAAGCCATGGCTTAAGGTAGGAAGAAGGAGGTAGGAAAGGAGAAGAAGTGGAGAATAAAGAAAAATGAAAAGGGGGGGGGGGGTCTTTTTATAGGATGGAGGAAGGCATAAGGTATTACTACTTAATAAGAAACTCATAAGGGGGCTTTTGCACATGCATGGTGACTCCTCACTTACGACCTTAGAAAACCATGTTCTTATATATGGTTTTGATTAGTAACATGATTTGTATCACCCTTGAAGTGTTGCTAATTTGAAGCATCTCGTTTATCTTATTATATTTTAATATATATGCTTCCAATTACCAATTCCTACAATCGACGAAAAACCCGACAATGTTTATCATCAAATATTTTATTTTATATCCTATATTTAAATTATATATTTGACCTAAAAGATCGTATTAAAATGGTTTTTATTCGTGGCTAATTTTGACAAAGCTGATATATTTCTGTGGTTTTATTTTATAGTTAAAAAGAACTATTTTATTATTCAAACCAAATTCAAACTCTAACTTAAATTATCAAATTAGAATTTCAATTGATTATACCAAATCAAGTTTGAAAAGTTTTAAAACACTACTCTAATTCGAGAAATTGGTTAAACACTATAAATTGACAAAACCTATTTTATAAATACACACTTGGAAAATTCGTTATAACAAAAGCTAATAAATAGTTTATTTGACAAAATTTAAACACCCATTTTATTACTTAAACCATATTTGAATTTAAATTTTATTTTGTATATATTCAAAATTCTGATTTTAAATTTGATTAAAATCCTGGACAATTACAAGGTACATTACAATAATACTAATAGCTATCCCACAAATACAAAGGTACTACAAACATAAAATAATAATAATTATGGATGCTCCATCGTCAAGCTCCATGAGTCCATAGATAAAGCAAGTAAACCCACATACTAACCTGTTATCATGTCAAGAGGAGGGAGGTCAGAACATATAGTTCTGGTGAATGAAAATCACATAATTCTTTAAGGAATAACTATTTCCTATATATGGCAGTATATTATGTCAATGCAATTCAACACATAATCAATCGTACACATTTATAAGGTGGACTACCCTACAGTCACTTAAGGCCCACATTGTTAATTTAAGGGTGGGTTTTGTATGATCACTTAGTACCCTTCGAGGCGGACCACCATTGGTCACTTAAGGCCATCATTTTATATTCATACTCGGGCGAATTCCCACTATCACTTAATACCCTATGGAGGACCCCAGTCACTTAAGACCTCATCTTATAATAATCAATGCTATTAAATATTCTCTCCATTGTAATACTAGAAATAGTAATCTGCCACTTAATACCGGGCTAAGGTAGACACTCATCGTCATTTAAAACCCCTCCAACGGACCCATGCGTTACTATCTAAATGTTATTACAGGTGAGCTCCTAGCCACTTAATACTTCCCATAGACAGGCGATCCCCATACATGATTGGCAGAACTCTTAGTGTAACACCCCATAATTTAAATACATTTATAATAAAATGGATAATTAATATTCAGAATTGGTAAAATGGACTTTACCGTTGTGTCCGTTATGAAATTTTGGTTCATATAAACTCTTAAATCTTGCAAATCGGAGATAATATGAAGAAGTTATGGGCTTAAAAAGACTTCATGAAAATATATACAGAATATATATATATATATATTAATAAAATAAACAGCGCCCAAAAGTAGCGGTCATGGGGCGACCTAATTTGACCGGGTCGACCTAGGTCATAGTGGGTCGATCCACCCGTATACAGGAGCAGATTCTTGCATTCGTTTTTGGAATGAATTCTTAACCAAGTTCGTTTTTTGACTCCACATTGCGTGTATGGTTGGATTGGTAAACCTAAAATCTAAGCGTAGGGGATTATCCCAAGTAATTTATATAAAGGTTGGCAACCTCATTGTTCTTTACACACCAATTTATTCTTCCTTCTTCTTCCTCCAAACCTTTTTCTGAATAAAATATGGAGACGCTGAGGTGCTGCCCAAACAAAAATCAGCAAGGATAATTCTAATTACTCTACAACAAAAAAATCTAAAAGTGGAATTTCTTCTACAACAACATATACATACAAAAGAGATATTTTTTCTTCTTCAGTCCAACCACTGTGAGTTCACATCATTTTTTAGATCTGTTATTTTAAAAGGTTTTAAAAAGTAAATTGTCGGATTTGAAATAAGCAGTACTTATAATTTATTTCTTATATGTTGTTTTTTACTGTTGAAACTATTTCTGATAACTGTTACTATATGTTTATGTATACTTCTATCTTCCTTATCCTTATTCCATCTTTTATTTATTTGAAATATGAATCTAGATTGGAAATTGAATGAAAAGGGAAGTGGGTAATCGTTTTAAATAAAAACGATGAGTTTATTCCAAAATTCGGAATATAAAATAAAGTGTGATAACATTTTGTAGAGGGACATGGTTATAAAGGAATTTGGTAAGGATTTGGAAAAGTTAAATTCAAAAGTGAATTTGGAATTAACCTGAAATGGTAGACAAATTCCGAAGTTTGAAATATAAATCAAATATAGATTATTCGGGAGAAAGTATTTATTGGAATTCGATTATATCGAATTTAGGGAATTAGTATATTTTACTTTCCATTTTGAATCCAATTTAATTATTTAATTATTCATTTATTTATTAAGTACGAGTTATATTTTCATAAATCAAATATTTGGAAACAGCGATTATAAGCAGTTGCTATAATAAATGTTTTGTAAATTTAAACAGCGATTACAACACTGTTGTTATAATAAATGTTTGGTAAATCTAAAATCGATTTTTAGCGCTGTCGTTATAATAAATATTTTATAAATCTAAACAACGATTTTAACGCTATTGTTATAATAAATGACTTAAAAATCAAATATTTGGAAATAGCGATTATAACGCTACCGTTTTAATCAATGTTTTTCCGTAAAGGAAGTGGATTCGTAGATTAAATCCGAAAGTCGCGTAAGCGATGTTTTGTTTGAAGCTTTGAGCTTTGACTATTTTAAAGTTAAGAATGTGGTTCAATTAAGTTCTGAGAGGTAATTATAACCCAACTTGATTGACTTCATGATTGATGGAGAAATGATTAAGGTTCGATAGTGAAGATTGGTTAGCAATATGGTTAGTTAATAAATGATTTATAATTTGAGTTATAATAACTACGTTTTATAACATCACGTTAATATTAAAGGATTTTGAAATGTTTTTCCCCAAATAAAATGAGAAATATTTTCTACGCGTAACGGATTGGTCGACGTGGAATTAAGGAATGGAATATGGAAATATTTTCGGATATTAATAAGGTATATTATCTGAATAGAGAAAATAAGGATTTCGTCAATATATATAGAATTGTTTTCTTACTGGAATAAGGGGTATTTTCTCGAATAGAGAAATTATAATTTTGGAAATGTTTTTCAAAGAATCAAGAGGGGAAATCGAGCTTCAAAAGGATACAAAAGATGGGAATGGGAATTGTAAATGATAATACAATAAAGAATTGATTTAAAGGGGCCCAATGTTGTTTGATGTATGATCGGTACGATTTTCAATTGGAAATAGGACCATTGATTGTATGGATGTTTCTTTGATAGTTAAATCACCGATTATCAAAGTTTTGATTTATTTTATACCTCCATTGTCAAAATGGAGAGACCGGGATCAAATTTAATATCTGAAAACCACTCTGTATGGGTATAAGCGTTATGAATCAACTTATGTTGAAGAAATTGAAAACGGAGTAAAATGCAAGGGTTGTTCTGTTAACCCTAGTTAGAAATTGCCCAAGATGGATTAATAGAACGGTGCCTTCGATTTGTCCAGACGCAGGACAACTTGTATGGACGAGTGTCTGACAGAGTATTTCGAAAGGGATTACGTACGTTGATTCCTTCAAACGTACGAAGTTGGTGGCAAAGAAGAGAAACATCTTTAGCCTAACAATCTGAGTATTTTTGTGGGAATCAATTAGTGATTTCCGATGGATCTGACGATGTGGTATTCAAAGTGAATGGTGGCCAGATGGTCTGGAAGATAATTCAAACCTCAAGCCTCACAATCGGGAATTGACAAAATCGGGCAGGCATCATGGCTATGTGGGTCGCTCCCATTAGGATGTATAATCACCTATCTAGAGAAATGCCATTTGCTTCTGTAATCTATCGATGCTGTCCCTTTCGGGAAACGGTTGCTGATCCGAACCGTTGGTGATATACATTTGATACACTCAAGCGAAATGAGTGTTCGGGCATGTGTGGGCCGGGTTGCAAGACGTTCTTGTTGAACCCAGTGTATTCCCCTCTAGAGATACACTATCGGAAGGTGGTTCCATACCTTGTCATGTTGGAAATCCAATCTCCAATAAGTGCCCTGCGGTTTTTGATTTTATATTATATATGTAGCGTGAGATGCAAGCGTTCTGCTAGATTTCTATTTATTTGATGTAGACATTATTATAATATCATCGGATTTGATATCAAAAATATTTTTGATTATCGTAAGGTAAAATCCATCCGTGTTTATGTGTGGATCGGTCTTACGATTATCATTTCTGTCGAAAGGATTTTTGAAAGTAAAATGGTTTAAATCGTGCAATGTGAGCTCATTTAGTCTCAAAACTATAACAAAAACTTAATTTATACGTATATCTGAAAACTAGTTTAAATCGTGCAATGTGTGCTCAAAACTCATCATTAAATACATAAAACTCAAATTATGCATCAGTGATAATTTAGGCTTTTCCATTAATAAAGTAAGCTAAAATATAACACAAAAAGCATAGCTTAAAACTAGATCAAGAAAAGCAAGAAAACACTTAAGGAAAGACACCCAAATTTACACCAAAGCATGAAATATAACCAGCAATCAATTAAGGTTGCAACTTTCAGAATAGTTTTGAATGACCAAACGACCTCCGATTGGTCTAAAATTCGATATGAACAAACTAAAAATTCCTGACTTTCACATGAAAAAGGATACTAAATTCCGACATCGCACAAAAAAGATATAGGCTTCAAACTTAGACTTTGGACTGAGTTTCAGCCTGGGTTGAAATCACTTCCAGGTCCAACTTTGCGACTAGGTTTGAACAGTCAAACGACCTTGGATTAGCCTAAAAATTTGCAAACAAGTAGAAAAAGTCTAAAGCTTTACAAAAAAAGAATCGTCCAGAGCGGATCAATGATCATGAAGTTATAACAACCCAAAGTTACACTTTGGTTGTGATTTCAACAATTAGAACAAGAGGAACAACAGTCACTTCCAGGTCCAACTTTGAGATCTGCTTTGAATGGACAAACGATTTCGGATATACCTAAAAATTTACAGGCTTATAAACAAGATTCAAAACTTCGAAACAAAAAAAAGAACCACTCCATTTCGATCAACAACGAAGGAGATATAGCACCCAGAAGTTTGACCTGTGCGCTGTTTTGTTCTAGGTCGATATCCCAACGAAACCCCAACTTTAGCGACATGTTTGCCTGCCCAAATCAACTCAAAATGGTACGAAAATTTGCAGATATACTCAAAAGAGGATTGAAAATAACATGAAAAAAGAATCAAGCAAAAACACTATATGATCGGAAAGTTATGAAGGCTCAAACATGGGTTTTGCTATGATTTTAGCACAGCAACAAAATGATCAATATGACTCAGAAAAGCTACGTATTTTATACAAACAATAAATTGATTCAACAAATAAAACTGAAACAATGTAAACTAGAAAGTGTGAGTCCAACGACTCACCTTGATTGGATTATAGCAAGATTTCCATCAATTTGGAGTTGTAGATGGTAGATAAAGAGCATGGAACATCAAAGAAGGAACATGCAACATCTCTCTCTCTCTTTCTCTCTCTTTCTCTCTCTCTCTCTCTCTCTCTCTCTCTCTCTCTCTCTCTCTCTGTGTGAAAACCTACTGTAACTTTCTTCATGAAACTTGAGAGAGATAATAGCTTGAAATATTGACTGGAAGCTCTTTCTAATTTGAAAAGAAGTATTATTCCCTTAAAAAAAACTGCAATTTTGACCTCGGTGCAGCAAGGATTTAACATAGCAAACTTACTTATTTTCCTACGAAATTTTTACAGGTGTGTTAATGAGTTGAGAATAACATATCCAAATTTTGGATTTTTTCGATTTTTCTAGAATTAGTTATGATTTTTATGCTGACCTTCGTTTTCTGCCCAGATCTGACCCGAAAATCACTAGAGAAATGAAGACGCTTGACTAGTCAAAACTAAACCAAATGACATGAAATTTGGAGAAGAGATGCTGGACCATATCAGCAACAATATACCAAAATATGAGAATTTTAGGAAATTTATATGGATTGATTTGATTTTTCGAACAACCTAGGGTTTTTACTTTGAGAGGAAGAGAAAGCCATTTTCTAACCGAATTTCACAAAGAAGAAGAAGATGGAAAGAGGAAAATGTATGTAGCTTTTACAGTAAGTACCCAGAAGAAATAAAAGGGTGGAGGGAATGGGCGAAGTACCCATCTAAGCTCAAGGACAACTTAATTATGTTATTCAAACTTAATGACACAATTTAAGTGTTAAAACACTAATTAGCAACATAATTTTTCTCTATCAATTTCTGTAAAACCACAAAACACACTTACACACAAACACTTATCAAATTGTGTTAGATTTTATAATTCAACACCCAAGTTAATCACGTGAACATACTTGCACTATTTTAATTATCATGCTTAACATAATACAATAAAATAAATGTGTTTGTTAATAATATCTCTATTCATTTGCATAATCTCTACCACACAACAAGATAATTATCACCAATGTCTCATTTTAACAAAACAAATTATTAAACATGTCAAAACATATTTTTTTAATTATTATTAAATATAACAATTTACTATGGCCCAAAATTACAATAATTGCTTGGATAATCAAATTTATACAATCGTTGTTATCAAACTATAATAAAATAGTTTTAACTCAATGATTATCACATAAAACACTATTACTATTTTATTTAAATTCTACAATACACACATATATATTTATAGGTATTGTTGGCGTTTAAAACGTAAATTTTCCAACTTATTAATGCAACAACGTTGTTGTATATTTAATTGACTCAATAATTTAAATTTATTACCAATTCTATAAGTATTGATTCATATCAATATTTATATTTTTATACAATCAACAAATCAATTCGTCGATTGATTGATATTTTAAAAGTCACATGTACAGTTTAAATTCATTAATGTAATTAAAACACAATTCCTCTATTGATATCATTATCAAAGATATATCTAGTATTTAAAACCTCAATTAATAATTTAATAATTACAACCAACAATTAATTTAAAATATTGAAAATATTTTTTCCCCTTTAAGTATCGATTTCCAATCAATAATTTATATTTTCAATATCCCCAAAATAATTTAATTACAACCTTGAAGTGATAATATATATTGGAATAAATCCCTTATTATAACCAAGTTATATATTTATTTCAAATACTCAATTTAGAAATGCTCAAATCTCTATTTTCTTATTTAAATGTTGTACGAGTTAGTCTCACAAACTCGTATCACCAACATATTATCTTAAGAATCACAAAACCCATTAAATCCTTTTCGATTACCCGGAAATCCGGGTTGTTACACATGTAGTCTTTACAAGAGAATTGCTGACAATGAAAATGAAGCAATCAAAATATCGAATGTAAAAATCCATAAAGTACGATTTTTTTTAAGTTGACATCAACTATATTATAAGTGTATTGCTAAAGGCACCCAAGTTTGCACTACATGCTACAATGATGTGGTAACAAGAAGTGCAAAACCCGTTGCCTTTAGAGCCACACCACCCTACGGAACTAAAGACACCTAGTTTTGCACTTCCTACTACCACGTTATGGTATTAGAAAGTGCAAACCTGATGCTTTAGCAATAGACTATTATAAACATGTGTCAATTGAAAAAAAATATAGGAAAAAATAAATGTCTTTTGATCAGGATTGAGAATCAGACCTGTAATCTCATGTAAATACCAATTTTGAAAAGAAAAACACATGCCTTTCTATTAGGATTGGTTCAGACTCATGACCTAATTTACATATAAATATTCTAACTGAAAATAAAGTGTAGCACTTGTTGGAACTGGAATTCAAACTTCTGGCTCATTTGTATGCCAAGGATATTTTGAAAAGTGTACGGTCAAACAAAAAATGTTGATGTATTACAATTACTTCTGCATAAGTAAAATTCTGAATCTAACAAAATCGTAGAAATGAATATTTTATAAGCAGCATGTAACGTTGCGAATATGATATGTATAAATATACCATTAAAAGTTTGCACTTTTTGTGAGCATTAGAGTTCAAACGTGTAAGCATATTAGTAATACCAAATTTTCAACTAAAAGTAAGAGATATTTTGTAAGAATCGGACTTCAAAATTGTGATCTCATTTATATACCAAAGCTGTAACGGTCTGGATTTTTGGTCGATTAATTATAAACATTCAGTATTTTTTTTACGTTGAGTTGATAATACAAATGAAATTTTTATCGTAATTATCGATTAAATAAACGAGACACGGTTTAATTTCGAGTATATTGAATTATCGTAATACGAAAACGAAAATAATTGAATTCTAAATTTAAACTGAATCGGAATGATTCAGATGACCAATATAAATTCTATTTGAATATAAACGATAATAATAATTTATTATCGGGGAGTTGATTGTTTTTGAATTTAAATTAAATTATATCGATTTAATATGGTACTTAAGAATAGTAAATTTACAAACGACCTCGGTTTTTGACAAACCAATTTTATTGGAGTTCGAAATGTCAAATCATAGCAGTGTGTCAAGTTTCCCTGCGATTGGAGCTCATTTGTGGTCATTTGAGCGTGTTATTTCAGGCATAAGTTTCGTGAGGATATTATAATAATAAAATTTATCGGGTAAGCTCAAAATCAAATCGATATCAAAGCAAATCTCTTTAAACCAATTCGAATTAAAATAAATTATATTCAAAATCAAAATCATAATCTTTTTAAATATATTTGTATGTACGTTGGCCAACACTAATTAAATACCAGCATACGATATGCCCCTCTTTACCATTATAAAATCGCGCCTAGCTTCCCCTTAATTCCTCTTCGGAAAAATCGTATGCTTCAGATCAGAGAAATGGCTACCTCCTTCAATGTTTCCAAACTCGTATAAAATCAAAGCCTTCGTTTTTCTTCCATTAAAATCAAAACCGCCTATCACCAAAAACATCCCTCTTCTATTTCTTCATTTTTTGTTCTTATATCTTTTTCTTCTTATTTCATAATGATTTGCATTTCTGTGCAATTTGGGTTGGACGTGTGGTGAATTTAGTTAACTCAAAGAGTAAGGATTTGCGGGTCATTACAGTTGGTATCAGAACTTAGATTGAGAGAATACCTAGGCTTTGGTGGGGTTTACTCATTAGAGATAGAGTCAGTAGAACCCTAGAATGAGTTGAGTGTATATATATACGAGAGCGCATATTTGTTACTCGATATAAAAGTTGTTTTATATTATGTTGATTTATTGGTTGAGTGAGTTATGAATTCTGATTGCTTTGTAGGACGCCACGATATCGATAGGAATTTCTAAACGCTTGAACGCGATAAACTGATATAGTATGTTTTTGGAAATGGGTAAAGAAAAAATTGTACCCAAAAATACTATTTGATATAAAAGGAATAATTTCCTGAAGTTATTATGATATATGCATGTGTTGGTTGTTATTATTATAATCAAATGAGATTATAAAATTGGAATGGTTATATATAACCAAATAGAATTTGTATAAGAATGAGATATACAAATGAGATGAACTGAAGTTGGATTCAAACCATAATTTGGAATTTAAATTCGGGAAATTGGAAAATATTTTTTTCGAAGTATATTAAAGCAATATAGCTTTGGTTTGAAAGGATTTTTGAATGATAATCTTTTTAAATGGATTTTGAAATTGTTAAAGCACTGAACTCACTACAGTCGCTGGAAAATAATTTTGATGATGACTGCAGTATCATCAGTATTCATTTTCAAGTTCTAAGCGATGGATTGCTACCTTAGAAAAGTTTTTGATAGAAATTTATTTGAAAGAAAATAAGTTGTTTTGGAAAATTTAAATGTTTTGAATTTGAAGTGGAAATAAATACATGTATATATTTATGTGATTTTAAAAGGATTTGAAATAAAAACCCGGAAATGTGAATGTTGGAATTTAAATTTAACTTAAGCAAGTTAAATGGATCGAAGTAAATAAATTCATTAGAATCAATTTAAATGAATTTGAATGCACATGAATGAATATGAGTTGGATGTGGATTTGTAAGTTGTAAATCATTCAGATTAAATGAATGTAAACATATAAAATATGTGATGTAAATGGAAACCAAAAGTTTTGGTAGAACTAAAGTTATAGATATATGAAGAGTTGAGTTTCAACATAAATGAATTTTGAAAAGTTAATGGGTTTGTAGCATTTTTCCTACCTTAGTAATTTCGAGGATGAAATTCTTTTACTGGGGAAGATTGCAACGACCCGGATTTTTGGTCGATTAATATAAACATTTAATATTGTTTTAAATGTTGAACTGATAATATAAATGAAATTTTTATTGTAATTATCGATTAAATAAACAAGACACGGTTTAATTTCGTGTATATCGAATTATCGTAATACAAAAACGAAAATAATTGAATTCTAAATTTAAACTGAATCGGAATAATTCAGATGATCAATATAAATTCTATTTGAATATAAACGATAATAATAATTTATTATCGGGGAGTTGATTGTTTTTGAATTTAAATTATATTATATCGATTTAATACGGTACTTAAGAATAGTAAATTTTCAAACGACCTCGGTTTTCGGTAAAAACCAATTTTATTGGGCTGGAACATCAAATCATAGCAATGTGTCAAGTCTTCCTGCGATTGTAGCTCATTTGTGGTCATTTGAGCGTGTTATTTCAGGCATAAGTTTCGGGAGGATATTATAATAACAAAATTTATTGGGTAAGCTCAAAATCAAATCGATATCAAATCAAATCTCTTTAATCAAATCAAATTAAATTATATTTAAAATCAAAATCATAATCTTTTTAAATTCTTTAATTATATTTGTATGTACGTTGGCCAACACTAATTAAATACCAGCGTATGATATGCCCCTCTTCACCATTATAAAATCGTGCTTAGCTTCCCCTTAATTCCTCTTCAGAAAAATGGTTGCCTCCTTCAATGTTTCCAAACTCGTATAAAATCAAAGCCTTCGTTTTTCTTCCATTAAAATCAAAACCGCCTATCACCAAAAACATTTCCCTCTTCTATTCCTTCATTTTCTGTTCTTCTATCTTTTTCTTCTTATTTCATAATGATTTGTATTTCTGTGCAATTTGGGTTGGACGTGTGGTGAATTTAGTCAACTCAAAGAGTACGGATTTGCAGGCCATTACAGTTGGTATCGGAGCTTAGGTTGAGAGAATGTCTAGGCTTTGGTGGGGTTTACTCATTAGAGATAGAGTCAGTAGTACCCTAGAATGAGTTGAGTGTGTGTGTGTGTGTATATATATATATATACGAGAGCGCGTATTTGTTAGTCGATATAAAAGTTGTTTTGTATTGTGTTGATTTATTGGTTGAGTGAGTTATGAATTTCGATCGATTTGTGGGATGCCACGATATTGATAGGAATTTCTAAACATTTGAACGCAATAAACTGATACAATATGTTGTTGGAAATGAATAAATGAAATAATTTTACCTAAAATTTCTATTTTGATATAAAATGAATAATTTTGTGAAGTTATTATAATATATGGATGTGTTGGTTGTTATTATTATAATTATATGAGATTATAAAATTGAAATGGTTATATATAACCAAATGGAATTTGTATAAGAATAGGATATACAAATGAGATGAATTGAAGTTGAATTCAAACATAATTTGGAATTTAAATTCGGGAAGTTGGAAAATATTTTTTTCGAAGTATATTAAAATAATTTAGCTTTGGTTTGAAAGGATTTTTGAATGAAAATCTTTTTAAATGGATTTTGAAATTGTTAAAGCACTGAAATCACTTCAGTCGCTGGAAAATAATTCTGATGATGACTGTAACATCATCAGTATTCATTTTCGAGTTCTAAGTGATGGATTGCTACCTTAGAAAAGTTTCTGATGGAAATTTGTTTGACATAAAATAAGCTGTTTTGGAAAATTCAAATGTTTTGAATTTGAAGTGGAAATAAATATTTGTATATATGTGATTTCAAAAGGATTTGAAATAAAAACCTGGGAATGTGAATGTTGGAATTTGAATTTAACTTGAGCAAGTTAAATGGATTGAAGTAAATAAATTGATTAGAATCAATATAAATGAATTTGAATGCATATGAATGAATATGAATTGGATGTGAATATATGAGTTGAAATTCAGATTAAATGAATGTAAGCATATATGATGTGTGATGTAAATGGAAACTAAAAGTTTTGGTAGAACAAAAGTTGTAGAGATATGAAGAGTTGAGTTTCAACATAAGTGGATTTTGAAAATGTTGACACACTTTTTGGTAAAAACTGTCATACATGGAATATCTGGACAGTATCGCACTCGGATACGGAGAACATCATCAGAAGACAGGAAGCGATTTGGTTGAAAGTCGCATCACAAACAAAGAATGGTCCGAAACTCCTATCAGACGACCTCTTTTGGGTCCGAAAACATCAATTATGGAGCTTTGCTTGGTAACTCTTATAGCCCTCTGAATTAACTTCGAGTAGAACGTTTGTTTGGGCAAAACAGACTTATGGTTTGAAAGTTACGCTCGTTTCCGTGAACGGGTGTAATCTGGCATCGACTGGAAATCGCTTAGATGAAGTGACGAAGCATCATTAGCTCGAATTATGGATCGGCTCGTGGGACCCACCTCGGCTCGTAACCTAACTCGGCTCGCCCCCCTAGGGCTCGCCCTCTCCTTCCACTCGTGAAGATCCCCCTGACTCGTGGTGCACTCATTGATCACGACCCCGGCTCGTGGGGGATGGGCATAAGGGTCACGACCCGACCACCAACTCCTCACTCCATCATGACCCTCCTCGGCTCGTGGAGGCTTATCACGAACCGACTCCTGGATCTGCTCCTATGCAGCTTGTTTTGACATATTCTCATGTCATATCTTCCACCTATCAACCCGGATCTCATCACACCTGTCCTGGGACTTGGAGATGATTTCTGGACGTTTTCCACCACTTTTCGAGATTCTTGGGATGCGTGCCACGTGTCTCACGAACCGCTATCAGGAAATGGCTATAAATACACCATTTGGAGGATCTTCAAAGGACTTTTGACCATTTTTCTTCACGGCTTCCACCATTATCAACACAAGGACTTTGTGTGCTTCTCAAGGCCAATTCGACTCAGTCTAACAAGAGGATTTCGTGTATAGAATCATTTTCTTTTCTCCACTTCTTCTTAAAAAATACAAGGATGTTTGTAAATGGATCTCACAAATTGTGAGACGACATTGTAATTGCAATTTCTTATGATTTAAGGAATTTTAAAGTGGACGTAGGCTTGGTTTGAGCCGAACCACTATAAAAATCTCGTGTATTCCCCGTTTTTATTGCTTTATCTGCATTCTGTGATCTAAGATTTGTGATTGTGAGGTCTTCACACTGCATTTGTGTGTTAGGCCCAGATTTTGGTCTAACAGAAAAGTTAATGGGTTTGTAGCATTTTTCTCATCTTAGTAATTTCGAAGACGAAATTCTTTTAAGAGGGGAAGAATATAACGATCCGAATTTTTGATCGATTAATTATAAACATTCAATATTGTTTTAAACGTTGAGTTGATAATATAAATGAAATTTTTATCGTAATTATCGATTAAATAAACGATACATTTTGAGTATATCGAATTATCGTAATACGAAAACGTAAATAATTGAATTCTAAATTTAAACTGAATCGGAATGATTCAGATGATCAATATAAATTCTATTTGAATATAAACGATAATAATAATTTACTATCGGGGAGTTGATTGTTTTTGAATTTAAATTATATTATATCGATTTAATATGGTACTTAAGAATAATAAATTTACAAACGACCTCGGTTTTCGATAAAACAATTTTATTGGAGTTTGGAACGTCAAATAATAGCAGTGTGTCAAGTTTTCCTGTGATTGAAGCTCATTTGTTGTCATCTGAGCGTGTTACTTCAGGCATAAGTTTCTTGAGGATATTGTAATAATAAAATTAATCGGATAAGCTCAAAATCAAATCGATATCAAATTAAATCTCTTTAAATCAAATCAAATCGAATTAAATTAAATTATATTTAAAATCATAATCGTTTTAAATTCTTTAAATATATTTGTATGTACGTTGGCCAACACTAATTAAATACTAGTGTACGATATGCCCCTCTTCACCATTATAAAATCGTGCGTAGCTTCCCCTTAATTCCTCTTCCGAAAAATCGTATGCTTCAGATCAGAGAAATGGCTGCCTCCTTCAATGTTTCCAAACTCTTATAAAATCAAAGCCTTCTTTTTTCTTCCATTAAAAACAAAGCCGCCTATCACCCAAAACATTTCCCTCTTCTATTCCTTCATGTTCTGTTCTTCTTCTATCTTTTTCTTCTTATTTCATAAAGATTTGTATTTCTATGCAATTTGGGTTGGACGTGTGGTGAATTTAGTCAACTCAATGAGTATGGATTTGCGGGCCATTACAAAAGCATTTTGGAAAGTTTATCAGCAAACCAAAAGAAGGTCAATGTATCATAATTACTATCAAAGATACAGTTGGATGTTGAACATGAATTATTAAATACGAAAATATATTTTATCCATTGCTTTCTATTTTAATGTTGAACTAAAAATTGGAAAATTTTGCTATCTTCCTAAGCTATGTACTTAGAGTAATGATTATGGTTTCAAATCTCATTCATCTTGCTAGAGATTTTCCTCGAGATCTCATTATTTGCACTTAAACGAGATGATAAAATAAGTTACATTCATATCTCTTTTGTATTTCTGTGCAATTTGGGTTGGACGTGTGATGAATTTAGTCAACTCAATGAGTATGGATTTGCGGGCCATTACAAAAGCATTTTGGAAAGTTTATCATCAAACCAAAAGAAGGTCAATGTATCATAATTACTATCAAAGATACAGTTGGATGTTGAACATGAATTATTAAATACAAAAAATATATTTTATCCATTGCTTTCTGTTTTAATGTTGTACTGAAAATTGGAAAATTTTGCTATCTTCCTAAGCTATGTACTTAGCGTAATGATTATGGTTTCAAATCTCATTCATCTTGCCAGAGATTTTCCTCGAGATCTCATTATTTGCACTTAAACGAGATGATAAAATAAGTTACATTGATATCTCTTTTGATATTCATTTTGCTTGTGATATACAAATTTCAACCGAAATTAGGATGAAGATCTCATTTGAGATTTCGTTTAAGATTACATGTTTTGTATTATGCAACTTTTTCACTTTTATACGATTCAAATGGAATTATGATACCAATTATTTGTTTATTAATAATTCCTTTGGGTTATTTTGTTTCCTTGCTAGTTGCCTTTTTTTATTTGAGTCAAGTCATGACCGAATGACTTCATTTTGTTTATTTTGTCAATTTATAAATGAGAAGAAATTCCTTAGGTAGTACCAAATTAATCAAGTTACTACGTTCCTTCAAACAAATTGATCTTCTCTTTTTTGCGCAACGACTGTTGTCTATGCGAATTAAGTACCCTTAAAATTCACTTCTTAACTGACAGTCAGTAGATTTTTTTTATTGAATATCAATTTATATTCATAAGTTGATAGAGACAATCTTGAAATGTATTTAAGATATGATGTGTCAATTTGAGATGTACAATCGATATACGCATACACTCAAAATCTCGTCCAATATGAGATCGCGTGGGAAAATCTTAAGTGAAGTAATCAAAATATGAGATTTTGAGTGTTGATGTAGTGTCTACGACCTTAGCATAGAATAATGTGTGCCTTTTGACTTACTACATGCACTGGAATTGTTATATTTTTATTTTACATCATAATTAATTAAGGTAGAGTGTTTTTATTATTTACTTACATTGATATGATATGCGAAATGAAGATTTTTTTTTTTTTTTTTTTTTTTTATCATTTAGTAGAAACTGTCATTAAACATATTTCCATAAGCATAAAATATCATTTAATAGATTACATAGTATAACGTCTTGTATTGTATTTTTGTTTATAAGTTAAATTTGTTTATAGAATAATAACATTTGCTTATAAGTTAAAATTTGAACTATAGCTTTTGTTTATTGTTTAGTAGTTAAATTTCGGGGTTTTTAGGCACAAAGACAAAAGGCCAAAAATTTAGGTATAAAGACGCTTTTTAGTGTAAATCAAGGAATTTAGGGGTCCACCATCATTTTCTATTTTATTTTTACACTAAAAAGTGTTTTTCAGCATAAATTTTTGGCCTTTTGTCCTTGTGCCTAACTTTTTCTTTAATTTTGTCCTTTACACTAATTTCCTGTTAAATTTCAGGTATAAGCAAACGGTTGATTTTGTATTTTTTGAATGGGAAATAAATGAAGAAGTATGATACATCATTATCTTCTACGTTGTGTCATGTTACTTCGATTGATTTATTTTGCTTCATTTTATTTTTATTTATTTTATATTTGTAACATTTATTTATCTTAGTTTGATCACATTGAAGTACAAAAATTTATTAGTTAGATCAGTATCAATTTATCATTTCCTATATACACATGAATTAAGAGAGGTGTTATTTGGCTAACTGGAATGAAAGATAAGGGAAAATTATAGAAATAATAAGATTTATTAGAGGAGAAATATCCACCCTATATTTAATTTAGTGTACAAATTTACAAACCCATTTCCACTAAAAACCCTTTATCGTTTTCTCTTTCGTTTAAAAAGCTACCCAACCAATTCATCTCTTCCAACTCTCTCGTTTATATTGATATTTCTTATTTGATGATTTAAATATTAACGAAACATATAACTACATAACTCGATCAAAACAGAAGATCGTAAAAACTCTTCAATACATCACTGAAACTATGAACAGAAGGAAATACCCCAATATTCATATCCTTTTGTGTTTTACATTGGATGGGATAATGAAAATTGATATGGAAAATTGGATGGTGACTTGGATGGATTCTTTTCGATAACAACAATAATAATTAGGAGTTTAGGATTTAGATATGAAGTGAAGAAGAAATATTTTTGACAAGAGGAAGAGTATGTAGAAAGAAGAAAAAAGAATCAAATGCACATTGGTCGATTTAATGATTTTATTTATTTTCATATAGGCAGAAAATCTAATTTTGATTCTTCTCTTAAGAACCCTTCTAATTAAAAGAATTATCATCTTTTCACTCCCCTTATCCAAAAATGTTCTCTTTAACAATTCCCTGAATAAATATATAATAAATTAGAACATCAATATCAGTTTATACATACATCATCAATATTATATTGCAATTTGCTTTAAAAATATTACATCAAAAAGTAGAAGAGAAATTCCATATCAATAACTACATGCATTTGTCTTCAAGCAAAGCTGAATTAAAGAAAAGGGAAAAAGGGAACATCCTTTGGAACATAACAAATTAATTTGTGAACTTGTGAACACAGTCATACAGTGAATATTGTTATGCATTTTTTGGATCGTTAAGAATGAATGAATAAATGGGAATAATAATAATGCCACATCTTTTTTTTTCCATTGAGCATCTTTCCGTAACGTGTAATTTTATGGTTGTTATGGTAACGGTTACCGTTACCGTTTGGCAAATACCGTTACCGTACCGTTTTTACTGGTAAGCCAGAATTGCTTACCGTTACCGTTACCGATCGACTGGTATACCAATGATTGGTATACCGATAATCTGGTAACCGTTACACTGATAATGGTAAATTACCGTTTGTCCAACAAAGTTTATATCTTAACATATTTTTTGTACATGGTGCATCTTTATTATACTATATGTAGTGTTAGTTTATAAAAAAACATAAATGAAAAAGAAAATATGTGTATCTGGAATTATTTTATTTGATTATTGAACTAAATACAATCATTTATTTGGTTTTACGTGCATGCTATAAAGCATATCATATGAGTATGCTTGGGTTTTGAATTAACTGGTAAATTACCGTTACCGCTGGTATTGAAGAAACGTTACCGATAATTTACCGTTAAAAATGGTAAATTTACCGTTATCATACCGTTTTAACTGGTATACCGATTTCAATCAAAAATGGTTACCGATCGACTGGTAATGGTATGGTAATGGTAAATTTACCGTTACCGTAACAGCCCTATGTAATTTAGTGCGCCTGCACCATGGTGCACCTTTTATTATGACATAGTGCTATGTTAAGTGTTATTAGTGGAGCGAGTGGACGCACACCTTTTGCATCTGTGCTCATTTAATCTCATATTAACAGTCTTTATTTTCTATTTTACATGACCATTAATTACTCAAACCTAGTCATATAAAGTTAAAGTGAGATTAATATTTGTATAATTTTACAGAATACAGCAATAAGAAATGCTCTCTAGTAATTTACTTCAAGAACCCATCACATTGAATTATCATTCTCATAGCCTGTAAAAATACAAAAACTGATGAAATTAGCAATTAGCAGGTTCACAAATCAGCAACAATACTGCAGCAGTTTGCAGCAATTTGTAGTCTTTCCGAAAAAACAGCAGGAAAAGCTGTTCTTCGTTGGGATTCTCTATGTAATTGGTTGCAAACAACAGTAAGTTTCGTTCAAATCTTTTACTAAACTATAATATGAAGCTAATTCGCCAAAAAACGATAACTCACATGAATACTGTATCAGGTTCAAACTCTTCCTTCAGAATATCTACAGCCAGGTGAAGCAGAAACCACGTTCATGTAGTAATAATATTTCAAAATGACTGGGTGATGTTGCTATCAACGTTTGCTTCGTAGATCGTCATAAGTAGATCGTCATAAACTAGCTGTATCACAGTTATTGAATTCATAACCAAATTCGTGATCTTGTTTTATGTGGGTTAGAAAGGCAATCTGTATTAGCATAGCCAACTATATTTAGTTTATTGCCTATTAGAATAGATTATACCTAAATTTTCCGTTGCACTAAGACATCTTATGATATGTTTTAGACTATTATAGTATCTTTTCGTTAGTGCAAAACCACGTTCTTTTAGAAGTTTATTGAAAATGCAATATTTGATCTCATGCATTGGTCAAATATAATATGCTTTAATGACACTGAGATATTTTACTTTTAGGCCAAACGTATTTTCATCTTCTTTCTAGCGGTAAGAGTCCCTTTTAATATCTAAAGATCTGACAATCATAGATGTGTTAAATGGATGTGCTTTGTCCATTTGAAAGCACTTTAGGATTTTCTCAATGTAGCCTGCCTGTTGGATTAGTATGCCGTTAGTATTATGCTTGATCTGTAGATAGACAATATTCAGTTTTGTCAATATCTTTCATTTCGAATTCGTTCCTTAAACAATCTACTGTTTCATCAATCTTTTCTGGAGTTCCAATGAAATCTATATCGTCAACATAAACTGCAAAAATAGCAAATTCCTTATAAGGACACATGGACAAAAGAGATTGCTTTAAGGGATAGTTTGACTCAGGTCTCTGTTAAGCTTCAAAATACAAAAAATCTCTATTTAAAACTTTATAACTTAGGTCTTCATTTTTTAAAAATCATCAAAAAAACAGAAGGAGAAAAAAAAAAAAAAAACGTAAAAATTTACCAAACTTCAAAATTTAATTCAACACGTAACCATCATCGTATTCATGCATTAACATTACAAAGAAAATGATCCAAAATAATAATAATAATAATAATAATAATAATAATAATAAGCACGCTACATATTTCTTCTGCCATTTTCCGTATAATTGTTGACACTGCAGCAATTATGTCAAAAAAGTTGAAGAGTTTCATGCAACTTTTGCTTATTTGCGTGAAAAAATAAAACTCAAAGCCTATATTTATTAAGACATTCAAATATTGCAGGAAAATCAGTAGAAATATAATTTTTTTTGCATACAAATGAAAAATATTTCGTCTGCAGTAAATTGCTGCAAATGATGCAACTATTTGTAGTATTTGCTGATATTTCAACAATTTTTTCATTTAGTTACATCAACTGTAAAATAATTGTTGGTATATCGACAATTATATATAAATAATTGCTGATATATCAGCAATTATTCATCCCCCTTTCAACACATGCATGTACTGTGTAAATAATTAAAGAAATATCTTCAATTTTTCACTAAAATTGCAAATATTTTAGCATTTTTTGTGTGCAGAATACTTCCGTGAATATTAACAAATTTTTTAATTTTTTTATACAACAACACAAAAAACAGAAAAACACGTTACTACATGATATAGAGACCCACTTTACAATCAAACTTACATAAGGATGCGCAGTGAATGATCTTTGAAAATAAGGATGCTTAAAGAATTTCCACTCGCTTTAATATTAAGTTTTTACCAAATATTCACTACGACGGTTATATCACATTCTTTTAGATTGTTTCAAACCATATAGTAATTGTCTCAGTCTTAAGTACATTAACTTTGATTTTGCTTCAGGCCACTTATATCCATTTAGGTTTTCATATAAATATATCAAATTTATCGTAAACATAAATTATCACAACACCAGTTACTTTTATATCATTTTTTCAGAAATTGTAAGTCATATCAAATGTCAAAATGTTATGACATATCATTATAATATGTTTTTTTTTTTCAATTCAAAACTTGGTTTCTACAGGAAACTTTGTACAACAAGTTGTCTGTTGTATCTCACAACTTCATTTTTATCGTTTTGTTTTCTGACGAATACCTATTTATAACCTATTGGTTTAACATTTTCTGATCGGTCCAAATACACAATGTATTTGAAGCTATCTAGTTAATGCTCCGCTATATCTATTATCTTGGGTATATCCCATAGTGGTTTTCTACCGCTACGCTATTTCTAAGTAGCCCCTGAAATGCTCATTCCGCTTTAAGACTCGCTATATTCCTATATTCTAGATATATCTTATTATTTCAACCATATTTCGTTATTTTCTCTGTATCTTCTATAAAAGAAATGAATTAAAAATTACATTTATACATTATAAAATTTATAAAAACAGTTTCTTTAATTGGATCTTTTAACATTTTTTTTCTTAATAAAAATACTATATTACCCTACTAAATTTAATTAAGCTAAATAAAGTTTACATTTATTTACATATATTTGTACATGTTTTTATTTAAAATTTAAGAATGTAACAATTATAATTAAATTCAATATTAATTTATCATTTATTTAATTTATATATCTGTAAAAGCATTAAGTACGAGTTTTATATGGTATTTTAGAGTCAGTTGTTGTATCCTGCAACTTCCTCACTTTATCATCGCTACAACTTTTTGCACCTATGTCACCTTGAATCTACTGAGCTTTTTAACTACAAAGATTTGAAGAGAGTCTAGCTCAAATTGTATAATATCTTTCTATTTTGGCCAATCATGTCTTTTTCGATATTCATTTATGTTAGTTTTTTCATTACCATTATTCTCAGTATGATCACAACTTTCAGTTATTTCAAATTATTATTCTACTTCGGTCCCATACTTCTTCATAGCTCGTATAAAATGTTGAGGTCTCGTTATTATTGGATACCACTATATTTTTGAAAGATAATTTTATTTCTTTTGAGATAATAACTCCTTTTCGTTTTTAGAAGAATCGAGATTTTCATTTAAATGATCTTTTGAATCATTTATGTAACAACTTGTTTTTTTGTTCTTCTAATTTTGTTTTTCTATTATTTCCTCTTACTACTCCACTGTATTTATATTCCCTCTTACTTTTGTTACATTTTCATTGTGTTTTTTCTTTACACATTGTATTGCAGCATTATTATTATTAAAGAAAAGAATTGCAGTTTCATCTAAATTTCCATCATAACATTGCAACCTCTCCATCAAAACTCCATCACACATTTTCATATTTCATATTACATTTTCTGTGCATATACATTTTGACATTATATTTTCATTCTCACCTTCAACTACCTTCTGCTAACAACCATACATATCACAAGCTTCAATAACAACCCTACTCCATTGCATTTTTGACCTGCTTCACCAGCTCATTCCTTCCCACCATACTTTGAAAAATCACAACCAGCCATTGCCACTTTCGTCAATTCTCATACATCAATATTTCTCACAAAATAAAGCTACAACCATTACACTATTCACCTCCAGTCCCTCCAAGCTGCAACACACCATCATCAAAACAACAAACCAACCTCCCCTTGGACACAACTGCTAATTAGCATACACCATCCAATCTCCTAATAATAAACTGAAACCTCCTTCATCCGTAATCACCCAGCCTCACCACCATTACCATGCGACTCCTCTAACCATCACACAAACCCAAGTCCATCAACAAATCTTGAACAATACATAACCAAGCTCTACCTTTATGTTCCAATCTCCAACCCCCAAACCACCATCCTAAACACCTTCCAATCTCAATTGCAAATTCATCATACAAACTTTCCACCACATCAACCAAAATGTAACTTCAAATTCATTAATAACTTCACTAAGCCTAACTCCCAAAATAGCTAACCACTCAGACTTCCCCTCCACGCAATATATTACTGACTTTCATCTCCTTAGAACATGCAATCGCATACACACCTCAACTGTCATCGGAACCAAAACCCTTAGTCACTTTTGTTGCAATCGCAAATCACCGACCTCCCAATGACCTAAACCTAATCGTGAATCGAACCCTAATTGCTAGTTTTTTTCCCATTTTATTTCATCATTTTCTGTAGTGTTAGAAATCGGGTTTTTCTAGAAGAACAATGAGCCGATGATACTAGGATGATGATAGGATGAGTGTAGGATCCAAACCGGTTGGTTTGCCCCTATTTTTAGTGGTGTAAATCGTCGGACCAGACCGAACGGATGTGTGTCCTAGTCCTGTCTTTGTGCCGATCTTCAGATCCGCTTAGATCAACACAGGAAGCCTGATTTCATGGTTCAAAAGAAGATTTCTCACGCTGTTGTCCCTAGTCATGATGATCACTGAGATGCCTCCATCCAGCAACAACCTACTTTTGATAATCAAACTCATGTTGCGCTTGATGTAGCAACTAACTCCATTTCCAATCCTCCGGTTACCAAACTCCAATTAGAGGATATAATGAAGAAACTAAAAGAGACTCAAAGGCAACTTAATATGCATATTAAGAAGAATATCGATCTTATGGAATAGCTGCATCACGCCACTCAAGTTGAGGTTGATCGGCTTGAGGGAAACATGAGAACTCTCACTCCTGTTAATCACATCTTAGAAAGTTCCTCGTCTTCATCGCAGCATAACAATGAAATTAGAGGAGAAGGCTTACTAATGACAACATAGGTATAGCCGCCATAAAGAGGACAAACCAACTTGGTCATCCCCCGATCCCTCCCGTAAGATCGGGGATGATCCCCTTCACTGGGTTACCCATGCTGCCATGATCTAGAATTTATTTCTTGGACTCTCCCTGATGTCAACAAGAACCAAGATGCTCATGCTTAACGTCAATAAAAGGAACATAATAATGTTGTTTAAACAAGGAGGCCACATCGCAAACATTATATTGAGTTAGATCATGACCATTGTCAACTAATGGAGACCACAATTCCCAAACTCTCCGTTATGATCTAAAAGACCATGAGGGAGTCGCAGGGTCTAGCTGGCAACGATTAGGAAATTAGTTTAAGACGAAACCCCTTTACAAATATGTCGTAATTGCCAAATGCGCTTGCCAATTCAATATGCCAGTTAGACCTGCATACTCAAGAAAAATCAATCATTGGCAATTCCTCAACAAACATGCATGACATATAGTCTCATCCCAGACCATCGACGTAGTGAAGTGTAGGTGCATCCCCGTTGTAACAAACCACCCAGAATGGGCCTAAATTCCGACCCAGAAAAGACCCATCGGAACTTAGGGACCTTCTAAATGGATCGTTGGTTCCTATAAGGAATCACTTAAAACAGAAATAACAAAGGAGACTAAATGAGAGAAAGGGATAAAATATAATATCAAAAAATAGATGTACCATTATAAGCACTATAATGTAGCTTACATAAATATCTCAATAGTTATAAAAGGGTATGTAACGACCTGGATTTTTGACCTTATAAAGTCGGCGCTTAATACATCCAAGTATTCAAATGCCGAAGATTCCAACGTCGAAATCCACGTCGCCTTATTTTCACTTAAATGAATAAAATATTCATTTATATTATCCAAATGGAACGAGACTCAGTCAATACCATAATCCATATATGTGGTGTAGTGTGTCATATTTTTACTAATGACAACCATAATAATATTCATAACAATCATTCATCTATCACACAATATTTATAACGTAAGCGTTTAAGGTAATTAATGCTTACATACATGATTAATTGTAAATGTAATAACATCCATAACACCCATAAAGCAACCACAACAACCACAAAACAACCAATATAATCAAAATATAATTATAATAAATATCAAAATTGTTTTCATTGAGGATTCCACTCCGCCAATCATTATTGTAGGACCTTGATCGCAAAAATGGACAGCGTAACCGCGTTTTTCACCAAAATTTTCCCTCTACTATATATATGCATACATACATACATACATACATATAAGAGGAGGAGGGCGTAAGGGGTAGCCGAACTTAGGGGTGGATGGTGGAGAGGGATGGCGTGTGTTTGGGTGGTGGATGGCCTTGGGTGGTGCGGGGTAGGTGAGACGTGGGTGTAGGGTCGTAGTGGTGTGGGTGTAGTGGCCGAGTGGGGAGGTGGAGGTGGAGGAGGGAAGATTGGTGGAGGTGAGAGGTTGGGTGGCTGAATGGGAAAGAAGGAGGAGGATAGGAGGAAGGGAAGTAGAAGGAGGAAAGGAAGAAGAGGGAAATAGGAGAGAATGGCTTAGTGTAGGAAGAAGAACGCAAGAAAGGAGAAGAAGTGGAGAATGAAGAAAGATGAAAAGAGGGGGAGAGGGTCTTTTTATAGGATGGAAGGAGGCATAAAGTGTTTCCGTTTAATGAGGCACTTGTCTCACAAGGAGGCTTTTACATGCATGGTGAACCTCACTTGCCACCTTAGAAAACCATGTTCTTATGCATAATTTCACTACAACAAAATATGATATTAATAACGCTACTTAATAACACGTTATTCTAAAGTGTTATTATTTACACCTAATTATTTGCTTTTCTACTAATTTTGTTTTGTTCATATCACTTGTAACGCTCCCCTCCCGAAATTATCCACCGTCTCCCTCTCCCTTCACGAATTATTGTCTCTCTCTCTCCCTCCAAACCCAATTCCTCTCCCTCCAAAACCATTTCACCTCAAAAAAAAGCATGTCGTTTGGATCCAATCTCCTCACCCGATCGAAGAAAGCAAGCTACTTTCATCTCCAATCTCCTCAACCGATCTATCAAAGCAAGGGCAGGTTCACGCGTTTTGATCTAATCTTTGATTTGGCTTTTGGTAAGCGAACTCTATTAACTTTTTCTTCCTATTATTTTTCTTGCCTTCGTGTGTGGATGGCTGGACGATCCTGCGAAAGATTCTTGTACTCTGCGAAAATTGGTAAGCGAACATCGTTAACTTTTCCTTCCTATTGTTTTCTACTCGAATCAGTTCTGGAACCATCATTTTGCCTTCCCATCATCCAACCGAGGTACAAAAATTTGCATCCATGCTTTTTATTGATCGAATTCATCAAAATTGGATTCTTTGAGCAAATTGGAAACAATGACTTCCCAGGTAATCGACTTCTGTAATTGCTCTATTTCCCTCCTCTTCACAAATTTGCTAAATTTCTTTCGATTGGAATTTGACTTCTACTATATAACATGTGTAAAGTAATTCCACTTTTCCCTAAAATTGCAGATCTTGGTTATATTATGATGTATGGAGGCCAGCTTAACTTTGCGACGAATGCTTATGGCCTTCCTTGTCGATCAGTCTAATTCATGTAGCATTGTATTTACTATATAATGCTTTTTTCCTTAACAAATATTCACATGATATTGTCCTCCTATCAATTTATAGATAAATTATTGGTAATTTCTACATACAATTTATCGGCAATACAATGTTTGTTTGCCCATATTTAGCGGTATATGGAAACAGGTTCTGATTTACACTGCAAAAGGAGAACTGCTGCTTCTTTGATATGTATCATACTTTCAATAAGGCATGTTGTTTAATCCAACAATTGTGCTATAACTTATTAAGTTATGTAGTATGTGGTGGTAATTAACATGCTATATAATAACTTATTAAGTTATGTAGGATGCTATTCACAGTTATATTCAATCATGGGCAAAAGATTAGTGGTATGCATTGAAATCAGGCAGGTACAACAGGTAGTCATTGAAAAAACTGTGTGCTTTGCGCAAAATACTGCAAATCTTTAATGACCATGTTTTTAATATAGAAAAATTGTAGTTAACTTACTAATACAGTTGACCAATGTGTACGTGTAGTAGTAGCATATTTTCATTATTTCATGCTTCATCATTTGTTATTGTAAACTTCATAATGGTAAGAAGTAGTGTTATATATGTTTGAACCATTATTTATTATTTCCATTTTCTTCTTACTTCGTATGATGTTAATAGGAACCCCCGTCCCCATAAATGGGTGATTGTGTTACGATTATGCGTACAAAGAATTTCCTTTGCTTATATTATTTTACATAATTGGGTATTTACATGCATCTATGTTTATATAAATACCTGAACCAACAATTCAAGAACATATTTTAGGTGAGAAATCTTTCTTCGTTATGGCCTAAACCTAAAGGGCTAAAACATATCTAAAGAATTTTTCAAATTTTAGGTGAGTGTATGCGTGTATGTGTGTATTAATCTACTATCTAAAATAAATATCCATGAAAACTAAACAATATTTATTTCCTCAATCAATTTGACATCTTTTGCATAAAGCATGATAGTTATTTTCCAATATTCGGAGAAAATGGTCATGTTCCTCCTTTTCTACACTTTTTTATACCAGAAATCTCATGAAACAAATTCACAGTTTCCAAAAGCTTTCACCATAAATAATATATGTTGTGTCTCCTGTAGTCGTTATCAAATTATCGTACGTGCTACTATGATTTAAACTCTGCATCTTTTACTGCTTTACATTTTTTTACTATTTTCATATTCAAGGTTAATTTTATGTTCATAGTTGATTTTTTTAAGTGCTTCATCCTGGTTAACTATTCCTTATATAAAATCAAATATCCGATAAAATATTTGATTTTAATGGACAATAGAGATCCTTTATTTTTGACATTTGAATCCTATGATATGTTGAAATCGTCATTAACTGAAAACGCTATTATGAAATTGTGATAATTATGTGTGGAATGGATGGAAGGGCTCAATGGTTACAATTCATTAAATGCCCAAAAACTTTGTTTTCTATTAAATATTTCAATTCATGCATAGTAGCTTTACTACATCTGGCGACTGAAGGTTGAACTGTATTTTCTATTAATTCTCATTCATTCACAGTAATATCGCTTCCATAATGCCTAAAAACAACGACAAAACATACAACAATCACTGTTGCTTCATGAAGTAAACTACATGAAGACAAGGCATTGGGGATGGACCAAAATACTATACAATTTGCATGGTAAAGTAAATGTTTCCTTTTGTTTTACATAAAGCATTGTAATTTAAATTTGGAATGACATATGCTATTTTAATCATTTGAATTTGTACCAACCGAGAATTTATTACACATGAGGATATATTATATAAGCCAAAATACCACACCATGTCAATTGGTAGTTCATAGATGTGTGATGTTTTTTCCCCAGAAATGATCATCCTTACTATTATTCATATGGATTTATCAATATGCATTGAATATTGAGGTATTGGATGTGATTTTTAAGGAGATGTGAATTTCATTGGTTTTAGCATGTGTATATTATTAGGTGATATGTATCCTTGAATGGAGAAGATAGGGCAATGGTTAGAACTTGGGCATTTGGGAGCTTAGAATATTAAGTCCATACACCCCCCTCTCCCAAAAAAAACCACCAATGACCTATTTTCAACAATGCTATTTGAATGAAATATGTGATAATGGCGCTACAGAAACTATTTTTTCCCCTACTATAATACATAATATTCTTTGTTGCTTAGTTCAAAAGATGCAATATGTTATTATAATAGAAAGCAAGAGGAGGTAAAATAATATGTACAATGATTTAAAGTCGAAAATTTAATCTCCACATTGTCACTGCATGACAAAAACCATGTTTATCCTGATTGCATAATATTTTCTTTCCTATAATAACATGATAAATTGTTTTCTGTTATCATATAAAGAATTGATTCTTATGGTCAGATGTTAAATTGCGGCTACATTTGTGTATTTTTTAAAAGTATTATACAACTAAAAGTATGACGTGTGAGTATTTTCTAAGGTTTATGTTAATTTCAGGGCGCAAATTTGATATATTTTAGGGACATGCAAACATTCTTTTCATAAACACTATTAGTTTGATATTGGCAGTTTCCTTCAGATGGGATTAACGAAGTCTGAGGTGAAATTTTAAATCATTTCATCTTCGATGAGGTTATACTTCTTTTTTTTGACTTCTTTTCGAGTGTACATAATATAAATGTGCACTATTTGGTTTACTACCAACTATTTTGTCTGATCTGGCAATTCTCCATGTTTATGTTATGATACTGACGATCACGAGAATTTATAAGCATCATTGAAATGATAAGTTAGATCTACTGGAAAACTACATTTATTCAATACATTTAAAACTCTAAATTGGAAGATATTCAACAGAAGGGTTAGTTTTTGGATTTTCTTAATCTCATCTTCTTTTTCTCCTTTTTCTTTCTTATTTTTTCTTTGTTTTTTTCTTTTTTAATTTTTCTCTCATACATCTATAGGTCATAATTCGATGAATTTTTTCATAATATTTTGATCTTTTTTTGTTTCCACGATTAACTTGATGATTAATTTTTTCTTATGATGTGCTAGACCCTTCTTAAATTTTCCTATTATTTGTTACTTAGTATTTGATATTACAAGTTGTTCCCTTTTCTCGTCTATTTCTGTGCAATAATTATTTTCATTTGATTAATTTCCATGGTAAGAGTTAACATCCCTATATAGGTCTGAACATGCTAATTTGAAACATCTCGTTTGTGTTACTATATTTCAGTATATATGCTTCTGATTAGCAATTCCGACAACCGATGAAAAAACCGACGATGTTTATCAGTAAATTAAAAATAATTATTTTATTTTATAACCTATATTTAAATTTTATATTTGACGAAAAAGATCATATTAAAATGGTTTTATTCATGACTAATTTTGACAAAAGCTGACATATTTTGATCGTTATATTTTATAGTTAAAGACAACTATTTTATTATTCAAACCTGATTCAAAATCCAACTTAAAGTTATCAAATTAGAATTTCAAACGATTAAACCAAATCAAATTTGAAAAGTTATAGAATACTACTCTTATTCGACAAATTAGTTAAACATTATAAATTGAGAAAACCTGTTTTATAAATACGCACTTGGAAAATTCATTATAACAAAAGCTGATAAATATTTTATTTGAAAAATTTAATAAATACACATTTTATTACTTAAAGCATATTTGAATTCAAAACTTATTTTATATATTCAAAATCTTAATTTTAAATTTGATTAAAAATCCTGGATCGTTACAACCTCCCTCCCATAAAACTTTTCATCCTCGAAAAGGAGAGGTAGTTATACAAACAATCTCATTTATAACTTATAAGTTTTCAAACTTCCAGTGGCTTGCTTCTATAAAATTTACCAAATAATTTTGAGTTAGAAAATTTCCTCTTCCTAGGGTTTAATCTTATCTTGCTATCCTTTATAATTACTCCTAATTCAAAGTCGTGAAACCTATTTCGTCCAAACTTCAAATTTTCCAAAAATCATTAAGATATATCCCTGATATATTTTCCTTTTACAAATATGGAAGAATTCGACTATCCCTAATTTATACAATTACCTTGATTTGGACAAACTTCTGACCTTTACTTATCAGGTACTGAAAGGTTATGCTACCTTTCGATTTAGCTTAACTAAGTTTAGAGAAACTCTTAACTTTTAATTGTTTTAATTGATCAAATCCCCTTTAGTCAAAATATTGAAATTTAATTTACCAGGTGTATGTAAACACTTCATCTTCTTACCTAGACTTGTTTCAGAACTTGTCGACTGTCAAAATTCATCGAAAATTCAATCTTCCCATTTACACCTAACTTTCAAAATTAAGTTATCTTAATCGTTTTCCATATTAAATTCAATATCTTTTTCATTAGAGTAGGATTTATTTGGATGTAAGATAGAATACATTAAAAAGATTGATAAAAAAAGTTTTTATAATTAACATTATATACATACATTTGTTTATAAATCCTTCCCAAACCCTTTTTCAACTTTCAGAGACAACTCTCCAGAGGTTAAAGAGCTTTCTTTGGTTATATAATTCTTGCATTCCCTCACCTTTACTTATGATTGTAAGTAGTGTTGCTTTGGTTGGTCTTTCTCCCTTTTTTAAATGGCAATCCCAAACTACATTCCCCACTTTTCTACATCAATAACACTTATTTTCTTTTCTTGGGCTCATGGGTTTCTTCTTTATTTTAGGACACTTACATATAAAATGTACTTTTCTCTTGCATTTGAAACAAATTATATCTTCTCGAATGGTTTTCTTTTATATTCTTTTTGGGCATAAGACTACAAAATGTCCTTCTCGACAACATCTAAAACAGTAGCTACCCTTGAATTTTCCCAATTTAAGGATTTCTTCCTTTTATTTTCGGTTATGAGCTTTTCTTGCTTGTTTTAGGGTCATCCACCTTTAGTACCTGATAGACGAACTCTATCTTTGTCCCTATGTGATATTTTCATAATTTTGTCATAAAAAGTGTTCATCCAACTTATCTCAATTTAGAAATCGCTAAATTTTACTTTATCGCCAAATATTCTTTGGTTAAATTGTGAAACTTAATTCACAAGGTATTTGCACTTGGATTAATTATCCTAGTCAGTTGGAAGACTAATGACTATGCCTTATGAAATGTTTTGAGTAAAATTATGAAAAATAAAATATGCATATTCATATTTTAACCATATTAATTACTCAATTAATCATCTAAGTTATAACTAACCATATATACTTTCTAAACCTCCTTTTCAAAATATAATCTTTCAAGTCCAAATCCGTTTTTATAAATTTTCAAATTCGTTCTCTTCTCTATATAATACTCTCAAACTCATTTTAGGGCATTAATAAGCCCATCTCTAATGAGTAACTCATCCTAAGATACTATTGATCCCATCTTTGATGAGTCTTCTATTCTAATGAGTCATACCCCATAAGCTTTGTATAAACCAAAACTCTGATACCACGTTGTAACGACCCGGATTTTCGACCTTTAAAAATCGACGGTTGATACATCCAAGTATTTAAATGTCGGAGATTCAAACATCAGAATCCGCATCGCCTTATTTTCACATTGTAACAACCCGTATTTTCAATAACCTGTTATAACATAAATGGAGGCAGAATTAAACTGTAAAATCTGAATCAAGGGAAACGGGCTATGCCATTTCGTTCGTCTCGAAAAAATACGCGAAATAGAGTCTGAGTTTTCGAAAATCGGAGTCCGTATGACCAAGATATGGCCTCGCGAAGTTTCACGAAAAATTCCCAAATTAAAGTATACTTAATTAAGTGAAATGGGTTGCGCAGAGAAATATATATATATTGATATATATATATATATAATTGAAAATTTAATAAATAAATATGCAAAAATGTTCAAAACAGCGAATTGGGAGAAGGGAATAACCGAACCGGCCGATTTTTGAGGTCGACCTGAGCCCGCTGGGTCGACTAGGGGTTAATCCAGGGTGTTTGGCTGTCAACCCGTGGGCCGATTCGCTCAAATGCAGATTTTGCATTTGGATGGTTCTCATGGTTCATCTTTAATCTAAAGGCCCTAGATGGTTCCTACACTTGACTTCTTCCCCAAGACATGCTTTGATGGCTTGGATTGAATCTAGGTTTAATCCTATGGCCTAAAACACTTGCCTAATCTATAAATAAGACCCTAACCTATCCTAAACCCTCATTATTCATTCATGCAACTAAACTATGGCAAAATTGCTACTCTCATGGCCTCCACTCAACTATCCTAGCCTCCACTTCATTTCTATGAGAGGTTTCATGATCATGAGAGTATTAGAGAGTCCCTATGTTAGTATGAGAGCTTCTCAAGTTGATCTCAAGGCTAAAGCTTTGATCTTTGTTCATAAAGATGGGTTTTTTATTGATTTGGAGTGTTCATCTTTGGGTTTTTAGGTGATGGCATGCATAAGCTTCATCACAATCTTTGTTTTGCATTTCGATTTGTGCCTTCATAACAATGTAAGCCCTTTCCCTACTCTTAGATATTAACTATGAAGTTAAATGTTCATGTTGCAAGTTTGGGTTTGATCATTGAGAATGATACATGCTATCATGTCATGCAAGCTTATGAAGTCATTATCTTGATCTTATGAGCTAAAAGCTACAACCTTTATGTTGAAATGTTGCATTATGCAACATGAGAACCTTCATAATCTTTATGTCAACTTGCATATGAAGTCATAACCCTTATATGATGATACATGCGAGTTTCTAGTCATCATTCCATGTCTTTTGTCACCATGATTCGTTTATGTGCCAAGTTTGGGTTTATGCATGATTTTGAGGCTTAAGAATGTAACATGCAAGCTAATGAACACATTTGTGCCTCATTTGCCACAATGATTAACTTGTGGCTTAATATCCATTTTTGTCATGCCTTTGCCAAGTCTCTTCTTTTAATCCATTAAGTTGTTGCGAACGTATATGCGAGTTTAAAAGCGTTGGGTTATGTTATGGGTAATTTCTAATGACATGAAAATACAACTTGAAAACATGACTTGAATCATAACATGGAAGTTGACATGTAAGTATGCATAAAAACATAAGCTTGGGAATTTACCTATTAAGTTAGGTCTACCCATTGGGAATTTACCTATTAAGTTAGGTCTACCCAATTGCTTGAAAACTTGACTATGAACATGACACTAGACTAAACATGAAAGTGGCCAACTCGAGGTTGGGTTGAGTTTGCAACGTAAAACTACCCGGAACCGACCGGCCTAACTAGTAGTTGCAAACAATAGGACCCAATGTGAGAAGTTGGTCATGTTGTGCTTGAACCCGAGGTTAGACCAAGTTGTGGTGTAAAGCTACCCGGAACCGACCGGCTTAACTAGTAACCACAACAAAGTCTAATGTGAGAGGTTGGGGTGCATTAAGTAATTAATGCCACATGATAGGGTTAAGTTAATTTGATTAATGACTCTTAACCAAATATGACATGGGTAAATGGGTTAAGTAAATTGGTTAGGCTAATGATACTTAACAAAACATGACAAGGTTGGGTAGGTTAAGTGATTTGATTTGCCTAATGACGCTTAACCATTTTTATACGACTAGTGGACGGGGATTAAGTTAACCAACACTTAATCAATCCAACATGATAATTTGGCAAGGTTAAGTAAGTTTTCTTAATGACACTTAACCATACAAGATGATTAGGGGATGGGGTTAAGTAATTTACACCTAACTAATCCGACACGGTAATTAGATGGGGTTAAGTAATCCACACTTAACTAATCTAAACACGGTAATTCGATGGGGTTAAGTTAAACACTTAACCAATTTAAACTCGGTAATTCAATGAGGTTAAGTAACCAATACTTAACCAACTTAACGTGATAATTTAATGGGGTTAAGCAACTTATACTTAACCAATTATACATGATGATTTGATGGGGTTAAGTAACTTACACTTAACCAATCTAATACGCGGACCTGATAAGGTTAAGTCACAAGACCTTTTTAGAATATACTTAACTATTGTAGTACGATTAGAGGATGGGGTTAAGCCAACCTATACTTAACCAATCCGACTCGATAATTTGATGGGATTAAGATAATCTATGCTTAATCGATCTAGCAAGATAATCCGATAGGATTAAGGTAAGCTAGTACTCGACCAATTTGACTTGATAGGGTTAAGTCATGAGCCTCTGGGTACACTTAACCAACTTGTGGGACTAAGTCTTGAACTTAAATACTTAGCCAATCTTTGACGTGATTCGTGGGCGGGTTAAGTCATGGACTTGAATGATAACACTTAACCCAATAGACAAACCCTAGCTAGAAGAACTAGGTAGAAAACCGTGGTTAATCAAGGATAACGGGAAAGGAAGCTAAGTGGTAAACCTTAGTTAAGGGTAACTAAGTAATAATTCTTATCTAAGGACATATGACTAATTCTCAAAACGATGAGTAACCTGATACGGTAGGTCATCGCTTAGTATACGAGGGGGAGCAAGTTATCTGACTTGGATAAAAGCTCCAGCGCACTGGGTGCCGAAGTGGAAGCTTCGGGGGACGTGAGGATATTCTTGGGATCCCTCTGTGGGCTGCCAGGTAATTATACTAGGCCCATGAGAGGTTAAGGTCTGCGTTAGAAGGACCAAGAGTATGCCTTGGTTGCTATGCGAGCAACCTAAAGACTGGGATGGATTAGCGTGGAGTCGACGATTCTTGTTTTTGCCCTGGATAGCACATCGCCGACTACCTACCATCTTTAGTCAATCGTGTACGTGCGGAAAGGCAGGGAACCCCCAACAGACCATGTGCTTGCTATCGAGTCATGGGTGAGGTTGGCCCGTAGGAAAGTGGGCTATAGTGGGGCCGTGGAGTGGTTCTTATACATGATTTTTCTTGGATTGCCTTTCAGTAGTTGAGGGAGGGGTCACGTGGGACCATAGCCACGGGTACAAAAACAGACCTTGATATCTCCATCGGCAGACGATTTAAAGCTCCCGACCGGGTTCCGTATTTCTTGATTTGCCCTGGCACGGAACTCGGATGGCACATTGGGGAACATGTGCATCTAGACATGGAAAACGATTCACGATACATACGTGGGATCAAGGGCGCGGTTGACGGGTGGCGTAATCCCTAGTGGTCCTAGGTGGCCAAAACCCAAACCGAGACACGGAAACGTTCATTAGGTAGCATAATCCCTAGCGGTCCTAGGTGGCATAAATCCTAAGTGGACGCGCGATAGTTCATGGTAAGGAAACACAACTAGATCAAGGGTTGCAGTCCAAAACAACTTCAAGGATAAACCGTTTACATGGGAAAGCCCGTACAGCCTACGGCAAAGGATTGAACTTATACATGGAAAGAAACATATGAGTTGAGTAACCTATATATGCGGCATATTAGGTTGACATGGACCATTACACGACTTTTGAGTAAGGGTCATTCACGGATAACACGTAATATAGTTGGGATACTAGTACGGTAGGTGCAGAGCGGATATACAGGATAGATGCCATGGGACGTTATACGCGATAGATATCTTGGGATATTATACTTGATAGGAACCTGACAATGTGATACCTTGTTTTATCTTGACATCGTAGTTTATCACGACACCCTAGTTTATCTGAGTTCAGTAGTTCATCCTGTTATTTTGATTTAATTGACCTATCTTGTATCATGCTTATGTTCATCTCAGTTTCTCATGACAGTTAACTTTACTAGTTTTTATACTAATAGTAGATAGGGCTTACTCAGTCTTTTTGACTGACCCGTTTTGTTTCGCCTCTTTTCTTCCGTTTCCCCCCCAGGTTACAGGGAGGAAACACTGCTGTTTAGTTCGGACTTCTTCTGCTTGAAGGTCATCGTGGATGGCTTGGACTTTTCCTGGCTATGGCTACTTTACTGTTTTTATTTGGGGAATAATTTATGAAAAAGTCTTTATGCTTCTTTACTATTGCAAGACAGGTTTTGATGTACTCTGATGTAAAAGGCTTTAGACCTTATGTATTCATGTTTATGAAAGTTCGATTTTACTTCCGCTATTTTATATGTTCTGTCTTGTGATATTTCTGTGCATGTTTACCAATAATGCCCCTCTAAAGCTAGTGCATTCCTTTGCGAGTGACCCTAGCGGAGGCGGGGTGTTACACACATAAATGAATAAAATATTCATTTATATTGTCCAAATGAAACGAGACTCAGCCAATACCCATATGATCCATATATGTGGTGTAATGTGTCATATTTTTACTAATGAGAACCATAATAATATCAATAACAATCATTTATCCATCACACAATATTTATAACATAAGTATTTACGGTAATTAACGCTTACATACATGATTAATGGTAAATGTAATAACATCCATATCAACCACGAAGTAACCATAACAATCACAAAGCAACGAACATAATCAAACTATAATTATAATAAATATCAAAATAGTTCTCATCGAGGGTTCCACTCTATCAATATTTATTGTTGGACCTTAACCGCATGAATAGACAGTGTAACCGCGTTTTGTGCCTAAATTTTCCCTCTACCATATATATATATATATATATATATATATATATATGTATATATATAAAAGGGGGAGGGCTAAGGGGTAGAGTTGACTGAAATTGGTGGTGAGTGGTAGAGGGGGATGAAGTGGCTTTGGGTGATAGATGGCCTAGAGTGATGTGGGGTAGGTGGGCCCGTGGGTGTAGGGTTGGTGGTGATGTGGGTGTAGTGGACGAATGAAGAGGTGGAGGAGAGCAGATTGGTGGAGGTGAGAGGACGGAGGTGGGGTAGCTAAATGGAAAAGTGGAGGAGGGAGAGAAGGATGAGGAGGAGGAAAGGAAGAAGAGGGAGATGGGAGAGAATGGCTTAGGAAGCCATGGCTTAAGGTAGGAAGAAGGAGGTAGGAAAGGAGAAGAAGTGGAGAATAAAGAAAAAATGAGGGGGGGGGGGGTCTTTTTATAGGATGGAGGAAGGCATAAGGTATTACTACTTAATAAGAAACTCATAAGGGGGCTTTTGCACATGCATGGTGACTTCTCACTTACGACCTTCGAAAACCATGTTCTTATATATGGTT
This sequence comes from Allium sativum, assembly GCA_030737875.1. NCBI lineage: Eukaryota > Viridiplantae > Streptophyta > Magnoliopsida > Asparagales > Amaryllidaceae > Allium > Allium sativum. The sequence continues at coordinate 533,911,751 of CM060922.1, forward strand.
TTGATTAGTAACATGATTTGTATCACCCGTGAAGTGTTGCTAATTTGAAGCATCTCGCTTATCTTACTATATTTTAATATATATGCTTCCAATTACCAATTCCTACAATCGACGAAAAACCCGACAATGTTTATCATCAAATATTTTATTTTATATCCTATATTTAAATTATATATTTGACCTAAAAGATCGTATTAAAATGGTTTTTATTCGTGGCTAATTTTGACAAAGCTGATATATTTCTGTGGTTTTATTTTATAGTTAAAAAGAACTATTTTATTATTCAAACCAAATTCAAACTCTAACTTAAATTATCAAATTAGAATTTCAATTGATTATACCAAATCAAGTTTGAAAAGTTTTAAAACACTACTCTAATTCGAGAAATTGGTTAAACACTATAAATTGACAAAACCTATTTTATAAATACACACTTGGAAAATTCGTTATAACAAAAGCTAATAAATAGTTTATTTGACAAAATTTAAACACCCATTTTATTACTTAAACCATATTTGAATTTAAATTTTATTTTGTATATATTCAAAATTCTGATTTAAAATTTGATTAAAATCCTGGACAATTACAAGGTACATTACAATAATACTAATAGCTATCCCACAAATACAAAGGTACTACAAACATAAAATAATAATAATTATGGATGCTCCATCGTCAAGCTCCATGAGTCCAAAGATTAAGCAAGTAAACCCACATACTAACCTGTTATCATGTCAAGAGGAGGGAGGTCAGAACATATAGTTCTGGTGAATGAAAATCACATAATTCTTTAAGGAATAACTATTTCCTATATATGGCAGTATATTATGTCAATGCAATTCAACACATAATCAATCGTACACATTTATGAGGTGGACTACCCTACAGTCACTTAAGGCCCACATTGTTAATTTAAGGGTGGGTTTTGTATGATCACTTAGTACCCTTCGAGGCGGACCACCATTGGTCACTTAAGGCCATCATTATATATTCATACTCGGGCGAATTCCCACTATCACTTAATACCCTATGGAGGACCCCAGTCACTTAAGACCTCATCTTATAATAATCAATGCTATTAAATATTCTCTCCATTGTAATACTAGAAATAGTAATCTGCCACTTAATACCGGGCTAAGGTAGACACTCATCGTCATTTAAAACCCCTCCAACGGACCCATGCGTTACTATCTAATTGTTATTACAGGTGAGCACCTAGCCACTTAATACTTCCCATAGACAGGCGGTCCCCATACATGATTGGCAGAACTCTTAGTGTAACACCCCATAATTTAAATACATTTATAATAAAATGGATAATTAATATTCAGAATTGGTAAAATGGACTTTACCGTTGTGTCCGTTATGAATTTTTGGTTCATATAAACTCTTAAATCTCGCAAATCGGAGATAATATGAAGAAGTTATGGGCTTAAAAAGACTTCATGAAAATATATACAGAATATATATATATATATATATATATATATATATATATATATATTAATAAAATAAACAGCGCCCCAAAGTAGCGGTCATGGGGCGACCTAATTTGACCGGGTCGACCTAGGTCATAGTGGGTCGATCCACCCGTATACAGGAGCAGATTCTTGCATTGGTTTTTGGAATGAATTCTTAACCAAGTTCGTTTGTTGACTCAACATTGCGTGTATGGTTGGATTGGTAAACCTAAAATCTAAGCGTAGGGGATTATCCCAAGTAATTTATATAAAGGTTGGCAACCTCATTGTTCTTTACACACCAATTTATTATTCCTTCTTCTTCCTCCAAACCTTTTTCTGAATAAAATATGGAGACGCTGAGGTGCTGCCCAAACAAAAATCAGCAAGGATAATTCTAATTACTCTACAACAAAAAAATCTAAAAGTGGAATTTCTTCTACAACAACATATACATACAAAAGAGATATTTTTTCTTCTTCAGTCCAACCACTGTGAGTTCACATCATTTTTTAGATCTGTTATTTTAAAAGGTTTTAAAAAGTAAATTGTCGGATTTGAAATAAGCAGTACTTATAAGTTATTTCTTATATGTTGTTTTTTACTGTTGAAACTATTTCAGATTACTGTTATTATATGTTTATGTATACTTCTATCTTCCTTATCCTTATTCCATCTTTTATTTATTTGAAATATGAATCTAGATTGGAAATTGAATGAAAAGGGAAGTGGGTAATCGTTTTAAATAAAAACGATGAGTTTATTCCAAAATTCGGAATATAAAATAAAGTGTGATAACATTTTGTAGATGGACATGGTTATAAAGGAATTTGGTAAGGATTTGGAAAAGTTAAATTCAAAAGTGAATTTGGAATTAACCTGAAATGGTAGACAAATTCCGAAGTTTGAAATATAAATCAAATACAGATTATTCGGGAGAAAGTATTTAGTGGAATTCGATTATATCGAATTTAGGGAATTAGTATATTTTACTTTCCATTTTGAATCCAATTTAATTATTTAATTATTCATTTATTTATTAAGTACGAGTTATATTTTCATAAACCAAATATTTGGAAACATCGATTATAACGCTGTTGCTATAATAAATGTTTTGTAAATTTAAACAGCGATTACAACGCTGTTGTTATAATAAATGTTTGGTAAATCTAAACATCGATTTTTAGCGCTGTCATTATAATAAATATTTTATAAATCTAAACAACGATTTTAACGCTATCGTTATAATAAATGACTTAAAAATCAAATATTTGGAAATAGCGATTATAACGCTACCGTTTTAATCAATGTTTTTCCGTAAAGGAAGTGGATTCGTAGATTAAATCCGAAAGTCGCGTAAGCGATGTTTTGTTTGAAGCTTTGAGCTTTGACTATTTCAAAGTTAAGAATGTGGTTCAATTAAGTTCTGAGAGGTAATTATAACCCAACTTGATTGACTTCATGATTGATGGAGAAATGATTAAGGTTCGATAGTGAAGATTGGTTAGCAATATGGTTAGTTAATAAATGATTTATAGTTTGAGTTATAATAACTACGTTTTATAACATCACGTTAATATTAAAGGATTTTGAAATGTTTTTCCCCAAATAAAATGAGAAATATTTTCTACGCGTAACGGATTGGTCGACGTGGAATTAAGGAATGGAATATGGAAATATTTTCGGATATTAATAAGGTATATTTTCTGAATAGAGAAAATAAGGATTTCGTCAGTATATATAGAATTGTTTTCTTACTGGAATAAGGGGTATTTTCTTGAATAGAGAAATTATAATTTTGGAAATGTTTTTCAAAGAATCAAGAGGGGAAATCGAGCTTCAAAAGGATACAAAAGATGGGAATGGGAATTGTAAATGATAATACAATAAAGAATTGATTTAAAGGGGCCCAATGTTGTTTGATGTATGATCGGTACGATTTTCAATTGGAAATAGGACCATTGATTGTATGGATGTTTCTTTGATAGTTAAATCACCGATTATCAAAGTTTTGATTTATTTTATACCTCCATTGTCAAAATGGAGAGACCGGGATCAAATTTAATATCTGAAAACCACTCTGTATGGGTATAAGCGTTATGAATCAACTTATGTTGAAGAAATTGAAAACGGAGTAAAATGCAAGGGTTGTTCTGTTAACCCTAGGTAGAAATTGCCCAAGATGGATTAATAGAACGGTGCCTTCGATTTGTCCAGACCCAGGACAACTTGTATGGACGAGTGTCTGACAGAGTATTTCGAAAGGGATTACGTACGTTGATTCCTTCAAACGTACGAAGTTGGTGGCAAAGAAGAGAAACATCTTTAGCCTAACAATCTGAGTATTTTTGTGGGAATCAATTAGTGATTTCCGATGGATCTGACGATGTGGCATTCAAAGTGAATGGTGGCCAGATGGTCTGGAAGATAATTCAAACCTCAAGCCTCACAATCGGGAATTGACAAAATCGGGCAGGCATCATGGCTATGTGGGTCGCTCCCATTAGGATGTATAATCACCTATCTGGAGAAATGCCATTTGCTTCTGTAATCTATCGATGCTGTCCCTTTCAGGAAACGGTTGCTGATCCGAACCGTTGGTGATATACATTTGATACACTCATGCGAAATGAGTGTTCGGTCATGTGTGGGCCGGGTTGCAAGACGTTCTTGTTGAACCCAGTGTATTCCCCTCTAGAGATACACTATCGGAAGGTGGTTCCATACCTTGTCATGTTGGAAATCCAATCTCCAATAAGTGCCCTGCGGTTTTTGATTTTATATTATATATGTAGCGTGAGATGCAAGCGTTCTGCTAGATTTCTATTTATTTGATGTAGACATTATTATAATATCATCGGATTTGATATCAAAAATATTTTTGATTATCGTAAGGTAAAATCCATCCGTGTTTATGTGTGGATCGGTCTTACGATTATCATTTCTGTCGAAAGGATTTTTGAAAGTAAAATGGTTTAAATCGTGCAATGTGAGCTCATTTAGTCTCAAAACTATAACAAAAACTTTATTTATACGTATATCTGAAAACTAGTTTAAATCGTGCAATGTGTGCTCAAAACTCATCATTAAATACATAAAACTCAAATTATGCATCTGTGATAATTTAGGCTTTTCCATTAATAAAGTAAGCTAAAATATAACACAAAAAGCACAGCTTAAAACTAGATCAAGAAAAGCAAGAAAACACTTAAGGAAAGACACCCAAATTTACACCAAAGCATGAAATATAACCAGCAATCAATTAAGGTTGCAACTTTCAGAATAGTTTTGAATGACCAAACGACCTCCGATTGGTCTAAAATTCGATATGAACAAACTAAAAATTCCTGACTTTCACATGAAAAAGGATACTAAATTCCGACATCGCACAAAAAAGATATAGGCTTCAAACTTAGACTTTGGACTGAGTTTCAGCCTGGGCTGAAATCACTTCCAGGTCCAACTTTGCGACTAGGTTTGAACAGTCAAACGACCTTGGATTAGCCTAAAAATTTGCAAACAAGTAGAAAAAGTCTAAAGCTTTACAAAAAAAGAATCGTCCAGAGCGGATCAATGATCATGAAGTTATAACAACCCTAAGTTACACTTTGGTTGTGATTTCAACAATTAGAATAAGAGGAACAACAGTCACTTCCAGGTCCAACTTTGAGATCTGCTTTGAATGGACAAACGATTTCGGATATACCTAAAAATTTACAGGCTTATAAACAAGATTCAAAACTTCGAAACAAAAAAAAGAACCACTCCATTTCGATCAACAACGAAGGAGAAATAGCACCCAGAAGTTTGACCTGTGCGCTGTTTTGTTCTAGGTCGATATCCCAACGAAACCCCAATTTTAGCGACATGTTTGCCTGCCCAAATCAACTCAAAATGGTACGAAAATTTGCAGATATACTCACAAGAAGATGGAAAACAACATGAAAAAAGAATCAAGCAAAAACACTATATGATCGGAAAGTTATGAAGGCTCAAACATGGGTTTTGCTATGATTTTAGCACAGCAACAAAATGATCAATATGACTCAGAAAAGCTACGTATTTTATACAAACAATAAATTGATTCAACAAATAAAACTGAAACAATGTAAACTAGAAAGTGTGAGTCCAACGACTCACCTTGATTGGATTATAGCAAGATTTCCATCAATTTGGAGTTGTAAATGGTAGATAAAGAGCATGGAACATCAAAGAAGGAACATGCAACATCTCTCTCTCTCTCTCTCTCTCTCTCTCTCTCTCTCTCTTTCTCTCTCTCTCTCTCTATGAAAACCTACTGTAACTTTCTTCATGAAACTTGAGAGAGATAATAGCTTGAAATATTGACTGGAAGCTCTTTCTAATTTGAAAAGAAGTATTATTCCCTTAAAAAAAACTGCAATTTTGACCTCGGTGCAGCAAGGATTTAACATAGCAAACTTACTTATTTCCCTACGAAATTTTTACAGGTGTGTTAATGAGTTGAGAATAACATATCCAAATTTTGGATTTTTTCGATTTTTCTAGAATTAGTTATGATTTTTATGCTGACCTTCGTTTTCTGCCCAGATCTGACCCGAAAATCACTAGAGAAATGAAGATGCTTGACCAGTCAAAACTAAACCAAATGACATGAAATTTGGAGAAGAGATGCTGGACCATATCAGCAACAATATACCAAAATATGAGAATTTTAGGAAATTTATATGGATTGATTTGATTTTTCGAACAACCTAGGGTTTTTACTTTGAGAGGAAGAGAAAGCCATTTTCTAACCGAATTTCACAAAGAAGAAGAAGATGGAAAGAGGAAAATGTATGTAGCTTTTACAGTAAGTACCCAGAAGAAATAAAAGGGTGGAGGGAATGGGCGAAGTACCCATCTAAGCTCAAGGACAACTTAATTATGTTATTCAAACTTAATGACACAATTTAAGTGTTAAAACACTAATTAGCAACATAATTTTTCTCTATCAATTTCTGTAAAACCACAAAACACACTTACACACAAACACTTATCAAATTGTGTTAGATTTTATAATTCAACACCCAAGTTAATCACGTGAACATACTTGCACTATTTTAATTATCATGCTTAACATAATACAATAAAATAAATGTGTTTGTTAATAATATCTCTATTTATTTGCATAATCTCTACCACACAACAAGATAATTATCACCAATGTCTCATTTTAACAAAACAAATTATTAAACATGTCAAAACATATTTTTTTAATTATTATTAAATACAACAATTTACTATGGCCCAAAATTACAATAATTGCTTGGATAATCAAATGTAGACAATCGTTGTTATCAAACTATAATAAAATAGTTTTAACTCAATGATTATCACATAAAACACTATTACTATTTTATTTAAATTCTACAATACACACATATATATTTAAAGGTATTGTTGGCGTTTAAAACGTAAATTTTCCAACTTATTAATGCAACAACGTTGTTGTATATTTAATTGACTCAATAATTTAAATTTATTACCAATTCTATAAGTATTGATTCATATCAATATTTATATTTTTATACAATCAACAAATCAATTCGTCGATTGATTGATATTTTAAAAGTCACATGTACAGTTTAAATTCATTAATGTAATTAAAACACAATTCCTCTATTGATATCATTATCAAAGATATATCTAGTATTTAAAACCTCAATTAATAATTTAATAATTACAACCAACAATTAATTTAAAATATTGAAAATATTTTTTCCCCTTTAAGTATCGATTTCCAATCAATAATTTATATTTTCAATATCCCCAAAATAATTTAATTACAACCTTGAAGTGATAATATATATTGGAATAAATCCCTTATTATAACCAAGTTATATATTTATTTCAAATACTCAATTTAGAAATGCTCAAATCTCTATTTTCTTATTTAAGTGTTGTACGAGTTAGTCTCACAAACTCGTATCACCAACATATTATCTTAAGAATCACAAAACCCATTAAATCCTTTTCGGTTACCCGAAAATCCGGGTTGTTACACATGTAGCCTTTACAAGAGAATTGCTGACAATGAAAATGAAGCAATCAAAATATCGAATGTAAAAATCCATAAAGTACGATTTTTTTAAGTTGACATCAACTATATTGTAAGTGTATTGCTAAAGGCACCCAAGTTTGCACTACATGCTACAATGATGTGGTAACAAGAAGTGCAAAACCCGTTGCCTTTAGAGCCACACCACCCTACGGAACTAAAGACACCTAGTTTTGCACTTCCTACTACCACGTTATGGTATTAGAAAGTGCAAACCTGATGCTTTAGCAATAGACTATTATAAACATGTGTCAATTGAAAAAACATATAGGAAAAAATAAATGTCTTTTGATCAGGATTGAGAATCAGACCTGTAATCTCATGTAAATACCAATTTTGAAAAGAAAAACACATGCCTTTCTATTAGGATTGGTTCAGACTCATGACCTAATTTACATACAAATATTCTACCTGAAAATAAAGTGTAGCACTTGTTGGAACTGGAATTCAAACTTCTGGCTCATTTGTATGCCAAGGATATTTTTAAAAGTGTACGGTCAAACAAAAAATGTTGATGTACTACAATTACTTCTGCACATGTAAAAATCTGAATCTAACAAAATCGTAGAAACGAATATTTTATAAGCAACATGTAACGTTGCGAATATGATATGTATAAATATATCATTAAAAGTTTGCACTTTTTGTGAGCATTAGAGTTCAAACGTGTAAACATATTAGTAATACCAAATTTTCAACTAAAAGTAAGAGATATTTTGTAAGAATCGGACTTCAAAATTGTGATCTCATTTATATACCAAAGCTGTAACGGTCTGGATTTTTGGTCGATTAATTATAAACATTCAGTATTGTTTTTTTCCGTTGAGTTGATAATACAAATGAAATTTTTATCGTAATTATTGATTAAATAAACGAGACACGGTTTAATTTCGAGTATATTGAATTATCGTAATACGAAAACGAAAATAATTGAATTCTAAATTTAACCTGAATCGGAATGATTCAGATGACCAATATAAATTCTATTTGAATATAAACGATAATAATAATTTATTATCGGGGAGTTGATTGTTTTTGAATTTAAATTAAATTATATCGATTTAATATGGTACTAAAGAATAGTAAATTTACAAACGACCTCGGTTTTTGACAAACCAATTTTATTGGAGTTCGAAATGTCAAATCATAGCAGTGTGTCAAGTTTCCCTGCGATTGGAGCTCATTTGTGGTCATTTGAGCGTGTTATTTCAGGCATAAGTTTCGTGAGGATATTATAATATTAAAATTTATCGGGTAAGCTCAAAATCAAATCGATATCAAAGCAAATCTCTTTAAACCAAATCGAATTAAAATAAATTATATTCAAAATCAAAATCATAATATTTTTAAATATATTTGTATGTACGTTGGCCAACACTAATTAAATACCAGCATACGATATGCCCCTCTTCACCATTATAAAATCGCGCCTAGCTTCCCCTTAATTCCTCTTCGGAAAAATCGTATGCTTCAGATCAGAGAAATGGCTGCCTCCTTCAATGTTTCCAAACTCGTATAAAATCAAAGCCTTCGTTTTTCTTCCATTAAAATCAAAACCGCCTATCACCAAAAACATCCCTCTTCTATTCCTTCATTTTTTGTTCTTATATCTTTTTCTTCTTATTTCATAATGATTTGCATTTCTGTGCAATTTGGGTAGGACGTGTGGTGAATTTAGTTAACTCAAAGAGTAAGGATTTGCGGGTCATTACAGTTGGTATCAGAACTTAGATTGAGAGAATACCTAGGCTTTGGTGGGGTTTACTCATTAGAGATAGAGTCAGTAGAACCCTAGAATGAGTTGAGTGTATATATATACGAGAGCGCATATTTGTTACTCGATATAAAAGTTGTTTTATATTGTGTTGATTTATTGGTTGAGTGAGTTATGAATTCTGATTGCTTTGTAGGACGCCACGATATCGATAGGAATTTCTAAACGCTTGAACGCGATAAACTGATATAGTATGTTTTTGGAAATGGGTAAAGAAAAAATTGTACCCAAAAATTCTATTTGATATAAAAGGAATAATTTCCTGAAGTTATTATGATATATGCATGTGTTGGTTGTTATTATTATAATCAAATGAGATTATAAAATTGGAATGGTTATATATAACCAAATAGAATTTGTATAAGAATGAGATATACAAATGAGATGAACTGAAGTTGGATTCAAACCATAATTTGGAATTTAAATTCAGGAAATTGGAAAATATTTTTTTTGAAGTATATTAAAGTAATATAGCTTTGGTTTGAAAAGATTTTTGAATGATAATCTTTTTAAATGGATTTTTAAATTGTTAAAGCACTGAACTCACTTCAGTCGCTGGAAAATAATTTTGATGATGACTGCAGTATCATCAGTATTCATTTTCAAGTTCTAAGCGATGGATTGCTACCTAAGAAAAGTTTTCGATGGAAATTTATTTGAAAGAAAATAAGTTGTTTTGGAAAATTTAAATGTTTTGAATTTGAAGTGGAAATAAATACATGTATATATTTATGTGATTTTAAAAGGATTTGAAATAAAAACCCGGAAATGTGAATGTTGGAATTTAAATTTAACTTAAGCAAGTTAAATGGATCGAAGTAAATAAATTCATTAGAATCAATTTAAATGAATTTGAATGCACATGAATGAATATGAGTTGGATGTGGATATATAAGTTGTAAATCATTCAGATTAAATGAATGTAAGCATATAAAATATGTGATGTAAATGGAAACCAAAAGTTTTGGTAGAACTAAAGTTATAGATATATGAAGAGTTGAGTTTCAACATAAATGAATTTTGAAAAGTTAATGGGTTTGTAGCATTTTTCCTACCTTAGTAATTTCGAGGATGAAATTCTTTTACTGGGGAAGATTGCAACGACCCGGATTTTTGGTCGATTAATATAAACATTTAATATTGTTTTAAATGTTGAACTGATAATATAAATGAAATTTTTATTGTAATTATCGATTAAATAAACAAGACACGGTTTAATTTCGTGTATATCGAATTATCGTAATACAAAAACGAAAATAATTGAATTCTAAATTTAAACTGAATCGGAATAATTCAGATGTGTTGGTTGTTATTATTATAATTATATGAGATTATAAAATTGAAATGGTTATATATAACCAAATGGAATTTGTATAAGAATAGGATATACAAATGAGATGAATTGAAGTTGAATTCAAACATAATTTGGAATTTAAATTCGGGAAGTTGGAAAATATTTTTTTCGAAGTATATTAAAATAATTTAGCTTTGGTTTGAAAGGATTCTTGAATGAAAATCATTTTAAATGGATTTTGAAATTGTTAAAGCACTGAAATCACTTCAGTCGCTGGAAAATAATTCCGATGATGACTGTAACATCATCAGTATTCATTTTCGAGTTCTAAGTGATGGATTGCTACCTTAGAAAAGTTTCTGATGGAAATTTGTTTGACATAAAACAAGCTGTTTTGGAAAATTCAAATGTTTTGAATTTGAAGTGGAAATAAATATTTGTATATATGTGATTTCAAAAGGATTTGAAATAAAAACCTGGGAATGTGAATGTTGGAATTTGAATTTAACTTGAGCAAGTTAAATGGATTGAAGTAAATAAATTGATTAGAATCAATATAAATGAATTTGAATGCATATGAATGAATATGAATTGGATGTGAATATATGAGTTGAAATTCAGATTAAATGAATGTAAGCATATATGATGTGTGATGTAAATGGAAACTAAAAGTTTTGGTAGAACAAAAGTTTTAGAGATATGAAGATTGAGTTTCAACGTAAGTGGATTTTGAAAATGTTGACACACTTTTTGGTAAAAACTGTCATACATGGAATATCTGGACAGTATCGCACTCGGATACGGAGAACATCATCAGAAGACAGGAAGCGATTTGGTTGAAGTCGCATCACAAACAAAGAATGGTCCGAAACTCCTATCAGACGACCTCTTTTGGGTCCGAAAACATCAATTATGGAGCTTTGCTTGGTAACTCTTATAGCCCTTTGAATTAGCTTCAAGTAGAACATTTGTTTGGGCAAAACAGACTTATGGTTTGAAAGTTACGCTCGTTTCCGTGAACGGGTGTAATCTGGCATCGACTGGCAATCGCTTGGATGAAGTGACGAAGCATCATTAGCTCGAATTATGGATCGGCTCGTGGGAACCACCTCGGCTCGTAACCTAACTCGGCTCGCCCCCCTAGGGCTCGCCCTCTCCTTCCACTCGTGAAGATCCCCCTGACTCGTGGTGCACTCATTGATCACGACCCCGGCTCGTGGGGGATGGGCATAAGGGTCACGACCCGACCACCAACTCCTCACTCCATCATGACCCTCCTCGGCTCGTGGAGGCTTATCACGAACCGACTCCTGGATCTGCTCCTATGCAGCTTGTTTTGACATATTCTCTTGTCATATCTTCCTCCTATCAACTCGGATCTCATCACACCTGTCCTGGGACTTGGAGATGATTTCTGGACGTTTTCCACCACTTTTCGAGATTCTTGGGATGCGTGCCACGTGTCTCACGAACTGCTATCAGGAAATGGCTATAAATACACCATTTGGAGGATTTTCAAAGGACTTTTGACCATTTTTCTTCACGGCTTCCACCATTATCAACACAAGGACTTTGTGTGCTTCTCAAGGCCAATTCGACTCAGTCTAACAAGAGGATTTCGTGTATAGAATCATTTTCTTTTCTCCACTTCTTCTTAAAAAATACAAGGATGTTTGTAAATGGATCTCACAAATTGTGAGACGACATTGTAATTGCAATTTCTTATGATTTAAGGAATTTTAAAGTGGACGTAGGGTTGGTTTGAGCCGAACCACTATAAAAATCTCGTGTATTCCCCGTTTTTATTGCTTTATCTGCATTCTGTGATCTAAGATTTGTGATTGTGAGGTCTTCACACTGCATTTGTGTGTTAGGCCCAGATTTTGGTCTAACAGAAAAGTTAATGGGTTTGTAGCATTTTTCCCATCTTAGTAATTTCGAAGACGAAATTCTTTTAAGAGGGGAAGAATATAACGATCCGAATTTTTGATCGATTAATTATAAACATTCAATATTGTTTTAAACGTTGAGTTGATAATATAAATGAAATTTTTATCGTAATTATCGATTAAATAAACGAGACATTTTGAGTATATCGAATTATCGTAATACGAAAACGTAAATAATTGAATTCTAAATTTAAACTGAATCGGAATGATTCAGATGATCAATATAAATTCTATTTGAATATAAATGATAATAATAATTTATTATCGGGGAGTTGATTGTTTTTGAATTTAAATTATATTATATCGATTTAATATGGTACTTCAGAATAATAAATTTACAAACGACCTCGGTTTTCGATAAAACGATTTTATTGGAGTTTGGAACGTCAAATAATAGCAGTGTGTCAAGTTTTCCTGTGATTGAAGCTCATTTGTTGTCATCTGAGCGTGTTACTTCAGGCATAAGTTCCTTGAGGATATTGTAATAATAAAATTTATCGGATAAGCTCAAAATCAAATCGATATCAAATTAAATCTCTTTAAATCAAATCAAATCGAATTAAATTAAATTATATTTAAAATCATAATCGTTTTAAATTCTTTAAATATATTTGTATGTACGTTGGCCAACACTAATTAAATACTAGTGTACGATATGCCCCTCTTCACCATTATAAAATCGTGCGTAGCTTCCCCTTAATTCCTCTTCCGAAAAATCGTATGCTTCAGATCAGAGAAATGGCTGCCTCCTTCAATGTTTCCAAACTCTTATAAAATCAAAGCCTTCTTTTTTCTTCCATTAAAAACAAAGCCGCCTATCACCCAAAACATTTCCCTCTTCTATTCCTTCATGTTCTGTTCTTCTTCTATCTTTTTCTTCTTATTTCATAAAGATTTGTATTTCTATGCAATTTGGGTTGGACGTGTGGTGAATTTAGTCAACTCAATGAGTATGGATTTGCGAGCCATTACAAAAGCATTTTGGAAAGTTTATCAGCAAACCAAAAGAAGGTCAATGTATCATAATTACTATCAAAGATACAGTTGGATGTTGAACATGAATTATTAAATACGAAAATATATTTTATCCATTGCTTTCTGTTTTAATGTTGAACTGAAAATTGGAAAATTTTGCTATCTTCCTAAGCTATGTACTTAGCGTAATGATTATGGTTTCAAATCTCATTCATCTTGCCAGAGATTTTCCTCGAGATCTCATTATTTGCACTTAAACGAGATGATAAAATAAGTTACATTCATATCTCTTTTGATATTCATTTTGCTTGTGATATACAAATTTCAACCGAAATTAGGATGAAGATCTCATTTGAGATTTCGTTTAAGATTACATGTTTTGTATTATGCAACTTTTTCACTTTTATACGATTCAAATGGAATTATGCTACCAATTATTTGTTTATTAATAATTCCTTTGGGTTATTTTGTTTCCTTGCTAGTTGCTTTTTTTTATTTGAGTCAAGTCATGACCGAATGACTTCATTTTGTTTATTTTGTCAATTTATAAATGAGAAGAAATTCCTTAGGTAGTACCAAATTAATCAAGTTACTACGTTCCTTCAAACAAATTGATGTTCTCTTTTTTGCCCAACGACTGTTGTCTATGCGAATTAAGTACCCTTAAAATTCACTTCTTAACTGACAGTCAGTAGATTTTTTTTTATTGAATATCAATTTATATTCATAAGTTGCTAGCGACAATCTTGAAATGTATTTAAGATATGATGTGTCAATTTGAGATGTACAATCGATATACGCATACATTCAAAATCTCGTCCAATATGAGATCGCGTGGGAAAATCTTAAGTGAAGTAATCAAAATATGAGATTTTGAGTGTTGATGTAGTGTCTACGACCTTAGCATAGAATAATGTGTGCCTTTTGACTTACTACATGCACTGGAATTGTTATATTTTTATTTTACACCATAATTAATTAAGGTAGACTGTTTTTATTATTTACTTACATTGATATGATATGCGAAATGAAGATTTTTTTTTATTTTATTTTTTGTTTTTTTGATCATTTAGTAAAAAGTGTCATTAAACATATTTCCATAAGCATAAAATATCATTTAATAGATTACATAGTATAACGTCTTGTATTGTATTTTTGTTTATAAGTTAAATTTGTTTATAGAATAATAACATTTGCTTATAAGTTAGAATTTGAACTATAGCTTTTGTTTATTGTTTAGTAGTTAAATTTCGGGGTTTTTAGGCACAAGGACAAAAAAGCAAAAATTTAGGTATAAAGACGCTTTTTAGTGTAAATCAAGGAATTCAGGGGTCCACCATCATTTTCTATTTTATTTTTACACTAAAAAGTGTCTTTCAGCATAAATTTTTGGCCTTTTGTCCTTGTGCCTAACTTTTTCTTTAATTTTGTCCTTTACACTAATTTCCTGTTAAATTTCAGGTATAAGCAAACGGTTGATTTTGTATTTTTTGAATGGGAAATAAATGAAGAAGTATGATACATCATTATCTTCTACGTTGTGTCATGTTACTTCGATTGATTTATTTTGTTTCATTTTATTTTTATTTATTTTATATTTGTAACATCTATTTATCTTAGTTTGATCACATTGAAGTACAAAAATTTATTAGTTAGATCAGTATCAATTTATCATTTCCTATATACACATGAATTAAGAGAGGTGTTATTTGGCTAACTGGAATGAAAGATAAGGGAAAATTATAGAAATAATAAGATTTATTAGAGGAGAAATATCCACCCTATATTTAATTTAGTGTACAAATTTACAAACCCATTTCCACTAAAAACCCTTTATCGTTTTCTCTTTCGTTTAAAAAGCTACCCAACCAATTCATCTCTTCCAACTCTCTCGTTTATATTGATATTTCTTATTTGATGATTTAAATATTAACGAAACATATAACTACATAACTCGATCAAAACAGAAGATCGTAAAAACTCTTCAATACATCACTGAAACTATGAACAGAAGGAAATACCCCAATATTCATATCCTTTTGTGTTTTACATTGGATGGGATAATGAAAATTGATATGGAAAATTGGATGGTGACTTGGATGGATTCTTCTCGATAACAACGATAATAATTAGGAGTTTAGGATTTAGATATGAAGCGAAGAAGAAATATTTTTGACAAGAGGAAGAGTATGTAGAAAGAAGAAAAAAGAATCAAATGCACATTGGTCGATTTAATGATTTTATTTATTTTCATATAGGCAGAAAATCTAATTTTGATTCTTCTCTTAAGAACCCTTCTAATTAAAAGAATTATCATCTTTTCACTCCCCTTATCCAAAAATGTTCTCTTTAACAATTCCCTGAATAAATATATAATAAATTAGAACATCAATATCAGTTTATACATACATCATCAATATTATATTGCAATTTGCTTTAAAAATATTACATCAAAAAGTAGAAGAGAAATTCCATATCAATAACTACATGCATTTGTCTTCAAGCAAAGCTGAATTAAAGAAAAGGGAAAAAGGGAACATCCTTTGGAACATAACAAATTAATTTGTGAACTTGTGAACACAGTCATACAGTGAATATTGTTATGCATTTTTTGGATCGTTAAGAATGAATGAATAAATGGGAATAATAATAATGCCACATCTTTTTTTTTCCATTGAGCATCTTTCCGTAACGTGTAATTTAGTGCGCCTGCACCATGGTGCACCTTTTATTATGACATAGTGCTATGTTAAGTGTTATTAGTGGAGCGAGTGGACGCACACCTTTTGCATCTGTGCTCATTTAATCTCATATTAACAGTCTTTATTTTCTATTTTACATGACCATTAATTACTCAAACCTAGTCATATAAAGTTAAAGTGAGATTAATATTTGTATAATTTTACAGAATACAGCAATAAGAAATGCTCTCTAGTAATTTACTTCAAGAACCCATCACATTGAATTATCATTCTCATAGCCTGTAAAAATACAAAAACTGATGAAATTAGCAATTAGCAGGTTCACAAATCAGCAACAATACTGCAGCAGTTTGCAGCAATTTGTAGTCTTTCCGAAAAAACAGCAGGAAAAGCTGTTCTTCGTTGGGATTCTCTATGTAATTGGTTGCAAACAACAGTAAGTTTCGTTCAAATCTTTTACTAAACTATAATATGAAGCTAATTCGCCAAAAAACGATAACTCACATGAATACTGTATCAGGTTCAAACTCTTCCTTCAGAATATCTACAGCCAGGTGAAGCAGAAACCACGTTCATGTAGTAATAATATTTCAAAATGACTGGGTGATGTTGCTATCAACGTTTGCTTCGTAGATCGTCATAAGTAGATCGTCATAAACTAGCTGTATCACAGTTATTGAATTCATAACCAAATTCGTGATCTTGTTTTATGTGGGTTAGAAAGGCAATCTGTATTAGCATAGCCAACTATATTTAGTTTATTGCCTATTAGAATAGATTATACCTAAATTTTCCGTTGCACTAAGACATCTTATGATATGTTTTAGACTATTATAGTATCTTTTCGTTAGTGCAAAACCACGTTCTTTTAGAAGTTTATTGAAAATGCAATATTTGATCTCATGCATTGGTCAAATATAATATGCTTTAATGACACTGAGATATTTTACTTTTAGGCCAAACGTATTTTCATCTTCTTTCTAGCGGTAAGAGTCCCTTTTAATATCTAAAGATCTGACAATCATAGATGTGTTAAATGGATGTGCTTTGTCCATTTGAAAGCACTTTAGGATTTTCTCAATGTAGCCTGCCTGTTGGATTAGTATGCCGTTAGTATTATGCTTGATCTGTAGATAGACAATATTCAGTTTTGTCAATATCTTTCATTTCGAATTCGTTCCTTAAACAATCTACTGTTTCATCAATCTTTTCTGGAGTTCCAATGAAATCTATATCGTCAACATAAACTGCAAAAATAGCAAATTCCTTATAAGGACACATGGACAAAAGAGATTGCTTTAAGGGATAGTTTGACTCAGGTCTCTGTTAAGCTTCAAAATACAAAAAATCTCTATTTAAAACTTTATAACTTAGGTCTTCATTTTTTAAAAATCATCAAAAAAACAGAAGGAGAAAAAAAAAAAAAACGTAAAAATTTACCAAACTTCAAAATTTAATTCAACACGTAACCATCATCGTATTCATGCATTAACATTACAAAGAAAATGATCCAAAATAATAATAATAATAATAATAAGCACGCTACATATTTCTTCTGCCATTTTCCGTATAATTGTTGACACTGCAGCAATTATATCAAAAAAGTTGCAGAGTTTCATGCAACTTTTGCTTATTTGCGTGAAAAAATAAAACTCAAAGCCTATACTTATTAAGACATTCAAATATTGCAGGAAAATCAGTAGAAATATAATTTTTTTGCATACAAATGAAAAATATTTCGTCTGCAGTAAATTGCTGCAAATGATGCAACTATTTGCAGTATTTGCTGATATTTCAGCAATTTTTTCATTTAGTTACATCAACTGTAAAATAATTGCTGGTATATTGACAATTATATATAAATAATTGCTGATATATCAGTAATTATTCATCCCCCTTTCAACACATGCATGTACTGTGTAAATAATTAAAGAAATATCTTCAATTTTTCACTAAAATTGCTAATATTTTAGCATTTTTTGTGTGTAGAATACTTCCGTGAATATTAACAATTTTTTTAATTTTTTTATACAACAACACAAAAAACAGAAAAACACGTTACTACATGATATAGAGACCCACTTTACAATCAAACTTACATAAGGATGCGCAGTGAATGATCTTTGAAAATAAGGATGCTTAAAGAATTTCCACTCGCTTTAATATTAAGTTTTTACCAAATATTCACTACGACGGTTATATCACATTCTTTTAGATTGTTTCAAACCATATAGTAATTGTCTCAGTCTTAAGTACATTAATGTTGATTTTGCTTCAGACCACTTATATCCATTTAGGTTTTCATATAAATATATCAAATTTATCGTAAACATAAATTTTCACAACACCAGTTACTTTTATATCAATTTTTTAGAAATTGTAAGTCATATCAAATGTCAAAATGTTATGACATAACATTATAATATGTTTTTTTTTTCAAATTCAAAACTTGGTTTCTATGGGAAACTTTGTACAACAAGTTGTCTGTTGTATCTCACAACTTCATTTTTATCGTTTTGTTTTCTGACGAATACCTATTTATAACCTATTGGTTTAACATTTTCTGATCGGTCCAAATACACAATGTATTTGAAGCTATCTAGTTAATGCTCCGCTATATCTATTATCTTGGGTATATCCCATAGTGGTTTTCTACCGCTACGCTATTTCTAAGTAGCCCCTGAAATGCTCATTCCGCTTTAAGACTCGCTATATTCCTATATTCTAGATATATCTCAGTATTTCAACCATATTTCGTTATTTTCTCGGTATCTTCTATAAAAGAAATGAATTAAAAATTACATTTATACATTATAAAATTTATAAAAACAGTTTCTTTAATTGGATCTTTTAACATTTTTTTTCTTAATAAAAAATACTATATTACCCTACTAAATTTAATTAAACTAAATAAAGTTTACATCTATTTACATATATTTGTACATGTTTTTATTTAAAATTTAAGAATGTAACAATTATAATTAAATTCAATATTAATTTATCATTTATTTAATTTATATATCTGTAAAAGCATTAAGTACGAGTTTTATATGGTATTTTAGAGTCAGTTGTTGTATCCTGCTACTTCCTCACTTTATCATCGCTACAACTTTTTGCACCTATGTCGCCTTGAATCTACTGAGCTTTTTAACTACAAAGATTTGAAGAGAGTCTAGCTCAAATTGTATAATATCTTTCTATTTTGGCCAATCATGTCCTTTTCAATATTCATTTATGTTAGTTGGTTCATTACCATTATTCTCAGTATGATCACAACTTTTAGTTATTTCAAATTATTATTCTACTTCGGTCCCATACTTCTTCATAGCTCGTATAAAATGTTGAGGTCTCGTTATTATTGGATACCACTATATTTTTGAAAGATAATTTTATTTCTTTTGAGATAATAACTCCTTTTCGTTTTTAGAAGATCGAGATTTTCATTTAAATGATCTTTTGAATCATTTATGTAACAACTTGTTTTTTTGTTCTTCTAAATTTGTTTTTCTATTATTTCCTCTTACTACTCCACTGTATTTATATTCCCTCTTACTTTTGTTACATTTTCATTGTGTTTTTTCTGTACGCATTGTATTGCAACATTATTATTATTAAAGAAAAGAATTGCAGTTTCATCTAAATTTCCACCATAACATTGCAACCTCTCCATCAAAACTCCATCACACATTTTCATATTTCATATTACATTTTCACATTTCATATTACATTTTCTGTGCATATACATTTTGACATTATATTTTCATTCTCACCTTCAACTACTTTCTGCTAACAATCATACATATCACAAGCTTCAATAACAACCCTACTCCATTGCATTTTTGACCTGCTTCACCAGCTCATTCCTTCCCACCATACTTTGAAAAATCACAACCAGCCATTGCCACTTTCGCCAATTCTCATACATCAATATTTCTCACAAAATAAAGCTACAACCATTACACCATTCACCTCCAGTCCCTCCAAGCTGCAACACACCATCATCAAAACAACAAACCAACCTCCCCTTGGACACAACTGCTAATTAGCATACACCATCCAATCTCCTAATAATAAACTGAAACCTCCTTCATCCGTAATCACCCAGCCTCACCACCATTACCATGCGACTCCTCTAACCATCACACAAACCCAAGTCCATCAACAAATCTTGAACAACACATAACCAAGCTCTACCTTTATGTTTCAATCTCCAACCCCCAAACCACCATCCTAAACACCTTCCAATCTCAATTGCAAATTCATCATACAAACTTTCTACCACATCAACCAAAATGTAACTTCAAATTCATTAATAACTTCACCAAGCCTAACTCCCAAAATAGCTAACCACTCAGACTTCCCCTCCACGCAATATATTACTGACTTTCATCTCCTTAGAACATGCAATCGCATACACACCTCAACTGTCATCGGAACCAAAACCCTCAGTCACTTTTGTTGCAATCGCAAATCATCGACCTCCCAATGACCTAAACCTAATTGTGAATCAAACCCTAATTGCTAGTTTTTTTCCCATTTTATTTCATCATTTTCTGTAGTGTTAGAAATCGGGTTTTTCTAGAAGAACAATGAGCCGATGATACTAGGATGATGATAGGATGAGTGTAGGATCCAAACCGGTTGGTTTGCCCCTATTTTTAGTGGTGTAAATCGTCGGACCAGACCGGACGGATGTGTGTCCTAGTCCTGTCTTTGTGCCGATCTTCAGATCCGCTTAGATCAACACAGGAAGCCTGATTTCATGGTTCAAAATAAGATTTCTCACGCTATTGTCCCTAGTCATGATGATCACTGAGATGCCTCCATCCAGCAACAACCTACTTTTGATAATCAAACTCATGTCGCGCTTGATGTAGCAACTAACTCCATTTCCAATCCTCCGGTTACCAAACTCCAATTAGAGGATATAATGAAGAAACTAAAAGAGACTCAAAGGCAACTTAATACGCAAATTAAGAAGAATATCGATCTTATGGAATAGCTGCATCACGCCACTCAAGTTGAGGTTGATCGGCTTGAGGGAAACATGAGAACTCTCACTCCTGTTAATCACATCTTAGAAAGTTCCTCGTCTTCATCGCAGCATAACAATGAAATTAGAGGATAAGGCTTACTATTGACAACATAGGTATAGCCACCATAAAGAGGACAAACCAACTTGGTCATCCCCCGATCCCTCCCGTAAGATCGGGGATGATCCCCTTCACTGGGTTACCCATGCTGCCATGATCCAGAATTTATTTCTTGGACTCTCCCTTGTTGTATATAACGGTGTTGTATACACAATTATATGATTTTTGTTTGATGATAACAACCAAATATATTTTTATTATAAATGTGTTTGGTACTGTACTGTTATATATATACATCACAGCAATGAACGCAATATTTTATTTAAATAGAATATTTTATTTCAATATTCAAACAGTACAACTATTCTAACTCCACTACTTATACATTCACAGAATATTTGTACTTGTATAAACAGAATAAAATAGACAAGTTCGTTTGACAACAATAAAATGATATTTTATTTCAGTCAAACTTGTTTATTACAGACATCAGTACATTTCATATATACACAGCTCCTCACTGCAACACTCATACATTCATTCAGTTTACATTTCATATATATCCATTTTCACTTGTATATACAGACACACTGACACTCTGTCCTTGTCTTCTATCTTCTGTCTTCACAGCTTTCTCTGTCAGTCTAGTCATCTACACCTGTCATACACAACAACACACACACAGTACACTGCAATAGAAATAAAAATTGAATACATGCAGATTTGAATTTTTTTTTGAAATTTTATTTGCCTCAGTTTTCTGGTGTGTTTCTCATCATTTTTTCTGACTTGATCTGATTTGTATCAGCCTCAACATACTACACTGGTTTGCTGATCAGAACCAATTGATTCTGATCAGCCACAACACAGTACAGTAGTCTGCTGATAAAATTCACGTATATACACACATGTATACACACACATACGTGCATATATACACATATGAATACGTAAAAGAAAATACATGTCAAATCAACAAAGTCAACATGAAGCCAAAAATACAAAAAGTCAAAACAGCAAGTCCATGAAGCAAGTGACTCAGCATGTTCTCAAGTTCAAATCAAGGTGACAAAATGGTGCATGTACAAATGGTGATAAAAATGCAAGTGTACAAAGTTGAAGTAGCTAAGCAAAGATGCCACACAACAATAGGATAAACAAGCATGTGTGAATCAAGCCAAAGCAAATGTGATATTTGCAGTGCATGCTTACAGAAGTGGCAAGATATTTACAAGTTCTCAATGAAGTCGAGTACAAACAGGTGAAATTTAATATCATGGTTAAGAGAGTCAAGTTCAAGTTTTCATGTGCAGTGTAAAGCTAGACAGGTCAGTGCACAATCAGATCATGGTGCACAGAAATGGGTGCAGCCAACATGAATTGACCAGGTGCAACAATTCAGAGCAGTGAGTAAAGAAGGGTACATGCAGGTGGATACAACAATGTTTCGAGTGTACGGCAAATGGTAGTGGCATGACTCAAAGCATGAATGTAGAAACAAGACATGGTGCAGATGCAAATCACAGCAGCTACATGTATGTACATATGTGACAGTGGAAATGCAAAAATTCATGTTGAAGTTCAAGTCAGATTCTTCATGGTTAAAGCTACATGTTCAAATTCAGTTTAGCAAGCATGGTTGGATGGTGCAGTAGCATGAAAATGGCAACAGTTCAAGTCAGAGTAGCCAAACAAGAAACAAGCAGTGCACAAGTACAATGGAAGTGCAGATGGTAAAATTCAAATCAGTTCATATTCATGATGCACAAAAGCACAACTCAAACATGGCTCAATAATGCAAGCAAATGACAGAGGAACAACAGTGTGCTCAGTGCAAATGAAATGGACAAGAGCATGAATACATGTAAACAACATGGCAACAACAAACTAACAAAGTCGAGACAGCATAAACACATGTACATGAGCCAGTGGAAACAAAGTGGTGCATGGCAAGATATTGAATTGGTCGAGAAGGTGCAACAGCAATGAACAGTAAAACATAACTCAAATACAGTGTGACACATTTTTGGGCAACATGCAAATATTTCCAGAATTACCATGCTTAATCAAAGCAAACAGTTTTTCCATTTTCAAAAGGGAAAATCTTTTTTGAAGACCTAATTCTTGTCAAGGTTCATCTCGTAAGATCTTTTCAAGTATTTTGGGAAAATCACAATTCGGCAAAAACATATTTGGCAAAAGTTTATTTCTGAAATTCAAAAGTTTCCAGAAATGGAGTAGCATTTTTTTACAAGCAATCAATGTTCAGAAAATCATAATTCGTTTTTGAGAAATCATGCATGGGATCAGTGAGTAATATGGAATGTTTTTTTTGGGACAGAAATCAATTCACATGAAATAATCTTATATTTGGCAATGGATTCAAGAATTTTAGTCTATACAAAATTGGATAAGAAAATCTTGTTTCCTGTTTTTGAACAACATGTTCCTGGCAACTTATCAAACAAGAGATCATTCGTTTTATTTCCAGGTTTGTTCGAAATCATTTACAGTGGGCCAAAGTTTTTTTTTGAGAAATCGAGCAAGTTATCAATGCAAATTTTTATCAAGAAATTCAAAACAGGAAACCACAAAAACAGGCAAGATTTTCAGGAAACATAGCAATCAAACCAGAACAAGAAACCGCAAAAATCAAGGAACAATCAGACCAAGTCATACAGCGAAATCAGAGTTGATTGAGGATTTCAAATCCTATTTTATCACATTTTTTCATCATCGGCAAACATAGAAGATCGAATCCCACAAAATCAGATCGAATCATTTTATCAAGAAATCAGAGTTTTTAGGGTTTCGAAATTACCCTACAAATTAACACCAAATTCATCATCGGCAGTCAAGGGGGAAAAACCAACAAAACATCGGCATCAAAAATCAACCACAATTTCGAGAGCAACAAAGATTCAAAATCAATTTTTACTCACAAGTTTTTTCGATCGCTAGATAGAGGGACCAAGTCGAACGATGAAGGATCATCTAACTCAAGCACCAGAGATTAATTCCAGAAGCCAAATTTCAACAATCAAACAACCGCATCAATTCGATTTGGAGACAATAGGAGAAACCCTAGCCGCCATTAATTTTCTCCAGAGAAACAAAATCGGGGCAAAGCAAATGAGAGTGGACACAAACAAATGGGCCGGCCATGTTTAAATGGATAAGGGGATGACTCTTTTAATTTTATCTCCTAGGGTTTCTATTTAGTTTGTTTTATTTTGGTATTGTTTTTTTTATTTTTTTTGTTTTGTAAATTAAACCGAAACAGTTCTAGAGTCTGTAATCTCTAGGGGGAATCAGTCAAGGAGTTGACTGTCAGTTTCAGAGTCTGTAAATCTGAGTTACGAGTTACAGGGTTTGTAATTCGGGAAATCTGATCTAGGGGTTTAGATCAGTCTAGGGATTTGAGCGTAGGGTTAGAATAGGAGCAGGGGTTTGCGAGTGTACATGGTCTTGTATGCGGGAACTGTTCTATCACCTAGTAGAAACCTTAGAAATGCAGCAGTTGGCAGGGTTTTGCCGAAGCTGGGTATATCTGTGTGTGATTTATTTTCAGCATATCAGTTTCTGCTATTTTCTGTGATCAGTTTATTATTATATATCTCGTTAAGTTTTTAATTCAGTTAAAAACTGTGAAAAACCCTATTCACCCCCCCTCTAGGGTTATTCTAGATCCAACAAGTGGTATCAGAGCAGGTTATTTCATTAACCCTAGAAACATGGATCCTAGTTGTCAGTCTTATGAGAGTCAGTCCAGTAATATTCCAATTATTTTTAAGGGAACAGATTTTTCAATTTGGAAATCAAATTTTGAATCATATTTAAAATCTGTTAATCTTGATTATTGGAATATTATTGAAAATATGGAAGATATGTCAAATAAAACGAATAAGGTTTTAAATGCTCAAGCTATGCATATTTTATATTCTTATCTTGATAATAATCAGCTTGACTTTATCTCTCATTGTTTAACTGCGCAGGACATTTGGAAAACTCTCAACGCGCGGTATGGAAATTCTGACAACTCCTCAAAACCCTCAACTGCCAACTCAATTTCAGACCTGTGCTTAACTGGAACTATTCATGTGGATTCAGACAGTGGGGACTTATCATATGACGATCTGGTATCTCTTTGTAATAATTTAACAAGAACCGTTGATCGCCTCAAACGGAAAAACAAGTCTTTGAAATCTGAAAATTCTGAGTTGACCCACAATAACAATATGTTGAAATTAAAATTTGAAGACTCTGAGTGTAAGAATTGTTTTAACTTGAAAACTGATTTAGCTCAACTTAATGAGAATTCTAGAAAGATTGAAAATGAATTTTTGATTTTGAAAAATCAAGAAAATGAGCTAATTCATGAAAACAATACTTTGCAGAAGGAGTTGAATAAGGTTAATTTCAAACATGAAAATTTTGAAATGGAAAATTTGTTGAAATCAGAATCTGCTTTAAAGGAACTTAAAAAGGAAATTGAAAAATTCAAAATTTTTGAAATTGAAAAACAAAAGCTCTTTGATTCTGAGATTTCTGAATATAAAGGCAAAATTGAGAAGTTTTTAAACGAGAATGATCTTCTGAAATCCAAAATCAATGATCTTGAGTTGAGTCTGAAACGTTTTTCTTTCGGAGAAAAATCTTTGAATATGCTTTTGAATAATCAGTTCTCTCATGGAAATAAAAGAGGTCTAGGCTTTGGAAAAAATAATGTTTTTGAAAAACAAAATTCAAATGAGTTGAGAAGTCCCTCAAACTGCTTTGGAAATAGTTATTTTGATAATTTGAACTTTGACAATTCCAAAGGATTTTTGAATCAAAAGCAAAATGTGAATTTGTTTTGTAATAAACCATTTAAACATTCTTGGATCCCAAATGAAAATAAAACGGGTTTTGTTAGATTCAAATCGATTTGGGTTCCTAAGGGTACAAAAGTTAATTCTAATGGTTTGTTGTACAGACAAGTTTGGGTACCTAAAGCTGTGAACAAAACTGTGAGTGGTTTTACAAATTTTGTTAGACCACTCGATTCTCAAATCTGTTAGGTACCGGAGGAGGCTGAGGAACAACTGTGCTGAAAAGAGAAACGGATTCAAACTGCTTCATATCACAGAATCATTCACAGTTCCTTAGCCACATCTGTTGAGTTAGAGATTCTGCTTTACATTGGATTTTGGTATGATCTCTAAACTCACCTTTGTATATTCTCTTTGTTTGTTTTTTTATTTTCTGTGTTTTTTTCCTTCCTCTATCTCCTTCTTTTTTTTTTACACTGCCATATTCTTCTTTGTCTGTACTTCTTAAACTTCCAGTTGCAGAATTCATGATCTTTCTGGAAATATGCTTTATTTGTATAAAATCATCGTGTGTTAATCATTTCCATATCCTGAATTTAATCTTGTAAATTTCTGCAATAGTTTTGAAGTTCTTTTTCTGTTTTTCTGAATTCATAACAGTGTTAATGTATAATTGTCATATCCTGAACACTGTTAATCAGAATTCTAAAGTTTTGAAGATCTGAAAATTTGATGGAATTTCACACGTCACTGCTGTTTTGAGTTTTCACAAATTCAGTTTAGGAAAGCTTAAAATAACATACTCATTACAGCACTCTATTATTTATCAGTAGTGATATTTACATTATTTTCCAGATTGGCTTGGAAATTTTAAATTGTCTAGAATCTCAGTGATACATCTTGAAAATCATTGTAATTCATGATCATCATGATTAGAATTTGTTTGTTTGAAATCATCTGAAATTATTAATATTTTGAATAATCACACACCTCCTAAATTTGAAATTATCAACCTTGTGTGACTGATTCATTATATTTCAAAACTTGACAGAGATTCATGTGATTTCAAATAAATTATCCCGATCATGAATATTTTCAAATTTGATGTAAATGACCTGAAATTTCTCTTGGGCTTGTCAGAAATAGTTTTGAGAAATTCTTGAATTTTTTTTTTAAAAAATGGTCTTTGAAAATCATTGCTATTTCATGATTATTTGATTTGAATATATGCCTGTTTAAAATCATTTGAAATTATTGATTTATTGGATCCCACACATATCTTGAATCTGAAATATAACCTGGTGTGATTGATTCATTAAATCCTAATACTTTTACATTTCTTCAAATGATTTAAAATAGTGTATATTTGCAAATCTTGGATCATAAACCACCTTATGTGACCAACATCTTGACAAGTCTGTTGTGATACTGATTTCTATGTGCTGCTCTGATACTGTTTTTGAAAAATGTTTGTTTTTGGAATCATGCTGCTCTGATTATAAGAAATTGATTTGTAAATATTTTTGAGGACTGCTTGATTTGGTATCAAAGGCTTATCGTGCTCTGATAAATGAAATTTGTGTGCTTGAGTTGCTTGCTTTGTAATTAAGTCTTTTCTGTTGACTGAGGTACCATTGTTTGCCACCGGGGTGTCATTAAAATCCTTGAGAAAGCGAGAACATTTGGTATCAGAAGCGCCTTATATTTGTCACATCCATCTGTTCTGATTTTTCACTTTGTAGAGACACCGTGTGGTATCAGGTTAAAAGTGCTGC
This sequence comes from Allium sativum, assembly GCA_030737875.1. Classification (NCBI taxonomy): domain Eukaryota; kingdom Viridiplantae; phylum Streptophyta; class Magnoliopsida; order Asparagales; family Amaryllidaceae; genus Allium; species Allium sativum. Next base: position 533,939,663 of record CM060922.1, read on the forward strand.
ATATTTTTTGCTGTATATATGTTTTTTTCCCTCTTGTCATGCATAGATCAGCATATTCCTCTTGTAATTGATTTTCAATTTTTAAAATTATTTATTGATTATTCTTTCAGAAATTGAAATCAATATCCAAATTAAACTGTATTTATAATTCATCAAAATTATAACCAGATTTAGAAATTGTGATGAATTGTGACTGCAGTATATTTCACAACAAGAGGAGAATTTTATTTAGATTTTCATGATGGTTGAATATTTATTATAATATCTTTGAACTGGCAATTATTTCACTGCCATCTGCATTACTTATCATCCTTCTGCCATCCGTTATGATTTTATATAAATGTGGAGAGTTTAATTTTTTTTTTAAAATCATTTTAAATAAACAGTGAAAATATTTGTGATGGAATTATGATTATATTATTATTCAGAATTAGTGATAATTGAAAATTTTCAATAATCCCGGTACAGTTAGTCATATTTCATAATAAAATTAATTTAGAAATTTATTTCACAGTCCATTTCTGTACCTACCACATTTTCTATCATCCATATATTGGTTTTATACCAAGGAGTGTTTTTCTTTTTTTTAAAAGGTGAAATGATAAATATATATAATAAATATATAAGTGTGTCTCTAACCTCATTTAAAAATCCAAGCTCTGGTCATGCATGGTTAAGAGACAACTTATAATTTAAGCTGCGACTGACTTCATTTAAAAATCCAAGCTCTGGTTATGCGTGGTCAGTGTGCTCTTAAAAAAAAAGGAAAATTGTGCTATAAATTGAAATTAATTCTCCTTTGTGTATATAAAAACTTGCCTATCAATCCATATTCTAATCTGTGAAATGTGTTGAAATATTATGACGTATTATGATTTGTTGATTGATAGATATTGAGATTTGAGATTATTCGATTTTCTCACTTAAATTGAATTTTTAATTATAATCCAAATCCATCACCTTTTTTTGTGCTTTAATTTTTTCTTTTGAAAATAATTTGGAAATATTCATATTTTTTATAACTCTCCTCATTTTTATAAAATTCATCGTATATCCGTCATTCTCTAAAATGTGAAATATGCCACTTGTTCTCAGAATATTATGATTTTTGTTTGACTGATTGAGATTTATGATGACTGTTCTTCCTCTTAAGCTGATATAATGTTTGTAAGTCATTTTTCATCTATATTTTAAGTTCTGTATCCTTTTGATGATAACAAAAGGGGGAGAATGGATTAGATTTTGATTTATGAGTGAACATTTTATAAATATTTTTAATTTTGAAAATTTAATTATTCATACATTTCACTCATGCATAGTTATAGGGGGAGTTTCTGTTGTAGGGGGAGCATTTAAATAGGGGGAGTTCAAATATCCACAAACAAACACATTTATTATATTCAAAATCTTTTATTTGTTTGTCATCATCAAAAGGGGGAGATTGTTGTATATAACGGTGTTGTATACACAATTATATGATTTTTGTTTGATGATAACAACCAAATATATTTTTATTATAAATGTGTTTGGTACTGTACTGTTATATATATACATCACAGCAATGAACGCAATATTTTATTTAAATAGAATATTTTATTTCAATATTCAAACAGTACAACTATTTGTAACTCCACTACTTATACATTCACAGAATATTTGTACTTGTATAAACAGAATAAAATAGACAAGTTCGTTTGACAACAATAAAATGATATTTTATTTCAGTCAAACTTGTTTATTACAGACATCAGTACATTTCATATATACACAGCTCCTCACTGCAACACTCATACATTCATTCAGTTTACATTTCATATATATCCATTTTCACTTGTATATACAGACACACTGACACTCTGTCCTTGTCTTCTATCTTCTGTCTTCACAGCTTTCTCTGTCAGTCTAGTCATCTACACCTGTCATACACAGAAACACACACACAGTACACTGCAATAGAAATAAAAATTGAATACATGCAGATTTGAATTTTTTTTTGAAATTTTATTTGCCTCAGTTTTCTGGTGTGTTTCTCATCATTTTTTCTGACTTGATCTGATTTGTATCAGCCTCAACATACTACACTGGTTTGCTGATCAGAACCAGTTGATTCTGATCAGCCACAACACAGTACAGTAGTCTGCTGATAAAATTCACGTATATACACACATGTATACACACACATACGTGCATATATACACATATGAATACGTAAAAGAAAATACATGTCAAATCAACAAAGTCAACATGAAGCCAAAAATACAAAAAGTCAAAACAGCAAGTCCATGAAGCAAGTGACTCAGCATGTTCTCAAGTTCAAGTCAAGGTGACAAAATGGTGCATGTACAAATGGTGATAAAAATGCAAGTGTACAAAGTTGAAGTAGCTAAGCAAAGATGCCACACAACAATAGGATAAACAAGCATGTGTGAATCAAGCCAAAGCAAATGTGATATTTGCAGTGCATGCTTACAGAAGTGGCAAGATATTTACAAGTTCTCAATGAAGTCGAGTACAAACAGGTGAAATTTAATATCATGGTTAAGAGAGTCAAGTTCAAGTTTTCATGTGCAGTGTAAAGCTAGACAGGTCAGTGCACAATCAGATCATGGTGCACAGAAATGGGTGCAGCCAACATGAATTGACCAGGTGCAACAATTCAGAGCAGTGAGTAAAGAAGGGTACATGCAGGTGGATACAACAATGTTTCGAGTGTACGGCAAATGGTAGTGGCATGACTCAAAGCATGAATGTAGAAACAAGACATGGTGCAGATGCAAATCACAGCAGCTACATGTATGTACATATGTGACAGTGGAAATGCAAAAATTCATGTTGAAGTTCAAGTCAGATTCTTCATGGTTAAAGCTACATGTTCAAATTCAGTTTAGCAAGCATGGTTGGATGGTGCAGTAGCATGAAAATGGCAACAGTTCAAGTCAGAGTAGCCAAACAAGAAACAAGCAGTGCACAAGTACAATGGAAGTGCAGATGGTAAAATTCAAATCAGTTCATATTCATGATGCACAAAAGCACAACTCAAACATGGCTCAATAATGCAAGCAAATGACAGAGGAACAACAGTGTGCTCAGTGCAAATGAAATGGACAAGAGCATGAATACATGTAAACAACATGGCAACAGCAAACTAACAAAGTCGAGACAGCATAAACACATGTACATGAGCCAGTGGAAACAAAGTGGTGCATGGCAAGATATTGAATTGGTCGAGAAGGTGCAACAGCAATGAACAGTAAAACATAACTCAAATACAGTGTGACACATTTTTGGGCAACATGCAAATATTTCCAGAATTACCATGCTTAATCAAAGCAAACAGTTTTTCCATTTTCAAAAGGGAAAATCTTTTTTGAAGACCTAATTCTTGTCAAGGTTCATCTCGTAAGATCTTTTCAAGTATTTTGGGAAAATCACAATTCGGCAAAAACATATTTGGCAAAAGTTTATTTCTGAAATTCAAAAGTTTCCAGAAATGGAGTAGCATTTTTTACAAGCAATCAATGTTCAGAAAATCATAATTCGTTTTTGAGAAATCATGCATGGGATCAGTGAGTAATATGGAATGTTTTTTTTGGGACAGAAATCAATTCACATGAAATAATCTTATATTTGGCAATGGATTCAAGAATTTTAGTCTATACAAAATTGGATAAGAAAATCTTGTTTCCTGTTTTTGAACAACATGTTCCTGGCAACTTATCAAACAAGAGATCATTCGTTTTATTTCCAGGTTTGTTCGAAATCATTTACAGTGGGCCAAAGTTTTTTTTTGAGAAATCGAGCAAGTTATCAATGCAAATTTTTATCAAGAAATTCAAAACAGGAAACCACAAAAACAGGCAAGAGTTTCAGGAAACATAGCAATCAAACAAGAACAAGAAACCGCAAAAATCAAGGAACAATCAGACCAAGTCATACAGCGAAATCAGAGTTGATTGAGGATTTCAAATCCTATTTTATCACATTTTTTCATCATCGGCAAACATAGAAGATCGAATCCCACAAAATCAGATCGAATCATTTTATCAAGAAATCAGAGTTTTTAGGGTTTCGAAATTACCCTACAAATTAACACCAAATTCATCATCGGCAGTCAAGGGGGAAAAACCAACAAAACATCGGCATCAAAAATCAACCACAATTTCGAGAGCAACAAAGATTCAAAATCAATTTTTACTCACAAGTTTTTTCGATCGCTAGATAGAGGGACCAAGTCGAACGACGAAGGATCATCTAACTCAAGCACCAGAGATTAATTCCAGAAGCCAAATTTCAACAATCAAACAACCGCATCAATTCGATTTGGAGACAATAGGAGAAACCCTAGCCGCCATTAATTTTCTCCAGAGAAACAAAATCGGGGCAAAGCAAATGAGAGTGGACACAAACAAATGGGTCGGCCATGTTTAAATGGATAAGGGGATGACTCTTTTAATTTTATCTCCTAGGGTTTCTATTTAGTTTGTTTTATTTTGGTATTGTTTTTTTTATTTTTTTTGTTTTGTAAATCAAACCGAAACAGTTCTAGAGTCTGTAATCTCTAGGGGGAATCAGTCAAGGAGTTGACTGTCAGTTTCAGAGTCTGTAAATCTGAGTTACGAGTTACAGGGTTTGTAATTCGGGAAATCTGATCTAGGGGTTTAGATCAGTCTAGGGATTTGAGCGTAGGGTTAGAATAGGAGCAGGGGTTTGCGAGTGTACATGGTCTTGTATGCGGGAACTGTTCTATCACCTAGTAGAAACCTTAGAAATGCAGCAGTAGGCATGGTTTTGCCGAAGCTGGGTATATCTGTGTGTGATTTATTTTCAGCATTTCAGTTTCTGCTATTTTCTGTGATCAGTTATTATTATATATCTCGTTAAGTTTTTAATTCAGTTAAAAACTGTGAAAAACCCTATTCACCCCCCCTCTAGGGTTATTCTAGATCCAACATCCCTGATGTCAACATAACCAAGATGCTCATGCTTAACTTCAATAAAAGGAACCTAATAATGTTGTTTAACCAAGGAGGCCACATCGCAAACATTATACTGAGTTAGATCATGACCATTGTCAACTAATGGAGACCACAATTCCCAAACTCACCGTTATGATCTAAAAGACCATGAGGGAGTCGCAGGGTCTAGCTGGCAACGATTAGGAAATTAGTTTAAGACGAAACCCCTTTACGAATATGTCGTAATTGCCAAATGCGCTTGCCAATTCAATATGCCAGTTGGACCTGCATTCTCAAGAAAAAATCAATCATTGGCAATTCCTCAACAAACATGCATGACATATAGTCTCAGCCCAGACCATCGACGTAGTGAAGTGCAAGTGCATCCCCGTTGTAACAAACCACCCAGAATGGGCCTAAATTCCGACCCAGAAAAGGCCCATCAGAACTTAGGGACCTTCTAAATGGATCGTTGGTTCCTATAAGGAATCACTTAAAACAGAAATAACAAAGTAGACTAAATGAGAGAAAGGGATAAAATATAATATCAAAAAATAGATGTACCATTATAAGCACCATAATGTAGCTTACATAAATATCTCAATAGTTATAAAAGGGTATGTAACGACCTGGATTTTTGACCTTATAAAGTCGGCGCTTAATACATCCAAGTATTCAAATGCCGAAGATTCCAACGTCGAAATCCACGTCGCCTTATTTTCACTTAAATGAATAAAATATTCATTTATATTATCCAAATGGAACGAGACTCAGTCAATACCATAATCCATATATGTGGTGTAGTGTGTCATATTATTACTAATGACAACCATAATAATATTCATAACAATCATTCATCTATCACACAATATTTATAACGTAAGCGTTTAAGGTAATTAACGCTTACATACATGATTAATTGTAAATGTAATAACATCCATAACACCCATAAAGCAACCACAACAACCACAAAACAACCAATATAATCAAAATATAATTATAATAAATATCAAAATTGTTTTCATTGAGGATTCCACTCCGCCAATCATTATTGTAGGACCTTGATCGCAAAAATGGACAGCGTAACCGTGTTTTGCACCAAAATTTTCCCTCTACTATATATATGCATACATACATACATACATATAAGAGGAGGAGGGCGTAAGGGGTAGCCGAACTTAGGGGTGGATGGTGGAGGTGGATGGCGTGGGTTTGGGTGGTGGATGGCCTTGGGTGGTGCGGGGTAGGTGAGACGTGGGTGTAGGGTCGTAGTGGTGTGGGTGTAGTGGCCGAGTGGGGAGGTGGAGGTGGAGGAGGGAAGATTGGTGGAGGTGAGAGGTAGGGTGGCTGAATGGGAAAGAAGGAGGGGGATAGGAGGAAGGGAAGTAGAAGGAGGAAAGGAAGAAGTGGGAAATAGGAGAGAATGGCTTAGTGTAGGAAAAAGAACGCAAGAAAGGAGAAGAAGTGGAGAATGAAGAAAGATGAAAAGAGGGGGAGAGGGTCTTTTTATAGGATGGAGGGAGGCATAAAGTGTTTCCACTTAATGAGGCACTTGTCTCACAAGGAGGCTTTTACATGCATGGTGAACCTCACTTGCCACCTTAGAAAACCATGTTCTTATGCATAGTTTCACTACAACAAAATATGATATTAATAACATTACTTAATAACACGTTATTCTAAAGTGTTATTATTTACACCTAATTATTTGCTTTTCTACTAATTTTGTTTTGTTCATATCACTTGTAACGCTCCCCTCTCGAAATTATTCACCGTCTCCCTCTCCCTTCACGAATTATTGTCTCTCTCCCTCCAAACCCAATTCCTCTCCCTCCAAAACCATTTCACCTCGAAAAAAAGCATGTCGTTTGGATCCAATCTCCTCACCCGATCGAAGAAAGCAAGCTACTTTCATCTCCAATCTCCTCAACCGATCTATCAAAGCAAGGGCAGGTTCACGCGTTTTGATCTAATCTTTGATTTGGATTTTGGTAAGCGAACTCTATTAACTTTTTCTTCCTATTATTTTTCTTGCCTTCGTGTGTGGATGGCTGGACGATCCTGCGAAAGATTCTTGTACTCTATGAAAATTGGTAAGCGAACATCATTAACTTTTCCTTCCTATTGTTTTCTACTCAATCAGTTCTGGAACCATCATTTTTCCTTCCCATCATCCAACCGAGGTACAAAAATTTGCATCCATGCTTTTTATCGATCGAATTCATCAAAATTGGATTCTTTGAACAAATTGGAAACAATGACTTCCCAGGTAACCGACTTCTGTAATTGCTCTATTTCCCTCCTCTTCACAAATTTGCTAAATTTCTTTCGATTGGAATTTGACTTCTACTATATAACACGAGTAAAGTAATTCCACTTTTCACTAAAATTGCAGATCTTGGTTATATTATGATGTATGGAGGACAACTTAACTTTGCGACGAATGCTTATGGCCTTCCTTGTCGATCAGTCTAATTCATGTAGCATTGTATTTACTATATAATGCTTTTTTCCTTAACAAATATTCACATGATATTGTCCTCCTATCAATTTATAGATAAATTATTGGTACTTTCTACATACAATTTATCGGCAATACAATGTTTGTTTGCCCATATTTAGCGGTATATGGAAACAGGTTCTGATTTACACTGCAAAAGGAGAACTGCTGCTTCTTTGATATGTATCATACTTTCAATAAGGTATGTTGTTTAATCCAACAATTATGGTATAACTTATTAAGTTATGCAGTATGTGGTGGTAATTAACATGCTATAGAATAACTTATTAAGTTATATAGGATGCTATTCACAGTTATATTCAACCACGGGCAAAAGATTAGTGGTATGCATTGAAATCAGGCAGGTACAACAGGTAGTCATTGAAAAAACTGTGTGCTTTGCGCAAAATACTGCAAATCTTTAATGACCATGTTTTTAATACAGAAAAATTGTAGTTAACTTACTAATACAGTTGACCAATGTGTACGTGTAGTAGTAGCAGCATATTTTCATTATTTCATGCTTCATCATTTGTTATTGTAAACTTCATAATGGTAAGAAGTAGTGTTATATATGTTTGAACCATTATTTATTATTTCCATTTTCTTCTTACTTCGTATGATGTTAATAGGAACCCCCGTCCCCATAAATGGGTGATTGTGTTACGATAATGCATACAAAGAATTTCCTTTGCTGATATTATTGTACATAATTGGGTATTTACATGCATCTATGTTTATATAAATACCTGAACCAACAATTCAAGCACATATTTTAGGTGAGAAATCTTTCTTCGTTATGGCCTAAACCTAAAGGGCTAAAACATATCTAAAGAATTTTTCAAATTTTAGGTGTGTAACGACCCGGGAAAAAGCGACCTTGGTTATCCGATATATAACACCTATCGAACAATCAAAAGTCGAAATTACCGGATAGTCCAAGAAAGAAATTAGAGGGTGAGGATAGATAAGATAGAAAATTAGAACAGAAGAAGAAGAACACAACAACATCAGAGTAACACGAATCTCACAGCGGAACGAATAAAATATAATAGACAACATATCTTGAAATCAAAGTAGTATATGTATATCATACCATTATCAGAGTACAACACTTTCATCACAGCGGAATAATCAATAGCTAGAAAAATCTTGAAGCCTCCTGCTCCAAGCTCTTCAAGCATACCTGTAAATCCTGACTACTTGACTGCCCGTACAAATTTGGGCACCCAAGAGTTTAGGGAAAACAAAACAAAATAAACTCTGGGTCAGTCATGGGACTGGTGTGAGTAAACTCAAATCATTTGGTTTAACTTTCAAAATCCTTTCGAAAGAAAAGATAATCGTAAGACCAATCCACACATAAACACGGACGGTTTTTACCTTACGATAACCCAAAACACTTTGGAAATCATATATTATCTGATATTATAATAATGTCTAATCACAAGTAATTAAAATATAGTAGAACGCTTGCATCTCACGCTCTACATATATAGTATACAAATCAAACTCGCGGGCACTTATTGGAAATTGGATTCCGACTTTGACAAGGTATGGGACCACCTGCCGATAGTGTACCTCTAGAGGCAAATACACTGGGTTCAACAAGAACATCTTGCAACCCGGCCCTCACATGACCGACCACTCATTTCGCTTGAGTGTATCGAATGTACATCACCAACGGTTGGGATCAGCAACCGTCTCCCGAATGGGGCAGCATCGATAGATTTAAGAAACAATTGGAATTTCTCTAGATAGGTGATTATACATCCTAATGGGTGCGACCCACATAGCCATGCTGCCTGGCCGATTTTTGTCATTTCCCGGTTGATTAGGCTTGAGGTCATAACGTATCTTTTGACAGATCACACCTCCATTACTTTGAATGCTACATCGTCATACCCGCCAAATCACACATTGATTTCACCAAAAATACCACGGGTATACAGCTAAGAGAAACGAATTCCTCCGCCACCAAACGTAAGTACGTTTGAAGAAATCAACTTACGCGATCTTTTGAATATACTCTGTCAGACATTCGTCCATTCACGTTTGTCCTGGGACTGGACAAAACCGAAGGCACTATTCTGTAAACAGGATAGCCCTTGCAGTTTTCTCCGTCTTCAATATATTCAGCATACTTGATTCGCAACGCTTATGCCAATACGGAGTGGTTCTCTGGATAATAATCCAACCGGTCTCTCCATATTAACAACGTAAAATGGTCAAAACTTTGATAGTCGGTGAGTTAACTATCAAACGAAAACATGTCGGTGTGCAAAAAACGATATTATTTCCCGAAGGAAATTCTATCGAACAATCATCATTTCATTCATTCGTTCATTTCCTTATTCCTGTTGTTTAATGTTTCTTATTCACTATATTTAGGAAATATATATCATTATCATTGGAAAACATTTCCAGCTCTTGTTTCTATATTCAGAAAACAGTTCTGCTTCTCATTTGGAAAACATTTCCAAATCTCTTTCATTTGATTAAACAGATGTTTGAATAAACATCACTATGCCAAATCTCCTTCATTTGGTTTCCACTTAACCACTTTTCACCATCGAATCTTAACCATTTCTTAGTTAAAAACGAAGTCAATCAAGTTGGGGTATAGTTACCTCTCAGACCTTAACTGAACAACATTTCTAACTTCAAAATAGGCAAAGTTCATCTTTCTAAATCTTTAACACTTCCTTAGGACATTCTCGGATTTTATTTACACATCCGCTTCTCGTACGGAAAACACTTGATTATAACAATGGTGTTATAATCCCCTGCATCCGAAATATAATGACTTTATAAATACTTTGATTTTTTTTCTAACTCGAATAAATAACGAACTAAATTATTTACTCATACTCGGTTAACTCTAAGTTGTAACTCTTATTCAATTAACTCTTATTCTATTTAACTCTTACTGGCCTAACCCTTGTTCAGATAACTCGTTTTGATTTACTCATTTTGACCCACTTACTTGATCAGTTCAACTGGACTAACTTAGCTTAATTAACTCGACTAAATTACTTTTATCAATTAACTAATATTGGACTTGACACCATTCGCTCGACTCTAGATCGCAGCGATCACAATGGTTACGCCTGATTCCCTCAGGAAACATCCGTCCGCCTTAGGCTATCTGCAGCCCTACGAATTTCGCTAGCAGTCGTGCTAACTGGTAACTTATCTTAAATGACTACTTCTGTTTAACTCTATCTCGAATAATTAAATTCGACCAATTCTAATTTAATAACTAATATTCAATTAACCCTTATTCGATTACTATATTTAGATAACTCTAGTTCGATTAGACTCTAATCGATTAACTCTAACTGATTAACTCTAGTTGGTTAACTCTAACTAACTCTAAATGTTTTACTCCCACGGTTTAACTCTACGGTTTAACCCTAACGGTTTAACTCTAACAGTTCAACTCTAACAGTTTAACTCTAACGGTTGATCTCAATCAATTTATTCTATTGGATTAACTCTATTGGATTAACTCCCTTGGATCAACCCATTTCGAATAACTAATATTCAATAAACTTCCTTTCGAATAAACTGATATTCGATAACTTTACTTCGAATAACTCTTACTCGATAAATTCTCCTTCGTCCTTATCCAGTTTCAAACATCGATGTGGAAATCGATTTTTACTTCTCTATATAAGTCTTGACTCATATACTCTATTTATCCAAAGATAAATAACTAAATTAATTTATAAAACTTTATTTATAAATTAACCTTCTCACTTTATCTGTTAAAACGGATCTCTCTTAAATTCTCACTTCGAATTCATATTCTGTTTACCCGTGTGCGAAGCACGGGCCTAAATTCTTCCTTGTGTAAAATTCTCCTTTATTACACTTTTATCCATTTTCAAGTACTTCAATATTCTATTTATTTTCTAAATAAATAATTCCTTTTTATAACTCAGTATATTTCTCTAGATAAATATTTCCTTTTAATCTATTTGTAAATGTTTTACAAATATATTTTTTTCTAATTCCATTTGTAAATGTTCTACAAATGTTTTCTTTTTACCTCTATTTGCAATGGTTTTACAAATATTTTCTTTTCTATTTTATTTGTAAATGTTTTACAAACAATTTCCCTTCTCTATTTGTTTTACAAATATTTTTCCTTTATTGCTTTGATTTTATAAAATGATTTCTTTTATAAAACCCTTTTTCCTTTCATATATAAAATCCGTTGATTTTATATAAATATTTTATTTTCAAAATAAATTTTGAAAATTTCCCTTTTCCCTTTCTCGTATCACTTATGGTGTAAAAATATCAAATCAACTGATCAGTCATCATCCAAACACACAGAATCAATAATGGATGATATAACACATCATATATCAAAATATATGAAAAGCGGTAAATAAATGTTGAGGAACCCAGTTGGGTCCCTCCGACCTATTTCCCTGCATCCACAGATGTCAGTCAACGTCAATAACATGAGTATAAGATATTCTGATAAACAGAATCAATATTTCGATACGATTTATATATATCGTTATCGAAATATTCAATCAACTGACTATCAGTTCAACCAAACAGCCAATACATAGCAATTCAACTAATATTTATCAATTCTAAAAATACTTTATAAAAATATAAAGCGTTCAGAGTTAGTAAGATTTATTCACCTTGGTTGATGATCGTTAAATAACGATATTCGTCCGTCGGTTCAGATTGGACAATTTATTTTGCAATAAATTGTAACGGGCTCCAATCCGCTCGCGGTCAGTTTCATTTTGAAGCTCTCGTCCATACGGTCCCAACGGATCTTAATTTTCTGAATTTCGTTAACGTATGCTCAAGTTATAACATTTCAAAGTTTGAACACTTATTAAATGGACTTAAGTAAAATCCAAACGGGCTTCACCTCTTTAAATTTCTTTGCCCAACCCGTTTTAAAACACACGGCCCATTTCTTCCTTCTTCCCCGATGCTAGTTCGTGCTCCAGACTTCTTAAACCGGCCATTTTCCAATTTAGCTTCCACTTATTTCCATCCTCACTTTGCCGTCCCAGAATCTGAAATCACCATCATTCTCCTCGTCAAAATCTCTTCCAGGCCACTATCAACTTACGCAACTCGCACACCATCCTCACCGTGCGTTCTCCAGGCTCTCGCAAGATATACAGTACAACGATCGAACTGTTTTCGCTCAGAAAAATCCCAAAAATTCTCACGAGATACCCTAGATCAATACGAACTCAACTCTATAATCGAAAACCCCCAGCTCGTCCAAAATCGAGAGCAATCGACAGCCCTAAAACCCGCTGCAAAATTTGGTGCGATAGAACTTCAATCGAGTGCCAACAAAACACCTACTAGTTTGAAGAGGATGGCAAGGGGATTCCAAATATATAAATTGCATGATTTATAAGGTTTTCCATGATTTTATTTTGATTTTAGGAGTTGGATTTTCACTGTTGATTTTTGTTGGAGGTGGCGGCGCAATTTTTTTGCCAGGGAGAAAAATGTCTGATTAGGGTTAGGAATGTATACGGTATTTATAGGATGGTATATTATTTTTTTATTCGATTATTTTATTTTCTTTTAAGCAAACACTATTTGCAATCGTCCTCTAAAATTCCTGTGATCACATACAATACCCAAAAATCATGAAAATTGACATGCAGCTACATCTCGACATTACGGACCCAACGAAACTTGTTTCGTCGAATTCCGACTCCATATGCTCACACAGCATATTTTTAACGATCCAAATACTGACTGTTCCTCACTCTAAAAATCCGTACGGCCACACACTGACTCTAAAAATCACGAAAATTGGAATCTAGCAATAATTTGACATTGCAGATCCAACAAAATTAGTTTCGTCGAAAACGGAGGTCGTATGAAAAACTGGCTATTTTTCAAGCGCTGAACTGACCCTTTAAATATATAAATATATTTAAATATTATTAAATTTAATATTTAAAAATAAATATTATCGTATATATTCATAGTAGAAAATCATACAGCTTCATATCGGGTTTCATAACTCGATATTCAAATTCCAGTGTTAAACCAGTATTCAGTTTATATTGAAAATCCATTTATAATGTAAATAAAGCGTTGCAAAATATAAAGGAATTTCATAGCGACTATTATAAAATTTGATTTGGACATAACACAAAAACTACACGATGAAATCTTGATTTTTCTCTTCCACTAGAAAAATATCCTCCACCAGCTCCACACGTTTCTTGTTTCACTGAAATCCGACTTAAAACGGGCCCTGTATACTCGTTTAAAGTCTAGAACGCCAAATTACGAACTGCAGCGCCATTTCAAGCTCGATTATAATTATAATATAATTTATACGTTCAAACTGTCGTTATTTAAATATTTCCGCCATTAAAATCCAATATAAACTGAATTATATATTTTATTTGAATTGTCCAGTTCACATTATATTGTCGATTCACTATTTCTGATAAATTCAGAAATTAAATATATTATTAAATTATAAATTTTAATTAAATATACAATATAATTGGATTAAACGACCATTTTAAATTTCTAAAACATATTTAGATAATTAAATAAATTATTTATTATCCCTAAAAATGCGGGTCGTTACATTCTTCCCCCCTTAAAATAATTTCGTCCTCGAAATTGCTAAGGTAGAGAACAACCCTATTAACTGGTTTAAAATTATTCATTCACTTCTTAACTTCAGTTTTTAGCTGAATAATTTCCTTTCAATTAAATTATTAATTTATTCCAATTAATGAAAATTTCCAAAAATTCTGAAAATTTTCTAACACCTGAAATTTCTGAAAAATTTCGCCAGCACCTCCTTTGTACCGGGAGCATCAGGAAAATCCCCAAACCGCCACACAGGCCTCTCCAATCCAAAAGAAAATCAAACAGCCAAGCGGCTTGCCAAATAGGCTCATAAAACTCCAAACTCATGTAAAAGTAAACATGTACCTTTTTGTCGGGCACATACTCTCTATCACTTCCATCTGCTACCATTTTAGCATATACCGATGTCTTCCCACTCAATCTCCAATCACTTTTATCTTCCACACAACCATTCGCTTATCTAAGCCAAACTCGAATCAAATTGCAATTCCAATCTCAATTCAAATTTCTTACTCAATAATTCATTTATATTCCAGATTATCTCTAATCCAGTCCAATTCTACTTGATGCCATTCTAATTCAATTCAATTACCGCTGAACCGGCTTTATTCAATTTCAAATCTGCTTTCACAAATTTCCATTCAATTTGCGTTTATTTCAAATAATCTGTTTCTGGGAGTTTCAAATAGCTTCAACTTTTTCAAAAATCAAATATCCTTTTCTAGAATTTCAAAATAACTTGTTTTCTCTAAACAATTCAAAAACAAAAATTTTGGTAGTAATCCATCACTTACAACTCGAAAATGAATACCGATGATGTCCGGATCATCATCAGAATCTATTTTCCAGCTATCGAAGTGAGTTCAATACTATGTCACTTTCAAAACCATTTCTAAACATTTTCATTTTGAAATCCATTTCAAAATATCCCTTTCAATGCTTGTAACAAATTTAAAATCTCCCAGGATTTTAAAATTCACATATATTTAACCAAAATTCATTTACACACACATTTTCATATTTTCAGAATTTTGATTTCATTTCTGATTTAAATTCAGATTTAATTCATCTGATTTCATATATTTCACTTATATGAACTCTGATTTGTTATTTACATAACCAACTCACATTTTATAATCTTATTCGATTATAATAACAACCAACACATCCAATATACTATAATATTTCAAATATCTATACTCTGTTCATATCAAAATATAACTTGGGTAAAATTATTTCATTTACCCTTTTTCAAAACATACTGTGTCGGTCCATCGTATTTAAGCGTTTAGAAACCCCTATCGATACAGTGGATCAAACTGATCGACCAGAATTTATAAACAACTCAACCAATAAATCTCCACAATATAAAATCATTTTATATCAAATAACAAATACGTTCACTCGTATATATACACTCAAACTCAATCTAGGGCATTACTAACCCTATCTCTACTGTGTCACGCCAAAGAGCCAAGGTAAATCACTTAACCTTCAGCTCTGATACCACTGTAACGACCCGGGGGTTTCGCGATCCTGAGTACCCGACATATAACCCAATGTCGACTAGTCAAGCATCGGAAATACCAGATAGTCCAAGAAATAAATTAGAGGGTGAGGATAGATAAGATAGAAAATTAGAACAGAAGAAGAAGAAGAACACAACAACATCAGAGTAACACGAATCTCACAGCGGAACAAATAAAATATAATAGACAACATATCTTGAAATCAAAGTAGTATATGTATATCATACCATTATCAGAGTACAACACTTTCATCACAGCGGAATAATCAATAGCTAGAAAAATCTTGAAGCCTCCTGCTCCAAGCTCTTCAAGCATACCTGTAAATCCTGACTACTTGACTGCCTGTACAAATTTGGGCACCCAAGAGTTTAGGGAAAACAAAACAAAATAAACTCTGGGTCAGTCATGGGACTGGTGTGAGTAAACTCAAATCATTTGGTTTAACTTTCAAAATCCTTTCGAAAGAAAAGATAATGTAAGACCAATCCACACATAAACACGGACGGTTTTTACCTTACGATAACCCAAAACACTTTGGAAATCATATATTATCTGATATTATAATAATGTCTAATCACAAGTAATTAAAATATAGTAGAACGCTTGCATCTCACGCTCTACATATATAGTATACAAATCAAACTCGCGGGCACTTATTGGAAATTGGATTCCGACTTTGACAAGGTATGGGACCACCTGCCGATAGTGTATCTCTAGAGGCAAATACACTGGGTTCAACAAGAACATCTTGCAACCCGGCCCTCACATGACCGACCACTCATTTCGCTTGAGTGTATCGAATGTACATCACCAACGGTAGGAATCAGCAACCGTCTCCCGAATGGGGCAGCATCGATAGATTTAAGAAACAATTGGAATTTCTCTAGATAGGTGATTATACATCCTAATGGGTGCGACCCACATAGCCATGCTGCCTGGCCGATTTTTGTCATTTCCCGGTTGATGAGGCTTGAGGTCATAACGTATCTTTTGACATATCACACCTCCATTACTTTGAATGCCACATCGTCATACCCGCCAAATCACACATTGATTTCACCAAAAATACCACGGGTATACAGCTAAGAGAAACGAATTCCTCCGCCACCAAACGTAAGTACGTTTGAAGAGATCAACTTATGCGATCTTTTGAATATACTCTGTCAGACATTCGTCCATTCACGTTTGTCCTGGGACTGGACAAAACCGAAGGCACTATTCTGTAAACAGGATAGCCCTTGCATTTTTCTCCGTCTTCAATATATTCAGCATACTTGATTCGCAACGCTTATGCCAATACGGAGTGGTTGTCTGGATAATAATCCAACCGGTCTCTCCATATTAACAACGTAAAATGGTCAAAACTTTGATAGTCGGTGAGTTAACTATCAAACGAAAACATGTCGGTGTGCAAACAACGATATTATTTCCCGAAGAAAATTCTATCGAACAATCTCATTTCATTCATTCGTTCATTTCCCTATTCCTGTTGTTTAATGTTTCTTATTCACTATATTTAGGAAATATATATCATTATCATTGGAAAACATTTCCAGCTCTTGTTTCTATATTCAGGAAACAATTCTGCTTCTCATTTGGAAAACATTTCCAAATCTCTTTCATTTGATTAAACAGATGTTTGAATAAACATCACTATGCCAAATCTCCTTCATTTGGTTTCCACTTAACCACTTTTCACCATCGAATCTTAACCATTTCTTAGTTAAAAACGAAGTCAATCAAGTTGGGGTATAGTTACCTCTCAGACCTTAACTGAATAACATTTCTAACTTCGAAATAGGCAAAGTTCATCTTTCTAAATCTTTAACACTTCCTTACGACATTCTCGGATTTTATTTACAAATCCGCTTCTCATACGGAAAACACTTGATTATAACAATGGTGTTATAATCCCCTGCATCCGAAATATAATGACTTTATAAATACTTTGATTTTTTTCTAACTCGAATAAATAACGAACTAAATTATTTACTCATACTCGGTTAACTCTAAGTTGTAACTCTTATTAGTTTAACTCTTATTCTATTTAACTCTTACTGGCCTAACCCTTGTTCAGATAACTCGTTTTGATTTACTCATTTTGACCCACTTACTTGATCAGTTCAACTGGACTAACTTAG
Organism: Allium sativum; assembly: GCA_030737875.1. Taxonomy (NCBI): domain Eukaryota; kingdom Viridiplantae; phylum Streptophyta; class Magnoliopsida; order Asparagales; family Amaryllidaceae; genus Allium; species Allium sativum. The sequence goes on from CM060922.1 coordinate 533,957,412, forward strand.
CTTAATTAACTCGACTAAATTACTTTTATCAATTAACTAATATTCAATTAACCCTTATTCGATTACTATATTTAGATAACTCTAGTTCGATTAGACTCTAATAGATTAACTCTAACTGATTAACTCTAATTGGTTAACTCTAACTAACTCTAAATGTTTTACTCCAACGGTTTAACTCTATGGTTTAACCCTAACGGTTTAACTCTAACAGTTCAACTCTAACAGTTTAACTCTAACGGTTGATCTCAATCAATTTATTCTATTGGATTAACTCTATTGGATTAACTCTCTTGGATCAACCCATTTCGAATAACTAATATTCAATAAATTTCCTTTCGAGTAAACTGATATTCGATAACTTTACTTTGAATAACTCTTACTCGATAAATTCTCCTTCGTCCTTATCCAGTTTCAAACATCGATGTGGAAATCGATTTTTACTTCTCTATATAAGTCTTGACTCATATACTCTATTTATCCAAAGATAAATAACTAAATTAATTTATAAAACTTTATTTATAAATTAACCTTCTCACTTTATCTGTTAAAACGGATCTCTCTTAAATTCTCACTTCGAATTCATATTCTGTTTACCCGTGTGCGAAGCACGGGCCTAAATTCTTCCTAGTGTAAAATTCTCCTTTATTACACTTTTATCCATTTTCAAGTACTTCAATATTCTATTTATTTTCTAAATAAATAATTCCTTTTTATAACTCAGTTTATTTCTCTAGATAAATATTTCCTTTTAATCTATTTGTAAATGTTTTACAAATATATTTTTTTCTAATTCCATTTGTAAATGTTCTACAAATGTTTTCTTTTTACCTCTATTTGCAATGGTTTTACAAATATTTTCTTTTCTATTTTATTTGTAAATGTTTTACAAACAATTTCCCTTCTCTATTTGTTTTACAAATATTTATCCTTTATTGCTTTGATTTTATAAAATGATTTCTTTTATAAAACCCTTTTTCCTTTCATATATAAAATCCGTTGATTTTATATAAATATTTTATTTTCAAAATAAATTTTGAAAATTTCCCTTTTCCCTTTCTCGTATCACTTATGGTGTAAAAATATCAAATCAATTGATCGGTCATCATCCAAACACACAGAATCAATAACGGATGATATAACACATCATATATCAAAATATATGAAAAGCGGTAAATAAATGTTGAGGAACCCAGTTGGGTCCCTCCGACCTATTTCCCTGCATCCACAGATGTCAGTCAACGTCAATAACATGAGTATAAGATATTTTGATAAACAGAATAAATATTTCGATACGATTTATATATATCGTTATCGAAATATTCAATCAACTGACTAGCAGTTCAACCAAACAGCCAATACATAGCAATTCAACCAATATTTATCAATTCTAAAAATACTTTATAAAAATATAAAGCGTTCAGAGTTAGTGAGATTTACTCACCTTGGTTGATGATCGTTAAATAACGATATTCGTCCATCGGTTCAGATTGGACAATTTATTTTGCAATAAATTGTAACGGGCTCCAATCCGCTCACGGTCAGTTTCATTTTGAAGCTTTCGTCCATACGGTCCCAACGGATCTTGATTTTCAGAATTTCGTTAACGTATGCTCAAGTTATAACATTTCAAAGTTTGAACACTTATTAAATGGACTTAAGTAAAATCCAAACGGGCTTCACCTCTTTAAATTTCTTGGCCCAACCCGTTTTAAAACACACGGCCCATTTCTTCCTTCTTCCCCGATGCTAGTTCGTGCTCCAGACTTCTTAAACCAGCCATTTTCCAATTTAGCTTCCACTTATTTCCATCCTCACTTAGCCGTCCCAGAATCTGAAATCACCATCACTCTCCTCGTCAAAATCTCTTCCAGGCCACTATCAACTTACGCAACTCGCACACCATCCTCACCGTGCGTCCTCCAGGCTCTCGCAAGGTATACAGTACGACGATCGAACTGTTTTCGCTCAGAAAAATCCCAAAAATCCTCACGAGATACCCTAGATCAATACGAACTCAACTCTATAACCGAAAACCCCCAGCTCGTCCAAAATCGAGAGCAATCGACAGCCCTGAAACCCGCTGCAAAATTTGGTGCGATAGAACTTCAATCGAGTGCCAACAAAACACCTACTAGTTTGAAGAGGATGGTAAGGGGATTCCAAATATATAAATTGCATGATTTATAAGGTTTTCCATGATTTTATTTTGATTTTAGGAGTTGGATTTTCACTGTTGATTTTTGTTGGAGGTGGCGGCGCAATTTTTTTGCCAGAGAGAAAAATGTCTGATTAGGGTTAGGAATGTATACGGTATTTATAGGATGGTATATTATTTTTTTATTCGATTATTTTATTTTCTTTTAAGCAAACACTATTTGCAATCGTCCTCTAAAATTCCTGTGATCACATACAATACCCAAAAATCATGAAAATTGACATGCAGCTACATCTCGACATTACGGACCCAACGAAACTTGTTTCGTCGAATTCCGACTCCATATGCTCACACAGCGTATTTTTAACGATCCAAATACTGACTGTTCCTCACTCTAAAAATCCGTACGGCCACACACTGACTCTAAAAATCACGAAAATTGGAATCTAGCAATAATTTGACATTGCAGATCCAACAAAATTAGTTTCGTCGAAAACGGAGGTCGTATGAAAAACTGGCTATTTTTCAAGCGCTGAACTGACCCTTTAAATATATAAATATATTTAAATATTATTAAATTTAATATTTAAAAATAAATATTATCGTATATATTCACAGTAGAAAATCATACAGCTTCATATCGGGTTTCATAACTCGATATTCAAATTCCAGTGTTAAACCAGTATTCAGTTTATATTGAAAATCCATTTATAACGTAAATAAAGCGTTGCAAAATATAAAGGAATTTCATAGCGACTATTATAAAATTTGATTTGGACATAACACAAAAACTACACGACGAAATCTTGATTTTTCTCTTCCACTAGAAAAATATCCTCCACCAGCTCCACACGTTTCTTGTTTCACTGAAATCTGACTTAAAACGGGCCCTGTATACTCGTTTAAAGTCTAGATCGCCAAATTACGAACTGCAGCGCCATTTCGAGCTCGATTATAATTATAATATAATTTATACGTTCAAACTGTCGTTATTTAAATATTTCCGCCAATAAAATCCAATATAAACTGAATTATATATTTTATTTGAATTGTCTAGTTCACATTATATTGTCGATTCACTATTTCTGATAAATTCAGAAATTAAATATATTATTGAATTATAAATTTTAATTAAATATACAATATAATTGGATTAAATGACCATTTTAAATTTCTAAAACATATTTAGATAATTAAATAAATTATTTATTATCCCTAAAAATGCGGGTCATTACAAGGTGAGTGTATGCGTGTATGTGTGTATTAATCTACTATCTAAAATAAATATCCATGAAAACTAAATAATATTTATTTCCTCAATCAATTTGACATCGTTTGCACAAAGCATGATAGTTATTTTCCAATATTCGGAGAAAATGGTCATGTTCCTCCTTTTCCACACTTTTTTATACCAGAAATCTCGTGAAACAAATTCACAGTTTCCAAAAGCTTTCATCATAAATAATATATGTTGTTTCTCCTGTAGTCGTTATCAAATTATCGTACGTGCTACTATGATTTAAACTCTGCATCTTTTACTGCTTTACATTTTTTACTATTTTCATATTCAAGGCTAATTTTATGTTCATAGTTGATTTTTTAAGTGCTTCATCCTGGTTAACTATTCCTTATATGAAATCAAATATCCGATAAAATATTTGATTTTAATGGACAATAGAGATCCTTTATTTTTGACATTTGAATCCTATGATATGTTGAAATCGTCATTAACTGAAAACGCTACTATGAAATTGTGATAATTATGTGTGGAATGGATGGAAGGGCTCAATGGTTACAATTCATTAAATGCCCAAAAACTTTGTTTTCTATTAAATATTTCAATTCATGCATAGTAGCTTTACTACATCTGGCGACTGAAGGTTGAACTGTATTTTCTATTAATTCTCATTCATTCACAGTAATATCGCTTCCATAATGCCTAGAAACAAAGACAAAACATACAACAATCACTGTTGCTTCATGAAGTAAACTACATGAAGACAAGGCATTGGGATGGACCAAAATACTATACAATTTGCATGGTAAAGTAAATGTTTCCTTTTGTTTTACATAAAGCGTTGTAATTTAAATTTGGAATGACATATGCTATTTTAATCATTTGAATTTGTACCAACCAAGAATTTATTATACATGAGGATATATTATATAAGCCAAAATACCACACCATGTCAATTGGTAGTTCATAGATGTGTGATGTTTTTTCCCCAGAAATGATCATCCTTACTATTATTCATATGGATTTATCAATATGCATTGAATATTGAGGTATTGGATGTGATTTTTAAGGAGATGTGAAATTCATTGGTTTTAGCATGTGTATATTATTAGGTGATATGTCATCCTTGAATGGAGAAGATAGGGCAACGGTTAGAACTTGGGCATTTGAGAGCTTAGAATAGTAAGTCCATACACCCTCCCTTTCCCCAAAAAAACTACCAATGACGTATTTTCAACAATGCTATTTAAATGAAATATGTGATAATGGCGCTACTGAAACTATTTTTTTCCTACTATAATACATAATATTCTTTGTTGCTTAGTTCAAAAGATGCAATATGTTATTATAATAGAAAGCAAGAGGAGGTAAAATAATATGTACAATGATTTAAAGTCGAAAATTTAATCTCCACATTGTCACTGCATGACAAAAACCATGTTTATCCTGATTGCATAATATTTTCTTTCCTATAATAACATGATAAATTGTTTTCTGTTATCATATAAAGAATTGATTCTTATGGTCAGATGTTAAATTGCGGCTACATTTGTGTATTTTTTAAAAGTATTATACAACTAAAAGTATGACGTGTGAGTATTTTCTAAGGTTTATGTTAATTTCAGGGCGCAAATTTGATATATTTTAGGGACATGCAAACATTCTTTTCATAAACACTAGTAGTTTGATATTGGCAGTTTCCTTCAGATGGGATTAATGAAGTCTGAGGTGAAATTTTAAATCATTTCAAATCATTTCATCTTCGATGAGGTTATACTTCTTTTTTTTGACTTCTTTTCAAGTGTACATAATATAAATGTGCACTATTTGGTTTACTACCAACTATTTTGTCTGATCTGGCAATTCTCCATGTTTATGTTATGATAATGACGATCACGAGAATTTATAAGCATCATTGAAATGATAAGTTAGATCTACTGGAAAACTACATTTATTCAATACATTTAAAACTCTAAATTGGAAGATATTCAACATAAGGGTTAGTTTTTGGATTTTCTTAATCTCATCTTCTTTTTCTCCTTTTTCTTTCTTATTTTTTCTTTGTTTTTTTCTTTTGTAATTTTTCTCTCAAACATCTATAGGTCATAATTCGATGAATTTTTTCATAATATTTTGATCTTTTTTTTTTCCACGATTAACTTGATGATTAATTTTTTTCCTACGATGTGCTAGACCCTTCTTAAATTTTCCTATTATTTGTTACTTAGTATTTGATATTACAAGTTGTTCCCTTTTTCTCGTCTATTTCTGTGCAATAATTATTTTCATTTGATTAATTTCCATGGTAAGAGTTATCATCCCTATATAGGTCTGAACATGCTAATTTGAAACATCTCGTTTGTGTTACTATATTTCAGTATATATGCTTCTGATTAGCAATTCCGACAACCGATGAAAAAACCGACGATGTTTATCAGTAAATTAAAAATAATTATTTTATTTTATAACCTATATTAAAATTTTATATTTGACAAAAAAGATCATATTAAAATGGTTTTATTCATGACAAATTTTGACAAAAGCTGACATATTTTGATCGTAATATTTTATAGTTAAAGACAACTATTTTATTATTCAAACCTGATTCAAAATCCAACTTGAAGTTATCAAATTAGAATTTCAAACGATTAAACCAAATCAAATTTGAAAAGTTATAGAATACTATTCTTATTCGACAAATTAGTTAAACATTATAAATTGAGAAAACCTGTTTTATAAATACGCACTTGGAAAATTCATTATAACAAAAGCTGATAAATATTTTATTTGAAAAATTTAATAAATACGCATTTTATTACTTAAAGCATATTTGAATTTAAAACTTATCTTGCTATCCTTTATAATTACTCCTAATTCAAAGTTGTGAAACCTATTTCGTCCAAACTTCAAATTTTCTAAAAATCATTAAGATATATCCCTGATATATTTTCCTTTTAAAAATATGGAAGAATTCGACTATCCCTAATTTATACAATTACCTTGATTTGGACAAACTTCTGACCTTTACTTATCAGGTACTGAAAGGTTATGTTACCTTTCGATTTAGCTTAACTAAGTTTAGAGAAACTCTTAACTTTTAATTGCTTTAATTTATCAAATCCCCTTTAGTCACAATCATGAAATTTAATTTACCAGGTGTATGTAAACACTTCATCTTCTTACCTAGACTTGTTTCAGAACTTGTCAACTGTTAAAATTCATCGAAAATTCAATCTTCCCATTTGCACCTAACTTTCAAAATTAAGTTATCTTAATCGTTTTCCATATTAAATTCAATATATTTTTCATTAGAGTAGGATTTATTTGGATGTAAGATAGAATACATTAAAAAGATTGATAAAAAAGTTTTTATAATTAACATTATATACATAAATTTGTTTATACATCCTTCCCAAACCCTTTTTCAACTTTCAGAGACAACTCTCTAGAGGTTAAAGAGCTTTCTTTGGTTATATAATTCTTGCATTCCCTCTCCTTTACTTATGACTGTAAGTAGTGTTGCTTTGGTTGGTCTTTCTCCCTTTTTTAAATGGCAATCCCAAACTACATTCCCCACTTTTCTACATCAATAACACTTATTTTCTTTTCTTGGGTTCATGGGTTTCTTCTTTATTTTAGGACACTTACATATAAAATGTCCTTTTCTCTTGCATTTGAAACAAATTATATCTTCTCGAATAGTTTTCTTTTATATTCTTTTTGGGCATAAGACTACAAAATGTCCTTCTCGACAACATCTAAAACAGTAACTACCCTTGAATTTTCCCAATTTAAGGATTTCTTCCTTTTCTTTTCGGTTATGAGCTTTTCTTGCTTGTTTTAGGGTCATCCACCTTTAGTACCTGATAGACGAACTCTATCTTTGTCCCTATGTGATATTTTCATAATTTTGTCATAAAAAGTGTTCATCCAACTTATCTCAATTTAGAAATCGCTAAATTTTACTTTATCGCCAAATATTCTTTGGTTAAATTGTGAAACTTAATTCACAAGGTATTTGCACTTGGATTAATTATCCTAGTCAGTTGGAAGACTAATGACTATGCCTTATGAAATGTTTTGAGTAAAATTATGAAAAATAAAATATGCATATTCATATTTTAACCATATTAATTACTCAATTAATCATCTAAGTTATAACTAACCATATATACTTTCAAAACCTCCTTTTCAAAATATAATCTTTCAAATCCAAATTCATTTTTATAAATTTTCAAATTCGTTCTCTTCTCTATATAATACTCTCAAACTCATTTTAGGGCATTAATAAGCCCATCTCTAATGAGTAACTCATCCTAAGATACTATTGATCCCATCTTTGATGAGTCTTCTATTCTAACGAGTCATAGCCCATAAGCTTTGTATAAACCAAAACTCTGATACCACGTTGTAACGACCCGGATTTTCGACCTTTAAAAATCGACAGTTGATACATCCACTTATTTAAATGTCGGAGATTCAAACATCAGAATCCGCATCGCCTTATTTTCACTTAAATGAATAAAATATTCATTTATATTGTCCAAATGAAACGAGACTCAGCCAATACCCATATGATCCATATATGTGGTGTAATGTGTCATATTTTTACTAATGAGAACCATAATAATATCAATAACAATCATTTATCCATCACACAATATTTATAACATAAGTATTTACGGTAATTAACACTTACATACATGATTAATGGTAAATGTAATAACATCCATATCAACCACGAAGTAACCATAACAATCACAAAGCAACGAACATAATCAAACTATAATTATAATAAATATCAAAATAGTTCTCATCGAGGGTTCCACTCCATCAATATTTATTGTTCGACCTTAACCGCATGAATAGACAGTGTAACCGCGTTTTGTGCCTAAATTTTCCCTCTACCATATATATATATATGTATGTATATATATAAAAGGGGGAGGGCCTAAGGGGTAGAGGTGACTGAAATTGGTTGTGAGTGGTAGAGGGGGATGAAGTGGCTTTGGGTGATAGATGGCCTAGAGTGATGTGGGGTAGGAGGGCCCGTGGGTGTAGGGTTGGTGGTGATGTGGGTGTAGTGGACGAATGAAGAGGTGGAGGAGAGCAGATTGGTGGAGGTCTTTTTATAGGATAGAGGAAGGCATAAGGTATTGCTACTTAATAAGAAACTCATAAGGGGGCTTTTGCACATGCATGGTGACTCCTCACTTACGACCTTAGAAAACCATGTTCTTATATATGGTTTTGATTAGTAACATGATTTGTATCACCCTTGAAGTGTTGCTAATTTGAAGCATCTCGCTTATCTTACTATATTAATATATATGCTTCCAATTACCAATTCCTACAATCGACGAAAAACCCGACAATGTTTATCATCAAATATTTTATTTTATATCCTATATTTAAATTATATATTTGACCTGAAAGATCGTATTAAAATGATTTTTATTCGTGGCTAATTTTGACAAAGCTGATATATTTCTGTGGTTTTATTTTATAGTTAAAAAGAACTATTTTATTATTCAAACCAAATTCAAACTCTAGCTTAAATTATCAAATTAGTATTTCAATTGATTATACCAAATCAAGTTTGAAAAGTTTTAAAACACTACTCTAATTCGAGAAATTGGTTAAACACTATAAATTGACAAAACCTATTTTATAAATACACACTTGGAAAATTTGTTATAACAAAAGCTAATAAATAGTTTATTTGACAAAATTTAAACACCCATTTTATTACTTAAACCATATTTGAATTTAAATTTTATTTTGTATATATTCAAAATTCTGATTTTAATTTTGATTAAAATCCTGGACAGTTACAAGGTACATTACAATAATACTAATAGCTATACCACAAATACAAAGGTACTACAAACATAAAATAATAATAATTATGGATGCTCCATCGTCAAGCTCCATGAGTCCATAGATTAAGCAAGTAAACCCACATATTAACATGTTATCATGTCAAGAGGAGGGAGGTCAGAACATATAGTTCTGGTGAATGAAAATCACATAATTCTTTAAGGAATAACTATTTCCTATATATGGCAATATATTATGTCAATGCAATTCAACACATAATCAATCGTACACATTTATGAGGTGGACTACCCAACAGTCACTTAAGGCCCACATTGTTAATTTAAGGGTGGGTTTTGTATGATCACTTAGTACCCTTCGAGGAGGACCACCATTGGTCACTTAAGGCCATCATTTTATATTCATACTCGGGTGAATTCCCACTATCACTTAATACCCTATGGAGGACCCCTGTCACTTAAGACCTCATCTTATAATAATCAATGCTATTAAATATTCTCTCCATTGTAATATTAGAAATAGTAATCTGCCACTTAATACCGGGCTAAGGTAGACACTCATCGTCATTTAAAACCCCTTCAACGGACCCATGCGTTACTATCTAAATGGTATTACAGGTGAGCTCCTAGCCACTTAATACTTCCCAGAGACAGGCGGTCCCCATACATGATTGGCAGAACTCTTAGTGTAACACCCCATAATTTAAATACATTTATAATAAAATGGATAATTAATATTCAGAATTGGTAAAATGGACTTTACCGTTGTGTCCGTTATGAAATTTTGGTTCAGATAAACTCTTAAATCTCGCAAATCGGAGATAATATGAAGAAGTTATGGGCTTAAAAAGACTTCATGAAAATATATACAGAATATATATATATATATATATATATATATATATATGTATGTATATTAATAAAATAAACAGCGCCCAAAAGTAGCGGTCATGGGGCGACCTAATTTGACCGGGTCGACCTAGGTCATAGTGGGTCGATCCACCCGTATACAGGAGCAGATTCTTGCATTCGTTTTTGGAATGAATTCTTAACCAAGTTCGTTTGTTGACTCAACATTGCGTGTATGGTTGGATTGGTAAACCTAAAATCTAAGCGTAGGGGATCATCCCAAGTAATTTATATAAAGGTTGGCAGCCTCATTGTTCTTTACACACCAATTTATTCTTCCTTCTTCTTCCTCCAAACCTTTTTCTGAATAAAATATGGAGACGCTGAGGTGCTGCCCAAACAAAAATTAGCAAGGATAATTCTAATTACTCTACAACAATATATCTAAAAGTGGAATTTCTTCTACAACAACATATACATACAAAAGAGATATTTTTTCTTCTTCATTCCAACCACTGTGAGTTCACATCATTTTTTAGATCTGTTATTTTAAAAGGTTTTAAAAAGTAAATTGTCGGATTTGAAATAAGCAGTACTTATAAGTTATTTCTTATATGTTGTTTTTTACTGTTGAAACTATTTCAGATTACTGTTATTATATGTTTATGTATACTTCTATCTTCCTTATCCTTATTCCATCTTTTATTTATTTACAGTCTTTTATATGCCTTTTATTCAGTTTGAGATATGTTTTATCCCTTTTTCCTTTTTTTATTTACGCTGAGCCTAAGCCATCGAAAGCCTAGGCCATTACCGTTGGATTGCGTACAAATGATATAAATTGGAATAACTGATTAATGATGTTAAAATGGAGAAAAATTGGTATATTGTAAATTGGGAACCTTTGATTGTAATTTGGGTTAGTTGCACAAAAGGAAGAATGTGCAACATGTTAATATGCTAGGATTAGACTTAATTTACTACTAAGTATAACATGTAAGACAATATATCAGATGTAAAAATTGAGTCAATTAATATATATACATCTGGGCAGGTGCTTGTTTTAGAGAAAGGGTTGTACTCAAAATAACATTTAGGGTAAATGTCATTTACAACCATGCTAATTAATGAACTTAAACCTGCTAAGTTAAACCTGTTAATTAATTAGTTTAGTGGTCCCAGTCTAGTTGTTTGTTTCAAGATTTAGGACTCTTAAATCCTAGTTACTTGGGTGCACAAGCCTAAGGGTTGGATTGTGTAAGTTGTATGGAACCTGTATCAGTCAGTATCCCTGTTGGTATCTTAGGAGGAGCCTAGCACTAGGTAGGGGTCAGGGCACACTTTAACGATCTGGATTGTAAGAGGCTCAAAGGTGGAAGGTGGGTACAGATGCATTCCGATGGAGTCATGAGTGTGCTTGGGTCCGATCAGGGGAAACTAAGACGTTGTAACACCAACGAATAGGTCTGTGTCTTATAAGTTGTTGGGTTAAGGACTGATTTACCCTACTGTCAGGGATGGCACAGGATATTCGGGTAATAGGGAAACGGTCGCATTGGGTAGTAATTAGGGTAACACCTAATCCTGTTAATACTAGTAGTTGGTGCGATAACTTGATTCTTAGGATATGAATGAGAAGTTTAATTTATCTTTATCTTGCTTTGATATCTCGTTTACCTCGTATTTGTATATTTTACTGTACTTTCTCATCTAGTATTATTTATCTGTCTTGACACCTCTTATCATATGCTTATGCTAAAAATTAATGGAACTCGCCAAACTTTATGCCTGACCTATTTTTGTTTCCCTTCTTCCTCTTCGTTCTCCCGCTCAGGTTCTTAGAGTGGGAGTGGTCAGTAGTTGAGATCGTGATTCTGCTTGGACTTGGATAGCTCTCCTTTTCATGTATTTACTTCAATTTATTCATGTTTATTGTGATGGAACTTAAGGGATATTGTTTATGGTTTTTTTACTCTGATATTATTAAGACATATGATTATGGTTTTAGCATTTGAGATGTAATGACATGTTTTAAATTGAAATAAAAGTTTGGAATTTTCAGCTGCATATTTTACATTCTGTCTTGTGAAGTTTAGTTACTGTTTAGTTATTGTGCTTCAAGAAACTTAATGCATCCTCATATGAGTGACATTAACAGACGTGGGGTGTCACATTTGGTATCAGAACCCTTTGCTAATGGCGACGCTGAGGTGGTGCCAAAACATAAATTAGTAATCTATATAAAGAATACAGACCCATGATCATGAACCCCTTGCTAATGGCGACCTCGACCTCCCCCTCTTCGTCCTCCCCATCCACCTTTGACTCTGACTTCCCCCCTCTTCCTTCATGGCCTCCAGATCCACCACCTTCTTCTGTCAATCTCGCTCAAGCTATTCTTTCTTCTACTGCAAATGGTTAGTATTCTTTGAATCCAGATCTTGTCAATGTTAATAATACTAGAACATCCAATAATTCTAATGTTAATCCTTCAGTCTTGAACTATGAAAACCCTATTGTAAATTCTTATATCTTGAACTCTGCAAATGTAATTTCATCGAACTCTTCTAATCTAGATAATTTCATTCCTTCGAACACCACAAATTCCAATCAAAATTCTACTAAAGATGATTTCGTGTCTCTTTTCAAGGCCCATCCTAGGAATGCAGGTATCTTTAAGCCTATTCATTTTGAAATTCCAAGGGATGGAGTACGTAAGAAATTACCAGATCTGGTGAAAGATAAGGTTGTTAAATACTGAAGCAGTCACTTGGTTGGTTTCTTCCTCGATGGAACTTTGTCCTACATCACGGTGGTTAATTTCTTAAATAAGTACTAGAAATTAGATGGTGAGGTGAGCATTAAATCTAATGGTGTTTACTTCTTTTTTAATTTTTCAAATGATCTGGATAGAGAAAAAACTTATCCAATCTAACCCAATTTTAATAAGGGGAAGAATGTTCATAAATACTAAATAGGATCCTTCGTTTGGTTGTTCACAATCACAGATTAGGAAAGTTTCTGTTTGGATTCATTTTCACCAAATTCCAATTATTCTTTGGACACTTACTGGAATTAACTGGTTGGTGTGTCATGTGGGGAGGCTAATCTGTTTTGATGGTAGTACTGAAAAATTATAGAGATTCAAATATGCTAATGTTTTGGTTGAGGTTTCATCGGATTATGAACTTCTTGAATCAATTGAAATTGACGGTTTGTGAGATGAATGCCCACCTGTAAAACTATCCTATGACAGGAGACCTAGAATTTGTACGCATTGTAATTTTTTTGGCCATGAGACTACTAAATGTGAGTTTGTTACTAGGATTGAGATTAATCAGGAGGTACAAAATGAGTGCATTATGAAAAAAAAGGTGTGAAAGTGAGAATGTCTATGCAAGGCAGTTAGAAATAATGATCATAATCATGGTATTCAGAATGGTTGGAATAATGTAACAACGAAGAAGAAAAACGTATGGAGGAAGAAGGAGTATAATAGCAATAATACTATGGTGAATGATGTCAATGCAGCTATGCATGATGTTGTTGAAATTTTAGGTAATGATAGTGCAGAGGAATATGGTGATAAGAACTATAATGTGGAAATGCAAATTAATAGTGGCGATATGGTTTAGAATAGGCATAAGGTTTTCCAAGTAAATGAGAAGGGTCAGTGTTCTGAACAAGGCAATGAAGTGAATAATGGAGATATTAATTTAGAGAAAGGCATTAAACTAAAAGATAAAAATGGTCATATTGATAAAGGCAAAGATAAGCAGGTTGATAATGAGAATGAAGTAGCTGAGGAGGAATTTCATGTTCATTATTCATTCTCTGTGTTAGAGAAGCTTTTAGAATTGGATAAGGAAAACTATGCTACTGCATCTACTTCTAATATTTGTTCAACAAGTTCATCCACCTTTTCATCTATCCATACTTCATCTTGTATTTCTAATTTCAGTTTTCAAGTTCCTTTAAAATCATCATTTAGCTATAAAATTAACTCTTCAGCTTTTTCACCAGCTTCACCATACTCACACTTATCTCCACCTGATCACCTTACCCTTCCACAACTTATGGATTGCATTCAGCTGTCAACTCATCTGATAAATCTTCTTCCCAATCCTTTGGAAAATCACCTTCTCACTCCCAGACTGTTGCCAAATATTCAAGAGACAGGAAGAAGAAATCTAAAGTGAATTCATATGATATTGATGATTTAAATGATGGAATAGAGTTTTCAATCAATGATGCCTTACCTTTGGTAGCCAGAAAATTCCCTCAAATAGACATACTAGGAAACATCCTACTCCTCTTTCTGATTCACTCTCTAATATACGATGATGCATAATATAGCATTTTGGAACATTAGAGGCTTGCATATAGCCTCAAAGCATGGAGAAATCAAAGTTTTGATTAAGAAAAAGAATATTCAATTACTCTGTATATCTGAAACCAAATTGGACTTGAACTTAACATCCAAAGCATCTTCATTCATTTCTTCTAATTGGCAGTTTGATCATAATCTTGCTGATGCAAGTTTTGTTAGACTGTTAATTATGTGGAATCCAACTTTCTTCAAGTTCACTAAGTTATCCTCTTCTGATCAATTCATTCACTTCAAATGTGACTATTTGCCTACAAATTCATCTTTCATTTTTACTTCAGTTTATCTTCATAATGCTGCTGCTTTGAGAAATTCTTTTCTTAGTAGCATGAATCACATTCATTCCTATACAGATCCTTGGATAATAGGGGTGATTTCAATTGTATGTCTTCTTATAATCAAAAGGTGGGAGGATGTTCTTTGTCAATTAATGATATTGCTCCACTGAATCAAACTTTAATTAAGTCCAGTCTCTTTCCTCTAAGTAGTCCTGGTTTTGACTTTACTTGGTCTAACAAAAGTAAAACGGCTAGTTTTGACTTTACTTGGTCTAAAAAATGTAAAACAGGAAACTCAATATTGTGTAAACTTGACCATATCTTTGTTAATACCCAATTCATAAATCTCTGGCCAAAATCTTTCTATCGAATTCTCCCTTCCTCTATGTCTGATCATTGTCCTCTTCTTTTTTATTGGGTAAATGATGTTGCCATTAGTAAAGGAAAGTCATCTTTGAAAATTTTAAAATTTTGGATTACACATGTGGATTTAACTAATCTTTGTTGCATGTTTGGTCCAATCAATCTAGAAGTAACACCACGATCACACTATTATATAAGTTTAAATTGCTCAAATTTCATCTTAAAGCTTGGCCATCATTTATATTTGGTAAAGGCTCAAAGCAATATGAAACTGTAAAGTGTGAACTTTTTAATGTGCAGGAGGCAATTAACAGGAACCCTAATGATGGAAAGCTTCTGAAGTATGAATCAGAGTTGGAGGATAAGCTGAAAAGTATTATGGATATGGAATATCAGGAAGTAAGACAGAGTTTAAGAAAAGAGGCTGAGGCAGATAGAAGTACTAAGTATTTTCATAGTTCCCTGAAGATTAAGAAGGCTAAAGAAAATATTTTCATGATTAAGGATAGTGATGTATTTACGCATTCTACTGATGTGGGTATTAATGACGCATTTGTTAAATATTTCACATCTAGACTTGCTTCCCCAAATCCTTCACAGTCTAATGTACAACCCTTGTTTCATATACAACTTCTATCTATCTCAATTAGCAATCAATTAATATAATAAGTGTTGTATCCAGAGAAGAAGTTCAATCAATAGTTTTCGGTTTGGATGCCACCAGTGTTGTGTGTGTGTGTGGGGGGGGGGGGGCTGATGGGTATAATGCATTCTTTTTGCAGAAATGTTAGTCCATCATTAGAGATCATGTGGTATCTGTTGTTCAGTTTTTTTTATGGAGAATTCATCAGTATATAGCCTCTCTGCAACAGCAGTAGCATTAATTTCAAAGGTTGATAATCCAACATTCGTCTCCTAATTTAGGCCTATATCTTGCTGCAATACTATATATAAGGTGATTTAAAAAATCCTCTCAAATAGGTTTCAAATGGTGCTTCCCACTATCATTTCAAATAACCAATAGTTCAATTAGTGATAATATTTTGATCATTCAAGAACTATTGCAAGGGTACAATCGGAAAAATATTTCTCCAAGCTGTATGTTGAAATTGGACATAAGAAAGGCATTTGACTCAGTTTCATGGCATGCTATTTTGGTTGTTATGTCTAGGATGAATTTTCCAAATCCATTTCTATCTTGGATATATGCTTGTATTTCATCTTCTCATTATTTTATTTCAAGGAATGAGGGTATGCATGGATATTTCAAGGGAAAGAATGGTGTTAGGCAGGGAGATCCAATCTCGTCCTACCTCTTTATAATAGTCATGGAGATCTTGAATTCTTTGATTCTAGATAAAGTTAAACAGAAAGAGTTAGACTTGCATCCAAAATGTAAGTTCCCATTGATCACTCACCTCTTATTTGCTAATGATTTGATTATATTTACAAAGCCTACACTGCATTATATTCAGTGTATTCTGTCAACTCTTCAAACCTTTTATCACATTACTAGGCTGCAGATTAGTGTCAGTAAATCACATATTATAATAGCATGATTGCCTATCGAAGAGAAGAATGAAATTATTCATAGTTCTAGGTTATTAGAGTTTCTTGCTAATGCCTGTTATCTAGGTCTTCTCTTATAAGTGCTAGGATTAGCAAAGAGAAATGTATGCCATTATTTGAAAAGATAATTGCAAAGTTAAAACAGTGGCCAAATTGCAAAATTTCACAAGCAAGGAGGTGAACAATTATTCAATCAATTGCTACTACTATGACAACGTATTGGACAAGGCATTACATCCGTGCACTGAAACTGATTAACATGGTAACAAGTGCACTAAATAAATTCTTATGGCATGGTGACCCATTTTCTAAGAAGTTGGTTACTATCTCCTTCAATAAACTGTATGATGAAAAGAAATCTAGAGATCTTGGTATAACTAATCTGTTTTTATTGAACAAAGCAGCAATTTAAACATATTACAACAATCTTTTCTCAAATGATAATTGCTTATGGACTCAATGGGTTAATCACAACCTAATTGGAAATAAGGAATTTTGGACTATGCAAATTCCACCGAATTGTAGCTGGAGTTGGAGAAAAATATTAAATCTTATGAGATTATTTCTACCCTTCATTCAATTCAATTGTAGACAAGTGAGGAATCTATCATTCTAGCATTCACCTTAGGAAGTCATAGGTATGATATTAAGTGATGTAGTTGACTATAGTTTGAGAAGGAGATCAGGCATTCTAGAGTCTGCTGTAGTTGATGATTTTATTCATGAAGGTAATCTTGTGTTACCTTATGTTAGTTCTGCATTGTTGAGACAACTTTGGAGTGATATTTCAGTAAGTTTTAAGATCATCGGTGAAGAACATTTGAGCTGGAAGGGTAAGGTACATTCTATTAAACATGTTTATAGTTTGTTGCAAGGTGAGAAGGAGGTATTTCCATGACATTCAAGAATTTTGAATATGAGTGCTTCAGCTAAGGAAAACTTTTTGCTATGGAACGTTATGGCTAATGTCTTGAATACAAAAGGCAAGCTACATGCAATAGGAATTATTCTAGAGAACTTATGTGTGTTATGTAAATCTGGTGTGGAGACTAATACACATTTATTTTTTCAATGTCCTTTTGTATTTCAGATTTGATATAGGCTATTGGCTAATGATGATTTCTACAGGCCTTCAAATGATAGCATGATTGAGTGTACAATGTTTTTAAAGCAAATAGATGGAAGACAACTAAACCTAGGATACTCTTGAAGATTTTAAAGCATTTTATTTATGCTGTGTGAATGGAAAGAAATAACAGACTTTTTGGAATTTGTTTGAAAAATCCATCTGAACTTTATTCTTCCATTCATAGAAAGATTATAAAGAGTATTCATCGTGGTTATAGTTGAAACATAATGAAATATCCAGTGTAATGTTGTAGATATGTTGAGTGAATTGTCCAGGTTTGTCTGGTCCTTGTGTTGATACTTTGCTGTATATATTGTGAAGATAACATTGTATAGTATTTCATAGAGTAAATAATTTTTTTCTTTCCTTTCAAACAAACCTAAAAGTGGGCTTTCTTATACAACAACATATACATACAAAAGAGATATTTTTCTTCTTCAATCCAACCACTATGAGTTCATGTCATTTTTAGATCTATTATTTTAAAAGGTTTTAGATAGTAAATTGTCAGATCTGAAATAAGCTATACTTATAAGTTACTTCTTGTATGTTGTTCTTTTACTGTTGAATCACCTATTTCAGATTACTGTTATAACATGTTTATGTATACTTCTATCTTCCTTATCCCTATTCTGTCTTTTATTTATTTACAGTTTTTTATATGCCTTTTATCTAGTTTGAGATCCGTTTTCTCCCTTTTTCCTTTTTATTTAAGCTGAGCCTAGGCCATCAAAAGCCTAGCCATTACCGTTGGATTGCGTATAAATGATATAAACTGGAATAAATGATCAATGACATTAAAATGGGAAAAAATGGTCATATTATTAATTGGGAACCTTTGGCTGTAAAACTTGGGTTAATTGCATAAAAGGAAGAATGTGCAACATGTTAGTCTGCTAGGATTATACTTGATTTAATATTAAGTATAACATATAAGAAAGTATGTTAGATGTAAAATTTAAGTAAAATGAGTTACTGTAATATATATAAATTTGGGCAGGTGCTTGTTTTGGGGTAATGGTTGTACACAAAATAACATTTAGGATAAATGTCATTTACAATCATGCTTATTAATGAACTCAAACCTACTATGTTAAACTTGGTAATTAATAAGATAAGTGGTCCCATGTCTAGTTGTTTGTATCAAGCTTTGGGACTTTTAAATCCTAGTTACTTGGGGGCATAAGCCTAGGGGTGGCTTGTGTCAAGTTGTATGGAACCTATATCAGTCAGTATCCCTGTTGGTATCTTAGGAGAGGCCTCGCACTAGGCAGGGGCCATGGCATGCTTTACTGATCTAGAATGTAAGAGGTTCAAAGGTGGAAGGTGGGTATCAGCGCGTTTCGGTGGAGTCATGAGCATGCATGGGTCCGATTAGGGAAAACAAGACACTGTAACACCAACAAATATGTCTGTGTCTTATAAGTTGCTTGGTTAGGGACCGATACATCCTACTGTCAGGGATGACAGAGGATATTCGGGTATTAGGGAGCCGATCGCAATGGGTAATAACTAGGATAACACCTAATCTTGTTAATGCTAATAATTGGTGCAGTAACTTAATTCTTAGGATATGAATGAGAAGTTTAATTTACCTTTATCTTGCTTTGATATCTTGTTTGCCTCGTACTTGTATATTTTACTGTACTTTCTAATCTAGTATTATTTATCTGTCTTGACACGACTTATCATTTGTTTATGCTAAAAATTACTGGAACTCGCCAGACTTTATGTCTGACCTATTTTTGTTTCCCTTCTTCCTCTTCCTTTTCCCCGCTTAGGTTCTTAGAGTGGGAGTGGTCAGTAGTTGAGATCGTGATTTTGCTTGGACTTTGATAGCGCTCCTTTTCATGTATTTACTTCAGTTTATTCATGTTTATTGTGATGGCAGTTGAGAGATATTGACTCGCCAGACTTTATGTCTGACCTATTTTTGCTTCCCTTCTTCCTCTTCCTTTTCCCCGCTTAGGTTTTCAGAGTGGGAGTGGTCAGTAGTTGAGATCGTGATTCTGCTTGGACTTTGATAGCTCTCCTTTTCATGTATTTACTTCAGTTTATTCATGTTTATTGTGATGGCAGTTGAGGGATATTGTCTATGGTTTTTGTACTTTGATATTATTAAGACAGATGATTATGGTTTTAGCATTTGAGATTTAATGACATGTTTTAAACAGAAATAAAAGTTTGAAACTTTCCGTTGCATATTACATTCTGTCTTGTGAATTTTTGTTACTGCTTACCTATTGTGTTTCACGAAACTGAATGCATTCTCATACGAGTGACATTAACGGACGTGGGGTGTCACACTTAGTAGCTCATCCCTAGTTCAACCCTCACTTAGCCCTTTGATAAGAAACAGAACTTTCAGAGAACTACCCTACTCATATGTCATCGCTTTACTAGGACCATTTCATACCATATTGGAGAAAGGCGGACCCATTGACTAATTAAGACCTTATAAGTGTGGGTCCCACAACTTTTATCCAAAATGAAGGTGTGAACCTTAGGAACATACATAGTCCTTTCCATTTAGTACCCTATGGTAGGTCAGCCACTTAATACCTTCTCAAGGTTGACCTACTTCATACACAAATAAACGCACATATACACTAAACATCTCACATTAAACCGACCACTTGTAGATGTTGGATTTGCCTGGCTGTTCCAGGTAGGCTTCTTACAAGTTGGGCTTAAGCTTGCGTCTTAGTGTAATAATTATAATGGCATATGACACCTAGAACTCTTACATTAACTGGTGTTACTTGTAGATGCTGGATATGCCGGTCGGATTTGGGCAGGCTTCTACGACAAGTAATCGTTAACTTCATGTCTGTGTGTCGTTAATTAAAATTAAAGCCATTAACTCACACACGTACAAATTTCCAATGGGGACATTTAATTTTCTAATTTCCTAATTTAAACATTTTTAGTACGTATTTAACTTGCATTAATATTATGTTAATTACGTTATAAATATATAGTAATAAATGAGGCATAAATTAAGCATACGTAAAGAAATGTCCTAAATCGTTTGAAATGTCAATCGCAACAACATAATAAAGATTTACAAGTTTATTTCCATAACTTCCCCAATTATAACATAAAATGTGTATTTACTTTTAAATAACAAGAAAATAACAAACATACATAGAATAACTTGTAACTATGGTTTGAATGGTTATTTCAATAATAAAATAGAGATAGGTGCAATATTTCCAAATACATATGTAAAATCCCTTTTCGGTACTTGTAACGATTCAGATTTCGCCCGGACCTAATCGATCGCTAAATCGACCAAGACCGTTCAAAACCCGAATACACTAACTTTGGGCATACAATACATCAGAACAAATAACAAGACTTATATAAAAATTACACTAATGTTACATCAGAGTATAGAATATCAGAGTATACCGAATAATACAGCAGCATAAGATAATTTTACAATAATTTAATACTGTGCAGCGGAAGCAAATAAACTAATACAGGGAAGGCTATCAGTGCTCTGGACACAGCTTTAAGCTTTGATCCAGAATCCCGCTCAATATATCTACAAAATAAGCTACTCGACTGTCCGTGTGGAAAAGAGGGCACCCGAGTTTGCACAGTGAAACGAACTACGAGACGGTCATGGGACTGGTATGAGAAATCTTTCCTAACTCAACTAACAATATGGCTAATCACAGGACCATGCCGTTAACGCAGAACGAGTTTACTCCATTGGATTGCCAGTGCATAAACATCGATCATAAATAAACATATGGATCTACGATGCATCAACCAACATGCAATTCCTTAATCTACCCATTTATGCTTAATCCCTAAACTTAGATTTCAAAATCCAATTCAATTTACAGAAATTATTTATTTGGACTTTATTTCCCAATTTCTTTTATTTCAAATCATTTGAAATACATATCTAGCTTTTATAATAAAGTAGATTTCACTTCGGGATTTGAAAACAAAACATTTGTAAATATGAATTCCAAAACGTAACAAAACATATAAACAAGTATGCAACTAAATATCAGTAATGTTCCCTCAGGACCGAGCAGTACGCACCCTAACCGAACCAATATATATATATATATATATATATATATATATATATATATATATATATGCACCTTACGGCTACACTGACAATGCACCATCCCACTAATTGGGGAAGACATGCACGCCCTTGCACTGTTAGTCAATTTCGGGTCACCCGCATCTTCAGCCACATACTAAATAAAACATTTTATATTCCAAAGTAGGGAAAATCATTTAACAACATAATCACAAGTATAATCAAATCTATATAGATTTCTACTTTCAAATCATTTCGAAATCATCGGGTGTAGTCCTCGAAATCCTTTCAAATATTTTATATAACATTTCCAGTCCAAAATCGGGAATAACATTTCTTTTTTACTTAAGAAATCTCATTTCAAAATCATTTATTAAATTTTGAAATAAGCAACATCGCTAACCACCTTATAGTCAAATCGTGAAGTGTTTCACACGGTGTATATATATATATATATATATATATATATATATATTTCTACCCACCCAGTGCTAAATGTAAAAACATGTTTTGCTCATAAACTGGTCGAGCACAATCCAAACAATCAATACAATAAAAAGATATTTTATTTTCTATAAAATTTCTACACTTCATATGCATACAATAAAAGAATATTTTATTGTTCACACATTTTACATTAACAAATGTAATTTCTTATGTTAACATATTTTATCAAACGATACATCTTTTTAATGATTCATTTTACATTAACAAATGTAATTTCTTATGTTAACATACATTTTACATTAACAAATGTAATTTCTTATGTTAACATATTTTATCAAACAATACATCTTTTTAATGATTCATTTTGCATTAACAAATGTAATTTCTTATGTAAACATATTTTGTCAAATGATACATCTTTTTAATGATTCATTTTACATTAACAAATGTAAATTTTCAATGTTGAACTTTTCTATTTCAAATAATGATCATTTCTCATTACTTCTTACAAGCAATTCAAATGTGAATTTTATTGATAAACTTTTCTTTATATACGATACGAATGTGAAATTTATCGTTAACATATTTTCATTTCAAATAAATGAACATTTTTAATCTTTTCTACATATACGATAAAAATGTAAATTTTATCGTTAACATATTTTCATATCAAATAAATGAACATTTTTAATCTTTTCTACATATACGAAAAAAATGTAAATTTTATCGTTAACATATTTAACAAATCTAATTTGTTAAACATGACAATTATAATTTAACAATTCTAATTTCTTAAACATAACAATTATAATTTAACAATTCTAATTTGTTAAACATGACAATTATAATTTAACAATTCTAATTTGTTAAACAAAACGGATAAAAGTGATACTTCATATTGTTAACAATTCTAACTTTAACAAAATGAACAAAAGTGATATTTTTGTTGTAACACAAACTTATTTAACAAAGATGTTATTTTTTGTTTTAACTCAAATCTATTTAACCAAAATGTAATCTTGGTTTTCAACCATCATATTTTGACAAAATGTAAATCTTTGTTTCAACGAATATATTTTGACAGAAATGAATATTTTTGACTAAATTATTTGACAAAAATGAATATCTTTGTTTCACAATTATATTTTTACAAAAATGTATATTTTGTTCCAACTAATATGTTTTGAAAAAAACATACATTTTTGTTCAACAATTCTAATTTGACAAAAATGTATGTTTTTGTTCAACAATTCTAATTTGACAAAAATGATGATTTTTGTTTAACACAATTCTAGTTAACAAATATGTTACTTTTTTGATCCAACTAATCTAATCAACAAAAATGATAATTTTGTTTAACTATTTTTCAAATTAACGCAATTGTTAATTTTTTTGAATCAACAAATCTAATCAACACAAAAGGATAATTTTGTTTAACTACTTTTCAAATTAACACAATTGTAAATTTTGAATTCAACTGATATAATGAACAAAAGGATAAATTTGTTTAATCCCATTTCTCTAATTAACACAAATTTTAATGCTTTACAGATCTACAGAACACACCAAACATAGATTAAATCACGTACGACAATCAGAAGGATATTACAATGTATGAATAATACTTCGATTATGAATAACAAATTCTAATTATATAATAAAAAGAATAGAATTTCTCACATCGATTTTTGTCTGAATTTTCAACGTCCTCCGTTTCAGATCTAGTCAGTTCCATGTTGTAGATCTCGTTTCTGCGATTCCAATGTGTAAGGGCGCGATTTTCGACCCCTCGAAAACCGTGTCATTTTTGAAAGAAATTAGAGGATGAGATAGGAAAGATAGAACTAATAGAATAGAAGAATAAGAAGTTATCAGAAATCTCACAGCGGAATTTAAAAATACAAAATACATTACATCATAGGGTCTGATACATCATAGTACATCATCATATTACATCATCATAGTACATTAACATAATTATACATCATGATATGGGAATACAAATCTAAACTGGATACATAGGTGTAGATAAAACTACTAGACTGGTCCTGCAACTTGAACTTCGTAAGATTCCATTTGCCTACCTGAATTACTTGCCTACTCATAATAAATATTATGAGTACCTAAGAGTTTAGGGAAAACACATAAAATAAACTCCGGGTCAGTCAGGGGACTGGTGTGAGTAAATACAGTTAAAAAGATGTAAACAGGGAAATAAGGAATAAGGTGTTTCGTTATTAATAGATTTAATTACTTTAGAAATCTTAACCCCAATTCCATAACTAACATATGGAAAATGACCCTTGTATTTTGATATCAAAACGTTTGATATTTACGATAGTATTTATCAAATAAATAATCATCTAGTGAATCGCTTGCATCTCACGTTCACGTACATAGAATAAAATCTAAAACCCGAGCGCTTATTGGAATTTAGTTTCTAACTGACAGGGTATGGGAGCACCCACCGATCAGTGTACTCTAGAGAGGATACACTGGGGTTCAACAAGAACATCCTGCAACCCGGCCACACATGACCGTCCACTCATTTAGCTTGAGTGTAACGAATATATTACCACCTCCACGGTTGGGAATGACCCACCGATTACCGAAGTTACAGCAGTGAATATAGATTTAAGAAACAAAAGGAAATACTCTAGATAGTGATAATATACCCTTCTTGGGTATGACCCAACTAGCCATGCTGCCTAGCCCAACTATTGTCTTTCCGGGTTGTGAGGTTTGAAGTCACGTTTACCGTTGACGGATTATTCTTCAACGTCTTTGAATATCACACCGCCCTATCTGACAGATCACTCATTTGTTTCCACAAATATATTCTGGGTATACGGCTGAAGAAACGAATCTCTCCGCCACCAACATAATACACTTATGTAAAGTCGATATGTAAAATCTGATCGATATACGTTGTCAGATATCCGACTGTTCGGATCTGTCCTGGGATTGAACAGACCGTAGATACAAATTTGGAATAGTCCTTGCATTCTTCATCTTTATCGATTTCCGGTATGCGTCGTAAAATTCGAGTCGAAGTGGAATGTTTATTCCGGACTCTTCGAAACGATGTACGAAATTTCTTTTATAGTCAATAATTGATTTTCATCTTAACTGTCTTTAATTTATTTTACACATTCTGTATTTAGTTTATATATACAATATATAATCCTCTGGTTCATCTTGGATATGTAAAAATATCTTTTAACATTGATCAGTTGAAGTGTGTGCGTCGTACCCAAGTTGTTATATAGTTTTTTTTACAAATATTTGGTGAAGTATAGAAAAAGCCCGTGCTACGAACACGGTGTTTTATCTCGCTTGTCATCGACTGTTAGACGATGTTCTATACTCCGATTTGATTTGTCAAATATTTATTTTCCTTTATTTAAACTTAAATAATTGTTTTATAATTTATTTAGATTAAATTATCTTTTAAAACTCCAGTTCTAACTTGACGAACTTCTTCGAACAACTTCGATTCTGGGACCTCATTGTCGTCTTGACCGTTCCACTGGTTTACGCCATATTAAATGAAAACTCTATTTTTATTTAAATTAATTATTTACTGAATAATTTTATTTATTTATTTAATTTAATTAAATTTGATTCAATTAAATTCTTGCGTTAGAAATCGGTTCTCGCTTGTATTTAACAAGTCGATTTCGGCATCTCAAAATCGCCTTACCAACTTGTGTGGATCGCTTGGTTTTCTCTTACCAGCCTTGTATCTTGCCCCCCTGGTTCGCCAACTTTCCAAGCCTTCAAAACCTTTTACCAACCCGCCTGGTAACACGAAAAATAGGTTATCAGCCTCGTGCCAAACTTCTTTACCAACCACTTTACCAACCCCTCCGATCCATCCGAAACCAAGGTGAAACCAACTAAATTCCAAGCGGCCATACCTTCTCCTTCTCCCCCATTTTATTCTTCTCGAACTACTGTGCAAACGTGCACAGCTGTGCACGTGCACAACCTCCCACGCCACCGTACGACTACCGAACCACCACCCACAAACTCCATCTTCGCCACTGATCACCACTGACCAGCCACCACCTCCGATTATCGCCTCCTCCTCGAAATCGATGCTCCACCGTTTTTCCAGTACACAACATCAAAAAGCACTTCACTAAAACCGAGCTCGCCCCATCGCCTCAGACCGCTGGAGCACCTCGCACCGCCGCCACCACCTTCACCAAGACCCAACGTCACTCCACGCCAAGCCTCGGCAAACTCGCACCACCGTGGGACCCGTACGTCGCCTCCAAACCGATGAACCCATTTTGCCTCTCAAAACGTAAATCGAGCTCGACAGCTCGAATCACTCATTGGAAAAATCATGGGGTATTTTTCCCATGATCTCCGATGTGTCCAGCTCCTCCATGCTCCACGCCCCGACCATCATCGTCACCGATCGCCGGAATTTGGTCAAAGTGCCATTTTCGGTTATCTGAATCCTTCTCCCTCATCTCAACATTAAAAATCACGAAACTACTTTTAAAAATCATCATTTGCTTTGTTGATTACATCTATAACTCTGTAATTAAGTTTCACGACGTTTGAAATTTCGGATTGAAATGTAGATGACAGAGTACTGCTGTTTTCTTGAATTCTTGGTTTTTAAAACAAAGGTAGTTTAGTTTTGTTCTTGCTGATATATGTATATATATTCTCGTATATAAGTATAACATATATATAGGCTGGTATAACTTATGTTTGTGAGATCAACAAGGTATATTTCATTTTACAAAGGTTTTGTTTTTGACAGTAAACAAAACTATCTTGGTTTCTTTGATCAAATAGTTGATGAACTCATTTTTATTTCAGACAATACTTGCATACATAGATGAATGAAGATATAACTTGTTATACTTGCATAAATACTGGTGTTAAAACTTGGTATACTTGCATCTATGACATGAATATGAAAACACAAAACATTTTACAGTGAACATTTAAAATCAAACATGACTTGTGTGAGGTTTACTCACTTGTAAATGCTCCTGAAAATTCTAGCTTGTGTATGGATTAAACTCAGCAAACTTCTTGTATTTGTAAAAGAGAAAGCATGCAATATGGAGTGGTATTTATAGGAAAAGTTCTCTAAAGATTTCTACAGCAAACTCTCTTTTGCTTTCTTACCTACCCCCCTTTCTCTCTCTTCGAATGGCTCACATATGTTACAGCAAACATGTAAGTACCCTTCACAAGAGATGATTCCTACCAACCCTTATTTCCCTCTTCAAAGTACATGAGACTATGTTTGCATTTAATGCAAAGCTTACTTTCATTTAATGCCAAGCTCAACCCTTCAAATCAATATACAAGAGAATGGGTTTCCTCTCTTTGATATTTGTTTTGCATTCTTACAAATGCGCATATATTATGTATGAGGTGATTAGGTGATGTTTAAGTCCAAATCTACTACTAAATGATGGAGTTTGCACTTTCTTTTGTTTTGGTTTAAACTCTCTTGTTTGTTGCTAATTGAAATGGTGTATACATGCATATATACATGCATATTTGGCCGTAACATATATATGTATGAATATATATATATATATATATATATATACATACATATACTTTTTCATGTTATACTCCTATATATATAAGTGTTAATCTCCTTAAACTTGTTTGCCTTTATTTGCTTTTGATTTAAATCTCTATATTAAAATAGATATCAGAGGCTTGAAAAATCCCGCCATTACAGACTACCCCACTTAAAAGAATTTCGCCCCGAAATTACACAAGAAAGGTAGAAAGTTTCCAAAAGAAAATATTTCATAAACTGGTTGTTTTAGTACACATACACATACGACTAGTTCTATACTAGCACTAGTCTTGATACATACCATAATACTAGACTTGACTACTCAAGTTCTAGACTGCCCTAAAATACACATACCTAACTATCCTCCTCCAGTCTCTGTCCTACTACTCGTCGTCAGAGATATCTATTATCTCTACGACCTCCTCGTCATCAGATATATTAATGATTTCAACTACGTCTTCTGAATCTGTCTCCTCCTCGTCATCCTCTATACAAATCAGACCCACTGGTGGTAATAAATACAGCCTCACCACGGGATATCCATACTCTCCAAATACTTGTACACCTCCCCCCACTGTGCAAAAATCAATGAGAACCTATTCCAACCTGTTCCATACTTCTGCCCTTGGATCTATATGTTCCCCTTGTTGGTTTCCCGTAGCAATGACTGGAGTCCCAGGAACAACTTGGTCTTCTTCTTCCTCTTCTTCTTCTTCTTCGTATTCTTCCTCTTCTTCCTCTTCAGCGTCCATATACTCAACTTTTTCCACCTCATCATCACCCTCATCTCCTTCACCATAACCGTCAACACTTCCTTCATCTCCTATCACTTCATCCTCATCAGTAAAGTCTTGGTGTCCTCCATCTTGTTCTATTGGTTCGTTCCTGCCAAGCACTGATCCTTCTGATGATATGTGTGTACTCTCGTCGTCGATGGGTGATCTCTCTCGGTTGTTGTCAGAATCTCCTACTCTTTGTCTCTTTGCTTGAAGCATAAGGAACTGGAGTGGTGTCATCCTCTTTCTTGCCGTGGTCTTCCACAATGGTGCCATCTGGTAAGTAAACAAGAAAATAGAACTCATCAGTGATGTAAACATACAAGAGAGTTCATAAGTCCTAATAAACTGAATCCATAAAACACACATGCAAAAACTCACGGAAATGTAGAAATCGAAATTTCATTACATTTAACTATACCAAAGTAAATCATACCTAACCCGTAGGAAAATATGGGTATAATTTCTTTATATGCTTCTCGGTCTCCCACGTACAGTCTTTCGGGTTTTCGCTCCACTGGATCTTTAGTAGCCTCACCACTTTGTTGCGAAGTTGCTTTCCCTTTCGGTCAATAATACTAAATGGATGTCTTATCAATGTCAAATCTGGCTCGATCTCTATCTCTTGCTAAACAGAGGGTTCTAGAATTAACGATGGATTGTGCATACATTTTCTCAAGTGTGATACGTGAAATACGTTGTGAATTCCCGGTTTCCCACAAGTTATTCTAGCTTTTCGCTCTAAGCTAGTTATAAGGGTTATGATTTCTTTATCACATTTTATCTTGGCTTGGAACTTGCTTAACCAGTCTAATCCAAGTATAAATTTGAAACTTTTGAAATCTAGAACATATAAGTCAAATCGAAAAGAGTGCGAGAGATATAAGAGAGTTATATCCTCACAACACATTTTAAGCTCAGTTTTCCCCCCTATGGGGTTTGATACGCAAATGGGGTTTGGTGAAATAATTTGTTTAAGGTCAGACTGATCTATGGTTTCGGCTGAAATAAAACTGTGTGAAGCGCCAGTATCAAATAAAACACGGAGGTAAATTCCATTAAACTGTAAAGTACCTTCCAGCACTCCCTTCCCTTTCACATTCCAAGAAGTAGACGGTTCATCCTTGATTGTAAAAACCCTAGGCTGTGGTGCCCTCTTCATCAATGGACAGTCCTTCACCATATGTCCTGGTCGATGACAGTTGAAACAGAGATTCTTCACTACCATCTCGTTCCTCTGATTCTGGTTCTGGTTCTGATTCTGTTGCTGTTGCTGAGGTTTTTGTTGCTGTCTTGGGTATTGCTGGGGTTTCTGTTGCTGTTGCGGGTATTGCTGGGGTTTCTGGTTCCCCTTTTGTTTGCAGAATCGTGCAATGTGCCCCTTTTGCTTGCAGTTGTGACACACCATATTCTTAAATTTATCGCCCATTTTCTACTGCCCTGCCTTACCTTGGCCTTGGTTATCCGTCCAGTCTGGGTTGATCTTTCTTTTCAGATAATTCCCTCCACTTGACTCTCCGGTCTGAGCTTTTGCTACTGGCTTCTTAGCATCTAGTGCTTCGTGTCTGAGTGCTAAGTCTACTAATTCCACAAATGGATCCTTCAAATGTCCCATCATCCTTTCTTGCATATTATCTCTAAGTTTAGCTACAAACATCTCGTTCTTTTTCAAAAGAGTATTTATCAGCTCCGGTCCAAAGATTGAAAGTGCGTTGAACTGGTTTTCGTACTCAGCGACGGACATGCTTTCCTGCTTTAAGTCAATGAAGTCTCGGTACATCCTTGTCCTTCCAGTAGCAGGTAGATATTGACCTTCGAAAGCTTCTTTGAACATGGCCCAAGTAAAGTGTTCCTCAGGTGTGTTAGCAGTCTAGGCATCCCACCATATTGCTGCGGCTCCTTCCAGATTCCACGAAGCTAAGAGACACTTATGCTCGTCATCCAACCTCAGTCCTTTAAAGATCTTCTCACATGACCTAATCCATGCTTAGACTCCGACCAATGATTCAGTACCTCTGAAAATCTTCCCTCCCAGAGTTGTGTAATTCTTACAGATCATAGCAAAGTTAGACTGAGTTGGTGCTCGGATTACTTCAGTAGTATCCACTTGGGTCTGGTTAACAGTGTGTCCGTTTGTCGTAGTTGCCCCGCTTACTCCTCGGCCTCTTACTCCACGAGAACTCATTTTCAACTCCCTGAGTACACGGATTGAAATTTTATTAACTAAATTGGAAAAATATGTCGAGGGATTACCTAAGTAACTACGATCTATCTATATTAAAAATATAGTTTTTTAGTAAAAATACGCTCTCTTACTATTTCAAAGCCTAAATGTTTCCGAAGAACATAGTCTCTGATACCAACTGTAACGGCGCGATTTTCGACCCCTCGAAAACCGTGTCATTTTTGAAAGAAATTAGAGGATGAGATAGCAAAGATAGAACTAATAGAATAGAAGAATAAGAAGTTATCAGAAATCTCACAACGGAATTTAAAAATACAAAATACATTACATCATAGGGTCTGATACATCATAGTACATCATCATATTACATCATCATAGTACATTAACATAATTATACATCATGATATGGGAATACAAATCTAAACTGGATACATAGGTGTAGATAAAACTACTAGACTGGTCCTGCAACTTGAACTTCATAAGGTTCCATTTGCCTACCTTAGTTACTTGCCTACTCATAATAAATATTATGAGTACCCAAGAGTTTAGGGAAAACACAGAAAATAAACTCCGGGTCAGTTAGGGGACTGGTGTGAGTAAATACAGTTAAAAAGATGTAAACAAGGAAATAAGGAATAAGGTGTTCCGTTATTAATAGATTTAATTAGTTTAGAAATCTTAAGCCCAACTCCATAACTAACATATGGAAAATGACCCTTGTATTTTGATATTAAAACGTTTGATATTTACGATAGTATTTATCAAATAAATAATCATCTAGTGAATCGCTTGCATCTCACGTTCACGTACATAGAATAAAATCTAAAACCCGAGCGCTTATTGGAATTTGGTTTCTAACTGATAGGGTATGGGAGCACCCACCGATCAGTGTACTCTAGAGAGGATACACTGGGGTTCAACAAGAACATCCTGCAACCCGGCCACACATGACCGTCCACTCATTTAGCTTGAGTGTAACGAATATATTACCACCTCCACGGTTGGGAATGACCCACCGATTACCGAAGTTACAACAGTGAATATAGATTTAAGAAATAAAAGGAAATACTCTAGATAATGATAATATACCCTGCTTGGGTATGACCCAACTAGCCATGCTGCCTAGCCCAACTATTGTCTTTCCGGGTTGTGAGGTTTGA
This sequence comes from Allium sativum, assembly GCA_030737875.1. Classification (NCBI taxonomy): domain Eukaryota; kingdom Viridiplantae; phylum Streptophyta; class Magnoliopsida; order Asparagales; family Amaryllidaceae; genus Allium; species Allium sativum. The sequence goes on from CM060922.1 coordinate 533,989,425, forward strand.
AGTCACGTTTACCGTTGATGGATTATTCTTCAACGTCTTTGAATATCACATCGTCCTATCTGACAGATCACTCATTTGTTTCCACAAATATATTCTGGGTATACGGCTGAAGAAACGAATCTCTCCTCCACCAACATAATACACTTATGTAAAGTCGATGTGCAAAATCTGATCGATATACGTTGTCAGATATCCGACTGTTCGGATCTGTCCTGGGATTGAACAGACCGTAGATACAAATTTGGAATAGTCCTTGCATTCTTCATCTTTATCGATTTCCGGTATACGTCGTAAAATTCGAGTCGAAGTGGAATGTTTATTCCGGACTCTTCGAAACGATGTACGAAATTTCTTTTATAGTCAATAATTGATTTTCAGCTTAACTGTCTTTAATTTATTTTACACATTCTGTATTTAGTTTATATATACAATATATAATCCTCTGGTTCATCTTGGATATGTAAAAATATCTTTTAACATTGATCAGTTGAAGTGTGTGCGTCGTACCCAAGTTGTTGTACAGTTTTTTTTACAAATATTTGGTGAAGTATAGAAAAAGCCCGTGCTACGCTCACGGTGTTTTATCTCGCTTGTCATCGACTGTTAGACGATGTTCTATACTCCGATTTGATTTGTCAAATATTTATTTTCCTTTATTTAAACTTAAATAATTGTTTTATAATTTATTTAGATTAAATTATCTTTCAAAACTCCAGTTCTAACTTGACGAACTTCTTCGAACAACTTCGATTCTGGACCTCATTGTCGTCTTGACCTTTCCACTGGTTTACGCCATATTAAATGAAAACTCTATTTTTATATAAATTAATTATTTACTGAATAAATTTATTTATTTATTTATTTAATTAAATTAAATTCGATTCAATTAAAGTATTGCATTAGAAATAGGTTCTCGCTTGTATTTAACAAGTCGATTTCGGCATCTCAAAATCGCCTTACCAACTCGTGTGGATCGCTTGGTTTTCTCTTACTAGCCTTGTGTCTTGCCCCCCTGGTTCGCCAACTTCCCAAGCCTTCAAAACCTTTTACCAACCCGCCTGGTAACACGAAAAATAGGTTATCAGCCTCGTGCCAAACTTCTTTACCAACCACTTTACCAACCCCTACGATCCATCTGAAACCAAGGTGAAACCAACTAAATTCCAAGCGGCCATACCTTCTCCTTCTCCCCCATTTTATTCTTCTCGAACTACTGTGCAAACATGCACAGCTGTGCACGTGCACAACCTCCCACGCCACCGTACGACTACCGAACCACCACCCACAAACTCCATCTTCGCCACTGATCACCACTGACCAGCCACCACCTACGATTATCGCCTCCTCCTCGAAATCGATGCTCCACCATTTTTCCAGTACACAACATCAAAAAGCACTTCACCAAAACCGAGCTTGCCCCATCGCCTCAAACCGCCGGAGCACCTCGCACCGCCGCCACCACCTTTGCCAAGACCCAACGTCACTCCACGCCAAGCCTCGGCCAACTCGCACCACCGTGGGACCCGTACATCGCCTCCAAACCGATGAACCCATGTTGCCTCTCAAAACGTAAATCGAGCTCGACAGCTCGAATCACTCACTTGAAAAATCATGGGGTATTTTCCCCATGATCTCCGATGTGTCCAGCTCCTCCACGCTCCACCCCCCGACCATCATCGTCACCGATCGCCGGAATTTGGTCAAAGTGCCATTTTCGGTTATCTGAATCCTTCTCCCTCATCTCAACATTAAAAATCACGAAACTACTTTTAAAAATCATCATTTGCTTTGTTGATTACATCTATAACTCTGTAATTAAGTTTCACGACGTTTGAAATTTCGGATTGAAATGTAGATGACAAAGTACTGCTGTTTTCTTGAATTCTTGGTTTTTAAAACAAAGGTAGTTTAGTATTATTCTTGCTGATATATGTATATATATTCTCGTATATAAGTATAACATATATATAGGCTAGTATAACTTATGTTTGTGAGATCAACAAGGTATATTTCATTTTACAAAGGTTTTGTTTTTGACAGTAAACAAAACTGTCTTGGTTTCTTTGATCAAATAGTTGATGAACTCATTTTTATTTCAGACAATACTTGCATACATAGATGAATGAAGATATAACTTGTTATACTTGCATAAATACTGGTGTTAAAACTTGGTATACTTGCATCTATGACATGAATATGAAAACACAAAACATTTTACAGTGAACATTTAAAATCAAATATGACTTGTGTGAGGTTTACTCACTTGTAAATGCTCCTGAAAATTCTAGCTTGTGTATGGATTAAACTCAGCAAACTTCTTGTATTTGTAAAAGAGAAAGCATGAAATATGGAGTGGTATTTATAGGAAAAGTTCTCTAAAGTTTTCTACAGCAAACTCTCTTTTGCTTTCTTACCTACCCCCCTTTCTCTCTCTTCGAATGGCTCATATATGTTACAGCAAACATGTAAGTACCCTTCACAAGAGATGATTCCTACCAACCCTTATATATATATATATACATATACTTTTTCATGTTATACTCTTATATATATATATATATATATATATATATATATAAGTGTTAATCTCCTTAAACTTGTTTGCCTTTATTTGCTTTTGATTTAAATCTCTATATTAAAATAGATATCAGAGGCTTGAAAAATCCCGCCATTACACAATGCTTTGAAAATCATCCAATTTTGTTTCCATTTGATCAAAATATAAGGGTTTAAACATATACGATTTAATTTAATAATTCACCAATCCTTAATCCCTTAATTAAATAAAATCAATTACATTTGTATTAGGAAAAGAACAACTGGCTAATTCTTCCGTATAACCGCTCTTCTTCCTTATAGAAACCAGACCCCAAGTTCCAATTTAGGGTTTCACTTCGCACGCTGTTCAAGACACCGGATCACAATCAAAGTACACCCCCTCGCGCGCATCGGCCGGAGCTCCGACCTCCCCTAATCTCTCAGAACTCGGTCATCTCCTAAGTGCAGAAATGGCACTCGAAGTTGATAACTTTGAGCCCAAAATTCGATACAGATATTCAATGAAAATCCATCTTTCTCGTATGATTTTAAAGAGTTCATATAGATCTTTGATTTTTGCTTCAGGATGGTAAATTAACTCGCTATAGATTGAGAGATTTTGGATGAGGAAATATCGTGCTCTCATGGCCCTTGGAATGGTTAGGGCCAGCGGTAGATACCGACAAGAATGGATTAGGGTTTGGGGTGAATTAGTTAGTGTGTATATATATATATATAATTATAATATTATTAAATTCATTTATAAGAAAAAGGCCCGTAAATTTTTAATAGCTCCAAATCCATCCCAAATAATGTTGACCCTAACCAAATACCCCTCTTCCGGACACAATGGACTAGGAATCGTCAGCCCGTTAGATCATCTCCAGCTTTTTTTCTTTAATATAATATATAAATCATTTACTTATTTAATTTGATCGTACATTTTAAATTACTAGGGCCATATACTGACTCTAAAAATTCCAAAAAAATTATTTCTAGTTATGTTTTGACAATACGGTCCTAACAAAATTAATTTCGTCAAATTTGGAGACCGTTTGAAAAATGGTCATTTTCTGGTCGATCCAAATTGACTGAAATTGACAAAACATGTTTTAATTTGCCACGCTCAAATATTAGTTCCAAAAATTATGAAAATTGGAATCTTGCAATAAATTAACATTTCGGATCCAACCAAAGTGGTTTCGTCGAAAATGGAGATCGTTTGCTAAATGATTATTTATACGGGCTATATACTATATTAAATTCTATAGCGACTATTCTGAATTTTCAACTGACCAAAACTTTTATTCCCGCTATGAAATTTCAATTTTTCTGATTCGTTGGAAAGATATTCTTAAACAGACTTAGATATTTTTGGTTTCACCAAAATCCGATTTATTTTTTATCCTGTACATTCAGTCGAAATTTGAAATCGAATTTTCAAACTACCGCACCATTTTAAACTCCTTTTATAATTAAATTAAAATTTTTCGTTCTAACTTCAATTTAAATAAATTTTTAATCGTTATTATTTAAAATAAATTATTTTAAATATTTAAAATCCATTAAAATTTCTAAAATAAATTTTTTAAATTGGTTCCAAAATTCCGGGTTGTTACAATACTTATTCGCTTTTTATGTAATTTTCATATACAAAATCCTAATACTTTAGTGGAATGCAAATAATACGTTAAAACAATCTATTTTGAAAATAGATGCATAAACATATTCATTTCATAATACTCAAGTTCTTAAGATTTTGAAACAAAAATACATATATATGAAACAATGAAGTGAATTAGACCATTTTAAAGAATTATACAAACACTCAAATGCCTTTTTTTTCCATTACATCAATAATCCAAACCCAAGTACAATTGATTGACCATTTCCACAAACAAATACAAATAATAAGGGATTTGGAGGATTTGATATTGTTTCATTTTTGTATAAATCCAAATCCCTTTTGGGCACAATAATCCAAATCTACACTATCAGAATATAGTAAATAACAAACTTATGAAATTTCCACTTACCATAACAAGAAAATTCATTTTTGGTAGCGCACAAAAGCCACCACCAAAAGTATCGATAGCATTTCAATAAACGTCGCAAGAAAACACACGACTAAAAATCCTTGTTTTTTTGTTGCATTTCTAAAGAACGCCGCCACAAATATATTTTAGCAACGTTTTTTAAACGATACAAAAGTTTTTTTTGAAGCGTTTCTAAAACGCCTACGAAAAGGTGTTCCTTTACTAATTACTATTTTTTACAATGCTTTTTATGCAGCGTTTCTCAAACACCACCTACAAGTATAGGGTTACTACAATTAATGTTTTTGTAGCGATTTTTAAATGCTACAAAAAAATAATTTGTTACAACATTTACTGGTTTTGTAACGGTTTTTAAATGCAACAAAAAATAATTCGTTATAACTATTACTGGTTTTATAGCTGTTTTTAAACGCTACAAGAAAAAATCGTAGTGTATTCCCTACCACCGTATTTTCTTATTTTGTTTTACAATAACACAATTTATACATAACATATTAAACAACCACAAAATACATATAAATGTCCACATTCAAAGTACCATAAACAATGTCATAATATTACTATAAGCACAATACATTTACACTACCAAATAATAGCGTCAAGACAAACAGTTAGTCATACATCTACAAAACTGAACTACAATAAACAAGTTATACTAATACTGCAATAAACTAGCAAACCCAAACTAATCATATATCGTGAACTAGTGCTACTACTGCTGATTTCTTCGAAATCTTTGATCTACATGTAAACAATAAAATCAACAATGAAACTCAAGTTATAATCCAGACAGAAAATAATGATAGGTGTATATACAATGAGAAAATAATCAGGACTGAGACACTGATGTGTAATAGTAAGTTAACAAATACTGAGGTGTAAGTATATTTTGGTTTATGAACACTAAGCAACAACTAGTATGTGTGTGAACGTAATCTAGACTGAGCAGTAGTAAATAACACACTCAGTAATATAAGCTGAGTAACACACTCAGTAATAATCCAGTTATATAAACTGAATAACACACTCAGTAATATAAACGGATTAACACCCTCAGTGATAATCAAGTTATATAAACTAGTTTATATACACTGAGTAAGAACGAGTAACACACTCGGTAACAGCGAGTAATAATGAAAATAATCAAGATTGAGCATAACTTGGTTTATAATCCGACAACCCAAACTGCCTTCCACACATTCTACTAGAATCTCCACCATCTAAACACCCAATACAATGTTTCCTTCATTCTGCATCCCCACTACATTAAATCTGACCGAGAGACCCTTCCAACCTGAGCCAATATCACTGAACAAACTGAAAACAATCATACACTACAATAAACCCACTACTCACCATCATCTTGGACCGCGACAGCAACATCCATCTGAACAAGCAACCTCCACCTCCTTATTTCATCCTTCAGCTAACTCCCCTTCATATAAAATCACTCCCCGATAAACACCATGGAACCACACACACATTGTCAACCTCCAGAACTGCTTTTCACTACAAAAATGAACAACTACACAAAACACATCCCCCCTCTTTCCTTTGCATGCACTCACCATTCTCTGAAAGTCAAACCACCACATCGACCATCATTATCACCTAGTACAAAGCCAACTTCCTCATCTACCCCAGACTGCACTTCATCATCATCATCACTTTCAACACATATAAGATTACATATACGAAACAAACTGCACTTTCCAACATCCCTCCTTCACCATTGAACACTCACAACCAATAATCCTCCATTCGCAACCTCTGAGACTAGAGAATAATAACTTCCCCTCAAAAAAGTGGTAAACTTAAAACCACTGAAACTTGAATCGTATCTAACAACACATCAACCACCCGCGACTTCAACTTGATCGATCACCTTCCCTTCCTCCGCCTTCATCCTCAAATCAAGACAACAACCATGTCAACCGCATGACACCTAAACCAAACTCAAACCCAACCCCTTAATATTACCATACCCTCGTACCATGACCCCAAATCAACAACTGCCAATTTTTCTACAAATATCCTAAAGAGACAATTGCTCAACCTACCTCACCATAACACACGTAATTCACTGAACCCCTTCAACCACACGTAAGACAATCTGTACTCCGCCTGCAAACCAAACTACAATCACCAGTCAAATAACACTATGTAAAACCAAAACACTCATTTTCACTCACCTTCTGCAATCACCAACAAACTCCATCATCAACACACTCCACTAGTACAATACCGAACCACCAACAACCCACTACAATCCATCTCAATCAAGAAAAACCAAAGATAAAAGATGGGCATATTATGAATAGTGAAACATTTATTATAGTTTATTATGGTTTGTACGGGATTAGTGAATGAAATCAAAGTCGGCCAAATAGATCGCATATAAGAACTATACAGGTCTAAAGTGAAAGTGGCATTAAAGAGGTATGTGAGACATATAAAAGACATAGGTGTGTGTGAATGACATATGTGTGAATCAGTTAAAAGGGTGTCCGGGTCTCATGATTATCAAACAATAAGTAAATATATTGTTGAAATATTATAATGACTGCAGTGGTGTTCATAAAATTAACACTTAATGTATATTAAAAAATATTTATATACCTTTCATTTTGTTTCCATGATGTTTTTTGAAGCTGGCCATGCTATGGGAGCGCCAAAGGCATCTTCCATGCACGTCAACGCCGATGTTGGTCTCCATAAATCTTCATTTGGAACTCTCACAATTTCAACCCAAACTTTTACAGCATTAAGTCTCGATGGAAGACAATAGACCATTGATATTGGATCAGTTGATGCAATTGTTCCTTCAGTCACTACTTCGTTTGTTCCACCCACATCATTCAACTTGCATTTACTATCTTTTGTCAAGGTTGGAATCAGTTGGGAAATAGAGATTATTATGCAGAGTATACACACGCACACATAATAAATAAACTTTCATACTGTAACACCCCGTATTTCTAACAACAGTGATGTTCATAAATTAATGAATAATTAATCTTAGACGTGAGAATTAAGAGAAACGGGTTTTGCAGTTGCATTCGTCTCGGAAAAATACGCGAAATAGAGTCTGAAATTTCGTGAATCGGAGTCCGTATGACTGAGATATGGCCTTTAGAAGTTTCATGAAAAATCAGAAAACGAAACAGATTTCAAAAATGCAGAATATGGGCTAGGCGGGAAAATTCCCACCCAGACCAGGTCAACCTGGGAGTCGACCTGGGGGTCGACCTGCCCACCAGGTCGACATGGGTGACGACCCTAGTGTCGACCTGGGGGTCGACCTCCCTGGTCGAGCCCAGGTGACCTGGGTGCACTGATTTGGGTTCTGGGCTGTGTTTTGGTGGCTAGTGACGAGATCTGACGGCTCTAATCTGATTTAGGGTTAATCTAATGGCCTAAAACACTTAACTAATCTATAAATACACCCTAAGACTACCCTAATTCATACTAAAATTGGATACAACGTCGTCATGCCGTCAAAATGCAACTTAGAAGGAGCCTCCACAAATTAAAGAGGAAGATAGCTTCTCAAATCAACTTCTAATCAACTCTAGCAACTTAATCTTCTTCATAGGAGTGCTAATCAACAAGTTGTGAGTTTCTATGCCTTTAGCAAGCAATTGCTAAACTAATTATGATAGGATATAATGAGGTTATGGTTATGTATGTGGATCAATGCAAGTTATGTTATCATATGCTATGTGTTCATGATGCTAGTTATGCAAGTTTTATGCTATATGTTCATGATGCTAGTTATGCAAGTTTTATGCTATGTGTTCATGATGCTAGTTATGCAAATCACTATGATAAACATTGATCCATTATGACACCATGTTATGCAAGTTTGGTGTTTGATTATATGAAAGTTCATATATGACATGTTATGCAAGTTTGGTGTTTGATTATATGCAAGTTCATATATGACATGTTATGCAAGTTTGGTGTTTGATTATATGCAAGTAACATGTGCAAGTTTACACCTTTATATGATATGCATACATATGCAAGTTTACCCCTTTGTATGTCATGCATATATATGCATGTTTACCCCTTTTTATGATATGAGTAACATATGCAAGTTCATCCCTTTTTAGACCTATGACATGTATGCAAGTTTATCCCTTTATGATAGGTCTATGACATGAACATCTATGCAAGTTACCCTCTTTATGACATATGTGATTCATGCAAGTTTGGGTTGATTATTTATGCTAGTTGGGTTTGATGCTAGGGTCATATATGCATGTTGACACCTTTTAAACCCATGTTGATGCTAATGTTATGCTAAGTTGAACCCATTGTATTTGTGATGAATCTTCCCTTTTAAGTATGTCATGTTGGCGTATTGCGTGGGGAACGATGGGGTTAATATTCATGTTAACAAAATTATGGTGAAATTGGTATGTTGTTGCATAACATAAGTGGATGGACATAATTGAGTCAATTATGTACATCATTAAATTGGAATTAATTAGGGAAAATTAATTCAAAATATGGGGGTGATTAATTAGGTGTAATTAATCGACTAAGACACGAGGTTGGACACTTTTGTAGCATAAGACTGCCCGGACCCGCCCGGCAAATCCAACGGCTACAAATGTCGGTCCAATGTGAGAGGTCTTAGGCATAAACTAAATACGTGACAAGTGTAAAGACACGAGGTTAGACTCTGTTATGGCGTAAGGCTGCCCGGACCCGACCGACAAATCCAGCTGCCATAAAAGACAGTCTAATGTGAGAGGTCTTTACAGGGCTACGATCTTAATCAATTAAGAAACACTTAACCAGATAAGCATGTAGTGGGGCATGAGGGGTTAAGTGGGTGCCTTGGGTGGCATGTGGAAATCAAGTGCCTTGGGTGGCATGTGGAAATCTAATGGGTTACCTTGGGTGGCAATAGAAAATACGATTAGAATACTTAACCAAGTGGAAACATGTAATTAAACATTATTAAAGGGTTAAGTGGGATGCACTAGAAAAGGGACAAGCTTAGGTGGGTAGCTTGTGGGGGCCCATTTCAACCAGTAACCCATATGTATCTTTGTGGGCTCGACCCATGTCGAGGACAGGACACGCCTACTGGGCTTGACTATAAGAGGCCAAAAATGGGTTAGCGGTGGCAACGCAAGTCCAACGGGTTTCATACGCGTGTGTGGGCCCGGGCTGGTAGGTAAGACTTTGTTGCATCGTGTTGGTATAAGCCGTGCACCGTTGGTTGTATCGGGTTGCCACTTTGGGGAGTTATACACCCCACTGTGGGGCCAGCACGGGTATCTACGTTAGGGAGCCGATCGCTTGGGGAGTAGTGGGTACACCTAGTGGAGATAGGGGCAGACAACACCTATGTGGTCAGCTAGGGGTACACGAAACTACTAGTTAAATTTTCTAAGTCCTTGGGTGGGATCAACCTTTAAGTAGGAATGACTGGTGTGGTGCAGTTAGTAATTATCCTTGGGTGGGTAGATGCGTCTCTATCGATATCTTAGTTCTTCCTATGTCTAGTTGGCTGCTTAGTGTAGTCATTTATCCCCAGTCGTCACCGTACCAAGTTTATATCATACCCTAATTACTTTAATGATTGTATTGTTAAAGTTATAGGGCTCACTCAGACTTATGTCTAACCCCGTTGTTTTTATCTTTTTTTCCCCTCAGGTCCTCAGGTTGGGCCTAGTTCTAGTGGAGTTTGATTCAGACTGCTTTATCTATCTTGGAGCTTGGACTGTTGGTGTAAAGCTCAGCTTATCTTTTCTATTATGGCTATTAGTTATGTAGTGGGATTATGTACTTATGTTTTTATCAGGATGGATATTTTGTACTTGACTCTTGTTTTATGGTTTTGTTATTGTAACCAAACATGTTTACCTTCTGCTACAATGAAATGATGTTTTAGTTAACAAGTATTATTTATATCTGTCCTGTTGTAATTTTTCTGTTCTATATTCACTTAAAATACTCCACCGAAGTTAAGGCATTCCCTTAGTGAGTGACCTTGGCGGGTGTGGGGTGTTACACGTGGTATCAGAGCTGAAGGTTACCAGAACAGATAATTTTTTTTAGAAAAACTATTTTTCTAAAAACATTTTTGGAAGAAGTATTTTCAAAAACATGTCTTTCAAGAGAAAAGTTTTTGAAAGAAAAGCATAATCCCCAATAGCCATATCTTTATCTTTCGAATTCTCCGTTTTGAATCTTTCCTTTTTCGTTTCAGCATGGCTGAAGATCTTAACTTTCCGGAGGGTGTAGCGATACCAGTATGGTATAGGAGATTGATGGAGGCTAGGGCCACCGCTGCGGGTCCAGCAAATGTTCCTCCACCACCAGTTGCACCCGATCTTCCTCCCTCTCCTCCTCCTCGTGCGGACACTTTTGCTAAGACTTGCAAAGAATTTAAGGCTATGGGAGGGAAACCTTTTCAAGGATCAGAAACTTTTGTGGAAGCTAGGGATTGGCTTAAGGAAACGAAAGAGTTGATAGACATCTTTGAGATGGAAAAAGGAAAGAAAGTCAAGTTAGCTGCTTGGTTAATGAAGGGAGAGGCCTCGCTCTGGTGGGAGGTCACTAATGGAGAACGCCTAGTTGACTCTTGGGCGGATTTCAGACAAAGGTTTATGGCAAAGTTTCTCTCAAGGGTGGAAGAAAATCTGTATATGGAAAGGTTCTTGACTCTAAAGCAAGGAAACCTATCAGTGAAGGAATATGTCAACAAGTTTAATCAGTTAGCAAGGTTTGGCATAGATATGGTGAATACACCGGAGAAGAAGGCTTTGAGGTTCGTTAAGGGCTTGAATGAACCGATGCATGGGTTGGCTATGACCCACATCCCTATGAGGGCCACCTTTGAGAAGCTAGTAGATATGGCACTCATGCATGAGGAAGAGAAGGGTCCCAATGCTAATAAGGCACCCGAGAAGAAAGGAGATCAGAAGAGACCTCAACAGCAACAGCAAAACAAGGGTGGGAAAGGCAACGGTGGCAAGGGAAAGAAGAAGTGCTTCAATTGTGGGACACCAGGCCACCTAAGCAAAGATTGTCGGAAGAAGAAGAAGACTGGCTGCTTCCACTGTGGCGAAGCAGGGCATCTAGTGAAGGACTGCCCTAAGAAGGGGCAGAGGACGGGATCTACCTCAGGAGGACAGGTGCAAGCTCTTATGGCACCAGGTCAGGCAAGGGGGCAAGTTCAGGCTCTCGCGGTTCCACCAATTTAGGAAAAAGGTAGAACTATTTCCGTTGAAAGTCTGGTTTTTCTGTTTGATCATCCTGTCCGTACTTTGTTTGACTCGGGCGCATCGCATTCGTTTATTTCATCATCATTAGTTGAGTCACTGCACTTAGACACCAGTCTAGTAGATGATCCCTTGGTTGTTTCAAACCCAATTGGGGGCTCCACTTATTTGTCCATGATATGTTTGGGTTTGAAAATTTCTATACTTAGCGTTGAGTTTAGATGTGATGCTTTTGTTTTGGGCTTCACGGGCTATGGGTTAATTTTGGGCATGGACTGGTTATCCAGTAATGGTGCCGTTCTTGATTGCGAAAGGAGAGTTGTTAGGCTCATGACCCGCTTGGGGAACACTCTCGAGATCTCTTGTAATCCCATGAATTCTGTTATGCTAAGTTATCTTGAATCGCTTGACGCTTCGGTCGAGAGTTTGCGATCTGTTAGAGTGTTCCGGGAATACTCGGATGTGTTTGAGGAGGTGAGGAGCTTACCTCCGAAGTGGGAGATAGACTTCCGAATATATCTGGTAGACAATGTTAAACCAGTATCTTTGCCAGTGCGCCACATGGCTCCTCGTGAGAGGAGGGAACTCCATAAGCAAGTAGGGGAGTTGATTGAGAAGGGGTTCATAAGACGAAGTATATCGGAGTGGGGTGCTCCAGTGGTTTTTGCTACGAAGGCGGATGGATCCCTCGGACTTTGTGTAGACTATAGAGAACTCAACAAGCTTACAAAGAAGAATAGACACCCATTGCCGAAGATTGATGATCTCTTTGATCAATTGGTTGGCGCCTCAGTGTTTTCGCAGTTGGACTTAGCCACGGGGTTTCATCAGTTGAGAGTGGCTGAGGATAGTATAGAGAAGACTACCTTTAGGACTCCGGATGGTTTCTATGAGTGGCTTGTGATGCCATTTGGTTTGACGAACGCCCCTGCATACTTTGTTGATTTGATGAGTAGGGTGTTCAGGGAGTATCTTAATAAGTTCGTGGTGGTCTTTGTGGATGATATCTTAGTCTTTTCTAAGAGCGAATAAGAGCATGCCCTACATCTTAGGGAAGTGTTAGAGACTCTTCGAGCGCATAGCCTTAAGGCTAAATTCTCTAAATGTCACTTCAGGAGGAAGGAAGTGCGGTTCTTAGGGCACGTGGTCTCTAAGGAAGGGATAACTGTGGATCCCGCGAAGGTAGTGTCCATCCAAGATGGGAAGGTTCCGAAGAATGCTAACGAGGTGAGGAGTTTCTTGGGGTTGGCTGGCTACTATAGGAAGTTTATCAAGGACTTCGCGAAGATATCAGCCCCATTAACTTGCTTGACAAAGAAGAATCTAGTCTTCACATGGGACGTAGATTGTGATGATGTGTTCCAACGGTTAAAGAGAGCTTTAACCACAGCTCCAGTCTTAGTGTTGCTAGATGGGAGTAAGCCATTTGTTGTCTATACCGATGCTTGTGGGACAGGACTAAGAGCAGTCTTAATGCAAGAGGGAAGGGTAATAGCCTATGGGGGAAGGCAGTTGAGAGCGCATGAGAAAAATTACCCTACACATGATCTAAAGTTGGCCGCTATTGTTTTTGCGCTTAAGTCTTGGTGCCATTATCTTCTTGGCGAGAGGTTCGAATTGTTCACTAACCACAAATCTTTGAAGTACTTGTTTTCTCAGAAGGATTTGAACTTAAGACAGCAAAGGTGGATGGAGTTCTTAGCATCCTATGATTTTGAGATAGCATATACCCCTGGCAAGGGTAACGTGGTGGCGGACGCCTTAAGCAGAAAAAGGTTGTCCTTGAGTCCATTGTTCGTGGAACGACGAAGCTTGGAGTTTATCTCGATGTTTGATTTCGGACCTTCCGTTGACTTTGTACCCGGTTTGCTAGCATCCTTAGAGGTCAGACCTACTCTTTTGGGACGGATTGGCGAGGCACAGCGGGACGACCCACAGTTGGTTGAGTTAGTAGAGAAGCTCATAAGGGGGGAGTCGTCCAGCCATTTGAGTAGGTACACCCTAGATGATAAGGGGTGGTTGCGTAGAGACGGTAGACTTTGTGTACCGCAAGATGAGGGTTTGAGGAAGGCTATACTTGATGATGCACATTGTTCGAAGATGACCATTCATCCCGGTGGGGACAAGATGTACCAAGACATGAAGCGAGTTTTCTTTTGGGCCGGTATGAAGAAAGATGTGGCCGAGTATGTCGCTAGATGCTTGGTGTGCCAACAAGTGAAAGCGGAGCAAAAGAAACCCGGTGGGTTGCTTCACCCATTGGAAGTTCCGCAATGGAAGTGGGATAGCGTCTCGATGGATTTTATTGATGGGTTACCGAGATCGAGGAAGGGTAATACGGGAATTTGGGTTGTGGTAGATAGACTTACTAAGAGCGCCCATTTTATACCCGTGAAGAGTAATAGGACTGCTCCATGGCTAGCTTCAGTTTACCTTCGAGAGATAGTTCGATTGCATGGTGTACCTTCTAGCATAGTGAGCGATCAAGATCCTATCTTCACTAACGAGTTTTGGAAGAGTTTGCAAGAGGCGGTAGGGACTCAGTTGTGTTTGAGCACCGCATATCATCCTCAGACGGACGGCCAGACCAAGAGGGTGAATCGTGTTCTAGAAGACCTTTTGAGGCTATGTATCTTAGATTTTGGAGGTACATGGGAAGAGCATCTTCCATTGTTGGAGTTCGCGTATAATAACAGCTTTCAGTCTAGTATTGGCATGGCTCCTTTCGAAGCTCTTTATGGAAGGCCTTGTCGATCACCTACATGTTGGTGGGAATCTACGGATAAGATCTTGCTTGGGCCTGATATGGTTAGAGAGACTTCGGAAAAGATTGATTTGATTCAAAGAAGGATGAAAGCGGCGCAAGACAGACAGAAATCTTACGCGGATAAGAGGAGGACGGATCTTGAGTTTGATGTTGGGGACATGGTCTTTGTTAAAGTATCTCCATTACGGAATGTTGTTCGCTTTGGGTCCGTTGGAAGGTTAGCACCAAGGTTTGTAGGACCGTTTCCTATTAAGGAAAGGATTGGACAGATGGCATATAGAGTGGATTTGCCCGAGAGACTTAGTGCTGTACATGACGTATTCCATGTGTCACATTTGAGGAAGTGCCTACATGAGACCGCAGAGGTGTTAGAGCCGAGCTTGCTTAGAGAAGTGGAGGTAAAGCGTGATGCGACTATTCGACGAGCTCCTACCCGCATCCTTGGGTCAGAGATTAGGAAGTTGAGAAATAGAGAGGTTCGACTAGTCAAAGTGCAATGGGGAGAGGATGAGAGCAATGCTACTTGGGAGACAGAAGCGAAGATGTGTTCACTGTACCCATTCCTTTTTGAGGGTATGTCTTTTAACTTATCCTTTATCGTTTGTCTAGTACTTATCTTATCTTTAGTATGTCCTCTCATTAGTACCTTTGACCTTTAGATAGGGTAAACCTATGGTTGAAACATGTGTTTGAGACATATTATGATTGATGGATGCGTGTGGATGCAAGTGTTTGCTAGTGGTTGCTCGTGGATGCATATACACACACTTTAGACACTAGATCGGCTCAGTCACTTCATATTGCATATTGCATATAATTGTGTGTAGGTAGCTATATTAATGGATGTATAATGGTTGTGTTATCATATGGATGATGCATTTTGGGTGTATGGTTGTGCACAGATGTAGAGATAGTATGTGTCGATAGGGTTCTTTCGCATACATATTGGATGCATGACACTATCATGGTTTGCATTAAGGAGGTCAACTGAATCAGTAGACCGCCTGATTTTGCATTAGACAGGGAACATATACACACACTTCTTGCATATGTTCATACAGTATTAGAAACTTTAAGGACAATGGATGCCCGTGTTTGATGGTTTAGTAGATGGTTGTTTGGTTGGTAGGATACGTTCTTCTTGACTTAGAGATTTAGGGGACGAAATCCTTTAAGTAGGGGAGAATGTAACAACCCGTATTTCTAACAACAGTGATGTTCATAAATTAATGAATAATTAATCTCAGACGTGAGAATTAAGGGAAACGGGTTTCGCGTTTGCATTCGTCTCGGAAAAATACGCGAAACAGAGTCCGAAATTTCGTGAATCGGAGTCCGTATGACTGAGATATGGCCTTTAGAAGTTTCACGAAAAATCAGAAAACGAAACAGATTTCAAAAATGCAGAATATGGGCTAGGCGGGAAAATTCCCGCCCAGACCAGGTCGACCTGGGAGTCGACCTGGGGGTTGACCTGCCCACCAGGTCGACATGGATGACGACCCTAGTGTCGACCTCCCTGGTCGAGCCCAAGTGACCTGGGTGCACTGATTTGGGATCTGGGCTATGTTTTTTTGGCTAGTGACGAGATCTGACGGCTCTAATCTGATTTAGGGTTAATCTAATGGCCTAAAACACTTAACTAATCTATAAATACACCCTAAGACTACCCTAATTCATACTAAAATTGGATACAACGTCGTCATGCCGTCAAAATGCAACTTAGAAGGAGCCTCCACAAATTAAAGAGGAAGATAGCTTCTCAAATCAACTTCTAATCAACTCTAGCAACTTAATCTTCTTCATAGGAGTGCTAATCAACAAGTTGTGAGTTTCTATGCCTTTAGCAAGCAATTGCTAAACTAATTATGATAGGATATAATGAGGTTATGGTTATGTATGTGGATCAATGCAAGTTATGTTATCATATGCTATGCGTTCATGATGCTAGTTATGCAAGTTTTATGCTATATGTTCATGATGCTAATTATGCAAGTTTTATGCTATGTGTTCATGATGCTAGTTATGCAAATCATTATGATAAACATTGATCCATTATGACACCATGTTATGCAAGTTTGGTGTTTGATTATATGCAAGTTCATATATGACATGTTATGCAAGTTTGGTGTTTGATTATATGCAAGTTCATATATGACATGTTATGCAAGTTTGGTGTTTGATTATATGCAAGTTCATATATGACATGTTATGCAAGTTTGGTGTTTGATTATATGCAAGTAACATGTGCAAGTTTACACCTTTATATGATATGCATACATATGCAAGTTTACCCCTTTGTATGTCATGCATATATATGCATGTTTACCCCTTTTTATGATATGAGTAACATATGCAAGTTCATCCCTTTTTAGACCTATGACATGTATGCAAGTTTATCCCTTTATGATAGGTCTATGACATGAACATCTATGCAAGTTACCCTCTTTATGACATATGTGATTCATGCAAGTTTGGGTTGATTATTTATGCTAGTTGGGTTTGATGCTAGGGTCATATATGCATGTTGACACCTTTTAAACCCATGTTGATGCTAATGTTATGCTAAGTTGAACCCATTGTATTTGTGATGAATCTTCCCTTTTAAGTATGTCATGTTAGCGTATTGCGTGGGGAACGATGGGGTTAATATTCATGTTAACAAAATTATGGTGAAATTGGTATGATGTTGCATACCATAAGTGGATGGACATAATTGAGTCAATTATGTACATCATTAAATTGGAATTAATTAGGGAAAATTAATTCAAAATATGAGGGTGATTAATTAGGTGTAATTAATCGACTAAGACACGAGGTTGGACCCTTTTGTAGCATAAGACTGCCCGGACCCGCTCGGCAAATCCAGCGGCTACAAATGTCGGTCCAATGTGAGAGGTCTTAGGCATAAACTAAATACGTGACAAGTGTAAAGACACGAGGTTAGACTCTGTTATGGCGTAAGGCTGCCCGGACCCGACTGGCAAATCCAGCTGCCATAAAAGACAGTCTAATGTGAGAGGTCTTTACAGGGTTACGGTCTTAATCAATTAAGAAACACTTAACCAGATAAGCATGTAGTGGGGCATGAGGGGTTAAGTGGGTGCCTTGGGTGGCATGTGGAAATCAAGTGCCTTGGGTGGCATGTGGAAATCTAGTGGGTTGCCTTGGGTGGCAATAGAAAATACGATTAGAATACTTAACCAAGTGGAAACATGTAATTAAACATGATTAAAGGGTTAAGTGGGATGCACTAGAAAAGGGACAAGCTTAGGTGGGTGGCTTGTGGGGGCCCATTTCAACCAGTAACCCATATGTATCTTTGTGGGCTCGACCCATGTCGAGGACGGGACACGCGTACTGGGCTTGACTATAAGAGGCCAAAAATGGGTTAGCGGTGGCAATGCAAGTCCAACGGGTTTCATATGCATGTGTGGGCCCGGGCTGGTAGGTAATACGTTGTTGCATCGTGTAGGTATAAGTCGTGCACCGTTGGTTGTATCGGGTTGCCACTTTGGTGAGTGATACACCCCACTGTGGGGCCAGCACGGGTATCTACATTAGGGAGCCGATCGCTTGGGGAGTAGTGGGTACACCTAGTGGAGATAGGGGCAGACGACACCTATGTGGTCAGCTAGGGGTACACGAAACTACTAGTTAAATTTTCTAAGTCCTTGGGTGGGATCAACCTTTAAGTAGGAATGACTGGTGTGGTGCAGTTAGTAATTATCCTTGGGTGGGTAGATGCGTCTCTATCGATATCTTAGTTCTTCCTATGTCTAGTTGGCTGCTTAGTGTAGTCATTTATCCCCAGTCGTCACCGTACCAAGTTTATATCATTCCCTAATTACTTTAATGATTGTATTGTTAAAGTTATAGGGCTCACTCAGACTTATGTCTGACCCCGTTGTTTTTATCTTTTTTTCCCCCTCAGGTCCTCAGGTTGGGCCTAGTTCTAGTGGAGTTTGATTCAGACTGCTTTATCTATCTTGGAGCTTGGACCGTTGGTGTAAAGCTCAGCTTATCTTTTCTATTATGGCTATTAGTTATGTAGTGGGATTATGTACTTATGTTTTTATCAGGATGGATATTTAGTACTTGACTCTTGTTTTATGGTTTTGTTATTGTAACCAAACATGTTTACCTTCTGCTGCAATGAAATGATGTTTTAGTTAACAAGTATTATTTATATCTGTCCTGTTGTAATTTTTCTGTTCTATATTCACTTAAAATACTCCACCGAAGTTAAGGCATTCCCTTAGTGAGTGACCTTGGCGGGTGTGGGGTGTTACACATACACAGAAAATTTCTTCAATTTTGAAAATTAATACTTACATGTGGTTTCTTCATGATAATGGGTATGGTTTTCATAGGAGAAGTCACACAATTTACACTCTCAATTATATTTTCTATATCAAATTTAACTTTTGATTCTGGCCATGCCACTTTTCTGCCAACTTCATCACTAATGCATGACATATCAGTTGTTGGTCACCACAAACAAGCATCTATATTTATTACGTTGTCCACCCAAATCGCAATAGCTGACAGATCGAGCGGAATACCATTAACAATACATTGTGGATTTGTGGTGCAGATTCTACCTTCAACAACTACCCCTTTGCCCTCATTCCTGCTATAAATCTTGCATTTTTCGTCTTGGACGCTGCTGGTACTTTAAAAATGAGAAGTGCAATTCAAGAGTTCAGTATGATATCTAAAAGCAACCATCCCTAAATCTTGCGTTAATACATACGTACAAATGCGGGCATACACGCACATTCACTACATTAGCCAACCATTTGCGGTTAAATATGAGTTTATAATTTTTGGGCTTATGCAAAACAATCAAGTGTAAAATTTACCGTAATGTCTCCATTCACTAGTGATCGCAACGCCATCTCAATGCAAGTTGATGTCCAAGCTACTATATTGTTCTTAGCATCTGCTATTACTATCATTTCAGGTGTAGGCCTCCATAGATAAATATCTGGTTTGTCCATAAAATCTATAATAACGCTACAACATTTGGTACAGGACAAATGCCACTAACAATCTCATTTAGATCCCTTGAAAACACCCTTGCATTGGCAACAACTTCAGAAGTTCCATCCAAATTCAACATCGAACATACATTGCTATACAATTATTCAACCGAAAATTGTAGCAATTACTGGATCTAAAATTAAAATCTAAATCTTATTTCTTGAGTAATTTAATTATTATTTTTACCAATTCAGCGCTTCTATTCAAACTTTCTTTACCTTGCAGCAAAGCAGTAATATCAGATATTTTAATCTTAGGAGCACTCAAGTGGATACACACAATACTTAAAATGACACTAGAATCAGTCCTACAAGTTTGAATGCAAGAGAACGTACAAATTAAATAAAATGTGGAAATAGAAGATATGAAAATCTAAATGTTAATTCTTGAGTAATATAATTATTATTTTTACCAACTCAGGTGTGCTCCTGCTCAAACCTTCTTTACCCAGCAGCAAAGCACTAACATCAAGATATTTAATCTTAGGAGCACTCAAGTGGATGTGCACAATTAAATTACATGGTGCTTTGAATTATGTATTTTACATATATAAATTACTTTTAAAAGTTTACCTTCTGGTCCACCATCATCTGTATCACACTCTTCAATTCTGTTATTTCCTTTCGAGACCGAGATACTTGTTTACTCTGGACTAGGCCACAACAATTTTGGTTAAAGTGCAACCTCTTCTCAATGCCCTTAACTATCCTGGTTTAACTTGTCCCAATACATGTACAAGAGCATCTACATTGACAACCTGTGACGAGCTGGACTATGATAGGGTACTATTTTTTTTAATCTCCACCTACATAAATAAATACATATAGATAGTGTATAATGGTAAAATTATCATACTTTTAGACAATTTTTATATACCGTTAAAATAAAAAAACTTACAATAATATTTGCAGCTTCCACATTTACCGGTTCACCATTATTTTTGATGTCAGATTTAATCCAAGCATCATCTCTAGTTATGGACGAGGGAGCTACCACACTTTGTTTTTGCTAAATTTAGGATAAAATTAAATAAACAAACTGACAAGTATGAAATATTATTAGATAATGCTATACTTAATTAACTAACCATGTCATCGACCAATCTAGTCAACCTCTACGACCAGATGTGTGTGGAACTTAATTAACCCTAAGGGATAAATATTTCTCACTTCGTCTCTAGAAATATAGAATATCGTTAGGGTCTACTAACAAACAAGAAAGCTACAAATAAAACAGAATAATACAATTCTGCAAATATTTACAAAATGAGACAATGTCACATTGGCAAAATGAAAAGATTTAAAGACATTCAACTGGAATTAAAGATATAAATAAACATATGAATGAAGAATATAAAAAACCATCTCAAAAAGTTGTAAAACACTATATAGTGCTGGAAAAAAAATCACATTTGTGAGATTAATAAGATAGTAGAACTAAAGAGATTGAAGTTTGAAATGACTAAAGAAAAACTATTTTATTTAATGTTACCTTAAACTCTGTACTTGTTTTCATCTTGACAAACTTTCTCCATTCATTCATGCTTTTGATGTTGTTAGGTTTCAGTTTAAGTCTTCCTCTACGTCCTTGACTTTATTTAATTTTCGAGCCAATTTGCTTTTTGAGGGTCTCCAAATTAACCCTTTTTGTTGATATACGACTTTTCTTTGCTAATCCTCTTGCAATTTAAATCTAACCTGCAAAAATACATGAATCATTTGTTAATTAATGAAGCACCTTAGTATTCAAAATTATCATGGCCAACAATTGAAAATGCAATGATACAACCATGTTAAAGATTAAGACTTGTATTCAAGTATTGGTTTAGTTTTTAAAAAATACCAGAGTCGAGCCTTTATTGTAATATAGTGAAAAAGGCTACAATGGGGTGTATGGATCAAAAAAATCAAATTATATGATTGCAACTAAATGAAATTTACTAGTAAGAACGCCCATTTAATCGGAATGCAAAGGATACAATGGTGCATCACACCAGCTCTATTCAATTATTAAGTTAAATTGACACGTTAAAATCATTACTTAACTTGAAAAACAAGTAAAATATAAAAAATGAAAAAATAAAATCAATTAACAAATGTAAGATGTAAATATTTTGTACTTCTTTGAAAAAGCCAGTTAGTGTTATTTCAGGGGAAAACTAGCTTAAAATAAACAAAATGCATCTAATAAGGATCCTTTGGTATATTGTTCTACGTCTTAGTATGCATATGCCTGTGTACATAAAACAATTTTTAAAGCAATTTTCAATGTGTATAGAATTTGTATAGCAAAAAACAATTTTTAACTCATACCTGAATCGATTGCCACAAAACAACATTTAAATCATCACTTAGATTCCTCCAATCATCAAGTGTGTATGGAACCTGCTCCCGCACAAGCGGTCCAAGAAAAGAGGATAAATGTACGAACCCTTTCCCTATCGGTACACCCATTTCATTGAACTCAACTTTAATTCAATCATGACTGCTTAATGGGAGTCTTTTTTCTTTTCCTGGACATCTACCACCTGTTTTCCGAGATGTACTTATGGTTTCAGCTTTACTTGCCTCCCATTTTCCACCTTAGCATCATCATTTTGTTTAGGAAATATTTCATTTGGGTCGTAGTAGAGTCCTTCTTCATTTAGTTCAGAGCGGAGTCCTTCTTCATTTGGGTCAGAGCAGAGTCCTTCTTCATTTTGGTCAGAGTGGAGTCCTTCATATGTTGCTTGTTCCTCGTCTTCATTGCAATTAATGGATAGCTTCTTAGTATTAACTTCTCGTTCTTCGCTTTCCATACAAGAACTAGCTATTATCTTCCGTTTTGGCTTTAATTCTAATTCTTCTTTGAATTATTCTTCTGGGATTACTTTCGATCCTTTTCTACTAGCAAGTACGTATATAGCTTGACTACATGTTTTTTCTGCAAATGAAACAACATACGGTGTAAAACTTAATGATACATCAAATATCCATAATTTCTAAGCAAGACAACCATAAAAATATGAAAATAGAACTGAAATAAACTTCCGAAATCATGTACCCCTAACAAATCATATTGTACATTTCAACATCTAAAAAACTTTTAAAATTTGCATATATTTATATATTAAAATTTTATCCAACATCCAACACATTTAAGAGAAAAATCATATTGTACATTTCAGATTTACATATTTGAGTTGATCGTATAAAAACTCCACCCTAACAAACACAAAAATTAAATGTACATGGGATCTTGCACTACACCTTTTAAAACCTAACATATATGCAAATACATAGTGCTAAATACTTATATATAAAATAATGTACCCCTGATGTCCCTAAATATGTTTAAAACCAAATTATGTAAAGTCTATCAATATTTGAAATTATACATGTATTAAAAATCTGACAAACCTTCCATGCGTTTGTGTATATGCATAATTTAATTGGAATTATACAAAGTTTTTCTCAATACCATACACATTTGAAAGCCGGTTCTGACTATATGAACATTTGATTCGCATATTTAAATGTCAAAATTCAACATGTACATTTATTTATCTATATGTACGTAACTGTTGCATTGATTCTTCGATAATGTTATTCTTCAAACTTATACACCTCTTTAAGCCTATATTTGTGAACCAGTAGTTTAAAATAAATAAAATATTGATTACCTTATTGTTTTAAACAAATAACTAAGAAAACAATTTTAGAAAAAACAGATGTCATGATTCGAAGAACACCACCTAATATGCACTAAAATAGAGCCGAAAATTAAGGAACAACCAACAGATGGACGACCATTCATTATGGAAATTAACTAGCATTCAATACGTGGACAAGACAAGTTAATAAAAAGGACAACCAACTAATGAATTATGCGGGAATAAGAGTAGTGTACTTGATATTTTGGGGGTGCAGGAAGGAGAATTACCAGTTAAATATCTTGGTGTTCCCTTATCTTCAAATAAAATCAACGATATAGAGTGTGTGGAGCTTATCACTAAGATTAGAGAAAGGCTACAAGGATGGAATTCCAGGCTGCTATCTTTTGCAGGGAGATTTGAATTAGTACACACTGTTATCCAGGCTAAAGTTAATTTTTAGGTTCAAACCTTTCAGATTCCAGAAGCATCTACTGATAAAATTGGAAGTGTTTGTGCGGATTTCATCTGGAAAGGGGTCTTCATAAATTTAAATATGCAGATTTTTGTAGACCAGAAGAAGAAGGAGGTGTTGTCTTGAGGAGATTAAAAGATATGAGAGAAGCTTTTACATTAAAACAAGCATGGAAAATCATTAATGAACAAGGTCTTTGGGCTAAATGGATGAGAAATAGGTACATTAAAGATAACTTCTGGATGATGGCTATTGATGATAGCTCTTCATCTACCTGGAAAGCTATTCTCAAAGTAAGAAGCACCCTAGCAGCAAATTGTGAACCTGCAAGTGGAAAAGAAACCGATTTATGGAAAGATCCATGGATTAAAGGAAAGTCTCTGATTGATTCTTTGGGTTGGGATACTTACTCTGCTTTTGGGTGTCCTAATCAATCTGTTAACCATATCATTAATGAAGGTAATTGGTGCTGCGACAGTCTACTTTATTCATTGGAATTGAAAAGATATATTCAATTCATGCCTTTGTTCATCGATAGAAAATTTGACAAGTGGAAGTGGACATCAAGTAATGAATTTAAATTAAAGGAAGCGTGGAATGCTTGTTGTGCTACTGAAGATGGTGTTTCTTGGCATATAATGGTGTGGTTTAAGGTCATACCCCCAAAAATTGCTCATACAGTATACAAAGCGATGTTACATCGTCTTCCAACAAGGGACAGTGTAACGACCCACATTCTATGCATGGAAGATCGTAGGATATTTATTTTATTATCATATGAAGTCGTATGGTAGTGTAACCTTAGGGAACAACTATTGGGGTCATTTCCATGTTCACGATTTTTGCCGATTTTTAAATGACCGTTTTCCCCCTGGCTAATCTTGTTTCGCCTATAACTTTTGATTGGTAAGGAGTTTTGACTTGAAACTACTTCCATTAGATCCGGATGATGGTTTACTTTCGTAGAGTGGTCAAACTTGTCAAACGGACTTACATTTGGGAGATATGGCTAAATTAAGATTTAGAATGTGAAAAACAGCTTAATTGAGCTTAACTGGGTGATTACCAGCTAGGCCCATTGGGGGATTTCGGAATTAGAGCTATATGAGGGCTGATTAGGGTTAGAGAAACCTTTTCTTTGCCATTTTTCAGCCGCCACTAACATCCTCTCAACCCTAGCAATGGCCTCCACCTTCTAGAATCATCACCGTTTAATTAAGGATTAGGCTAAACTACATCGAATCAAGGCAAATCAACACCAAATCAGAGTTGGAGCTACTTTGTTGCTTAGGAATTCGACCCAAAAAGTAGAGTTTTAGATTATATCTTAATTTGTGGCAAAGGTGAGTGATTTGCATTGTTTTTCACTAATTATGGCTAACTAGGGGTGATTAGTGTTAATTAACAAAATTATACATGATTAAATTCTGGGAAAATGTTTAGAAATTCTTAAATATTATTTTAAGCCTCCGTTAGAAATTTGGGTTAATTTGGATATGTTTTGCTAATCTTATCATTAGTTATGGTTAAGCATGATTAAGGGGAAAATATGGGTTTTGGGTATGTTTGATCCATTTTGACATGGTTATTTATCATTTTGGTGTTTATGGTTGATGTTATATATGTTACTATGACTGTTTGGTATGATTTATGACTGCTTAGAATAGTTAGAATGGTCGAAAACACTGTCGTGTGGCGTAAACAGTTTGCTGGAAGAAGTGCAGGAAATGGATCGGATCAGATCGCCCTTTCCTCCCCCCACTCGTGAGCATGTGTCACCAACCCGACCCGACCAGAAGAGAACGACCCGAGCCGGTGAAGGAACTCAAATGCACCACGAGCCGGACCGCCTGCTTCGAACTGGAGCACCTCTGTCCCTCACGAACCGATCCGTTGCTCCGAACCTGATCCGAACCGGAATGCTACAAGCCACGACCCGAATCGAACATGAGAAGAAGGAGGACCGCGAGTGGGACTATGTCGAGGTACTACGAACCGAACCGCCAGGGAAAGACAATCATGACCGAACTGAAGATGAGAAGAAGGACCGAACCGATCCGGTGGAGATAAAGAACCCAAGATGCAAAGGCAGTCCAAAAGAGAAGTAGTAACTCAGGATCTAGACGGGAACCAACGAGTTAACTTCAAGAGTAGGGCTTTGCTGCGGGACGTATGCTAAGGGGTTATCGACGTCCATAACTTTGATTCACCACCAAGATGGATGTTAGGCTACGGATCAATGCAGTGGGGTAGTTATTACTCCATGAGGGAGAGTGATCGTAGCATGGCTATAAGCCAGTGCAATGGAGTCATCATGACTTATGGGGCAGAGTGGACATAGCAAGGGATTAGTGGCTATGGATCAGTGCAGTGGAGCCATCATGACTCCATGGGGCAGAGTGATCATAACAAAGGATTTGGGTGGTCAAAGCAGTGGATATCGTATGCTTTACGCACTGAGTGAGAGATGTGAGGATGGTTGCTATGCTTGATTGTTTGATATCACTATGACATGCACACCGCTTCCCCATATCTTTACACCATATGTTAGTGTCACCTTAGAGTATTATACATCCTGTTGTGCTAACTCTTTGGTTACAAGTCCAGGTTCAGGTATGGTTAGTTATACCTGTTATTGTTCTATTTTTGCTGCTTATCGCTCATACCAGAATTTTGTCTAACCCAGAGTTTTATGTCTCTTCTTATTACTCTAGGTGCTCTTAAACTGGCAGACTAGAGACATGTTAGGTGGTATGCACGAGTAGCTGTACCGGAGACAAGTATGAGGTTTCCACGTATGATATATATAGATATTATCCCTGTGTTGTTGCTTGCCACTGCTTTGGGCATTAGTAGTGCACCTTTTTCTTTGCTTTAGAGACATTATGTTGGAGTTGTAATAAGCTGTATTTTGAATTTCCGCTGCTATGATGATTATGGTTTAGTTTTCAGCTTATGCACTGTCTCGCTTGTTTTATGTCAAGTATATTATTATTATTATATTTTATTCCATGCGCTGTGAGACATTCTACATGTTCCTTGTTAGTTCAAATTATTTTCTTTCCCTTTCTTTGACGACCGTCCTGTGCTAGTTGGACATCTGTACAACGTATTTATGGGAAATGTCGGCTGGTGCGGGGCGGGCCGTCACAGACAGACTACACAAATGGGGAATAATTCCCTCGAATCTATGTCCTATGTGTGAAACCCAAGAAGAGACTCATCAGCATCTATTCTTTCAGTGCAATTTTTCAAAAGGAACTCTTGATAACATCCGAACAAGACTCAATTTTGGCAACCAAAATAATCAAAGTGTTAATTTGCAGGAAGTAATCGCTTACCTGGCCATGAACTGAGCGAATGTAGATGCAAAAATTAACGTACACGGCATTGGCGTAGCTACTGCATGTTGGTGGATTTGGAAGGAGAGAAATAACCACGCTTTTAACAATAAATAGAGGACAATCAGTGAGCTTAGCAAGCTAATTGAAGTCGAAATAAACTTAATTTTGCAAACTCAAGGAAGAAAACTCACGATAGCATGGGCAGAATCACTGTCTCGTACTGGAGGAAGGGATCGAGTGGATTTGCTGGTATCACCACTATAGCTGAATACCTGCGGCCGCCATAAATTCATTGTTGAAGATGAAGTCACGGTTCTCCATTTTTTGTGAAGACGAAGAGACTGTTTTGCTGTGGAGAACGTGCGAGTGGTTTTTGTATATAATTATTTATAAGTTGTAGATATATAAAGATGTTGTATGTTGTAGCATCACGTTTTGGGCTGCAAAAGCCTATTACTAAAATTATACCCAATTTAAAAAAATATAATGATAAAATTAAGGAACAACTTGCAACTGAACAACCATCACAAAAGAAAATTAATATAAGTTCAAGTGAATTTCCAAATAGCATGGATTTAGACTATCGAAAATTAGTAGGCATGCTTGAGTAGAACATATAATCTACTCAAGTATGACTTCACAATCCTCTCTGACATATCTAACATCTTCATCACCCATTTCGGTCATTTCATTATCTTCCACGAATTGGATATCTTCCTTGATGCAATCATGATCCTCTAAATAATCAAAACTTCTTGATGGTGCTTTCATTACAACATACCACTTAGAAACATCATTCTCTCTTGAATAAAATACTCGCCTTTCTTAAGATTAAAGTATGTATGGATCTCGTGAAAACGATGCTTGATGTAAATTAATAAAAGTGAACCCATTATCATCAACTTTTACTCCATTTCCTTTATACCCCCAACGACACTTAAAAAGTGGAATATAAAACAAATGATAATCTAATAAAATATATCTTCTAATATTCCATAATAAGTGACAACATCAACCACTTGGGTCGTATCTATTGCGTTTTCTCTACACATAATAGTCGCATCAAAAGTCCCCCCACAATTCTAAGTGTCTCTCCCTAGATTTGTTATATGAAAACGTTGCTCATTGATGATATATCATTTGTAAGACATAGCACCATCCTTCAGACCAAAAGCAACCCATCTTAACATGTCATCATGATCCTTGGAGGTAATATGTATCTACAACAAATTTCATTTAGCATGTATATTTTATAGTAATATTAATATTCAAATGACAATATATTTGAAATATAACTAACCCTCCTTTTAGTCCAATCGAAAAAAATTGTATGTGCTTCCCAAAGTAAGGTCACATTTTTTTCATGCATTGATCTGAATTTTCTAATTCCTCCAAATGCAAACTAGTATTGAACAATTGATTATAAGTTATATAGAGCATTATGAACACATCAAAATAATTAAAACAACATAACATAAACTTACTCTATAAATAGTTCCACCATGGCCATATTCATTAACATAACTAAACGATCACTTTCTTTCTTATTAATTAACAATGTAATGTTCTTGGATGTTGAAATCGGATGTCCCTCTAGTATTATACCGCTTTAAAAATCTTTATTTTGAGCTTCTTTCTCCTTTATATGTCCTGATTTTTTTCAAAAATTCATTGAAAAACATCATGCATTCTCCTGCAAGATAGGATTCTGTAATACAATACATCCCTCTGGTCGTGCATAGTTTCTGACATAGTCTTTAAGTGTCTTCATATATCTTTCGAATGGGTACATCCAACAAAAATGAACCGCTCCACACAATAATGCTTCTTTTCCAAGATGAATGGATATATGTACTAATATATCAAAAAAATGGTGGAAAATTTTTTCAAGCTCACAAAAAACTTCAATAATCTCAACAATGATTTGTTCTACCTTCTCTCTATCGAGAACACATTGACATAATTTGCTGAAAAATGATCATTAGTGAATTATTGTTTTTCTTGCCTTCTTTTCCATTAATCCTCTCGATGCTACTGGTAATAAATGTTGCACCAATACATGGTAATCATGTGACCACAATCCGCTAAATTTTTAATCCTACATTGAAATCCGATTTTTTTAATTTGAATAGTAGCCATTTGGTCCTTTGAAATCGTACAATCCTTTACAAAAAAAATTCTCTTCGATTTTGATAACATGTATAGAGATGGGAGGGAAGATATGTTTTATTTCCATGAGGTTGGGCATGAAGCTCCTTTTGAATTCCCTAATCCTCTAAATCCTTTCTAAAGTTGGTTCTATTTTTTGATTTATTACAATGCAATATCGTGCCCAATAATCTTTCATTGATATTTTTCTCCACATGCATCACATCTACATTGTGGCGTAATGGAAGTTCCTGCGAAAACCTAAAATATAACACATTATTGGGGTTATCTTCTATTGAAACAATGAAAACAAATAAATTAACCACTAACCTCCCAATAAGGCAAATCTTTTTTCTGCCTTAATAGCTCCTTTTTTGTAGAATTGTTAGTACTATCAAATTCATTTTTTGTATCATAAGCACACTTTCTCTTATGATTTTTCTCTTCTTTTTCTTTTCCAAAATCATTTGGATAATCCTTCAGTAATGCATAAATGTTTCTCCTAGTAAGCATTCTAGGAGCATTACCGTTCTCTATAGTGTTATCAAACAATGCCTTTTGTTTCCTCCGTGGATCCGAAACAGGTAGAAATATTCTATGACCCATGTAGACATTCTTTTTACTATGATTTAACTAATGAGAATGGGTGTTGACACCGCATAATGGGCAAGCTTTCCCCCCTTTACACGACATCCAACAAGATTCCTATATGTCGAAAGATCATTAATCGTCCATAGAAAAAATTGCATTCTGTTTAAACAAAGTTTCACTAAATGCCTTATAAGCATTAACTCCAGTATACGACAAATGATGCAAGCCTTCCACCAAAGATGCCAAACATACATCAATATCATTCCCGGGTTGCTTCGGGCCTGGAGTAAGTAAAATTAACATAATATTTTCCTTCTTCGTACACAACATAGGCGAGAGATTGTATGTCGTAAGCATTACCGGCCAACATATTTCGAACTCAACATGGAAAATGTATTGAATCCATCTGTAACAAGATCAAGCCCAAGATTGCGTGGATTAGATGAAAAAGATTTATACTTTTGTGACACCCCACGTCCGTTAATGTCACTCTTTATCAGAATGCATTAAGTTCCGTGAAGCGTTATAGGTAAACAGAAACAGAATCTCCCAAGACAGATATTTAAAATACCAACGGAAATTTAAAACTTTATTTTTCCAACAGAAAACATCATGGTCTCAAAATCCAGCTACAACATCAGGCCAAAATACTGGAACAAAATACATCAAAAAAACATATGCCTTGCGCTAAAAACCATCAGAGTACAGAAATGAAAAATAATAAACCACATAAGTAGCCATAAACAAGTAGACAAGTAGTCAAAGAGATACATCAAAGCGGATCCAAATCCGAGCAGAAACAAAAGAGAGAATCCTAATCAAGCCTGAGGGTTCCCACCCTCAGAACCTGGGGGCGGAGGGGGAGGGGGGAGGAAGAGAGAGAAAAGGAGACAAAAGGGGTCAGAAACAAAGTACGGCGAGTCTAGTGACTTTTAACATATAAAAAAATAAAAGTATCCAAATAGTAAATAAACTAGATGACAGAAAACTGTAGTATAAAAAGGGTATACATAGGATGGATAGGATAAACAGAATAAACAGGATTAACTATGCTTCTCAATTACTTTCTCTACACCAATACTAGTATACCGGATTAAGTGTTTTCCAATTACTCAACAGAAACAGAATGATCCCAACAGAAACATAATGGTAGACTTAGGCGTACTTCTATTAACGGGTTTTGCCCCAAACAAAAATAAAGGTACCTAAACAGAATTAACGGGTGTTACCCCAAACAGAAATAACAGGTACCTAAATAGGACTAGATGTAACCTAATTACTACCCCAAGCAATCGTCTCCCTAAGACTTAAATACCCTGTGCCAGCCCCACAGTAGGGTATATTACATCCTAAAGGGAAACCTACAGAGGGAAACAGACCTATTTACAGGTGTTATGGAGGCTTATTTTCCTAGGAAGACCGGACCCATGCACGCAAATGACCCCATTGGAACGTGCCATCAGAACACCCCATCCTAGATGAACCTCTTATAATTAGCTTAGTAAGCGTGCCCTGACCCCTACCTAGTGCGGGGTCCCCGTCAATACCAGAATGGGTTACTTACTAATATGGGTCCTACACAACAGATGACACAAGTCAAACCCCTAAACTTGTATCCTCAATCAACTAGGATTTCCATAGGTTAAGTCTTACAGCTTAACACCCCTATAAATTCAACAGGTTAAGTTTTACACGGGTCAACAATGTTCATACAACCCCAACATATAAACAAGTTTACTTAACCCCCATGGATTAAACAGGTTAAATAGGTGACATACAGTTTTACTAACATGTTCCACTTAATCTTTAATTAAGTCTATAGATTTACGTACTCATACACTCCCAATTCCAGTCATATTACACAGTATAAGGTATGTCCCAAATTTTAGTCATATTCATAGTACAGGATATGCCCCCAAATTATTATTCCCAATTAATCCCAATTTCGTTCGTACACATATTTCAGCGATAATTGCTTAGGCTCGAAGGTAGCCTAGGCTATAAAAAGTAAAAAGGGAATGAGAGAGAAAGAAGAACAAAAATAGGCATATATATATAGTATAAATAGACATATAGTAATAACCGAATAGCAGAATAGGAGTATGGAAAATTACATGTCATTATAGCAGATTTGTTTAGATATAAATCAGTTTCTTAACAAGCATAGGCTTAGACCCGGTTTATTAACATGTCAAGGCTACTGTTTAATTTTTATATCTAAAAGTAACATGCACTCACAAAGATTGGATCTAAAGAAAAAAGAATAATATGTTGATATTGCAGAAGAGATTCTTGTATATGTATAGACCGTTGTTGTAGAAGATAGTCTAATTCAATCCAAGCCGAGATAGCATCTCCTTGTCTCCATTGTTTTAGGTGTAGAAAATAATAGAAATGCTAGCCTTGATATAGAATTTTTCCAATGAATATTGCTAAGAAACAAGTCCAGGTTCTGGAAATGAACCTGGCCAGATCAGGGTGGGTCGACACAGGAGTCGACCCTAGGGTCGACACACCTTTGAGTAGGTCGACACACCTTTGAGTGTGTCAACCCTCAACGGGCTTAATTTACGTGTGGTCTTCCCACTTCAAATTTGAATTGTTTTTGAAAGTTTTGGTTTGATTTTTTTCATATATATTTCTCTTATATGTATACAAATTTCTAGCCTTAATATCTTCTTCATACGTTGTCCGTTTTACGCAAACTCAGAGTCTGTCTGGACTAGAATTCCAAGATGAACGCAATGGTACATGCCCTTTTACTTTATTTACAACATTAAATTAAGTATTCTTTAGTTTATTAATGTTCTTTTAAAATTATGGGGTGTTACATTCTCCCCTACATAAAAGGATTTCATCCTTGAAATCTCCAAGTTAAGAAGAATGTTATACTCATAACAACCACAACCATCTACTCATCCATCATCCACAAACATCCATTTTCCTTAAGATTTTTCTAATGCTTCTATGAACATATGCAATAGTGTGTGGATATTCCCTTACACTAATGCGAAAATCAGGCGATCGACTGATTCAGTTAACCTCCTAAATGCAATTTATGTTCGTGCCATGTAGCCAAAATGTATGCAAATAATCCTAGTATAACTTATAAGCTCTATATGTATGCACAGTCATTCGTCCAAATGCAACATCCATATGATGATACATCCATTTTCATCCATATAAAATTCTAATGCACACACATCCATATGCGATATGTAAGTGATTGAGCCAATCTAGTGCCTAATGTGTGTCTTTATGCATCCATGAGCAACCACCAGCAAAAGCTTGCATCCACCAAACATAACACGTCTCAAACACATGTTTACACCCATTGGTTTTCTACCTAAACGCCAAAGATTTGATTGATAGGATACATATGAATGATAGAAACAAGTACAAATAAAGGCTTGGAAAAAGAAGTTAAGAACATACCATTGAAAAGAAAGGGGTACGAAGCATGAATCTTGTCCTCAGTCTCCCAAGTTGCATCTTCGCTGTCTTCTCCCCACTGTACTTTCATTAACTTGACCTCTCTGTTGCGTAGCTTCTTAACCTCTGATCCAAGTATAAGGGTAGGAACTCGTTTAACTGTCACCTCCCTTTCTAACTCTACTTCCTCAAGCATGCGCGACTCAACTACCTCTGCCATATCATGTAGACATTTTTGCAAATGGGAAATGTGGAAAACATCATGGACACCTGCCAACTTCTCTGATAATTACATCCAATAGGCCATTTGAACTATCCTTTCCACTATGGGAAATGGCCCTACAAACCTTGGCACCAACTTCCCTACAGATCCAAAGCGGACTACATTCCTCAACGGTGATACTTTGATGAAAACCATGTCTCTACCTCAAACTCAATGTCAATCCTTCTCTTATTAGTGTAGGACTTTTTCCTATACTGAGTCGTCTTCATCCATCTGTGGATAAGATCAATCTTTTCTGAAGTCTCTCTAATCATCTAGGTCCATGTAGAAGCCTATATGTAGACTCCCACCAATAAGTCAGTAATTTGCATGGTTGTCCATATGGTGGCTCGAAGGGTGCCAGGCCAATACTAGTTGGTAACTGTTTTTGTAGGCGAACTCCACTAATGGAAGATGCTCCACCCAAGTCCCTTTGAAGTCTAGGATACAATGCCTCAAAAGATCCTCAAGAACTCTATTGACCCTCTTAGTCTGTCCATCGGTCTGAGGGTGATATGCGGTGGTCAAATATAACTGTGTACCTAATGTATCTTGTAGGCTCTTCCAGGACTCACTAGTGAAAATGGGATCATGATCACTCACTATGCTAGAAGGCACTCCATGTAGACAGACTATCTCACGAAGATAAACTGATGCTAAACATGTTTCCATACTCTTGCTCTTAATAGGAATAAAATGAGCGCTCTTAGTAAGCATGTCTACTATAACCCAGATACTGGTATTTCCCTTCCTCGATCTAGGAAAACTATCGATGAAATACATAGAGATGCTCTCCCACTCCCACTTGCTGGCATATTAAACATCGAGCTACAAATTCCGCTACATCTTTCTTTATCCCAGACTAAAAGAAAACCATCTTCATATCTCTATACATATTATCGCCGCTCGGATGGATAGTCATCCTAGAATGATGGGCTTCCTTAAGGACTGTCTTCAACATGCTCCCAACTCGGGGAACACAAAACCTACCATCTCGTTGTAGCACCCTTTATCGTCCACAGAATATCAACTAAGGCGACTAGAAGTATACCATCTACTGAACCTCTCCAAGATGTCTGCTATCTGTGGGTCCTCTCGTTGCGAGGTTCCTATCTGATCCATAAGAGCAGGTCACACCTATAGAGATGCCAACAAATCAGGTGTAAGATCCGTAGATGGCTTAAAATCGAAGGTCAATATATACTTCAAACCCCATCTCAATACGAATAGAGGACTCAATGTCATCCTCTGCCTACTCAATGCATCTGCCACTACATTACCCTTACTAGGGGTAAAGTCATCTCAGAATCGTAGGACGCTAGGAACTCCATCCATCTCTGTTGTCTCAAATTAAGATCCTTCTGTGAGAACAGATACATGAGCGACTTATGGTCCGTATATAACTCGAACCTTTCTCCCAAGAGATAATGCCCCCAAGTCTTAAGTGCAAACACTATAGCAGCCAACTCCGAATCATGGGTAGGGAAGTTCTTCTCATGAACCATTAACTATCAACTACCATAGCATACTACCCTTCCTTCGTACATCAAGACAACACCGAGCCCTGTACCACATGCATAAGTATACACTGTGAATACCTTGCTCCCATCCGGCAATGTCAAAACTGGGGCTGTTGTCAGAGCCCTCTTTAATCACTGAAAAGCATCCTCACAATCAATACTCCAAGCAAAGTTTTGGTTCTTGTTTGTAAGAGCCCGCATTTCACGTACCGAAGGATCATAAAATATTTTTGTTTTATTCCCTGAGGGTTGGATCATTCTCATATTTGAATATGTTGTTTATGGGGATGTGAGACATGTCCATAATTTTTACCAATTTTGTTTGTGATAAATTTTCCACTGTTAGTCTTGTACAGGGCATAACTGTAACAACCCGAAAATCTGGGCCAGTTTAAAATTTTTATTTTGGCAATTTTAGCGAATTTTGATTAGTTAAAATGAATTATTTTAAATAAAAATGACGAAAGATTTATTTTGAACAGAATTCGAATGTATATATTATATAGATCGTCGTTAGAATATAAATAATCATTTATATATATAAAAGGAATTGAAAATGGCGCGGTAGTTCGATAATTCGATTTCAAACTTCAATTGAATGTACCGAGTGCAAAATAAACCGGATTTTAGTGAAACCAAAAACATTAGGATCTAATTTAGAATATCTTTCCAACGAATCCGAAAAATCAAATTTTCATAGCGGGAATCAAAAGATATGTCCAGTTGAAAATTCTGAATAGTCGCTATGGAATTCAGGCCCTTAAAAATGGGAATTTTGCAAACGACCTCGGATTTCAACGAAACCACTTTTGTTGGATCCGTGATGTCAAATTATTGCTAGGTTTCAAATTTCATAATTTTTCGAATTAATATGTGAGCGTGGCAAAGGGAAATGCGTTTGACCAGTTTTAGTTGATTTTAATCGACTGGAAAATGACCATTTTTCAATCGGTCTCAGAATTCGACGAAACTAGTTTTGTTAGGACTGTATCGTCAATACGAAGCTAGAAAATATTTTTGTGGGATTTTTCGAGTTAATATGTGACCCCAGTAAATTGAAATGACATCCAAAGGAAGATTAAAGGATAAATTAAAAAGAATTTATCTTGGATAAAATTAATGAGAACCTTTCCCTAAAAATGTGATTTTGTGAATAAAAGAATATTCTGAATTGGAATGAGGCGTATGTTGTGTTTATGTAACATTTGTTTTTAATATACGCGGGTTGTTCAGAAAGGCTGGGTTTATACCCATTCTGAATAACCGATTCGACGATATGTCGAAGATGAAGACGGTGGCTGAAGACCGGAAGTCTTCACATCGTTTGGGTAATTACTGACGATCCTGATTGGGCTGTACACCCAAGAGGATGGAAATAGTTGGTGGTCGCCCAGACGTACTTGGAGATGGATGGATATGCGAGGAAAGTGCCTCCGGTTTCGTTCAGACCCAGAACGGACTTGTAAATGGATAGTGTGTCTGACGTTGTATTCCTTTATACTGTATTTGGTGATCTCTGCTAAATATATATCTGTTTGGTGGCAGAGAATTTATTCTCTTGTTATACACCCTTCTCTGAGACGTACGAGCCTAGAGGTTATATATTGGCAGAAATCAGTGGTACAGTATGGACTGACAATGTGGCATGCTGAGTTGCATGGATCAAGGCTTTTATTGAAAAGCAAAGTCTTGTGGTTGATGATCAAAGCACGACCTTTGTGGCGTAGCTTTGTGTAACGTTGATTCGCGAGTATCACACCCGGTATGAACCAAAAACGGGATACAGACATTAGGGAGGACATGCGTTTTCTTCTAGTTAGGAGTGGCATCAGTGCTTGAACTGGCTGACGAGTTTGACTCATGTGGATGTTGCTTATTATTACTTGCTGAAAAGCGAGGCGCCTCGTGATATCGGTTTCGGCCGATGCTTCTGGTCGGCTGACGGGCCAGGCTTACGCCCAAAGGGCGGGGAAACGCAGTGTTCAGGCATAATAATCCACATCGGTGGACCGACCCTGACGATCCAAGGCTTGCCTGCGCGCTTGCCTGAGACTCGGACTAGACAGTCTCGAATCGGTGAGGATCTTGCCCCTAGCCTTGGTTCATACCATAAATGATAACTCAACTTCCAATACGACATTGCGGTTTTGATTGTAAACTTATATATGGCGACATAGTGGTATGGGTCATTCATGCCGTCTATGATTGATACTTATGATTTGAAATTGTTTTGGCACTATGCACTTATAGTATATCAAAATGATTTGTTTTAAACGTATCAAGCATTCTTTGGCTATTATAAGGTAAAACCCTATCCTCTGGCTTGTGTTGCATTATGTGATGGGACCTGGGTCTTGTAATTGCTTCATTTTTTCTTTATTTATTATTGCGCTATTTGTTTTATGCACTGGTATTCTTGGGAGGAAACCCATTCCGTGTTATACGGCGTGGTCCCTTGCTTTACCTAACTTTAAAATAAAGATTAATAACTGTTTTAGTTCTCACACCAGTCACATGACTGACCTGGAGTTTATTGTTTTGACCTAAACTCTGGGTGCCCCTATTTTGACACGGGCAGCTAGTAGTTTTGGTTTTGTAGATTTATATTCACAGGATCCTGGTTTACAGCTGGAACGATATCCGGAAAGCTTTGTATCCGTATATCTCCTTCAGTTGTGTATTGTATTATTTTCCGCTGCTATGTATTTAAATGTAATTTAAATCTCTGATATTTCTATGTAATTTATTCATTTATACTCTGTATATTCTTGTATTCTGATGGAATTGTTGTAATAAACAATGAAATGTTCCTCTGTTTGCGTTCTATTTTGTCGTGTTCTCGAAACGATAGGGCGTTTCGAACGGTCTGGGTCGGTTTAGCGACTGGTTCGGACCGAGCGAAATTCCTTTTCGTCACAATAACTTTTGACTTGGATCGAATCAAGTGTTGAATCCTATGCCATTGGAAAGGAAATGATGATTCACTTTCTGTAGAGTGGTCACATTAAATATTTAGCTTAGCGGTATGGGAGGAATCGTTGTTTTAAGGTTTAACAGTTGACTGTTCCGGTTTTGTAGCCATAATGGAATGATTTGGAGAGCCCCATTAATGGCCTGGTGGAAGGCTATAAATAGCAGATGAGAGGCATGGAGAATAGTTTACTTTCTCCATTCTCTTATTTGGAGGTGCTTGTGATCCTCTATCTCTTCATTTTTCTACACCTTTCCACTATTAAAATTCTAGATCTACATAAGAGAATCAAAGATCTACATTGGTTGAAGCTAGATCTACATCATTTCAAAGAGAATCCATCAAATTGAAGAGTTTGGATCAAATTCTTCGCTGTCCGGATTTAGATCTAGGCTTTTTGGATTTTTTTGAGTTGTTTTGGAGAATTGGTGAGTGTTATGCATCTCTCACGCAGATTCAATCAAGTATATGAGTTCTATAATCTATACTTCATCATTTTTAAGTTTTTACTCTTAGACGTACATCATGGTAAGTCTAATTTCATATGAACAACCATAGGATCTACTAATTTAAAACCGATAATTTGTATGCTATTTCGTATGTTTATGCAAGTTAGATCCATAATTTAGGTCACATGTTTATTTATCATGACTTTGGTGAAGTATGCATAATTTTGGTGAAAATCATCATATCCATGTTTGTAGCGGTTTCATAACATGTTTATGATTGTAATTTATGAATTGGATGAATAGATTTTGTTGAGATAATCGATTGGCGAAGTTCTAGTCAAAATTGGACTTGGATTGGACCTGTACAGGTTTCTGGTCGTTCGTACAGGTCACGGGTCGAGCGTGTAGTACAAGTGTAGTACAGTGTAATATAATTAGGAGTACAAGTTTCTTGCCGATTGGGATTGAAGTTGGTCGAGTCGAGCATGACTTTGGGTCGGTCAAGTTGAAAGGGGTCGGTCAGGGTGGTCCTGGTCGTGCATGGAGTGGTCGGCCGGTCCATGTTGTGTCGGTCAGCCAGAGTTACAGGGGATAGGGTCTGTCATGGGTTTGGATCGGTCGTGAATCCAGGGGACTGGGTCGGTCGGCATGTAAAGAAAACACGTTGATCGACATGTAAACAAGATGGATTGGCCATAAAGATTGGGTCGAGCAGCTTGGGTCGGTCATGGAGAAGATATGGGATCGATCGTCTCTGGTCGGTAATGCATGTTGGGTTCGGGTTGGTCAAGATGGTCTTGGTCGGTCGCACAGGGTCATTTCTAAAAAAAAATCTCGGGTATGACCCAGATTTGAACAAAAGAGCTTGAAAAAAAAATTCGGGGGTGATGGCCCCGAACCCATGCTGCAGCGCCATGCTAGGGTCGATGGTAGAAACACTGTGTCTTATTTCCGTAGTGATTTGTTGAATGCTATGAATGGATAGTTGATCTTATGTTGATTTAGTGATGTGATGACTTCGAAGTGAATTCAATAGGGAATATCGAAGTGATGTGATGTGTTCGTTGTTAGTCGTAATACAACGACTGTGGTGATAACTCAAAGGTGTTCTAAGTTGGGTGATAATGGTTGGATGGTCGCCGTCGATGATGACTAGGGATACCGAAGGCCAAGGAATTATCGTTGTCATAGGTTCCAGCGGGCTCAAATCAGGGGTACGTTTAAAGACTGGCCGTAGGTCGAGTACGCTGGGTATCATTGAAAGGTGTATGGATTTTTTGCTAGAGCCAGGGTTACCATTAGCCCTTGATGGATGGCAATATGATATGACCAGTCATATGATTAATGATGGTTTCAAAGCAGGATTGGCGGTGATAGCCAGAGTCTATCATGAATGAATGGATCCTTGGTTTGCACCATCTCATGTAGGTTTTCCAACTTTGAAAGAGATGTTCCTTGGTTGCTTGTCTGATGTTGGTTTAGGTCTTTGGGGCTTGTACTTAAGGGATGTTGAATTCGATTAGGGTGATTTTTGTGAGATATATAATCTGGATGCTATGGGTGGTTTTTTTCTATTGTTTCTAATTGTCATAAGTGAATGGTTGTTCTGATTTCCATGAATGTATGGTTGAAATGTTTGATGTAATGGCTATCACTGTCCGATGTGGGGAAGATGAGAATCGAGTTCTTCTCTGGTGTTATGGGTAGATTAGTTCGTTTATTTACCTATTCTCATATAATTTATTGATGATGTTAGATAGCTGTTTTATCGCTTACTAAGACTGTTGTCTGACTCAAGGTTTTATGTTTCCCTCTTGTTACCTTAGGTTGTTCATCTAATTTTGGATGGGCAGACTAGGTGGCAGGTGATAGGTTAGTGAGGACATTGTAGCGGTTCGGAGGCGAGCAATAGGTCGACACACTATTTTTCTTACTATATAGTATTTGAATTCCCGTTGTTTGTTATTCTTCTTTGAGTGCTGTAGTGAGGCAAATTCGTACATACATATGTTGCAGTCCTGGTTTATGGATATACTTTCTAGTTGTTTTGAAAGTTTGAAATTTCTACTCAAATATGCTTCACTAATATTACCTATTGTATACGTTCTATTATATTTTATCCTTGCGTTGTGAGATTTACGACAACTTCCGCTTGTGTTATCATACCTTGATGATCGTCCGTAGCTTCATGGCATGCCTTTCAGCGCATTACTCCTCTTGTTTAGTGCGGGGGTTATGGGCGGTTGTTACATTTTTCGTCAGTCTGGTGAGTGGGGATAATATCCATGAGAAGTCCTTAATAAGCTTCCTATAGTGGCCCGCTAAACCAAGAAAACTTCTCACCTCCGTTGCATTCTTTGGAACTTTTCAATCTTGAACTGTAACTACTTTCGCGGGATCCACCGCTATCCTATCCTTGGAGAACACATGCCCTAGAAATCTCATCTCCGTTTCCAAAAGTGAGACATGGAGAATTTTGCCTAAAGCTGGGGTTCTTTGAGAGTCCTCAAGACTTCTCCTAACTGTAGGGCATGATATTCTTCGCTCTTCGAGAAAATCAAGATGTCATCCACAAAGACTATAAAGAATTTATTTAGAAACTCCTTGAACACCCTACTCATCAGATCTACAAAATATGCCGGTGCATTCGTCATACCAAAAGGCATGACTAACCACTCAAAGAAGCCATCCAGAGTTCTGAAAGTGGTCTTATCTATACTATCCTCGGCCACCCTTAACTGATGAAATCCTGTGGCCAAACGTAACTGCGAGAAAACAGATGTTCCAACAAGCTGGTCAAACAGACCGTCAATCCTCGGGAGTGGGTACCTATTCTTCTTAGTGAGCTTATTCAACTCTCTATAGTCCACACATAGGCGAAGCGAGCCATCCTCCTTAGTTGCACAGACGACTAGAGCACCCCATTCTGATAAACTTTGCCTAATAAACCCCTTCTCAAGTAGCTCACCTACTTGCTTGCTAAGCTCCCTCCTTTCCCTAAGAGCCATATGGCGCACCGGCAATGCGACTGGCTTCACATTATACACCAGGTATATTCGGAAATCAATCTCCCACTTCAGGGGTAAGCCCCTAACCTCATCAAAAATATCTAGATGCTCAGGTACAGATCATAAATCATTGGAAGAAGCGTCAAGTGATTCTAGGAAACTAAGCATGATGGACCCCCTTGGGTCACAGGAAATCTCTAGAGTCCTCCCACGGCAAGTCAAAAATCTAATGACCCTCCTCTCACACTCTAGGATGACACCATACATGGCTAGCCAATCCATCCTAGAATCAAATCATAGCCCATAAAACCAACCACATATGCGTCGCACTCAAACTTGACGCCCAACACAGATATACTCAAACCCCTACATATCATAGATAGATGAGTCGTGCCCCCAATGGGGTTTGAGACAATAACAGGATCGGAAACAATACTAGTACCTAGGTGCAGAGACTCAACCACAGAATCAAATATAAAAGAATGAGAAGCGCCAAAATCAAAAAGAGTCCTAACTGGATCGGAAAGAGAAATCAAGCCTTCAACAGAAACTTTCCTACCTCTGTCATGCCCGCTAACCTCGAGAGCATGCACATGCCCTCCAGAAGGTCCTATCCTTTATCCAGTCCTAGCTTCTTCCGGCATTCCATGCTATAGTGTCCAGTTTTACCGTAGCTGTAACAAGCATTCTTCCTCTTTCTACAATCCTTGACCACATGACCCAAACCCCCATAACCGTGACATTTCTTCTTATTCTGAGCTTTATTATTCTTTCCTGCTTTCTTTTGTTGTACTTTCTTGGGGCACATTTTTTGCGTCTCATCAATCTTAGCCTCCTTTTTCTCATCCTTACCATCTTCGTGCATAAGTACCGTATTAACCAGTCTCTCAAAAGTTGCTCCCATAGGTATGTGAGATAATGCCAATGTGAGAAGATTTTGATTCAATCCTATTGCAAACCTTAAATTTTTCTTGTGCGGGGTATTCACCAGCTCCGGACCAAACTTGCCAACTGATTGAACTTATTGACATACTCTTTAAGATACATGCTTCGTTGCTTAAGTGCCAGAAACCTATCCATATGCATACTCTCTTCTGCTAGAGAAACAAACTCCGTCTCGAATCTCTATTGGAAATCATCCCAAGTACCAATTAGACGCCCTGCTTGTGTCACTTCCCATCAGAACGAAACTTCATCCTTAAGCTGCCGTGCAGCCAACCGTATCTTTTGGTGCTCATCAACCTCAAAAAGTCCAAACAAATTCTCTGTCTCTTTTAAGTAATTTCGTGCTTCCACAAAGCTTTATGTTCCACAGAGTGGTTTCCCTCCCATACATAGAAGTCCTTGCATATCTTCGAGAAATTTTCTGCCCGTGGAGGTGAAGGAACAACGGCTGAAACTGGGGGAGTGGCGTCTCCTTGGCCTCCGACAGGTATCGTAGCCTCAAGATACCTACGGAACCAAGTCGGTATCTGAATGCCCTTGGGAAGATTCGGTTCCCTAGACATGCTAAAAAGAAAAGGAAAAAGGGGTTCAAACAGAGAATGGAAAGATACTTTATATGGCCTTAGGGAATATGTTTTTCATAAACTGATATTTCTTTGAAAATACTTTTCTTTTGAAAACAGTTTTCTAAACTTTTATCTAATCTTGTAACCTTCAGCTCTGATACTAAATGTGATACCTCATGTCCGTTAATGTCACTCTTCATCAGGATGCATTAAGTTCTATGAAGCATTATACGTAAACAGAAACAAAATCTCACAAGACAGATATATAAAATAGCATCAAAAATTTAAAACATTATTTTTCCAATAGAAAACATCGTGGTATCAAAATCCAATTACAACATCAGACTGAAATACTGAAACAAAATCATCAAATTAAAACATCTATCTTGCACTAAAAACTATAAGAGTACAGAAATGAAAAATCATAATCCCCATAATTAGCCATAAATAAGTAGTCAAAGCAATACATCAAAGAAGATCCAAATCTGAGAAGAAACAGAAGAGAGAATCCTAATCAAGCCTGATTGTTCCCACCCTCAAAACCTGGGGGGAGAAAGAGAGAGAAAAGGAAACAAAATGGATCAGACATAAAGTCTGGTAAGTCCAGTGACTTTTAGCATATAAATAAATAAAAGTATCAAGACAGTAAATAAACTGGATGAGAGATAACTGTACCCTCCGGATTAAGTGTTTTCCAATTACTCAACAAAAACAAAATGATCCTAACAGAAACATAATGGTAGACTTAGGCGTACTTCTAGTAATGGGTTTTTACCCCAAACAGAAATAATAGGTACCTAAACAGAAATAACGGGTGTTACCCCAAATAGAAATAACCAGTACTTAAACAGGACTAGATGTACCCTAATTACTATCCTCAGGTGAACGGCTCCTAACACGTAAATACCCGAACCCACAGTAGGGTGTATTACTTCCTAAAGTGGCAACCTACAGAAGGACACAAACCTATTTACAGGTGTTATGGCATCTTATTTTCCCAGGCAGACGGGACCCATGCACGCACATGACCCCGTTGGAGCGTGCCATCATAACACCCCATCCTAGATGAACCTCTTATAATTAGCTCAATATGCGTGCCCATACCCCTACGTAGTGCGGGGTCCTCGTTTAATACCAGAATGGGTTACTGACTAATATGGGTCCGACACAACAGATGACATAATTCAAACCCCTAAACTTGTGTCCCCAATCAACTAGGATTTCCACAGTTTAAGTCTTACAGCCTAACCCCCCCACAAATTCAACAGGTTAAGTTTTACAGGGGTTAACAGTGTTCATACAACCCCAATGGATAAATAAGTTTACTTAACCCCAACAGATTAAACAAGTTACATAGGTGACATACAGTTTATTAACATGTTCCACTTAATCTTTGAATCAAGCCAATAGATTTACATATTCATACAACCCCCATTCCAGTCATATTATACAGTATAAGGTATGCTCCAATTTTAGTCATATTCATAGTATAGGAATACC
Organism: Allium sativum; assembly: GCA_030737875.1. NCBI lineage: Eukaryota > Viridiplantae > Streptophyta > Magnoliopsida > Asparagales > Amaryllidaceae > Allium > Allium sativum. The sequence continues at coordinate 534,033,919 of CM060922.1, forward strand.
CCCAAATTATCATTCCCAATCATTCCCAATTAATCCCAATTTCGTTCGTACGCATATTTTAGCGATATTTTACTAGGCTCGAAGGTAGCCTAGGCTATAAAAACAAAAAGGGAATGAGAGAGGAAGAAGAACAAAAATAGGCATATATATAGCAGAAATAGACATATAGTAATAACCGAATAACAGAATAGGTGTATGGAAAATTACCTGTCATTGTAGCAGATTTGCTTAGATATAAATTAGTTTCTTAGCGAGCATAGACTTAGATCCGGTTTATTAACATGTCAAGGTTACTGTTAAATTTTTATATCTAAAAGTAACATAAAGTCACAGAGATTGGATCTAAAGAGCAGAGAATAATATATTGATATTGCAGAAGAGATTCTTGTATATGTATAGGCTGTTGTTGTAGAAGATAGTTTAATTCAATCCAAGCTATAGCAGCATCTCCTTGTCTCCATTGTTTTAGGTATAGAAAATAATAGAAATGATAGCCACTATATAAAAAATTTCCAACGAATCTCACTAAAAAACAAGTCCAGGCTCAAGAAATGAACCTGCCCAGATCTAGGGTAGGTCGACCTAGGGGTTGACCCTAGGGTCGACACACCCTTGAGTGGGTCGACCTATGGGTCGAACCCCTGGGGTATGGGTTGACCCCCAACGGGCTTAATTCACATCTGGTCTTCTTGCTTCGAATTTGAATTGCTTTTTAAATTTCTGGTTTGATTTTGTTTATATATATATTTCTCTAGTATGTATACAAACTTCTAACCTTAATATCTTCTTCATACGATGTCCGTTTTACGCAAACTCAGAGTCTATCTGAACCAAAATTCAGAGGTGAACGCAATGGCACAGTCCGTTTTACTTAATTCCCAACATTAAATTATGTATTCTTTAGTCTATTAATTTTCTTTTAAAATTATGGGGTGTTACAACTTTTCATCCACCATTTTCCATGTCATAGAATCCACAAAATGATGGATTTTTCTATTGTTGCTTTTATTATTTAAATGCCATCTTTTGAGATATATACATTCTTCTAAATCTCGTAATTATTGGAAAGTTTCTCAATACTTTAACTACAATACCTCGTATAATCTCTTCACTATCTTGATTTTTCTTCCAACTCGAAGAACCACATCTTGGAGAAGTTTCTAAATCTTTGTATTCTTTTCTGAAAAGGCAAAAATCATTCTCACACGCATGCATCTTTTCAAAACCCATGTTGAATGCTCTAAGAAATTTCTTTACTTTATATAAGGTTTTGGGAAGCACGTTATCCTTTGGCGAATATAAATCTTGCATGTTTAAAAGCTTATCAAACCCACTATCAGACAAGGCAGTCTCACATATAAGATTATACAAGACGGTGATTGCAGATAATTTTGTGTGATCTATGCGACCAGGATATAATGGAGTTTCTATATCTTCCAAGTTCTTGACGAACTCATCCTCTTTTCTTTGAGAATCAACATTATCTTTGTCGTCATCAAAAAAATCATGATTCACAAAATTTTCATTTTCATAGTGTATAATCTTGAATAGATCATATAGTCAAACGTATTTATTCTCTTCTCTATAGTAATCTCTTCACCATGGTTAAACCATATGCTACCCATGTATGTAGGATTAATTCCATTTATAATTAAGTGGTCAATAATGATTTGGTCATCTTGACGACTAAGATTCCGACAATCTTTACAAGGGCATAATTTTTTCCTACGCTTCTCATATTCCTCTTTGCAGCATGCACGAAATTCATTACTAGTTATTGGTACTCTATACTAGTTCTATGACAAAAATTAAAAAGTTATAAAAAATTGATTTTTAATATTATATTATATGTTCTAATTCTCAAAATACATATTAAGTTCAACATGGTTTTATCACTTATTTAAATAAACCCAATCTTTTTCGATCATCATCATATGAAGACAAATAACTTTAACATATAAATCAGTTACCTGCTGTAATAAAAATAAAAGTCACACGTTGAAGTTATTACCTAAAAAGACATCCAAGCATCTTATATATTATGCACTACCTATCTGGAATGAAACTGCAAACCAAGCATGGATTGGACATGTGTATGCAAAATGCACGCAAATCCAAAAGATCCACGTACACTTTTATACGAATAAGTACTAGGCTTGTATAACATACAATTTAAACAAACATGGTATCAAGAAGTATAAAGAATATGAAAATATTGTGTTGTTAATTCTTGATTTCAATATAATGTTAAGAAAAAGATCACAAGCTTGAACTCTATCAAATATTTTAACGTGAATATCTAAATAATCAAAATTATACGCAAATTCATAGTTAACTAAAAAAACTATATATTATAACACCAGCTGGAAGGTTGAAAAAACTGCATATATAATGATTATAATATCACGTGCATTCGAATATTGGAACAATTTAAATCTAGTTATTAAACTTATTTGTTACCTATTGATTTGTAATATTTTAACAGGTGTTGAGGCTAGAAGTTTCAAATTGGGTCCTTCCATTGCACTAGCAATTGGTGCAAAATTTGTATAGTTGAGAAGCCAAGAAAATTGCCTAGTATATAATTTTTATAGGAGAACTCTGAAATATCAACATGATTTAACGTTGTAATTTCATTAGCATGCATGATCGGTAGTATCCAAATACAATAATCATCCTAAAAAGTATTTTTGCAGTCTGGGTCTTATGTTCTTCATCGATCATTAGTAATTTTATTAAAATATGCAATAATAGTCCTTATCTATCTTGTTGGAAATCGAATAAGTTATAAATCGGTAAGTCATTAACAACATATAGCCAAATAATATTTCTTTAGCAAAACATGTTTCTATTTATAGTGAATTTTTGGAAGAAAATGAGTTCCACTTCTATAAGTTTACGATATGCATACATGAACTTAAGAGAAAGTTTACCACAAAGACATAAAACGGATAAAGCTGTATAACATGAGAAATCAGATAGTTAGAATTTAATCATTGTAAAGCAACAAAAACTAACAAAACATGCATTCATTCACAGATATAAAACCAAAAACAAATTCAAACAAATATAATACGAGCGCTTAAATCAACTATTTTAGTTATGGTTAAATCAATGCAATCAGGGTTAAATCAACTATTTCATACAGATATACACAAAAAGAATAAAATAAAATCAACCATTGCAATTAGGGTTAAATCAACTATTTCACTTAAGGTTTACTAAAATATACGAAAATAGAATGCATTCAAATTCATATAAAATCTGATTAGAATCACAAAATCAATTTAAAAAAAATTCATACTTATATATATATATATATATATATCGTGAGGAACAGAGAGACTTTTGCTGGCTGCTGCGACAAAATCGAGTGGAATACATTGACGGAGTTGATGATGAAATTGGGGAAAGCAAATGACAATGTTAACTGCAAAGAAATTTGACCATGATTAAAAGGGGAATTTTTTCTAGTAGGGATCGAATTGGGGAAAGTGAAGCTTAGAATTTTCTAAGTATGAGGGGAGAGGCGAATAGAAAATCGATAGGTCATGTTAATTTAAGTTACGCACATATTTTTTTCCGAACGCGCAAACCTAAATTTTTTTTAGCCACATTTATATTTCTACTGATCCCGTTTTGTTTGCATATATACTGAAACGCCATCAATTTTTTGCAACTATTTGGTTTTTCTTGTAGTGTACAAATATTAGAAGAAGGAATTAGTGGATATAGTGTAGAATCTACTAAAAATCTGGACTCCTACCTTCAGATCAACTCATTCCAACTCCCCTTAATATATATATATATATATATATATATATATATATATATATATATATGAATCTCATGTATATATAAAAGAATTTAGATAGAAAGATATAATATAGGTGAGAATAAAGAAGAGAAACATAACCTAAATTCTAGAACTAAAAAATGTTAGAGAGACGAATTGGAGGCATAGAGAAATTTGAGGTATAAGGATTAGGGAGTAGCTAGCGGGTCTTATTTGTAGCTGCAAGTGTGTATAAAGAGCATAGAATTAGTTAGATTTAATCTGGACAGCACGTTCTTGCAAAATTCTAAATAAATCCCCAATCAGACAAAGCCTTCTCCATCCATCACCACGAAGGGTGGTAGACCCCCTATGTAGAAGGGTGGTCGACCCTCCTTGAAATGACCCAAACTTCCGGATCCCCAAAGAGACGGAGGAGTCCGGATTGCTTTGAGAACACGATGCATCATAATGCAAACAACAGAACATTTCATTGCTATTACAACAATTTACATCAGAGTACAAGAATGTCAGAGTTCAAATGAATAATAATTTATAGCGAAAAATATCAGAGTTTTAAATTACAAAGCAGCGGAAAAATAATACGTAAGTATAATGTACAAAAACATTAACAACCACAACTGAAAGAAATACATGGATACAAAGCTTTCCGAATATAGCTTCAGCTGTAAATCCAGGATCCTGCTTAAAGAAATATCCGCAAAACCGAAACTTCTGACTGCCCTGTGGAAAGTATGGGCACCCAAAGTTTAGGTAGGAATAATAGAACTCAAACAGTTATTATCCTTTTATTTTAAAGTTAGGTAAATCATGGGACCATGCCGTATAACACGAAATAGGTTCACCCCCATGAATACCAGTGCATAAAACAAACAATGCAATGCTAAACAGAAAAATGAAACTATTATAAGACTCAGGTCCCATCACATAATGAACGCAGTTGAGGATAGAGTTTTACCTTATAATAGCCAAATATGCTTGATATGTGTAATTTCATCTTTCATTATTACTATAAGTGAAGAAATCAACTTCATATATAAATGTATCAATTGTAGGCAGTGTAGGTACCACTATATTACATCGCCATACAGGTTTACAACTAAAATCGTAAGATCGCATATTGGAAATTAGGTTTCCATCTATGAACCGAGGCAAGGGATCTTCCTCAACGATTTCGGGACACTCTAGAAAATGCCTCAGGTTCACACCTACGGGCAACCTTTGGATCTTCATGCCGACCATTCATCAATGATTAGTTATACCATAAACTATATGTTAGCCAGTTCTATCGAACCTCCAAAATGGTCAGTCCAGTCGACCAATAAAGAGCCACTAGGGGCTCAAATCATATCCGAGCCTTTCAATCGGCCCGAAATCCGAGGTACCTCGCTTTCTGTCATAAAGTTTTTCCAACATCGACATAAGTAAATAGCCTGTGCTCCATATCATGACGTTACTCAGCTAGAACTAACATATGTCATTTTCCATGCATTCACCATCCCCTTTTTAGTTCATACCGGGGTGTGAAGCTCGCGAATTAACGCTACATAATGCTATGCTATTCAAAACGGTGCTTTGATCATCAACTACAAGACTTTGCTTTTCAACAATAAGCCTTGATCATTTGCATCTCAGCATGCCACATTGTCAATCCATACCGTACCACTGATTTCCACCAATATATAGCATCTAAGCTCGTACGTATCAGAGAAGGGTGTTAAGTAAGAGAATAAATTCTCCGCCACCAAACAAGCATATATTTAGAAGAGATCAATGAATACAGTATAAAGGAATACAATGTCAGACATACCATCCATTTGCAAGTCCTTTCTGGGTCTGAACAAAACCGGAGGCACCTTATTCCCCATCCCATATGTCAAATACATGAGAGAGGCCCTCGCATATCCGGTCGATCTCCAAGTACTTCTGGAAGATCACCACTTATTACCTTGTCTTGGGTGTACATCCTAATCAAGAAATCAACAATCATCCAAACGATGTGAAGATCTCCAGTCTTCAACCATCGTATTCATCTTCGACTTTCAATCGTCGTACTAACTATTCAGAATGGGTTAAGCCCGGTCTTTCTGAATAATTCGCGTACCTTATAATCAAGTGCTATAAAAACACATCATACGCCTCATTCCAATTCATAATATTCTTTTATTCAAATATTTACATCTTTAGGGAAAGGTTCCCACTAATTTTGTCAAAGATAAATTCTTTTAAATTTTCTCTTTAATCTTCCTTTTGATATCGTTTTCAAAAGATTTTATTAACTAGTCAGGATTATCGAGCCTTACCGAAGTAACCATTTATTTTATTTTCCAATCCCAACCTATTCATCCCATGGAGCAGCTGGTTGTACTCCATATCTAACACCCACTGTGTCATTGGTAAATTTAATTTCCATTTCTCGCTTCAAACCTAATTAAAGATTTAACTATCGCCTGGAGTAAAACTGGTGGTACTCCATTCTCGATCATTTCATGAATTCGATAAATCTAACTATCCCATTCCCATTTCCATCTAATTAAAGATTCATTAAAACTCCAACTCGGTTTCAATATCACAAATCATTACTTTATGATTATTCAAATTTAAGAAATTAATTTTTTCTTTAACAGGGTTAATGAATCAATGTCATTAAAAACACAGTTCACAATAAACCCAAATTAACTTCCATTAAATATGGAATCTTCACGGAAAACACATAAATATATAATCGTTATAAATTTCCGTATCCGATTAATAATATAAATGGAATAACAGCAAAGGCTTTTAAATTCCATATACAGTAACAATCTTCCTTCACAGATGCTCATCTTGATTATTACCCAATCGAATTCCATTAAAATCCAATTTAATCTATTAAATTAGAAAACTTTACTTTGAAAAATTCCATTAATCTTAATTAAAAGATTTATAAATTCCAAATCATATCTTCACCGTTAATTGGGTTAAAGAATAAATATTGTTTAGAACATCGTTCACAATAAACCCACAATCGAATTTCAATTCAATTCCAATTAAATTAAGTAATTGGTAAAATTAACTAAATTTTAATTAAGAGATTTATTCTTTTCTCAACTGCGTTTAAGAACAGGATTATTTAAGAACCATTCATGACAAACCCGAAATCCAATTTGATATTAAATAAAAGGCTCAGAATAGAAATTGTATCGGCTTATGTTCAATATAAAATTCTAAAACCAACAAATATCGTATTGGGAATAACGATATATATATTCCAAATTCCTTAATGATATCCGTATAATCACGAAATTCAATACCGAAATATTCTGAATATTATTTCCATTCAAATCCATTCCAACATACTCATTGGAATATTCTGGTTATTTTAAGATCCCTTTTTCAAATCCATTTTATTTATTTAAAAATCGTTTAGATTATTATTATAGCTATTAACTAATTCATTTCGATAACAATATATTTTTGTCTTATGGAATTTTTCATCCAAAACCTTTCCAAATCATTTATTATGATTTTACACAATTTTCCCACATTTTTGATAATTTTATTAAGGCCCTTACAGTTGATTTCCAATAACGGCCGCCGAACTGCATTCATAGCGACCTTTTCTGAAATTAATTTGAACATATTTTAAAATCCAACCATTCAAATTTATATCTCTTATATTTATTGGAAAGATCTTTTCGATAGGAACCCAATGGTTCTGGTTTTAGGAGAATCCGATGGTTGGATCTCCTGTTACATCAATTTGATGTTAATGGTTGAAATTCGCGAATGATCGCTGCGTAATGTGTTCTATTCAAGCCATTTTATATGTATATAATATCATCCATTTCCATTTCAAAGATATTATATAAATCATTTATAAATTCATTTTAAAATGATTCCAAATTCTATTTCAATTTTTAAATGAAAAATTGAATAATCCATATCATTATAATATTAAAATGATAATATTTTCAAAATATCTGATGTTGAAATCAAATCTTTTTGATATTCATTATAAAATGAATAAAATCAACAGAAAAATCTGTTCGAGTTAAAATGGTGCAAATCTGCTTAACTCGGCTTTATTCACTTTAATATTTTCGCATTCATCCAATATCGGTCATCAAAACCATATTTTTGATTATTCATTGAATTTTATTTTAAAATATTCTTTATTTCTGAATCGGATTGCAACTCAATCAATTACCATATAATTTCAGTTATATGAATTTCATACATCACATGTATTCACAAATAATGTTAAATAATCATCAAACGTTCAAACATCATCCAGAGTGCATTCTAAAACAATATAAGCTTTAAAATAAATAAATAATGCTCACTATAGTCTGTCAACCAGTCGATTGACATACAACTAAACAATTGGGATTAATATATGTCAAATATCATCCCAATACCCGAGCGGTGTTTTCAACCAACAAATACAAATTATTATTTGTGCATTTGGGCGATGTGTAAAAATTATCGTCCAAATCCAGATCAGTTAAATAGGTGTACATAAACAAGCCGTCCGACTTGTAAATGAATATTTACTCCATTTCAATTGCCCTAAATATATTAACATTTTTTCTAACATATTAGATACCACAAAATCACCATCATAATACACAAATCACCAAATCATCCATATAAATAAATACTCAACTACGCAATGCCATTTATGGTGCCACAAGTGTCCATCTACGGAGTATGAAATGCAAGTGTCGCTAATATCCATACATAGCTTCTAATTCAAATGATTTTTGGGAGTTCGTGTGTTGAACTCCAAAAATAACTACATAACAAAAATATTGAGTGAGAAGGAGTTCTCACATTGATTTCCACTCCATCATTCTTTATGAAAGGATTGTTTTAATAAAATTAAACGACCATTGAATTTTATCAGAAACTGCAATAACTTCCGTTTTCCATTCTGGTCAGTCCCGTGTTGTAGCATTCGTTGTTATGATCACAACGAATCTGAAATCGTCTACAACAAAGATATGATTTTTATTACATTTCATTACAAAAGTTGAAATAATTAAATATTAATTAATTTCCTAGTTACATTGTCTATGTAATGTCCCAGATTTTTAGCCTTTTAATGTTGAATATTTAAAATAGCTTGAACATTGAGTTAGAAAATTAATTATATTTTTATATGAAGTTATAGATTTAATATCGAATATATCGATTTACCGTAACATGAAACGATGATATTGGAATTTAGAATTAAAATTGAATCAAAACGATTATATCGATTAAAATCCTATATTGAATTAGAACGATAATAATTATTTATTATCGATAAATCTAATTGTTTGGAAATCAGTTTATATTTTTATTGAATTTAATTACAATCGTCAACTTAAATTAATATCTCGTGCATACAATCGAATAATTTTTTTAGAACCCATTACATTGAGTCCAGAGTAGCAATCAACGTCGGAAACATTGGTCGTTGTTTCTAAATAAGAGTTCGAAACAACGAGATATTTTACAGTGAATAAAATTACATCGGTTCTTAAAAAAAACAGCCGACCAATACTGAAAAATCAAGCCGTCCAATTTCTTCAGATAGACCTGTTTTCCCTTCTCGAGCACAAATATATGTCTCCCTCTTTCATTATCTAAGGAACAAGATTTAACGGCTTAGGGTGCGAATTGTTCCTATCCACTTCTTTATAATGCAACTCATTTCTCCTCCCATTCGTTCAACAGAGAGAAACCTCTTCCCTCTTTAAAACAAACCAAAAATCCCTCTATATAAAAATCATTCTAAAATCAAAATGGGAACGAAATCAAATGATTTCAAAACTGACAATTTAATTCCCTTAAGATCTTCATTCCTATAAATCTATTTTAGCGTGTGATTCAATTTGCGGAGGGGAGAGAAGCTCGAATTTGAAGTCGCGGTTTCCTTAAAGCTTGTAATCGTTTAGTACTCGTGATTAGGGAAGAAAGGGTGTCATGCTGTGATTAGTTGGGGGGGTGTCGATGTCATAGGTAGTCGAAGAGGGGATTCTGACCTCAATGAATGGTGCGAGGTAGGTCATTGCAATTCTGAAGGGTGTGACTTCATATAGTGGAGCTCGTGATTTTGAGGGGTTGAAGTTGAGCGATGGAAAGGTGACGTTGATGAGTGGTTTGATTGTGGTGATGACAACGTGGTTTTTTGTTTTTGTTGTTGATGTTGAAACAGTGCGTTAGTTATTGTGAGGAGCAGGGATGCTCGATGGAGTGGATATCTGGGTGATGTGGGGACTGACCGGACAACTTAGTGAAGGGGAGTGGGTTAATGACTTTGGATGTTAAAACTGTCGAGAAATGAGGTAGTTTCTAGACATAGAATGGCTGCTGCATTCGAGTTTGAAGTCAGAATGGTGTAGTGTATGATGAAAGGGGGAGTTCTGTCCTTGTTTTGGGTGATAAGGATACAAGGAAAAGGGTATTGTCGATAATTGGTCTGTAGATGGATGGATGTGTGTCAGGGTGGTGCGTGGACAGTGATGGTTAAGAGTAAGAAAAGGAATGAGTTGGAGAGCGTTTGTGAGTTGTTCGATAAATTGTCGTAGTGGATTAGGTAGTGTGTGGGGGCTGATTTCAGCAAAATTGATCGATGATGGCTGAAGTGCTTCATTTTTGGGTGAGTTAATTGCATGAGCAACAAGGTATGTGTTTTAAATAAATTTAAAAGATACATATAATTTATTTATTTAATTTGTAAGTTAGTTATATTCTAGACCATTTAATCGTTAAATAAAATGGATAATCATAGGTATAAAATATGTTCATGTGAACAGATTCGTAGCTACGATGATATGGAAATAAACTGGGTATTCAGCGAAAATAAAATCAAGGTGAGTAAATCTCACTTAAAAATTTATTTTTTTCATTAAATATATTGTCGCCTATTTGAATGCATTTATTAATTGTTGTGGCTATTATATACATATATATGTTATTTATTTAGGCTTGGTGGTTGTGGCTATTATATATATATATGTGTGTATATATTGGTGGTTGGATATTTCCTGCAGTACCATTAGCGGATGCCTGCAGTATCATTAGTGGATAACCCTATCGCCCCACGATATATGAGTGGATGACCTTCTGTATTGCGATATCCTGCTTTGAAGCAGGGCTGGTATTATTTATGTTGTCCAACATCTGTGGATGCAGGAAAACAGGTTGGAGGATGCCAAATGGATTCCTCAAATTTATTTACTATTGTTTACATATTTATGTACATGTGTGATGTGTGAATTGAATGGATAATTTGTGTGTTTGGATATTAGAATATCACTGGACCTAGATATTTATATTTAAAAATATTAAAAAGGGATTTTATGATTTAAAAAGGAAAAATTTACTTTTTGAAATGAAATGGAATTTCGAATGGATTGAGAATTATTAACTTGTTTTAATAATAAAAACAAGTGGCTGAATTATAAACAATGTTCTAAATGGAATGAAAAATTTTCATTTGATAATATTATACTTTTTTTATTTCAATTTTGGATTTAAAAAGGAAAACTAAATTTCCAAAATGGGAATTGTATTACAAATAAGATTTGAAATATGGACTTGTTTTAAATATAAACGATGTTTACAAATAAACGAAGGTAATTTGTATTAGATAATTTATAAATTAAAATTCAAGGATAAAATTAGAAAGGGATTATATTGAATAAAACTAAAATTTAAAATTTAATATGAAAATAGATTCCATATTTATATATAGGTATAAGTTATATAAAAATTAAATATTCCAAAATGGGATCGAGTTTAAAGTAAATTATTAAAATGGAAGTTTATTTTAATATATGAAATAAAGAAGTTAATTTATAAACAACATTTGTAAATGTGATGAAGTAATTTTCATCGGGTAATTTGGAAATTAATTTTCAAATGTGAGAAATGGAATAGAAGGTGAATTTAAATTAGGTTTTTACTACAAGCTTTTATCAATCTCAAGATAAGAACGTTGTCGGTCAATGTCTGAGAGGTAAATAAAATACCCCAACTTGAATGACTTCACTATTATCAAGGGATTATATTAGTTTGTAATGGTAAAGGATGTTGAATTAATTTATTCATAAACAATTAATAATTGGAATTCGATTATATCGAATTTTACAAATAATTTAACTCCATGGGGATTGGAATTGAATATAGGAAATTGAGTTTTGAATAAATTCATAACTGAGTTATGAATGTGGAATAAAATAATCGATGAGTTGAGTAATCTGAATTGAAATTAGATTTGGATAACAGACTTAATTTATTTTTAATATCAGAGAACATAGTTGGAATTTATTTATAAATGAAGTTTTAAACGTTTATATTTAATTTAATTAAAACGAACTCTCCGCAGCGCAGTAGTTCGTGATTTGGCGCTTCAAACTTCAATTAAGTATACAAAACTCAATATAAGCCGGAATTTGATAAGACAAGAAACGCCCAGACCTATTGAATATTAATTTTCTATTGGAAGAGAAAAATCTTTATTTCATCATATAGATTTTGAATCATGTCAAAATCAAATTTTCAGAAAAACAGCGCCATAATCGCTTTTGAACCATAACAGTTTATAAAATAAATTAAAATGGTTTTGAATGAATAAAAATCCAAATTTCCAATAGTTAAATTCCAGATTTGAGTTAAAAGTTAAATATGAACTCTAGTGGAATATATGAAGTGATTTTTGGAACAAAAATCAGATTTTTACTTATCGAATGATGTTAACTAATTTCAAAAGGGATTAGTTAATAGAGTTTGGATTCGAATTTATCTTAGTTTAAATGAATTGAATTTATTAGTCGAGATTGGAAATTCGGATATAAAACATGGATTATAAATTGGAAGCAAGCAAAGAGATTGAGTCTGAATTGAGTATAAATGAATATAAAGATCTTTGAATGGGATATATTCAAATTAAAAAGAGCATTAAGCAAAGAAAGCTAATTAAGGAAGTAGTAAGCGAATTTTGGTAAAAAGGGTTGAATTGCTAAAAATGAATTGGTAATGGGCGTATATATGTTAAACAATTATGGGACGCAGAAAAAGAAGAGAATGAAGAATATTATTAGTGCCCGACAAAAAAAGTACATGTTTAAATTTCCATATGAGTTTTATGCGCCGAATCGAAAAGTCGCTTGGCTTATTGATTTTTTTTTGAATGGAAAGGGTCTAGAGAGGCGAGTTGAGGTTTGAACTATTGACTGATACAAAGGAGGTTCTAGCGAAATTTTCCGGAAATTTAACGAGTTATAATATTTTTAAGAAATTTGGGAACTAGAAGTCAGTATAGAAAACATGATAAGGAAACAAACGTGAAATATTAGAAAGGGCTAGTGATTGTTTGATGTTAGAAATTTCGATGGATGTTTTGTTTTCTTTTGATAGTTAGAACACCGACTATCAAAGATTTTTGACCATCGTTGTCAATACGGAGAGATCGGTTGGATTTAATATCTGAAAACCACTCCGTATAGGCATAGGCATTGAGAATTAGATTATTTGAAGATAATCGAAGATGGAGTAAAATGCAAGGGCTGTTATGTTTGTCCAGTCCCAGGACAACTTGCATGGACGAATGTCTGACAGAGTGTTCCTAACAGATCACATAAGACGATCTTTTCAAGATATTACGTTTGGTGGCAGAGAAATTCGTTTCTCTTGCTTTTATACCCGTAATATTTGGGAAGATCAAATAGTGATTTGACAGGTTTGACAATGTGGCATTCAAAGTGAACGGTGGCCAGATGTTCTAAAAAGATATACATAGCCTCAAGCCTCAACAACCGAGAAATGACAAAAATCGGGCAGGAAGCATGGCTAGGTGGGTCATACCCAAGCAGGGTATATTTGTCACCGATCTAGAGAAAATTCATTATTTATTCTTCTTTTGATTCCGTATCTTACGGATTACGGTTCGATGGCCAACAACCGTGGGTGACAATATATTAGCTACACTCAAGCTAAATGAGTGGGCGGTCATGTGTGGCCGGCTTGCAAAATGTTCTTGCTAAACCCCAGTGTATCGCCTCTAGATTACACTGATCGGGAGGTGGTCCCATAACTTCTCATAGTTGGAATCCAATCTTAAATAAGCGTGCTGCGATTTTTGATTTTATACTATATATGTAGAGCGTGAGATGCAAGCGTTCTACTATTTGATTATTTATTTGATTAGACATTATTATAATATCACTGGATTTTGATATCAAAACGTTTTCAATTATAGTAAGGTAAAAACCGTCCTTGTTTATGTATAGGTTGGTCTTACTATTATCCTTTTCTTTCGTAAGGATTTTCAAAGTTAAACAATATGGTTGGAGTTTACTCATACTAGTCCCATGGCTGAACCAGAGTTTATTTTGTTTGTTTTTCCTAAACTCTTGGGTGCCCAAATTTGTATGGGCAGTCAAGTGTTTCAGGCTTTTACAGATACTTTTGGAGAAGCTTGAAGCAGGAGGCTTCACCGTCGGATATTTAGAATTATTTTCTGCTATGTTGTATATATGTTGATCTCTGATAATGGTATGTATATATGATACAAAATTTTGTATTTCAAAAGTAATGTTATATAATATATTTTATTCGTTCTGCTATGAGATTCTGTTTTTTATTTATGTTCTTCTTTATTTATTTCTATTTCCTTAACTCTAGTGACTCGTATTTCTATATTATTTGAGTTGGACGTGTGTTGTATTAGTCAGCTTAGATAGTATGGATTTTTGGGCCACCACAGTTGGTATCAGAACTTAGATTGAGCGAACACCTAAGCTTTGGTGGGGGTTTATTCATTAGAGATAAGGTCAGTAGTACCTTAGAATGAGTTGAGTGTATATATGAGAGAGCGTACTTGCAAGTTGATATAAAAATAGTTTTGTATTGTGTTGGCTTGTCTGTTGAGTGGTTTATAAATTCGGGTGATAGGTGTTTCTAAACACTTGAGCAGAGTAATTGACACAATATGTTTTAAAAGATGGGTAAATGAAATAATTTTACCTAAAATTATATTTTTATATATAAAAGGAATAATTTTCTGAAATGATTATTATGTATAGATGTGCTGGTTGAGATTATAATCAAATTAGATTATAAAATCGAAATCATTGTATATAACCAAATAAAATTAGTAAATACAAATGAAACGAATTAAAATTGGATTGAAACAAGAATTCGGAGTTTAAATCCCGGAAAGTTGGAAAATATTTCTCCAAAGTATATTAAACAACATAGCTTTGTTTTGGATGAATTTTTGACTAAAAATCATTTTTGAATGGGAAATAGGGAATTAAATATTTCCATGAAAATTTAAGGTTGCATAGGACTTGAGTTATATAATATGAAATACCGAGTTATAATAAAGTGGGCTTTTGGAAAGTTAATAGGTCTGTAGCATTTCTTCTGCCTTAGTAATTTCGGGGACGAAATTCTTTTAAGGGAGAAGGAATGTAATGTCCCAGATTTTTAGCCTTTTAATATTGAATATTTAAAATAGTTTGAACACTGAATTAGAAAATTAATTATATTTTTATGTGAATTTATAGATTTAATATCGAATATATCGATTTACCGTAATACGAAACGACAATAACAGAATTCAGAATTAAAATTGAATCAAAATGATTATATCAATTAATATAAATCCTATATTGAATTAAAACGTTAATAATTATTTATTATCGATAAATCTATTTGTTTGGAAATAAGTTTATATTTTTATTGAATTTAATTACAATTGTCAATTTAAAATAATAACTCATGCATACAATCAAATAAATTTTTTAGAACCCGTTACATTCAGTCCAGAGTAGCAAACAACGTTGGAAACGTTGGTCGTTGTATTTAAATCAGAGTTTGAAACAACGCAATATTTTACACTGAATAGAATTGCATCAGTTCCAAAAAAATAAAATAGCCGACCAATACTGCAAAATCAAGCCGTCCTATTTCTTCAGATAGACCTGTTTTCCCTTCTCGAGCACAAATATATGTTTCCTTCTTTCATTATCTAAGGAACAAGATTTAATGGCTTGGGTACGAACTGTTCCCATCCACTTCTTTATAATGCAACTCATTTATCCTCCCATTCGTTCAATAGAGAGAAACCGCTTCCCTCTTTAAAACAAACTGAAAATTCCTCCATATAAAAATCATTCTAAAGAACAAAATCAAATGATTTCAAAACCGACGATTTAATTCCCTTAGGAACTTCATTCCTATAAATCTATTTTAGCATGCGATTCAATTTGCAGAGGGGAGAGAAGCTTGAATCTGAAGTCGCGGTTTTCTTAAAGCTTATAATCGCTGTGTACTCACGATTAGGGAAGAAAGGCTGTCGTGTTGTGATTAGTTAGGGGGTGTCGATGTCATGGTTAGTCGAAGAGGGGATTCCGACTTCAGTGAATGGTGTGAGGTTGGACATCGCAATTCTGAGGGATGCGACTTCATATAGTGGAGCTCGTGATTTTGAGGGGTTGAAGTTGAGCGATGGAAAGGCAACGTTGATGAGTGGTTCGAGTGCAGTGATGACAACGTGGTTTTGGGTTTTTGATGTTGATGTTGAAGGAGTGCGTTAGTTATTATGAGCGGGATGCTCGATGGAGTGGACATCTGGGTGATGTGGGGATTGACCGGACAACCTAGTGGAGGGGAGTGGATTAATGACTTTGGATGTTAAAACTGTGGAGAAAAGAGGTAATTTTCTCGACATAGAATGGTTGTTGCATTCGGGTTTAAAATAGGAATGGTGTAGGCTATGATGAAAGGGGGAGTCCTATCCTTGTTTTTGGGTGATAAGGATGCAAGGAAAAGGATATTGTTGATAACTGGTCTGGTGATGGATGGATGTGTGTCAGGGTGGTGCCTAGACAATGATGGTTGAGAGTAAGAAAAGGAATGAGTTGGAGAGTGTTTGTGAGTTGTTCGATAAATTGTCATAGTGGATTAGGTAGTGTGTTGGGGCTGATTTCAGCAAAACTGATCGATGATGGTTGAAGTGCTTCATTTTTGTTCGAGTTAATTGCATGAGCAACAAGGTACATGTTTTAAACAAATTTAAAAGATACATAGAGTTAAGTTATTTAATTTATAAGTTAGTTATACCATAGACTGTTTAATCGTTAATTAAAATCGATAATCATAGGTATAAAATAGGTTAATGCGAACGGATTCGTAGCTATGATGATATGGAAATAAACTGGGTACTCAACGCAAATAAAATCAAGGTGAGTAAATCTCACTTAAAAATTTATTTTTGTCATTAAATATATTGTTGGCTTCTTGAATGCATTTATAAATTGTTACTGCTATTATATACATATATATTAGTTATTTTGGCTTGGTTGTTGTGGCTATTATATATATTGATGGTTGGATATTTCCCACAGTACCATTAGCAGATGCCCGCAGTATCATTAGCGGATGACCCTATCACCCCATGATATATGAGTGGATGACCTTCTATACCGCGATATCCTGCCTTGAAGCAGGATTGGTATTATTTATGTTGTTTGACATCTATGGATGCAGGAAAACAGGTTGGAGGAATCCAACTGGATTCCTCAAATTTATTTACTATTGCTTACATATTTATGTACATGTGTGATGTGTGAATTGAATGGATAATTTATGTGTTTGGATATTAGAATATCACTGGCCCTAGATATTTATATTTAAAAATATTAAAAAGGGATTTTAAGATTTAAAAACGAAAAATTTACTTTTCGAAATGGAAATGGAATTTCGAATGGATTGAGAAATATTAACTTGTTTTAATAATAAAAACAAGTGGCTAAATTATAAATAATATTCTAAATGGAAAGAAAAATTTTCGTTTGATAATATTAGATTTTTTTTTAAATTCAAGTTTGGATTTAATAAGGAAATCTAAATTTCCAGAGTGAGAATTGGATTTCAAATAAGATTTGAAATAGGGACTTGTTTTTAATATTTAAAACAAGAAGTGAAATATATAAATGATGTTTACAAATAAACAAAGGGAATTTTTATTGGATAATTTATAAATTAAAATTCAAGGATAAAATTAAAAAGCGATTATATTGAATAGATCTGAAATTTAAAATTTAATATGAAAATAGATTCCATGTTTATATATAGGTATAAGTTATATAAAAATTAAATATTCCAAAATGGGATCAAGTTTAAAGTAAGTTATTAAAATGGAAGTTTATTTTAATATATGAAATAAAGAATTTAATTTATAAACAACGTTTATAAATGTGATGAAGTAATTTTCATCGGTCAATTTGGAAATTAATTTCCAAATGTAAGAAATGGAATAGATGGTGAATTTAAATCGGGTTTTTATTACAAGCTTTTATCAGTCTCAAGATAAGAACGTTATCGGTCAAGGTCTGAGAGGTAAATAAAATACCCCAACTTGAACGACTTCACTATTATCAAGGGATTATATTAGTTTGTAAGGGTGAAGGATGTTGAATTAATTTATTTATAAAAGAATTAATAATTGGAATTCGATTATATCGAATTTTATAAATAATTTAACTCCAGGGATTGGAATTATATATAAAAAATTGAGTTTTGAATAAATTTGTAACTGAGTTATGAATGTGGAATAAAATAATCAGTGAGTTGAGTAATCTGAATTGAAGTTATATTTGGATAATAGACTTAATTTATTTTTAATATTAGAGAACAGAGTTGGAATTTATTTATAAATGAAGTTTTAAATGTTTATATTTAATACAATTAAAACGAACTCGCCGCAACGCAATATTTAGTTATTTGGCGTTTCGAACTTCAATTGAGTATATAGAACTCAATATAAGTCGGAATTTGATAAAACAAGAAACGCCCAGACCTATTGAATAATAATTTTCTAATGGAAGAGAAAAATCTTAATTTTGTCGAATAGATTTAGAATCATGTCAAAATCAAATTTTCAGAAAACCGCGCGATAATCACTTTTGAACCATAACGGTTTATAAAATAAATTAAAAGGGTTTTGAATGAATAAAAATCCGAATTTACAATAGTAAAATCCAGTTTTGATTTATAAATTAAATATGAACTCAAGTGGAATATATGAAGTGATTTTTTGGAACAAAATTCAGATTTTTATTTATCGAATGAGTTTAACTAATTTCAAAAGGGATTAGTTAATAGAGTTTGGATTCGAATTTAACTTAGTTTAAATGAATTGAATTTATTAGTCGAGATTGGAAATTCGAATGTAAAACTTGGATTAGAAACTGGAAGTACGCAAAGAGATATAGTTTGAACTGAGTATAAATGAATACAAAGATATTTGAATGCGATATGTTTAAATTAAAAAGAGCATTAGGCAAAAGGAGCTAATTAAGGAAGTGGTTAGCAATTTTGGTAAAAAGGGTTGAATTGATTAAAATGAATTGGAAATGGGCGTATTTATGTTAAAAAGGTATGGGATAAAGAAAATGAAGAGAATGAAGAATATTATTAGTACCCGACAAAAAAATACATATTTAAATTTCCATATGAGTTTTATGCACCGAATCGACAAGTTGCTTGGCCTTTTGATCTTCTTTTTGAATGGAAAGGGCCTAAAGAGGCGAGTTGAGGTTTGAACTATTGACCGGTACAAAGGAGGTGCTGGCAAAATTTTCCGGAAGTTTAAGGAGTTAGAATATTTTTTAAAAATTTGGGAACTAGAAATCAATATAGAAAACATGATAAGGAAACAAACCTGAAATCTTAGAAAGGGCCAGTGATTATTTGATGTTAGAAATTTGGATGGATGTTTTGTTTTCCTCTGATAGTTAAAACACCGGCTATCAAAGATTTTTTTCATCATTGTCAATACGGAGAGACCGATTGGATTTAATATCCGAAAACCACTCTGTATAGGCATAGGCGTTGCGAATTAGATTATTTGAACATAATCGAAGACGGAGTAAAATGCAAGGGCTGTAAATGTTTGTCCGGACCCGGGATAACTTGTATGGACAAATGTCTAACAGTGTATTCCTAACAGATCACATAAGACGATATTTTCAAGGTGTTACGTCTGGTGGTGGAGAAATTCGTTTCTCTTAGCTTTTATACCCGTAATATTTTTGGAAGATCAGTTAATGATTTGACGGGTTTGACAATGCGGCATTCAAAGTAAATGGTGTCCATATGATGTAAAAAGATATACGTAGCCTCAAGCCTCAACAACCGGGAAATGACAAAAATTGTGCAGGCATCATGGCTTGATGGGTCATACCCAAGCAGGGTATATTTGTCACCGATCTAGAGAAAATTCATTATAAATTCTTCTTTCGATACTATATCTTGCGGATTACGGGTGGATGGCCAACAACCGTGGGTGACAATATATTCGCTACACTCAAGCTAAATGAGTGGACGGTCATGTGTGGTCGGGTTGCAAGATGTTCTTGCTAAACCCTAGTGTATCCCCTCTAGAGTACACTGATCGGGAGGTGGTCCCATGCCTTGTCATAGTTGGAATCCAATCTCCAATAAGCGCCCTACGATTTTTGATTTTATACTATATATATAGAGCGTGAGATGCAAGAGTTCTACTATTTGTTTATTTATTTGATTAGACATTATTATAATTTCACCGGATTTTGATATCAAAATGTTTTGGGTTATAGTAAGGTAAAAACTGTCTATGTTTATGTGTGGGCTGGTCTTACTATTATCCTTTTCTTTCGAAAGGATTTTCAAAATTAAACAATATGGTTGGAGTTTACTCACACCAGTCCCATGACTGACCCAAAGTTTATTTTTGTTTGCTTTCCCTAAACTCTTGGGTGCCCAAATTTGTATGGACAGTCAAGTGTTTTAGGCTTTTACAGATACACGCGGAGGAGCTTGAAGCAGGAGTCTTCATGGTTAGAAATTTAGAATTATTTTCCACTGTGTTGTATATATGTTGATCTCTGATAATGTTGTGTATATATGATACAAAATTTTGTATTTGAAAAGTTATGTTATATAATATATTTTATTCATTCCGCTGTGAGATTCTGTTTTGTTATTTCTATTCTTCTTCTATTTGTTTTTATTTCTTTAACCCTAGTGGCTCGTATTTCTATATTATTTGAGTTGGACATGTGTTTCATTAGTCAGCTCAGATAGTACGAATTTTCGGGCCACCATAGTTTATCCCCTTCCATCGTAATTCCTCTCGTTCTCGCTGGAACCCATCATCGGAGGAAAAAATTGCCCATCGCACCACCTAGGTTCCATCGGATCTCGATCCAACCCCACGACGTCGACCGCCTTCGCACCTCCCCCCATTGCCCAGCAGCCATAACGACGCCCCCATCTCCCTGAAAATGGCATTCGAACGGGCCCCCTTCGAGAGCGAAATCCGATCGTCTGAGCTCACAACCGTTGATCACCACCATATCATTTCAAAGTTCTCGAAGAGCTCATCCATTTTTATTTAATGAGTTTCAGAATTTATTGCGTGGATTTTTCGAAAATTGAAGAAGAAGATTCGAGCACCCATGGCCATCGGTTTAAAATGGCGGCTAGGATTTCTAAGTAAAGGGGAGGGGGGGTTTATAGAAAATTGTTTTATATATTATTATTATTTAAATTCCAAAAAGTGTGATTTTGCATTCGAACTCCAAATCGAACCCAACGACCAATGCCCTAGCTAATTACTCCCGTTCCGAACACAATTGAATATGTTTGGTAAGCCAATTCGATCGTTTCGATCAGTTTTCATCAAAATTAAAATATAAATTAATATAATGGTTAATATTGAATTTCAACATATATTTTAATTTACTAGGGCCACATACTAACTCCAAAAATTATAGATAAATAAATCTAGTTATGTTTTGATGATACGGCCCTAACAAAACTAATTTCGTCAAATTTGGAGGTCGTTTAAAAAAAGGCATTTTTTTGGTCGATTAAATTCAATAGAATCTACCAAACGCGTTTAAATTTACAACAATCACATATTAATTCCAAAAATTATGAAATTTGTAATTTAACAATAATTTGACAATCCGGATCCAACAAAATTGGTTTCGTCGAAAGCGGTGGTCATTTGCAAAATGGCTATTTTTAGGGCCTATATATTATATTAAAAATATATATAAATTCCATAGCGACTATTTTGAATTTTAAATTGGACATAAATTTCAATTTATAAAGTGAAATCTCAATATTTCATATTCGTTAGAAAGATATAATTAAATAGATTATAGCATTTCTTGTTTTACTGAAATCCGATTTATTTTTCATTCTGTACATTCATTTAAAGTTTAAAATCGAATTTTCAAACTACCATGCCATTTCAGGCTCGTTTTATAATTAAAATAAATTTATATGTTCTAAATTCGATTTAAATAAATTTTAAATCGTTATTATTAAAAATAAATCATTTTAAATATTCAAAATCCATTAAAATAGCTAAAATAAAAGATTTAAATTGGTTCAGAAATCCCGGGTTGTTACAATCTCCCCCACTTAGAATCTCTTCGTCCTCAAAAAGGAATGCAGCTGAAAGTTATTTAACTAACCAACTCAACTTTCATTCTTCAACTTTTCAGTTTCTAAGAACTTCCTAATTTCTCAAAAGTTGGCTAACACCCTAAATTTTCGAAAAATTTCGCCATAACCTCCTTTGTACGGGGAGGGTTTGAAAATTTTATTGGGCCATATTGGGCACCCAATAAATCAATAAAAAGCTTACACATGTTTTATGGCCTATCTATCCCTAAGGGAGATATGTAAAAAGTCATAATCTCGTACCTTGCCCTAGTGTTGGAAATAAAATAATCCATGTACCTTAATTAACAACAAGAGAGACGTGAATTATTGTCATTTTTCTAGACCTGTGTAGGGTTTTTATTAAATCCTTCCCTGAGCACCGTTACATGTATTCTTAATTAAGTCCATACTTCTGTTTAACCTGTAATTTAGTCATCGCCATACAAGCATCTCGCCTGTATGGTAAATCAAACTTCGTCATATAAGCGACAAATGCTTATATGGAATATGATATAATATGTTGTCTTCATGCAGTATGCCATGTGATGTAATTCAAAATTTATTTATTGCTATCCCATGGCTTGGTTTATAATCTCACACAGAACAACCATCACAACACATCCAATTTCATTCACAGTAGTTTATATAACAATAAAATTGTGCAACCAACTCATTAAGGTGCACCTGTTTGTCGGGCACGCATTTTATTTCTTTACTCAACAACGAATCCATTAACCTGTACAACATATATATGTACATGTCTATGTATGCAATTCCAATCAATTTTCAATTCAGTTCTACTTTATATTTGACTTGGCTTTACTTATCATTCATTTATTTATTTGTTTTATCAATTCAATATTTTCATTAGTTAAATTAATTATCACACAACCCAACCAACTATAATTTTGTTAATTAAATTTGCAAATGCATAACTTTTATATATTCAAAAATCATATTTCAATGCCAAATCACAAATAATAGATTCTAACTATGTTTTGGTTCTCACACCAGTCAATTGGAAATATATAGATATCCCACTTTCAAAACTCGAACATAATTACTGGTGATGCACATGTTATCATCAGTATCATCTCCGGGCGACTAGAGTGTGATTCTATATCTATCCAGTATATTTGAGACTTCAAATACATGTGGATCAGACGTATATTAAAAATCTCCTTATACCCGATAGTCCAAAATCAATATATAATAAATAATAAAATACGTATAATTTTCAAAATTAAAATTGTATTTATAAATAATACTCTTCAAAATCATTCTAGGATACTACTGATCCTATCTCTAACGAGTCATTCTTATAGGATGTTACTAATCCTGTCTCTGATGAATTCTTTCGTTTGGTTCTAATGTGCCTTGTTCTCGAGCTCTGTAAACCAAAGCTCTGATACCAACTGAAACGGCCCAGACTTCCCAATCCCCGAAGAGACGAAGGAGCCCGAATTGCTTTGAAACAAGACGCAACAGATTGCAAACAACAGATACTTTCATTGCTATTACAACAATTTACATCAGAGTACAAGAATATCAGAGTTCAAGTGAATAATAATTTACAGCGGAAAATATCAGAGTTTTAAATTACAAAGCAGTGGAAAAATAATACATAAGTATAATGTACAGAAACATCAACAACCACAACTGAAAGAAATACACGGACACAAAGCTTTCCGAATATTGCTCTAGCTATAATTCGAGATCCTGTGTAAAGAAATATCTGCAAAACCGAAACTTGTGACTGCCCGTGTGGAAAATATAGGCACCTAGAGTTTAGGTAGAAACAATAAACTCCGAGTCAGTCATGGGACTCGTGTGAGAACAAAATAGTTATTAGCTTTTTATTTTAAAGTTAGGTAAATCACGAGACCACGCCATATAACACGGAACGAGTTTATCCCCTATGAATACTAGTGTATAAAACAAACAGCGCAATGCTAAACAGAAAATTGAAGCTATTATAAGACTCAGGTCCCATCACACAATGAACGCAATCGAGGATAGAGTTTTGCCTTATAATAGCCAAATATGCTTGATACGCGAAATTTCATCTTTTATTATTACTATAAGTGAAGAAATCAACTTCAAATATAAATGTGTCAATCATAGGCAGCGTAAGTACCATTATATTACGCCGTCGTATAGGTTTACAACTAAAATCGGAAAATTGCATATTGGAAATTGAGTTTCCATCTATGAACCGAGGCAAGGGATCTTCCTCACCGATTTCGAGACACTCTAGCAAATGCCTCAGGATCACACCTACGGGCAACCCTTGGATCTTCATGGCCGGTCATCCGTCGATGATTAGTTATGCCATGAACTATATGTTAGCCGGTTCTATCGAACCTCCAAAATGGTTAGTCTAGTCGACCAATAAAGAGCCACTAGGTACTCAAATCATATTCGAGCCTTTCAATCAGCCTAAAGTCCGTGGTACCTCGCTTTCCGTTATAAAGTTTTTCCAACATCCACATAAGTAAACAGCCTGGGCTCCATACCATGACGTTACTCGTAGCTAGAACTAACATATGTTCATATTCATGTAGTCACTATCCCGTTTTTGGTTCATAGTGGGAAGTGAAGCTCATGAATTAACGCTACACAAAGCTATGCTATTTAAAGCTGTGCTTTGATCATCAACCACAAGGCTCTGCTTTTTAAAAATAAGCCTTGATCATTTGCATCTCAGCATGCCACATTGTCCATCCATACTATACCACTGATTTCCACCAATATATAATCTCTAAGCTCGTACGTCTCAGAGAAGGGTGTTAAGCAAGGGAATAAATTCTCTGCCACCAAACAGATATATATTTAGCAGAGATCAACAAATACAGTACAAAGGAATACAATGTAAGGTATACCATCCATTTGCAAGTCCGTTTAGGTCTGAACAAAACCGGAGGCACCTTATTCCTCGTCCTATATGTCCAGTACAGGAGAGAGGCCCTCGCATATCTGGTCGATCTCCAAGTATGTCTGGACGATCACCACTTATTACCTTGTCTTGGGTGTACATCCCAATCAATACATCAGTAATCATCCAAATGATGTGAAGATCTACGGTCTTCAACCACTGTCTTCATCGTTGAATTTCAATCGTCGTATTAATTATTCAGAATGGGTTAAACACAGTGTTTTCCGTATAATTCGCATATCTTATAATCAAGTGCTATAAAAACACATCATATGCCTCATTCCAATTAAGAATATTATTTTATTCAAATATTCACATATTTAGGGAAAGGTTCCCATTAATTTTATCAAAGATAATTTCTTTTAAATTTTCTCTTTAATCTTCCTTTTGATATCGTTTTCAAAAGATTTTATTAACTAGTCGGGATTATCAAGCCTTACCGAAGTAACCATTTGTTTTATTTTCCAATCCCAACCTATTCATCCCATGGAGAAAAACTGGTAGTACTCCGTATCTAACACCCACTGTGCTATTGGTAAAATTAATTACCATTTCTTATTTCAAATCTAATTCAAGATTTAACTGTTGCCTGGAGTGTAAATGATGATACTCCATTCTCGATCATTTCATGAATTCGATAAATCTAATTATCCCATTCCCATTTCCATCTAATTAAAGATTCATTAAAACTCCACCTTGGTTTTAATATCACAAATCATTACTTTATGATTATTCAACTTTAAGAAATTAATATTTTCTTTAATTGGGTTAATGAATCAATGTCATTAAAAATACAGTTCACAACAAAACCAAATCAACTTCCATTAAATATGGAATCTTCACAGAAAACATATAAATATATAATCGATATAAATTTTCATATCCGACTAATAATATAAATGGAATAATGACAAAGCCTTTTAAATTCCATATATAGTAACGGTCTTCCTTCACAGAAGCTCATCTTTATTATTACCAAATCGAATTCCATTCAACTCCAATTTAATGTATTAAATTGGAAAATTTTACTTTATAAAATTCCATTAATCTTAACTAAAAAAATTATAAATTTCAAATCATATCTTCACCGTTAATTGGGATAAAGAACAAAAGTTGTTTAAAACATCATTCACAGTAAATCCAAAATTCAATTTCAATTTAGTTCCAATTAAATTAATTAATTAGTGAACTTTACTAAATCTTAATTAAGAGATTTATTCTTTTCTCAGCTGGGTTTTAAGAATAGGGTTATTTAAGACACCATTCATGACAAACCTGAAATCCAATTTAATATTAAATACAAGGCTCAGAGTAGAAATTGTATCGTCTTTTATTCAATATTAAATTCTAAAACCAACAAATATCGTATTGGGAATAATGATATATATATATATATATCTTCCAAATTCATAGACGATATTTGTATAGTCACGGAATTCAATATCGAAATATTCCAAAGATTATTTCCATTCCAATATATTCGACGGAAAATTCTGGTTATTTAAAAACCCCCTTTTTCAAATCCAGTTTATTTATTTAAAATTCGTTTGGATTATTATTGTTGTTATCAACTAGTTCATTTCGATAAAATATATATTTTTGTCTTTTCAAAAATAGAATTTTTTATTCAAAACCTTTCCAAATCATTTATTATGATTTGACACAATTTTCCCATATTTTTAATAATTTTATTAAGGCCCTTACAGTCGGTTTCCAATAACGGCCACCGAATTGCATCCATAATGACCTTTTTTGAAATTGATTTGGATATATTTTAAAATCCAACCATTCAAATTTAAATCTATTATATTCGTTAGAAAGATCTTTTTGATAGGGACCCGACGGTTCTGGTTTTAGGAGAATCTGATGGTCGGATCTCCCGTTAGATCAATTTGAAGTTAATGGTTGAAATTCGCAAATGGTCGCTGCGCGACACGTTCTATTCAAGCCATTATAAATATACAATATATATCATCCATTTCCGTTTCAAACGTATTTTATAAATCGTTTATAAATTCATTTTAAAACGATTCCAACTTCATTTTCAATCTTTAAATCAAAATTGAATATTCCATATCATTAAAATATTAATATTTTAATATTTTCAAAATATCTGATTTTGAAATCAAATCTTTTCGATATTCATTTTAAAATGAATAAAATCAACAGAAAAATCTGTTCGAGTGAAAATAGTGCAAATCAACTTAACTTAGCTTCGTTCACTTTAATATTTTCGTGTCCATCCAAAATCGGACATCAAAACCATATTTCTGATTATTTACTGAATATTATTTTAAAATATTTTTTATCTCTAAATCGGAATGCGACTCAATCAATTACCATATAATTTCAGTTATATGGATTTCATACATCTCATGTATTCAACAATAACGATAAATAATCACTAAACATTCAAACATCATTCATGGTGCATTCTTCAACTATATAAGCATTAAAATAAATAAATAATGCTCACCACAGTCTGTCAACCAGTCGATTGACATACAACTAAACAATTGGGATTAGTGTATGTCGAATATCATCCCTAATACCCTGCGGGGTTTTCAACCAACAAATACTAATTATTATTTGATCATTTGGGCAATGTGTAAAAATTATCGTCCTAATCTAGATCAGTTAAATATATGTACATAAACAGGCCGTCCGACTTGTAAATGAATATTTATTCCATTTCAAATACCCTAAATATATTAACATTTTTTCTAACATATTAGATACCACAAAATCACAATCACAACACACAAATCACCAAATCATTCATATAAATAAATACTCAGCTACCCAATGCCATTTACTGTAACGGCCCGCCCCGCACCAGTCGACATTTCCAATGAAAGTGCGTTGTGTCAATGCCCAACCAGCATGGGACAGTCGCCCAAGAAAGAAAAAGAAAGGAATTTGGACTAGCAAGGAACCTATAGAATGTCTCACAGCGCATGGGATAAAATATAATAATAACATACTTTGACATAAATAGGCGAGACAGTGTATAAGCTGAAAACTAAACATCATAGCAGCAGAAAATACAAATACAGCTTATGTTCCACATCATCATTATTACAACTTTTGAAAACTGTCTCTAAAGCAAAGCAAAGGAAAGGTACACTACTAATGCCCAAAGTAGTGACCAGCAGCGACACAGGGAGAATATCTATATATATCACACGTAGGAGCCTCCTGCTTGTCTCCGGTACAACTACTCGTGCATACCACCTAACCTGTCTCTAGTCTGCCCGTTTAAGAGCACTTAGAGTGATAAAAAGAGACATAAAACTTTGGGTCAGACAAAAGTCTGGTATGAGCGATAAGCAGCAAAATAGAACAATAACAGGTATACTAAACCATACCTGAATCTGGACCTGCATCCAAAGAGTTAGCACAACATACCACTCAATACTCTAAGGTGCCTCTAAACATAAGGTGTAAAGAATATGGGGTGGGGGTGTGCATGACATAGTGATGGCAAACAATCAATCATAGCAACCATCCTCACATCTCTCACTAAGTGCATAAAGCATACGATATCCACCACTTTTATCACTAGATCCATCGAGGTAGTGACGGAGTCTGACTTGTATAACTATTGCTACCACCAAGTTTGCCCCATGGAGTCACGACTTAATTCTTACAAATGACCCCACCTCATTGATCCATAGCCAGTAGTCCTACCTAGGCCACTGCGGCCCTGAATCCGTCCACATACCCCGCACTCCATAGTGATCCAAAGTTATAGACATCGATAACCCCTTAGCACACGTCCCATAGCAAAGCCCAACACATGAAGTTAACCCGTTGGTTCCCAACTGGATCTTGAGTACATACTTCCTACTTGGGCTACCTTTGCATCTCGGGTTTTGGTCATCATCTCCGAATCGGTCTTCATTCAGTTCGTGATCATCATCTAGGCTCGGATTCCCATCGATTCGTAGCACCCTCTCCAGATCGGTTCGATTCGTGGTGTCCTTCCTCTAGCGGTTCGGGTCGGGGTCCACACCTCCTGGAGGTTCGGTTCGTGGAGAGCTCCTCTGGTTCGATCCTCCTTCCCAAGCACTTCGGATCGGGTCGTGGTGCCAACTCCATTGGGTTCAGATCGGATGAAGCAACGGTTCGTGACTTGCTTTCTTAGACAGTTCGTGGTACTCAAGCTAAAGTGGTTCGGATCGTATGGATCCCCGGGTGAGTGGGTCGGTGCGGTGCCACCATCCACGAGCGGGTCGGTTCGGGGTTCAAGGGATCCGATCCGATCTGATCTCTGCACATTTCCTGCACTTTGTCCAGCTTCCAGTTTACACCATTCGACGGCGTTTTCGACCAATCTAACTTCTCTAAACAATCACAAATCACTCCAAACAGTCATAGCGACATAGAGGACTAACCATAAACACCAAAACAATAATTTGATAGGTTAAAATGAATCAAACATCGCCAAAATCCCATATTTTCCCTTAAGCATGATTAAGAAAAACGAATGATATGATAAACAAAACTTAACCAAATTAACCAAATTTTCTAACAGAGGCATAAGACAATATTTTGAAATTTATAAATATTTTTCTAGATTTTTAACATGCATAATTTCGTTAATTAACACTAATTACCCTAATTAACTGTAACTAGTGTAAAAACAATGCTAATCACTCACCTTAGCCAAAATAAGATATAAAAAATCTGAAATGATTCTCTGTTTGGCGTTGTTCCCAAGGCTATACAACAGTTCTACCTTGATTTTTGTGCTAATCCGCTTTGATTTGATGTAAATTTGGCTTAATTAGCGATTATAAGGTGATTTGGGGTGTTTTAGCAAGTGGAGGCCATTACTAGGGTTCCAAGAATGAAAGTGCCAGCTGAAAATGTGTCTAAAGAAATGTTTTCTAACCCTAATCAGCCCCTATATACCCCTAATCCTGAAATCCCCAAATGGGCCTAGCTGTTAACTACCTAATTAAGTCCGGTTAAGCTGTTTTTCACCTCCTAAACCTTGTTTCAGCCATATCCCCCAAACGGTAAGTCCGTTTTTCACAAATGACCACTCTACGGAAAGGTAAAACTTCATTTGGATCTAATGGAAATGGTTTCAAGTCAAAACTCCTTTCCAATCAAAAGTTATGGCCGAAACAAGATCAGTTAGGGGCAAAACAGTCGTTTAAAAATCGGCAAAAATCATGAACATGGGAAATGACCCCAATAGTCGTCTCCGAAAGTTACATGACAATACGACTTCGTATGTAAAATAATTAATACTCTGCAATCCTTCGATGCGTAGAATGCGGGTCGTTACATTCTCCCCCCTTAAGAAATTTCGTCCCCGAAATTCCTTAGCCCAAAACATACAAAGGATCCTGCATGCCTACCAATCATTAAAAAAACAATAAAGCATACAAAACAGCACAACAAGCCTATCCTAGCATGCGGTTTATTAGCAAGGGAGTACTATTCCAATATAAAAACCTTACTAGGCAAAGAGTTCTGGATACTTCCTCCTTATATTCTCTTCTGTTTCCTAAGTACAGTCTTCTTCATCGTTACCCCACTGAACTTTGACCAGCCTCACCGCCTTCCTTCGAAGTTGTTTTGTATCGTTCCCAACAATACGCATGAACCTGTGGTTCCCAACCGCCTTGGGTTCAACCTCGATATCATCCAACTGATCCGGTGAAATAGTCACATTAGGGTCGTGCACAAACTTCCTTAACTGTGAAACATGAAATACATTATGAACTCCCGCCATCTTGTCTGGCAATTCAACTTTATATGCCAAATTCTCAATTTGCTCGAGAACTAGGAATGGTCCAACAAATCTTGGTATTAACTTGCCTCTTCTGCCAAATCGTATCACGCTCTTTAACGGAGAAATTTTGACAAATACCAAGTCGCCAATGGAGAACTTTAAATATCTTCTTCTCTTATCAGCATAACTCTTCTGCTGCCTTGGGCAGTCTTCATTCGTTGTTGAATAATCTTGATCTTGTCTGAAATTTCTCTTATCACATCTAGTCCAAGCACAAACTTCTCACCAGTTTCTAACCAACATGACAGTGAGTTGCATGGTCTTCCATACAAAGCTTCAATTGGAGCCATACCAATACTAGATTGATAACTGTTATTATATGCAAACTCTATTAGATGCAAATGGTCATCCCATGATCCACCAAAATCTAATATGTAAGATCTCAAGAGATCTTCTAACATTCGATTCACCCTCTTTGTCTGACCGTTGGTTTGAGGATGGTACGCGGTACTTAGATGTAATTCTGATCCTAACGCCTCTTGTAAGCTCTTCCAAAATCCACTAGTAAACAATGCATCTCGGTCGCTCACAATGCCTTTGGGTATTCCATGAAATCTCACTATCCACTTCATATATAGTTCCGCTAACTTAGTTGTAGTTCTATTCGACTTAACGGGTATGAACCTTGCACTTTTAGTCAATCGATCTACAATTACCCAAATGCTATGATGACCTGATCTAGTCCTTGGTAAACCGTCGATGAAATCCATCGAGTCTTGTTCCCATTTCCATTCTGGAATTTCTAATGGTTGCAACAAACCACTTGGCTTCTTTTGCTCAGCTTTAACCAGCTGGCAATTCATGCATTTGGATATAAACTTCCCAACGTCTCTTTTCATCCCTTCCCAGTAGTAGGTCTGCTTCATGTCTCAATACATCTTGTTACCACCGAGGTGTATAGTCAGTTTTGAGTGATGACATTCTCCAAGCACTTCATCTCTTAGTCCATTGACATTGGGTACAACCAGTCTTCCACTCTTTCTAAGCCATCCATCTCGATCAAGCCTATACTCGCTCATCTCCTCATCGATGACCATCTCTAACATGGAGATGATTTTCAATAAGTTAGGATCGTCCCTCTGACTGGCACCAATCTGCTCAATCAAAGTGGGTCTGACCGTCAAACTTGCTAATATTTCTGGATCCAATTCGCACTTTGGTCTAAAATCATACCCAGCGATGTACTCCAGTTGCTTCCATTCCAGAAACAAAGCCCCTAAACTGGCATGTCTTCTACTCAATGCATCAGCTACCGCATTGCCCTTTCCTGGTGTGTATGCGATATCGAAATCGTAGGAAGTCAAGAATTCTAACCATCTTTGCTATCGAAGATTTAGACCTTCTGAGAGAAAAGATACTTTAGTGACTTATGATCTATAAACAAATCGAATCTTTCTCCTAATAGATAATGTCTCCACATATTCAACGCGAATACGATCGCTGCTAATTCCAAATCGTGGGTAGTGTATCTTCTCTCGTGCGGTTTCAATTGCCGACTTGCATAAGCTACAACCCTACCTCTTTGCATCAGTACTAAAACCTAGTCCGGTACCACAGGCATCTGTGTATACTGTCATCTCTTCATTCCCTTTAGCGATGACTAATACTGGTGCACATTTCAACTTGTCCTTTAGACTCCTGAATGCATTCTCACACTTTTCGTCCCAAACGAAAGCTTGATTCTTCTTGGTCAACTGAGTCAACGGTGCAGCTATCTTGGAGAAGTCTTGGATAAACTTACGGTAATATCCAGCTAATCCCAAGAAACTTCTTATGTCTGTTGCATTCTTGGGCATAGACCAATCTTGTATCGTAGTCACCTTCGCAGGGTCCATGGCGATACCATTCCCTGAAACAACATGGCCCAAGAATCTCACTTCCCTCCTCCAGAAGCGGCACTTAAAAAACTTTGCTTTCAATTGGTGTTTTCTCAACGCCTCCATCACAATCTTTAAGTGTTCCTTGTGTTCTTCCTCTGTCCTTGAATAAACAAGTATATCGTCCACGAACACAAGAACAAACTTATTTAACTGATCTCTAAAATATCTATTCATAAGATCCAAAAAATATGCTGGTGCATTGGTCAACCCGAATGGCATGACCAACCACTCATAAAATCCAGACGGCGTCCGAAAGGCCATTTTAGCTATACTCTCAGCTTCCACTCTAAGCTGATGAAAACCTGTCGCGAGATCCAACTGGGAGAACACTCTCGTGCCACTCAACTGATCAAACATGTCATCTATCCGTAGTAGAGGATACTTATTCTTCCTCGTCACCTTATTCAATTTGCGGTAGTCCACACACAAACGAAGAGAACCATCTACCTTGGTAGCAAACACAATTGGTGCTCCCCACTCAGAAACACTTCTTCTAATAAATCCCTTCTTCAAAAGATCGCTTACTTGCACCCCGAGCTCTCGCTGCTCCCTTGGTGCCATACGACGAAGTGGCATCACTATAGGTTTGGCATCTTTCACCAAATCAATACAGAACTCAATCTCTCGGTGTGGTGGAAGTCCGGTCACTTCCTCGAAGACGTCCGGATACTGGCCAACCACGGGCACATCTGACAACTCATCATGCGAGATGTCGAGGGAATTTAGAAAACTAGTCATTACCCCATCACTAGGTAGACCACCAAACACTACCCTCTGCCCATCATCCGCTCTAACTATCACCAAAACAATCACAAACAAACATGCATCTATGACTCGATAAGACCACATTACGACAAATCATGCTAAGGCTAGTCGAACCACCAATTGGGTTCGTCACTGATAAAGGTCTATCGACTATCTCAGGTTCCAATCCCAACCTATCTACCAGGTCACTAGATATGAAGGAACAGGAAGCTCCGGTATCAAACAATACTGAACAGGAACATCATAAACAGAAAGCATAACTTGAATGACGACATTCTTTTCTTTCTCCGCCATAGTTGGGGCATTCGGCGAAGTAGGTACAGTATCGATAGTATATGCTTTCACAATCTTCTTTTCTTTAGGGGGTTGCAGACACTTATCCTTGTGTTGTCTCACTTGGCCACAGTTGAAGCACTTCCTGTCCGCTGGCTTGGCCCGACATTCTTTGGCATAGTTGTCCTTCTTACCCCAGCTGAAGCACTCAACATCTTTCTTATTCTTTTTCTTCTGGCCATCCTTGGTCTTATTCTACTTTCTCTTACTCTGAGAACCATTCTTGCCTCCACTGCTTGCTTGTGGCTTTGGCTCCTCTGCAGATGCAACCTCAGTCTTTGACTTAGGGTATAGACTCTCTGATCTCAATGCTTTCCCTACAATCGATTCAAACGTCTCATCGATGTGGATAATAAGCCTTTCCCCCAAGTACTAATCCAAGCCTGTTATGAACTTCTCATTTTTCTTCTCGGGAGTGCCAACGAGGGATAATCCATACTTCGATAAAGTATCGAACTCTGCAATGTACTCCAAGACTGCCCTACCATTCTGCTTAAGCTCCAGAAATTTCCTAAACAACTCTGACTTCTATGCAGCTAGGATGAACTTATCACTGAATCAGGACTTAAACTGATCCGTAACCTGATCCTCAGGGGTAGCTGCCTTAATAGCGTTCCACCAATTCATCGCCCGTCCTTGCAGCTGATGGGATGCTAACTTTCACTTCATCGCATCCTCGATACCCAAGTCTTCAAAGATACGCTCACAACTATCCAACCAATCTTAAACATCCGTGGACGATTCCATTTCATGGAACGGCTTTCCACCAAGACTAGTGTAATCCTTGCATAGTTTGGCGAAATCGGCCCTAGGCGCAATCCTTGCATAGCTTGGCGAAATCGGCCCTAGGCGCTTGCACCGCTGCACCACCACCATTAACAACATTGGGAACTGCCCTCTAAACGTCCCTAAGCATCTCTTTAAAGAAGTCAGTGAACATAGTCCTTATGTCAGGAGCATTCCCACTATTGGCTCCTCTACCAGCACCCCTCGTATATCGACTCATCGTTCAATCTGTAAACAGAAACGATTAACCATCCTCTTTGTGGTGTCAGTGCAGTGCGACTTCATCCTTAGCCATACTAATAGTATATATATAGCTTTTTACAACCAAAATAATCACAAATACGCACTCTCATATACGTATTATCTCTCCCTGGCGTCTTTCCCTAGGTTAACTACGCATCCTCGCTCTGATACCAAATGTGACGGCCCGCCCCCGCACCAGTCGACATTTCCAATGAAAGTGCGCTGTGCCAATGCCCAACCAACATGGGACAGTCGCTTAAGAAAGAAAAAGAAAGGAATTTGAACTAGCAAGGCACCTGTAGAATGTCTCACAGCGCATGGGATAAACTACAATAATAACATACTTTGACATAAACAGGCGAGACAGTGTATAAGCTGAAAACTAAACATCATAGCAGCGGAAAATCCAAATACAGCTTATGTTCCATATCATCATTATTACAACTTTTGAAAACTGTCTCTAAAGCAAAGTAAAGGAAAGGCACACTACTAATGCCCAAAGTAGTGACCAACAGCGACACAGGGAGAATATCTATATATATCATACGTGGGAGCCTCCTGCTCGTCTCCGGTACAGCTACTCGTGCATACCACCTAACATGTCTCTAGTCTTCCCATTTAAGAGAACCCAGAGTAATAAGAAGAGACATAAAACTCTGGGTCAGACAAAAGTCTGGTATGAGCGAAGATAATTTCGAAATATTCCAAAGATAATTTCGATTCAAATCCATTCCAATTCATATATTGGAAATTCTGGTTATTTTAAAACCATTTCAAATCCAATTTATTTATTGAAAAATAATTGGATTATAATTCTAGTTCATAACTAGTTCATTTCGACAAAAATCTATTTTTATCTTTTCAAATATGGAATTTTTCATCCCAATTCTTTCCAAATCATTTCTTATGATTTTATACTAATTATTGATATTTTTAATAATTTTATCAAGGCCCGTATAGTCGATTTCCATAAACGGCCATCGAATTGCACTTACAATGACCTTTTCCAAATTTGATTTGGACATAATTCCAAATCCAACCATTAGATTTCAAATCAATAATATTCATTAGAAAGCTCTTTTCAATACGAACCCAACGGTTCTAGTTTTAGGAGAGTCCGACGGTCGGATCTTCCGTAATGTCCATTCGAAGTCAATGGTTGAAATTCGCGAACTGCCACAGCGTGGCGCGTTCTATTCAGGCCATTATATTATGTATATAATATATATAATATATATTTCGTCGATTTCCATTAAATACATATTTTATAAATTGTTTTAAACTCATTTTCAAAACGATTTCAATTTCATATTCAATTTCAAATCAAAACTGAATATTCCATATCATTAATATATAAATGATAATATTTTCAAAACCTTAGATTTTGAAATCAATTCCTTTTCGATATTCATTATAAAAATGAATAAAATCGATATAAATATCATTCACGTCAAAATGGCGTTAATCTAATCAACACGGCTTTATATATTTAAATATATTTACGTCCATCCCAAATCGGACATCAAAATCATATTTTGATCCTTTACCGAATATTATTTTAAAAATATTCCTTATTTTAAAATATTCGTTATTTTAAAATATTCATTCTTTTTGAACTGGAAGCAGACACAGTCAATTAACATATAATGTTATTTATATAAATTTCATACAACGCATGTATACAACAACCATGATAAACAATCAACCATCATCCAGAGTGCATTCTACACTGCATAAGCATTAAATATAAATATTCAACGCTTACATAGCTTGTCAACCAATCGATTGACATACAACTAAATATTGGGATTAGTGTATGTCCAATATCATCCCAATACCTGTATGGGGTTTCAATCAATCAAACACAGGTTTTATTTGTGCAGTTGGGCGAAGTGTAAAATTTATCATTCCAATCAATATCAATAAAATGGGTGTACATAAACAAATCGTCTGATTTGTAAATGAATATTCATTTTCAACTCAGGAGAATTCTATCCCGTTCTTTTATACGTTAAAAATTATATTTTTAATGTTAAAATATTTATTTCAACACCTTACTATTTTAGCAGTTCATTCATTCAATAAAAATGTTAAAAAACTAACACCTTTTATTTCAGAAAATTTCGGCATTATAACGGCTCGATATCGAAATCGGGTAATGTCTAGCATTACCCCTCTCTTGATATTGGCTCGTGCCATACATGCATAACAACTCAATCAATTCAATTCAATTCCAATCCCAAACCAATTCAAACAAAAAATCAACCAAACCAAACAATCAAATAAGTCGTCCATGGTCTGTGGACGACGGGGAGCAGTTCATATATGCAGTCATAAAATAAATAATTGTACAAAGAAAATTATAGTGAGGAGTTCTCACCTCTGGGTTCCACTCCGCAGTTTCTATTTCTGAATTTTAGAACCGTCTGGATTTTCCCAACTTCCAACGCAATCTTTTTAACATTGTTCATATTAAAAATCACATTTTTACATCGCTTTATATAATTAAAAATCACTTCTTTTTCTTTTATACATATAAACAAAAACCTTTATATGTAAAAATCACATTTTTATACCATTACTTTATAAATAAAAATCGTATTTTTATTTCAATACATATATAAAAATTATATTTTTACAACGCTTCTTTCTATATAAAAATTATATTTTTATATCGTTAAATTCATAATAAAAATCGTATCTTTAAAACGATGTTCACGTTCTTATCTAGCTTTCATATCTATAAAAATCGAATTTTTATCTAGCTTTCATGTCTATAAAAATCGAAACTTTATTCTAGTAATTCATATGTAAAAATCAAAACTTTTCTCTAGTTATCCATATAAAAAAATCAAATTTTTATTCTATGTACACATTAAAAATCAAATTTTTATCTTCAAAAACCATAAATTCATATATTTATAAAAAGTATATTTTTATCTACATAAAAACTGATTTTAATAATGCCCTTAAATTAAATTAAATTAACTTTTTAAAATAAACACTTACGTATTTTCGATTATAGGTGAAAACCCTTAGATCGCCTCCACCCTTTTCTGATCCTCGCTCGAATTGGGCTTTACTGGTCGAATCTAAGAAAAAAGGGAGCAAAGTGGCGGTTTTGTGGGGTGTTGGGCGTCGAACGGAGGGAGGAAGAGGAGGGTAGGGTCGCGGATAGATCAGGGGGTAGGCTGGGTGGAGGCGGCGTCGGCCAAAGGGTGGCCGCGAGTGTCGATGGTTTGGGGGGGGGGGCTTCGTGGTGCTCGCGATTTTACAAAGGGGGAAAGGGGATGGAGGTGGAAACGAGGAGGGGGGAAAAGAGTCGCCGGCGATGGCACCGTTGGAGGTGCATGAGGAGGGAGGGGTCGTCGCTGTTTTGGGGGAGGCGCATTTTCCTTTTTTTGGTTTAGGTTAAAAAAATTAAAATAAACGGGGGCTGAGAGAAAGAGAAAGGGGTTGGAGAGTTTTAATTTATATTTATATAATTTAATATTATTATTTTCCAAACACGTTGACTTCTTATTCGAACTTTAACTGAGGCCCAACGACTGTCTCCCTTAGCTAATTACCCCCATTCCGAACACATTGGGATATGTTTCGTAAGCCAATTCAGGTGTTACGATCAGCTTTCATCAAATATAAAATATAAATCAATACATTTTAAATTTAAACGCACATTTCAATTTACCGGGGCCACATACTGACTCTGAAAATTCCAGAAAAATTATTTCCAGCTTTGTATTGACGATATGGTCCTAACAAAACTGATTTCGACAAATTTGAAGATCGTTTGAAAAATGGCCAATTTCTGGTCGATCCAAATTGACTGAAACTGACAAAACACTTTTTCTTTTGCCATGCCCGTATATTGATTTTAAAAATTATGAAAATTGGAATGTAGCAATAACTTGATATGCCGGATCCAACAAAAGTGGTTTCATCGAAAACGGAGGTCGTTTGCAACATGGCTATTTTTAAGGGCTAAAATTCCATAGCGATTATTCTGAATTTTCAACTGGACATAACTTTTTATTCCCGCTATGAAATTTCAATTTTTCGGATTCGTTGGAAAGATATTTTCAAATATATTCTAATATTTTTGGTTTCGCTAAAATCCGGTTTATTTTTGATCATGTACATTCATTTGAAATTTGAAATCGAATTTTCAAACTCTCGCGCCATTTCTAATTCCTTTTATAATTAAAATAAATTTTTATATTCTAACTTCAATTTAAATAAATTTTTAGTCATTAATACTTAAAATAAATCATTTTAATTATTTAAAATCCATTAAAATTGCCAAAATAAAAATTTTAAATTGGTTCTGATTTTCTGGGTTGTTACAAGATTATAGGAAGGAAAATCCTCAAAGACGACAAAAGCACCCGTATTAACTTTAGCATTTGCTAAATAGTTAACAATGGTTTTGATAGATTCTTTGTCAGTATGAAGATAACCTTTGATGGTTTCGGTTAACTTCAATTTCTGAGATGAACTTGAGGAAGCCATTGAATTTGATTGTTTTGAAGAGAATAGACATGAAGAATATAGTTTGAGTTGTGAATGAAAAGATAGAGATAATACATGTATATATAGAAATTGAATGGATATAAATTGAATAGACACAACTTTTCAGAAATTAATGACACCTTTTCAGGCCTTGAGAGTCGATGAAAAGTTGGAAGGAAGTTTGAAAGTTTGAAATTCAAAATTTAAATTTCAAATTACAGGTCAGGTATGTCGACATATGTACTTATTTTCA
The DNA here is from genome assembly GCA_030737875.1 of Allium sativum. Lineage (NCBI taxonomy): Eukaryota > Viridiplantae > Streptophyta > Magnoliopsida > Asparagales > Amaryllidaceae > Allium > Allium sativum. The sequence goes on from CM060922.1 coordinate 534,073,708, forward strand.
AAGGAAATTTGATTTTTGTGAAATGTGATTTAAATTATTGATTTATATTTTAGGTTTAATGATTCCTGAAATAATTCTAATCCTAACAAACATCCAAAAAAATTATTTTTTATTATATTATAAATTTAATTCCAAATTTCAAATTTCAACTTTGAATTTTAAAGTTTAATTTTTAAATTCAAAACAAATAAAGCAAACAAACGAAACAACCATCCAACCAAAAAAATTAAAAATTAATTAAGGCGTACCTTGTTTTTATATCCTTTTCTTCGAAATTTTCTGAATTTTGAATTGTCGTGAAGCACATTTTGAGTTTCCGGTTTCTTGCTCTTCATCACTTGATGATGAATCTGAATCATCCAATTTGTTGCAAATGCTTTCTATCTTTTCTTTGAAGAGCTGCTTTTGTTTGTTTGTTGAGTCGATTTATCTAGATATGGACACATTCTCCTTATATGGCCTGGTTTATTGCAGTTATAACATCGATCATCATTCCTTCTAGAACTTTCTTTGTTATTATTTTGAAAATAAATTTTCCTTCTGTATTTTGGAAATTTTATAAAATGTCTTGTCATAAGGGTTTTTTCTTCATCATCTTCACTACCTGAGTCAGAATCATTTGTTTTTGCTTTAAATGCGATGGATTTCTTCTCAGTTGGCCTGTTTTCGTTTCTTTTCTGTAACTGAACTTCCAAAGACATTAGTTTTCCGATTAACTCTTCAATCTTCATTTCATTGACATTATTGGCTTAGTCAATTGCCAAAGTTTTCTGATCCCATTCTGAAGTCAATGAATTTAATATTTTTCTGACTTGATCTTCTTTTGAATAAGTTTTTCCAAGTGATGTTAACGAATGCACCATCTCTTGAAATCTGCAATACATATCGTAGACAGACCCATTCTCGTTCATTTTGAATAACTCAAACTGATTAAATAACATTTATATCTTAGTTTGTTTAACTTTGCTAGTCCCTTCATGAGTAACTTGTAAACTTCTCCAAATCTCATAAGCAGTTTTACATATTGACACTCTTATTAAACCCGTTCCTATCTAATAAACAAAATAACATATTCATGGATTTAGAATCGCTTTGTACATCAGCCTTTTGTTCATTTGTCCATTCTGCAAAAGTAGTTGCGGGTTCAGCAAACTCATTTATTGTACTATTCCATGTGTCTAATCCTACTGATTGTAAATATATTTTCATTCTACATGTCCGATATGAATAATTACTACCATTAAATAGTGGTGGTCTAACAGTGGACTGACCCTCTATAAAAAAACTATTATTGCCACCAGTGTTGGATTCCATTATAAATTTTTTCAAAATTCAGATTATGAACTTTTTGAAAGACCTTTCTCTGATACCAATTGTTAGGGATTGCAGAATGGATCGTTAAGGCAAAGCTAACATGAGACCGAGGGGAGGGTGGTGAATAGTTTTTTTCGAGAAAATGAATAAAATATAAAATCTATATGATTTACTATATGAATCGCACACCACAGAAACAATCTTAGACATAGAATCAAACACAAACATAAAATAAACAAAAAAAGAAGGATAGGAAAGAACACACCGGATTTTGTACTGATTCGGACTACTCCTACGTCCAGTCCCACACAACGCTGGATGGTGTAGAGTTTTATTACTATATTAATATCCAAGTACAACCCCCTTGATTTCATGGCTACAAGGTTAACAATGATTCCAAACACCCTTGATCAAGTATATTCCCCTTGATTTCATGGCTATAAGGTAAACACCGCTCTAGTTCCATGATTTCAAGGCTACAGGGAAACACCTTTTTCTCAAACATTTCCCAAACAATTACAACAGCCTTATAACTCTTCAATAACACTTCAATTCAGAGAGTAATGGGAAGAGAGTGAGAAGAGAAGAAGTTTTATGTAAATAGAATTGATTTCGACAGAGTATAAGTGTAAAAACCATAAAAATAAGAAATAATAATGCTGTAGAGAAAGGAACGAAGATGGGAAGAAGAATGATGGAAAATTTCGAAATCAGCCCCTATTTATAAGATTAGAAAGGTTGCAACGCTTCTGGAACATTACAAATAGTGAAAAGAAACTTACTTTCAAAATTAAAATCATGACAGTTATATGTCGACATAGGCATTGTATGTCGACATAGCCCCTCATTAAATTGAGTTTTGAGCATTTTTGAAGTGTTTGATATATATATATATATATATATATATATATATATAATTCTTGATGTTATTGAATTAAAACATAGTGTTATAAATGAATATTATAAAGTAGAAAATCATTTGAAACCATAAGCATTAGCTATATAAACATATTTATAAAATTATAAAGTTTACAACTATATAAATATAAAGTATATAAAGTATAAAATATAAAATTTATAAACTATAAAACTTGAGTTTAAAATTGAACTAAAATAGAGGAAATAAAGATTAAAGATAGAATTTGAAAATAGATTTTGAAAATTAGAAATTGAAAAACAAAATTTGAATTTAAATTGGAACTTGGAGTGCTATTCCGAGTCTTCCACAAACTAGAATCTATTACTATATTTATCTTGAACTCTTAATCTCTTGAAATCTTGATTACTCATAAGCCTTGAATCATCTTTGAATTCTGAATCTCTAATATCTTTAAACTATACAGTTTTTAGTGTTAATTCCTGTATATAAATCCTGCATATGTGTGTGTGTGTGTATATATATTCTAGATAAAAGTGTTAGTATTTATTTTATAATCAATTATCATTGAAATAGGTTGTTGTCATCAAAACTCCATTCTCCAATAATAAGAAGCAAAGCATAAAACTCTAGGTCAGATAAAGTCTAGTGTAGGCAATAAAATCTGAAGTATAGAAAATAAACGGAACGTACAATATGGTAAACCATACCTGACCTGTTCCTACATCCAAAGAGTTAGCACATAATAGTATGTACTACTTTAACAAAATTAGTAAGATGGGCATATTCTACGTAAAAACATTAGGGCGTCTAAACATCTACATCAACACTACCTATATCTGTGTTAATGCCTCCTACATCTAGTGATATCCTTAGGGCGATAAATGATTCAAACAAGCATAGAAAACATCATCCTTTCTAATATTTGCTCACTCTATGCATTAGATATATAGTACATTTAGTTTTGCGGTAGCTAGTCTGAGCTGAAACAGTCTACAACGGACTGCCAACATTCGCTTGGTTGGGAATGAGCATAAGTGGTATTCATGAGCCCCCCCAGATTGACCACATATATCCAATAGGCAGCCCCTAGACTGGCTTGAAATCTACATCAGGTCGACGGATCGATAGATGCTCAAGGCTCGATGTAGCAACCCAGAAATCCGAACCAATTTAAAAATTTTATTTTGGCAATTTTAGTGAATTTTGGATATTTAAAATGAATTATTTTAAATAATAACGATGAGAAATTTAGTTTGAATAGAATTAGAATGTATATATTTATTTGAATCGATGTTAGAATATAAATATTTATTTTTAATTATAAAAGGAGTTGAAAATGGCGCGGTAGTTCGAAAATTCGATTTCAAATTTCAAATTTCAAATTTCAAATGAATGTACAGGATTAAAAATAAGCCGGATTTTAACGAAACCAAAAATACTAGAATCTATTTGAAAATATCTTTCGAAAAAATCCGAAAAATTGAAATTTCATAGCAGGGATAAGAAGTTATTCCCAGTTGAAAATTCGGAATAGTCGCTATGGAATTTTAGCCCTTAAAAATGGAAATTTTGCAAACGACCTCCGTTTTTTACGAAACCACTTTTGTTGGATCCAGGATGTCAAGTTATTTCTAAACTCCAAAAGTCGTAGTATTTGAAATCAATATGTGAGCATGGCGAAGTAAAACGTGTTTTGACAGTTTTAGTCAATTTGGATCGACCAGAAAATGCCCATTTTTTAAATGGTCTCCAAATTTGACGAAATTAGTTTTTTAGAACCGTATCATTAATACGAGGCTAGAAAATATATTTTTTGGAATTTTTAGGGTTAGTATGTAGGCCCGATAAATAGAAATATGCTTTCAAATTCAATATATTGATTTATATTTTGATTTTAGCGAAAACTGACCGAAACAGCCGAACTGGCTTACGATAAATATCCATTGCGTTCGGAATAGGGGTAATTAGCTAGGGGTGACAGTCCGTGGATTTGGTTTGGAGCTCGAAAATGAAAGTTGCTTTTTAGAAATTTAAAAGGATTAAATATTAAATTATATAATCTCACCTAATTCTCCCTCCCTCCCTCTCTCTTCTCTTTATCGTTTCAGAACAGAAAGAAAAAAACAGAAAAAAAGGGAAATCGCGGAAGACCGCGACTCCTCAGAACACGCCGCCGACGATGGACCGCCGCCCCTCCCCAAGGCCGCCGCCTCCTGCTAGCCAACTCCACCGGTGCCCCTCCGATTCCCCCCTTCTCTCTCTCTCTCCTTCCCTAAATCCTAAACCCACTGAGATCCCATGCCTCCGGCCACAAGGACCTGCAGCCGACCACCACACCCCCTGACGCCAGACCGCGACCATCTTAAGCCCCCTCTCCAGCGACGAGCACCAATGCCATCCCCCAACCCAATGACGCTGTGAGTTATTTTAATTTATTTATTTTTATTAATCTTTGTTTATTTTAATGAATGTAAATAAAAAAAATCAATTTTATTATATGATCAACAATAGAAAGATTTGATTTTTCATTGTAGAAAGATTGGATTTTTTTTCATATAAAGATTTGGTTTTGAATACGATAAAGATTTGATTTTTAACGTAGCAACGATTTTTAAAACGTCGAAAGATTCGATTTTTAAGATAAAAAGGTAAGATTTTTAATTAGAAGAAGTAGGGTTTTTGAATAAATAAAAATAGGATTTTTATACATATGCTTTTGAAATAAAAAATTCGATTTTTTTTATTGTATATGAAGTGAAATAAAAATATAAATTTTTATCCATATGAAGTAGCGGTTTAAAAATTCGACTTTTATATGATAGAGAATATTAAGATGCAATTTTTACATATGTAGTAGAAATATAAAAGTACGATCGTTATATATAAAATGTGATTTTTATGTAAAGAATGGCGAGAGGAAAATATGATTTTTATATTATAGAAGTAATAAAAATATGATTTTTATATTATAGAAGTAATAAAATATGATTTCATTGTATATAAAATAGTTAAGCTATAAAAATGTAATCTTTGTATAGGGATTAGAAATGTAAAAAATATAATTTTCTTTGATATGAAAGAAAAAAAATCCGTTTTCTTTGTTATGAAAAATACGATTTTTAGTTCGATAAAAATATTATTCTTATCATAGGTATGATATGATTTATAGTTAGATAAAAATAGAATTTTATGATATGGAAGAAAATAATTATTAATGGGTTAAAAATATAATTTTTAAACGTAGGTATGCTACATAGATCGACAATCAAAGCACGACGGAGTGGATCTCCAAGGTGAGAACTCCTCACTTTTATTTTATTTTCTAATTAAAATATATACTAGGATGCAGAGCTGCTTAGCAGCATCCGACACCCGTCGTCCACAGACCATGGACGACATGTTTGTTTGATTGTATGTTGTTGTGAAATTTGTTGTGATGTGGAATGGATAAATAAAAAATTTATAGTTAAAAATGTTTTATAGTTAAAAATATGATTTTTAACGTGTATATGAATAAAATAAATATTTATAAACAGATCAGACGATTTGTTTATGTGCACACATTTGACTGATATTGATTGGGACGATAATTTTACATATCACCCAACTGCACAAATAAAATTCATTATTTGTTGATTGAAACCCCAAACGGGTACTGGGGTAATATTTGACATACACTGATCCCAATAACTAGTGATATGTCAATCGATGGGTTGACAGACTGTATAAGCGTTATTTATTTATTTTAATGCTTGTACAGTTGTAGAATGCACATTAGATTTGAAATGGTTTTAAAAATAACCAGGATTTCCAATATATGAATTGGAATGGATTTGAATTGAAATTACCTTCGGAAAATTTCGATATTGGACTTCATGATTATACGAATATTGTGGAGGAATTTGGAAGATATATATATCGTTATTCCAATACAATATTTGTTGGTTTCAAAATTTGATATTGAATATAAGCCGATATATTTTCTATTCAGAGCCCTCGTATTTAATATCAAATTGGATTTTGGGTTTGTCGTGAATGGTATCTTTAATAATACTGTTCTTGAACCGAATGTAGTTAAGAAAATTAGAAACTGACTGGAGATTAGTTAAGTTGAATGATTTCCTGGGTATTGATCTGATGTTGGTTTCGGTCTTCGGGGTTAATACTTAGGGAATTGTTCTCTTACTAATTTATGGTTAGAGACTGATTGGATTTTGGGTTTGTTGTGAACTGTTTTTTCAACGACATTCGTTCTTTAACCTGATTTACAGTGAAATAAGATTTGTAGTTTATAAATCTTTTTATTAATATTTAACGGAAATTTTCCAAAGTAAAGTTTCCTAATTTAATATATTTAATTGGAAATGAATTGAAATTGGTGGGTTTATCATGAACGGTGTTTTAAATAATACTGGTTCTTTAACCCGATTTACAATGGAGTTAAGAAAATTAGAAACTAACTGGAGATTAGTTAAGTTGAATGGTTTCTTGGGTATTGATCTGATGTTGGTTTCAGCTTTCGGGGTTAATACTTAGGGAATTGTTCACTTGCTATTTTACCGTTAGAGGCTGATGGAATGGAATATGATTTGGGCTTATCGTGAACTGTGTTATAAATGACATTGTTTCTTTAACCCGATTAAAGACAGAATACGGTTTGAATTGAAATCCAAAGGAAGATAAAGGAATAAATTTAAAGAATTTATCTTTGATAAAATTAATGGGAACCTTTCCCAAAGTACGTGAATATTTGAATAAAAGAATATTCAGAATTGGAATGAGGCGTATGTTGTGATTTATAGCACTTGTTTATTATATACGCGAGTTATTCGAAAAGGCCACTTATACCCATTCTGAATAACTAATTCGACGATATGTCGACGATGAAGACGGTGGTTGAAGACCGGAGGTCTCCACATCGTTTGGATGATTACTGATTTCTTGATTGGGCTGTACACCCAACTCGAGGTAATAAGTGGTGATCGTCCAGACATACTTGGAGATCGATGGATATGCGAGGAACTATCCCCTATATTGGACATATGGGGGAGGAGTAAGGTGCCTCCGGTTTCGTTCAGACCCAGGACGGACTTATAAATGGATTGTGTGTCTGACATTGAATTTTATTCTGTGCTGATTGATTTCTATTAAATATATATCTATTTGGCGGCGGAGAATTTATTCTCTTGCTTAACGCCCTTCTCTGGGACATGCGAGCTCAGAGGTTATATATCGATAGATATCAATCACATGGCATGAATTGCCTGTGTGGCATGCTGAGATGCAGTGATCAAGGCTTTTGTTGAAAAGCAGAGTCTTGTGGTTGATGATCAAAGCACAACTTTAATACAGCGTAGCTTTGTGTATAACGTTGATTCGCGAGCCTCACATCTCCGTATGAGTTAAAAAGGGATAGGGACCGCTAGGAGAACACGACGTTTCTTTCTAGTTACGGGTGGTGTCAGCGTTTTACTAGCCCCGACATCGTTGATTATTATACCTTTGTGGATGTTGGAATGCGAGGCGCCTAGGATATAGGTCCGATAGGACCGGGAAACGTGTGTTCAGGAATAACCAATCCTCAAACGTAAAGTAGGACCGGCCCAGCCGATTCAAGGACTATCCAGAGTGTGTAGTCCTGGGGCAATTGCTAGAGTGTCTCGAAGCGGTAAGGAGCTTGCCCCTGGCCTCGACTCATGACGGAATTCCAATTTTCAATACGATATTTTGCGGTTTTGATTGTAGAGCCTAGTATTGGTGACATGATAGATGGTACCCATGCGGCCTATGATTGATACATTTATATTTGAGGTTGTTTTAGACACTATACACTTATAATATTATCAAATGATTTTTTTAAATGTATTAAGCATTATTTGTCTAATATAAGGGAAAACCCTACCCTCTGGCTTGTGTTGCATTGTGTGATGGTACCTGGGTCTTATAATAGCTTCATTTTTCCAAAAAGCATTGCATTGTTTATGCTATGAACTTGTATTCTCGGGAGGAAACCCCTTCCGTGTTATACGGCGTGGTCCCTTGAATTACTCTCTTTTAAGGTAAAGTTTTAAATAACTATTTTAGTTCTCACACCAGTCACATGACTGACCTGGAGTTCATTGTTTCAACCTAAACTCTGGGTGCCCCTATTTTCCACACGGGCAGCTAGTAGTTTTGGTTTTGCAGATTTATATTCACAGGATCTTGGTTTATAGCTGGAATGATATTCGGAAAGCTCTGTATCCATATATCTCCTTCAGTTATGTATTGTATTATTTTTCCACTGCTATGTTATGTATTGTAATCTCTGATAGTTTCTGATGTATAATATTTATTCATACTCTGTATATTCTTGTATTTTGATGGAATTGTTGTAATAAACAATGAAATGTTCTTCTGTTTGTGTTCTTATTCGTCCTGTTCTCAATTCAACCCGTGCTTTCCTTCACAGGGAAGTTCGGGTCGTCACATTCGACTCTTCAAGTACTCGTCCAAAACTATGTACTAATGGTCCTTTTGCATATGTATCTCCACTGTAGAGAAACTCTAGAACTGTCTTCCTACTCTGTCTGAAGTTCTATGGTCGATAACTACCTAGAACTACATATGTCATCCATACATGTTCCTTAACCTTCTCTTGACAACTTTCCCACCTTGACTCATGGTCTACTGCTCTGCTTTAAGAGTTTGATTGGTTGTAATTTGACCGTAAATAATTGAAATAAATCCCGAAAATTAGAGCAACAAATTCAAAACAACAAACCATAATGTCATAGAGATATATAAAAGAAATGACTTTGTGGCGACCCAAACTTCCCCATAAAGGAAAGCCCGGATTGCTTTGAGAACACAACAAATCAGAATACAAACAGAAGAACATTTCATTGTCTATTACAACAATTCCATCAGAATACAAGAATATAACAGAGTATGAATAAATATTACATAAAAAATATCAGAGATTTAATTTACATTTAAATACATAGCAGCGGAAAAACAATATAAAGCACAACTAGAAACAGATATAAAGATACAGAGCTTTCCGAATATCGCTCCAGCTGTAAACCAGGATCCTGTGAATATAAATCTGCAAAACTGAAACTACTAGCTGCCTGTGTGGAAATAGGGGCACCCATAGTTTAGGTTAAAAAAATAAACTCTTGGTCAGTCATGTGACTGGTGTGAGAACTAAAACAGTTATTATTTTGAATTTTAAAGTTAGGTAAATCAAGGGTCCACGCCGTATAATACGGAACGGGTTTAACCCCGAGAATACCAGTGCACATAACAAACATCGAAATGCTAAATAAAGAACACTGAAGCTATTATAAGACCCAGGTCCCATCACACAATGCAACACAAGCCGGAAGATAGGGTTTTACCTTATAATAGCCAAATAATGCTTGATACGTGAAATTTAATCTTTTATTATTATTATAAGTGAAGGAAACAACTTCAAATATAAATGTATCAATCATATGCGGCATGAATGTCCAATACCACTATGTCGCCATATATAGCATACAATCAAAACCAAAAAATATCGTATTTATAATTTGATTTACATACTTGTGGTTACTGATTCGAAAGATTGATCACGTAGTGCAATTCCCCACGGTTTACGTCCCAGGCATGCGAAAACACCGTAATGCACATCTGCACTATCCAGGAAAACTAGTTACCGTGGTTTACGTCGCAGGCATGCGAAAACACCGCTAACCCTATCCATCAGGGAAGTCGGGGGTGTGCCCTATCCCTCACCTCGGTCGACCGAATCCACGACACCACGAAGGTGCCCATCCTCTAAAAAAGCATACTGATCTAACCATCAGTTTACCACCATACCGGGGTGTGAGGCTCGCGTATTAACGCTGCACAAAGCCATGCTATATTAAAGCCGCGCTTTGATCATCATCCACCAAACTTTGCTTTTCAACAAAAGTTTGGATCACTGCATCTCAGCATGCCACACTATCAATCCATACCGTACCACTGATTTCTGCCGATATATAACCTCTAAGCTCGTACGTCTCAGAGAAGGGTGTTAAGCAAGAGAATAAATTCTCCGCCACCAAACAGATATATATATATATATATATATTTAGCAGAGATCAACGAATACAGTATAGAGGAATACAATGTCAGACACACCATCCATTTACAAGTCCATTCTAGGTCTAAATGAAACCGGAGGCACCTTATTCCTCCCCCATATGTCCAATATAGGGGAGAGGCCCTTGCATATCCGTACAATCAACAAGTACGTCCGGACGGCTACCACTTAGCCCCTTCAAGGTGGCTACTCCAATCGTGAGCATCAGCTGCACCCATCCATTCGATGTGAAGATCGTCGGTCTTGCACCGTCTTCAATCTCTTCGACTTATCATCGAACCAGTCATTCAGAATGGGTGTAAACCCAGCCTTTCCGAATAACCCGCGTATCTTATAATCAAGTGTTATAACAACACATTATATGCCTCATTGCCATTAATTTTATCAAAGATAACTTCTTTTAAATTTATTCTTTAAATCTCATCTTTAACTGGGTTAAAGCGCCAATGTTATTTAAAACACGGTTCACGACAAACCCAAAATCACATTCCATTCATCAGCCTCTAACCATAAATTAGTAAGAGAATAGATCCCTAAGTATTAACCCCGAAGGCCGAAACCAACATCAGATCAATACTAAAGAAACCATTCAACTTATCTAATCTCCAGTTAGTTTCTAATTTTCTTAAATCCATTGGGTTTAAGAACAATATTTTTAAAGATACCATTCACGACAAGCCCAAAATCCCATTTTCCTTGTTAATCGGGTTAAAGAACAAGCATTATTTAAAACACCAGTCACGATAAACCTAAAATCACATTCCATTCCATCAGCCTCCAACAGTAAATTAGCAAGTGAACAATTCCCTATGTATTAACCCCGAAGGCCGAAACCAACATCAGATCAATAACCAAGAAACCATTCAACTTAACAAATCTCCGGTTAGTTTCTGATTTTCTTAACTCCATTGGGTTTAAGAACAACATTATTAAAGATACCATTCACTACAAACCCAAAATCACATTTGATATCAAATACAAGGCTCTGAATAGAAAATATATCGGCTTATACTCAATATCAAATTCTAAAACCAACGGATATCTTATTGGAATAACGATATATATATATATCTTCCAAATTCCTCAACAATATCTGTATAATCACGGAATCCAGTATCGAAATATTCCGACGATTATTTCCATTTCGAATCCATTTCCAATTTATTATTTGGAAAAATTCTGGTTAATTTGAAACCCTTTTCAAATCCAATTTATTTATTTTAAAAATAAATAAATTATTATTCTAGTTAATAACTAGTTCATTTCGATAAAAATATATTTTTATCTTTTCAAAACTGGAAATTTTCATCCATAATCTTTCCAAATTATTTATTATGATTTTACATAATTTTTCTATATTTTTAATAATTTTATTGTCGCTTGTACAGTCGGTTTCCAATAACGGCCACCGAACTACATCCATAGTGACCTTTTCTAAAATTGATTTGGACATATCTCCAAATCCAACCGTTAGATTTCAAATCTCTTATATTCATTGGAAATCTCTTTTCGATATGGACTCAATGGTTCCGGTTTTAGGAGAATCCGACGGTCGGATCTCCCCGTAACATCCATTTGAAGTTAATGGTCGAAATTCGCGAATTGCCGCTGCGCGGCGCGTTCTATTCAGGCCATTATAATATATATATATATATATATTATATTTCATCAATTTCCATTTAAAAAGAATTTTATAAATCGTTTTAAATTCGTTTCAAAAACGGTTTCCATTTCAAATTCAAATCAAAATTGAATATTCCAATATAAATTCGTTTTAAATTCATTTCTATTCGATTTCAATTTAATTTATATTCATTTCAATCGATTTCAATTCAATTTATATTCATTTCAATCGATTTCAATTCTATTCGATTTCAATTCAATTTATATTCATTTCAATCGATTTCAATTCTATTCGATTTCAATTCAATTCCAATTCAATTTAATTTTGAATTTCAATTCAATTTATATTCATTTCAATCGATTTCAATTCCAATTCAGTTTCCATTTCAATTTAATTCGAATTTCAATTTAATTTATATTCATTTCAATCGATTTTAATTCTATTCGATTTCAATTCAATTCCAATCCAGTTTCCATTTCAATTTAATTCGAATTTCAATTCAATTTATATTCATTTCAATCGATTTCAATTCTATTCGATTTCAATTCCAATTCAATTTCAATTTCGATTTAATTCGAATTTCAATTCAATTTATATTCATTTCAATCGATTTCAATTCTATTCGATTTCAATTCAATTTCCATTTCAATTTAATTCGAATTTCAATTCAATTTATATTCATTTTAATCGATTTCAATTCTATTCGATTTCAATTCAATTCCAATTCAGTTTCCATTCGATTTCAATTCTATTCGATTTCAATTCAATTCCAATTCAATTTCCATTTCAATTTCCGTTATATGGATTTCAACATCACATGTATACAACAATAATGATAAGCCATCATTAAAAATTCAAACAACGTCTAGAGTGTTTCTACAACTGTATAAGCATTAAAATGAATAAATAACGCTTCTATAGTTTGTCAACCCATCGATTGACATAAAACTAACTATCTGGATCAGTGTATGTTAAATGTTATCCCAATACCCGTGTGGGGTTTTCAAACAACAAATACTGTTTATTATTTGTGCAGTTGGGCGATGTGTAAAATTTAACGTCCCAATCAATATCAGATAAATCAGTGTACATAAACAAACCGCCCAGTTCGTAAATGAATATTTATTTTATTCTGAATATTTATTTTATTCATACACACATTAAAAATTATTTTTTTAACAATAAAAATATTTTATTTCACATATGAATATTTTATTATCCATTTCACATCAAAATCACAAACAAACTTCACAACACATCATAATCAAACAAGTTGTCCATGGTCTGTAGACGACGGTGTCTGGTGCTGCTAAGCACCGTCTGCATCCTAGTATATATTTTCAACTAGAAATTAAATTTAAAATGAGAAGTTCTCACATTGGGATCCACTCCGTCAGTTTTATTTGAATTTCTGAACCGGTTGGATTTGAAATTGCCTAAAATTCCAATATGCTCCGTTTTAAACGCGGTCAGTTTTGTTGTGAAGCTCTTATCCCCACGATCGCAACGGATCTTGTTTCATGCGATTTCGTCACTGTGTGAGAGAGTTATTAGTGTTTATACGTTAATGAATTTAATATAATTAACAAAGGGATTAATAAAAAAAATTAATTAACCTTCTTCTTCCAAAAAATCACCTGTCGACGTTCTTCTTCAATCCTTCAAAACTAGGGTTGACTTTTTCTCCACCAACGGTCAACTTGACGACGATCTGCCTGTGCCACGAGATGCACCTCTGTGCTAAGTACCTGCGCCTCCCCTCCTTGTCAATTCTGATCGCCTGTAGCCACCAGAATCCACCATGCAACGGTCAAACATTGAGGGAGAGATTCGAGAAAATTACAGCCCCAAATCAAATCTCCCCCGTTGGATCTCTAGATCTCGCTGAGATCTACCCTTTTTGCTTAGAAATCTACTTGAGTCGATGAGAGGGTTGGAAGATCTGGTGGGATTTTATTTTGAATCCCTTCTGCCGTAGTCGCAGGCCAAAGAGCGGATTTTTCTTTCTCTTTTTTTTTTCTAAACTGTGATTGGCCGATGGGAGTATATTATATATTTTTAATTCGAGAAAAAGGGGTTTTCATATACCAACTCCAAATCAAACCCAACGCATGTCGTCCCTAGCTAATTACCCTCATTCCGGACACAATGGCATATGCCCGGCAAGCCAATTCGACTGTTTCAGTTAATTATTCTTCAAATTAAAATATAAAGCATTCAATTTTAGATTTGAACATACATTTTAATTTATCGGGGCCACATACTGACTCCAAAAATTTCAGAAAAATAAATCTTGCTATGTTTTAACGATACGGTCTTAACAAAACTAATTTCGTCGAATTTGAAGACAGTTTGAGAAATGGCCATTTTCTTGTTGATCCAATTTGACTGAAATTGTCAAAACACGTTTAACTTTTCCATGCTCACATATTGATCCCAAAAATTATGAAAATTGGAATCTAGAAATAATTCAACATCACGGATTCAACAAAAGTGGTTTCGTCGAAAACGGAGGTCGTTTGCAAAACGGCTATTTTAAGGCCTTTATATATATTAGAATATATATAAATTCCACAACGACTTTACAGAACTTTCAACTTGATGTAACTATTTATTCTCGCTATGAAATCTGGATTTTTCACATCTGTTGGAAAGATATTCATAAACAGATTTAAATATTTCAGGTTTTACTAAAATCCGATTTGTTTTGTATCATGTATATTCATTTAAAATTTGAAATTGAGTTTTCAAACTACAGCGCCATTTTCAATTCCTTTTATAATTGAATTAAATATTTATATTCCAACTTCGATTTAAATAAATATATACGTTCAAATTCTATTTAGAATAAATTTCTCCTCATTATTATTTAAAATAAATCATTTTAAATATTCAAAATTCTTTAAAATTGCCAAAATAAAATTTTAAATTGGTTCTGATTTTCCGGGTTGTTACAGACTTCCACAGACATTGTCAACCAGAATAATAAAGATACTACCGAGCCTCATAATAGTTTAATTGGCATTGCTTCTTTTTCACCCGAAGAGGTGTTGCTACTTATCAAAGCATCCGTAACTGGTAGTGACACATGTTTTCTTAGTTTCGATAGTATGAATAGATTCGCTTCTCGCTTATCATTAGAATTGTTTGTAGTTATCTCTAGGCTAGCAAGAGATGTTTTTTTTTCACGGAAGTAGAATTAGATGACTCAGGGGCTAATAACTGTTTGCTTCTTAGATGTGTCCAAAAGGTAAACTTCGAGGCCTTCGATCGGTTCAGAATTGCTTTTCCCCAAAGATGCCTCCAATCTCTTAATAAAGGTATCTTCTTGGTGACAGTAGTGGCAGCGGAGCAACATCATTCATTCTAAGTTAGAAGGCCCCAAGTATATAACTTAATCTTACCAGGACCCTTGTGCCCCGGACTGCCCGCCCTATGACCCAAAACGAAAAATGAGCCTTGCGGCGAGACGCATACATTCCTCATGCTGCGGTTCCATCCAGCCCATTCCCGGGTTGGGTTAGGGGAATATCCGAGTGATTGCCTTCGCGGGTCCAAATGTGCCTTGTAATAACCCGGAAAATCTGAACCAGTTTAAAATTTTATTTTGGCAATTTTAGCGAATTTTGAATATTTAAAATAGATTATTTTAAATAATAGCGACGAGAAATTTATTTTGAATATAATTCGAACATATATATTATATACGTCGTCGTTAGAATATAAATAATTATGTATAATTATAAATAGAATTGAAAATGGCGTGGTAGTTCGATAATTCGATTTCAAACTTCAATTGAATGTACCGGGTGCAAAACAATCCGGATTTTAGCGAAACCAAAAACATTAGGATCTATTTGAGGATATCTTTCCAACGAATCCGAAAAATCAAGATTTCATAGCGGGAATCAAAAGATATGTCTAGTTGAAAATTCTGAATAGTCGCTATGGAATTCAGGCCCTTAAAAATTGAAATTTTGCAAACGACCTCGGTTTTCGACGAAACCACTTTTGTTGGGTCCGTGATGTTAAATTATTGCTAGATTTCAAATTTCATAATTTTTCGACTCGATATGTGAGCGTGGCAAAGGAAAACGCGTTTGACCAGTTTCAGTTGATTTTAATCGACTGGAAATTGGCCATTTTTCTAACGGTCTCAGAATTCGACGAAACTAGTTTTGTTAGGACCGTATCGTCAATACGAAGCTAAAAAATATTTTTCTGGAATTTTTCTAGTTAGTATGTGACCCCGGTAAATTGAAATGCGCGTTTAAATTCATATATAACTTTATATGTTGATTTTAACGGAAACTGATTGTAACGATCGAATCAGCTTGCGATACATATCCCATTGTGTTCAGAATGGGGGTAAAATGCTATGGACGACAGGCGGTGGGCCTCGTTTCGAGGTCGTATGTAAAAGTCAACTTTTTTTTGAAAATAAATTAATTAAATAAATTAAAAATTAAATCCCTCTCTCCTCACCCTCTCTATACCTCTGGTCCCCCCCTTTATGCAAGACACACCCCCCCAAGGAACCCTAATCGAAGCAAACCCTAGCCGCCGGAGATCGCCCGCCCACCGATGCCACCAGTCCCCACTCCAGCCTGCCACGACCCCCCCTCCTCCTTGCGCCGCCAACTGTGCTGCGAAGCCCCCGTCCATTCGATGAAGTAAGTTTTTCGTATTTATTTCTTTTATTTATATATGATTTGTTCAGTTTATTTAGCAACCGATTTTCAGTTTATTTAACATAGGATTTTCAGTTTTAATACCCATGAATAGGAAGTGAAAAAGATTGGATTTGTATATATATGTTAGCATGAAAAAGATTCGATTTTTAGCTACATAGAGTTATCATCTTTATGAACATCAAGTTATGATCTTTATTTCTATAAAAATAAAATTTTTATATAGTAGGAAGAATAAAAATATAATTTTTATTATGGTAGAAGGTTAAAAATATAATTTTTATACTTGTGGCACATTAAAAATATGATTTTTATATTTTTAAAGTATTAAAAATATAGTCTTTACTATATAGATGATATAAAAATATGATTTTTGTTTGTGTAGAGAATTAAAAATATAATTTTTACATGATAGAAATATTAAAAATATCATCTTTATATGTGTAGAAAAAAATGTGATTTTCGAAATCTATATTTTTATAAAGGCGAAATCTATATTTTTATAAAGGCGAAATCTATATTTTTATAAAGGCAAAAACTTCATATTAGAAAAGGCGAAAACTTCATATTTGAAAAGGCGAAAACTTCATATTTGAAAGGGCGAAAACTTCATATTAGAAAGGGCGAAAACTTCATATTAGAAAAGGCGAAAACTTCATATTTGAAAGGGCGAAAACTTCATATTAGAAAAGGCGAAAACTTTATAATTGAAAAGGAGAAATCTTTATATGAAGGATAGCGGGATAAAAATAGAATTTTTATCTATATAACATCGTTATAAAAATAGAATTTTTATCTATTTAGTAGCAAAGTAAAAATTCGATTTTTATATATAGAATAGCGAGGTAAAAATATAATTTTTATCTATATAATAGCAACATAAAAATTCGATTTTTATATATTGAATAGCGAAGTAAAAATGTGATTTTTACATATGTAGTGGCTACAGCAACGAAGATGACAAAAATGCGATAACGATGAAGATTTCTATCAAAGAAGAGTCAAGATGATTGGATAGCTATTGGTGAGAATTTCTCACCTTTCAATTTCTTTTTTCTCTAGTTATATATATATATATACTAGGATGCAGACGGTGTTTAGTAGCACCCGACACAATCGTCCATAGACCATGGACTTGTTTGTTTGGTTGCATAAATTAGTTGGATGATTTGATTTGAATTTGGTTGTTTGGTGAATTTGATTGATGTGTGAATGGCGTGGGCCTTCACTAGACCGAGGATAAGGCTAGGCCTTGTCCCGTTTCTAGAATCGTGCCGTTATGCCGCCGAAATTTTCTAAAATATGTTAGAAAAATAAAAATGTCATTTTTATTGTGTAAACGAACTGAATAAAAATTCATGTGTTAAAATAAAATATTTTATTGTTAAAAATATAATTTTTAACGTGAAAATGAATAAATAAATATTTATAAACAGATCGACCGATTTGTTAATGTACACCTATTTGAATGACATTGATTGGGACGATAAATTTTACACATCGCCCAACTGCACAAATAAAATCTGTGTTTGATTGTTTGAAACCCCACACGGGTGTTGGGATGAAATTTGAAGTTCACTCATCCTGATTGATTAAATATGTCGATCGATTGATTGACAGGCTGTTATAAGCGTTAGATATCTATATTTGATGCTTATACAGTGTAGTGCACTTTGGTTGATGGTTGATTATTTTTCAATGTTATTATATGCGTGTGATGTATGAAAATCCATATAATTAATATTATATGGTGATTGATTGGGCCTCATTCCAATTTAGAAAATAAAGAATATTATAACATAAAGGTTCATGTGTTGACTGTACTCATTCATTGAGATTAGTCATGTGTTGAATGAAATATTTTAATAATAAAATTTACTTCTTTATCAATATAAAATAAAGGTTCATGTGTTGACTGTACTCATCCGTTGAGATTAGTCATGTGTTGGACGAAATAATTTAACAAAAATAGTCACACGTGGACAGTACTCATTCGTTGAGATTAGTCGTGTGTTGACAAAAATAAATATTCATTTGTTGAATAGGATATTTGAAAATAGAAATATATGAAGCCGTGTTGGTTAGATTGACGCCATTTTGACGTGAACGATATTTATATCGATTTTATTCATTTTAAAATGAATATTGAAAAGTGATTTCGAAATCGCATATTTTAAAATGAAATTTGAATCAAAGTGAATAGAAAACGAATTCGAATTGAATATATAACGAATTGAATTCGAATTGATTATAAAACGAATTTGACTTCCATTGAATATATAACGAATTTGATTCAAATAGAAAACGAAAATGAATGGAATATAAAACGATTTCGAAATGAATTGAATATAAAACGATTTCGAAATAAATTGAATATAAAACGATTTCGAAATGAATTGAATATATAACGAATTTGATTTGAATCGAATAGAAAACCAATTTGAATTGAATCGAATAGAAAACCAATTTGAATTGAATCGAATAGAAAACCAATTTGAATTGAATCGAATAGAAAACCAATTTGAATTGAATCGAATAGAAAACCAATTTGAATTGAATCGAATAGAAAACCAATTTGAATTGAATCGAATAGAAAACCAATTTGAATTGAATCGAATAGAAAACCAATTTGAATTGAATCGAATAAAAAACCAATTTGAATTGAATCGAATAGAAAACCAATTTGAATTGAATCGAATACGAAACGACTTTGAAATTGAATTGAATTGAAAACAAATTCAAATTGAATTGAAAGCGAATTGAAATGAATTCAAATTGAATTGAAATTTGAATTGAATAGAAATGAATTTTAAAACGAATTTATAAAAAAAGAATTCAATTTTACTTTGGATTGGAATGGAAGTTGAAATTGTTTTTGAAACGAATTTAAAACTATTTATATAATTCGTTTTAAATAGAAATCGACGAAATATTATATATATATATATATATATATATATATATATATATATAATGGCCTGAATAGAACGCGCCGCGCCGCGGTAGTTCGTGAATTTCGACCATTTATTTCAAACGGACATTACGGGAGATCCGACCGTCGGATTCTCCTAAAACTGGAACCGTTGGGTTCGTATCGAAAAGAGCTTTCTAACGAATATTAGAAATTTGAAATCTAACGGTTGGATTTGGAGATACGTCCAAATCAAATTTGAAAAAGGTCGTTGTAAATGCAGTTCGATGGCCATTGGTGGAAATCGACTGTACGGGCCTTGATAAAAATTATTAAAAATATCAATAATTTGTGTAAAATCATAAGAAATGATTTGAGAAAAATTGGGGTGAAAAACTCCATATTTGAAAAGATAAAAATGGATTTTTATCGAAATGAACTAGTTTTGAACTAAATTTAAAACCCAATTATTTTTAAATAAATAAATTAGATTTAAAAAGGGGTTTTAAATAAATCGGAATTTCTAATATATTTGACTGGATTTGAAATGGGTTTATCGTGAAAGGTGTTTTAAATAACACTAGTTCTTTAACCCGATAATAAATAGAATGTGATTTGGGTTTGTCGTGAACTGTGTTTTAAATAACACTAGTTCTTTAACCTAGTAAAAGGAGTTTTAACGAATCTGCAAATAGATTGAAATGTAAATCTATAATCTAAATTATCAAATTTAGAAATGAGCGAGAATGGAGTATCGCCAGTTTTGCTCCAAAGCGATAGTTAAATCTTTAATTAGATTTGAACGTGAAATGGTAATTAATCTTACCGATAACACCATAGTATTAGATATGGAGTATTACCAGTTTTGCTTCATGGGATGAATAGGTTGGGATTGGGAAATAAAATAAAT
This sequence comes from Allium sativum, assembly GCA_030737875.1. NCBI lineage: Eukaryota > Viridiplantae > Streptophyta > Magnoliopsida > Asparagales > Amaryllidaceae > Allium > Allium sativum. The sequence goes on from CM060922.1 coordinate 534,094,151, forward strand.
AATTACTTCGGTGTGGTTCGCTAATCTCGACTAGTTTAGAAAACCATAATCTGGTTTGAAATGACATCCAAAGGAAGATTAAAGGATAAATTTTAAAGAATTTATCTTGGATAAAATTAATGGGAACCTTTCCCTAAAAATGTGATTTTGTGAATAAAAGAATATTCTGAATTGGAATGAGGCGTATGTTGTGTTTGTGTAACATTTGTTTTAATATACGCGGGTTGTTCGGAAAGGCCGGGTTTATACCCATTCTGAATAACCGATTCGACGATATGTCGAAGATGAAGACGGTGGTCGAAGACCGGAAGTCTTCACATCGCTTGGATAATTACTGACGATCCTGATTGGGCTGTACACCTAAGAGGATGGAAATAGTTGGTGGTCGCCCAGACGTACTTGGAGATGGATGGATATGCAAGGAAAGTGCCTCCGGTTTCGTTCAGACCCAGAACGAGCTTGTAAATGGATTGTGTGTCTGACACTGGATTTTATTCTGTGTTGATTGATTTCTGTTAAATATATATCTGTTTGGCGGCGGAGAATTTATTCTTTTGCTTAACGCCCTTCTCTGAGACGTACGAGCTCAGAGGTTGTATATCGATGGACATCAATCGCATGGCATGAATTGCCTGTGTGGCACGCTAAGATGCATTGATCAAGGCTTCTGTTGAAAAGCAAAGTCTTGTGGTTGATGATCAAAGCACGCCTACGTGGCAGTTTTGTGTATAACATGAATTCGCGAGCCTCACACCTCGGTATGAGTTAAAAACGGGATACGGACCGCTGGGAGAGCACGACGTTTCTTTCTAGCTTTGGTGGTGTCAGTGACTTACCAGCCCTGACATTTATATACTTTTCACCTTTGTGGTTGTTGGAATGAGGCGCCTCGATTATAGGTCTGTAAGGACCGAGAAACGTGTGTTCAGGCATAATTATTCCTCTAATGTAAGTGAGGACCGACCCAGCCGCATCCAGGGGTTGCCCAGAGTGCGTAACCCTGGGACATTTGCTAGAGTGTCTCGAACGCGGAGAGGAGCTTGCCCCTTGCCTCGACTCATGACGGAAATCCAATTTCCAATACGTGTATTGCGGTTTTAATTGTAGAACTAGTATGGTGACATGATATATGGTACCCATGCCGTCTATGATTTATATTTATGATTGAAATTGTTTTGACACCATACACCCATTATAGTATCAAATGATTTGTTTTAAACGTACCAAGCATGTTTGGCTATTATAAGGGAAAACCCTATCCTCCGGCTTGCGTTGCATTGTGTGATGGGACCTGTGTCTTATAATAGCTTCATTTTTCGAAAAAGCATTGCATTGTTTATTCTATGCACTGGTATTCTTGGGAGAAAACCCGTTCTGTGTTATACGGCGTGGTCCCTTGAATTACTCTCTTTTAAAATGAAGTTTTAATAACTGTTTTAGTTCTCACACCAGTCACATGACTGACCTGGAGTTTATTGTTTTAACCTAAACTCTGGGTGCCCCTATTTTCCGCATGGGCAGCTAGTTGTTTTTGTTTTGCAGATTTATATTCACAGGATCCTGGTTTACAGCTGGAATGATATCCGGAAAGCTCTGTATCCGTATATCACCTTCAGTTGTGCTTTATATTATTTTCCGCTGCTATGTAATTTATTGTAATCTCTGATATTTATCGAATGTAATTTATTCAATTATACTCTGTATATTCTTGTATTCTGATGGAATTGTTGTAATAGCAATGAAATGTTCTTCCGTCTGCGTTTTATTATGTGTTGTTCTCAAAGTATCCGCTCTTTCCTTCACGGGGAAGTTACGGGTTCTTACATGCCTCCTACAACTAGTGACATCCTTTGGGTGATAAATGATTTAAACAAGTATAGCAAACACCATCCATTCTCACATTCACTTACCCAATGCATTGGATATATAGTACATTTATTTTATGGAAGTTGTACCCTATCTACATTGAAACAGTCTAAATTAGACTAACAACCTCCACCTGGTTGAGAATGAGCATAAGTGGTACTCACGAGTCCCCATGGATTAACCACCTATATCCAATGGAAAGCCTATGGATCGACTTATGACATATAATAGGTCTAAAACTCCATAGAAGCTCAAGCCTTAGCTCTTCAAGTACCCGTCCAAACCTACATGATAATGATCTCTTTGCTTACATATCTCCACTATAGAGTAACTCCAGAACTGTCTTCCTAACCCCATTTGAAATTCTCTAGTCGGGAACAGCCTAGACAACTACACTTGTCATCAAACCTTGTTTCCTAACCTTCTCTTGACAATTTTCCCTCCTTAACTCATTATTTACCGCTCTTCTCTAGGAGTTCCCTATTCGTTATTAGACCGTATGAGATAATCAATCTAAACCATCCAACGTATGCCACTCCAAAATGTTCAAATCAAAAGTTTATCCTATTCAAAGTTACCATCTTCCAAAACGTAGAGCTCGTCACCATGATTATAATGCAAAAAACAACATCCAAAGCAGACTTCATATGCAAAAATTATGTTCATTTGTAGTTGACTCTAAGATGGTACACAGATGCGAATTTAAGGAATGCCGATCAGGATTTTAGAGGTAGCAAAATTAGAATTTAAGGATGGCCAAACCAGAATTTAAGGAAGGATGAACTAGAATTTAAGGAAGACCAACCCAGATTTAAGGACTACCGAGCTGAACATGTTTTCATATTATCTCCTTCGTTTTTGATCCAAATGACTTGAAATTTGAAACGTATGCTCCTTAGGACATGTTCTAACTCCTGTAACATTTCATCCAATTTTAAGGACTTTTGAATTTTTGCATTTTAAGGAAGGTCAAGCCGGATTTAAAGAATACTGATCTGGACTATGCCGAACCAAATTTCTTTTCTCCACATCTACTTCATTTTTGATCCGATTGACTTGAAATTTGAAATGTGGGCTCCCCTAGGTAACCTATAGCTTCTAGAAAAAATTGATCCAATTTTGGGAAATTTTTAAATTTGGCAGATTTGAACATATTCAACCATTACTCCACTGTAAAAAGACCAAACGACCCCAAATCTCTTACATAACCTCTGGAGATCTTCCATCTCGTCTTCTCCAGATTTAGTCTGATTCTGAGCAGTTTTTGTTTTTGGACCTTTTCCCAAAATCCTTGCCCTAGTTTGCCATTCATAGGATTTTTCCAACATTCAAGCCATAGCAAACCAAACATATAATCATCCAAAATTAAATACAATAATAACCAATTAATCTAACTATTATATGGTCTCAATTTGAAATAAAAACAATAGATTTGCACAGATCTGCAAGTGTTTTCATAGGATGTGTTTCACCTTTTCCTAGCCTTTTAAATTTGTGGTTTTAATCGAAAGTTGTAAATTCCTAACATGTCCAGCTTTTTAAGAATTACTTTAAGATTAGGAAATTTAGAATTCTGTAAATAAGATTGAATCACTCATATATGCCTACGAAATTTCAAATTTGTAAGAAACTACAGAATCTAAATAGATCTCCACTCCTAGTAGTCACATATATGTTTCTCTGGTTTGGATCCATCAACCACTATGGTTAGATTTATTTTTTTGTGTAGATTTTAGGTTTTCGATGAAGAAAAATTTGTTGTGATGGATGTAGGAGCCCAAGGGAAGAAGCAAATGGAAATGAAATGACATAACTGGGTTACGGTAACTCATTCTAGCTCTTCATCTCCGTAATCCCGAAATCCATACTGGGCCTACCTAAAAATTGGCCCAGATAGCTGGAAATGAGCTATTTATATCACGAAAATCATTCAAGCAGCCATATCTTTCAATCGTTTTATCTAATTTTGACATATAGCTACTATACGGGAAGGAAAGACATCATCTCGATTCAATGAAAGTGGTTTCATATAAAAATTCCACTTCTGTCAATAGTTATGGACGAAATAAGATTTCGTTACGGGTAAAATAGTTATAAAAAAGTACGAGAAAGTTTTCAAAAGTGAGAAATTTCTTTACTGCCCAACTGTCAAAATTATAGAATGATACCATCTGGTATTAAATAGATACCTCATATTCATGCGTAAAAATTGTGTAAAACTATGGGTCATTTATCAACCAAGTTTGCTATTGGACTCTAACAATACGTGTGTGAGTCGGCCACCTACCGATTAACTTTAGCCTTGAAAAAATGGTGAGGTCGAGTTTAAATAACTTGAATTCTCACCACTTGAGTGTCCGAGCACCAATCCTTCGTCTAAGGACATGGACCAATTAATTCCATCTAAAGTGAATGTGATGCCGACCATTCACTTGCTCAACTCCAATCCTCAGAAGTTTGTTTAGAATATAAACCACATAGGAAAACCAATGACGTCGCGACTCTAACCCAAAAAAGTAACAGGAGAGTATAAAGGGCCGACTATGATGCCTTACTCTAAGTTCCACAAAAATTAGGACATGACCGAAAGAAGGTCTCGAGAGTAGAACTCTCAATTCCAAGTTCTATAAGACTTGAGATAATGACTAAAAAGAGATATCAAGAATGAAACCACTTACTCAAAGCTCCATAAGACTTGAGATCAATAATCAAAAGGAGGTCCCAAGAGTGGAGCTCCAAACTCCAAGTCCGACATGACTTAAGATCACATCCAAAAGGACGTCTTGAGAGTGCGACTCGCTACCACAAGGTTCACACGACTTTGGGATCGTAAGAAGATTTTGAGAGTGGAGATCCAAACTTTAAGTTCAGCATGACAAAAGGCCATGCCCACAAGGATGCTTTAAGAGCGCGACTTCCCGATAATAAATCACATGAACTGAAGTCACGACTGAAAGGTGGCTTCGGGAGTGGTCCATTGAGCCAATGTTTGTACTCTCAAACTTCCAAACAAAGTTGAAATGTAACAACGACTAATAAAGTACAAGTACAATGAATGAAAAATTCAGAAATTCAAACACTCAAACATACTTACATAGATTAAAAGAGAAGCCAAGCTTTTATTCAAAACTACAACGTGGATAAATATTATCACTAGCTAAAAGCGAAGGTCGTGCTCACCCAAAATCCAGCCAAAAAATTAAACACCTTATTTACAGAGTCAAACACACACTCAACCCTCATGTCAATTTCCCATTTCGAGTTTCTTATTTGACGATTTGCTCTACGTTGTTGACCACTTCCTCTTCCTACGACCTCTGCTACTGGCCCCTTTCTTTCCACAGTTGTAGTAACTTTGGGAGTAGAACCCATTCCCAAAGTCAGGTTTCTCTCTATCATTATCCCCAAACAATCACTATCAAAACCCGAGGATCAAGTTTGGTTTTCTCTACTTTTTCCTTAGCTTCTCTGCGTCTTCCCAGTCTTCTCATTCTCTATAGCTAGAAGAACCTTTTGTCGTTCAAACATTTCTTTTAAACTCAGCTCACCGGACTCTTCATCACCTCCGACTTCAATGATCTCACTCGACTTTTTTAAAGCTCCTATATCCCCAAACTTTTCTTTCATTAGAGCTTTGTACACGACATGTAACATCCCCAAATTTTAGTGAAAATTATTCAAAAAAATTAATTAAATAAATTATATAAGAATAATGTAGAGGAAGATAAGATGAGATTTGTGATTAATAATTAATGGGTTGGCCTTAGAAGCTAAATAACTTGAACTAAACATATTGATGAATAAGTGAAGGCAAAAGTGGGAAACACATATCCTAATATATATTTATCTTTTCCATTCCCCTATCCTTATTATTTTCGTGTTTAAAACCATTAAAGAAAAGATAAATGAGGCCGGTCATTAAACTAGAGAAAAATAAACTTAAAGAAAAGCTAAGGAAAATTAAACCTTAGGAATCATCATATGCAAATCTCAACTTTTCATCCAAGAACTAAATGGCGAATAATGATTTATAAAGCTATATAAATTGGGTTTTTGGTATACTCAAATTGTTTCTTTGATTTCATGATTATTTGATGTTTTAACATTTTTTTGGATAAAATAATGTTAGGGTATTATTATTTATGCTTGATTGAATGAACATTGGTTAGGTTTTAAGTCAAAACTTATAAATAAACATCTTTGGTTTACTTGAAACTTTTATATGTTATTTATAACATGTTTTAGGATATGTTCTGATTACGGTTTAAAACTATTTAAGGGTATTAATTAATAAATTTAGACTTGCAATTTTTATATAAGTTAGATATGGATATTATCGATTTATTATGAATATTTAAAATTTTCCCACGCATTGATAAATTGGTAATAATTTCCTAAGTTGTTAAACTTAGGGAGATTAAAGTGTTTATTAGGGTAATTAGCAATTATTTAGTATTGTAATTGACTTAAAAAATTTCTGAAAAAGGCTGAAATTGGTTGGGTCCAACTTTTTGTAAACCAATCATGTTTTGAAAAACACAGTGGCATTAGTAAAAAACATTACTTTATAAAGAAATAAATCAGTTCCCTCTTTATCTACTGTAAGTATCATTGATCTAGATAGGGAGTACCCCTTCGATATGATAAGAACTCCATCCTCTTTGAGAAAATCATTTGATGTTAGGAATGCCACTAATGTGGCATAGAAGACATCAAGGCTTTCACATTTACCCTATCGACTTGGTTAATGGTAACTGATATTATATTTTAAAAGTTAGCCAGTCCATAGTAAGGCCTATCGCCTTAAAGCCTTTCGATTGGGTTACAGGTATCGTTTTTAGAAAAGTTGTTTTCCAACCTTTTTTATAAAGTTGAGGCTTCTGCCCCCATTATCCCTTTGGCTGTGTCGAAGGGGATAGTTTCCTAAACTATATTTTGAAAAAGTGTTGAGGCTACCACCTCTATACTCTTTCAACAAAGTCGAAGGGGTCATTTCCCTAAAACTTTGTTTACAAAAGATTGAGATTGTCGCCCTTATTCTCCTTTGACAGGGTTGAAGGAGATCTATCTTCAAAACTGTCTTGAGGCCTATCGCCCATTTACTTTATTGACAAAGTTGATGTCGACAGAGACGGTTTTGTATGTATGAACATGTCGTCTTCCATTTCTTTGACGTTATTGTGATCAAAGGGGGGTTTTCCTACCAAACTTGTTTTCTGAATTATTTCTAAAGACCAAGGCTTTCACCTTCGGCCTTGCTGACATTGATGTTTAAAAAGTGTCAATTTAATCTAAAACACCTGGCGTCTTCGTCTGTGTTAACCGACCTACTTTTGAACTTATTTTTCTAAAACTTTTCCTTGGACATAGTTGCGGTCAACAAGGAAGCTTTACAAACTAATTTAAAAAGTTAGAAGCTACTTGCTTTATGGATTGTTGGTGTTGGCCTTGTCGATATGATGTAATTTATAAAAAAATTATATAGATTGAGGCTTTCACATTAATAGTGTGTCGCCATTGTTTTGTCATTAAGGTCGTTTTGATTTTTATGTTTAAAGAATTTGATAGGGCTTTCCTATCATTTTCTTCAACACCAATGGAAGGAGTCGAAAGAAGGAATATAGGTGATAATGATGTCATTACCATCTATTTACACATGATGCTTTCAGTAAGGAACCATTATATCACTTTGAATACTTTGTGTAGCTAGTCAAAAGATAGAAACTTGAATTGAAAATGGTTGCTAACCATGCTACGTTATTCCACTTGTATGAGCATATTGGAGGCACAGATGGAAAGGGTAAATTAGAGATACCAATTGCATTTAATATTTTTAGGGGATGATTAATCCCATAACTTTAAGAGATTCTTGGTCATCCAAAGGTAATACCATATGGTGTGTGATGGATAGTCACATTACCTTATTGAGAAATTCGTAGTCATCCAAAGGTAAAACTATAGGGTCTGCGATGGTTAATCCACATATATAAATACATTTAAATGCCAAAGGGAAGTCTAATCCAGTTGGTAAGGAGAACTCTAGACAATGAAAATGATTGGGAATCATTAAAATTAAATCAAGTAGATAAGACAAATATGTAACTTGTAGATTAGAGAACTTATCATGAGACCATTAAGACAATTATTCAGGATAATGGAAACGAGGAATCCACTATATGTTGCATGTTGCACATTATTATTGTTGTTGTTATCATTATGTTAGAATCATTGATAGTGCAAGAGCACATGATTGGTTATTTTGACTGCTAGATACTAGTAATGGGGAAACTCATTTCGCTAATCTGTGTCGTCTTACTAGATATCCTTTTGGGGTCAGGTAGTTAAGTAGTTATTCACACCAGTCTGTTGACTGATATGATGTTTTTATTTTTTCCTTATACTCTCGGGTACTCTTGTTATGATTCATTAACATATTTGTTTTCTATCATCTAAAGTTAATACTATAGATGATTGTATCATCTATAGTGCTTAGCTTTGGACCATAGAGAATGAGGTGTTACACGACATCATCCCATGTGATATCTTCTATTGAAGCGCTAGGAGTCCGACAGCCTGAGTGATTCCAATAGTTGTTGCTTGCGTACCTAAAGCATGAATACTAAGTACAATTAGTTTCTTCTACTTTTTTGGAGACTCCAAGGAGAGATTTAGGGATTCTTCACAAGCAATAATCACTCATATTCGGAATCCAAACAAAGAGATGATATACTTTATATATCATGCTCCTCAGTCAAGCAAGGGTCTCACCTTCAAGCGTTAGGATCAATGTACCTAGGTGATGAGACTAGAGCTATTGAGTAAAATAACCCTAATCAACTATGATCGATTGTGTAGACTCTATAGCAGTAGTTGGAATGATAGGAGTTTCAGTACAATAACATGACCTGATGACTGGCTAATCGAACCAGCATTGTGGGATACAATAATGCGTTCATTTGCTATAAATTTCCCTATCTCTAGAGTTAATGTAGTTTCCTCCTCCACTTCTCCCTCTTCTTTCAACAAATGTTGAACTTCTTTGACTATCTTTAGCTCATCACCCTTCAAGTACTTAGCAACAAACTCCTCCTCATTGAATTTTCCAGAGTTGGTATAAAAGGATTTGTCACCAAAAACCGCTCCCAAGCTATTGTGGGCATTTTCTCATACTTAATCAGCGAAGCCCAATCACGATGAAGGAGAATATGAGCATAAAACTCAATGTTCATCGAATTAAGCTTCTCTTTATCTACCTCTACCGTGTGTGACTTCGCCCAAAGCTTATTAAAGTCTTCCTCAAATTTTTGCTTCATATCTGCAGCCTGATTAAATATGGTCTGGCTCACATCCTCAGCTACCTCTTTTGCTTTTTGGCTGTCTTCGATTCTACCTTAAAAGTATCTCCCTCCCTCCTAAGCTCATTGATTTCCTTTCCATCCTTTCATTTTCGACTGTAATTATCTTATTATTGTCTTCTAAAGCAGCAGTTTTTAGGAATGCATGATACAACTCTTCTTATATACGATTATGGGCTCTATCAGCATGCTTTTTCATCTCGGCCATTAGTTTCTTAGCTTCTTCCAATTGTTGCTCGTAATCGGCAATCTCATTATTCATGCTTTTCATTTTATCTTGGTCGAAGCCTACCTCAGGCTTTACGCCTTATATTTTGGCTTCCTAGATCCTTATGGTTATAGACAACTTCTCCACATATTTCATCGTTGCTCTGTACTCACTGTACATACCAAAAACTCGATTTATTGTTTCTTTATCAGCTTCCCTCCGGATCGGGTGCATCGATAATAAAAACATTGTCTTATCAAAATAGAGTTTGATAAATTGTGACTTAAGCTCCTGGGGAGTGAGAGATGGCTCCAGCATAACTATTCCTGGCCTTTATTTTTGGATTTCTTAAGTGTTATCACTTGGAAGCCTCTGAACTTCCGCCTGAACGGCTATGGATGGTTTGTACTGGCAATAAAGGTGGGGGAGGTTTTAGAGGGGGAAGATGCAGGATCATGATGTAATTTTAAGTGTCTCTGGAGTCTCCACGACGACTAAGCTTCTTTGGTTGCCTCACTTGGGGAGGCGATCTCGATTGAGGGCGACAAACGTCCCTGCGATGCTCGTCTATTTGACAATGTCGATTATCATGCCTCTTGTGTCGTGAGATCATTAGGATGAATCTTATTCGGGGATGTTGTCACCTAGCTTCTTGCTTACATAAACTATGTCCTTCTCATTCCCTATTGTACCTACACATATGTAAACCTTAGTCAGGAGCAATCTACTCACATGTGAACAAGTGTAGTGACATGCAACATTTATGTTGTGTGTGTTCTAATGTCTCCCTAACAGATCAGCTTTCAATTTACTTGAGGGAGCAATCTCCCCAACACTTGTTAGCATTGATGCTCCCTTTGTGCTTAGAAAGAATCTCTCCATATTTATAACACCAAAATTAAATATGTACGCTTTAAGAGGATTGTCTTTAAGCCCTTTGAATTGTCCCCCATTTTCCAATGACATATCTTTTTCTATAGACAAAGTAGGAGATGTCATCTTCGAAATTTGCCTTTCTTATGTTTCACCATATAGAGGGGCATGTTGTAACGACCCAAAAAATTTCCGACCCCGAAAATCGACACAAAACACGATGTTTACTGCTCAAGCATCAGTAGTACCAGATCATTAATAGAAAGAAGTTACAGGGTGAGAAATAGAAAGAAAGAAAACTAGAATAGAAGAAGAAGACGATCACAACAAAAAAATTAGAGTAAACACGAATCTCACAACAGAACAAATAAAATATATTATATAACATAACCTTTGAAATACAAACTTATATCTATATATACATACCATTTCATAGTACAACTCATAACATCACAACGGAAATAAACTCTGTATATAAAATGTTGAAGCCTCCTGCTCCAAGCTCCTCCAAGTATATCTGGAAAAAATCCTGACTACTTGACCTCTTAAACAAATTTGGGAACCCAAGAGTTCAGGGTAAAACAAAACAAAATAAACTCTGGGTCAGTGTGGGACTGGTGTGAGTAAACTCTAATCACTTGGTTTAACCTTTCAAAATCCTTTTCAAAAGAAAAGATAATCGTAAGACCGATCCACACATAAACATGGATGGTTTTTACCTTAAAATAACCCAAAACATTCTTTTAAAACAATATTATTCTTGTATTATAATAGTGTTTAATACAAGAAAATAACAATCTAGCCGAACGCTTGCATCTCACATTCTACATACATAATGTACAATCAAACTGTGGGCTCTTATTGGGGAACGGGTTTCCAACTATGACAAGGTATGCAACCACCTTCCGATGGTGTACTCTAGAGGGGATACACTGGAGTTCAACAAGAACATCTTGTAACTCAGCCACACATAACCAGCCATTTATTTCGCCTGTATGTTCCGAATATATTGTCACCTTACGGTTGGTATACCAACATAACCGTTCCCGGGAGATACAAAAGCGAAAGAAGAACAAAAATGAACATTCTATAGATGGTGACAATATACCTTAATTGGGAGCGACCCACTTAGCCATGCCGCTTGTCCTATTGTTTTCATTTCTTGGTTGATGAGGCTTGAGGTCATAGCGTTTCTTTTGGAACATCTGACCACCATTCACTTCGAATGCCACATCGCCAAACCCGCCAAATCACAAATTGATTTCCCCAAAAATACCATGGGTATAAAGCTAATAAAAACAAAGTCATCTGCCACCAACGTAAATACATTTGGAGAGATCAACTTACGTGATCCGTTAGGTATACTCTGGCAGACATCCATCCAAACAAGTTGTCCTGGGACTAGACAAACCGAAGACACTATTCAGTAAATCCATCTTAGGCAATTTCCACCTAGGATGGCTAGAACACCCCTTGCATTAACTTCGTCTTAAATCATCTTCGTCGTATTTGATTCGCGACACTATTTCCCATATGGAGTGATTTTTAGTTAAAAAATCTGATCTCGCTCTCTCCATATTGACAATGGAAATGGCCAAAAACTTTGATAATCGGTTATTTAACTATCATAGGAAAACATCTATACATCCAACAATCATATTTCCAAATGGAAATATTACCAATCAATCATCAATCAACACTAATCCCTTTAATTAGTTTACATTAATTTCTTCATTTCCCTTTTTCCATATTTTCCTCGATATTTCTCAAAACCTCTTTTTGTCCTTTCACGATTCTCGGAAAACATTTTCATATATCCACAACTTCTTATTTTCTATATTTAGAAAATATGCATTATTAATATTGGAAACATTTCCGTTCCTTATTCAGAATTACTATTCTTCCGCATTCATCAGTCCCTAACCGTAAACTAGTAAGAGAACAACTCCCTAAGTATCAATCCTGAAGGCCGAAACCAACACCAGGCCGATAGTCAAGAAGTCATTCAACATAACTAATCTCCATTCAGTTTCTAATTTCCTTAACTTAATTCTCAATTTCCTTAACTTTTTTCTTAATTCAAAAATCTTTTCATTTCCTATACATAGAAAGAATCTCTTGTTATATTTGGAAACCATTTCCAAAATCCATTTATATAGATTTTAACGAACATTGTATAAAATATTGATTATAACGATAGCATTGTAATACCTGCTGCAAAGTATTCGAATTAAAATATATTTCTTATTCCTTAATTTGAATAAATAAATAGATAATTAATTAATTAATTAATGAAATAAATAAATCTTGATAAAGACAAAAAATAAATAGTACTTTCCCAAATTTAATAAAATTGAATTTTAACGTGTAACTCTCTTTCAAATAAACTATATTCGATTAACGTTTCGAACGTTGGAATAAACTCACCATTTCTGGTCAAGAAAATTTATAAATTCACTTTTGAATCTACAACTTCAAATATTTACCAATTTGCTTTTATCACCATTTTAATTTGCAAAATGTTTGCTTTTAAATCATTATTAACATCAAAACATTAATATTATTTCTTTACAGAAAGCTGGACTCATTGTATCAATCAAATTTTGATTTTTATTTATTAACACTATTACAGGTAAAAATCTATTTATCGAGTTTTTCATAAATTCATATTTCCATCCTCTTCATAAACTCTGTTCATTGGTCAACTTCTTGTTAAATAAATATCAAGTAGATAACTTAATCTCGATTACCTATTTTATTATAAATTATTAGTTTCAACCTAAATATTAATTATCTTGTCAATTTCTGAATTATATAATATATAATTTCTAAAAATAAATTATCTTTTAAAACTTTCTACATAGCCAAACTCTAATTATAAATCCTTATAGATTTATTTAGTTCCATTCACATTTTGAACATCGAAAAAAATTCCATTATTTCCTTTTTGAAAACAATTCCTAATTCCTGTTTTAGTTCAATCCTCCATTCATCTTTCCAATTTATTTAATAACAATCATTTCCAATTTATAAGTACCATTTATAAACTAAAATACTTGTTTTATATAATTAAACAAGTTATTATATTCTAGCTAATCGAAATTCAATCTCTATTTTTAAAATAGAAATTCCCTTTTTAAAATCCTAATTTCCTTTCTAATATATTCGAATATATTTTACGGTATTTTAATACCAATATTTAAGGTCAATGTTGCTCAAACATCCCAAAAACAATAATCAACCACATATTATTCGTCACATCATATAATGTAATATATGAAAAACAACAATATAATTGTTGAGGATTCCAGTTGGATCTCTCCAACCAGTTTCCCTGCATCCACACATGTTAATCAATATAAATAACACTAATTTCATATCAATATGAAATGTACTAATAAACAGAATCAACATTAAATCAACGGTTTATATATATATAACTATATGTATAGTTATTATTTCAACCAATTTATTTGCAATTCTTCCAAAAAACAATCACATAGCATTCAATCATTTTTATCAATACTAAATAATGTTTATAATATTATACAACTGGACAGAGTTAGTGAGTTTACTCACCTTGGTCGTTAATCGTTAAACAATGATTAACGGTCGATCGATTAAACCAGACGTTTAATTTTGTCATAATCTCCAACGAGCTCCAAAAGATTCCAAACAAGCTTCATATTGTAGCCAACATCCACACAATCCTAATAGATCCTATTTTTGTGGAATTTGGATAAGGTATGAGTACGATATAATATTTACAAGTTTAATACATATTTTAATTACAATTTATATAATTTAAATTATTTCGAGCCTTGCCTATTTTAATACGGCCCAACTCCAAAGTATAAACCCAGACCGCGTCAGCTTCTTCTTCAAGGCCCCGGTATATGATAGGACCCGAACTTCTCCGTGAAGGAAAGCCCGGATTGACTTTGAGAACATGACAAATCAGGACACAAACAGAAGAACATTTCATTGCTTATTACAACAATTCCATCAGAATACAAGAATATACAGAGAATGTATAAATATTATACATCAGAAAAATATCAGAGATTTAAATTACATTACATAGCAGCGGAAAATAATACAAAGCATAACTGAAAGAGATAAACGGATATAGAGCTTTTCGGATATCGTTCCAGCTGTAAATTAGGATCCTGTGAATATAAATCTGCAAAACCAAAACTACTAGCTGTCCATGGAAAATAGGGGCACCCAGAATTTAGGTTAAAACAATAAACTCCAGGCCAGTCATGTGACTGGTGTGAGAACTAAAACAGTTATTTAAAACTTTACTTTAAAAGAGAGTAATTCAAGGGATCACGCTGTATAACACGGAATGGGTTTCCTCCCAAGAATACTAGTGCATAGAATAATTAGTGTAATGCTCATTGGAAAAATGAAGCTATTATAAGACCCAGGTCCTATCACACAATGTAACGCAAGCCGGGGGATAGGGTTTTCCCTTATAACAGCCAAACAAGCTTGGTAAGTGTAATGACCCAGGATTTTGTCGACTTTGGTTATCGCCATAAACTCAATGATGACTAACCAAACATTGAAAAATACTGGTCATTAATGAAAGAAATTAGAGGGTGAGAAAAGATAAGATAGAAACTTAGAATAGAAGAAGAAGAAGAACACCACATCAGAGTAACACGAATCTCACAGCGGAACGAATAACATATAATATATGTAACATAACTTTGAAATATACATTTGTATTTGAATATACATCATTATCAAAGTACAACACTTACAACACAACGGAAATAAATAAAGCTATATAATCCCGAAGCCTCCTGCTCCAAGCTCTTCCAGTATATCTGTAAATCCTGACTACTTGACTGCCCGTACAAAATTGGGCACCCAAGAGTTTAGGGAAACAACAAAATAAACTCCGAGTTAGTCATGGGACTGGTATGAGTAAAACCGTTTAAAATAGTTCGAACAAGTAAACGATATCTCATAAGACCACGCCGTATAACGGAACGGGTTTTTCCCTTATGAGAATCCAAATTATCTTTATATCAAAAACCTTTTGATATTATAATAATGTCTATCAACCACAATATAATAATCATCTAGCAGAAACGCTTTCATCTCACGTTCTACATATATAGTATACAAGCAAAACCGCAAGCACGTATTGGGTAATGGATTTCCAACTATGACAAGGTATGGAACCACCTTCGCTAGTGTACCTCTAGAAAGGAATACACTGGGTTCAACAAGAACATCTTGCAACCCGGCCACACATGACCGACCACCCAGTTCGCTTGAGTGTATCGAATGTATATCACCAACAGTTGGGATCATCAACCGTTTCCCGAATGGGAGAGCATCAACAATAGATTTTTAGAAATAAATGAAACTCTAGATCAGGTGATTATACAACCTACTTCGGTGCGACTGACTTAGCCATGCTGCCTGCCCGATTTCTGTCATTTACCGGATGTGAGGCTAGAAGCTACACTTTATCATCAGACCAGATTCACTTTGAATGCCACATCATCAAATCCATCAAATCACCGATTGACGTCCTCAACCATACATTATGTGTTAGCTAAAAGAAGTTTCCTTCTCTGCTTCCACTCTTGGTATGGTTGGAGAAATCAATATACGTGATCGTCTAGAAATACTCTGTCAGACATCTGTCCATACAAGTCATCCAGGAACAGGATGAACCGAAGGCACTATTCAATACATCCATCTTAGACACTGTTATCTAAGACTCATTCAATAGCCCTTGCACTTTACTCCGTCTTCAATTACCTTTGGCATATATGATTCGCAACGCTTATGCCAATACAGAGTGGTTCTTTGGATAATAATCCAACCGGTCTCTCCATATTAACAATGTTAAAATGGTCAAAACTTCGATAGTCTGTGATTTAATTATCGAATAAAAACAAGTGTGCAAACAACGATATTATTTCCAGATGGAAATTCTATCAATCAATCATCAATTATATATATATATATATTGATATCTCCTTATTTTCTATGTTTAGAAAATATACGTTAATACTGGAAAACATTTCCATTTCTTGTTTTCTAAATCAAAAAACATTTCTGGTTCTTATTTGGAAAACATTTCCCATACTCCTTCATTGGACTTAGATAGATGTTTAAACAAACCATCGCGATGCCAACTCAAACCATTACGCTTATTAACTAAATTCCTTTAACCCACCTTCACTATCGAACCTTAACCATTCCTTAGTTAAAAATGAAGTCAATCAAGTTGGGGTAATACTACCTCTCAGACCTTAACTGAACAACGTTTCTAACCTTGAAATAGACAAAGTTCACCTTTTAAATTCTTTAACAAACTCCCTTACGTAAATCTCTTTCGAATCATCTCTATTCGATAATTCTTCCCTTCGAATAAGGTATATTCGATAACTCTATTCAACTGACTCTATTTGATTAACCCTTATCGATTAACTCTATTGGACTAACGCTATTGGATTAACTCTATTGGATTAACTCTATTGGACTAACACTATTGGACTAACGCTATTGATTTACTCGTTTCACTTAACTCCTTTCGAATAAACTATTTTTGATACCTCCTTTTACTCTATTCGATTAACTCTATTTACTTTATATTCGAATAAACTATATTTGATTAACTCATTTGCTTTAACTCAAATCGATTAACTCCAACTGGTTAACTCTAATTGATTAACTCCATCTAGTTAACTCTTATTCGAATAACAAATATTCGATTAACTCTATTCAACTGACTCGACTTGACTAACCCCTTTCGAATAACAAATTCGATTTACTACTTTCGAATACCATATTCGATTTAACTCCTTTCGAATAACTAATTCGATTTACTACTTTCGAATACCATATTCGATTTAACTCCTTTCGAATACCATATTCGATTTAACTCCTTTCGAATACCATATTCGATTTAACTCCTTTGTTCGCTTTATAAAGAATTCCTTTTTAACAACATTTATTCATTTTTAAAGATTTACTTTTTGTAACGGTTCTCCACTTTAAAAATGATTTCCTTCATATAACAGTTTCCTTTTATAACGTTTTCCCTTTTTCTAAATATCTCCTATTTATAAATATTCCAATTTATAAATATTTCTTATTTATAAATATTCCATTTATAAATATTTTATTTTCAAATATCACTTTGAAAATATTCCCTTATCAACATTTCGGTATGTTATGGTATTCAACATATCAAATCACGATGATCAGTATCCTCCAAACACATATAGTCGACAACAGATTATATACCACATCA
Organism: Allium sativum; assembly: GCA_030737875.1. NCBI lineage: Eukaryota > Viridiplantae > Streptophyta > Magnoliopsida > Asparagales > Amaryllidaceae > Allium > Allium sativum. The sequence goes on from CM060922.1 coordinate 534,111,741, forward strand.
TATATCATAATATATAAAAAATAGTAAAATAAATGTTGAGGAATCCAGTTGGATTCCTCCAACCTATTTCCCTGCATCACAGATGTTAAACAATATAGATAACATCACTTTCAGTTCCATATGATATATTCTGTTAAACAGAATTAATATAGAAATTCAACTAACTGACTAGTAGTTCAATCAAATAGTCAACACACAATCAATCAGCCAGTTTTTAACAGTTCTAAAAATACAACATGAAATTATAAACTGTTTAGAGTTAGTGAGATTTACTCACATTTTCGTTGATCGTTAAATAAGGAATAACGATCGTTGATTCAGTTTTGACGTTTGATTATTCCATGAGTCGTAACCAACTCCAGAGTTCTCCAAACCAATCCAAGTACGTAGTTTGTGATCCTATGTTTCCAACAGTATCTCGCGCCGTTCTGATAGTGAACTAGTAAGTTATAAACATATTTCTTATAAATACATTACTTAAATTAAACTAACAAATTTTCTTTGAAAGTTGGGCCTTACCACATCTTAATATCACGTTGGCCCAATAACACCCTTAAAACCCAAATGGAACCCGCCTCTCTTGTTTCTTCCCCAAAATGAGAATGCCGTGACTCCCCTTCTTTCCCAAATTAGAACCTTATAGTCTTGACAGGTCCATAGTACATGACCGTCACTACTGATCCGTCAATGTCCCAGTATATAGTACCACTCATTCAAGCTAACCACGAACAGTTTTTGATTCATCGCCGATTCCTTTGCCACTCATACCCAAATTAAAACAATAGACCACCACTTCAATAAACCTAGTTCTTTTGACCATGGCTTTGACCGTGCTCCCTCATTACCTCACACAACAAACTCATCCATGATTTAAGCCTCACGACCCTTTGTACTCCAACACATGAGAACGCAAAAACACTTCAACTCTGCAAAACAACTCAAAAAAAAAACGTTCCCTGATACTCAACATCGGCCAACCTCCTGCTTTCGAACCCACCTCCAAACTCAGCTCGGCCTCCTCCTCAATCTCAGGCCAACTCCCTCCAAACAAGCTCGCGTCGAGCTCACAGTAGCTACAGGAAAAGGGTTCGACCCTTTTTTTTTCAGAATCTGTAAAAAAAAACATGGACAAGCTTGCAATCTCCCCAGGAGTTCAGATCCGCACTCGAATTTTCGAATTGATGCTTCATTCGCACAAAAATATTGAACCCTAATTTTCTGCTAATGTCGGGTTCCCTGAATTTGCATCGCACAGAATGAAACTCACATAGGAATGAAGAGGGAGGTTAAAGAAGATCAAATATCTTGGCTTTATGATTTAAGGAATTTTGTATGGATTGTTTTGATTTGTTTTTCTCACCGAGATTTCGGGATTGAAGAATACTGGCGGCGGTTTTCTAAGGGAATAAAAATTAGGTTTAGAACATGTTGAGGCATATTTATAGGAACCTTTTTATTATTTTTATATTTGATTTAATTCAATCGTTATTTGTATACGTTGTCTAAAAATCACCATGATTACCTATGATACCCAAAAATCACAAAAATGGACATACAACAACAGTTTGACATTACGGTCCCAACGAAACTGGTTTCGTCGAATTCCGACTTCGTATGCTCACACAGCGTATTTTTAACTGTCAAAATACTGACTGTTTTTCACTCTATAAATCCGTACGGCCACATACTGACTTCAAAAATCACGGAAATTGAAATCTTGCAATAATTTAACATTGCGGATCCAACAAAATTAGTTTTGTCGAATTCTGACTTCGTTTGCATAAGTGGCTATTTTTAAAGCTTTGGATGACCCATTTAAATATATAAATATATTTAAATATATAAATATATTTAATTATAATTAAATTTAATATTTAAAAAATAAATATTATCGTATATATCCACAGTGGAATACCATACAGCTCTAATGGGATTTATAACTTGATATTTCAAATCCCGATTAAATCGATATTCGATTTAAAATGAAATTCTTTTTTTAAAAATAAATAATTCCTTTATAAATTATAAAGGAATTCCACAGCGACTTTTCTAAAATTTGATTTGGACGTAAATCAAAATCTACACGACGAAATCCCGATTTTTCTCTTCCACTAGAAAGATATACTCCACCAGCTCCACACGTTTCTTGTTTCACAGAAATCCGGCTTAAAACGAATCATGTACATTCAGTTGAAGTTCGAATCGCCAATTTATGAACTGCAGCACCATTTCAAGCTCGATTTTAATTATATTATAACTCTATGTTCAAACTGTCGTTAATATAATATATTCGTTATTCAAATTCAATTCCAAGCTGAATTAAATATCACAGATGATCCAGTTCACACCATATCGCCATTTCAGCCAATTCTGATTATTTCAGAATTAAATATATTATTTAATTTATTATTTTAATTAAATATTCACCATTATTTTAATTCCACGACCATTAAATCCTTTAATCACCTTTTAAATAATTAAATTAACTAATTATTATACCACTGGAAATGCGGGTCATTACATTCTTCCCCACTTAAAATAATTTCGTCCTTGAAATTGCTAAGTTAGAGAACGACCCTATCGACTAGTTAGAACATATTTTTTCACTTCTTAACTTCAGTTTCCAACTGGACCAATTCAATTTCAATTAAATATTAATCCATTCTTATCAACGAAAATTTTCAAAAATCCAGAAAATTTTCTAACGCCTTAACTCTTTGAAAAATTTCGCCAGCACCTCCTTTGTACTGGTCAATTGGTCAAACTCCAACTCGCCTCTCTGGGCTATCTCCAACCCAAAAGAAAATCAAACAGCCAAGCGGCTTGCCAATTCGGCTCATAAATCTTATATCCAATAGAAATATAAACTTGTACCTTTTGTCGGCATATCAACTCTATCCTTTCCACCTGTTATCAATTCAGCGGATACAAGGGTCATGCCAATCAAATTCCAATCTGCTTTTATCCACGACACAACCATTCGCTTATATTCGAGCCAAATATCATTTCAACTCGAGTTTCTTCTCGATTCCCAACTCTTAACTTGATTATCACATTACACTTCAAATTTGAATCTCACAATCCAATTTGTCTTGATATCATTCTAATTCAATCTCAGTTACCACTTTACTGGCTTTACTTTAATTCAATATTGCTTTCACAAATTTCTGTTAAATTGTTTTTAATTCAAACAGCCTTTCCCTAGGAGTTTTTAAAAAGTTCACTCTTTTCAAAAATCAAATTTTCCTTTTGAACATGTCACTGATCCCTTAATTAATATTCCATTAGTTAAATCACTTCTCTATTTCTTTATCAATATTTGTTAACCAAATATTTTCAATAACCATATTGGCCTTTTATGTTATTTGGAAAACATTTCCTAATATCGCCTTCCTTTATTTTCTAAACTTTAGAAAATATATGCTATTTATAATTGGAAAATATTCCAATTACTTATCTCTTTTTCGATCTCGTTTATTTCTATACTTAGGAAATATTCTTTATTATATTTCCAAGCTTACACTATTTGGGTTAAAACGGATGTTGTGTAAAACATCGTTACGACAACCCAAATACTATATTCAACTAACTCTTATTCAACATTGATCTTCGAGCCTGAAATCTTACTATTTATTTGTTAATAATGAAATCAATCAAGTTGGGGTATCACTACCTCTCAGACCTTGACTGAATAACATTGATAACGTCAAAACATATATGACTACTTACTCGAATAATCAATACCATACAACTAATTATTCACTTTTAAACACGTATATGCTTCCTCTTTCTATTCTTACTAGATTTTATTCTTAGCCTTCCTTTTTGATCTTACTATTCTATATCTAAGTTCATTTCCTTATCGACTTCTATATATATATATATATATATATCGATTCGTTGATTTCTAACTATCAAATTATCTTAAAAATATCCAGACTCCTTAAATTCCCGGAAAAATTCACCATAACCTCCTTTGTACCAGGAGCATCGGGATATTTCAAATAGCCTCCCATGGCCCTCACCAATCCAAAATAAAAGAAAAAGCCAAGCGGCTATCCTATACGGCGCATAAAATCTCATATATGAATTAAATACATACCTTTTCGTCGAGCATTCTATTTATATACCTTCCTACCTTATCCATACCTATCTCATGTATATTTATAACTGCCCAATCTAATTTAACTATACCTGATCGTTTTAACTCAATTCGTTAATTAATTTACTAATTAACTCTTTAGTCTATTCACTTTTATATTTGAACATGACATGTTCAAATATATTTTAACTTGCTTATTAACTAATTTGAATCCAAATTTCAAATTTAAGTTCTATATTCGATTTCGAATATCCATTTACAAATCCAATTCACCTTTCAAAGTTCAACTTCAAATTCAAAACTTGATTAACTAATTTCTCTTCGACTTAGTTAATTCTATTCAATTTCTATTCAAATTTTATTCAAATTCAATATATTCAAATTCTATATCGTTTAAATTCCATTTGAATTCTATATTCAAATTCTATATATTCAAATCCTATATTTTAATTCCATTTGGATTCTATATTCATATTCCATTTGAATTTCTATATTCAAATTCCATTTCACTTTCGGTATCCAAATCCTATATCACTTCCATTGAATTTCATACATTCAAACTCCCTTGGAATTTCTATATTCAATTTCTATTTCAATTCCATTGAATTTCATATATTCAAACTCCCTTGGAATTTCTATATTCAATTTCTATTTCAATTCCATTGAATTTCATACTTTATTATAAATCCCATTTTGAAATTCAACACAACTTGTCTTTCCTAAAACAAATTCAAAACAGGATCTCTGGTAGTAATTCGTCACTTACAACTCAAAAATGAATATTAATGATGTAGCTGTCATCATCAAAATCTATTTTCCAGCGATCGAAGTGAGTTCAATACTATAAAACCATTTCTAAACATTTCCACTTTGAAATTCATTTCAAAATATAATTCACACTGCTTGTAAAACAATTTAAAATCTCCTAGGATCTTAAATTTTCCTTATTTTTAATCCAAATCCATTTACAAACACTTATCCAATTCTCTAGAGTTTTAACTCAATTTCTGGCTTAAATTTTAGATTTAACTCATATGATTTCACGTATTTCACTTATATGAATTCTGACTGGTTATTTACATAACCATTTAATTTATAATCTCACTCGATTATAATCACAACCAATATATCCAATATATTATAATCATTCCAATATAAATCCTTTATATCAAAATATAATTTGGGTAAAATTATTTCCTTTACCCTTTTTTCAAAACATACCAGGACGGTTCATCGTATTCGAGTGTTTACAAAATCCCTACCGATACAGTGGATCAAACTGATCGACCAGAACTCATAAACTACTCAACCAATAAATCTCCACAATAAAAAATTATTTTTATATCATCTACAAATACGTTCACTCATATATATACACTCTTGGATTTTGTCGACTTTGGTTATCACCATAAACTCAATGATGACTAACCAAACATCGAAAAATACCAGTCATTAATGAAAGAAATTAGAGGGTGAGGAAAGATAAGATAGAAACTTAGAATAGAAGAAGAAGAACACAACATCAGAGTTACACGAATCTCACATCGGAACGAATAACATATAATATATGTAACATAACTTTGAAATATACATTTGTATTTGAATATACATCATTATCAAAGTACAACACTTACAACACAGCGGAAATAACTAAAGCTATATAATCCTAAAGCCTCCTGCTCCAAGCTCTTCCAGTATATCTGTAAATCCTGACTACTTGACTGCCCGTACAAAATTGGGCACCCAAGAGTTTAGGGAAACAACAAAATAAACTTCGGGTCAGTCATGGGACTGGTATGAGTAAAATAGTTTAAAACAGTTCGAACAAGTAAACGATATCTCATAAGACCACACCGTATAACGGAACAGGTTTTTCCCTTATGAGAATCCAAAGTATCTTTATATCAAAAACCTTTTGATATTAAAATAATGTCTATCAACCATAATATAATAATCATCTAGCATAAACACTTTCATCTCACGTTCTACATATATAGTATACAAGCAAAACCGCAAGCACGTATTGGGTAATGGATTTCCAACTATGACAAGGTATGGAACCACCTTTCGCTAGTGTACCTCTAGAAAGGAATACACTGGGTTCAACAAGAACATCTTGCAACCCGACCACACATGATCGACCACTCATTTCGCTTGAGTGTATCGAATGTATATCACCAACGGCTGGGTTCAGCAACCGTTTCCCGAATGGGAGAGCATCAACAATAGATTTTTAGAAATAAATAAAACTCTAGATCAGGTGATTATACACCCTACTTCGGTGCGACCGACTTAGCCATGCTGCCTGCCCGATTTCTATCATTTACCGGATGTGAGGCTAGAAGCTATGCTTTATCATCACACCATATTCACTTTGAATGCCACATCGTCAAATCCATCAAATCACCGATTGATGTCCTCGACCATACATTATGTGTTAGCTAAAAGAAGTTTCCTTCTCCGCTTCCACTCTTAGTACGGTTGGAGAAATCAATATACGTGATCGTCTGGAAATACTCTGCCAGACATCCGTCCATACAAGTCATCCAGGAACAGGATGAACCGAAGGGACTATTCAATACATCCATCTTAGACACTGTTATCTAAGACTTATACAATAGCCCTTGCACTTTACTCCGTCTTCAATTACCTTTGGCATATATGATTCGCAACGCTTATGCCAATACAGAATGGTTCTTTGGATAATAATCCAACCGGTCTCTCCATATTAACAACGTTAAAATGGTCAAAACTTCGATAGTCTGTGATTTAACTATCGAATAAAAATAACTGTGCAAACAACTAAATTATTTCCAGATGGAAATTCTATCAATCAATCACATATATATATATATATTCATATTTCCTTATTTTCTATGTTTAGAAAATATACGTTAATACTGGAAAACATTTCCATTTCTTGTTTTCTATATCAGAAAACATTTCTGGTTCTTATTTGGAAAACATTTCCAAGACTCCTTCATTGGACTTAGACAGATGTTTAAACAAACCATCGCGATGCCAACTCAAACCATTACGCTTATTAACTAAATTCCTTTAACCCACCTTCACTATCGAACCTTAACCATTCCTTAGTTAAAGATGAAGTCAATCAAGTTGGGGTAATACTACCTCTCAGACCTTAACTGAACAACGTTTCTAACTTTGAAATAGACAAAGTTCACCTTTTAAATTCTTTAACAAACTCCCTTACGTAACTCTCTTTCGAATCATCTCTATTCGATAATTCTTCCCTTCGAATAAGGTATATTCGGTAACTCTATTCAACTGACTCTATTTGATTAACCCTTATCGATTAACTATATTGGACTAACGCTATTGGATTAACTCTATTGGATTAACTGTATTGGACTAACACTATTGGACTAACGCTATTGATTTACTCGTTTCACTTAACTCCTTTCGAATAAACTATTTTCGATACCTCCTTTTACTCTATTCGAATAAACTATATTCGATTAACTCTATTTACTTTATATTCGAATAAACTATATTCGATTAACTCATTTGCTTTAACTCAAATCGATTAACTCCAACTGGTTAACTCTAATTGATTAACTCCATCTGGTTAACTCTTATTCGAATAACAAATATTCGATTAACTCTATTCAACTGACTCGACTCGACTAACCCCTTTCGAATAACTAATTCGATTTACTACTTTCGAATACCATATTCGATTTAACTCCTTTCGAATAACTAATTCGATTTACTACTTTCGAATATCATATTCGATTTAATTCCTTTCGAATACCATATTCGATTTAACTCCTTTTGAATACCATATTCGATTTAACTCCTTTCGAATACCATATTCGATTTAACTCCTTTATTCGCTTTATAAAGATTTCCTTTTTAACAACATTTATTCATTTTTAAAGATTTACTTTTAGTAACAGTTCTCCACTTTAAAAACGATTTCCTTCTTATAACAGTTTCCTTTTTATAACGTTTTCCCTTTTTTTAAATATCTCCTATTTATAAATATTGCAATTTATAAATATTTCTTATTTATAATTATTCCATTTATAAATATTTTATTTTCAAATATCACTTTGAAAATATTCCCTTATCAACATTTTGGTATCAAATCATGATGATCAATATCATCCAAACACATATAGTCGACAATAGATTATATATCATATCATATATCACAATATATGAAAAACAGTAAAATAAATGTTGAGGAATCCAGTTGGATTCCTCCAACCTGTTTCCCTGCATCACAGATGTTAAACAATATAGATAACATCACTTTCAGTTCCATATGATATATTCTGTTAAACAGAATCAATATAGAAATTCAACTAACTGACTAGCAGTTCAATCAAACAGTCAACACACAATCAATCAGCCAGTTTTTAATAGTTCTAAAAATACTGCATGAAATTATAAACTGTTCAGAGTTAGTGAGATTTACTCACATTGTCGTTGATCGTTAAATAAGGAATAACGATTGTTGATTCAGTTTTGATGTTCGATTATTCCATGAGTCGTAACCAACTCCAGAGTTCTCCAAACCAATCCAAGTACGTAGTTTGTGATCCTATGTTTCCGACGGTATCTCGCGCCATTCTGATAGTGAACTAGTAATTTATAAACATATTTCTTATAAATACATTACTTAAATTAAACTAACAAATTTTCTTTGAAAGTTGGGCCTTACCACATCTTAATATCACGTTGGCCCAATAACACCCTTAAAACCCAAATGGACCCAGCCTCTCTTGTTTCTTCCCCGAAATGAGAATGTCGTGACTCCCCTTCTTTCCCAAATTAGACCCTTATAGTCTTGATAGGTCCATAGTACATGACCGTCACTACCCATCCGTCAATGTCCCAGTATATAGTACCACTCATTCAAGCTAACCACGAACAGTTTTTGATTCATCGTTGAATCCTTTGCCACTCATACCCAAATTAAAACAACAGACCACCACTTCAATAAACCTAGTTCTTTTAACCATGGATTTGACCGTGCTCCCCCACTTCCTCACACAACAAACTCAGCCATGATTTAAGCCTCACGACCATTTGTACTCCAACACATGAGAACGCAAAAACACTTCAACTCAGCAAAACAACTCAAAAAAAAAAAAAAAAACGTTCCCTGATACTCAACATCGGCCAACCTCCTGCTTTCGAACCCACCTCCGAACTCAACTCGACCTCCTCCTCAATCTCAGGCCAACTCCCTCCAAACAAGCTCGCGTCGAGCTCACAGAAGCTACAGGAAATGGGTTCGACCCTTTTTGTTTCAGAATCCCTCAAAAAAAACATGGACAGGCTCGCAATCTCCCCAGGAGTTCAGATCCGCACTCGAATTTTCGAATTGATGCTTCATTCGCACAAAAATCTTGAACCCTAATTTTTCTGCTAACGTCGGGTTCCCTGAATTTGCATCGCACAGAATGAAACTCACATAGGAATGAAGAGGGAGGTTAAAGAAGATCAAATATCTTGGCTTTATGATTTAAGGAATTTTGTATGGATTGTTTTGATTTGTTTTGCTCACCAAGATTTCTGGATTGATGAATACTGGCGGCGGTTTTCTAAGGGAATAGAAATTTGGTTTAGAACATGTTGATCATATTTATAGGAACCTTTTTATTATTTTTATATTTACTTTAATTCAATTGTTATTTGTATACACTGTCTAAAAATCACCATGATTACCTATGATACCTAAAAATCACGAAAATGGACATACAACTACAGTTTGACATTACGATCCCAACGAAACCAGTTTCGTTGAATTACGACTTCATATGCTCACACAGCGTATTTTTAAATGTCAAAATACTGAATGTTTTTCACTCTAAAAATCCGTACGGCCACATACTGACTTCAAAAATTACGAAAATTGAAATCTAGCAATAATTTAACATTGCGGATCCAACAAAATTAGTTTCGTCGAATTCCGACTTCGTTTGCAAAAGTGGCTATTTTTAAAGCTCTGGATGACCCATTTAAATATATAAATATATTTAAATATAATTAAATATAATATTTAAAAAATAAATATTATCGTATATATCCATAGTGGAATACCATACAGCTCTACTGGGATTTATAACTTGATATTTCAAATCCCGATTAAATCGATATTCGATTTAAAATGAAATTCTTTTTTTAAAATATATAATTCCTTTATAAATTATAAAGGAATTCCACAATGACTTTTCTAAAATTTGATTTGGATGTAAATCAAAATCTACACGACGAAATCCCGATTTTTCTCTTCCACTAGAAAGATATACTCCACCAGCTCCACACGTTTCTTATTTCACAGAAATCCGGCTTAAAACGAATCCTGTACATTCAGTTGAAGTTCGAATTGCCAATTTACGAACTGCAGCGCCATTTCGAGCTCGATTTTAATTATATTATAACTGTACGTTCAAATAGTCGTTTATATAATATATTCGTTATTCAAATTCAATTCCAAGCTGAATTAAATATCACAGATGATCCAGTTCACACCATACCGCCATTTCAACCAATTCTGATTATTTCAGAATTAAATATATTATTTAATTTATTATTTTAATTAAATATTCAACACTATTTTAGTTCCACGACCATTAAATCCTTTAATCACCTTTTAAATAATTAAATTAATTAATTATTATACCATTGGAAATGCGGGTCATTACAGTACGTTAAAACAAATCATTTGATACTATTATAAGTGCATAGTGTCAAAACAATTTCAATCATAAGTACCAATCATAGATGACATAAGTGCCCCATACCACTATGTCGCCATATATAGGTTTACAATTAAAACCGCAAAATGTCGTATTGGAAGTTGGATTCCGTCTGTGAACCAAGGCAAGGGATCGTCCTTACCACTTCGAAAAAATCTAGCCTACCAAGTCTCAGGACCTAGACTTAGGTGGGTCCTTGGATTGTCAGGGCCGGTCCACTCGATGTGGATTAAAATGCCTGAACACAGCGTTTTCCCACCCTATGGGGAGTAAATGAGCCAAACGACTCCATCGGCCCGGATTGACCGATATAACAGAGGCGCATCCTATCCATCATCCACATAAGTAAAATGCCAGGGCTTGCGAAACGCTGACACCACTCCTAAATAGAAAAAAATGCATGTCCTCCCTGAGGGCCTCTCCCGTTTCTTGTCCACACAGGGGTGTGAGGCTCACGAATTAACACTACACAATGCTACGCTACAAAAGCCGTGCTTTGATCATCAACCACAGGACTCTGCTTTTCAACAGAAACCTTGATCATTAGCATCTCATCATGCCACACAGGCAATTCACGCTATGCAACCGATGTCTATCAATCACACAGAATGAAATCCGATGTCAGACACATCCATTTACAAGTTCATTCTGGGTCTGAACGAAACCGGAGGCACCTTATTCCTCCCCCGTATGTCTAATACAGGGGAGAGGCCCTCGCCTATCCATCGATCTCCAAGTACGTCTGGACGATCACCAGTTATTACCTCGGTGTACATCCCAATCAAGACATCAGTAATTATCCAAACGATGTGAAGACCTCCAGCCTTCAACCACCGTCTTCATCCTCGACATATCGTCGAATTAGTTATTCAGAATGGGATAAACCCAGTCTTTCTTAATAACTCGCATATATAATAAACAAGTGCTATAAAAACACAACATACACCTCATCCAATCCAGAATATTTCTTTGTTCAAATATTCTTATACTTTGGGAAGGGTTCCCACTAATTTTATCAAAGATAAATTATTTAAATTTATTCTTTAATCTTCCTTTGGATATCAATTCAATATAATTAAAGATGCATTAAAACTCCACTTGGTTTTAATCTTCCCAAAAATCTGTATTAACGATTGTTTAACTTGGGAAATCATATCCGATCTTTAAGTGGGTTAAGGAACCAATGTCATTTAAAACATGGTTCAAACCCAAAATCACATTCCATTCCATCATTCTTTAACCATAAATTAGCAAGTGAACAATTCCCTAAGTATTAACCCCGAAGGCCGAAACCAACACCAGATTAATACCCAGAAAACCATTCAACTTAACTAATCTCCAATTAGTTTCTGATTTTTTTAAGTCCATTGGGTCTAAGAATAGTGTTATTAACGATACCATTCACGATAACCCAAATCACATTCCATTAATTATGGAATCTTCAAGGAAAAACAAATCAATATACAATCGATATCAATTTCCATATCCAATCAATAATATAAATGGAATAATGGCAACGCCTCTTAAATTCCATATGTATTAACAATCTTCCTCCACAGAAGTTCACTTCGATTATTATCAAATTGAATTCCATTCAATACCAGTTTAATATATTAAATTGGAAAATGTTACTTTGGAAAATTCCCGTTAAATCTTAATAAAAAGATTTATAAATCCCAAATCACATTTCACTGTAAATCTGGTTAAAGAACGAATGTCGTTAAAAACACGGTTCACAATAAACCCAATTCACAATAGCCTCTAATCGTAAATCAGTAAGAGAACAATCCCCTAGGTATTAACCCCGAAGGTCGAAACCAACATCAGATCAATATCCAGGAAACCATTCAACTTAACTAATCTCCGGTCAGTTTCTAATTTTCTTAACTCCATTCGGTTCAATAACAGTATTATTAAAGATACCATTCACGATGAACCTAAAATCCAATTTGATATTAAATACAAGGCTCTGAATAGAAAATATATCATCCTTATATTCAATATTAAATTCTAAAACCAACAAATATCGTATTGGAATAACAATATATATCTTCCAAATTCCTCCACAATCTCCGTATAATCACGAAATCCAATATCGAAATATTCGGAGCATAATTTCGATTCAAATACATTCCAATTCATAAATTGGAAATCCTGGTTATTTTTAAAACCATTTCAAATCCAATTTATTTACTTTAAAAATATTGGATTTATTATTCTAATTCAAAACTGGTTCATTTCGATAAAAATCTATTTTTATCTTTTCAAATATTGAATTTTTCATCCCAATTCTTTCCAAATCATTTATTATGATTTTACACAAATTATTGATATTTTTAATAATTTTATCAAGGCCCATACAGTCGATTTCCATAAACGGCCATCGAACTACACTTACAACTACCTTTTCCAAATTTGATTTGGACATAATTCCAAATCCAACCGTTAGATTTCAAATCTCTAATATTCTTTAGAAAGCTCTTTTCGATATGAACCCAACGATTCCAGTTTTAGGAGAATCCGATGGTCGGATCTCCCGTAATGTCCGTTCGAAGTCAATGGTCGAAATTCGCGAACTACCGTAGCGCGGCGCATTCTATTCAGGCCATTATATTATATATATAATATATATATTTCGTCGATTTCCATTAAAACGTATTTTATAAATCGTTTTAAATTCATTTTCAAAACGATTTCAACTTCGTCTTCAATTTCAAATCAAAATTGAATATTCCATATCATCGATATATAAATGATAATATTTTCAAAACATTAGATTTTTGAAATCAATTCCTTTTCGATATTCATTATAAAAATGAATAAAATTGATATAAATATCCTCCACGTCAAAATGGCGTCAATCTAGTCAACACGGCTTCATATATTTAAATATATTCGTGTCCATCCCAAATCGGACATCAAAAACTAATATTGATCTTTTACAGAATATTATTTTAAAATATTCATTATTTTAAAATATTCGTTATTTTAAAATATTTATTCTTTCTAGACTGGAATCAAACACAGTCAATTACCGTATAATGTGATTATATGGATTTCATACAACATGTATACAACAACAATCAAACACAATCAACCATCATCCAAAGTGCATTCTACACTTTATAAGCATCAAATATAAATATTTAACGCTTAACAAAGCCTGTCAATCAATCGATCGACATACAGCTAATTATTGGGACTAGTGTATGTCATATATCATCCCGATACCCGTGTGGGGTTTCAAACAATCAAACACAGGTTTTATTTGTGCAGTTGGGCGATGTGTAAAATTTATCATCCCAATCAATATCATTCAAATCAGTGTACATAAACAAATCGTCTGATTTATAAATGAATATTTATTTTATTCATATACACGTTAAAAATTACATTTTTAACTATAAAATATTTTATTTCAACACAAGAAAATATACTTATTTCATTCCACATCACACAATAAAATTTCACGATGCAATCAAACAAACAAACAAGTCCTCCATGGTCTGTGGACGACGGGTATCGGGTGCTGCTAAGCACCGTCTGCATCCTAGTATATATTTTAATTAGAAATAAAACTAAAAGTGAGCAGTTCTCACCTTTGGGATCCACTCCGTCATTCTTTATTTCTAAACGATTCGGATTTTGTTTTGATTACCGTTGGTTCCATCACAATCTGTTTTCATGTTATTCATAGTAAAAATCACATTTTTATTGCTGCTTCACATTGATAAAAATCATAACTTTATCACTTCGTTTGCATTATAAAAATCACAACTTTATCACTTCTTTATTTCGCAACCTCATAAATGAAAACTCTAATTTTTATCGTTATAACCCTTTATGTAAAAACCTAATTTTATTTTTTTTCTTTCCTTCAAACAAAAAATCTAATCCTATTTTTCTTCTAAATCATTTCATATAAAAATTATATATTTCTTCTAGATCATCTCATATAAAAATTATATTTTTCTTTTAGATTATTTCATATAAAAATTATATTTTCTCGCCACTATCTTTATAAAGGTCACATTTTTATTTATAAATAAAGGTCGTATATTTTTTTATAATCTAAACATATATAAAAAGAATCGTATTTATTTTTTTCTTTAAAACCATTTTATTTATTAAAGGAAAATCGAAATCAAACAATGTAATTTGTAAAAGGGAGACTCACATTGTTCGTTTCAGTGGGTGGAGGAGAGGCGCTGACAAGGGGGAGTCCGCGTCAGCTTTGAGGGTGGGGAGGCGCGCCGAACCTGCGGTGGTCGGAGTGCAGCCATCTCTGGCAGTTTCGGGATGTTGGAGCGTGGGGCTCTCGAATTGGCATGGGGTTCCAAAGCAGAGGGAGAGAGAGCATATAGAGGAGAGAGAAGGGAGGAGGGGGGGTCACCGGAGTTGGGGAGGTTGGCTGTGGCTGCTCGACGAGGCTGTGAAGCGCAGATTGAGGAAGGACTGGGAGTACAACGGTTTTTCATTTGGAGGGGGGCGGGTTTGACTTATCGCTTAGGAGATAAGGGTTTGACCCTTATATGTTAATAAGTTTAATTTAATTTCTAAAAGAAAATTTTTAATTCGAACACTAAATCGAACCCACCGATTGTTGTTCGTAATTACCCCCAATCCGTACACGATGGGATTCGTAACCCAAATCGACTGTTTCGATTAGTTTCCATTTAAATCAAAATTTAAATCAATGTATTCTACTTTAAACGTACTTTTCAATTTACCGAGGCCACACACTGACTCTAAAAATTCCATATAAATTATTTCTAACTTCGTATTGACGATGCGGTCCAAACAAAACTAATTTCGTCAAATTTGAAGACCATTTGAAAAATGGCCATTTTCTAGTCAATCCAAATTGACTGAAACTGTCAAAACACGTTTTTTTTGCCACGCTCTCATATTGATCCCAAAAATTATGAATTTTGTAATCTAGAAATAATTTGACATCCCAGACCCAACAAAAGTGGTTTCGTCGAAAACGGAGGTCGTTTGCAAAATGGCTATTTTTAAGGGCCGAAATTCCATAGCGACTATTCTGAATTTTCAATTGGACATAACTTTTTATTCCCGCTATGAAATTTTAGTTTCTCGGATTCGTTGGAAAGATATTCCAAATAGATTCCAATATTTCTGGTTTCGCTGAAATCCGGATTACTGTGAATCTTATACATTCATTTGAAATCAAATTTTCAAATTACCACGGCATTTTCGATTTCTTTTATAATTGAAATAAATATTTATATTCGAACGTCGATTTAAGTAAATATATACATTCTAATTCTATTCAAAATAAATTTCTCGTTGTTATTATTTAAAATAGTTCATTTTAAATAATCAAAATTCATTAAAATTGCCAAAATAAAAATTTTAAATTAGCTCAGATTTTCTGGGTTGTTACAATCTCCCCAACTTAAAATCTTTTCGTCCTCGAAAAGGAACGGAGCTGAAAGTTGTTTTACAAACCAACTCAACTTTCATTATTTTAATTATGGCATTCATTCTTCTACTTTTCAGTTTCTAAGAATTTTCCAATTCTTCAAAAATTTGGCTAACACCCTAAATTGTCGAAAAATTTCGCCATAACCTCCCCTGCACGGGAGCACCGGGAAAACCCCGAAATCGCCATACAGGCCTTTCCAATCCAAAAAGAAAAAGAAATAGCCAAGCGGCTCATAAAATCATCAAAAACCCCCCAACAAGTACAATAAACATGTACCTATTTGTCAGGCATACAATTTTATTCCTCGGCTCTAGCCTCCTTGCTATGACCTATTCACATATATCTATGTACATGCATGCATTTCCAAACAATTTTCAATATAGTTCAATATTTGATTCAATTTGGCCTAATTCACCTTTCATTCACATGTTGGTTTAAATGAATAATCACACAACACAACCATCAATCAATTAGTGAATTAATGTTTCAAATTCATAATTTTGACATATGTACAGAAAATCATGTTTTTGATGCCAAGTCACAACAATATATTCTAACTATATTTTGGTTCTCACACCAGTCGATTGGAAACATATAGAAATCCCACTCTCGAAACTCGAACACAAACTGCTGATGCTACGTAGTCATCAACAGAATCATCTCCGGCCGACTAGAGTGTGATTCTATATCTATCCAGTATATTTAGGACTTCGTATACACGCTAGCTAGGCATATATGTGAAATCTTCATATACTAGATTGTCCAAATCAATTTAAAATAAATATTCGAATACGAATAATAAAGTTTAAATTTTCAAAACTAAATTTGTTTTCATTTTCATTTTCAAAAATACACCCTTCACACTCGTTCTAGGATACTACTGATCTTATCTCTAATGAGTCATTCCTATTGGATATTACTAATCCAATCTCTGATGAGTTCTTTCGTTTGGTTCTAACGTGTCTTATTCTCGAGCTTTGTAAACCAAAACTCTGATACCAAACTGACAAGACCCGAACTTCCCCGTGAAGGAAAGCCCGGATTGATTTTGAGAACACGAAAAATCAGGACACAAACAGAAGAACATTTCATTGCTTATTACAATAATTCCATTAGAATACAAGAATATACAGAGAATGCATAAATATTATACATCAGAAAAATATCGAAGATTTAAATTACATTACATAGTAGTGGAAAATAATACAAAGCACAACTGAAAGAGATAAACAGATACAGAGCTTTTCGGATATCATTTCAGCCGTAAATCAGGATCCTGTGAATATAAATCTGCAAAACCAAAACTACTAGCTGCCCGTGGAAAATAGGGGCACCCAGAGTTTAGCTTAAAACAATAAACTGTAGGTCACTCATGTGGCTGGTGTGAGAACTAAAACAGTTATTTAAAACTTTATTTTAAAAGAGTGTAATTCAAGGGACCACGCCGTATAACATGGAACGGGTTTCCTCCCAAGAATACTAGTGCATAGAGTAAACAGCGCCATTCTTTTTGGAAAAATGAAGCTATTATAAGACCCACGTCCTATCACACAATGCAACGCAAAACGGGGGATCGGGTTTCTCCTTATAATAGCCAAACGTGTTTGGTACGTTAAAACAAATCATTTGATACTATTATAAGTGCATAACATCAAAACAATTTCAATCAGAAGTATCAGTCATAGACGGCATAAGTGCCCCATACCACTATGTCGTCATATATAGGTTTACAATTAAAACCACAAAATGTCGTATTGGAAGTTGGATTCCATCTGTGAACCAAGGCAAGGGATCGTCCTTACCGCTTCGAGACAATCTAGCCTACCATGTCTTAGGACCCAGACTCAGGTGGGCCCTTGGATCATTAGGGCCGATCCACTCGATGTGGATTAAAATGCCTGAACAGTACGTTTCCCTGCCCTATGGGGCATAAATGATCCAAATGACTCCATCGGCCCTGGATCGACCGCTATAGTGGAGGCGCCTTCTATCCATTATCCACATAAGTGAAATGCCAAGGTGTGCAAAACGTTGACACCACTCCTAGCTAGAAAGAAACGCATGTCCTCCCTGAGGTCCTCTCCCATTTCTGGTCCATACCAGGGTGTGAGGCTCGCGAATTAACGTTACATAAAGCTACGCCACAAAGGCCGTGCTTTGATCATCAACCACAAGACTTTGTTTTTCAACAGAAACCTTGATCATTTGCATCTCAGCATGCCATACATGCAATTCACGCTATGCAACCGATGTCTATCAATCACACAGAATGAAATCCGATGTCATACACACATCCATTTACAAGTTCGTTGTGGGTCTGAACGAAACCGGAGGCATCTTATTCCTCCCCCGTATGTCCAATACAGTGAAGAGCCCTCGCCTATCCGTCGATCTCCAAGTGCGTCTGTACGATCACCGCTTATTACCTCGCCTTAGGTGTACAACCCAATCAAGACATCAGTAATCATCCAAATGATGTGAAGACCTCTGGTCTTCAACCGCCGTCTTCATCCTCGACATATCGTCGAATCAGTTATTCAAAATGGGATAAACCAGGTCTTTCTGAATAACTTGCGTATATAATAAACAAGTGCTATAAAAACACAACCTACGCCTCTTTCCAATCCAGAATATTTCTTTATTCAAATATTCTTATACTTCGGGAAAGGTTCCCACTAATTTTATCAAAGATAAATTCTTTAAATTTATTCTTTGATCTTCCTTTGGATATCAATTCAATCTAATTAAAGATGCATTAAAACACCACTTGGTTTTAATCTGACCAAAAATCAATATTAACGATTGTATAACTTGGGAAATCATATCCTGTCTTTAACTGGGTTAAAGAACCAATGTCATTTAAAACACGGTTCACGATAAACTCAAAATCACATTCCATTCCATCATTCTTTAAACGTAAATTAACAAGTGAACAATTCCCTAAGTATTAACCCCAAAGGCCGAAACCAACTTCAGATCAGTAACCAGGAAACCATTCAACTTAACTAATCTCCAATTAGTTTCTGATTTTTTTTAACTCCTGTTATCCGCCAAATATTGGGAAACGAACCCGTCGGTATAGTCAGAAGAATGGACCGAACCACCAAGAAAATACAACATGGCTTGATCCAAGAAAGCAACGCCGATCGGAATGATGACAACGACACCGGTCGGTCCGAACCCAAACACACTGGTCAGATAGTCACAACTTTAGAGTAGAGTAGTCATGTACACGAAGAAAGGAAAACTCCCCTACCGAGCGGCCGAGATCTGCGAGTCCTGACCGGCCCCTTTAGAGGTATCATGTTTGCCCAAGTGAGATAACACCGACCGGCCTAAGGATGAGCAACCGACCGGCCATGTTATGGAATCCTTGCCAAGTCACCCGTGCGAAGGAAAAGAGGAGTCGTACCCACCGGATGGACCTAATCCAGACCGATCGGTCCTTCCGACAGCTGTCTACAGGTTGGTTTCTAGACAACTGTTGCCAGGCTAGCCGGTGGCAATTTCGTAAATAAGGGTCGACCAACCAGTGACACTGAATATGTTATCGCCTCATTTCTCCACACCAATAAATAGAGGTCCAACCCATTTTAAAGGGGGACGAATCTTATGATCACGAAGGGCTGTTAAACTCCATTCTCTACATCTAGTTAGAGATTTCATCATCTCCAATCACCATAAAGTTAAGATCTAACTCCTAATCCATCAAAGTTTACATGGAAATCTACATTCAATCCACTATCATCCGCCATGATTGAAGTCCTTCACCATTCTTCCTTAGTCAAATTCTAGGGAACTGTAGCGATGAATGTAATGAGAGGATGTGTTTGCCCTGTAAATCTATGTGCAATAATGGAATCACAATTCAAAGTGGACGTAGATCACACTTGATCAAACCACTATAAAAATATTGTGTCTCTTTACTTCCTTTATCTTGTTGATTGGCTCCACATTTTATAATACCAAGCTTTATGAGAAGTACCCTGAGTACACTTGGTGTTTGTGCCATTTTTGACGCAAACATTTGGCGCCCACCGTGGGGCCGATTCAATCATTTGTTCTCTCATACTCACTCACAAGGTCCTACGCCTTGTATTGAAGGTCTGATCTCGTTTCACTACAGTCCAATTCAAGCCCTTGCTAGAAATAATAAAGAAACCAGGTAGACCATCAAAGAAGGTCTCCAATCAGAACACCGAGAATAATGATAGTGCCGCTGACCATGAGCATGAAAATACTCCTCCTACCAACCCATTCGAACATGGAGAAACTTCTAACGCCGAAGAGGAAGTCACGAGGAGAGAACTCGACGAAGTGGCGATCGGACTAGCAAATCGGATGGATGTTGCAAATAAAGCTATGATGAAAAGGCTTTAAGCAATGTTCGCCACACAAGTTGCTGCGGCAACGGTCACCACAAAATCTGCCCGAGCAAAATCCTTTCAAACTCCACATACGGAAAATGCAAGATCTTCTTCTTTAAGTCCAATCCGAGGGAATTCTATCCAAGAGATGACAAATCCTAACCATAAGGAAACTAAAATATCTCCTCATAACTATAATGACAAGGCGACTTCCTAACAAGTGCTCGGCTTCGCCAAAGGGGCACCTCCTCAAGCAGGAGGCTTAGGGCTCCGAAATCTGAACCACGATCATCCGCTTAAGCAGACATCCAGTAAGGAAGACGAAATCCGCCTCGCGGATCGACACAACAAGGAATAGCATATATCGGAGATGATCCACAGAATTGTCGAAAAGGGGCTGAAGAAGCAGAGTGACGAGAAAGAATGGGGATTCGCTCCCACAAAGACTCTACTGACAGAAAGGATAAAAATGGCACCATATCCGAACAAAATCAAACCACCAACAGTTCAGGCCTATAACGGGACAACCGACCCTATTGTGTTCCTGTTTAAGTATGATCAGCACATGGACATGGCCCGAGCCATTGATGAATTAAAATGCTTATATTTTCCGAACTACCTCGACGGAGTAGCTTCTTTGGTTCACAAAGTTACCACATATATGTGGATGACTTCGCCCCACTGGCAAAGCTCTTCCGAGAGCAATTCAGACTTCAAACCATAAAGGTGCGAGATGTAATGGAGTTGAACGAGCTAGAGCAGAGGCCGGGGGAGCCGATTAGAACTTTTCTTACCCGAGTCAATACCATAGCAGCTGAAGCTGGGAATTACGAGCCTCGATTGGCTTTATTGGCCTTGAAAGGGGCTGTAAATAAGAAGACTAAGCTCGGACGTTGGATTAAAAAGAAGAAACCCGGTACCCTCGAAGAATTATTCGATAAAGCTGAAGAATACATAGGTGTGGACGAGGATCCAACCTATGCTATAGATATCCCGGAAAGAAGCATACAGCTTGAGAAGAAGGGTGATGAAGCTAATAACAATCAGAAAAACCTTAGAGGCCAAAAACGAGGCAACAATGGGAGAGATAACCGAGTTAATAAAAAGTTCCACTACTTCAAGAACTCAGAGTTGACACCATTAAACGAGATGATAGAGAATATCTTCATGTCCACCAAGGAGACTGAAGATTACCCTTCATCAACGCAAATAAAGGTTAGCGATGCCGCCGTTAAATCCGGAAGATTTTGCTGGTTTCATAACCAACCGGGGCATAATATAAATGAATTTCGACACCTAAAGAGCTTAATTGAATAACTAATAAGGAAAAATAGACTTCAGCAATATACCAAGAATCCGCAAAATTTTCAAGCATCCCAAGTACAAGGAGCCTCTAGTGGACTACCAGGCCAAAGTGAGAAAGTTGCAAAAGCTATTATGCCAAGGCTGGTCATTAATACCATATTAGGATGCCCACACCCTGCCAGGAAAAGTTGGGGGATCTTGTGAAGTATGCTAATGAGAAGAGGAACCTCCCAAGGGAAGGTGAGCTCATGATCATGAGTGAAGCTTTTTCAGCAAAGATACCCAGGATCTCCTGGGATGACATTATATTCAATAAACAGGATTCAGAAGGGTTGATAGTCCCAACTGAAGACCCAATTGTGATAACCATAGGCTTGGGTCCTACCATCTTCAGAAGAGTTCTGGTTGACAGTGGAGCGTCTGTCAATGTCTTGTTCGTTAATGCCTTCCACAGAATGAAGCTTTCTATGGGAGATGTGAAAGCTTGTTAGAACAAAATTCATGGCTTTACCGGGCAAGCTGTCCAACCAATTGGAATTATCAATCTGCTTGTTGATCTCGTAGAAGGAGAGCAAAGGGTCACACGAGAGCAAGACTTTGTTGTAATCAATGAGCTCTCAACCTATAACGCCTTCCTAGGAAGACCAACACTTGCAGCATTCCAAATCACCATGGCCCCATTGTGCCTGACGATGAAATTTCCCATCGAGAACTGGATTGGTATAGTTAAAGGCGTCCAGCAAGCAGCAAGGGAGTGCTATCTGGCTGCGCTTTCTGAATTAAGGAAAAAAGAAGTGAAGAAGGATGTGGAGCCACCGCTCCGCATCCAAAACCCTCCTTTATAGCAACTAAAGCAAGGCCCCCATACTGGCAAGCATAGCGTAGCTCAGAAGGAGATGGATCCAAGAAAAACCAGTATGGGGGAAGACCAAGCGGTCCCAGCTAAAGATACCATTTTTGTTCCGGTGCATGATAAAGATCCTAACCGAGTTCTAAAAATAGGTTCTCAGCTGGGCCAGAAGCTAAAAAGGAATTTGATATTGTTTCTGAAAGCAAACTTAGACGTCTTTGCATGGACACATTCAGACATGTGTGAAATATCAACAGATACAATTGTTCATAAACTGAATGTTAGCACCAGCATCACTTCTGTAAAAAAAATGATGAGCCCAGGGACTTGAAAGATCGATAGCATTGCCAGAAGAGGTAGAAAGACTTTTTAAGAACAACTTCATATGAGCATCAACATATCCCGATTGGGTATCAAATCCAGTTCTTGTCAAAAAGTATAACGACAAATCAATGGTGTGCATAGACTACTCGGACCTTAAAAAGCATGTCCTAAGGATAGCTTTCCCCAACCAAGAATCGATCAGCTCATTGATGCAACTGCGGGGCATGCACTGCTGTCTTTTGTGGATGCATATTATGGATATAATCAGATCATGATGCATGACCCGGATGAAGAGAACGCAAGCTTTATAACTCATAGAGGCCTATACTGTTACAAGGTCATGCCATTTGGACAAAAGAATGCTAGGGCAACATATCAGCGTCTAGTGAACTCCATGTTCAAATCCCAAATTGGGAACACTATGGAGGTGTACGTCGATGACATGCTGATAAAGTCGAAACAGGCTGAAGATCACCTAGAAGATCTAGAAGAAATATTCCATATTTAAGAAAATTCGGCATGAAGTTAAATCCTCTGAAATGCTCATTTGGAATGTCTTCAGGAAAATCCCTCGGGTTCATTGTAATGACCCGCCTTTTAAGCTGTCGAATAATTAATTAATTTAATTATTAAATATCGATTTAGCGATATTGAGAACTAGAATTAAATAATATTGAATATTTAATTAATATTTATAATGAATAATAAATTATAAATATTGAAATAGTCAGAAATAGAAGAATTCACAATAGTGTGTGAATTGAATAATATACGAAATTTGGTTGAGTTTCGATTCGAAGTATAATAACGAATATATTGAATCGACGACGTTATAACGTATAAATTATAATAAAATTATAATCGAGCTTGAAATGGCGTGCCAGTTCGTTATTTGGCGATTTGGACTTCAACTGAAGGTACAACGTTCGTTTTAAATCGGATTTCTATGAAAAAGAAACGTATGGAGCTGGTGAACTATATTTTTCTAGTGGAATAGAAAAATTGGGATTTCGTCGTGTAGATTTTGATTTATGTCCAAATCAAATTTTAGAAAAGTTGCTGTGAAATTTCTTTATAATTTATAACGATATATAAAAGGAAATTCATTATAAATCGAATATCGATTTAAACAGGATTTGAAATATCGAGTTAGAAATTCATATAGGAATATTCTAGAGCTGTATTATATTAAGTGTGAATATACACGACAATATTTATTTATAAATATAAAATTCAATTGTTTTTAAATATATTTATATATTTAAAAGGGTTATTTAGAGCTTTAAAAATATATAGTTTTGCGAACGACCTCAGAATTCGATGAAACTAATTTTGTTGATCCGCAATATTAAATTTTTGCTGGGTTTCAGTTTTCGTGATTTTTAGAGTCAGTATGTGGCCATACCGATTTTCAA
This sequence comes from Allium sativum, assembly GCA_030737875.1. Taxonomy (NCBI): domain Eukaryota; kingdom Viridiplantae; phylum Streptophyta; class Magnoliopsida; order Asparagales; family Amaryllidaceae; genus Allium; species Allium sativum. The sequence continues at coordinate 534,136,287 of CM060922.1, forward strand.
AGTGAAAAACAGTCAGTATTCGACGAAACCAGTTTCGTTGGGACCGTAATGTCGAACTCTAGCTGCATGTCAATTTTCGTGATTTTTAGGTCTCATGTGTGTTCGTAGGGATTTTTAGAAAGCAAGAACAAATATAAAATGATATTTAATAAAATACCCTAAATGAGTAAGTGGACCAAAACCAACCACATCCTTCTTTTTCAACCACAAGAAAATCCCATTCCCTCATATGTATCATTCTTCAAGCCGCCACAAAATACAAAATCACAGTGAGTTTAGAAATCAAAGAAAATTTCCAATCAATTCAAATAAAAAGATAAAAATTCCAAGTTGTAAATGTCTAAGATCGCTGAAACAAGGGCTTCAAGCCCAGGGCATTCGTTTTCAACTCGACGAGATTTTTGAAACTCAGAAAATGTACACTGCGGCCTAGGGTTCCACCTACGGTGAGATTTAAGAAGTGATGAATGACTTCAAGTTCGAATTTGGTTTCAGCAAGTAAATCCACACATTTGTGAGTGACTTTGGGGATGATTCATTGCAAAGGAGTTCGATGGTTTTCTGTACACCGTCGGATATTGGCTGATGTCGTAATGAAGAGGGAGGTCTCGAGTATCACGTAAAGGGTATGGTCGGAAAGAGAATCAAACGAGATGAATGTTGGTGATTTTTATTTGGATTTAAATGGAAAGGAGAAGGAGTTGGGAGGATTTTGGATTGGTGTTTTGCAGCGTGAAAGGCTCGAAGGAATTCGGGGGAGAAGCTTAAGTGCGGGTCTGGGCTTTAAATTCGGTGATGGGCCGACAAATTCAAGGGTAAGCCCAAAATGTTGGAAGAAGGAAATTTAAGTAATTTTAAATTCAATTATAAATAGTGCACAAACTTATATATTGTATAACTTGGTCATACGATATCTGATTGACGAACCGTAAGTTGCGTTAGGATCGTTGGGACGAGAACAACAAAATGAGACTGACTTGGTATGGATTAGGGCTCATATGAATTTATGGTGAAATAAATTGTTTGGTTCAAATCAAACAACAATTTATCATTCTTTAACGATGAACTGCCAATGTGAGTGAAACTCACCAACTCTGAACAGTTCTATTTTTATAACGTATATTTAGAACTGATAAATGATAACTGATTGCTGTGTGTTAACTGTTTGGTTGAATTGTTTGCGTATTGATTGAAATCATAGATAACGATATATATATAAATCGTTAATCGAATATTGATTCTGTTTATCAGAATAATTTTATATTCATGTTGTTTAACATCTGTGATGCAGGGAAACAGGTTGGAGGGGTCTAACTGGACTCCTCAATATTTATAATACTGTTCTGATGATGTATTGTAATATATGATGTGATATATAATCTGTTATGGATTATGTGTGTTAGAACGATGTTGATCATTGTTATTCGATATTTTTAATATCATAAGAAACCTCGGAATGTAAAAGAAATATTTCAATGTATATCGAAATAAAGGAATTTTATAAAATCAACCTATTTTATAAAAGGAAACATTTTGAAAATAGAGTATTTATAAAATCATAGGATTTTATAAAGGGAAATATTTATTTAGGAAATAAATAGAATTTAAAGGAAATAGAATAAAGGAATATTTATTTAGAAATTAAATAGAATAAAGGGATATATATTTAGAAAGTAAATAGAATTATAAAAGGAATATTTATTGGGAAAATAAACAGGATTTATAAAAAAGGAAGTTGACGAGATATAAAAGAGTTAATCGAATTTAGTTATTCGAAGCCGAGTTAATCGAATATGGTTAGTCGAATAGAGTTAGTCAAACATAGTTATTCAGGATAAGTTGCCATTTTGCATGACTGCTAGCGTAATTCGCAGGGCTGCAGATAGCCTACGGCGGTCGGATATTTCCTGAGGGAATCAGGCGTAACCATTGTGATCGCTGCGATCTAGAGTTAAGCGAATGGAGTTAAATCGAATATTAGTTATTCGAATAAGAGTTAAGTAACTAGAGTAAATCGAATATTAGTTAATCGAAATAGAGTTAAACAAGATTGGAAAATGACTAGAGATTATTTAAGTTGAATAGTTTTCTGAGTATCGATCTGATGTTGGTTTCGGTCTTCGGGGTTTATACTTAGATAATTGTTCTCCTACTAGTTTACGGTTAGGGACTAATAGTTGTGGAATGGTAGTGATGCGTGAATAAGCTATGGAAATGTTTCCAATGTTAATAACATATATTTTCTAAATGTAGAAAATAAGAAATATATGAATGTATATATTTAGATATATATATATATATATATATATGATTGATGATTGATTGATAGAATTTCCATCTGGGAATAATATCGTTGTTTGCACACCTGTTTTTCTTTGATGGTTAAATCACAAACTATCAAAGTTTTGGCCATTTTAACATTGTTAATATGGAGAGACCGCTTGGATTATTATCCAAAGAACCACTCTATATTAGCATAAGTAAGCATTGCGAATCATATATGTCAAAGACAATTGAAGACGGAGCAAAATGCAAGGGTTGTTGTATACATCTTAGATAACAGTGCCTAAGATGGATATACTGAATAGTGCCTTCGGTTTGTCCAGTCCCAGGACAACTTGTATGGACGATGGTCTGACAGAGTATATCTGCTAGATCACGTAAGTTGATCGTTTCAAACGTATTTACGTTGGTGGCGGAGGAATTCGTTTCTCTTAGCTATATACCCATGGTATTTTTTGATAAATCAATTTGTGATTTGGCGGGTATGACGATGTGACATTCTAAGTGAATGAAGATGTGGCATGTAAAAGATAAGCGTAGCTTCTAGCCTCACATCCGATAAATGACAGAAATCGGGCAGGCAACATGGCTATGTAGGTCGCACCTATTAGGGTGTATAATCACCTGATCTAGAGTTTCATTTATTCCTAAAAATCTATTGTCGATGTTGTCCCATTCGGGAAACGGTTGCTGATCCCAACCGTTGGTGATATACATTCAATACACTCAAGCGAAATGAGTGGTCGATCATGTGTGGCCAGATTGCAAGATGTTCTTTTTGAACCTAGTGTATTCCTCTCAAGAGGTACACTAGCGAAAGGTGGTTCCATACCTTGTCATAGTTGGAAATCCATTACCCAATACGTGCTTGCGGTTTTGATTGTATACTATATATGTAGAACGTGAGATGAAAGCGTTTCTACTAGATGATTATTATATTGTGGTTGATAGACATTATTATAATATCAAAAGGTTTTTGATATAAAGACATTTGAATTCTCATAAGGGAAAAAACCGTTCCGTTATACGGCGTGGTCTTATGAGATATCATTTACTTGCTTGAACTGTTTTAAATTGTTTTACTCACACCAGTCCCATAACTGACCCGGAGTTTATTTTGTTGTTTTCCCTAAACTCTTGGGTGCCTAAATTTGTATGGGGTGTCAAGTAGTCGGGATTTTGCAGATATACTTGGAGAGCATAGAGCAGGAGGCTTCAAGGATTATATAGCTATTGTTTATTTCCGCTGTTGTTGTAAGTGTTGTACTCTGTAATGTTATTGTATACATATACTGTTTGTATTTCAAAAGTTATGTTATATTTTATTCGTTCCGCTATGAGATTCGTGTTTACTCTGTTGATGATATTCTTCTTCTTCTACTCTCTAAGTTCTATCTTATCTATTCTTACCCTCTAACTTCTTTCGTTAACTATTCTGTTATTTTCGATCCTTGGATGTTTGGTGTGTTGTATATCGGATAACCAAGATCGCCTTTTTTCAGGTCGTTATAGTTGGTATCAGAGCTTAAGGTTAAGTGAATTGCCTTGGCTCTGTGGCATGACTTGGTAGATATAGGGTTACTAATACCCTAGATTGAGTTGAGTGTATATATACGAGTGAACGTATTTGTTATTGATATAATTTTTTTTATATTGTGGAGACTTATTAGTTGAGTCGTTTATGAGTTCTGGTCGATCAGTTTGATCCACTGTATCGGTAGGGATTTTGTAAACACTCGAATACGATGAACCGTCATGGTAAGTTTTGAAAAGAGGGTAAACAAAATAATTTTAACCAAATTATATTTTGATATAAAGGATTTATATCAGAGCGATTACAATATATTGGATTTATTGGTTGTTATTATAATCGAGTAAGATTATAATGGAGATGGTTATATATATATATATAACCAAATAAAATTCGTATAAGTATTACGAAGTGAATTAAATCTGAAATTTAAATCAGAATTGAAAGTACAACCCTAAAAAAATTTGGAAAGGTGTTTGTAAATGGATTTGGATTAAATATATGAGAATTTTAAAATCCTGGGAGGTTTTAAATTTGTTTTACAAGCAGTGTTAATGGTATTTTGAAATTGATTTCAAAATGGGAAGTCTTTAAGTATGAGGTTTGAAAAGTGATATAATATTGAACTCACTTCGATAGCTAGAAAATCGATTCCGATGATGGTCTAGACATCATCGGTGTTCGTTTTCGAGTTATAAGTGACGGATTACTACCGAAGATTTTGTTTTCAAATATGTTTTACGAAAACAAGGTGTTCAGAAATTCAAGGGTTTTGAATTGTTATTGTGATTTCAAATTGATTTGAAATAAAAACCCAGGAATTTAAATTCTAGAATTTAAATTTAACTTGTGAAGTTAATTCGAATGGGATGATGAAAGTAAATAATAAACCAGAATTTAACTTGAGATGATAAGTTAAGCAAAACTAAAATGGATTAGAGGATAATCTGGAATGGAATTGAGTTGATGAGTTCAGAGTTTGAAATTTGATATTGGAGTTTGAATGGAATTTGGCTTGGGTAGAACCAAATGTTTGAGTTGAGGAGTTTGATTAAGATGATATTGGTATATGTTAAATTGGTAACAGATGTAAAGGGTATAATGGTATGCCCGACAAAAAAGTACAAATTTGTATTTATGTTGGGTATGAGATTTATGAGCCGATATGGCCAACCGATTGGCTATTTGATTTTCTTTTGGGTTGGAGAAGGTCTAGAGAGGCGAGTTGTGGTTTTACCGATAGGGCTGTACAAAGGAGGTTATGGCGAAATTTTCCGAAAAATTAAGGCATTAGAAAATTTTAGTTAGTCGATATTAATTGGTTCAGTTTAAACTGCAGTTAAGTGGTAAACCGATAAATATTTACCTAGAAGATAGGGTCATCTTCTAGCTTAGCAATTTCGAGGATGAAATTATTTTAAGGGGGAAAGAATGTAATGACCCACATTTTTAGCTGTCGAATAATTAATTAATTTAATTATTAAATATCGATTTAGCAATATCGAGAACTAGAATTAAATAATACTGAATATTTAATTAATATTTATAATGAATAATAAATTATAAATATCGAAATAGTCAGAAATAGAAGAATTCACAATAGTGTGTGAATTGAATAGTATACGAGATTTGGTTGAGTTTCGATTTGAAATATAATAACGAATATATTGAATCGACGATGTTATAATATATAAATTATAATATAATTATAATCGAGCTCAAAATGGCGCGGCGTTCGTTATTTGGCGATTTGGACTTCAATTGAAGGTACAGGGTTCGTTTTAAATCGAATTTCTGTAAAACAAGAAACGTATGGAGCTGGTGAAGTATATTTTTCTAGTGGAATAGAAAAATTGGGATTTCATCGTGTAGATTTTGATTTATGTCCAAATCAAATTTTAGAAAAGTTGCTGTGAAATTCCTTTATAATTTATAATGATATATAAAAGGAAATTCATTATAAATCGAATATCGATTTAACCGGGACTTGAAATATCGAGTTAGAAATTCATATACGAATATTCTAAAGTTGTATTATATTCATTGAGAATATATACGACAATATTTATTTATAAATATAAAATTTAATTGTTTTTAAATATATTTATATATTTAAAAGGGCTATTTAGAGCTTTAAAAATAGCCATTTTTGCAAACAACCTCAGAATTCGATGAAACTAATTTTGTTGGATCCGCAATATTAAATTTTTGCTGAGTTTCAGTTTTCGTAATTTTTAGAGTCAGTATGTGGTTGTACCGATTTTTAAAGTAAAAAAAGTCATTAATTCGACAGTTAAAAATACGCTGTGTGAGCATACGGAGTCGGAATTCGACGAAACCAGTTTCGTTGGGACTGTAATGTCGAACTCTAGCTGCATGTCAATTTTCATGATTTTTAGGTCTCGTGTGTGTTCGTAGGGATTTTTAGAAAGCAAGAACAAATATAAAATGATATTTAATAAAATATCCTAAATGAGTAAGTGGACCAAAACCAAGCCACAACCTTCTTTTTCAACCACAAGAAAATCTTGTTCCCTCATATATATCGTTCTTCAAGCCACCACAAAATACAAAACCACAGTGAGTTTAGAAATCAAAGAAAATTTCCAATCAATCCAAATAAAAAGATAAAAATTCCAAGTTGTATATGTCTAAGATCATTGAAACAAGGGCTTCAAGCCCAGGGCATTCGTTTTCAACTCGACGGGATTTTTGAAACTCAGGAAATGTACACAATGGCCTAGGGTTTCACTTACGGCGAGATTTAAGAAGTGATGAATGATTTTGAGTTCGGATTTGGTTTCAGCAAGTAAATCCGCACATTTGTGAGTGATTTTGGGGATGATTCATTGCAAAGTTGTTCGGTGGTTTTTTGTACACCGTGGGATATTGGCTGATGTCGTAACGAAGAGGGAGGTCTCGAGTATCACGTAAAGGGCATGGTCGGAAAGAGAATCAAATGAGATGAATGTTAGTGATTTTTATTGGGATTTAAATGGAAAGGAGAAGGAGTTGGGAGGATTTTGGATCGGTGTTTTGCAGCGTGAAAGGCTCGAAAGAATTCGGGGGAGAAGCTTAAGTGCGGGTCTGGGCTTTAAATTCGGTGATGGGCCGACAAATTCAAGGGTAAGCCCAAAAAGTTGGAAGAAGGAAATTTAAGTAATTTTAAATTCAATTATAAATAGTGCACAAACTTATATAATGTATAGCTTGGTCATACGATATCAGGTTGACGAACCGTAAGCTGCATTGGGATCGTTGGGACGAGAAAACACAATGAGATTGACTGGGAATGGATTGGGGCTCGTATGAATTTATGGCAAAATAAATTGTTTGATTCAAATCAAACAACAGTTTATCATTCTTTAACAATGAACTGCCAATGTGAGTGAAACTCACCAACTCTGAACAGTTCTATTTTTATAACGTATATTTAGAACTGATAAATGATGACTGATTGCTGTGTGTTAACTGTTTGGTTGAATTGTTTGTGTATTGATTGAAATCATAGATAACAATATATATATAAATCGTTAATCGAATATTGATTCTGTTTATCAGAATAATTTTATATTCATGTTTTTAACATCTGTGACGCAGGGAAACAGGTTGGTGGGGTCCAACTGGACTCCTCAATATTTATAATACTGTTCTGATCATGTATTGTAATATATGATTGTATATATAATTTGTTATGGATTATGAGTGTAAGAATGATGTTGATCATTGTTATTCGATATTTTTAATATCATAAGAAACCCTGGAATGTAAAAAGAAATATTTCAATGTATATCGAAATAAAGGAATTTTATAAAATCAACCGATTTTATAGAAGGAAACATTTTGAAAATAAAGTATTTATAAAATCATACGATTTTATAAAGGGAAATATTTGTTTAGGAAATAAATAGAATTTAAAGGAAATAGAATAAAGGAATATTTATTTAGAAAATAAATAGAATAAAGGGATATTTATTTAGAAAGTAAATAGAATTATAAAGGGAATATTTATTGGAAAAATAAACAGGATTTATAAAAAAAGGAAGTTGACGAGATATAAAAGAGTTAATCGAATTTAGTTATTCGAAGTCGAGTTAATCGAATATGGTTAGTTGAATAGAGTTAGTCAAACTAGTTATTCAGGATAAGTTGCCATTTTGCACGACTGCTAACGTAATTCGCAGGGCTGTAGATAGCCTACGACGGTCGGATGTTTCCTGAGGGAATCAGGCATAACCATTGTGATTGCTGCGATCTAGAGTTAAGCGAATGGAGTTAAATCGAATATTAGTTATTCGAATAAGAGTTAAGTAACTAGAGTAAATTGAATATTAGTTAATCGAAATAGAGTTAAACAAGATTAGAAACTAACTAGAGATTAGTTAAGTTGAATAATTTTCTGAGTTTCGATCTGATGTTGGTTTCGGCCTTCGAGGTTTGTACTTAGAGAATTGTTCTCCTACTGCTTACGGTTAGGGACTAATAGTTGTGGAATGGTAGTGATGCGTGAATTAGCTATGGAAATGTTTCAGATGTTAATAACGTATATTTTCTAAATGTAGAAAATAAGGAAAATGTGAATATATATATATATATATATATATATATATATATATATATGATTGATGATTGATTGATAGAATTTCCATCTGGAAATAATATCGTTGTTTGCACACCTGTTTTTCTTTGATGGTTAAATCACAGACTATCGAAGTTTTGACCATTTTAACGTTGTTAATATGGAGAGACCGGTTGGATTATTATCCAAAGAACCACTCTGTATTGGCTTAAGCATTGCGAATCATATATGCCAAAGATAATTGAAGATGGAGTAAAATGCAAGGGCTGTTGTATAAATCTTAGATAACAGTGCCTAAGATGGATATACTGAATAGTGTCTTCGGTTTGTCCAGTCCCAGGACAACTTGTATGGACGATGGTCTGACAGAGTATATCTGGTAGATCATGTAAGTTGATCGTTTCAAATGTATTTACGTTGGTGGCGGAGGAATTCGTTTCCCTTAGCTGTATACCCATGGTATTTTTTGATAAATCAATTTGTGATTTGGCGGGTATGACGATGTGACATTCTAAGTGAATGAAGATGTGGCATGTAAAAGATAAGCGTAGCTTCTAGCCTCACATCTGGTAAATGACAGAAATCGAGAAGGCAGCATTACTTTGTAGGTCGCATCTATCAGGATGTATAATCACCTGATCTAGAGTTTCATTGTAACAACCCGAAAATCTGGGCCAGTTTAAAATTTTTATTTTGGCGATTTTAGCGAATTTTGATTATTTAAAATGAATTATTATAAATAATATCGACCGGAAAATTTATTTTGAATATAATTCGAACGTATATATTATATACGTCGTCGTTAGAATATAAATATTTATATATAATTATAAATAGAATTGAAAATGGCGCGGTAGTTCGATAATTCGATTTCAAACTTCAATTGAATGTACCGGGTGCAAAACAATCCGGATTTTAGTGAAACCAAAATTGATAGGATCTAATTGATAATATCTTTCCAACGAATCCGAAAAATCAAATTTTCATTGCGGGGATCAAAAGATATGTCCTGTTGAAAATTCTGAATAGTCGCTATGGAATTCAGGCCCTTAAAAATAGACTTTTTGCAAACGACCTCGGATTTCGACGAAACCAGTTTTGTTGGGTCCGTGATGTCAAGTTATTGCTAGATTCCAAATTTCATAATTTTTCGAATCAATATGTGAGCGTGGCATAAGAAAACGTATTTGACCAGTTTCAGTTGATTTTAATCGACTGGAAAATGGCCATTTTTCCAACGGCCTCAGAATTCGACGAAACTAGTTTTGTTAGGACCGTATCGTCAACACGAAGCTAGAAAATATTTTTCTGAAATTTTTAAAGTTCGTATGTGACCCCGGTAATTTGAAATGTACGTTTAAAATTCAATATAGTGATTTAAATGTAAATTTAACGTAAACGGATCGAAACTGTCGAATCAACCTACGATTCATATCCCATTGTGTTCGAAATGGGGGTAAAACGCTATAGACGACAGGCGGTGGGCCTCGTTTCGAGGTCGTATGTAAAAGTCAACTTTTTGCAAAATAAATAAATAAATAAATAAATAAATAAAATAATCTTCTCTCTCTCCCCTTTTAAAACTGGTTGGCCCCCGTTCAGAATCGAATTGCAAATCGAAATAAAAAAAAAGAAAGGAGGGAGGAGCCTGTCGCTCCTCCGACGAGTGGCGCCACCGCGCCCTCCGACGAGCGCGGCCCCCATCGGGCCGCCTCAGGCGCGACCTGAGCGCCCCCCCTGTTGGGACCCGAACCCTCCATCGCGAGTAGCCGCCGCCACCTGAAGCCCTGTCGCCGCCTCCTGCTCGTCCTCCGACCACCCCTCAGCCACGTGAAGCCCCCCTCCTCTTCCGATTTTGAGCAGTAAGTTCGTTTTTTATTTATTTTATATTTAATTAAAATACATTGTTTCATTTTCAGATTTTATATAAATAACGTAAGAAAGTTAATATTTTTGTTTTAGGAAAGTTGATATTTTTATTATAGGAAAGTTTGAAATTTTAAAACAAAGAAAGTTCGATTTTTAAATCTATGGATAACGAATAAAAATTAGATTTTTATAGGAAAAAAATATATATAATATAGATAATAATAAAAAAAAATTCGATCTTTATTATGAAGAATTAAAAATATGATTTTGATATTTTTAAAGTATTAAAAATATAGTCTTTACTATGTAGACGAGGCAAAAATATGATTTTTGTTTATGTAGAGAATTAAAAATATAATTTTTACATGATGGGAATATTAGAAAGATCATCTTTATACGTGTAGCAAATTAAAAATGTAATTTTTATAAAGGCGAAATCTATGTTTTTGAAATGGATTTTTTATCTATATGACAACAAAGTCAAAATTCGATTTTTATATATTGAATAGCAAAGTCAAAATTCGATTTTTATATATTGAATAGCAAAGTAAAAATTCGATTTTTATATATTGAATAGCGAAGTAAAAATTCGATTTTTACATATGTAGTGAAAGCGGGCAACGAAGGTGGCGAAGATGCGATAACGATGGAGATTTCTATCAAAGAAGAGTCAAGATGATTGGATAGCTTTCTGTGAGAATTTCTCACCTTTCAATTTCATTTTCTAGTTATATATATATACTAGGATGCATACGGTGCTTAGTAGCACCCGACACAATCGTCCACAGACCATGGACTTGTTTGTTTGGTTGCATAGATTAGTTTGATGATTTGATTTGAATTTGATTGTTTGGTGAATATGATTGATGTGTGAATGGCGTGGGCCTTCACTAGACCGGGGATAAGGCTAGGCCTCGTCCCGTTTCTAGTATCGTGTCGTTATGCTGCCGAAATTTTCTAAAATATGTTAGAAAAATAAAATATCATTTTATTTAAAGAATGAACTGAATAGAAATTCATATGTTGGAGTAAAATGTTTTGTCGTTAAAAATATAATTTTTAACGTGAATGTGAATAAATAAATATTCATTTACAAACCAGACGGTTTGTTTATGTACACCTATTTGAATGACATTGATTGGGACGATAAATTTTACACATCGCCCAACTGCACAACTAAAATCTGTGTTTGATGGTTTGAAACCCCACACGGGTGTTGGGATGAAATTTGAAGTTCACTCATCCTGATTGATTAAATATGTCGATCGATTGATTGACAGGCTGTTATAAGCGTTAAATATCTATATTTGATGCTTATACAGTGTAGTGCACTTTGGTTGATGGTTGATTATTTTTCAATGCTATTATATGTGTGTAATGTATGAAAATCCATATAATTAACTTTATATGGTAATTGATTGGGCCTCATTCCAATTTGAAAAATAAAGAATATTATAAAATAAAAGTTCATGTGTTGACAGTACTCATCCATTGAGATTGGTCATGTGTTGAACGAAATATTTTAGTAATAAAATTTACATCTTTATCGATATAAAATAAAGATTCATGTGTTGACAGTACTCATCCATTGAGATTGGTCATGTATTGAACGAAATATTTTGATAATAACAACTATTTTGAAAAAGAAATATTTGAAATAGAATATTTGAAAATAGAAATTTATGAAGCCGTGTTGATTAGATTGACGCCATTTTGAATTGAAAACGATTTCGAAAAGAATTGAATTGAAAACGATTTCGAAATGAATTGAAAGCGAATTGAAATGAATTCAAATTGAATTGAAATTTGAATTGAATAGAAATGAATTTTAAAACGAATTTATAAAGAAGAATTCAATTTTGCTTTGGATTGAAATGGAAGTTGAAATTGTTTTTGAAACGAATTTAAAAACTATTTATATAATTCGTTTTAAATAGAAATCGACGAAGTATATATTATATATATTATATATATAATATAATGGCCTGAATAGAACGCGCCGCGTCGCGGCAGTTCGTGAATTTCGACCATTTATTTCAAACGAACATTACGGGAGATCCGACCGTCGGATTCTCCTAAAACCGGAACCGTTGGGTTCGTATCGAAAAGAGCTTTCTAATGAATATTAGAAATTTGAAATCTAACGGTTGGATTTGGAATTATGTCCAAATCAAATTTGAAAAAGGTCGCTGTAAGTGCAGTTCGACGGCCATTGATGGAAATCGACTGTACAGGCCTTGATAAAATTATTAAAAATAGTAATAATTTGTGTAAAATCATAAGAAATGATTTGTGAAGATTTGGGATGAAAAACTCCATATTTGAAAAGATAAAAATAGATTTTTATCGAAATGAACTAGTTTTGAACTAGAATTATAATTCTATTTATTTCTAAATAAATAAATTGAATTTGAAAAGGGTTTTAAAATAACCAGAATTTCCAATGATTGCATTGGAGTGGATTTGAATCGAAATTGTCTTCGGAATATTTCGATGTTGGAATTCGTGATTATACGGATGTTGTTATGGAAATTTGAAAGATATATATATATATATATATCGTTATTTCCAATACGACATTTGTTAATCGTAGAATTTGATATTGAATATAAGCCGATATATTTTCTATTCAGAGACTTATATTGAATATCAAATGTGATTTGGGTTTGTCGTGAATGGTGTCTTCACTAACACTGTTCTTGAACCCAGTTGAGAAAAGATTAAATCTTTTTATTTAGATTTAATGAAGTGTACCAATTAAATAATATTTAATTGGAATTGAATTGATATTGATTTTTGGGTTTATCGTGGACAGTGTTTTAAATAACACTTGTTCTTTAACCCGATAATTAATGGAATGTGATTTTGGGTTTATCGTGAACCGTGTTTTAATGACACTGATTCTTTAACCCAGTCGAAGATTAAAACTAAGTGGAGTTTTAATGAATCTTTAATTAGATTGAAATGATCGAAAATGGAGTATCACCAGTTTTGCTCCAGGCGATAGTTAAATCTTTAATTAGATTTGAACGTGAAATGGTAATTGAATTTACCGATAACACTGTGGTGTTAGATATGAAGTATTACCAGTTTTACTTCATGGGATGAATAGGTTGGGATGGGGAAATTAAAATAAATGATTACTTCGGTAAGGTTCGCTAATCCCTACTAGTTTTGAATTGATATTCAAAAATAGACTAAAGAATAAATTCAAGAAATTTATCTTGGATAAAATTAATGGGAACCTTTCCCTATGAATGTGAAACCAGAAACTAACTGTCGGTTAGCTAAGCAGAATGGTTTTCTGAATATTGATCTGATGTTGGTTTCGGCCTTCGGGGTTAATATTTAGGGAATTATTCTCTTGATTAATTTACGGTTAGTGACTAATGAATTGGAATGAGGCGTATGTTGTGTTTGTGTAACACTTATCTAAAATATACGCGAGTTATTCGGAAAGACCGGGTTTATCCCATTCTGAATAACCGATACGACGATAAGTCGAAGATGAAGACGATGGTCGAAGACCGGAAGTCTTCACGTTGTTTGGGTAATTACTGATGATCTTGATTGGGCTGTACACCCAAGAAGATGGAAACAGTTAGTGATCGTCCAGACGTACTTGGAGATCGATGGATATGCTGGGTACTAGGTGCCTCCGGTTTCGTTCAGCCCCAGAACGGACTCGTAAATGGACTGTGTGTCTGTCATTGGATTTTAGTCCGTGTGATTGATCTCTATTAAATATATATCTGTTTGGCGGCGGAGAATTTATTCTCTTGCTTAACGCCCTTCTCTGAGACGTACGAGCTCAGGGGTTATATATTGATGGATATCAAACGCATGGAGTGAATTGCCTGTGTGGCATGCCTAAGTGGCAATTGATCGAGGCTTCTGTTGAAAAGCAAAGTCTTGTGGTGATGATCAAAGCAAGGCCTTTGTGGCGTAGCTTTGTGTAACGTTTGCTTCGCGAGTTTCACACCCGGTATGAACCAAAAACGGGAGACGGACCTCAGGGAGGGCATGCGTTTCTTTCTAGTTAGAAGTGGCGTCAGTGGTTTTACACGCCCTGACGAGTTTGACTTATGTGGTTGTTGCTGTTGCGAAGCGCCTCGGATTGATCGGTCGTTCTCGAACCGATGGAGTCATTTGGTTGGCTCATTTACGCCCCAAAGAGCGGGGAAACGTAGTGTTCAGGCATTTTAATCCACATCGGTGGACCGGCCCTGTCGCTCCAAGGGCTCACCTGAGTCTGGGTCCTATGGCTCGGGCTAGAGAGTCACGAATCGGTAGAGGACTATCTTTTGCCTCGGTTCATAGACGGAAATCCAATTTCCAAATACGTGACATTTGCGGTTTTATTTGTAGAGCCTAGTATGGCGACATAGTGGGATGGGGCGCTCATGCCGCCTATGATTGATACTTATGATTTGAAGTTGTTTTATACACTATGCACTTATAATAGTATCAAACGATTTGTTTTAACCGTATCAAGCATTCTTTGGCTGTTATAAGGGAAAACCCTATCCTCAGCTGCGTTGCATTGTGTGATGGGACCTGGGTCTTATAACAGCTTCATTTTTCTTTATTTAGCATTGCGCTGTTTGTTTTTATGCACTGGTATTCTTGGGAGGAAACCCGTTCCGTGTTATACGGCGTGGTCCCTTGATTTACCTAACTTTAAAATAAAGAATAATAACTGTTTTAGTTCTTACACCAGTCCCATGACTGACCTGGAGTTTATTGTTTTAACCTAAACTCTGGGTGCCCTTATTTTGACACGGGCAGCTAGTAGTTTCGGTTTTGCAGATTTATATTCACAGGATCCTGGTTTACAGCTGGAACGATATCCGGAAAGCTTTGTATCCGTATATCCCCTTCAGTTGTGTATTGTATTATTTTCCGCTGCGATGTATTTAAATGCAATTTAAATCTTTGATATTTCTGTGTAATATTCATTTATACTCTGTATATTCTTGTAACCTGATGCATTGTTGTAATATACAATGAAATGTTCTTCTGTATGTGTTCTGTTGTGGCTTGTTCTCGAACTATCCGACGCTTTCCTTTACGGGGAAGTTACGGGTTTTCACAGTTGGTATCAGAGCTTTGGTTTACAAAGCAGAGAACAAGACACATTAGAACCATACGAAAGAATTCATCAGATATTGGATTAGCAATATCCAATTAGAATGACTCGTTAGAGATAGGATCAGTAATATCCTAGGACGAGTGTGAAGAGTATATTTTTCAAATGAGAACAACCTTGTTTTGAAAAATTAAATCGTTTTAAACGTATTTGATTATTTATTTATTTTGAATATGGACATTCCAATATATAAGGATTTTGCATATACGCGTCATGAACGTATATTCGAAGTTTTAATATACTGGATAGATATAAGACCGCACTCTAGTAGCCCGGAGATGTTCTGATGGTGGTTCGAAACATCATCGGCATTTATTTTCGAGTGACGAAGGTGTGATACCTATATATTTCCATTAGACTGGTGTGAGAACCAAAACCTATATATATAGCTAGGACACATTGTTGTGGATTGGCATCAAAAACATGATTTTTGTGTATGTATCAAATTATGAATTTGAAACTCAAATTCACTAATTGATTGATGTTTGTGTTGCTTGTTTAGGTGTTTGCTAATTTTTAACCATTACGCCTAATTGTATCAAATATTGAATTGTATTGAAAATTAGTCGCATTTGCTTGCATATACATATACTCGCATTGAACAGGTCATAGCAAGGAGGTTAGAGCCGAAGAATAAAATTTGTTTGCCCGACAAATAGGTACATGTTTACTACATAATTTACTGTTTTGTTTGGGTGATGATGATTTTATGAGCCTATTGGCTAGCCGCTTGGCTTTTTTTTTCTTTTTGAGATCTGAAGGACCGGGGAAGCTATTTGAAATTCCCCGATGCTCCCGGTGCAGGGGAGGTTATGGCGAAATTTTTCGAAAATTTAGGGTGTTAGCCAAATTTTTGAAATTTTGAAAATTCTCAGAATCTGAAAAGTTGGAGAACGGAAGCCAGATCGAACGTAGAGTTGAATGATCAAACCACTTTCGACTTTGTTCCTTTTCGGGGACGAAAAGTTTTAAGTGGGGGAGATTGTAACAACCCGAAAATCTGGGCCAGTTTAAAATTTTTATTTTGGCGATTTTAGCGAATTTTGATTATTTAAAATGAATTATTATAAATAATATCGACCGGAAAATTTATTTTGAATATAATTTGAACGTATATATTATTTACGTCGTCATTAGAATATAAATATTTATATATAATTATAAATAGAATTGAAAATGGCGCGGTAGTTCGATAATTCGATTTCAAACTTCAATTGAATGTACCGGGTGCAAAACAATCCGGATTTTAGTGAAACCAAAAATGATAGGATCTAATTGATAATATCTTTCCAACGAATCCGAAAAATCAAATTTTCATAGCGGGGATCAAAAGATATGTCCTGTTGAAAATTCTGAATAGTCGCTATGGAATTCAGGCCCTTAAAAATAGACTTTTTGCAAACGACCTCGGATTTCGACGAAACCAGTTTTGTTGGGTCCGTGATGTCAAGTTATTGCTAGATTCCAAATTTCATAATTTTTCGAATCAATATGTGAGCGTGGCATAGGAAAACGTATTTGACCAGTTTTAGTTGATTTTAATCGACTGGAAAATGGCCATTTTTCCAACGGCCTCAGAATTCGACGAAACTAGTTTTGTTAGGACCGTATCGTCAACACGAAGCTAGAAAATATTTTTCTGAAATTTTTAAAGTTCGTATGTGACCCCGGTAATTTGAAATGTACGTTTAAAATTCAATATAGTGATTTAAATGTAAATTTAACGGAAACGGATCGAAACAGTCGAATCAACCTACGATTCATATCCCATTGTGTTCGGAATGGGGGTAAAACGCTATAGACGACAGGCGGTGGGCCTCGTTTCGAGGTCGTATGTAAAAGTCAACTTTTTGCAAATTAAATAAATAAATAAATAAATAAATAAATAAATAAAATAATCTTCTCTCTCTCCCCTTTTAAAACTGGTTGGCCCCCGTTCAGAATCGAATTGCAAATCGAAATAAAAAAAAAAAAGAAAGGAGGGAGGAGCCTGTCGCTCCTCCGACGAGTGGCGCCACCGCGCCCTCCGACGAGCGCGGCCCCCATCGCGCCGCCTCAGGCGCGACCTGAGCGCCCCCCCCTGTTGGGACCCGAACCCTCCATCGCGAGTAGCCGCCGCCACCTGAAGCCCTGTCGCCGCCTCCTGCTCGTCCTCCGACCACCCCTCAGCCACGTGAAGCCCCCCTCCTCTTCCGATTTTGAGCAGTAAGTTCGTTTTTTATTTATTTTATATTTAATTAAAATACATTGTTTCATTTTCAGATTTTATATAAATAACGTAAGAAAGTTAATATTTTTGTTTTAGGAAAGTTGATATTTTTATTATAGGAAAGTTTGAAATTTTAAAACAAAGAAAGTTCGATTTTTAAATCTATGGATAACGAATAAAAATTAGATTTTTATAGGAAAAAAAATATATAATATAGATAATAATAAAAAAAAATTCGATCTTTATTATGAAGAATTAAAAATATGATTTTGATATTTTTAAAGTATTAAAAATATAGTCTTTACTATGTAGACGAGGCAAAAATATGATTTTTGTTTATGTAGAGAATTAAAAATATAATTTTTACATGATGGGAATATTAGAAAGATCATCTTTATACGTGTAGCAAATTAAAAATGTAATTTTTATAAAGGCGAAATCTATGTTTTTGAAATGGAATTTTTATCTATATGACAACAAAGTCAAAATTCGATTTTTATATATTGAATAGCAAAGTCAAAATTCGATTTTTATATATTGAATAGCAAAGTAAAAATTCGATTTTTATATATTGAATAGCGAAGTAAAAATTCGATTTTTACATATGTAGTGAAAACGGGCAACGAAGGTGGTGAAGATGCGATAACGATGGAGATTTCTATCAAAGAAGAGTCAAGATGATTGGATAGCTTTCTGTGAGAATTTCTCACCTTTCAATTTCATTTTCTAGTTATATATATATACTAGGATGCAGACGGTGCTTAGTAGCACCCGACACAATCGTCCACAGACCATGGACTTGTTTGTTTGGTTGCATAGATTAGTTTGATGATTTGATTTGAATTTGATTGTTTGGTGAATATGATTGATGTGTGAATGGCGTGGGCCTTCACTAGACCAGGGATAAGGCTAGGCCTCTTCCCGTTTCTAGTATCGTGCCGTTATGCCGCCGAAATTTTCTAAAATATGTTAGAAAAATAAAATATCATTTTATTTAAAGAATGAACTGAATAGAAATTCATATGTTGGAGTAAAATGTTTTGTCGTTAAAAATATAATTTTTAACGTGAATGTGAATAAATAAATATTCATTTACAAACCAGACGGTTTGTTTATGTACACCTATTTGAATGACATTGATTGGGACGATAAATTTTACACATCGCCCAACTGCACAACTAAAATCTGTGTTTGATGGTTTGAAACCCCACACGGGTGTTGGGATGAAATTTGAAGTTCACTCATCCTGATTGATTAAATATGTCGATCGATTGATTGACAGGCTGTTATAAGCGTTAAATATCTATATTTGATGCTTATACAGTGTAGTGCACTTTGGTTGATGGTTGATTATTTTTCAATGCTATTATATGTGTGTAATGTATGAAAATCCATATAATTAACTTTATATGGTAATTGATTGGGCCTCATTCCAATTTGAAAAATAAAGAATATTATAAAATAAAAGTTCATGTGTTGACAGTACTCATCCATTGAGATTGGTCATGTGTTGAACGAAATATTTTAGTAATAAAATTTACATCTTTATCGATATAAAATAAAGGTTCATGTGTTGACAGTACTCATCCATTGAGATTGGTCATGTGTTGAACGAAATATTTTGATAATAACAACTATTTTGAAAAAGAAATATTTGAAATAGAATATTTGAAAATAGAAATATATGAAGCCGTGTTGATTAGATTGACGCCATTTTGAATTGAAAACGATTTCGAAATGAATTGAATTGAAAACGATTTCGAAATGAATTGAATTGAAAACGATTTCGAAATAAATTGAATTGAAAACGATTTCGAAATGAATTGAAAGCGAATTGAAATGAATTCAAATTGAATTGAAATTTGAATTGAATAGAAATGAATTTTAAAACGAATTTATAAAGAAGAATTCAATTTTGCTTTGGATTGAAATGGAAGTTGAAATTGTTTTTGAAACGAATTTAAAAACTATTTATATAATTCGTTTTAAATAGAAATCGACGAAGTATATATTATATATATTATATATATAATATAATGGCCTGAATAGAACGCGCCGCGCCGCGGCAGTTCGTGAATTTCGACCATTTATTTCAAACGAACATTACGGGAGATCCGACCGTCGGATTCTCCTAAAACCGGAACCGTTGGGTTCGTATCGAAAAGAGCTTTCTAATGAATATTAGAAATTTGAAATCTAACGGTTGGATTTGGAATTATGTCCAAATCAAATTTGAAAAAGGTCGCTGTAAGTGCAGTTCGACGGCCATTGATGGAAATCGACTGTACAGGCCTTGATAAAATTATTAAAAATAGTAATAATTTGTGTAAAATCATAAGAAATGATTTGTGAAGATTTGGGATGAAAAACTCCATATTTGAAAAGATAAAATTAGATTTTTATCGAAATGAACTAGTTTTGAACTAGAGTTATAATTCTATTTATTTCTAAATAAATAAATTGAATTTGAAAAGGGTTTTAAAATAACCAGAATTTCCAATGATTGCATTGGAGTGGATTTGAATCGAAATTGTCTTCGGAATATTTCGATGTTGGAATTCGTGATTATACGGATGTTGTTATGGAAATTTGAAAGATATATATATATATATATATATATATATCGTTATTTCCAATACGACATTTGTTAATCGTAGAATTTGATATTGAATATAAGCCGATATATTTTCTATTCAGAGCCTTATATTGAATATCAAATGTGATTTGGGTTTGTCGTGAATGGTGTCTTCACTAACACTGTTCTTGAACCCAGTTGAGAAAAGATTAAATCTTTTTATTTAGATTTAATGAAGTGTACCAATTAAATAATATTTAATTGGAATTGAATTGATATTGATTTTTGGGTTTATCGTGGACAGTGTTTTAAATAACACTTGTTCTTTAACCCGATAATTAATGGAATGTGATTTTGGGTTTATCGTGAACCGTGTTTTAATGACACTGATTCTTTAACCCAATC
Source organism: Allium sativum (assembly GCA_030737875.1). NCBI lineage: Eukaryota > Viridiplantae > Streptophyta > Magnoliopsida > Asparagales > Amaryllidaceae > Allium > Allium sativum. Next base: position 534,156,887 of record CM060922.1, read on the forward strand.
GAAGATTAAAACTAAGTGGAGTTTTAATGAATCTTTAATTAGATTGAAATGATCGAAAATGGAGTATCACCAGTTTTGCTCCAGGCGATAGTTAAATCTTTAATTAGATTTGAACGTGAAATAGTAATTGAATTTACCGATAACACTGTGGTGTTAGATATGAAGTATTAGCAGTTTTACTTCATGGGATGAATAGGTTGGGATGGGGAAATTAAAATAAATGATTACTTCGGTAAGGTTCGCTAATCCCGACTAGTTTTGAATTGATATTCAAAAATAGACTAAAGAATAAATTCAAGAAATTTATCTTGGATAAAATTAATGGGAACCTTTCCCTATGAATGTGAAACCAGAAACTAACTGTCGGTTAGCTAAGCAGAATGGTTTTCTGAATATTGATCTGATGTTGGTTTCGGCCTTCGGGGTTAATATTTGGGGAATTATTCTCTTGATTAATTTACGGTTAGTGACTAATGAATTGGAATGAGGCGTATGTTGTGTTTGTGTAACACTTATCTAAAATATACGCGAGTTATTCGGAAAGACCGGGTTTATCCCATTCTGAATAACTGATACGACGATAAGTCGAAGATGAAGACGATGGTCGAAGACCGGAAGTCTTCACGTTGTTTGGGTAATTACTGATGATCTTGATTGGGCTGTACACCCAAGAAGATGGAAATAGTTAGTGATCGTCCAGACGTACTTGGAGATCGATGGATATGCGGGGTAATAGGTGCCTCCGGTTTCGTTCAGCCCCAGAACGGACTCGTAAATGGACTGTGTGTCTGTCATTGGATTTTAGTCCGTGTGATTGATCTCTATTAAATATATATCTGTTTGGCGGCGGAGAATTTATTCTCTTGCTTAACGCCCTTCTCTGAGACGTACGAGCTCAGGGGTTATATATTGATGGATATCAAACGCATGGAGTGAATTGCCTGTGTGGCATGCCTAAGTGGCAATTGATCGAGGCTTCTGTTGAAAAGCAAAGTCTTGTGGTGATGATCAAAGCAAGGCCTTTGTGGCGTAGCTTTGTGTAACGTTTGCTTCGCGAGTTTCACACCCGGTATGAACCAAAAACGGGAGACGGACCTCAGGGAGGGCATGCGTTTCTTTCTAGTTAGAAGTGGCGTTAGTGGTTTTACACGCCCTGACGAGTTTGACTTATGTGGTTGTTGCTGTTGCGAGGCGCCTCGGATTGATCGGTCGTTCTCGAACCGATGGAGTCATTTGGTTGGCTCATTTACGCCCCAAAGGGCGGGGAAACGTAGTGTTCAGGCATTTTAATCCACATCGGTGGACCGGCCCTGTCGCTCCAAGGGCTCACCTGAGTCTGGGTCCTGTGGCTCGGGCTAGAGAGTCACGAATCGGTAGAGGACTATCTTTTGCCTCGGTTCATAGACGGAAATCCAATTTCCAAATACGTGACATTTGCGGTTTTATTTGTAGAGCCTAGTATGGCGACATAGTGGGATGGGGCGCTCATGCCGCCTATGATTGATACTTATGATTTGAAGTTGTTTTATACACTATGCACTTATAATAGTATCAAACGATTTGTTTTAACCGTATCAAGCATTCTTTGGCTGTTATAAGGGAAAACCCTATCCTCGGCTGCGTTGCATTGTGTGATGGGACCTGGGTCTTATAACAGCTTCATTTTTCTTTATTTAGCATTGCGCTGTTTGTTTTTATGCACTGGTATTCTTGGGAGGAAACCCGTTTCGTGTTATACGGCGTGGTCCCTTGATTTACCTAACTTTAAAATAAAGAATAATAACTGTTTTAGTTCTCACACCAGTCCCATGACTGACCTGGAGTTTATTGTTTTAACCTAAACTCTGGGTGCCCTTATTTTGACACGGGCAGCTAGTAGTTTCGGTTTTGCAGATTTATATTCACAGGATCCTGGTTTACAGCTGGAACGATATCCGGAAAGCTTTGTATCCGTATATCCCCTTCAGTTGTGTATTGTATTATTTTCCGCTGCGATGTATTTAAATGCAATTTAAATCTCTGATATTTCTGTGTAATATTCATTTATACTCTGTATATTCTTGTAACCTAATGCATTGTTGTAATATACAATGAAATGTTCTTCTGTATGTGTTCTGTTGTGGCTTGTTCTCGAACTATCCGACGCTTTCCTTTACGGGGAAGTTACGGGTTTTCACAGTTGGTATCAGAGCTTTGGTTTACAAAGCAGAGAACAAGACACATTAGAACCATACGAAAGAATTCATCAGATATTGGATTAGCAATATCCAATTAGAATGACTCGTTAGAGATAGGATCAGTAATATCCTAGGACGAGTGTGAAGAGTATATTTTTCAAATGAGAACAACCTTGTTTTGAAAAATTAAATCGTTTTAAACGTATTTGATTATTTATTTATTTTGAATATGGACATTCCAATATATAAGGATTTTGCATATACGCGTCATGAACGTATATTCGAAGTTTTAATATACTGGATAGATATAAGACCGCACTCTAGTAGCCCGGAGATGTTCTGATGGTGGTTCGAAACATCATCGGCATTTATTTTCGAGTGACGAAGGTGTGATACCTATATATTTCCATTAGACTGGTGTGAGAACCAAAACCTATATATATAGCTAGGACACATTGTTGTGGATTGGCATCAAAAACATGATTTTTGTGTATGTATCAAATTATGAATTTGAAACTCAAATTCACTAATTGATTGATGTTTGTGTTGCTTGTTTAGGTGTTTGCTAATTTTTAACCATTACGCCTAATTGTATCAAATATTGAATTGTATTGAAAATTAGTCGCATTTGCTTGCATATACATATACTCGCATTGAACAGGTCATAGCAAGGAGGCTAGAGCCGAAGAATAAAATTTGTTTGCCCGACAAATAGGTACATGTTTACTACATAATTTATTGTTTTGTTTGGGTGATGATGATTTTATGAGCCTATTGGCTAGCCGCTTGGCTTTTTTTTTTCTTTTTGAGATCTGAAGGACCGGGGAAGCTATTTGAAATTCCCCGATGCTCCCGGTGCAGGGGAGGTTATGGCGAAATTTTTCGAAAATTTAGGGTGTTAGCCAAATTTTTGAAATTTTGAAAATTCTCAGAATCTGAAAAGTTGGAGAACGGAAGCCGGATCGAACGTAGAGTTGAATGATCAAACCACTTTCGACTTTGTTCCTTTTCGGGGACGAAAAGTTTTAAGTGGGGGAGATTGTAACAACCCGAAAATCTGGGCCAGTTTAAAATTTTTATTTTGGCGATTTTAGCGAATTTTGATTATTTAAAATGAATTATTATAAATAATATCGACCGGAAAATTTATTTTGAATATAATTCGAACGTATATATTATATACGTCGTCGTTAGAATATAAATATTTATATATAATTATAAATAGAATTGAAAATGGCGCGGTAGTTCGATAATTCGATTTCAAAATTCAATTGAATGTACCGGGTGCAAAACAATCCGGATTTTAGTAAAACCAAAAATGATAGGATCTAATTGATAATATCTTTCCAACGAATCCGAAAAATCAAATTTTCATAGCGGGGATCAAAAGATATGTCCTGTTGAAAATTCTGAATAGTCGCTATGGAATTCAGGCCCTTAAAAATAGACTTTTTGCAAACGACCTCGGATTTCGACGAAACCAGTTTTGTTGGGTCCGTGATGTCAAGTTATTGCTAGATTCCAAATTTCATAATTTTTCGAATCAATATGTGAGCGTGGCATAGGAACACGTATTTGACCAGTTTTAGTTGATTTTAATCGACTGGAAAATGGCCATTTTTCCAACGGCCTCAGAATTCGACGAAACTAGTTTTGTTAGGACCGTATCGTCAACACGAAGCTAGAAAATATTTTTCTGAAATTTTTAAAGTTCGTATGTGACCCCGGTAATTTGAAATGTACGTTTAAAATTCAATATAGTGATTTAAATGTAAATTTAACGGAAACGGATCGAAACAGTCGAATCAACCTATGATTCATATCCCATTGTGTTCGGAATAGGGGTAAAACGCTATAGACGACAGGCGGTGGGCCTCGTTTCGAGGTCGTATGTAAAAGTCAACTTTTTGCAAAATAAATAAATAAATAAAATAATGTTCTCTCTCTCCCCTTTTAAAACTGGTTGGCCCCCGTTCAGAATCGAATTGCAAATCGAAATAAAAAAAAAAAAAAGAAAGGAGGGAGGAGCCTGTCGCTCCTCCGACGAGTGGCGCCACCGCGCCCTCCGACGTGCGAGGCCCCCATCGCGCCGCCTCAGGCGCGACCTGAGCGCGCCCCCCTGTTAGGACCCGAACCCTCCATCGCGAGTAGCCGCCGCCACCTGAAGCCCTGTCGCCGCCTCCTGCTCGTCCTCCGACCACCCCTCAGCCACGTGAAGCCCCCCTCCTCTTCCGATTTTGAGCAGTAAGTTCGTTTTTTATTTATTTTATATTTAATTAAAATACATTGTTTCATTTTCAGATTTTATATAAATAACGTAAGAAAGTTAATATTTTTGTTTTAGGAAAGTTGATATTTTTATTATAGGAAAGTTTGAAATTTTAAAACAAAGAAAGTTCGATTTTTAAATCTATGGATAACGAATAAAAATTAGATTTTTATAGGAAAAAAAATATATAATATAGATAATAATAAAAAAAATCGATCTTTATTATGAAGAATTAAAAATATGATTTTGATATTTTTAAAGTATTAAAAATATAGTCTTTACTATGTAGACGAGGCAAAAATATGATTTTTGTTTATGTAGAGAATTAAAAATATAATTTTTACATGATGGGAATATTAGAAAGATCATCTTTATACGTGTAGCAAATTAAAAATGTAATTTTTATAAAGGCGAAATCTATGTTTTTGAAATGGAATTTTTATCTATATGACAACAAAGTCAAAATTCGATTTTTATATATTGAATAGCAAAGTCAAAATTCGATTTTTATATATTGAATAGCAAAGTAAAAATTCGATTTTTATATATTGAATAGCGAAGTAAAAATTCAATTTTTACATATGTAGTGAAAGCGGGCAACGAAGGTGGCGAAGATGCGATAACGATGGAGATTTCTATCAAAGAAGAGTCAAGATGATTGGATAGCTTTCTGTGAGAATTTCTCACCTTTCAATTTCATTTTCTAGTTATATATATATATACTAGGATGCAGACGGTGCTTAGTAGCACCCGACACAATCGTCCACAGACCATGGACTTGTTTGTTTGGTTGCATAGATTAGTTTGATTATTTGATTTGAATTTGATTGTTTGGTGAATATGATTGATGTGTGAATGGCGTGAGCCTTCACTAGACCGGGGATAAGGCTAGGCCTCGTCCCGTTTCTAGTATCGTGCCGTTATGCCGCCGAAATTTTCTAAAATATGTTAGAAAAATAAAATATCATTTTATTTAAAGAATGAACTGAATAGAAATTCATATGTTGGAGTAAAATGTTTTGTCGTTAAAAATATAATTTTTAACGTGAATGTGAATAAATAAATATTCATTTACAAACCAGACGGTTTGTTTATGTACACCTATTTGAATGACATTGATTGGGACGATAAATTTTACACATCGCCCAACTGCACAACTAAAATCTGTGTTTGATGGTTTGAAACCCCACACGGGTGTTGGGATGAAATTTGAAGTTCACTCATCCTGATTGATTAAATATGTCGATCGATTGATTGACAGGCTGTTATAAGCGTTAAATATCTATATTTGATGCTTATACAGTGTAGTGCACTTTGGTTGATGGTTGATTATTTTTTAATGCTATTATATGTGTGTAATGTATGAAAATCCATATAATTAACTTTATATGGTAATTGATTGGGCCTCATTCCAATTTGAAAAATAAAGAATATTATAAAATAAAAGTTCATGTGTTGACAGTACTCATCCATTGAGATTGGTCATGTGTTGAACGAAATATTTTAGTAATAAAATTTACATCTTTATCGATATAAAGTAAAGGTTCATGTGTTGACAGTACTCATCCATTGAGATTGGTCATGTGTTGAACGAAATATTTTGATAATAACAACTATTTTGAAAAAGAAATATTTGAAATAGAATATTTGAAAATAGAAATTTATGAAGCCGTGTTGATTAGATTGACGCCATTTTGAATTGAAAACGATTTCGAAATGAATTGAATTGAAAACGATTTCGAAATGAATTGAATTGAAAACGATTTCGAAATCAATTGAATTGAAAACGATTTCGAAATGAATTGAAAGCGAATTGAAATGAATTCAAATTGAATTGAAATTTGAATTGAATAGAAATGAATTTTAAAACGAATTTATAAAGAAGAATTCAATTTTGCTTTGGATTGAAATGGAAGTTGAAATTGTTTTTGAAACGAATTTAAAAACTATTTATATAATTTTTTTTAAATAGAAATCGACGAAGTATATATTATATATATAATATAATGGCCTGAATAGAACGCGCCGCGCCGCGGCAGTTCGTGAATTTCGACCATTTATTTCAAACGAACATTACGGGAGATCCGACCGTCGGATTCTCCTAAAACCGGAACCGTTGGGTTCGTATCGAAAAGAGATTTCTAATGAATATTAGAAATTTGAAATCTAACGGTTGGATTTGGAATTATGTCCAAATCAAATTTGAAAAAGGTCGCTGTAAGTGCAGTTCGACGGCCATTGATGGAAATCGACTGTACAGGCCTTGATAAAATTATTAAAAATAGTAATAATTTGTGTAAAATCATAAGAAATGATTTGTGAAGATTTGGGATGAAAAACTCCATATTTGAAAAGATAAAAATAGATTTTTATCGAAATGAACTAGTTTTGAACTAGAATTATAATTCTATTTATTTCTAAATAAATAAATTGAATTTGAAAAGGGTTTTAAAATAACCAGAATTTCCAATAATTGCATTGGAGTGGATTTGAATCGAAATTGTCTTCGGAATATTTCGATGTTGGAATTCGTGATTATACGGATGTTGTTATGGAAATTTGAAAGATATATATATATATATCGTTATTTCCAATACGACATTTGTTAATCGTAGAATTTGATATTGAATATAAGCCGATATATTTTCTATTCAGAGCCTTATATTGAATATCAAATGTGATTTGGGTTTGTCGTGAATGGTGTCTTCACTAACACTGTTCTTGAACCTAGTTGAGAAAAGATTAAATCTTTTTATTTAGATTTAATGAAGTGTACCAATTAAATAATATTTAATTGGAATTGAATTGATATTGATTTTTTGGTTTATCGTGGACAGTGTTTTAAATAACACTTGTTCTTTAACCCGATAATTAATGGAATGTGATTTTGGGTTTATCGTGAACCGTGTTTTAATGACACTGATTCTTTAACCCAGTCGAAGATTAAAACTAAGTGGAGTTTTAATGAATCTTTAATTAGATTGAAATGATCGAAAATGGAGTATCACCAGTTTTGCTCCAGGCGATAGTTAAATCTTTAATTAGATTTGAATGTGAAATGGTAATTGAATTTACCGATAACACTGTGGTGTTCGATATGAAGTATTACCAGTTTTACTTCATGGGATGAATAGGTTGGGATGGGGAAATTAAAATAAATGATTACTTCGGTAAGGTTCGCTAATCCCGACTAGTTTTGAATTGATATTCAAAAATAGACTAAAGAATAAATTCAAGAAATTTATCTTGGATAAAATTAATGGGAACCTTTCCCTATGAATGTGAAACCAGAAACTAACTGTCGGTTAGCTAAGCAGAATGGTTTTCTGAATATTGATCTGATGTTGGTTTCGGCCTTCGGGGTTAATATTTGGGGAATTATTCTCTTGATTAATTTACGGTTAGTGACTAATGAATTGGAATGAGGCGTATGTTGTGTTTGTGTAACACTTATCTAAAATATACGCGAGTTATTCGGAAAGACCGGGTTTATCCCATTCTGAATAACTGATACGACGATAAGTCGAAGATGAAGACGATGGTCGAAGACCGGAAGTCTTCACGTTGTTTGGGTAATTACTGATGATCTTGATTGGGCTGTGCACCCAAGAAGATGGAAACAGTTAGTGATCGTCCAGTCGTACTTGGAGATCGATGGATATGCGGGGTACTAGGTGCCTCCGGTTTCGTTCAGCCCCAGAACGGACTCGTAAATGGACTGTGTGTCTGTCATTGGATTTTAGTCCGTGTGATTGATCTCTATTAATTATATATCTGTTTGGCGGCGGAGAATATATTCTCTTGCTTAACGCCCTTCTCTGAGACGTATGAGCTCAGGGGTTATATATTGATGGATATCAAACGCATGGAGTGAATTGCCTGTGTGGCATGCCTAAGTGGCAATTGATCGAGGCTTCTGTTGAAAAGCAAAGTCTTGTGGTGATGATCAAAGCAAGGCCTTTGTGGCGTAGCTTTGTGTAACGTTTGCTTCGCGAGTTTCACACCCGGTATGAACCAAAAACGGGAGACGGACCTCAGGGAGGGCATGCGTTTCTTTCTAGTTAGAAGTGGCGTCAGTGGTTTTACACGCCCTGACGAGTTTGACTTATGCGGTTGTTGCTGTTGCGAGGCGCCTCGGATTGATCGGTCGTTCTCGAACCGATGGAGTCATTTGGTTGGCTCATTTACGCCCCAAAGGGCGGGGAAACGTAGTGTTCAGGCATTTTAATCCACATCGGTGGACCGGCCCTGTCGCTCCAAGGGCTCACCTGAGTCTGGGTCCTGTGGCTCGGGCTAGAGAGTCACGAATCGGTAGAGGACTATCTTTTGCCTCGGTTCATAGACGGAAATCCAATTTCCAAATACGTGACATTTGCGGTTTTATTTGTAGAGCCTAGTATGGCGACATAGTGGGATGGGGCGCTCATGCCGCCTATGATTGATACTTATGATTTGAAGTTGTTTTATACACTATGCACTTATAATAGTATCAAATGATTTGTTTTAACCGTATCAAGCATTCTTTGGCTGTTATAAGGGAAAACCCTATCCTCGGCTGCGTTGCATTGTGTGATGGGACCTGGGTCTTATAACAGCTTCATTTTTCTTTATTTAGCATTGCGCTGTTTGTTTTTATGCACTGGTATTCTTGGGAGGAAACCCGTTCCGTGTTATACGGCGTGGTCCCTTGATTTACCTAACTTTAAAATAAAGAATAATAACTGTTTTAGTTCTCACACCAGTCCCATGACTGACCTGGAGTTTATTGTTTTAACCTAAACTCTGGGTGCCCTTATTTTGACACGGGCAGCTAGTAGTTTCGGTTTTGCAGATTTATATTCACAGGATCCTGGTTTACAGCTGGAACGATATCCGGAAAGCTTTGTATCCGTATATCCCCTTCAGTTGTGTATTGTATTATTTTCCGCTGCGATGTATTTAAATGCAATTTAAATCTCTGATATTTCTGTGTAATATTCATTTATACTCTGTATATTCTTGTAACCTGATGCATTGTTGTAATATACAATGAAATGTTCTTCTGTATGTGTTATGTTGTGGCTTGTTCTCGAACTATCCGACGCTTTCCTTTACGGGGAAGTTACGGGTTTTCACATTCATTTATTCCTAAAAATCTATTGTCGATGCTGTCCCATTCGGGAAACGGTTGTTGATCCGAACCGTTAGTGATATACATTCGATACACTGAAGCGAAATGAGTGGTCGGTCATGTGTGGCCGGGTTTCAAGATGTTATTGTTGAACCCAGTGTATTCCTCTCTAGAGGTACACTAGCGAAAGGTGGCTCCATACCTTATCATAGTTGGAAATCCATTACCCAATACGTGCTTGCGGTTTTGATTGTATACTATATATGTAGAACGTGAGATGAAAGCGTTTCTGCTAGATGATTATTATATTGTGGTTGATAGACATCATTATAATATCAAAAGGATTTTGATATAAAGACATTTGGATTCTCATAAGGGAAAAACCTGTTCCGTTATACGGCGTGGTCTTATGATATATCATTTACTTGCTTGAACTGTTTTAAATTGTTTTACTCACACCAGTCCCATGACTGACCCGGAGTTTATTTTGTTGTTTTCCCATAACTCTTGGATGCCTAAATTTGTATGGGAGTCAAGTAGTCGGGATTTTGCAGATATACTTAGAAAGCTTAGAGCTGGAGGAGAAAAGGCAAGAGCTAAACCCAATAGATAATTCACCTTTCACTAACGAGGTATGATGGTTGAGGGGAGACTCCAACTGGATGTTTAGATTGTTTGTTGTTAAGGGCATGTCACTTAGCTCTTGTAGTCTTTAGTAGTTGAGGGAGGGGTCGAGATGGGGCCATAGCCACCATGAAAAACAGACCCTAGGAATATTTGTATTTTGAGGCTCTTTAAGGCGGGCCTGTACAGATATGAAAAATCTCCCGACTGAGTTCCATGTTTCTTGTATCTCCCTGCGACCAAACTCGGTGCACATTAGAGGATGTGCGGTTAAGGCACCGAGCTACAATTGACGATACGTATATGGTAAAGTCTAGATACATGCATGTCTGGTCTGATTGGTGTATCATGGACTTGAGGGCATTACTCTGGTATGGAATCTGATTCGATTGATGGTGGCAGTCCGAACGCTTACGTATCATAGAATTGATTGATATATGCAGAACGTAACATTGTTATATAGAGATCCGTTCGTTACTCTAGTATAGGATGAGTGACTGCGTATATTTCGGTGGTATTATGGTAGAGACTGTAACGACCCGAGGGATTTGGGATCTTGGTAATCGACATAAAATCAATGTCGACTACCCAAGCATCAGAAACACCGGATATTTAACAGAAAGAAGCTAGAGGGTGAGAATAGATAAGATAGAAAATTAGAATAAAAGAAGAAGAAGAAGAACAAGAACAACTACAACATCAGAGTGACACGAATCTCACAACGGAACGAATAAAATATATTATATACATAACTTTGAAATAAGATCAGTATATGTATATAATACCATTACCGAAGTACAACGCTTACAACACAGTGGAAATAAACAATAGCTATATAATCCTGAAGCCTCCTGCTCCAGCTCTTAAGTATTTGTAAAATCCCGACTACTTGACTGCCCGTACAAAATTGGGCACCCAAGAGTTTAGGGAAAACAAAAGAAAATAAACTCTGGGTCAGTTATGTGACTGGTGTGAGTAAACTCCAACCATTTGTTTAATTTTTAAAAGAAAGTGTAATCGTAAGACCGACCCACACATAAACACGGATGGTTTTTACCTTACAATAACCCAAAACATTCTTTTATAATTCATACTCTTCTGATATTATAATAATGTCTAAATCAAATAAATAGCAAGCTAGTAGAACACTTTCATCTCATGCCCTACATATATAATGTACAATCAAAAACCAGGGGCTCTTATTGGGGAATGGATTCCAACTATGACAAGGTATGGAACCACCTTCCGATCAGTGTACTCTAGAAGCGATACACTGGAGTTCAACAAGAACATCTTGTAACTCAGCCACACATGACTGGCCATTCATTTTGCTTTAATGTTCCGAATATATTATCATCTTACGGTTGGTATACCAGCATAACCATTCCCAAAAGATACAGAATTAAAAAAAGTAACAAATACGAATATTCTCTAGATGGTAGCAATATACCCTACTTGGGTGCGACCCACTTAGCCATGCTGCCTGCCCGATTTCTGTCATTTCTCGATTGATGAGGCTTGAGGTCATAACGTATCACTATACCGATCACATCTTTATTTCCTTTGAATGTCACATCATCATACCTGCCAAATCAAAAATTGATTTCTCCAAAAATACCACGGGTACATAGCTAAGAGAAAAGAATTCCTCCGCCACCAATGTAAATACGTTTGAAATGATCAACTTACGCAATCTACCATATATACTCTATCAGATATTCGACCATTCAAGTTGTCTTGGACTGGACAACCCGAAGGCACTATTCTGTAAATCCATCTTAGGCAATTTCTACCTAGGATTTACTGAACAACCCTTGCATAACTCCGTCATCAATTATCTTCATCATATTTGATTTGCAACGCTGATGCCATATAGAGTGGTTTTCATGTAATATATCCGATCCCGGTTTCCTCGTATTGACAACGGAAATGGTTAAAATCCTTGATAGTCGGTGATTTAACAACCAAAGGAAAACATGTGTACAAACAACTATTGTATTCCCAAATGGAAATCTTATCGATCAATCATCATTTCATTTCCCAATTTCCCATTTATCATTTCCATATATTCATAAATTCCTTATTTTCTAAAATTAGAAATTATACGTTACTAACTTTGGAAAAACGTTTCCATTTCTGATTCACACATCAATATCTTCCCACCTCTATCAGTCTCTAACTGTAAACTAGTAAGAGAACAACTTCCAAGTATAAACCCCGAAGGCCGAAACTAACATCAGATCGATACCCAAAAAGACATTCAACTCAACTAATTTCCAGTCAGTTTCTAGTTTCAGTAATTCCATTTTAAATTCCTAATTCAAACCCCAAATTCCTTTATAATATTTTATTTGCAAACTATTTTCTTTAATCTAATTTTTTCACATAGAATGTGAATAATATTTCTTTATATAATCAAAACAATTTGATTTCGTATTAAAAAACAATATCTCAAACCCAAATTCTATTTACATTTTTGTTTGCAAAATTATTCATACAAATTTTATTTCATTTCCAACATTTATAATCTCATTGCATATTTCCTTTATAACTACTACGTTCACATTCTATTTCAATTATTGGTGTTAAAACCGATTTTACTTCTCTATATAAATTCAAATTATATATTCAATTTATCAAATGATAAATATTTCCTTAATTTATAAACGTTGTTTATAAATTATTCTCCTCAATTTATCAGTTAAAATAGATTTCTATTAAATATTTACTTTAAATCAATATCATGTTACACCCGTGTGCGAAGCACGGGTCTAAACCTTCCTAATGTAAAATTCTCTTTTTATAAAATTCTATTCATTTTCCAAATATTTATTTCCTATAAATGTTTCACTCATAATATCATATATATTTCCTGTAAACATTTCATTTTCAAAATACGCTTTGAATATTCCCTTTTTACATTCCAGTATTTCTTATGGTATTTAAAATACCAATTAAATATATAGACCAGTGTCATCATAATCAATCACAGGTTTTATATCACATCATATATCACAATATATGAAAACAAACAGTATTATAAATATTGAGGAATCCAGTTGGATTCCTCCAACTTGTTTCCCTGCGTCCACAGATGTTAAACAATATAAATAACATCGATTTCATTTCAATATGAAATTTTCTGATAAACATAATCAATATCTGATTAACGATTTATATATATCGTTATCTATAATTTCAACCAATAAATCAGCAATTCAACCAACAATCAACCATCATTTATTAATACTAAATCATATTTATAAAAATATAAAGTGTACAGAGTTAGTGAGATTTACTCACTTTGGTTGTTAATCGTTAAATAACGAATAACAATCGATTAATCCAGACAGCTGTTCAATTTTTCCGTAATTTCAAACGAGCTCCAAATCGTTCTGAACCAATTCCATTGTGTAGCTTCCATCCATACGATCCCAACGGACCAACTGTTGAAATTTTGACTATGTATGAGCAAGATATAGTATATTTATAAGTTTGTATATATGATATTTAATTAAATAAACTTGAATTTAATTTCCAAATTTGGACTTACCCCTTTGATTCATCGACCCATGACCTTTCACACCCTATAGAGCCCGTTCTTTCCTAAACAAATCCTCTTCACCTTGCCATTCACGTAAACATCTGATAGCCTCGTCTCTGTACTTCCACGTCCCCTTTTCTTCTTCGTACTAATTCATGTTCTCATATATATATATATATATATATATATATGTGTGTGTGTGTGTGTGTGTGTGTGTGTATTTGGAAAATGGGTATATTTTTGTTAGAGGCTTATTCCAACCCAAGAAGAGATAGGTGTTGTAAAATTTTGACAACACAACATGCAAACGATTTAACAAGTATTAAAAAATACATATAAGACACCAAGCAGACATCCAACCGACATCTTCTCCAACAAATCATTGAAACTTCAAAGATTCCCAAAATGGCTAATAAGGGCGGCGATCATCAATTCGACGAGAATTACATGGCGGCAAATGGTTTCCAGCTTCAGTACGAGGTACCTGCCTTCCCGCTTGATCCGAACTTCCACTTGCAGATGGTAATCCTGCCACATCTGACGTAAGCCCTGTCCTCCTCGATTTCATAATTAAATTTATGTCAACTTCAATTAGCTTACCGATTTCTTCCTCTGACCTTTGCTTGTTTTGAGATGTCCTTCGATTCCGCTCTTTCCATATCCATCACATCGAAGCTACCAAGACAACACTGCTATTTTCACATATAGAGTTTACACCCGTTCGACGCTCGATCAGGTATGCAATAATTGTTTGTAGATTTTCAAAATTATCGCCCAAATTTATCTTGAATTTGTCACGTACTCCGTTTAGAACTTCCTTCATGTAATCACAGTTGAAAAATAAGTGATTATGTGATTCCTCCTATACATTACACAAAACACAGTTACTATTGTTATATATATCGCATTGCCGAAGTCTATCTTTTGTTGGCAAGCGATGTAGCACAACTTTGTAAATTGTGAACGATAATTTGGGTGATATGATTCTGTTCTAAACTACTGTATGCCAATTGATTTTCATTTGGGTACTTCTGCACGCATTCCAAGAAGCTTTGATTGAAAATTCTTTGCCAGACACCCGCTTCCATATATCATATTCTCTATCAAAATATAGAGGAGTATACTCAATGTATCTTTTTTGATCTTCAGTGCAAGGTATACTCTCACAATTCCATCTGCCTGCCTGAATGATGTTATTCACCTTTAAGTTAGGACATCCATAGGTAGAAAATGTATCCCAACCCCAAATATCAATTATAGATTTGCCATTTATGCAAGGATCTCTCCATAGGTCAGTTTCATTGACATTTGCAAATTCATTTTCACAATAGCTAGAAAATTTGTGTCATATTCGTAGAATTGCTTTCCATGTTAAAGACGCATTATTATCTCTCGCCATTGTCCAAAAATTGTCTTTAATGTATCTCCTCCTCATCCATCTAGACCACAGTCTATTGTCTGCAATGATTTTCCAACCTTGCTTCAATGTAAATGCCTCTCTCATGTTTGTAATTTTGCGTAAGCCAACCCCACCTTCTTCTTTGGGTCTATATAAGTCATGATATTTGATCTTATGTAATTTACCTTTGCATATAAAATCTGCGCAAACTTGCTTATTCGTATTTATCAAGGCATCAGGTAATTGGAAAGTTTGTAACTAAAAATTCACTATCGATTGAATTACTGTATGAACCAATTCTATACAACCCACAAAAGAGAGAAGTTAGAATTCCAACCTTGCAATTTCTCTCTAATTTTAGTGATAGGAAATTCACCTTCTTTCACTTTCAAAATGTCAAGAATATTATTTTTAAAACAACAAAATTTGTTAAAATAACATTTCGTCTTTTGTTCAGTCATTTTCATATATATATATATGTATTATATATATATATATAAACATCTATGGCCCAAGGCCTGCGATCCATAGCCAACCCGCTCCAGCTAAATAGTGGTATCTTCCCCGTTTTAAGGAAACATGCGCTGCTCCTCTATTTTCTTCATGGTCATTCGAATACCCTTTTTTTCTCATTGGGCTTTACTGAGCCCATCACCATGTAAACTGTAACATCCCAGAATTTTAACTAAGTTTGATTTGGATTTTTATTTATAAAATTTTATTTTCTGAATGTAAATTGATTTTTATAAGATTTGAATATAAATTTTAACTTTGAATAAGTATTTTGTTTTATTAAATATGATTTTGTATAAGAAAAATAAACTTATTTTGAAAATTTATAAGATTTATGTTTAAGTAATAATATTTTCTAATTTTGATAATATTGATTTGTAAAATATGAATTTGGTAAAGGATAATTTATTTTATGATTTTTTTCAAGAATGATCATTATCTTATTTATTTTGATAAATTATAATGGTATTTATAAAATTGTACAAGAATTGTTATCTATTTATTTGTGACTTAAATAAGTGTTAGAAAAGCATTTCAAGTTAGTAACACAAAATAAGTGTTAGAAATAATGTCGCAAAATGATTTAATATGAATGTAACATGTGTCCTAAAGAGGTGTCACCACCTTATTCACTTAAGGAACATGTGTTAACATGCATGAATCAAAGACACAAGGAAAGGACAAGTGTCCTATGAGGTGTAAGCTCCTTATACCTTTAAGTTTCCTATATAAACCCACCTTAACCCTCTCTTTTCACCATCCTTCTCCATTTCTCATTTCTTCCATTTTCTTTCATCCTTCTCCCCTTCTTATCCATGGCTTCCTATGCCATTCACCTCTCCTCTTCCTTTCACCATTTTGCTTAGCCTTTTTCCTCCTCCTCTTATAAAGAGATAAGATTAATATATCTATATATATTGGCAAAGAAGATGGTGCGCATAAATACTGTCTGAGGGTTCGTTCAGCTAGGATCGTCTACGTGAAGTTTTGGAAAGTTGTTCGGTGAGAACTTCTAATTAAATTATTTATTTAAATTAGTAGTGATTAAATAATTAGTTGTTATTGAATAATTATAATTAGTTGAGATTAATTATAGTTAATTGTTGGTTGGATATGGATGTTCTTGTGTGAATGGATGTGCATGTAATTAGATGACACTGAACACTAAAGCGTTATTGACCGTAACGCTTGTGCACAACTGAATTGTATGTGTACGGGTGATGATTATAATTTTATGATCATCCGATTTATATGGTTGATTTATTTTGCATGATGCACACACAACACTATGGTTCTGGAATCATGCAGGTAATCGATTAAAATCTCCTTCCATGTAAATGAAGACTTATTTTTCAAATATTGAAATATTTTCTTTTAAGTAAAATTTTAATTTGATAGGGTTTGGAAATTTAAGTATAATATTTTATTATACCAGAACGTTCTAGGATGACAGAGAGGATAGTGTCTAGGCTTGGGTTTGGAAATGAAGTTTCCTGCTCTCCCTGGCTATCCCTAACTGATCCGACGAATGGGAAGGTTAATTTGAAGTTATTTCAATTTAGAAATGAATTGAAATTTATGAAAATTGAATTTTATATCCAAAATAATT
This sequence comes from Allium sativum, assembly GCA_030737875.1. Lineage (NCBI taxonomy): Eukaryota > Viridiplantae > Streptophyta > Magnoliopsida > Asparagales > Amaryllidaceae > Allium > Allium sativum. The sequence goes on from CM060922.1 coordinate 534,174,132, forward strand.
TGAAAAGTAAATCTAAATGATTTTAAAAGGGTTATATAAGGATATAACGATTTTCTAAGATATTTTGAAGTATCGTAGAATAATGGTTATTATGGTAAAAATAGAGCGTGTCGCATAACGACAATTTACGTATTTTAGATGCAAACTTTAAACGCTTATAACTTTTGCAATCTAAATCGGATTTCCATGAAACGAAAAACATTTGATTTATATAAACAAGAACTTTCAAATGAGTGAAAGCAGATTTTAAATTCGAGTTATAATTTTCAAGTTATGTTTGAAACCGTTTTGGAAAAGATCGATGTAAGAAAAATTGTTGCCCATAACCATAAACAGCTATTTTTAAATTATTTAAAAATATGAAAAAAAATTGTAAAATCATTACAAATTATGAAAAAGTGTTTTCAATTGTAAAGTTTAAGTTTTGGCTAAGATAAACGATATTTTGATCAAAATAGTTAAGATAACTGTTTTGTAACACTTTTGTAACATTTTTGGAACGCTACTGTAACGCTTCTTCGAAAAACAATCTATTTTGAAGTTTTAACCCGTAAACGATTTTCCGAACTATAAGTAATGATTTGTGGAATGTTTTCAAAGGTTTAAGAGTATTAGAAATATTTTATATGGAATTTAAATTGATACTAATACGGGTTTTTAATACTAAATAATTGGATATGGTTAGTGATAAATCTTCGGATGTTTGATATTAGTTCGGTAAATGAAAACTCTTATTATCTGAGGAATTTAAAAGGTAATTCACCGTTATTCCGCTTATAATATGAGTTGGATACGGAAATTAATATTGAAGATAAGTTGATGGTATTTCTATCCAGATCTAATGTCAAAGAGTTGAATAAACGTTTCAATTAAGATACGGGTTCTCGCCTTGATTTAAATAAGCTAGATAGAAATAATCTTCGATATTTGGTATGAACTTCATGATGTAAATGTATACTATCTGGGGAAATTGAAAGATATTATTATATCTTTATTCTACTTATAGTATTCGTTGATTATGAAAATTTATATCGAATATAAGTGGATAAAATTTCTGTGTAATTTATGATTCAATGACGATTGATTTAGGTTCTGTCGTGAATCGTATCTTCAATAATACCATTCTTGAAACCCAATAAGATTGAGTTGTGGAAATTCATATCGTAATTGGAATTTAGTCAAAATCTTCGATCCGAGGGAATTAAAAGTAAGAAATTGAAGCGAAGGTATACTCTTTGATTTCAAAGAAGAATTTAAGATGATAACGAGATGTACGAAATTATAGAAATTCAAATCTGTAGTTGTAAATGAATTGATAACTATGTGGAAGGAGATTTGAATTGAAAATCCTGTGTGAACCATAGCTATTGTTTAAAGTACGCTTATTACTTGGAAAGACCGGGATTGAGCATATGTTCGAAAACCATTCCAAGTAATAATACGACGTTATGAAGCAATTCAGGGCTTGGTAAACGACGAATGAAGACCGGGAATATTTGAATTATTTAGATTGATTGTTGATTAATGTCTCGGTTGGGTAGGCCACCCGATACGAGATGTGAGTTGCATGAGACCTGAACAAATTTAAGTATTTTCGGGTTGTTCCGTTCAGACCCAGAACGTTCTTGTATGGATGGTGTGTCTGACATTGAAATTGACTGCATAGCACTGATTTCCGTTAATGAATATCGGATTTGTGGAAATATATTATCCTCGTCTCTAAGTCATATGAACTTAGAGGGTATGCATTGATTGAAATCAGTGATATGTCGTGAATTGTCAATGTGACATACCCAAGTTAGGAAACGAGCTAGTGATGATCAAAGAATGGCTTATCGAAGCATAACTTTGTGTATGACGTGACATCGACAAACCTCACACCCCGGATGATGAGAAACTGGCGGTTAGGTTGTGTATATATATGAATTGATGATGACCGCTGCAGTAGTGGGAAACCACTTATGACTTATGGAATAGGGTATGTTCGGGGGTCGCGCCTGGTCGAAAACCGTTGATCTACCTCGCGATTTGTATTGGTATCCGCGTCTGGATGAAAAACCCTTGATTACATTTCGTTTGTGTTCCGATTGATCTTTCGTGCCAGGAATCATCAAGTTGGAAACCCAAATCTCCAATACGTACCACACGATTTTGGTTTGTATATATATATATGGCGACATAATAGGATGGGGTATTATGCCGTCTAGGATTAATACATTTATTTGAGAAATGTTTTCCACACTATATATATATATTATGGTTTTGGAAGAGGATTTTACGTATGAAAGCATGTTTGGTTATCATAAGATAAACCTCGCCCATCTGGTGTGCACTTGCATTGTGTGATGTGGGACGAGCTTATGATAACTTCATTTTAGAAAGGTCATTGCGTATTTATATGCACGGGTATTCACATGGAGTAAACCCGTTCCGCGTTAGCGGCGTGGTCCGGTGAATTTCCCAACTTTAAAATGAATCCTAAATAACAACTGTTTTTGAGTTCTCACACCAGTCCCACGACTGACCTGGAGTTTATTGTTCCTTTCTAAACTCTGGGTGCCCATTAATTTTCATACGGGCAGCCAGTAGTTTAGCTTTGCAGTTTTAGTTCGTTGGAGCATGGTTCGGAGCACTTTTTGAGTTGGAGTCCACGATAGAGTTGAAGCTTCCGCTGTATCATTTTGATCTTCCGCTGAGAGTATATTTCTTTCTTCCGCTGTATACGTTTATGTTGTAACTCTGATATTCATGTAACTCTGATGTAACATTGTAATTTGCAATGAAAAATTCTGTTATTTTGTTCAATGTATGTATGCACCCATAACAATTCGTCTTTCTGAACGGTTTAAGTTGGTTTAATTACCGGCGAAAACTGGTCAAAAAGGCGGGTCGTTACAGTTGGTATTAGAGCTTTGGTTATACAAAGCTATGGGGTACGCACATATTTGGACAAAAGAATATGACTCCTCAGAGTTATATTATCTCATTAGAGATAGGGTTAGAAATACCCTAGAATGAGATTTTGGAATATTATGACGAGAGAGCGAATTTTGAAATCTATATAAGGTATTTTTGAACAAGTAAATCATTTTGGAATGATAATTATTTGAAATATATTTTTGGAAATAAGGGTTTCTAGTGTTTTATTCGACGTCAGGATTGGACTATCGAGTATGTAAGGGTTTTAAATATACGTATGATCAACGTATATGCGAAGTCTAATATATACTAGATAGATATAGAGTCACGCTCTAGTCGCTTGGGGATGATTCTGGTGATTGATGCATCATCATCAGTCTTATTTTTGAGTTTCGAAAATGGGATGACTATATGATTCCAGTTAATACGTCGAGGAATACCTAAAATATTTCGATATGTTAAAGGAATATAATATAAGGACAATATGTTATAGATGCAAAAACCAACTATTTTGATAATAACAAAAAGGGATATTGTAGATGTAAACTATACTTAAGAATTAGAAAGAACACGTAAGTGTGAAAATTCATTAAGAAATTATATCAATACCACCTCTTAAAGAATCTGAAAATGATTTAGACTTAAGTTAAGAATTTGTTTAAAGACATGATATTGACTTAAGAATGGGTTAAAAAAAAAACCGTAACAAACATCGAAATAGGAAAATTTGGATCTTTGAAATATTAAATTTGAAGAAGTGAGTTCTGAAAATGATAAGATTAATATTTGAAACAAATCTAGCTTGAACATAATCAGGGTGCGCAGAGGAAGCGCGATGGTATTTTTTTTTAAATAAAACCGTTTTAAGAGATTTTCAGGCTTGTTGAGTAAGAAAAGTTTTCTAAACAAGATTTGATATTTTTTTAAAAATGAAAAGAGTTATATATATTTTGAATTTTAACTGGATTTAGAAAAAGAGTTATTCGATTTGGTGAATACGACAACTAAAATATGAATATTAAATGAGTATAAGTTTAACTTATAAATGGGGTTAATATGAGATTATATTGAAAAAAATTGGAATAAAAAATTGAAATAGAATGAGTATTTTGGAAACATAATTCTATCTCTTCCCTTATCACAGAGTTTTGCTCGACCCATTGTCATCCTTTGAATATCACCCTAAATTGTATGTCCAACTTTATTTCTGAATTCTTCCTTTTGGCTCTGCTCTAATAAAGCCATGGACAAGTGAATTAATTTGGATTTGAAACCAGTATTTTTGAATTATCTATTAAATTGAATTTGAATTCGTATTGAGTGCGATAGAATTTCTAATACTAGATTTAATCAAGATGTTATTTGCAAGATAATGGAAAATTTTAGGAGAATTTATTGGAGAACTTGGATTAAATTTCTAATTTAAGCTCTTATAATTGATAACAAAATCATGGGTTCCGTAAGAATAAGTTAGGAAGATAATTTCCAAGCTTTAAAATATTCTTAGGGTCGTAAGTACTGGACAATATATATTCTAGTTTCTCCTTAGTAAGGGTAGTAGCCCTGAGTCTAACTCAGAGAATTCGATTGTAAACAAGATCTGTGACGACCCCAGAAAATCACGAGATCATAGAAGTATCCTTAGGCTCTACCTTTAGTGAGAATCAGACAGAGTACCCTGAGAATGATATGAGCCTTGGTTCTAACCATTACATTTCCGATGTATTTAGAGAGAAATTAGAATTTAAATTTTGTAAAGGAGTTTAAATTTACTCGACTTCCTTTTCGAGGACGAAAAGTTCTTAAGGGGGGGGGGGCGTGAATGTAACATCCCAGAATTTTAACTAAGTTTGATTTGGATTTTTATTTATAAAATTTTATTTTCTGAATGTAAATTGATTTTTATAAGATTTGAATATAAATTTTAACTTTGAATAAGTATTTTGTTTTATTAAATATGATTTTGTATAAGAAAAATAAACTTATTTTGAAAATTTATAAGATTTATGTTTAAGTAATAATATTTTCTAATTTTGATAATATTGATTTGTAAAATATGAATTTGGTAAAGGATAATTTATTTTATGATTTTTTTCAAGAATGATCATTATCTTATTTATTTTGATAAATTATAATGGTATTTATAAAATTGTATAAGAATTGTTATCTATTTATTTGTGACTTAAATAAGTGTTAGAAAAGCATTTCAAGTTAGTAACACAAAATAAGTGTTAGAAATAATGTCGCAAAATGATTTAATATGAATGTAACATGTGTCCTAAAGAGGTGTCACCACCTTATTCACTTAAGGAACATGTGTTAACATGCATGAATCAAAGACACAAGGAAAGGACAAGTGTCCTATGAGGTGTAAGCTCCTTATACCTTTAAGTTTCCTATATAAACCCACCTTAACCCTCTCTTTTCACCATCCTTCTCCATTTCTCATTTCTTCCATTTTCTTTCATCCTTCTCCCCTTCTTATCCATGGCTTCCTGTGCCATTCACCTCTCCTCTTCCTTTCACCATTTTGCTTAGCCTTTTTCCTCCTCCTCTTATAAAGAGATAAGATTAATATATCTATATATATTGGCAAAGAAGGCGGTGCGCAGAAATACTGTCTGAGGGTTCGTTCAGCTAGGATCGTCTACGTGAAGTTTTGGAAAGCTGTTCGGTGAGAACTTCTAATTAAATTATTTATTTAAATTAGTAGTGATTAAATAATTAGTTGTTATTGAATAATTATAATTAGTTGAGATTAATTATAGTTAATTGTTGGTTGGATATGGATGTTCTTGTGTGAATGGATGTGCATGTAATTAGATGACACTGAACACTGAAGCGTTATTGACCGTAACGCTTGTGCACAACTGAATTGTATGTGTACGGGTGATGATTATAATTTTATGATCATCCGATTTATATGGTTGATTTATTTTGCATGATGCACACACAACACTATGGTTGTGGAATCATGCAGGTAATCGATTAAAATCTCCTTCCATGTAAATGAAGATTTATTTTTCAAATATTGAAATATTTTCTTTTAAGTAAAATTTTAATTTGATAGGGTTTGGAAATTTAAGTATAATATTTTATTATACCAGAACGTTCTAGGATGACAGAGAGGATACTGTCTAGGCTTGGGTTTGGAAATGAAGTTTCCTACTCTCTCTGGCTATCCCTAACTGATCCGACGAATGGGAAGGTTAATTTGAAGTTATTTCAATTTAGAAATGAATTGGAATTTATGAAAATTGAACTTTATATCCAAAATAATTTGAAAAGTAAATATAAATGATTTTAAAAGGGTTATATAAGGATATAACGATTTTCTAAGATATTTTGAAGTATCGTAGAATAATGGTTATTATTGTAAAAATAGAGCGTGTCGCATAACGACAATTTACGTATTTTAGATGCAAACTTTAAACGCTTATAACTTTTGCAATCTAAATCGGATTTCCATGAAACGAAAAACATTTGATTTATATAAACAAGAACTTTCAAATGAGTGAAAGCAGATTTTAAATTCGAGTTATAATTTTCAAGTTATGTTTGAAACCGTTTTGGAAAAGATCGATGTAAGAAAAATTGTTGCCCATAACCATAAACAGCTATTTTTAAATTATTTAAAAATATGAAAAAAAATTGTAAAATCATTACAAATTATGGAAAAGTGTTTTCAATTGTAAAGTTTAAGTTTTGGCTAAGATAAACGATATTTTGATCAAAATAGTTAAGATAACTGTTTTGTAACACTTTTGTAACATTTTTGGAACGCTACTGTAACGCTTCTTCGAAAAACAATCTATTTTGAAGTTTTAACCCGTAAACGATTTTCCGAACTATAAGTAATGATTTGTGGAATGTTTTCAAAGGTTTAAGAGTATTAGAAATATTTTATATGGAATTTAAATTGATACTAATACGGGTTTTTAATACTAAATAATTGGATATGGTTAGTGATAAATCTTCGGATGTTTGATATTAGTTCGGTAAATGAAAACTCTTATTATCTGAGGAATTTAAAAGGTAATTCACCGTTATTCCGCTTATAATATGAGTTGGATACGGAAATTAATATTGAAGATAAGTTGATGGTATTTCTATCCAGATCTAATGTCAAAGAGTTGAATAAACGTTTCAATTAAGATACGGGTTCTCACCTTGATTTAAATAAGCTAGATAGAAATAATCTTCGATATTTGGTATGAACTTCATGATGTAAATGTATACTATCTGGGGAAATTGAAAGATATTATTATATCTTTATTCTACTTATAGTATTCGTTGATTATGAGAATTTATATCGAATATAAGTGGATAAAATTTCTGTGTAATTTATGATTCAATGACGATTGATTTAGGTTCTGTCGTGAATCGTATCTTCAATAATACCATTCTTGAAACCCAATAAGATTGAGTTGTGGAAATTCATATCGTAATTGGAATTTAGTCAAAATCTTCGATCCGAGGGAATTAAAAGTAAGAAATTGAAGCGAAGGTATACTCTTTGATTTCAAAGAAGAATTTAAGATGATAACGAGATGTACGAAATTATAGAAATTCAAATCTGTAGTTGTAAATGAATTGATAACTATGTGGAAGGAGATTTGAATTGAAAATCCTGTGTGAACCATAGCTATTGTTTAAAGTACGCTTATTACTTGGAAAGACCGGGATTGAGCATATGTTCGAAAACCATTCCAAGTAATAATACGATGTTATGAAGCAATTCAGGACTTGGTAAACGACGAATGAAGACCGGGAATATTTGAATAGTTTAGATTGATTGTTGATTAATGTCTCGGTTGGGTAGGCCACCCGATACGAGATGTGAGTTGCATGAGACCTGAACAAATTTAAGTATTTTCGGGTTGTTCCGTTCAGACCCAGAACGGTCTTGTATGGATGGTGTGTCTGACATTGAAATTGACTGCATAGCACTGATTTCCGTTAATGAATATTGGATTTGTGGCAATATATTATCCTCGTCTCTAAGTCATATGAACTTAGAGGGTATGCATTGATTGAAATCAGTGATATGTCGTGAATTGTCAATGTGACATACCCAAGTTAGGAAACGAGCTAGTGATGATCAAAGAATGGCTTATCGAAGCATAACTTTGTGTATGACGTGACATCGACAAACCTCACACCCCGGATGATGAGAAACTAGCGGTTAGGTTGTGTATATATATGAACTGATGATGACCGCTGCAGCAGTGGGAAACCACTTATGACTTATGGAATAGGGTTTGTTCGGGGGGCCGCGCCTGGTCGAAAACCGTTGATCTACCTCGTGATTTGTATTGGTGTCCGCGTCTGGATGAAAAACCCTTGATTACATTTCGTTTGTGTTCCGATTGATCTTTCGTGCCAGGAATCATCAAGTTGGAAACCCAAATCTCCAATACGTACCACACGATTTTGGTTTGTATATATATATATGGCGACATAATAGGATGGGGTATTATGCCGTCTAGGATTAATACATTTATTTGAGAAATGTTTTCCACACTATATATATATATATATTATGGTTTGGTTATCATCAAGTTGGAATCCTAAATAACAACTGTTTTTGAGTTCTCACACCAGTCCCACGACTGACCTGGAGTTTATTGTTCCTTTCTAAACTCTGGGTGCCCATTAATTTTCACGTGGGCAGCCAGTAGTTTAGCTTTGCAGTTTTAGTTCGTTGGAGCATGGTTCGGAGCACTTTCTGAGTTGGAGTCCACGATAGAGTTGAAGCTTCCGCTGTATCATTTTGATCTTCCGCTGAGAGTATATTTTCTTTCTTCCGCTGTATACGTTTATGTTGTAACTATGATATTCATGTAACTCTGATGTAACATTGTAATTTGCAATGAAAAATTCTGTTATTTTGTTCAATGTATGTATGCACCCATAACAATTCGTCTTTCTGAACGGTTTATGTTGGTTTAATTACCGGCGAAAACTGGTCAAAAAGGCGGGTCGTTACATAAACCTGCTACACTCGTCTACTCTTTCTCCTCCAAATAATTATTCCACTCCCAGTAAATGCTGCAACCCTGTTACAACTATCCAACCTCCACCATCTCCTCTTTTTAGACCGCACCATCCTTTCCAACATACACTTTAGCCAAAACCTCTCTAAAAGCTTCAATTGAAAACTCACGAAATAACCCCACCGACCCTCTCATACTGTCCGACACACTGACTTCCTTCTCTCATTGTCCCTTCACTTAAAGAATTCAACTTCACATTTACTGCAAACTACAATTTCTCCTGTATATAAATAACCTGCTTTCCCCTTTCACATAACACAACTTCACACCCTCCATGGATGCTTCAAAATCCAAGCCCAGATAGTAGCATTGATGCCTCTCCTTTCCACCAATAACACGAACTCTCCACTACAAAAATACAACCCAGTCATGTTGCATGCAATACTGTTGCATCATTCCCCCGCCATCTTTGAAGAACTCGCATCCCCTTCTTAAGAAAATCCAAACAACTCTCGCCTCTCTAATCCCAAGCAGACATTCAAATCTTCAAACTATGCCTCAAAACTCAAGTATTCGCTAACCCTTTCATTTATATACGGCTTCGGAAATGAACGTGATCGGGTATAATGTAAAATAAAGGAGCTTGAAGTTTTTATTTCACTGATTTCAGATATATACATGTTGCAGTTAAAGGTAGAGAATTGAAGTTGGAATTTATTTTAGATGTGATTTTTTGCTATCCTTCTTTACTGTTTTTGTTTCATAAAAATGAACAAGAGAACACAAGCTCCAGTATTTATAGAATTTAGAACCTTCAAGGCTAAGTATTGTAATACGATAGTCAGCATGAAATAAGGAGGAGGCATGTGTTTTCATTTATGTTTGGTGTGGTAGCCTGCGTGTTTAGATTTTATAGGAAAGATATTTTCTTCTAGCTTAGGTAGCTGTGCATGTGGTCTTGTCTCCATACTTCGCTGCTGCGTTGATATTGAACACCCTACCCAAAACTTACCAATGAAGGAAAACAAATATATATGTATATATTTTGTATAAGGTTAGTTCCTTTAATTTAATGTTGTCTTATGGTTTCGTATGTAATGTGTTCAATGAAGTAGGCTTAGGAACTGGATGGATCGGTGATTTTGTTTTGTTATGTGAAAAATAAAAATGGCGGAAATAAGTGCCTATGTATGAAATCAACCAAATGTCTTTTTATTGTACACTTTAAAGGTACAACGAAGTCCAATCGTACATAAAAGATATACCTCCACGGGAGTCTGAGTTTATTGACATCACTTTATAAATGAACCATTTAAGCATGTGGGTCGCACACGGTATTTTACTCTGTTTTGTCAGCTTGGCTTAAACGACATTCTATTTGCAAATTATATTGTTATCATATTTTATATTGTCTTTGTATTCTTAAACAATCATTAATAATTTAATTTCTATTTTATATTTTCTAGAAAATCAAAATTATTTAATTCAAAACATTAAAACGATTAAATAAATTAATATTTAATCGCTAAAATTGCGAGACGTTACATTCCTTCCCCCTTAAAAGAATTTCATCCCCGAAATTACTAAGATGGAAAAATTCTACAAATTCAACTATAGGTTAAAAAAAATACTTGTTTTAATTTCATAAATTTAGTTTTAACTAAACCAACATATTTCAATTAAAATATTGATTAATTCTTATAAACGAAAAATTTTCTAACACTTTGAATCTGCGAAAAATTCGCCAACGTCTCCTTTGCACGAATTAATCGACATAACTCCAACTCGCCTTTCTAGGCCTTCTCCAATCCAAAAGAAAATCAAACAGCCAAGAGGCTCGCCAAACTGGCTCAAAAATCTCCTATTAAAATAAATATAAACTTGTACCTTTTTATCGGCATTCAATTTCTATCTCTTCAATTTGCTATCACTTTTACAAATACAAATGTATTCCCGATTGATCTCCACTCAATTTATCCTTAATTCCAAAACTTTTGCTTATACCCAAAGCAAATCCATTTCAACTCCGTTTCCATCCTCAATATCAAATTATTGCCAAACAGTATGATTCCATTTCAAAAATACAACATTACAAATCCAATAAAATTTATTTAACTCGGTTTAAGTTAAATTTCAACTTATTTATTCACTCTTAACATATCAATCTGTTTAACTTCACAAGTTAAATCTAAATATCAATTTCCTGGGTTTTAATTGAAATCAATTTGAAATCATATATTTTTACATATATTATTAACAGTTCAAAACATTTTGAATTTTTGGCAATTTATTTCCTCAAAACAATTCACAACTGTAACAACCCGGAAAATCTGAACCAGTTTAAATTTTTTAATTTGGCTACTTTAGTGGATTTTAAATATTTAAAATAAATTATTTAAAATAATAACGATGAAAAGTAGGTTTGAATCGATGTTTGAAAATAAATATAATTATTTTTAATTATAAACAAGGTATGAAATGGCGCGGCAATTTCAAAATTTGAACTCGAACTTTGACTGATTGTACTGGGTGCAAAATAAAACGGATTTTAGTGAAACCAAAAATATTTAAATCTGTTTATGAATATCTTACTAATGAATCTGAAAAATAGAAGTTTCATAGCGAGAATCAAAAGTTATGGCCAAATGAAGTTTCAGAAAGGTCGCTATAGAGTTTATATAGCCCTTCAAAATAGTCATTTTGCAAACGACCTCAGAATTTGACGAAACGACTTTTGTTGGATCCGGGATGTCAAATTATTATTAGGTTTCAAATTCCATAAATTTTAAAGTTAATATGTGAGCGTGGCAAAGGAAAATGTGTTTCGTTGATTTTAGTTAAATTGGATCGACCAGAAAAGGGCCATTTTTCAAATGGTCTTAGAATTCGACGAAACTAGTTTTGTTGGGACCGTATCGTCAAAACATAGCTAGATTAATTTTTCAGGAATTTTTAGAATTAGTTTGTGGCCCTGACAAATTGAAATGTACGTTCAAATCAAATATTGAATGTTTTATATTTTAATTTTAAGGAAAACTGACTGAAACGGTCGAATGAGCCTACGAAACATACCCCATTGTGTTCGGAATTGGGGTATTTAGCTAGGGCGACAGTCGTTGGGTTTGAATTGGAGTTCGTTTATGAAAACCCTAATTTTCAAACTAATATAAATGTCGGCCAGTTATATTTTTCTATTCATTAATTTATTTTCCAATAAAAACCAGAAACCGCCCCTTTAATATGATCGACGACAGCCCTCCCTTCTTTCATTCTCTCCAACTTTTCGACCACACCACGCATCATTACACTTCGCCGATGTTCAGATTTTTGAAGACCTTTCCTCCCTCTTCAAATCAAAACCAGCCTCGTCATCTATAGTTGCTCTATCGTCGAGAACGACCTCTCCAAAGTCGAGGTGTTTGAAGCGCCGCTGTGGCTTCTAGTGACCGTCGATCTGAGATTAGTTGCCGGCACCGCGAAGCTCTCTCGTCCCTCTACAACGTAGTGAAGGCTGATCGTTACATCGTTGCACGAATTTGTTGAAAATCAATGACCTAGTTTTGAACAGATTTTGAAAGGTAACAACTGAACTATTTTAAACTGATTATAGCACTTTAAAGCGCTACGGTTTATGATTTTACAATAAAAATCATATCTTTTTGCTATGTTGTCGAAATCCAGTGAAACAAGAGACAGTGGACTCGTGTGGACGTCTTCTACATTCTAGAAGAGACCAGATATTTTTCTGAGCCTTCTACATTTTTTGGAGGAGTGAAACCCAATGTGAGATTTCTGAACTATAAACGATATGGAAATGACAATGTATAAATTATATAGTCGATGTATGAGTTATATAAGCGTTGTACACCTCATGTATAAGCATTGCATAAGTTGTATGTTCAATATATAAGTTATATATGTGTTGTAAAAATTATATATGCATTGAAATGGTATTGAAATGAATTGAAATGAAATCGAAATATATTTATATACGAATATATATATATACACACACTCCCCTAGTCCACAGACCATGGATGATATATATTGGTTGTGATATTGTTTCGATTATTGGTTGATGTGAAATTTGATGAATGTCATGAATGGTTGAACGGAAATGATTGATTGTGGTTGAAATCCCAATAGGATTAGTATATGGGAAAATTCGTCTGCGTACAAACTAGATATTGAAATCCCCATTGTCAAAAGCTGCGAGGCTTTAAGGTAGAGCGAGGAGCCGTACTCGGGACGGTGCCGGTTTTCACTACCCTAACGTTATGCTGCAGAAATTTTCAATAATATGCGCGTGTTGGAATTATTTTCATGTGTTGAAACCATATTCATGTGTTGACTAGAAATTCATGTGCTGAATAGAAATTCATGTGTTGAATAAATTCTTTGAAAGACAAAAAATAACATTTTATCAAATATATAGACTATATAAATTATTCGTGTTTTAAATAAATTGTTTTAACAATAAATATCACATTTTTATTACATATGTAAACTATAGAAAACATTCATGTGTTGAAACCATATTCATGTGTCGAATAGAAATTAATGTGTTGAATAAATTCTTTGAAAGATAAAAATAACATTTTTACCTTATGTATGAACTATATAAAATAATCATGTTTTGAAATAAATTGTTTTACAATAAAAATCACATTTTTATTATATATATGAATTGTTAAAAATAGTAATGTGTTGAAATAAATATCTGTTGGATAAAAGTATCATTTTTATCAAATATATGAAATGAATATGGTTTTGAAATCGAAGAATGAAATATATATAAATATATATATATATATATATATATATAATTAAAATAAATCGAATAACGAAGCTACAGTACGTATTTTGAAACCGTGATTTCAAACGATTATTGTGGTAGATCCGACCATTGGAATTGTGACGACCCCATTTCCCGTACAGACGGAGACAAGGGTAATCTTTGGAATATAACACAGAAACAGATAATAGCAGAACAGAATTAAATAAATACACTAGATAATGTACAATAGAATACACTGGATAAACGTAATCATCAGAGTTACACAGTATACAGGATCATACTTAGTACAAATACAGTTCAGCTATACATAAATGTCTACAGCGGAAACAAACAAAATATGTACAATAGGAGCTGAACATCATAAAAAGAGATAAATAATAGAATCCATCTTCAGCTCCAGCTATCCAGAAAGAGCCAGCTAAACCTGAATACAAGGCTGCCCGTGTAAAAAAAGGGGCACCCGAGTTTGAAAGTGAAACAAACTACGAGTCAGTCATGGGACTGGTATGAGAAATCTACTCAACACATTTATAATATGGCTAATCACAGGACCACGCCACTTTCGTGAATGGGTTTGCTCCATTGGATTGCCAGTGCTTTAAAAACAAATCTTTCTTTTAAACATCGCAATGCTTTTTATAAAAATGAAGCCGTTATAAGGCTCAGTTCCCATCACACAATGCAACGCAAACCGGAGGATAGAGTTTTTACCTTATAATGGCCAAGATATGCTTGATACGAATAAAACAAAAGCATTTGATATTACAACTAGTGTTTATATGTTTCAAAAACAATTTCAAATCATAACTAACAATCATAGATGACATGAGCGTCCCATGCCACTATGTCGCCAAATATATGTACAATCAAAACCGCATAGTCACGTATTTGGAAATTGGATTTCCGTCTTGAACCAAGGCAAAAGATAGTCCTCACTGAATTCAAGACAATCTAGCCCATGTCTCAGGGCCCAGACTCAGGTGGGCCCTTGGAGCGACAGGGCCGGTCCACCGATATGGATAAAAATTCCTGAACACTACGTTTCTCCTCCCTATGGGGCGTAAACGAGCCAACGAATGACTCCATCGGTCCCGGATCGACCGATATATCCGAGGCGCCTCACTATCCATCATCCACATAAGTAAAATGTCAGGCCGTGTAAAAACACTGACACAACTCCTAGCTAGAAAGAAACGCATGCCCTCCCCGAGGTCCTTCTCCCGTTTCTGGTTCATATCGGGGTGTGAGGCTCGCGAATTCATGTTATACACAAAGCTACACCACACAGGCGGTGCTTTGATCATCACCACAAAACTTTGCTTTTCAACAGAAGCCCCGATCATTTCCCACTTAGGCATGCCACACTAGCAATTCATGCCATGCGACTGATATCCATCGATATACAACCTCTGAGCTCGTGCGTTTCAGAGAAGGGCGTTAAGCAAAAGAATAAATTCTCTACCGCCAAACAGATGTATATTTAATAGAGATCAATCAACATAGAATAAAACCCAATGTCAGACACACAGTCCATTTACAAGTCCATTCTGGGTCTGAACGAAACCGGAGGCACTATATACCTCGCAAACCCATCGATCACCACGTACGTCTGGACGATCACCACTCATTATCCATATTTCGGGATGCCTCCCAATCAGGACCTTGGTTACCATCCAAACGAGGTGAAGATCTCTGGTCTTCGACCATCGTCTTCATCTTCAATTTCTTATCGCCGATTCAGTTATTCAGAATGGGATAAACCCGGTCTTTCTGAGCAACTCGCGTATATAATAAACAAGTGCAACACTAACATACACACGCATAATTTCAATTCATTAGTCACTAACCGTCAATCAGTAAGAGAACGATTTCCAAGATATTAACCCCAAAGGCCGAAACCAACATCAGATCAACACCCAGGAAACCATTCGACTTAGCCAACCTTCAGTTAATTTCTAAATTTCACATCCATATCGTTTATAATATTTTATAATGATTTATCGCTATTTTTATTTATTTTAAAATAGCCGATTTATTCAAAACGACACTTCGGGCCATAACGCGACCGTGGCGCTGTTTTTCTTCAGATTTGATTTACACATATCTGAATATCTAACCGTTGGATCTTCACAATCATTAGAAAGATCTTTTCAAAACGAATCCAACGGTTCTAGATTCGGGAAAATCCGACGGTCGGATATCCCGGTATAATCGTTTGAAGTTTCGATTTCAAAATACGAACTGCAGCGTCGTTATTCGATTAAATATAATTATATATATATATATATATAATAATAATAATCGATTCTGGCGCTGTTTTTCTTCA
Source organism: Allium sativum (assembly GCA_030737875.1). NCBI lineage: Eukaryota > Viridiplantae > Streptophyta > Magnoliopsida > Asparagales > Amaryllidaceae > Allium > Allium sativum. The sequence continues at coordinate 534,190,171 of CM060922.1, forward strand.
TATTTGAATTAAACATTCCAGACAATCCAACCGTTGGATTTTTACAAAGTTGGTGCCGTTGGAAAGATATTTCCAAAGAGAACCCAACGGTTGCGATTTCAGGAAAATCCGATGGTCGGATCTCCCGGTATAATCGTTTGAAATCACGGTTTCAAAATACGAACTGCAGCGTCGTTATTTGATATATTTTAATTCTATTTATATATGTATATATATCGATTCTTCGATTTCAAAGCTATATTCTTTTCATACATTTGATAAAAATGATATTTTTGTCTAACTGTCTTCTATTTTAACACTTCACTATATTTAACAATTCATGTATATAATTAAAAATGTGATTTTTATTGTAAAACAATTCATTTCAAAACACTATTATTTTATATAGTTCATATAGGTAATAAAAATAGGATTTTTATTATAGAACAATTTATTTCAAAATATGAATATTTTATATAGTTCATATAGATGATAAAAATGTGATTTTTATTATAAACAATTTATTTCAAAATATGAATACCATTCAACACATGAATTTCAATTCAACGAATGAATATCGATTCAACACATGAAGGTTTTCTATAGTTTCTATATATAGCTAAAAAGGTGATTTTTATATTTAAAACACGAATACCATTCAACACATGAATTTCAATTCAACGAATGAATATCGATTCAACACATGAAGGTTTTCTATAGTTTCTATATATAGATAAAAAGGTGATTTTTATATTTAAAACACGAATACCATTCGACACATGAATTTCAATTCAACGAATGAATATCGATTCAACACTTGAATGTTTTCTATAGTTTCTATATATAGATAAAAAGGTGATTTTTATATTTAAAACACGAATACCATTCAACACATGAATTTCAATTCAACGAATGAATATCGATTCAACACATGAAGGTTTTCTATAGTTTATATATATAGATAAAAATGTGATTTTTATATTTAAAACACGAATACCATTCAACACACGAATTTCTATCCAACGAATGAATATCGACTCAACACATGAAGGTTTTCTACTCAACGAATAAATATAGTTTCAACAAATGAAAATAATTCAAACACATGAATATTATTCAAAATTTCGGCAGCATAACGGCAGGGTAGTTAAAACCGGGACCGTCCCTAGTACGGCTCCTCGCTCTACCTTAAAACCTCGCGGTTTTTGACAATGGGGAATCATGCATCTAGTTCGCACGCAGGCGGCATGTATATTTATTTCATTTCCACAAACTAATCCTATGTGGTTTCAACCAAATATTTCTCAACCACAAACGGGTATTTTTCAACCACAAACAATTCCAATCAACCATTCGCTATCAATCAATTTTCACACCAATCACAACCAATAAATATCGTCCATGGTTTGTGGACGAGGGGCGTATATACATATATATATTTATATATAGCAATTCACTTCTATTTCAACACATATATAATTTTTACAACGCATATACAACTTATACATCGAACGTACAACTTATACAACGCTTATACAAGAGGTGTACAACGCTTATATAACTCATACATCGATCATATAATTTATACATCATCGTTTTCCATATCATTTATAAATTAGAAATCTCACATTGGGTTCCACTCCACCAAAAATAGCAGAAGGCTTAGAAAAATATGCGGTCTCTTCTAAAATGTAGAAGACGTCCACACGGTCACGATGTTTCCTGTTTCATCGAATTTCATCAAAAAACGAAAAAGATGTGATTTTTCAAAGTTTGCAACGGTTTAAAGGTGTTAAAGCTATTGAAAATAAATCAAAGCCGTACCTTCAATAAAACGTTCAAAACTAGGTTTGCAATTTTCGATCAAACCATGAATCGATGGGAGGATCGGCCGGTGCAGCAACGAAGAGGGGGAGACGCGCGCCTGCGCGTGGTGGTGGGGCCCACTCGGTGGTGCCAGGCGGTCGGGGCGGCGGTCTGAAGTCGCCGACTTTGGCGAGGTGATTCTCCCAAAATACTGCATGATAAATTCTCCAGCTGGTATGGATTTGAAGAGCTCAGGAAGATCTACCAAAAGCTTAACTGGAGCATTGGCTATTATTGGGTGGAGGAGGAGAAAACGAGGAGAGAAGGGAGGAGCTCCTATCGCCGTCGCGCGTCTGAAGGTATCGGGGAGAGAGAAAACGTTCTGGCCAATGAAATTTTTTTCTTTAATTTATATAATTTTAAATTCCGAAAATACCCCCTTTCACACACGAACCCCAATCCAGACCCAACGACTGTCGTCCCTAGCATTTTACCCCCATTTTGAACATAATGGGATATGTTTCGTAGGCCCATTCGACTGTTTCAGTCAGTTTTCATTCAATTTAAAATATATAACATTCAATATTTGATTTAAATGTACATTTCAATTTGCCAGGGCCACAAACTGATTCGAAAAATTCCAGAAAAATAAATCTAGCTATGTTTTCGTGATACGGTTCCAACAAAACTAGTTTCGTCGAATTCTGAGACCGGTTGCAAAATGGCCCATTTCTGGTCGATCCAATTTAACTATAATTGACCAAAACACATTTTCCTTTTCCACGCTCACATACTAGCTTCAAAAATTATGAAATTTGAAACCTAGCAATAACTTCACATCCCGGATCCAACAAAAGTGGTTTCGTCGAATTCCGAGGTCGTATGCAAAATGGCCATTTTCACGGGCTATATAAATTCCATAGCGACCTTTCTGAAAATTCATTTGGCCATAACTTTTGCTTTCCGCTATGAAACTTCGATTTTTCAGATTCGTTAGAAAGGTACTCACTAATAGATTTAAATATTTTTGGTTTCACTCAAATCCGTTTTGTTTTGCACCCGATACAGTCCGACAAAGTTTGAATTCCATTTTTGAAACTCCAGTGCCATTTCAGGCCTTGTTTATAATTAAAATTAATTATATTTGTTTTCAAACGTCGATTCAAACTCACTTTTCATTGCTATTATTTAAAATATTTATTTTAAATATTTAAAATTCATTATTTTAGCCAATTTAAAAAAATTAAATTGGTTCAGATTTTCTGGGTCGTTACAGAATTTGCCGAAACCGAAACCGTTGGGTTCGCTTTGGAAATATCTTTCCAACGACACCAACTTTGTAAACATCCAACGGTTGGATTGTCTGGAATGTTTAATTCAAATCTAAAGAAAAACAACGCCAGAATTGATTATATATATGTATATGTAAAAATATAATTAAAATAAATTGAATAACGATGCTGTAGTTCGTATTTTGAAATCGTAACTTCAGACGATTGTACCGGGAGATCCGACCAGTGGATTTTCCCAAAACTGTAACCATTGGATTCTTTTTGAAACGATCTTTCTGATGATGTAAAATTTGCAAAGATCCAATGGTTAGATTTTCAGATATTTGTAAATCAAATCTGAAGAAAAACAACGCCACAACCGCGTTATGGCCTGAAGTGTCGTTTAAATGAATTGGCTATTTTTAAAATAAATAAAAATAGCGATAAATCGTGATAAAATATTATAAACGATATGGAATGGAAATAAACTGAATTTGCTCGGTCTATTGGATATATGATGGTTGAATGTGTTTGATGTGAAAACTACATTAATGAATTGAATTATTGGTGTCGAATAATTTAACCATTGAAATGAATTGATTTGAAATTCTAAATATACTTGAATTATTTGAAAAGGCCGAGTTAATTCTCATTTCAAATAATTGATCGACGATTAGAAGTCGACGATATGAAGGTGGTGCAAGACCGATGATCTTCACATCGAATAGAGGGGTGCTACTGATGCTGATGATAGGAGTAGCTACCTTGAAGGGGATGAAGTGGCAGCCGTCCGGACGTACTTGTTGATTGTACGGATGTGCACGGAATAAAGACCCTCCGATTTCGTTCAGACCTAGAACAGACTTGTAAATGGACGTGTGTCTGCCGTTGTATATTCACAACGTAACATGCAGAGATGCTATGATCAAAGCTTTTGTTGAAAAGCAAAGCTTTGTGATTGAGGATCAAAGCACGGTTTTGAATAGCTCGAGTTTTGTTTAGCGTTGTTTCGCGAGCCTCACACCCCGGTATGAGCCAGAAACGGGTGAGGGCTTCAGGGAGGACCTGCGTTTCCTTCTAGCTAGGAGTGGTGTTTTGGGTTTGACATGCTCGGGCATTTTACTTATCTGGATGATGGAAAGCGAGGCACCTCGGTTATATCGGTCGCTCTTGGGCCGATGGTTTGGTCGGTGGATGACCAGTTTACACCCCATAGGGTGGGGAACCATAGTGTTCAGGCATTATAATCCACTCTGTGTGGACTGGCCTGACGATCCAAGGCTTTCCTGCGTGCTTGCCTGAGGCTCGGGCTAGAGAGTCTCGAAGCGGTAAGGACGTTCCCTTGCCTTGGTTCATGACGGAAATCCAATTTCCAAATACGACATAGTGCGGTTTTGACTATATACCTAAATATGGCGACATAGTGGTATGGGGCATTAATGCCGTCTATGATTGATATTTATGATTGAAATTGTTTTTGAAACATATAAACACTATCAATAATATCAAATGATTTGTTTTGCTCGTATCAAGCATATTTTGGCTATTATAAGGTAAAACTCTATCCTCCGGTTTGCATTGCATTGTGTGATGGGAACTGAGTCTAATGATGGCTTCATTTTTATAAAAAGCATTGCGATGTTTAAATGATTTACTTGTTTTAAAGCACTGACAATCCAATGGAGTAAACCCGTTCTGCGTTAGCGGCGTGGTCCTGTGATTGGCCATATTATAAATTATGTTAAGTAGATTTCTCATACCAATCCCATGACTGACTCGTAGTTTGTTTCACTTGCAAACTCGGGTGCCCCTATTTCTACACGGGCAGCCTTGTATTCAGGTTTTAGCAGGCTCATTCCGGATAGCTGGAGCTGAAGATGGATTCTATCATTTCTTTCTTTTTATGCTGTTCAGCTCCTATTGTACATATTATGTTTTGATTCCACTGTAGACATTTATGTAAAGCTGAACTGTATTTTGTACTAAGTATGATCCTGTATACTATGTAACTCTGATGATTATGTTTATCCAGTGTATTCTATTGTACATTATCTGGTGTATTTATTTATTTATGTTCTTCTGTTACCTGTTTATGTGTTATATTCCAAAGATTACCCTTGCCACCATCGTATGGGGGTTTGGGGTCGTCACAACGTGGTATCAGAGCTTTGGTTAAGCTTAGTTCTGGAATATAACATATTAACGAACTCATCAGAAATAGAACCAGTAGTGTTCTAGGATGAATAACTCATTACAGATAGGATCAGTAATATCCTAGTATGAGTATAGTAGAATGAGATACACCCTAATAGACACATTTACATTCAAGTATATGTCTCTATGTTTTATACTATCTTTTCTGTTGACCTGACACTTTTTCTGCCATTTGCAGACATAGAAAAATGAGTGGCAGAAACAGAAGAAGGAATTCTATGGTTCAATAATCTAATGAGCCAGTTGTGCTCCCTCAGTCAGGATCAGATATAGAAGCTCTATTGAAAAGATATCGAAATCTGGGTGGAGTACCATTCTCGGGCAATGAATCTATTATTCAAACTCAAGCTTGGATGAGTTCTGCTGAAAGAATTTTTGAACGTTTCCAGTTGAGAGATGATCAGAAAAGATTAGTGGCATCTTGGGCACTCAAAGATGAAGCTTTAATCTGGTGGGAAATGGTTATCAAGGATAATCCAAAAGGTAATATTACCTGAGATAGATTTAAAGAGATTTTCACAGAAAGATTCACTCCTCCAGAAGCAACTGAGCGGTTATGTGATGAATTCTACTATCTGATACAAGGAGATATGACCATTCCGGGATATCATAAAAAATTCAATGAACTTTCTCATTTTGCCCTTCATCTAATTCAAAATCCTAAGAGGAAGAATCTAAGGTTTATTAACGGGCTCCAAAGAAATAACCAAAATAGTGTAATAGGGCATGTGAAGCTTCCTTTTTTGAAATGATATACATGGCTTATCAGTGTGAAGATCTAGATAAGCGAGGCCTTTTTGTCGATGAAGAGGAAGTCAGTTCTAGTAACAAAAGGAGATTTGAAACTGATAGCCCAGAGACAAGTACACAGCTAGAGTTAAGAACGACGTCTAGAGTCAGAAAGAAGCCTAGATCCAATAGGAAAAAGGTTAAGTCAGAGAAAGAACCGGTAACGACGGCCACATGCTCTAATTGCAACAAGCAAGGGCATTTGTCAATAAGTTGCAAATCTCTAAAGAAACATAGGAAGGATGGATTTAAATCCAAAAGAAAATTTCAAGATAATAGAAAATGCAATCTGTGCCATAGAACTGGTTATATAAAGCGAGACTGCCGGCTGTTGAAAGCAACCAAAGTGGCACAAGTGAGTGAAGTGGCAAAAGTTCTGGCACCATCTGTCAATAAAGCGAGGCCAGACATTTTAGAAGGCACGCTTACTGTCAAGGATATTTCAGTTAAAGTACTGTTTGATACAGGCGCATCAAGAAGCTTTATTACAAAGAATGCGGTTAAGAAACTGGATTTGAATTTGAAAAAGCACAAAACGCCCTTGATCTTAGTTGGGTTTGTGCGGTGCCTGTTTCTTTTTCCCTTTATCGGTTCCTTATCATTTCGATCGTCATGAATTTTAAAGAATTTGATCTTATTCTAGGATTGGATCGGTTAACCAAATATGAAGCTGAGGTCAAATGCGTCGAAAAGAGTTATTAAGGCAAAGACAAAGTTTAGGGACTATATAACCATACCATGTGAAGGTCCGAATTCTGATAGAAAAGATTTTTGGTCAGTTTTGGATGTTTCTCCTGCTCAGTTAGAACCTGTTCCTGTCGTTACGAAGAATATTCCGGTCGACGTTGAAAATATCCCAGTTGTCAAGAACTATGCGGATGTGTTCGAAGAAGTTGTTAGCTTACCTCCGCAGAGAGAAATTGATTTTAAAATCTCTTTAGTTCCGAATGCAAGGCCAGTAGTTCACGCTATTCGAAGAATGGCCTTGAAGGAGAAAGAAGTGTTAGACAATCAAACTCGACAGCTAGTATGGAAGGGTCTAATCAGTCCTAGTTTCTCTGATTGGGGAGCAGCTGTGGTATTTGTTCCGAAGTCAGATGGTACCCTCAGATTATGTGTGGATTATTGTGACTTGAACAAGCAGACGTTGAAGAACAAATATCCATTGCCGAAATTAATGATTTGTTGGATCGATTGAATGGTGCGCAAGTATTTTCACAAATGGACCTAGCTACAGGTTTCCATCAGCTTCGTATTGCCGAAGAGTGTGTTCCTTTGACAGCATCCAGAGGTCTAGACTTATTCTACGAGTGGTTAGTAATGTCGTTCGGCTTATGTAGCGCTCCAGGTTATTTTGTCGATTTGATGATCTGGGTATTCAGAGAAGTATTGAATAAATTTATTCTGGTTTTCATTGATGATATACTGATCTTCTCTAAGTTAGAGAGTGAGCATGAAAAGCATTTGGAACAAGTGTTAGAGATTCTGAGAAAGAATGTTTTAAAAACAAAGTTTTCCAAATGTATATTCTGGCAAGAAGAAGTAAAATTCCTTGGCCACGTCGTGTCAAAGGAAGGAATTTTTGTGGATCTTAGTAAAATCACTACTACTCAGAATTGGAAACAGCCTCGTACACCCACAGAAGTCCGAGGTTTTCTCAGATTGGCCAGTTAGTATGGAAGTTCATTAAGAATTTTGCGAAGACATCTAGTTTCTTAACGAAGCTTACTAAGAAACATTCGAGATTCAATTGGACTCCCGAATGTGAGGCAGCTTTCCAAGAGTTGAAGTTAAAATTGACAACTGCTCCAGTGTTAATAATTATTGATGGCAATCAAGACTTGAAAGTCTGGACCGATGCTTCTAAAGAAGGTCTCGATGTAGTGTTAATGCAAAGAGGATAGGTAGTCGCTTATGCTAGTCGTCAATTGAAGCCACATGAAAAGAATTATGCAACTCACGATCTTGAATTGTTAGCCATCGTGTTTGCTATGAAAATCTGGAGGCATTGTCTATTGGGTGAGAAGTTCGAATTATATACTGATCATTAATCATTAATGTATTTATTCACCCAGAAGGATCTGAATATGAGGCAACAGCATTGGTTAGAATTTCTCGCGGCATATGATCTTGATATTTTATATACTCTAGGGAAAGCCAATGTTGTGGCTGATGCGCTCAGTAGGAAGAATGTGATCATTGCAAGTATTATCATTACATCATCGTTGTAACACCCCACATCCATTAATGTCACTCACAAAGGGAATGCATTAACTTCCATGGAGGTTTTAAGTGAATATAGAACAGAAAAATTACAACAAGACAGATAATAAGTAGTACTTGGAAATCAAAAACTTCATTTTATTGCAGCGGAATTTAAACATGTTTGTTACATCATAAAACCATAAATCAGAGTCAAGTACAATATCCATCTTGATCAAACAAAATACATAACCCCATTACATAAATAGCCATTAAAGAAGATAACAAGCTGGACTTTACTTCAACGGTCCAAGCTTCCCAAAAGAGAGATAAAGAAATCCAATCAAACTCCGCTAGAGCTGGGCCCACCCTGAGGACCTGGAGGGGGGGGGGGGAAAGATAGAAATAGAGGGAGTCAGACATAAAGTCTGGCGAGTATGATAATTCTAACAATACTATTATCAAAATAACCAGACTAAGGCATAAGCTGGAAAACAAGGAAATGTCTATGAACTATTGGGTATGGAAGAGAAGATAAAGATAACGTTAAAGGCATACCTAATTACTAACGAATAATTACTACACTGCACCACACCAGTCACCCTCAAAGTTGATCCCACTTTCTTCACTTAGAAATTATATAAATAGCCTTGCGTACCCCTAGCTGACTACATAGGTGCCGCCTGCCCCTATCTCCACTAGGTGTACCCCACTACCCACTTGCGATCGGGTCCCTACTCGTAGATACCCGTGCTGGTCCCACAGTGGGGTGTAGCACTCCCCTAAAGTGGCAACCCGATACAACTTGAGAATGCACGGCTTATACCTACATGATGCAACAACGTCTTACCTACCAGCCTGGGTCCACACACGCATATGAAACCCGTTGGACTTGCGTTGCCACTGCTAACCCGTTTTGGCCTCTTATAGTCAAACCCAGTATGCGTGTCCCGTCCTCGACTTAGGTCGAGCCCACAAAGATACGTTTGGGTTACTGGTTGAAATGGGCCCCCACAAGCTATCCACCTAAGCTTGTCCCCACTAGTATATCCCACTTAACCCTCTTAGTCATGTTCATTTACATGTTTGTTTGGTTAAGTCTTACTAATCGTATTTCAAATGCCACTAAAGGCAACCACTAGATTCCTCATGCCACCCAAGGCACCTACTTAACCCCATGTCCCACCTTACATGTTTATCTAGTTAAGTATTTCTTAATTCATTCAGGCCATAACCTCATAAAGACCTCTCACATTAACTGGCATTTATGGCAGCTGGATTTGCCGGGCGGGTCCGGGCAGTCTTACACCATAAAAGAGTCTAACCTCGTGTCTTTACAACTGTTATGCTTTAGTTTGGGCCTAGGACCTCTCACATTGGGCTGACATTTGTGACTACTGGATTTGCCGGGCAGGTCCGGGCAGTTTTACGACACAAATGAGTCCAACCTCGTGTCCTAAGCATTGATTATCACTTATAATCTTTTACCCCAGTTTTGAGTATATCCCTATTCAAATCATTAATTACTTCCAATTTTAATGATGTCCATAATTGACTCAATTATGGCCATCCACTTATGGTATGCAAAATCATATCAATTGCACCCCAATTTCTTAATATTAAATCCTTAATATTACCCCTACCCCACGTTATACGTTCGCTTATTCAATGCAAATACGTTAGACTCGAATAGTCTAACTCATAGCACGAAGATAACTTATCACAACATATAGACAAATAAAATAGATCTAATCATAATAGGGGTGAAACTTGCATGTGTGATAGATGTACAACACCTAAACTTGCATAGGCAAAAACTACAACTTGCATAAAGCTACATATGTCATGGATCTAAAGGTGTCAACTTGTTTGGTAAAATGTCACAACTTAAATGATATGATCATAACCCAAATTCATGTATAAACTTGCATATGGGGTTTTATGCAACATAATGATGGTGTAAACAAGCATCTAACCCATAGAACTCACCCATGTCATAGCATAATTCTAGATCTAAATAGATGTCATGGCATATGTTCATAATCCTTACTAATCAATCTAAACTTGCATACATGGTTTGTCATATAAATCAACATAGCCCAAATAATATCAACATTATGATTTGATTAACATGAACTAATTAGCATAGATAATAACATCATGACTTTATAACATGTATGATTTATCACAACTTAGCATAGAAAATTACAACCTATACAGTATCATCATAGCATTATTTACAACATACAGGATATCACCATCACATAACATAGGATTTACAACATACATGATAGCATAAGGTTTACAACAACATATATGACAATCCACATCATTTACTTATAATCCATTCATAACTTAATCTAATTAGTTTAATAATAATCTTGTTAAGATCATCATACTCACAATTAGAAGAGAAAGAGAGTCTTGATTTGCTTTAGAGTTGAGTAGAATTAGGGTTTTGATTAGCTTTCTTCCTTCTTAGTTGGCGGCGGCTAGACTGAGTTCCATGGCGGTGGTATGATGGTGGCTATTCTATTTTTCATGTGAGTTTAGAGTGAGAGACTACCTAGGTATTTATAGAGTTTAGGATTTATTTAGACCGTCAGATCAACTCAGAACTAACCTGAACCGTTAAATTTGCCAACTCAGCCCTAAAGACACATCAGCAGCTCAAGATTGGGCTCAGTCAAACCCTAGACGCCTGGACCAGGTCGACACCCAGGTCGACTCCCCAGTCGACCTGGGGGGGGGGGGGTGTCGACTGCTCAGTCGACTCCCCAGTCGACCTGGGGTGCTGGGTGGGAAATTTCCCGCCTAGCCTGTTTGACTTCGAATTTTGAATTTTAAATTTTCTAAAATCTGTTTTGAATTTTCTGAAACTTCTAATGGCCATATCTCCTTCATACGAAGTCCAAATCACGCAAACTCGGACTCTATTTCAACCAGAATTCCGAGACGAACACAATGGCACAACCCGTTTCCCACAATTCTCATGTCTGAGATTAGTTATTCTTTAATTTGTGAATATTTATATTAATAGAATTACGGGGTGTTACAATCGTTGATTGATAAAATATCTATTCTTCAGAAGATCAAAAGAATTCAAAAGGGCGAAGTCTCCAGTTTTCAAGTGGATAACACAGGAGTTCTGAGATTGAAAGGTAGAATTTGTGTTTCCGACAATCTTGAGCTCAAAAGAGAAGTATTGGACGAGTGTCACAAGTCCAAGCTGTGTATCCACCCAGAGGTTAGTAAAATGTATAATGACCTCAAGTGAACTTTCTGGTGGAAGGCGATGAAAAGAGATATCTCTATATATGTTAGCCGGTGTTCCACCTGTCAGCAAGTCAAAAGCGATCAGCAGAAAGTCGCCACATTGTTGCAACCGTTGGAAATACCTGGTGGGAAATGGGAACAGATTTCTATGGATTTCATAGATGGTTTGCCCAGAACCAGGAAAGGAAATGACAGTATTTGGATGATCGTGGATCGTCTCACAAAGACCGCCCATTTCATACTTGTCAGATCGAATAGAACTGCTCAGAGTCTGGCGCAGATTTATTTTAGAGAAATTGTTAAACATCATGGAGTTCCCATGAGTATCGATAACGATCGTGACCCGATTTTTGCTAGTAAATTTATGGAAGCATTCCAAGAAGAATTGGGAATGAAACTGAACTTGAGCACCGCATATCATCCTCAAACAGATGGTCAAACTGAGAGGGTGAATCGTATTCTAGAAGATTTATTGTGGGCTTGTGTTATTGATTTCGATGGATCATGGGAAGATCATTTGCATTTTGCTGAGTTCTCATACAACAACAACTACCAAGAAAGCTTGACAATGTCATCATTCGAAGCATTATATGTTAGACCATGCCGATCTCTTGCTTGTTGAGTAGAACCTGGTAATAGACTCGTATTGGGACCCGATATGATTCGCGAAGCTGCAGACAAAGTCGATTTCGTTAAGAAACAATTACTAGCCGCTCAAAGCCGACAAAAGAGCTATGCAGATAAGAGAAGACGAGATTTATCATTCGCTGTTGGCGATCATGTGTATTTGAAGGTATCTACGATGAGAGGAGTAATCCGGTTCGGTAAAACAGGGAAATTGGTGCCCAAATTTATTGGTCCATTTCCTAATCTAGAACGGATTAGAACTCTCGCTTATATGGTTCAATTACCAGATCGGTTGCCTGGAGTACATGATGTGTTTCACGTATCTCAACTTAGAAAGCATGTTCATGATCCAGATTTGATCGTGGAAGAAGCCGCGCAATGGAATATAGAAATTACTCCAGAATTGGCTGTGAGAAGAGAGCCGCTAAAGATTATTGGCAAAGAAACAAAAGAGCCGAGGAACAAGAAGGTTCACTTAGTCAAAGTGCAATAGGGTGGAGATCCCCGAGATTGTACTTGGGAAACTGAGGAGAGTATTAAGAAAGCCTATCCCAACTGCAGGGTGGATATCTCTGATTGACTCTGGTGCGAGGTACATTTACCATATTTTTACATTTCCATGTTGTTCTCTACTTTGTTGTTTTTTCTTTTCATGGATGTATAATTTAAAATTATATAGTCTGATGATTTTAAAAGAGTATATGAATTAATTGGTATATTTTTGAAAAGTTAAAAACAAATTGATCGTTGTATCTGTTGTGTGATTGTGAATTTGATTAACCAAATTATTAGAATGATAGTTAATTTAATCAATAAGAGAATGATGGTAAAATTATTCGATTAAATCACGTATTGAACTGATCTAAAAATAAATGGACATATATACATGTGCATTATGTATGTAAACAGGTAAATGGATTAGCTGTTGAGTAAAGAATTTATTTGCGTGCCCGACAAATAGGTAAACCTTAATGAGTTGGTTGCGCAATTTTATTATTATACCAACTCCTGTGAATGCCATTGGATGCGGAGTGCTGGTTATTCTGTGTGTAATAATAAACGTCGCCATAGGATAGTAACAATTAATTTTGAACTACACCACATGGCATACTCCTTGAAGATAGGCATATTTCATCATGTACCACTTAAGCATTTGGAGCTTATGTGACGAGGTTGAAGATTTACCATACGAGCGAAAGGCTTATATGGCGATGACTATATATTACAGGTTAAACAGATGACTGTTATGGACTATATAAAATGTAATGGTAAATTGCAAGATTAATAAAAAACCCACACGGGTCTGGAGATGACAATAAACACGTCTCTCTGGTCATTAAGGCACAAAAATCATTTATAGGGTGACGAGAATTTATTCTCTGGATTTATGATCTATACACACTCCCGGGTGGACACCGGAATATATCACTATAAATATGTGCATGCTTATTAGGATTTATTGGGTACCTAATACGGCCCATTAAATTTCCAAACCCCTCCCCGTACAAAGAAGGTTATGGCGAAATTTTTCGAAAATTCTTAGAAACTGAAAAGTTGGAGAATGAAAGCCAGAAAGAAAGTTGAGTTGCCTAATTAAACAACTTTCGACTTTGTTCCTTTTCGGGGACGAAATGTTTTAAGTGGGGGAGATTGTAACAACCCGGAAAATCCGAACTAGTTTAAAAATTTTAATTTGGCTATTTTAGTGGATTTTAAATATTTAAAATAAATTATTTTAAATAATAATGACAAAAAGTAGGTTTGAATGTTTGAAAACAAATATAATTATTTTTAATTATAAACAAGGCCTAAAATTGCGCGGTAGTTTCAAAATTTGAATTCGAACTTTGACTGACTGTACCAGGTGCAAAATAAAATGGATTTTAGCGAAACCAAAATTATTTAAATCTGTTTATGAATATCTTTCTAACGAATCTGAAAAATCGAAGTTTCACAGCGGGAATCAAAAGTTATGGCCAAATGAATTTTCAGAAAGGTCGTTATAGAGTTTATATAGCCCTTGAAAATAGTCGTTTTGCAAACGACCTCAGAATTTGACGAAACCACTTTTGTTGGATCCTGGATGTCAAATTAGTGTTAGGTTTCAAATTCCATAATTTTTGAAGTTAATATGTGAGTGTCGCAAAGGAAAATGTGTTTGGTTGATTTTAGTTAAATTGGATCGACCAGAAAAGAGTCATCTTTCAAATTGTCTCAGAATTCGACGAAACTAGTTTTGTTAGGACCATATCGTCAAAACATAGCTAGATTAATTTTTCAGGAGTTTTTAGAATCAGTTTGTGGCCCTGGAAAATTGAAACGTATGTTCAATTCAAATATTGGATGTTTTATATTTTAGTTTGAAGGAAAACTGACTAAAATAGTCGAATGAGCCTACGAAACATGTCCCATTGTGTTCGGAATGGGGGTATTTAGCCAGGGGCGACAATCATTGTGTTTGAATCGGAGTTCGTTTATGAAAACCCTAATTTTCAAACTAATATAAATATCGGCCAATTATGTTTTTCTATTCATTATTTAATTTTCCAATAAAAATATGAAACCCCCCTTTAATACGATCGACGGCGGCCCTCCCTTCTTTCCTTCTCTCCAACTCTCTGGCCACACCTTGCATCATTACACCTCATCGCCGGTCAGACTTTTGAAGACCTTTGCTCCCTCTTCAAATCAAAACCAGCCTCGTGATCTATAGTTGCTCCATCGTCGAGCACGACCTCTCCAAAGTCAAGGTGTTTGAAGCGCCGCTATGGCTTCTGGTGACCATCGATCTGAGATTGGTTGTCGGCACCGCGAAGCTCTCTCATCCCTCTACAACGTAGTGAAGGCTGATCGTTACATCGTTGCACGGATTTGTTGAAAATCGATGACCTAGTTTTGAACAGATTTTGAAAGGTAACGGCTGAACTATTTTAAACTGATTATAGCACTTTCAAGCGCTACGGTTTATGATTTTACAATAAAAATCATATCTTTTTGCTATGTTGTCGAAATCTAGTGAAACAAGAGACAGTG
This sequence comes from Allium sativum, assembly GCA_030737875.1. Lineage (NCBI taxonomy): Eukaryota > Viridiplantae > Streptophyta > Magnoliopsida > Asparagales > Amaryllidaceae > Allium > Allium sativum. Next base: position 534,205,368 of record CM060922.1, read on the forward strand.
GACTCGTGTGGACGTCTTCTACATTCTAGAAGAGACCGGATTTTTTTGAGCCTTCTACAATTTTTGGAGGAATAGAACCCAATGTGAGATTTCTGAACTATAAACGATATGGAAATGACGATGTATAAATTTTTTAGTCGATGTATGAGTTATATAAGCATTGTACACCTCATGTATAAGCATTGTATAAGTTGTATGTTCGATGTATAAGTTATATATGCGTTGTAAAAATTATATATGCGTTGAAATGGTATTGAAATGAATTGAAATGAAATCGAAATATATTTATATACGAACATATATATATATATACACACACACACTCCCCTCATCCACAGACCATGGACGATATATATTGGTTGTGATATTGTTTGGATTATTGGTTGATGTGAAATTTGGTGAATATCATGAATGGTTGATTGGAAATGATTGATTGTGGTTGAAATCCCAATAGGATTAGTATATGGAAAAATTCGTCTGCGTACGAACTAGATATTGAAATCCCCATTGTCAAAAGCTACGAGGCTTTAAGGTAGAGCGAGGAGCCGTACTTGGGACGGTGCCGGTTTTAACTACCCTGCCGTTATGCTGCCGAAATTTTCAATAATATGCACGTGTTAGAATTATTTTCATGTGTTGAAACCATATTCATGTGTTGAATAGAAATTCATGTGCTTAATAGAAATTCATGTGTTGAATAAATTCTTTGAAAGATAAAGATATAACATTTTATCACATATATAGACTATATAAATTATTTGTGTTTTAAATAAATTGTTTTAACAATAAAAATCACATTTTTATTATATATATAAACTATAGAAAACATTCATTTGTTGAAACCATATCCATGTGTTAAATAGAAATTCATGTGTTGAATAGAAATTCATGTGTTGAATAAATTCTTTGAAAGATAAAAATAACTTTTTTACCATATGTATGAACTATATAAAATAATCGTGTTTTGAAATAAATTGTTTTACAATAAAAATCACAATTTTATTATATATATGAATTGTTAAAAATAGCGATGTGTTGAAATAAATACCTGTATGATAAAAATATCATTTTTATCAAATATATGAAGTTAATATGGTTTTGAAATCGAAGAATGAATTATATATATACAATTAAAATAAATCGAATAACGAAGCTGCACTACGTATTTTGAAACCGTGATTTCAAACGATTATTGCGGGAGATCCGACTGTCGGAATTTCTCGAAATCGAAACCGTTGGGTTCGCTTTGGAAATATCTTTCCAACGACACCAACTTTGTAAAAATCCAACGGTTGGATTGTCTGGAATGTTTAATTCAAATCTGAAGAAAAACAATGCTAGAATCGATTATATATATATATATAATTAAAATAAATCGAATAACGATGCTGCAGTTCGTATTTTGAAATTGTAACTTCAAACGATTGCACCGGGAGATCCGACCGTCGGATTTTCCCAAAACTGGAAGCGTCGGATTTGTTTTGAAAATATCTTTCTAATGATATAAAATTTGCAAAGATCCAATGGTTAGATTTTCAGATATGCATAAATCAAATCTGAAGAAAAATAGCGCCACGACTGCGTTATGGCCCGAAGCGTCGTTTTAATGAATTGGCTTTTTTTAAAATAAATAAAAATAGCGATGAATCGTGATAAAATATTATAAACGATATGGAATGGAAATAAACTGAATTTTCTCGGTTTATTGGATATTTGGTGGTTGAGTGTGTTTGAAGTGAAAACTACGTTAATGAATTGAATTATTGGTGTCGAAAAATTTAACCATTGAAATGAATTGATTTGAAATTCTAAATATACGTGAATTATTTGAAAAGGCCGAGTTAATTCTCATTTCAAATAATTGATCGACGATTAGAATTCGATGATATGAAGACGGTGCAAGACCGATGATCTTCACGTCGAATGGAGGGTTGCTACTAATGCTCATAATAGGAGCAGCTACCTTGAAGGGGCTGAAGTGGTAGCCGTCCGGACGTACTTGTTGATTGTACGGATGTGCGAGGAATAAAGACCCTCTGTTTTGTTCAGACATAGAACGGACTTGTAAATGGACTGTGTCTGACGTTGTATATTGACAACGTGGCATGTAGAGATGCTGTGATCAAATCTTTTGTTGAAAAGCAGAGCTTTGTGGTTGAGGATCAAAGCACGGTTTTGAATAGCTAGCTTTGTGTTTAGCGTTGTTTCACGAGCCTCACACCCCGGTATGAGCCAGAAGCGGGAGAGGGCTTCAGGGAGGACCTGCGTTTCTTTCTAGCTAGCAGTGGTGTTTTGGGTTTGAAATGCTCGACCATTTTACTTATGTGGATGATGGAAAGCGAGGCGCCTTGGCTATATCGGTCGCTCTTGGGCCGATGGTTTGGTCGGTGGATGACCAGTTTACACCTCATAGGGTGGCGAAACGCATTATTCAGGCATTATAATCCACTCTGTGTGGACCGGCCCTGACGATCCAAGGCTTGCCTGCACGCTTTCCTGAGGCTCAGGCTAGAGAGTCTCGAAGCGGTAAGGACGATCCCTTATCTTGGTTCATGATGGAAATCCAATTTCCAAATACGACATCGTGCGGTTTTGATTGTATACCTAAATATGGCGACATAGTGGTATGGGGCATTAATGCCATCTACGATTGATATTTATGATTGAAATTGTTTTTGAAACATATAAACACTAGCAATAATATCAAATGATTTGTTTTGCTCGTATCAAGCATATTTTGGCCATTTTAAGGTAAAACTCTATCCTCCGGTTTGCGTTGCATTGTGTGATGGGAACTGAGTCTTATAATGGCTTCATTTTTACAAAAAGCATTGCGATGTTTAAATGATTTAATTGTTTTAATGTACTGGCAATCCAATGGAGTAAACCCGTTCCGCGTTAGCGGCGTGGTCCTGTGATTGGCCATATTATAAATTATGTTAAGTAGATTTCTCATACCAGTCCCATGACCGACTCTTAGTTTGTTTCACTTGCAAACTCGGGTGCCCCTATTTCTACACGGGCAGCCTTGTATTCAGGTTTTAGCAGGAAATTTCTGGATAGTTGGAGCTGAAGATGGATTCCATCATTTCTGTCTTTTTATTTTGTTCAGCTCCTATTATACATATTATGTTTTGATTCCGCTGTAGACATTTATGTAAAGCTGAACTATATTTTGTACTAAGTATGATCCTGTATACTATGTAACTCTGATGATTATGTTTATCCAGTGTATTCTATTGTACATTTTCTGGTGTATTTATTTATTTCTATTCTTCTGTTACCTGTTTATGTGTTATATTACAAAGATTACCTTTGCCACCATCGTACAGGGGTTTGGGGTCATCACAACAACCAAATCTTTGTTTGTAATTCGTCACTTAAAAACAAGAAAATGAACACTGATGATGCGGCCGTCATCATTAGAATTATTTTCCAGTGATCAAAGTGAGTTCAATAGTATATCATTTTCAAATTTTTTTTAAACACTTTCATTTGAAATTATTTCAAAATATCATTCATAGCGCTTGGAAAACATTTTCAAACCTCCCAAGATTTTAAAATTTCCATATATTTAATCCAAATTCATTTTCAAACCTTTTCCAAGTTTCCATAACTTTTATTTTCAATTCTGGCTTATATTCAAATTTAATTAATCTTATTTTATATTTATACAATTGCACGAGTTATGATTGGTTATTTTTACCATCTCAATTATAATCTTGTTTGATAATAATAATAACCAACACATCCAATGTACTATAATAATTACAATATATATACTACTTTTATATCAAAATATGATTTGGGTAAAATTATTTCATTTACCCTTCTTTTCAAAACATACTGTGTCGGTTCATCGCATTCGAGTGTTTAGAAACCCTTATCAATCTTATGGTGCCCCATCATCGACCAAAATTCATAAGCCACCCACCTAATAAATCTCCGCAATATAAAATCAATTTTATACAATGTACAAATACGCTCTCTCGTATACATATACACTCAAACTCAATCTAGGGCATTACCAACCCTATCTCTATCGAATTACGCCACAGAGCCAAGGTAATCACTTAACCTTCAGCTCTGATACCACTGTAACGACCCGGGGGATTTGTGACCTTGGTAATCGACATAAAATCAATGTCAACTATCCAAGCATCAGAAATACCGGATAGTTAATAGAAAGAAGTTAGAGGGTGAGAATAGATAAGATAGAAAATTAGAATAGAAGAAAAAGAAGAACAACTACAACATCAGAGTAACACGAATTTCACAGCGGAATGAATAAAATATATTATATACATAACTTTGAAATAAGATCAGTATATGTATATAATACCATTATCGAAGTACAACACTTACAACACAGCGGAAATAAACAATAGCTATATAATCCTGAAGCCTCCTGCTCCAGCGCTTCAAGTATCTGTAAATCCCGACTACTTGACTGCCCATACAAAATTGGGTACCTAAGAGTTTAGGGAAAACAAAACAAAATAAACTCTGGGTCAGTCATGTGACTGGTGTGAGTAAACTCCAACCATTTGTTTAACTTTTAAAATCCTTTTAGAAGAAAGAATTATCGTAAGACCGACCCACACATAAACACTGATGGTTTTTAACTTACAATAACCCAAAACATTCTTTTATAATCCGTACTGTTCTGATATTATAATAATGTCTAAATCAAATAAAAAGCAACCTAGTAGAACGCTTTCATCTCACGCTCTACATATATAATACACAATCAAAAACCGGGGGCTCTTATTGGGTAATGGATTCCAATTATGACAAGGTGTGGAACCACCTTCCGATTAGTGTACCCTAGAAGCGATACACTAGAGTTCAACAAGAACGTATTGTAACTCAGCCACACATGACCGACCATTCATTTCACTTGAATGTTCCGAATATAATATCACCTTAAGGTTGGTATACCAACATAACCGTTCCCGGGAGATACAGAATTGAAAAAAGTAACAAATATGAATATTCTCTAGATAATGACAATATACCCTACTTGGGTGCGACCCACTTAGCCATGCTGCCTGCCCGGTTTATGTCATTTCTCGGTTGATGAGGCTTAAGATCATAACGTATCATTATACCGATCACATCTTTATTTCCTTTGAATGTCACATCGTCATACCCGCCAAATCACAAATTAATTTCTCCAAAAATGCCACGGGTACACAGCTAAGAGAAATGAATTCCTCTGCCACCAGCGTAAATACGTTTTAAATAATCTACTTACGCAATCTACAAAATATACTCTGTCATACATTCGTCCATTCAAGTTGTCGTGGGACTGTACAACCTGAAGGCACTATTCTATAAATCCATCTTAGGCAATTTCTACATAGGATTTACTCAACAACCCTTGCATAACTCCGTCTTCAATTATCTTCATCATATTTGATTCACAACGCTGATGCCATACGAAGTGGTTTTCAGATAATATATCTGATCCTGGTCTCCCCATATTGACAACGGAAATGGTCAAAATCCTTGATAATCGGTGATTTAACTATTAAAGGAAAACATATATGCAAACAATGGTCGTATTCCCAAATGGAAATCTTACCGATCAATCATCATTTCATTTCCCAATTTCCCATTAATCATTTCCATATATTCATAAATTCCTTATTTTCTAAAATTAGAAAAATATATGTTATTAACTTTGGAAAAACGTTTCCATTTCTGATTCACACATCAATATCTTCCTACCTCTATCAGTCTCTAACTGTAAACTAGTAAGAGAACAACTTCCCAAGTATAAACCCCAAAGGCCGAAACCAACATCAAATCGATACACAAAAAGCCATTCAACTCAGCTAATTTCAGTAATTCCATTTTAAATTCCTAATTCAAACCCAAATTCCTTTATAATATTTTATTCACAAAATATTTTCTTTAATATAATTTTTTCACATAGAATGTGAATAATATTTCTTTATATAATCAAAATAGTTTGGTTTCGTATTTAAAAACAATATCTCAAACCCAAATTTTATTTATATTTTTATTTGCAGAATTATTCATACAAATCTTATTTCATTTCCAACATTTATAATCTCAATGAAAATTTTCTTTATAACTAGTACGTTCACATTCTATTTCAATTATCGGTGTTAAAACCGATTTTACTTCTCTATATAAATTCAAATTATATATTCAATTTATCAGATGATAAATATTTCCTTAATTTATAAACATGGTTTATAAATTATTCTCCTCAATTTATCTGTTAATACAATTTTTTATTAAATATTTACTTTAATTCAATATCATGTTACACCCATGTGCGAAGCACGAGTCCAAACCTTCCTAATGTAAAATTCTCTTTTTATAAAATTCTATTCGTTTTCCAAATATTTCCTTTTATAATTATATTTATTTCCTATAAATATTTCATTTGTAATATCATATTTATTTCCTATAAATATTTCATTTATAATATCATATTTATTTCCTATAAACATTTCATTTTCATAATACACTTTGAAAATTACCTTTTTACATTCCAGTATTTCTTATGGTATTTAATATACCAATTAAACAGACCAGTGTCATCATAATCAATCATAGGTTTTATATCACATCATATACCACAATATATGAAAACAAACAGTATTATAAATATTAAGGAATACAGTTGGATCCCTCCAACCGTTTCCCTGCAACCACAGATGTTAAACAATATAAATAACATCGGTTTCATTTCAATATGAAATATTTTGACAAAAGGAATCAATATTTGATTAACGATTTATATATATATATATATATATGTATATATATATCGTTATCTATAATTTAAACCAATTAATCAGCAATTCAACAAAACAATCAACACACAACAATAAATCATCATTTATCAATACTAGATTATATTTATAAAAATATAAAGTGTACAAAGTTAGTGAGGTCAACTCACTTTGGTTGTTAATCGTTAAATAACGACTAACAGTCGATTAATCCAGATAGCTGTTCAATTTTGCTATAATTTCAAATGAGCTCCGAACCAATTCCATTATGTATCTTCCGTTCATACAATCCCAACGGATCAACTGTTCGAAATTTTGACTATGTATGAGTAAGATATGGTATATTTATAAGTTTGTTTAAACGAGATTGAATTAAATAAACTTGAATTTAATTTCCAAATTGGGCCTTACCCCTTTGATTCATCGACCCATGACCTTTCACACCCTATAGAGCATGTTCTTTCCTAAACAAATCCTCTTCACCTTGCCATTCACGTAAACATCTGGCAGCCTCGTCTTTGTACTACCACGTCCCCTTTTGTTCTTCATAATAATTCATGTTCTCATATATATATATATATATATATATATATATTAACATCTATGGCCTAAGCCCCACACTCCGTAGCTAACCCGCTCCAGCAAAAAAGTGTCATCTTTCCCGTTTTAAGGAAACAGGCGCTGCTCCTCTATTTTCTTCATGGTCATTCGAATACACTTTTTTTCTCATTGGGCTTTACTGATCCCATCACAGTGTAAACCTGCTACACTCCTCTACTCTTTCTCCTCAAAATAATTAATCCTCTCCTAGTGAATGTTGCAATTCCTGTTACAACTATCCAACCTCCACCATCCACTATTCTCTCCTCTTTTTAGACCGCACCATCCTTTCCAACGTACACTTCATCTAAAACCTCTCTAAAAACTTCGATTGAAAACTCATGAAATAACCCCACCGGCCCTCTCATACTGTCCGACACACTAACTTCCTTCTCTCCATCGTCACTTCACTAAGAGAATCCAACTTCACGTTTACTACAAACTACAATTTCTCCTTTATAGAAATACCTTTCTTTCCCCTTTCGTATAACACAACTTCACACCCTCAATGCATGCTTCAAAAAACCAAACCCAGATAATAGTGTTGATGCCTCTCCTTTCCACCAATAACACGAACTCTCCACTGCAAAAATATAACCCAGTCCTGTTGCATGCAATACTGTTGCGTCATTCCCCCTGCCATCTTTGAAGAAATCGCGTCCCCTTCTTAAGAAAATCCAAAAAACTCTCGCCTCTCTAATCCCAAGCATATATTCAGATCTTCAAACTATGCCTCAAAACTCAAGTATTCGCTAAGCCTTTTGTTTATATACGACTACGGAAAAGAACGTGATCGGCTTAATTGAAAAATAAAGAAGCTTGAAGCTCTTATTTCACTGATTTCAGATATGTGAATTTTGCAGTTAAAGGTGGAGAATTGAAGTTGGAATATATTTTAGATGTAATTTTCCGCTATCCTTCTTTACTATTTTTGTTTCACGAAAATGAACAAGAGAACACAAGCTCTAGTATTTATAGAATTTGGAACCTTCAAGGCGAAGTATTGTAGTACGATAATCAGCATGAAATAAGGAGGAGACATGTGTTTTCATTTATGTTTGATGTGGTAGCCTGTGTGTTTTGATTATATAGGAAAGATATTTTCTTTTTGCTTAGGTAGTTGTGCATGTGGTCTTGTCTCCATATTTCGCTGCTGCATTGAAATTGAACACCCTACCCAAAACTTACCCATGAAGGAAAACAAATATATATATTCTGTGTAAGGTTACTTCCTTTAATTTAACGTTGTCTTATGGTTTCGTATGTAATGTGTTCAACGAAGTAGGCTAAGGAACTGGTTGGATCGGTGATTTTGTTTTGTTATATGAAAAATAAAGATGGCGGAAATAAGTGCCTATGTATGAAATCAATTAAAAGTCTTTTATTGTACACTTTACAGGTATAACGAAGTCCAATCATACATAAAAGACATACCTCCACGGACGGGAGACTGAGTTTATTGACATCACTTTATAAATGAACCATTTAAGCTCACACTGTATTTTACTCCGTTTTGTCAGCTTGGCTTAAACGATATTCTATTTGCAAATTATACTGTTGCCTTATTTTATATTATCTTTTTATTCTTAAACAATCAATAATAATTTAAATTATATTTTATATTTATTAGAAAATCAAAATTATTAAATTCAAAATGATTAAATAAATTAATTATTTAATCGCTAAAATTACGGGATGTTAAATAGACTATGCGAGTGGGGTACCATGGGTTGTACCTTAATATTTGGGGTAGCTACATATATACTGTATTAGGTTAACCCACTGGGAAGTAAATGGATACGACTTGTGTGTAAGCCTTGAGTGCTATTAACCTAAGTAATCTAATAAATAATAAAATGTGATTGAACGGTATATGTAGGATTACCCAAAGTGTATAGTTTAAATCTAGTCACCAGAACTTGTGTTCTGACCCCCTCCTCATAACATACTCATAGGTAAGATTTATGGCAGAGACATTATAGCTTTGGATACTGGTTAGGAAGTATTATTAACACGATAAGGCTATACTTTGATTATATTATATTTTATCCATTCCGCTATGAGATATTTTTTGAGCTTTGACATATTATATGTCTCTATCTTTTCTGCAGAATCCCAGAGCAAACCAACGCGAGTTTCGATAGAATAGAATTTTGAAAAAAAAACCAGTATGTTGGAATTCGGGTTGTCACATCTGGTATCAGAGCCAGGTTTAGGATTCCTGTATAGATAATGAGTGAACGTATTTGTATCTTTAAAAATAAAAATATATTTACTATATATATATATATATATACCTAGATCCATAGAGGAACCCACTAAATAGAAAGAGCATAATGTGATAAGAAATGGGATATTTATTTTGTACACTAAAGGAATGAATATGGAAATTTGAGACCCTTGGGAAATTTGGGTGGAAAGTGTACAATATATTTTGTATGGAAGGAAAGTGAATCCCACATGATTAGTATTTTGGGTTAGTGGGTTTGGCGATAAAACCATATAAATTGGAAAAGGTTAAAAAAGAAGAAGAAGAAGAGAATAATGGATTAGGAATATATATAGTTGAGAGGATTGACTTTGTGGGAGTGTCTAGGAAAGCCTAGAAAAATTGGAAACCCACTTTGAGTCTAACCCATTGTTAACCTTTAAGAACTTGAAATTGTAAAAGTTTGGGAAAATGGTTTATGGTGTTTTCAAGTTTTAATCTTAAAAGTTATAAATATGTAAAGTATGCATATTGATTTAAAATGGGGTATATTTTGTAAATAGTGATTTCTTGCGAAAATTTTGTCTAAAATAAAATTCTCTCAGTAAAAGATGCATATTATAGTGCATGTATAGCTCACTAGTTTTCTTGTTATATTTAATAACAAGAATTTTTAATAAAGGAATTTTTGAAGTCTCTATTCTTATGATAATCCTTTTTATAAATTATTTTGGGTGGATAAAATAAGTTATAGAAATTAAGAGTAAAGTAGATGGTTGCACCTTGTAGTAAGAGACTGAACCGACCTTATAAGTAAGAACCAACCGTAAGCCTGATTGAGAATTAGTTGTCGTTTTCTACTCTAGTTTTTGTGATTTAAAAAAAATGAACGATGATGATTTATATTTTTTTATAAATGACATTTTTTATAGTTTGGCGAAAGTAAGTTTTGATGAGTAAAGTTTTGACATTTTTGGATGAAAATTGAAATGATAAGGCCTAACTGTGTTTTTTTTTTTAAAAAAGTATGGAGTACGTAAGGGTTAGAGCCTAGGATAGAGGGAAAAAAATATGAGGCTATGAAGAAAATAGCGAGAATTATCTTGAAATAGTAGTAAGTATCTGTAGAATGCGTAAGCATTACAAAGTCTGAGGTGTTGCTTGAAATAATTGTTAGTACACAGCTAGGACTAGTGGTGCCTACTAGACATTAGAGGTCAAGTAAGTATTTACATCCTGTTGGTTGAATTTTTCACAGGGGGACATAGTCCCAAGATTCTTGGGCCATACTAGTAGCTGTGTAGGGTGTCTGTTTTCCTGTTTTAGTTGTAAGACTGGAGGGCTTATTTGAAAAGTAATCTTAGACCAGATGATTAGATAAGTTAAGAAAAGAGATATGGTACAACTAAAAATAAAAAAACAAATTTAGTAAAGCAACAAACATGATAAATTAGGAGGAAAGATGGATAAAGATAAATATTTCCAAGATAAGATGAAAAAGAAAACTAGTTACAGAGAAAAAATTCTTATGAGGGTTGTTCTTGGATAGAAAAATAAGGGATCCTTATAGAATAGTTTCATAAAATCCAAGTACGATTGGAAAAGGCTAATTGAAAGAAAGATGGAAGATGTGAAGTTTTTCGTTTTCCACCTTTTTGTAACATAAGAAATCGAATTTAGAAAATTAATTTTTTCTAAAATTCGAAAAATAAAGTTGGTTGCTAGGATTTTGCATGCAAAAATTGGATGAACTACACTCTAGCTCAGTAAGAGTGTAGGAAAATTTGGATGAAAAAGCATTTTTGATTTTCAAAATATTGCATTCATGTAGAACTGCTAGTATATTTAGGAAGTGAGCATCATGTTTTTAAAGAATTTTTGAAAATTTGCATACATATAGGAGATACCGCTTGGGCATACATGTATTATTATGTTGTATTTCACTTTGCACAAGTGCACAATGTTTGCAAAAAATTTGATGCACACATGATGGATATACATTATGTGAGGGGTTAATTGATTTCTTTTACCCTTTTCAAACTTCAGGGACGAAATTTCCTAAGGGTAGGAGAATGTAACACCCTGCATTTTGTAACAATTAAATAATTAAACAAAGTATATGGGTATATATATGCATTCACATATATATTTAAAACAAGAAAATATTAATGCAAATAAAAATGTAATGTATGCATAGAAAAAGAAAGAAATGATAGGTTGCATGCAGTGTAAATATGTTGCATGCACTGATTATGCATATTTTAAAAAGAAAAATTAGAAGAGCTTCCAGAATTTGGAAATGGGATTAGCGTCATTGCGTTCGTGGCGATTTTCTGGTCAATTTAGACCTATGGATTGCATAAAACTGATTAAAGACGAAAGAGGTACCTTTAAATGAAGTGTGGTAGAAAAACATGAAAATAAGCTAAAAGAAGGAGAACAATGACTACCATTGTTTCTAAACTTATGAACAAAAGACAACATAGTTCAGTTGGTTAAGGCATTGGATATATAACATAGAGGTCGGGGGTTCGAACTTCAGCGGTGACATAATTTTTATCTTTGTTTTAGGGAGGGCCAACTAACATACAAATATATGTATGCATACAAATTCAAATTTTGAAAGGATAAGAACGTACATATAAGGAAATAAAGAAAATGTGTATATATATACGAGAATATATATATGTGCAGAAATATATGTATGCAAAAGATAAAATTCAAGATAAGGTTACAATCAATGAAATATGGCAAGAGTCAAATAACGGTGCAACACCGTTTGAATTTTGAAAACGAAATGAAAATTATGCACACACACACACACACACATATATATGCATAAAATGATCATTAAGAAGAATTGTATACGTATAAGAAAATTATGTGTGAATATAATAGTTAATTAAATTCCAGAAAATTCAAACATTTAAAAATCAAATTTCTGCGCCAAAACATTTCAAATATTCAAACTTTTACGCCTAATTGGCACATTTGATTGGTAGGAAGTGACAATGCATGCCTTGTTGGCTTTATTCTATTGGTCCAATTCAAAATTATTGTTGACGTGGCAATTTCCTATTGGCTATATGACATGGAGAAAATAGCTTCCACAGGGAAAATGGACGGTTAGCATCGATTTAAGCTTCTTATATAAAGGACCGTATAGCTCTCCATTCTTATTTGCTATTTCTTCACTCCCTTCTTCTTCCTCCATATAATTTCTGAATAAAATTATTAATTGTAATATTGGGGCGCTGTCTAAATGAAGATTAAAGAAAAGAAAAATAAATTTTATCGTCAACAATGGCAAATTCAGAAAATAAGGCGTTTTCAACTGCAACAATAGTACAAACTCATAACTCTCCATTTGCAACCAATTCAAAGAGATTCTTTTCTAGATCGGCATATCAAGATGAGTGGATTTAATTTATATCATTTTTGATAATGATATATTATCGTTTAACATTCTCCGTTATTGTATAATGTGAATTTCCTGGAATAATTGAAGGTCTTGAAATGTAATTATGGCATGTTTAAATATAATATGTTAAAATTTTAAACATATGTTAAAAGGATTACAGTGACAAATATGACATGTTGGAATATTAATATCTTAAGATATTAATATATGGGAAAATTTATATGTTGAAAGATAAACTTGTCAAAATATGTGTAGCGGTAACTGTTGTTTCAATTCCATGTTAACTTGTGACATTTATGTGCCTGGACCATTAACGGTAGAAATTGAGAAAATTTCATGTTAGAATAGAATTGATTATATGTCAGAAAGAACATGTGACATAAAATAGGCATAATATAATGACATGTAAAATATATATTACAGTGGAAATTTGAAAGAATAGATGTGCCTAGATTATGTAGAATATTTATAGTAAATAAGAAACCATAATCGCGCTTAGACACGAGGTTAGATTAAACTTATGGTAGATGTCTGTCTGGAATCGCCCTGCATATCCAGCATCCACAAGTGGTAAATCTAATGTGAGAGGTCTATGTAAAACCCCTAATTCCCACATCGTGGAAGCATGTGTGAAGGGGGTACTTATATAATAGAGCCCATCTCTTACTAAGACCGGGGCCTTTTGAGGAACAAATCCCCATACCTATACAGTGACTAAGTTGGGGACAATATCTTGTGTGAACGGAGGTGCGGATTGTTACAGTGGTATCATAGCCAATACCCAGCCAGAATTGTGGCTCCTGTGTGGGCCACAGCACCTGGGTGAGGTGTTTGTGAGCCAATGGGGACTTTGGGCTCTGTAGGAGGGGAGAATGTAACACCCTTAAGTCCCACATCGTGGAAGCCTGTGTGAAGTGGGTACTTATATTGTAGAGCCCATCTCTTACTAACGATGAGGCCTTTTGAGGAACAAAACCCCACACCTATACGGTGGCTAAGTTGGGGACAATATCTTGCGTGAACACGGGTGCGGGTTGTTACAGTCTAAGTGCATAAATATAACATGTAACAGTGCTAATACACGAGGTTAAGTCAATTGTGGAAGAACTCTGCCTGGAACTGCCCGGCAAATCCAACATCCATAAGTGTAGGCTTAATGTGAGAGGTCTAGTGCATATACACACACACACACACACACTCCTGTATATGGCAGGATTGATAAATGACATTAATTGAAATTAATGGGAATGAATGGAATTGAATAAAAGATAACTACAACGGTAAAAGGAAACAGGAATGAACGGGGAATGATAATAACCTATTATAAATAAATTACATTAATGAGATTATTCCATCGACTCCGAAGGACTGGAAGGGGAAGCACGTGACTTCCAAAGGTACGTAAGGTGCTCCTGGTAGTCCTCTATGTGGTGGCAGATGTTTAGGCTGTGCTCTCATAGGTTGGGTCCATGCGTAACTGCTAGGTGGGTAGGCCTTGACTGCAAAAGTAGCTTTGTGGTCAGAATGCTGTGACGAGGTGACACTAGGGTGATTCGGCGGTCGCCTCAACGGGGAGGCAGAGGGTCACGAACAACAAGATAGTAGATCATCGAATACCCATTATCGGCGGTCAATGGGATGCGAAAAGACTAGTGCTAAACCTAACAGACCTTTCACTTTTCACTATCGGGGTACGATGGTTGAGGGGAGACGCCAAATGAATGTTTAGATTGTTTGTTGTTAGGGGCATGTCGCTTAGCTCTTATAGTCTTTTCTAGTTGAGGGAGGGGATGAGGTGGGGCCATTGCCACCATGAAAAACAGACCCTAGGAAATATTTTGAGGCTCTTAAAAGCGGGCCTGTACAGATATGGAAAAGCTCCCTACCGTGTTCCGTGTTTCTTGTACAGCCTTGCCATGGAATTCAGTACACATTAGAGGTTATGTGAGGTTAAGGCATCCAATACGAATGACGATACATGTGTGGGAAAGTCTAGATACATGCATGTCTGCTCTAGGTGGTGTATCGTAGACTTGATGGCATTACTCTGTGATGGAATCTGATTCGATCGAAGGTGGCAGTCCGTACGCTTACATAGCATAGTAATGACAGATATATGTGGAACATAACACTATTATATAGAGATCCATACGTCACTCCGGCATAGGATGAGGGACTGCGTATATTTCGGTGGTATTACGGTGGAGATCGTGCGTGGGGGGTAACATGGGGTGTACCTTAATATTGGAGGTTGCTGCATATATACTGTATTAGGTTAATCCATTGTGAAGTAAATGGGTACGACGTTAGGGCTGGCAATTAGAACCGAGAACTGAAAACCCGAACCGAACTGACCCGGAAAGACCCGAACTCGAACTAAACCTGATGGGTCTTGGGTCGGGTCTAGATGATGAAAAATACAATCAAGACCCGATCAAACCCGACTTACATAGACCCGACCCAAAAGACCTGACCAAAAAACATTGAAATATATTTATTTTTAGTGTTATTATTCAATCAGACCCGAACCGACCCAACCCGACCCGACCCGAACCGAAGCTCGTGTCGGGTCTACATTTTTGAAATGTATAGTTTAGACCCAACAAAACCCGATCCTCCTAGAACTAAGATCCGCTGGGTCAGGTCCGGGTCCATCGGGTCGGGTGTAATTGTCACCCCTATACGACGTGTGTGCAAGCCATAAGTGCTATTAACCCAAGTAACCTAATAAATAAGAAAATATGATTGAACGTTATATGTAGGATTATCTAAAGTGTATAGTTTAAATCCAGTCACCAGAACTTGTGTTCTGACCCTTCCGCAAAACACACTCACAGGTTAGATTTGTGGAAGAGACATAATAGATTTGGATACTGATTGGGCAGTATTATTAATACGGTAAGGCTATACTTTGATTATATTATATTTTATCCATTCCGCTGTGAGATATTTTCTGAGCTCTAACATATTTTATGTCTCTGTCTTTTCTGCAGGATACCAAAGCAAATAAAACACGAGTTTCGATAGATTAGAATTTTGAAAAAAATATCGGTCTATTGGAATTCGAGTTGTCACATGGTCAGAATGGTATTCGAATATAAATTTGATCCTGATATTTCTGTACCAACCATTGTATTGGCCAGATTTGATAATCGGTTATTTAACTACCTAATAAACCACCATTCAATCATAAAATAACAATATACTTACTGGTTTAGTACTCGACATCATTTTTCTTATTTAATTAAGAATAATTTAAAACTTATAAATCTTTTCACTGTTTCGAACATCACATTTCACTTCTTATTTAACACATTTTTTTCGACATTCATTAGTCCATGACTGTATATTGGTAAGAAATAATTCCCTAAGTATAAACCCTGAAGACCAAAATCAACATCATATTAACACTCAAAAAATCATTCAATTCAGCCAATCTCCAGTTAGGTTCCAATTATTATCTTAACTCATTATCAACTCATTATATCTCACTTATAATCCATTCATGTAGCGACCCGGGAATTTTGACACTCGAATCATGACACTAATAAATCCTATGCCCAAAACTCAAGTGCCAAAAACCCCAGAAGGCTATAAGAAAGAATTTAGACGGTGAGATAAGAAAGATAGAATATTAGAATAAAAGAATAAGAAAAATGAATATAACACAGAGTCAGAGTCTCACATCGCAGCGGAACAAAATATAATGTAGAAATAACTTTTATTGAAAACTTGAAATAATAGTTACAACATTAGAGTACATCCATATATCTGGACAGTTATAATAGCCTATCCTCATATATAACAAGCAGCGAAATAAAAATGGTATAACATCATATGTTTGAATTCCTTCTGCTCTTCTTCGGACTTCACAGCATTCGATAACCTAAACCTGTACAACTTGGTCTAACCCGAGCATCGCAAACACTGGGTCAGTCTGGTGAACATGAGTGAGAAAAACTTGCTAAGTTTATAGGATCTTCCAACTTAATTTTAAAGTCATAAACTTTTCGAATGAAAAGGATAGTCGTAAGACTAAATCCACTCATAAATACGGATGGTTTTCACCTTACGATAATCGAAAATATTTTTGAAATCATATCTTTTGTCATATTATAATAATGTCTAAATACAAATAAATAATAATTTAGCGAAACACTTGCATCTCACATTCCACATATAGTATACAATCAAAACCGTGGGCTCTTATTGGAGATTGGATTCCGACTATGACAAGGTATGGAACCATCTGCCGATAGTGTTTTAGAGGGGAATACATTGGGTTCAACAAGAACGCCATGCGACCCGGCCCACACATGACCGACCACTCATTTCGCATGAGTGTATCGAATTTATATCACCAATGGTTGGGCTCAAACCATTGTTTCCCGAAAAGGGACATCATCGAAATAGATTAAAGAAGCAAACGGAATTTCTCTGGATAGGTGATTATACATCCTAATTGGAGTGACCCACATAGCCATGTTGTCTGCTCGATTTTTGTCATTTCCCGGTTGTGAGGCTTGAGGTTTAAATTATCTTTTCTGATAGTACAAAACCATTCACTTTGAATGCCACATTGTTAGATCTGCTAGAAAATCACTAATTAATGTCCCTAAAAATACTCTAGTGTTTAAGCTAAGAGAACGGCCACTCTCCACCACAATTATAGTACATTTGAAGAGATCAACGTATGCGATCCCTTTGGAAATACTCTGTCATGCATTCGACCATACAAGCTATCCTAGGACTAGACAAATCGAAGGCACACTCCTACCACATCCTTGAATTACCCTATGGACCAGTAGGGAGTAGTCCTTGCAATCTGTAGATTTCAATCATGACAGAATCACTGTCAAAATATCTCTAGGGATTAGCTAGAGAAACTCAACAATAGTTCTTTCATTCATGAAGATATATGATCTTCAATAGCTCCATCTCAATCAGCACCTTCCACTTTTTCGTATTTATTGGTCGGAATGGTTTTCAAATATAAATTCACCCCGGTCTTTCCGTACCAACAACACATTAGGTATGTTTTTGATAGTCAGTTATTTAACTATCAAAATAAGCAATCAAAAAATAAAATAAATCCGTTTGTTTAGCATACAACATCACTTGGCCATTACAAATAATATCTCATACTTAATACCAAAATAATATATCAGTTTTCAATATATTTGTATTCTTAAATCATTTTATTTATATTCTTGGGAAAATATCTTAAATCATACCCAATTCTCCGTTTAATACATTTGTTACAACTTTACTTATCATCTAATTTCGGGAAATCGATTAAATTAATTATTCATAAAACAATCGTTACGAAATTCCCTTTGTTTCGTTATTTGAATGCCATTATCGCCACTTATCTTTTTAGAATAAACTCATTCTCACTCCTTTCTTTGAAAATATCGTTATAATTTCACAAATCCTTTTTATTTCTTTTATTTTGGGAATATCACTTCATATTCTCAAGCCCCTTTTAAAATCTCTTTATTTCAAAATTCGATTATGTATTTCCGTAATTTTCAAATAACATTATTTCTCAAAATAAATACTTCTAATCTCTTCCCCATTACAACGAATATCATCCTCTAATAATCCTGAAGTCGTTCAAGTTGGGGTATTTTAATTACCTCTCATACCGTGATCAACAACGTTCTTATTTTTAAGATAGCTATCAGTTGTAGTATAGAAATCCTATATTCATTTTCACTATCAAAACAAATCCCATTTTAGTTATATCTTCATGAAATCTCATCTCTTTACTTTTGTAGCGAATTTAAATCGCATCTTTATCACTTAATTTTTCTGACCACTTTAATTCATCCTTGGGTTTCCGTTTTTATTTCCTATTTCAACTCTCTATTTGTGACGGCCCGCCCCGAACCAGCTGACGTTTCCCCGAAATGCGTTGTGCTAATGCCTGACTAGCACATGACGGTCGTAAAAGGAAAAGGATTTGAAACTATGGATCACCAAAGGGCCTGTATTATATCTCACAGCGCATGAACAAAATATACTAATAACATAATTGACATAAAACAGGCAAGACAGTGCATAAGCTGAAAACTAAACCATCATAGCAGTGGAATCCAAAATACAGCTTATAATCCAAACCATCGTTATTACAACTTCAAAATAGTGTCTCTAAAGAAAAATAGAAAAGATACACTACTAATGCCCAAAGCAGTGACCAGCAACAACACAGGGAGAATATATGTAAATAGTACGTGGAAGCCTCATGCTCGTCTTTCAGACAGCTACACATGCATAACCACCTAACCTGTCTCTAGTCTGCTCGTTTAGGAGCACCCTGAGTAATAAGAAGAGGCATAAAACTATGGGTCAGACATAAAGTCTGGTATGAGCGATGGCAGCAAAATAAAACAATAACAGGTATAAATAATCATACCTGAACTTGGACCTGCAACTAAAGAGTTATCACAACTAGATGTACAGTACTGTAAAGTAACACTAACATAAAGTGTAAAATGGAAATGTGCATGTCATGGTGATAGCAAACATCAAACATAGCAATCATCCTCGCATCACTCACTCAGTGTGTAAAGCATACGATATCTAACGCTTTGATCACCAAATCCATTGGGGCTATGACGTTAATTCCACACAACTATTGCTATGACCATAATTCCCTAGTCTATAGTCAATAACCCTAACTAGTCCACACATCCTTGGCTCATGGTTAAGGGCCAAACAGTCCACACTTCCCTGGCTCTGGTTCGTCTACATATCTCCTCTCTTCAACGGTGAACCAAAGCTATAGATATCGATAACCCCTTTGCACACGTTTGCAGCAAAGTCCAACTCTAGAAGTTAACTCGTTGATTCCCATCTGGATCATGGGTAATAACTTCCTACTTGGACTTCCTTTGCATCTTGAGTTCTAGTTAGATTGTAGTTAATCTTCAGAAGAGTTCACAATTGTCATCGCATGGAAGAAGTTTAAATCTGGTTTGGTTTGAAGTCATCATCTTGGTTCGGGTTGTGGTCGTGGTCCTCGTCAGGGTCGGTTTGTGGCTCATGAACCCCCTGGTTCGTGACCACCCCTCCGGTTCGTGACCACCCTCCCGGTTCATGACCACCACCCCGGTTCGTGACCAACCCCCGGTTCGTGACCATCATCTTGGAGCGGTTCGTGACCATCATCTTGGAACGGTTCGTGACCATTATCTTGAAGTGGTTCGTGAGACATACCCCCTTCAAGAGTCAAAGTTCTCCTGGGCAGTTCGTGTGGCATACCCCCTTTAGGAATCGAAGTTCTCTTGGGAGGTTCATGAGGCATACCCCCTTCAGGAACCGGTTTTCTGCAGTTTTTCCAACAAGCTAATTTCGCCAAATGATGGCGTTTTCAACCATTCTAACCTTATTATGAAGTAACAAAACATACCAAACAATAGTAACATGTAGAATTAACCAAAAACACCAAAATATCAATTACATGAAATATAGATCAAACATACCCAAAAAGCATGATTTTCCCCTTAATCTTCTTAAGAATGTTTTAACTATAAGATTAGCAAACTTAATACAATTTAACCCAAATTTTCACCAGTGACATAAAATAATATTTTAGAATTTCTACATATTTTTCCATATTTTTATGATGCATAATTTCGCTAATAATCACTAATTACCCCTAATTAGCCGTAATTAGTGAATAAAAGTGCAAATCACTCACCTTAGCCACAAATAAATTATAGATCTGAAAACTCCACTGATTTGGCATAAATCCCAATGTATTCCAACAGCTCTATCTCGATTTCTATGCTAATCTGCCTTAATTTGATGTAGATTTGGCTATTATGTGATTAGAAAGTTATTAAAGATGAATTTAGAAGGTGGAGGCCATTACTAGGGTTCAAGGAATGTAAGTGGCGGCTAGAAATCTGAAATGAAATGTTTTCCCAATCCCTTTCAGCCCTCCCATAACCCTAATCCCGAAATGGGTTATATGCTTAGCTGCTACTCACCCCGTTAAGCCCAATTATGTTGTTTTTCATCTTCCAAACCTTATATCAGCCATATCTCCCAAACAATAAGTCCGTTTGATTAATGTGACCACTCTGCGGAAAGGTAAATCATCATCCGAATTCAATGGATGTGGATTTAGATCAAAACTCCTTACCAATCAAAAGTTGTAGGCAAAACAAGATTCGCTAGGGGTAAAATGGTCATTTAAAATTCGGCAAAAATTGTGAACATGGGAAATGACCGCAATAGTCGTTCCCCAAAGTTACACAACTATACGACTTCGTATGAGATCGAAATAAATATTCTACAATCCTCATATGCGTAGAATGCGGGTCGTTACACTCTCCCCCCTTAAGAAATTTCACCTCCGAAATTCCTTAACTAAGAAAACAGCCAAAAGGTCCCGCATGCCTATCAACCATTTGAACAATCTAACATAGATAATAAACACAACAAGCCTATCCTACCATGCGGAATAACTATATCGCGATTTACCTTACCAAGTAAAGAGCTTTGGATATGACTTCCTTATGTTCTCCTTGGTTTCCCAAGTGCATTCACTCTCGTTATCACCCCATTGGACCTAAACTAATTTCACCGTCTTCCTCCGAAGTTGCTTCGTATCGTGTTCGACAATACGAATCGGTCTGCGGCTTTCAACTGCCTCGG
Organism: Allium sativum; assembly: GCA_030737875.1. Lineage (NCBI taxonomy): Eukaryota > Viridiplantae > Streptophyta > Magnoliopsida > Asparagales > Amaryllidaceae > Allium > Allium sativum. Next base: position 534,227,038 of record CM060922.1, read on the forward strand.
GTTCTACCTCGATATCATCCATTTGATCGGGTGAGATAGTCATATCAGAATCGTGCACGAACTTCCTTAGTTGAGAAACATGAAATACATCGTGCACTCCCGCCATCTTGTCAGGCAATCCAACTTATACGCTAAATTTCCAACTTGTTCGAGAACTGGGAATGGACCAACAAACCTTGGTGCCAATTTACCTCTCTTACCAAACCGAATCACATTCCTCAATGGAGAAATCTTGACGAATACAAAGTCGCCAACGGAGAATTTCAAATCTCTTCATCTTTTATCAGCATAACTTTTCTGCCAATCTTAGGCAGCCTTCATTCTCTGTTGAATAACCTTGATCTTATCTAAAGTTTCTCTTATTACGTCTTGCCCAAGCACAAATTTCTCACCGGTTTCCAACCAACATGATGGTGAGTTGCACGGTCTTCCATACAAAGCTCAAATGGAGCCATACCAATACTGGATTGATAACTATTATTATATGCGAATTCAACCAGATGTAAATGGTCATCCCATTATCCTTCAAAGTCCAATATACAAGCCCTTAAGAGATAATCTAATACACGACCCACTCTCTCTGTTTGACGATCAGTTTGAGGATGGTACGCGGTACTGAGATGTAATTCTAAGCCTAAAGCGTCTTGTAAGCTCTTCCAAAACCCACTAGTAAACAATGGATCTCGATCACTCATGATACCTTTGGGTACTCCATGAATCTAACTACCCACTTCATATATAGTTCTGCTAACTTAGCTGCCATATAAACCTTGCACTTTTGGTCAATCGATCCACAATCACCCAAATACTATCATGACCTGATCTAGTCCTTGGTAAACCGTCAATGAAATCCATCGAGACTTGTTCCCATTTCCATTTGGGAATTTCCAATGGTTGCAACAAACCACTAGGCTTCTTTTGCTTGGCTTTAACTAACTGTAGTTCATGAACTTGGATATAAACTTCCGAACGTCTCTCTTTATCCCTTCCCAGTAGTAGGTCTGCTTCATGTCTTGATACATTTTGTTACCACCAGGATGTATAGTCAGTTTCGAGTGATGGCATTCTCTATGCACTTCATTTCTCAATCCATTCACGTTGGGTACAACCGGCCTCTCATTCTTTCGAAGCCATCCTTCTCGATCAAGTCCATACTTGTTCGTTGCCTCACCGTCGATACCCATCTCTATCTTGGAGATGATTTCCAATAAATTAGGATCTTCCCTTTGACTGGAACCAATCCACTCAATCATAGCCGGTTTGATCGTCAAACTTGCTAACATTTCTGGATCCAATTCACACTTAGGTCTGAAATCATATCCCATGATATACTCCAGTTGTTTTCATTCCAGAAACATAGCCCCCAAACTAGCATGTCTCCTACTTAATGCATCAACTACCTCATTGCTTTTCCTAGGTGTGTATGCGATATTGAAGTCATAGGAAGCCAAGAATTCTATCCATCTCCACTGACGAAGATTTAAATCCTTCTAAGAGAAAAGATGCTTTAATGACTTATGATCAGTACAACTTGAATCTTTCTCCCAAGAGATAGCGTCTCCATGTCTTTATCGCGAACACGATCACTGCCAATTCCAAATCATGGGTAGGATATCTTTTCTCATGTGGTTTCAGTTGCCAACTAGCATAAGCTACAACCCTACCTCCTTGCATCAGTACAACACCTAGTTCGGTACCACAAGCATCCGTGTGTACATGACTCTTCATTCACTTTAGGAATAACTAACACCGGTGCACACATCAACTTTTCCTTTGGATCTTAAATGCGTTTTCACACCTTCCGTCCCAGATGAAAGCTTGATTCTTCTTGGTCAACTGAGTTAATCATGCTTCTATCTTGGAGAAGTCTTGGATAAACTTACAATAATATCCAGCTAATCCCAAGAAACTTCTCACGTCTGTTGCATTCTTGGGCGCAGACCAATCTTGCACCGTAGCCACTTTCGCAGGATCCACGACAATACCATTCTCCGAAACAATGTGTCCCAAGAATCTCACTTCCCTCCTCCAGAAGTGACACTTAGAAAACTTTGTTTTCAATTGGTGTTTCCTTAACACCTCCATCACTGTCCTCAAATGTTCCTTGTGTTCTTCCTTCGTCCTCAAATAAACTAAGATATCATCCATGAACACAAGAACAAACTTATTCAGTTGATCCCTGAATACCCTATTCATAAGATCCACAAAATATGTTGGGGCATTAGTTAACCCGAATGGCATGACCGACCACCAATAGAATCTAGACGGCTTCCGAAATGTCGTTTTAGGTATACTCTCAGCTATTACTCGGAGCTGAGGAAAACCTGCCATGAGATCTAACTGGGAGAACACTCTCGCTCCATTCAACTAATCAAACAAATCGTCTATCCGTGGAAGAGGATACTTATTCTTCATCATCACCGTGTTCAACTCGCGGTAGTCTACACATAAGCGAAGGGAACCATCTGCCTTAGTCGCAAATACAACTGGTGCTCCCCACTTAGAAACACTTCTTTGGATAAATCCTTCTTCAAAAGATCACTTACTTGAACCTCGAGTTCTTGCTGCTCCCTTGGCACCATACGACAAAGAGGCATCACTATAGATCTGGTATCTTTCACTAAATCAATTCGAAACTCGATCTCTCGGTGTGGTGCACTTCCTCGAAGATTTTTGGATACTCGCCAGCAATAGGCACATCTGATAACTCATCTTGCGGGATGTTGAGGGAAAATAAAAAACTAGCCATCACCTCATTACTAGGTAGGCAGCCCAATACCACCCTACGCCCAACATCCCCTCTAATGGTCACCGAAGACTCCTCACAGTTTACCACCATCCATGTCTTTGGAGTCAATCGACTCCCAAAATAATGCCAAACCTAGTAAAGCCCAAAACAAAGAAATCACAAGCAAACATACATCCATGAATTGATAAGACCAAATCACGACAAATCATGCAAAGGCTAGTCGAATCCCTAATCGGATTCATCACAACTAAAGGTCTGCCGATGATCTCGGGTTCTAATTCTAACCTATCTACCAGGTCACTAGATAAGAAGGAATGGGAAGCCCCGGTATCAAACAACATTCGAACAGAAACATCATGAATAGAAAGCATACCTTTAATAACGACACCCTTTCCCTTCTGCGCCACATTTGGGGCATTCGACAAAGAAGGAACATCGTTGATAGCATATGCATTCCCGATCTTCTTCTCCTTAGGGGGTTGTGGACATTCATTATTAAAATGCACCACTTGGCCACAGTTGAAGCACTTCTTTTCCCCTGGCTTTGCTCAAAACTCTTTGGTATAGTGACCCTTCTTGTCACAGCTATAACACTCGATATCATTCTTATTCTTCTTTTTCTGACCATCCTTGGTTTGGTTCTGTTTCCTCTTATTCTGGTAATTATTCTTGCCTCCACCGCTTGCTTAAGGCTTTGGCTCCTCTGCAGCTGTAATAGCAACCTTGGTCTTCAACTTAGGGTAAAGGCTCTCTGATCTCAGTGCTTACCCCACAATAGACTCGAATGTCTCATCGATGTAGTTTATAAGTCTTTCCCCCAAGTACTCATCTAAGCCGGATATGAACTTCATGTTCTTTTTCTCGGCAGTATCAATAAGAGATAATCCATACCTCGATAAAGTATCGAACTCAGCAATATATTCCGAGACTGCCCTACCATTCTGCTTAAGTTCCAAAAACTTCTTGAATAATTCTGATTTCTGAGCAGTTGGAATAAACTTGTCACTGAATCAGGTCTTAAACTGATTCCAAGTGACTCGGTACTCAGGAGTAGCTGCTTTAATAGCATTCTACCAATTCATTACTCATCCTTGAAGTTGACGCGATGCTAACTTTCTCTTCATTGCATTCTCGATCCCCAAATCCTCGAAGATGCGCTCACAACTATCAAGCCAATCTTGAACCTCCGTAGCCGATTCCATTCCGTGGAACGGTTTTCCACCAAGACTAGTATAATCCTTGTAGAGCTTAGCAAAATCGGCTCTAAGCGCCTGCACTGTTGCACCACCGCCGTTAGCAGCATTAGGAACTGCTCCCTAAGCATCCCTAATCATCTTTCCCATGAAGGTAGTAAACATCGTCCTCATATCAGGGACATTCCTATTATTGGCCCCTGAACCCATACTCCTCATATTTCGGCTAATCGTCCAATCTGTAAAGAGAAAACGATTAACCATCTCCTTAATGGTGCCAGTGCAATGCGACTTCTTCCTTAGATATACTAATAGTGCATATATATATATATATATATATATAGTTTTTGAAAACAAAAATATCACAAATACGCGCTCTCATATACATATACTATCTCTCTCTGATGTCTTCCTATAGGTTAACTACGCAACCTGGCTCTGATACCAAATGTGACGGCCCGCCCCAAACTAGCCAACATTTCCCTGAAATGCGCTATGCTAATGCCCGACTAGTAGGGACAGTCGTCAAAGGAAATGGATTCGAAACTATGGATCACCAAAGGAACTGTAATATATCTCACAACGCATGCAATAAAATATAATACTAACATAATTGACATAAAACAGGGAGACAGTGCATAAGCTGAAAACTAAACCATCACAGCAGCGAAATCCAAAATACAGCTTATGATCCATACCATCATTATTAAACTTCAAAATACTATCTCTAAAGAAAAATAGAAAAGGTACACTACTAATGCCCAAAGCAGTAACCAACAATAACACAGGGATAATATATGTAAATAGTACGTGGAAGCCTCCTGCTCGTCTCTAGACAACTACTCATGCATAACCACCTAACCTGTCTCTAGTCTGCTTCTTTAGGAGCACCTAGAGTAATAAGAAGAGACATAAAAGTATGGGTCAGACATAAAGTCTGGTATGAGCGATGGCAGCAAAATAAAACAATAACATGTATAAATTATCATATCTGAACCCGGACCTGCAACCAAAGTGTTAGTACATCTAGATGTACAATACTCTAAGATAACACTAACATAAAGTGTAAAATGGAAGTGTGCATGTCATGGTGATAGAAAACATCAAACATAGCAATCATCCTCACATCACTAACTCAGTGCGTAAATCATACGATATTTACCGCTTTGATCACCAAATCCATTGGAGCCATGACGACGACTCCGTACAGCTGTTGCTATGACCATACTTCCCTTGTCTATAGTCAATAACCCTAACCAGTCCACACATCCCTGACTCTAGGTTAAGGGCCAACCAGTCCACACTTCCTTGGCTTTGGTTCGTCTACATGCCCCCTCTATTCAACGTTGAACTAAACTTACAAATATCGATAATCCCTTTGCACATGTCCCGCAACAAAGTCCAACTCTAGAAGTTAACTCGTTGATTCGTAGCTGGATCCTGAGTAATAACTTCCTACTTGAACTTCCTTTGCATCTTAGGTTTTGGTCGGATCGTAGTTAATCTTCAGAAGAGTTCACAATTTTCGTCGCATGGTAGAAGTTTGAATTTGGTTCGGTTTGGAGTCATCATCTTGGTAAGGGTCATGGCCCTCGTCCGGGTCAGTTCATGGCTCGTAACTCCCCCGGTTTGTGACCACCCCCCGGTTCGTGACCCCCCTCCCCCACCGTGTAACGACCCGCATTCTACCTATCGGAGGATCGTAGAATATTTATTTTATTCTCATGCGAAGTCGTATAGTCGTGTAACTTTGGGGATCGACTACTGGGGTCATTTCCCATGTTCACGATTTTTCCGATTTTCAAATGACTGTTTTGCCCTTGGCGAATCTTATTTCACCTATAACTTTTGATTGGTAAGGAGTTTTGACCTGAAACCACTTCCACTGGATTCAGATGATGGTTTACCTTTCTGTAGAGTGGTCGCAATGATCAAATGGACGTACCGTTTGGGAGATATGGTTGAAACAAGGTTTAGAAGGCGAAAAACTGCTTAAACAGGCTTAACAGGGTAATTAGTGGATTGGCCCATAATCTATTTTGGGATTAGAGTTATGGGGAGGCTGAAGTGAGTTAGGAAACCATCTCATTTCACTTATCTCAGCCACCACTTTCATTTCTTCAAACCTAACAACGGCCACCACCTTCTAAATTCATCTTTAATCACTTTCTAATCACATATTGGCCGAATCTACATCAAATTGAATCGGATTACCATAGAAATCGAGACAGAGATGCTGGAATACATAGGACCTCGATCCAAATTAGTTAGAGTTTCAGATCTGAAATTTATTTGTGGCTAAGGTGTGTGATTAGCATGTTTATTCACTAATTATGGCTAATTTGGGGCGATTAGTGATAATTAGCGAAATTATGACTCAGAAAAATTTGGAAAAATATGTAGAAATTCTAAAATATTACTTTATGCCTCTGTTAGAAAATTGGGTTAATTTGGACACATTTTGCTAATCTTATAGTTAAATCATGGTTAAGGGGATTAAAGGAAAAACCTGGGTTTTGGGTATGTTTGATCCATATTAACATGTTAAATTGTTGTTTTGATGTTTATGGTTGATCCTATATGTTATTACTACTGCTTGGAATGTTTTATGGTTGCTTAGTAAATTTAGAATGGTCCAAAACGTCGTCGTGTGGCATAAATAGCATGCTGGAAAAGTTGCAGGAAATAGTGTAGGACCCCGATCCTGACTCACGTCCCGATCGTGGAGCACACCCCCCTCGCGAACCGCTCCACCGTGCGAGCCCGAATCACAAACCGACATTCACAAATGAGTGCACCCATGACAAGAAGCTAGGGTCCCGAACCGAATGGCGAGCAGGACCCACGAGCCGAAATGAAGTTACGAACCGGACCCAGGAAGGTCACCATGAGCTGACCACGATGCCACGAGCCGAAGAAGGAACCACGAGCCGATGACTAGGAGAGGATCACGAGCTGGTCTTCGAGTCTGGAGCACTATGCACATAGAACCGAGGAAGGAGCCACGAGCCACCTGCTTGCATGAGCCACGAACCGCGATGATAACCAAAACCCGAGATGCAAAGGTAATCCAAATAAGAAGTTAGAACTCAGGATCCAGATGGGAACCGATGAGTTAACTTCATGAGTTGGACATTGCTGCGGGACGTGTGCAAAGGGTTTATTGATATCTATAGCTTTAGTTCACCACTGAGAGACGGGTTAGTGGCTATGGATTAGTGCAATGGGATCATTAAGACTCCCAAGGGCATGTGATCGTAGCATGGCTATGGATTAGTGCAATGAAGCGATTAGGACTCCCAAGGGCAAGGTGATCGTAGCAAGGGGTTAGTGGCTACGGATCAGCGCAATGTGGTCATTAAGACCCAAGGGTAAAGTAGTCATAGCGAATGATTTGGTGATCAAAGTGATGGATATCGTATACTTTATGCACCGAGTGAGATATGTGAGGTTGATTGCTATGTTTGATGTTTTCTATCACCATGACATGCACACTTCCACCTTACACTTTATGTTAGTGTTACCTTAGAGTACTATACATCTTGTTGGGCTAACTCTTTGGTTGCAGGTCCAGGTTCAGATATGATTATTTATACTTGTTATTGTTCTGTTTTGCTGCTATCGCTCATACCCGATTTTTGTCTGACCCAGAATTTTATGTCTCTTCTTATTACTCTATGTGCTCCTAAACGAGTAGACTAGAGATATGTTAGGTTGTATGCACGAGTACCTGTCCGGAGATGAGCAGGAGGCTTCCACGTACTATTTACATATATTTTTCTTATGTTGTTGCTGGTCACTACTTTGGGCATAAGTAGTGTAACTTTTGTACTTTTCTTTAGAAACAGTATTTTGAAGTTGTAATAATGGTTTGGATCATAAGCAGTATTTTGGATTCCGCTGCTACGATGGTTTAGTTTTCATCTTATACACTATCTTGCTTGTTTTACGTCAAGTTATGTTATTATTATATTTTATTCCATGCGCTGTGAGATATACTATAGGTTCTTTGGTGATTAATAGTTTCAAACCCTTTTTTTTTTTAATGACCGTCCCGTGCTAGTTAGACATTGACACAGCGCATTTCATAGGAGAAATGTCGGATGGTTCGGGACGGGCCGTCACACTTGGTATCAAAGCCTAGGTTGCGTAGTTAACCTAGGGAAAGACATCATGTAGATATAGTATACGTATATGAGAGCGTGTATTTGTGATATTTTGGTTTCAAAAGTTATATATATATATTATTAGTATATCTAAGGATGAAGTCGCATTGTATTGGCACCACGAAGGAGATGATTAATAGTTTTCTCTTTGTAGATTGGACGATGAGACGATGTACGAGGAGTACGGGTTCAGGGGCTAACAATGGGAATGTCCCTGATATAAGGACGATGTTTACTACCTTCATGCGAGAGATGCTTAGGGATGCTTAGGGAGCAGTTCCTAATGCTGATAACGGCGGTGAAGCAGTAGTGCAGGCATCTAGAATTGATTTCGCCAAGCTTAACAAGGATTATACTAGTCTTGGTGGGAAGCCGTTCCACGGAACGGAATTGGCTATGGATGTTCAAGATTGGATGGATAGTTGTGAGCGCATCTTCGAGGATTTGGGAATTGAAAATGCAATGAAGAGGAAGCTAGCGTCCAGCCAACTTCAAGGACGAGCAATGAATTGGTGGAATGCTCTCAAAGTAGCTACTCCTGAGGATCAAGTTACTTGGAATCAGTTTATGTAACAACCCGAATTTTTAACAACGTGTAAAGATAAGAATCAAGGCAGAATTTAATTTTAAAATTTGAATCAAGGGAAACGGGCTGTGCCATTGCGTTCGTCTCGGAAAAATACGCGAAATAGAGTCTGAGTTTTCGAAAATCGGAGTCCGTATGACCCAGTTATGGCCCATGGAAGTTTTCAGAAAAATCCAAGTTCAAAAACAGTTCGAAAATCAAATCTGGAGCCAAACAAGACTGGGCGGGAAAATTCCCGCCCAAGCCCCAGGTCGACTGGGGAGTCGACACGCCCAGGGGGCAGGTCGACTGCCCAGTCGACACGGGTGTCGACCTGGGCGGTCCGACCACTTTGGCCTGGGTGCACCTGCTTGGCCTTGTGCTCTGTTCTAATGGCCTGTGACGGATTTTGGGGGTTCAGATCTATCCTAGGGTTAATCTAAGGGCCTAAACTAGTCCTAATCTCTATAAAAACACCTCTAAGCCTACCCTAAACCCTCACAAATCACTCATGCCACGAAGTGCTGCCCAAATGCCAAGTGATCATGGCCTCCATCTCCAATTCCTAGAGACTATGCATTCAAATAGGATTCAAATCAAAAGGTGCAAGCTTGCTACACCAAATCGAGGAGAGATCAATGTTGCTACACAAATTTCATGATGATTCTTCAACAAAGGAGCCACCTTTCTTCGTCAAGACGATTCATGTTCTTTCCCTAAGCCTCGCTATGTAAGTTCTAGCTACTTCTAGATCTAAACGGTAGTTTTAATGATGGCATGGAATAAAACGAGATTAAACTAAGTATGCTAGCCTATATGAACCTTGTCATGCCTCTTTTGCTTGAACCTATGACTTTAGGCTATGTTTAGCAACTAAATCAAGTTACTCATGTTGCATTGGACTTAGTTTGCCATGCAAGATTGAACCTTTGCTTGTGGGATGTTGGCATGAACACTTGGAACCACTTTGACTTGTGAAATATGTGCATGAACATGACTTGGGGCTTATGCATATAAATGAACCCAAACCCCTTAAGATATTATGCAAGTTTGAGGCCAAACCCCTTATGATATTATGCATGTTTGTGGCCAATCCCTTTAGGACATCGTGCATGTTTTAGGCCAATGTGTTATCATAGTATTTCTACCATGTTGACTCGCTTTCACTTGCGTTTGAAAATACATTTTGGGTGGTTTAGACAAAACGTGAATATGGCATGAAACGTGACTTGAAGTTACATGAAACCTGACATGTAGGTTAAACTAAAATGTGGACATGACACGTAGGAAACCATGGGACATGAAAACTAGACATGTATGGGTTGTAAGTGTAATATGACACTAGACTAAACATGAAAGTGACTAACTCGAGGTTAGGTTGAGTTTGCAACATAAAACTACCCGTACCCGACCGGCTTAACTAGTAGTTGCAAACAATAAGACCCAATGTGAGAAGTTGGTCATGTCGCGCTTAAGACCCGAGGTTAGACTAGGTTGTGGTGTAAAACTACCCGGACCCGCCCGGCTTAACTAGTAACCACAACAAGGTCTAATGTGAGAGGTTGAGAGTGCATTAATTTAATTAATGCCACATGATAAGGTTAAGTAAATTTGACTAATGACACTTAACCGATATGACATGAATGGGTAGGTTAAGTTAAACTAGACTTGATTTCTTAATGACACTTAACCGATATGACATGAATGGGTAGGTTAAGTTAAACCGGACTTGATTTCTTAATGACACTTAACCGTAAAATACAGTTAGGGGATGGGGTTAAGCTAAACCTACACTTAACTAATCTAAACACGGTAATTAGATAGAGTTAAGTTAACCTAAACTTAACTAATCTAAACACGGTAATACGATGAGGTTAAGTTAAACACTTAACCAATCTAAACTTGATAATTCAATGAGGTTAAGTAACCAACACTTAACCAACTAAACGTGATAATTTAATGGGGTTAAGTAACTTATACTTAACCAATTATACAGGATGATTTGATGAGGTTAAGTAACCTATACTTAACCAATCTAATATGAGAACTTGATAGGGTTAAGTCACAAGACCGTTTAAATATACTTAACCATTGTAATACGATTAGTGGATGGGGTTGAGCTAACCCACACTTAACCAATCCGACTCGATAATCTGATGGGGTTAAGATAATCTATGCTTAACCAATCTAACACGATAATCTGGTAGGGTCAAGACAAAATAATACTTAACCAATTTGACTTGATAATTGAATAGGGTTAAGTCATGAGCTTCTTGGTATACTTAACCAACTTGTAGGGCTAAGTCTTGAGCTTAAATACTTATCCAATCTTGACGTGATTCGTAGGCGGGTTAAGTCATGAACTGGAATGACAACACTTAACCCATTTGACAAAACCCTAGTTTAGGGGACTAGGTGGAAAATCGTAGTTAACAAGGATAACGGAAAAGGGAACTAAGTGATAAACCTGAGTTTAGGATAACTAAGTAATAATCCTTAGTCAAGGAATTTGGACCAGTTCACAGATAGATGAGTAACCCGATACGGTAGGTCATCGCTTAAATACACGAGGAGGAGCAAATTATCTGACTTAGATAAAGGCTCCAACGAACTGGGTGACGAAGCAGTAGCTTCGGGGGACGTGAGCGTACTCTTGGTATCCCTCTGTGAGGTTGCGGATGGTCCACGAAACCTGGCCTCACAGAGGTTAAGGTATGCGGTAGAAGAACCAAGGGTATGCCTTGGTTGCTGTGCGAGCAACCTAAAGACTGGGGTGGATTAGCGTGGGGTCGGCGATATTTTTACGGTAGCCCTAGATAGCACATCGTCGGCCACCTACCATCTTTAGTCAATCGTGGACGTACGGAAAGGCAGAGAACACCCAACAGACCATATTTGCTATCTAGGTATGGGTGAGGTTGGCCGTCCGGGAAGGGGGCATCGATGGCCTTGTGTAGTTCTCATACATGTCTTTTCTTGTTTTGCCTTTCAGTAGTTGAGGGAGGGGTCACGTGGGACCATAGCCACGGATACAAAAACAGACCTTGATATCTGCATCGGTAGATGACTTAAAGCTCCCGACCGAGTTCCGTATTTCTTGATTTGCCCTGGCACGGAACTCGGATGGCACTTTGAGATACATGTGCGTCTATACATGGAAAACGATTCACGATTGATACATGGGATAAAAGGGCGCGGTTGACGGGTAGCATAATCCTTAGTAGCCCTAGGTGGCTAAAACCCAAACCGAGATACGAAAACGTTCATTAAGTAGCATAATCCCTAGTGGTCCTAAGTGGCATAAACCCTAGGTGAACACGTGATAGTTCATGGTAAGAAAACATAACCAGACCAAGGGTAGCAGTCCAAAACAACTTCAAGGATAAAATGGTACTACGTGGAGGTGGTATAGATTTACATGAGTAAGCCCGTACGTCCTACGGCAAAGGACTGAACTTATACATGGAAAGAAACATACGGGTTAGGGAAACCTATGTCCGCGATATATTTGGTTGGCATGGACCATTTCATGACTTTGGTCAAGAGACATTTTATAGTTAACACATGACGCGGGTTGGGATACTAGTACGAGAGGTGCAGAGTAAATATACATGATAAATACCTTGGGATGTTATACATGATAGATACCGTGGGAGGTTATACATGATAGATACCTTGGGATAGTATACTTGATAGAAACCTGATGATGTGATACCTTGATTTATCTTGACACCGTAGTTTATCATGATACCTTAGTTTATCTTGCTACAGTAGTTCATCCAGTTATCTTGGTTTAGCTTATCTATCTTGTCGTCATCCTTATGTTTACTTTCAGTTTATGCATGTCATATTACCTTTACCTGTTTTTATACTGGAAGTAGATAGGACTTACCAGTCTTTATGACTGACCCCGTTTTGTTTCGCCTCTTTGTCTTTCGTTCCCCCCCCCCCCCAGGTTTTCAGGGAGGAAACACTGTTATTTAGTTCGGACTTTCTCTGCTTGAAGGTCATCATGCATGGCTTGGACTTTTCTTGGCTATGGCTACCTTACTGTTTTACTTGGGGAATAATTTATGAAATGGTTTATGCTTCTTTACTATTGCAAGAGAGGTTTTGATGTATTCTGATGTAAAAGGCTTTAGACCTTATTTTATAAGGTAATGAAATTTGCTTTACTTCCGCTGTTTTATATATGTTCTGTCTTGTAATATTCCTGTGCATGTTTACCTCGATAATGCTTCACCAAACCTAGTGCGTTCCCTTTGTGAGTGACCCTAACGGAGGTGGGGTGTTACAATTTAAGACTCGCTTCAGTGATAAGTTTATCACAGCTACTTAGAAATCAGAATTGTTTAGGAAATTCTTGGAACTTAAGAAGAATGGTAGGGCAGTCCTGGAATATATTGCAGAATTCGATACTTTATTAAAGTATGGATTATCTCTTATCGATATTGCCGAGAAGAAGAACGAAAAGTTCATAACCGGATTATATGAGTACTTGGGGGAAAGATTTATGAACCACATCGATGAGACCTTCGAATCTATAGTGGGAAAGGCATTGAGGCCTGAGAGCCTTTACCCTAAGTCGAAGACCGAGGTTTCTGTTACATCTGCAGAGGAGCCAAAGCCACATGCAATCGGTGGAGGCAAGAATAATTCTCAGAATAAGAGGAAACAAATCCAAACCAAGTATGGTCAAAAAAAGAAGAATACGAAAGATGGAGAGTGCTTTAGTTGTGGCAAGAAGGGCCACTATGCTAAAGATTGTCGGGAAAAGCCTAGGGGAAGGAAGTGCTTCAATTGCGGCCAAGCGGGATCTCACAAGGATAAATGTATACAACCCCCTAAAGAGAAGCAGATTGTGAAAGCATATGCTATCAATGCTGCTCCTTCTTCGTCGAATGCCCCAACTGCGGCGCAGAAGGGAAAGGGCATCGTTACTCAAGGTATGCTTTCTATTTGTGATGTTCCTGTTTAAGTATTGTTTGATACAGGGGCTTCCCATTCCTTCGTATCTAATGACCTAGTAAATAGGTTGGGACTGGAACCCGAAATAGTCGATAGACCTTTAGTTGTGATGAGCTCGATTGGTGGTTCAAATAGACTTTGTATGATTTGTCGTGATTTGGTCTTATCGAGTCGTGGATGTATGTTTCTTGTGATTTCTTTGTTTTGGGCTTTACTGGGTTTGGCATTATTTGGGAGTCGATTGGCTCTAAGGGTATAGGGTGGTATTGGTTACCTGCCTAGTAATGGCAATAATAACTAGAACTAGGGGAAAAAGTGATTTGGGTTGGCCATGACTCGTGAAGGAAGGGCCTTTGGAAGCATTTTTAAACGCTATTGTGTATAGCATAAGCGTTGTGGTATTCCGCAGTAAATGAGTGGTTGCTATGGATTGTTTAGGACTTTATGTTGATGTTCTCTTTTTTTCAAGAATGGTAATAACTTCGGAGTAATTTCAATGGGGAAATATCAAAGCTCTAAGATGTGTTCGTTGATCGTGGGGATGCAACGAAAGTTTGGATGATTCAATTGGACTTGAACTCGTAGACTTGTTTGTTCGTTAATCTTGGAGATGAAAAGAGTAGAGAGATGACTCATGTTGGACTTGACTTTGTGGGCAATGGATACTCGAGACTGGGTTTGAGTTTGTGGATAATCACTGGCGATGCTGACTAGAGTTATAGAGAGATTATCGTTGTCGTAAGTTCTAGTAGTATTTGGGAGGCAAATTGATTAACATAGAAATGTGTTTATTTTATGCTCTTATATCTTATCTTTTGTATATAAATAAATATTACTTGGGTATTGTTTTGTTACTTTTACAGATATTCCAACCCAGCCCGCTTGCAACCAGAAAAGTAGAGAAACGGAGATCAGATTGCTATATATTTATATTTTGAAGAATTGTAGATGAAGATCCCACATCTAGTTGCTGTTGGACAAGAAAATGATTGATAAAAAGGCCATGCACATCTCAAATCAAGGGAGGCTTGTCAAAGAACCAAGAGGAAAAGAAGAAAGGCCAAAAATTTGATAGATTTAACTAAGGCCCATTTTGAGACTCTCATTGTAAACTCTTTTGTGAATTCGCTAAGGCCCATCTATCATTGTATTAGGGTTAGGGTTAGGGTTTGGTTATTCCCTATAAATACCCTTGTAATATCATTGTAGCCACCATCCTATTCTGTATCCTATTTTCTATTCTTCTCCATTAATAAAGTTTCTAGTTCTCTTTTATTTTTCTACATTTTTCTTTTTCTTAGCAATTGGTGTTGTCTTCACAATTAGTTTTAGTAGAACACCAATTGTATTTTACATTTTTTATTAGCGATTAGTTGTTTGTGATTAGTTTCAATGACAATCCTAACTTTAATTTTTGTTGTTCTTCTTTTCCTGCAATTTTAATTTCTGAATTTTATTTCTATTTCGCATTTTAATTTCCAATTGATAATTGTGATTTGATCGTCGGTTCAATTAGATTTGTTCTGAATCGGATCGCAGTTTCAATTTCGTTTGCTTTTAAAACCAACCTCAAAGATTTGTCTAACTCACCCAAGAGATTATTTAAATAATTTGATTTAATTTGTCTTCCTGTGTTCGACCTGTATGCTACACACCTGTGCGCTTGCTGTAATTTAATTTAAAATTCGCGCTTTTCTAATTCATAGGAAAGCGACGATCAAGTTTTTGGCGCCGTTGCCGGGGAGGTAACAGTTAAATTTGTTATTTATTTAATTTCCGATTCGTGTTAGTTTTTGTTTTATTTTTCTCCTTTTGTTTTTGTGTATATATAGAAAAAAATAATCTTGATTAGTAGATTGGGTGTTATACATTGATACCATGATCATCTAAATAAGAAAAAAAAATACATGCCAATTTCCTGATTTCTTTCCTCTTTTCAGTACATTGATTGGGTGTTAGTTTTTATTTTATTTTATTTTTCTTTTATTTTATTGTATATATATATATAAAAATTGGTTTGATTTGGTATTAGTCATTGATATATCAATCTTCCCAATAAGAGTAAAAAATTCTTACCAAATTTCTTTTATTTTATTTCCTGTTCTCATCTATTTCCTTTCTTTCTTTTCCTTTACAGAATCTCTCCATTCCTCTTTTTACAATTTTCTTTGAAAAAAATACAAATTTCTTTCCTTGTATTGTTCTTTTTCTTCTGTATTATTCTCTACCTTGAAATTGCCATATTGTTAAATCCATCACCTCTCATCTTCACCGCCACTTTCCGCAACTGTTAACACTGCCACAGTCCGCCCATCCATTAGACAATAGCGCAACAGTTCATCAACCCTCTGCCCATCATCAATATCCACTTTCGCCTTACCACCATATTCTCAAGCACCACACCATATTTTGTCCACTGTCCTCCTCCTCAAGCAACAGTCAACCTCCATAACCACGCTGTCACACCACTCTTTACCAAACAGATCAACACCCCACCACATCGCTACAAACAACCTGTCCATCCTTAAACCATTTTCAAGCTACCCCAAATACAGTCTGTGCCAATCCGTATTCACCACAATTTTCCAAACCCAGTAAGCAACATACAACAATCCCTTACCACAAACCCCTTAACACCGTTACCTTATCACGCAACCACCTCTTCTACATCAATCACAGACATAACCTACCAAGATATTCTCCAAACATCAACGCATAACCTTCACAATCAACGTGCTCTCTACCCAAACCGTTGCTGAAACCCAGCACCATCTTCACAATAGAATGATCACCCATCACTTAGCCATCTACAGCTAGTCACACCTTTCATCTTCAACTCCATAATCGAACCCTGATTGAAAACCGCATCGAAACCAGAACCCACGACTCTGCCTCAGACCATATGTCAAAATCCTTTCAGCCACAATCAGACCACCTTCAACCACGCATACAACACTTTCACGCAACTGCCTTATCTCTGCCACCTTAATAGCCCAATCGCATCCATCGCGATAAACACAACTCCCACTCAACGCAAACCTCACCAAAACCGTGACTGTCGAATCAACCCAGCAGTCTCCATAGCTTCCACCAAATACCGTGAACAAGGAGACGCAATCACCTTCATACCCTATCAAAATCACAGAAACCCAGAATCGAAAATCGAAATCACCAAAAGCAATCGCAACCCAGTAGTTCGCCACAACAATTGCTCAAAAACGCGAAACCAATTCCTGAAATCTGATTTGAAATTTGATCCGCAATCCAAGACGCAGAAACCCGATTCAGAATTTACAGTCTCGTCCACTTCAAAAACCCAGAAAGAATCTGAATCTAACTTCGGATCTTCTTTGATTTAAAGAAAAAGACTTGGGATTCTTTTCCTGAAACAGAGGAGAGGTCGATTTTTCTTGGGGACTTTGGAATTTGTGAAGAACGTTTAGGTTTTGGATATTGGCTTATTTTTTTTATAAGTGCATGGCCTTGTTTTTGTGAGTCCGTTGCACTGGTCTTGGTGTTGAGTCTTAGTTGCCTTGTATTTTGAGTGCGTGAATTTTAACTTGTGTGAGTGGTCTGAGTTGTTGAGCCAAGTACTTGTTTCGTAGCTAGTTTTTAATTTTATTAAGTCTAATTCTAGGTCTTCTTTTAGGTTTTCTTCAAGTTTAGTTTTTTTTTTTGTTCTAGTCATTTTGTTTAGTTTTTTCCCCTTTCGATTCACTTTTTATTTTTCAATTTTTTTTTCTTTTCCAAAAAAAAAGAACCAAACCAAAAGGAAGGATATAATTCAAGCAATCAAACAAGGAGATCAGAGTTCAAGCAAATAAATCAGGTATTTCAAAGGTCAAACAACAACAAAGAAATCGAACAAAGCAAATAGTGGATCTCAATTGCACTGGACGGACAGCCATACCCCACTGTAAAATTTTCTGAACTCTACAGGTGCTACAAAATATAGAAATTGCTTGTAAAAATCTTCTGCAGGGGCAGCGGCTTGCTTGTACAATTTTTTTAATTCTTGCAGTTATTCTTCCGTGATTGATCTATTTCTGAATCTGTTGTTGAGGAACGAATTTGCATAACTAAAATCATCACTCTCGTCATTATTCAAATTTAAAACTTGATTTGATTTGCAAAATAATATAATTGAAAAGTGGTGCTTTGTGAAGTTGACTGTCTCATATAATTGGATCGCGGATATATAGTAGTTCAATTTATTGAACTATTAGCAAAAGAGGTTGCATACTACCCGTAAAACATTGGTCGTATCCTTTAGTATTTATACTATACGTGAATGGCCATAAGACCCTCTTCCCCCTTCTAATTGAGTCAGTTAATTAATAGAGCACAGCTTATTATTTTATACTATTTTGAAGTCAGAATAATTTCTGTTTTGTCGTGATTTCTTTAAAATGTCTGATTCAAAAAAATCATTGAGAAAAATGTGGGATAATAATCGGAGTAGACGTCCTCTTGAAGAGTATGATTTTGAATTACAACTCATGAGGCAAGATTTTCCAAAATTTCGCGACCTAAATGTCAACAATTTTCAAAATTTTCAAAATGACCAACATTTTCAAAGTTATGATCGAAATGGAAACTTCAATTCAAATTTCAGTAATTTTGATTATGGGCCACATCCATATCAAAATAGCTTTGAATCCCAATATACCTTTGATCAACGTCAATACGGGGTTGGAAACCAATTCGAAAATAATTTTGGATATGAAAATGATTTTCAAATCGATCAAAATCTTCAAAATAACAACTCATATCCACATCTTGAATATGACCAAAATGGCAGTTTTCCCTCGAATTTCGACAGTTTTGGTTATGAACCTAATTTTTAAAATCAAAATGATTTCCAATATCATTTTTCTGAAAATTCAAACAACTACCACATTGGAAATAATATTGATTGTGAAATTACTATAATTTTGAAAATCAAGAAATCCAAAACGAGAGCTCTCAAATCAATGATTCTGAAGAATATCACCTTAACATTCTTAGAGAGGGTAGAAAAGCAAGATAGACAGCTTGGTGAAAAAGATAGACAACTTGATGAACTTCTTTGTTTAATGACGTGTTTTAAAGAACAACTCAAGCAAAAAAATCAAATTCAATGCGATGAATCAGGAAATAATCCATTCTTTGCTGACATTGAAAATTTTCAGATTACAACTTTGGAAATTGAAAATGACGTTCTAAATGAAGTTGTTCACAATTCAGCAAATGATTTAGACTTCAATTCTTTTTAGGAAAAGGATTTAAGCTCAGATTTTTGATCTTCCTCTCTCGGGCTGTGAGAAAATTGAAATTCTAGGAATTGAACAGAATAAAAATGTTGAATTTTTCAATTCAAATTTGGAAAAGGATTTTAACGAACATGAATTCTTTGGATTGTACGAGGATGAGTTGCAAAATGAGGAAGAAGTGGATTCACGTCACGAGTTCGAAAATTTTAACTTCGAGAAAATTTCAAACGAACTTGAAATTGCCAGTGTCGAAAATACGTTGTCAATTAATGATGAGAAATGTGATCACATACTCTTGAACAACACTCAGATTTCAAATTTCACTGAATTTATATACGATCACAAACTTTTGAAAAATTACACTGACAAATTTGTTGAATACATGAATTAGTTTTGGAATGCTGGCTTGGTTGAAAAACTTCATGTTAGGACGACCCTGAACATTCATTTATTGAACTATAAATCTAGGTATAAAGATGAGATGGTTTTCAAAAACCTTTGCTTATTAGAAATCATGCCTAGACATAGTGGGAATGGAACTCATAGGGCTAGAACCAAGTGTGGGGGAAAAGATAGTGGCATTCTTTGCATCGCATGCATCGTAAACACATATATCATTGTACATATGATCCATTCTTACATATAGTTAGAATGCATTTCATTTTACAAATAATGTTACATTTAATCCATCTTTGGGTACGATCTTTCAAATTTAGGAAACATTACAGTGTGGACACTGTTTAGTTCAAGTGTGGGGGGAGTCTGCATTGCATTCTTTTGATTTTTCTCTTTCTTTCTTTTCATGTAGGACCATCACGCATTTAGATCATACTAACATGCCATTTTTTTTAGTTTTTTTTTAAAACATGACTCATTTTAGATTGATACAACAAAATAAGCTAAGGATTGTTAGTCAGTTGATAGTATTTTTTTCTCTCAGCTAAGATCGAATA
Organism: Allium sativum; assembly: GCA_030737875.1. Classification (NCBI taxonomy): domain Eukaryota; kingdom Viridiplantae; phylum Streptophyta; class Magnoliopsida; order Asparagales; family Amaryllidaceae; genus Allium; species Allium sativum. The sequence continues at coordinate 534,246,884 of CM060922.1, forward strand.
TGAAATATAATGAAAAGTTTAAATTTGAGGGATAATAGTGTAACCGGTACATAGGGAGATTCTTAGGTGATGGCCATGAAATCTATTCTATATTGTAGACTTTGTTTAAATAAGTGGAGGACTTAAAATACTTATATTGGCTTTTCAAAATCTTTAAAACTAATTTGTGTTAAGTTGAATTCGCATAACTCTCTTTTGTGCTTATAATTTCAATAACAATAATAGTAATCCAAGGGTATCCAACATTGCGTGTATAACTAGCGTTGGTGTGCAAACCCGCCAAGCTCTATCCGACATGTTGTTGACAAAGTCAGCGTTGGAATATCATGGTCTCATTTTATGGATTGGACACCTAAGGATTACCGACACGTTGTTGACATAGTCAAAGTCGTCCTGCACAATCCGCCAAGCTCATTACCCACTCTCCGTTAGTCCGCGAGGCAGTGCATGGGTGGTAAACCTTGGTCTTCTAAGTTAGGTGTATGTACTTAATTATAAATTTTAAAATTTTATAGAATAAAGAATAAGCGATGATACCCAAACACTTCTTGACCATATTGATTTGACTAGCCATACATGAGAAAATAATAATACCACTTTGCAAACTGTGCCAAGCAAACTAAGAATCTATTTCATGGCTGCACTATGTTATCGACCGAACTAACTGGCCAAACTGGAATTTTACATTTGAAAACTTGATTTATATTGAAAATTTGTGACAAGTTGAGGTATCTAAAATAAAATCAACTGACTAGAAATTGTTAATTTAATTTGTTGTACCACTTTCCTGAAACAAGCCGTGTTTCCATTTTTCGTTTTTATTTGCATATGTCAATTGCATTCATGTAGTTACATTAAAGCCATATCATACTGCATTTGGATTTTGTGGGTAGTATCCGCTGAAAACCCTCATGAGACACCACTTGTCCTACTAGGGACACCTAGAGGTTTAACGGCTTGTTGCATACGCTCAATGCAATCGTGTTTCCTACGAAAGTGTGACCTATCTAGTTTAGTTTTTCATTTCTTGTTTTACTCGAGGACGAGTAAAAGATAAGTGTGGGGGTATTTGATTAACATAGAAATGTGTTTATTTTATGCTCTTATATCTTATCTTTTGTATATAAATAAATATTACTTGGGTATTGTTTTGTTACTTTTACAGATATTCCAACCCAGCCCGCATGCAACCAGAAAATTAGAGAAATGGAGATCAGATTGCTATATATTTACATTTTGAAGAATTGTAGATGAAGATCCCACATCTAGTTGCTATTGGACAAGAAAATGATTGATAAAAAGGCCATGCACATCTCAAATCAAGGGAGGATTGTCAAAGAACCAAGAGGAAAAGAAGAAAGGCCAAAAATTTGATAGATTTAACTAAGGCCCTTTTTGAGACTCTCATTGTAAACTCTTTTGTGAATTCCCTAAGGCCCATCTATCATTGTATTAGGGTTAGGGTTAGGGTTTGGTTATTCCCTATAAATACCCTTGTAATATCATTATAGCCACCATCCTATTCTGTATCCTATTTTCTCTTCTTCTCCATTAATAAAGTTTCTAGTTCTCTTTTATTTTTCTACATTTTTCTTTTTCTTAGCAATTGGTGTTGTCTTCACAATTAGTTTTGGTAGAACACCAATTGTATTTTACATTTTTTATTAGAGATTAGTCGTTTGATTAGTTTCAACGACAATCCTAACTTTACTTTTTGTTGTTCTTCTTTTCCTGCAATTTTAATTTCTGCATTTTATTTCTGTTTCGCATTTTAATTTCCAATTGATAATTGTGATTTGATCGTCAGTTCAATTAGATTTGTTCTGAATCGGATCGCAGTTTCAATTTCATTTTCTTTTAAAACCAACCTCAAAGATTTGTCTAACTCGCCTAAGAGATTATTTAAATAATTTGATTTAATTTGCCTTCCTGTGTTCGACCTGTATGCTACACACCTGTGCGTTTGCAGTAATTTAATTTAAAATTCGCGCTTTTCTAATTCATAGGAAAGCGACGATCACAAATGTACGTTGGATGTGCAGTATTCAGGTTAGAATTGGGGTTGCTATTTACCCTTGACATTTGGCATGGGCCGTCATGCAATCAACGATAGTTTCGAAGCAGGATTGGCGAGGATAGCCAGAGTTAGTTATGAGTGCTCGTGTGTTTGGTTGTTTTGTTTATATCATCTCACATTAATTGTCTGGATTCGGAGGAGATAATCCTTGAGTGCTTGTCTGATATTGGTTTAGGCCTTTGGGGCTTATGCTTAGGGAATGTCAAGTTCGACTAGGATGGTTTGCATGAGATATAAGTAGTTATTGTGATTTCCATTGAATGATGTCTTGGCTTACTCGAGGAGTGATGGGCAGCCGTGACATGATAAGACTATTCGATGATGTGGACTACACCGAGTTGGACTCGATAGGACTATGAGATGACTCGAGGGGACTCGAGAAGGTTGCAAGATAATGGATTGACTTGGGTTGGACTCGAGTTGAAGATGGAGTTGTGGATAACTCTTCTAATGAGGTGCCAAGGAATCGTCGATAGTTTGGAGTGTTCTAGGCGAACTCAAAGCAGGGGTATCTGGGGATACCCATTTACCTTGGATCTGTTGGACGTGATTTAGTTATCCTTGGAGGATAAGCGTACGTTTGATGTGATGTAGTCCTTTTGGAGCCGTAGCTTCCATGATCCCTTGATATTGGTTAGACCAGTCATATGAATATCGACGTATTAATAGCTTTAGCAGATGATAGATAGGACTTCTTTGATGGTTGATATGGTTGTACCTATTTTTCTTCTCTTCAATAGACTATCACCTGTAGGATTCTGGCGATGGGAAATGAAGAGATGACGATATACACGGATACCTATGCTACCGGACTAGGTGCGATAACTGATGCATTGAGTAGGAGACATGCCAATTTGGATGCTATGTTTTTTGAATGGAAGCAACTGGTGTATATCGTGGGATATGATTTCAAACCTAAGTATGGATTAGATCCAGAGATTTTAGCAAGTTTGATGATTATATCGACTTTGATTGAGTGGATTGGTTCCAGTTAGAGGGACGATCCTAACCTAATAGAAATCATCTCCAAGGAAGAGATGAATATCGATGGTGAGAAAATGAACAAGTATGGACTTGATAGAGAAGGATGGCTTCGAAAAGATGGGAGACTAGTTGTACCCAATGTTAATGGATTGAGAGATGAAGTGCTTAGAGAATGTCATCACTCGAAATTGACAATACATCCCGGTGGTAACAAAATGTATCGAGATATGAAGCAGATCTACTATTGGGAAGGGATGAAGAGGGATATTGAAAGTTTATCCCCAAGGGCATGAACTACTAGTTAGTTAAAGTCGAGAAAAAGAAGCCTAGTGGTTTGATACAACCGTTGGAAATTCCCAAATGGAAATAGGAACAAGTCTGAATGGACTTCATCGATAGTTTACTAAGGATTAGATCCGACCATGATAGTATTTGAGTGACTGTCGATTGATTGACCAAAAGTACAAGGTTTATACCCGTCAAGTCGATTAGAGCAGCAGCTAAGTTAGCAGAACTGTATATGAAGTGGTGTGATAATGAGAATGACTGTACTTGGGAAACCGAGAAGAACATAAGGAAGTCATATCCAGTGCTCTTTACCTGATATGGTTTTAATATCGATACAAGTACTCCCTTTTTAGTAAACCGCATGCTAGGATTGGCTTGTTATGTATGTTTGATTCTTTGTAAATGGTTGATAGGCATGAGAGCCACCTTTGTATGTTTTGGTAATGGAATTTCGGGGGCGAAATTTCTTTAAAGGGTAGAATGTAACGACCCGCATTCTATGTATCGAAGGATCGTAGAATATTTATTTTATTCTCATACGAAGTCATATAGTCTTGTAACTTTGGGGAATGGCTATTGGGGTCATTTCCCATGTCCACGATTTTTACCAATTTTTAAATGACCATTTTCCCCTGGCAAATCTTGTTTCACCTATTACTTTTGATTGGCAAGGAGTTTTGACCTGAAACCACTTCCGTTGGATGCGTATTATGGTTTACCTTTCCGTAGAGTGGTCACGTTGATCAAACGGACTTACCCTTTGGAAGATATGGCTGAAAGAAGGTTTAGAAGATGAAAAACTGCTTAAACGGGCTTAATAGGGTAATTAGTGGATGGGCCCATAACCTATTTCGGGATTAGGGTTATGGGGAGGCTGAAGTGAGTTAGGAAACCATCTAATTTCATTTTTCTTAGCCACCACTTTCATTTCTTCAAATCTAATAATGGCCTCCACCTTCTAAATATTTTTAATCACTTCCTAATCACATATTAGCAAAATCTACATCAAATTAAAGCGGATTAGCATAGAAATCGAGAAATAGCTACTGGAATACATAGGAATTCGACCCAAATTAGTTAGAGTTTCATATCTGAAATTTATTTGTGGCTAAAGTGAGTGATTAGCATGTTTATTCACTAATTACGGCTAATTAGGGGTGATTAGTGATAATTAGCGAAATTATGACTCAGAAAAATTTGGAAAAATATGTAGAAATTCTAAAATATTATTTTATGCCTCTGTTAGAAATTTGGGTCAATTTGGACATATTTTGCTAATCCTACAGTTAAATCATGGTCAAGGGGATTAAGGGGAAAACATGGGTTTAGGGTATGTTTGATCCAGATTAACATTTTAAATTGTTTTTTTGTTTTTTTATGGTCGTTCCTATATGTTATTACTACTGTTTGGAATGTTTTATGGTTTCCTAATAAAGTTAGAATGGTCGAAAACATTGTCATATGGAGTAAATAACTTGCTGGAAAAGTTACAGGAAACTGTATAGGACCCCGTTCGTGACATAGGCACCATGACCCGTTCGTGACTCACGACCCGCTCCACCATGTGAACCTGAACCACAAACCGGAATTCACGAATGAGTGCACCCATGACCAGAATCTAGGATCACAAACCAAATGGAGAGCAGGACCCACGAGCCGAAATGAAGTCACGTACCAGACCTAGGAAGGTCACCATGGGCGGACCACTATGCCACGAGCCGCGAGCCGAAGAAGGAACCACGAGCCGATGAACTGGAGAGGACCATTAGCCAGTCTTCGAATCTAGAGCACTATGCACATACGAACAGAGGAAGGAGCCACAAGCTACCTGCTTGCATGAGCCACGAACCGCGATGATAACCAAAACCCGAGATGCAAAGGTAGTCCAAATAAGAAGTTAGTACTCAGGATCCAAATGGAAACCAATGAGTTAACTTCATGAGTTGGACTTTGCTGTGGGACATGTACAAAGGGGTTATCGATATCTATAGCTTTAGTTCACCACTGGGAGACGGATTAATGGCTATGGATCAGCTCAACGGGATCATCAAGACTGCCAAGGGCATGTGATCGTAGCATGGCTATGAATCAGCGCAATAGGGCCATTAGGACTCCCAATGGCAAGGTGATCGTAGCAAGGGATTAGTGGCTATGGACCAGCGCAATGGGGTCATTAAGACCCCAAAGGCAAAGTGGTCGTAGCAAAGGATTTGGTGATCAAAATGCTAGATATCGTATACTTTACGCGCTAGGTGACAGATGTGTGCTTGATTGTTATGTTTGATGTTTGCTATCACCATGACATGCACACTTCCACCTTACACTTTATATTAGCGTTACCTTAGAGTACTATACATCTTGTTGTGCTAACTCTTTGGTTGCAGGTTCAGGTAAGATTATTTATACTTGTTATTATTCTATTTTGCTACTATCGCTCATACCAGACTTTTGTCTAACCCAGAGTTTTATGTCTCTTCTTACTACTCTGGGTGCTCCTAAATGAGCAGACTAGAGACAGGTTAGGTTGTATGCACGAGTAGCTATCCGAAGACGGGCAGGAGGCTTCCACGTACTATTTACATATATTTTTCTTATGTTGTTGTTGGTCACTACTTTGGGCATTAATAGTGTAACTTTTGTACTTTTCTTTAGAGACGTTATTTTGAAGTTGTAATAATGATTTGGATCATAAGCTGTATTTTGGATTCCGCTGCTACGATGGTTTAGTTTTCAGCTTATACACTGTCTTGCTTGTTTTATGTCAAGTTATGTTATTATTATATTTTATTCCATGCGCTGTGAGATATACTATAGGTTTTTTGGTGATTAATAGTTTCAAACCCTTTTTCTTTTGATGATCGTCCTGTGCTAGTTGGACATTGGCATAATGCATTTCACAAGAGAAATGTTGGCTGGTTCGGGGCGGCCGTCACACCCCGGTTCATGACCCCCACAGTTCGTGACCATTACCTTGGAGCGGTTCGTGACCATCATCTTGGAGCGTTTTGTGAGACATACCTCCTTCAGGAATCAAAGTTCTCCAGGGCAGTTCGTGAGGCATACCCTCTTCAGGAATCGAAGTTCTCCTAGGCGGTTTGTTAGTCATACCCCCTTTAAGAACCGATTTTCTGCAGTTTTTCAGCAAGCTAATTTCCCTAAACGATGGTGTTTTCAACCATTCTAACCTAACTATGAAGTCATAAAACATACCAAACAACAGTAGTAACATGTAGAATCAACCAAAAACACCAAAATATCAGTCACATGAAATATTTTAGATCAAACATACCCAAAAAGCATGATTTTCCCCTTAGTCCCCTTAAGCATGTTTTTACTATAAGATTAGCAAACTTAATCCAATTTAACCCAAATTTTCACTTGTGACATAAAATAATATTTTAGAATTTCTACATATTTTTCCATATTTTTATGATGCATAATTTCGCTAATTATCACTAATCACCCCTAATTAGCTGTAATTAGTGAATAAAAGTGCATATCACTCACCTTAGCCATAAATAAATTATAGATCTGAAAACTCCACTGATTTGGCATGGATTCCAATGTACTTCAGCGGCTCTATCTCGATTTCTATGCTAATCCGCTTTAATTTGATGTAGGTTTGGCTATTATGTGATTAGAAAGTGATTAAAGATGAATTTAAAAGGTGGAGGCCATTTCTAGGGTTCAAGGAATGTAAGTGGCGGCTATAAAACTGAAATGAAATGTTTCCCAAACCCTTTTAGCCCTCCCATAACCCTAATCCTTACCCCGTTAAGCCCAATTATGTTGTTTTTCATATTCCAAACCTTATTTCAGCCGTATCTCCCAAACGGTAAGTCCGTTTGATTAATGTGACCGCTCTACGGAAAAGGTAAACCATCTTTCAAATCCAATAGAAGTGGTTTCAGGTGAAAACTCCTTACCAATCAAAAGTTATGCACGAAACAAGATATGCCAGGGGTAAAATGGTTAAATTCGGCAAAAATCGTGAATATGGGAAACGACCCAATAGTCGTTCCCTAAAGTTACACAACCATATGACTTCGTATGAGAATGAAATAAATATTCTACGATCCTCCGATGCGTAGAGTGTGGGTCGTTACACCATTAGTTTCTTATCGTAAATCAGTAAGAAGACAATTTCCTAAATATCAACCCCGAAGGTCGAAACCAATATCAGATCAACATTCAGAAAATCATTAATCTCAACTGATCTCCAATTAAGTTCTAATTCTTCAATTTCATATCCTGACATATATTTCATTCAAATGCCATTTCTAATAACCTTGTTTCAATAATATATTCAGGTAAACTTGGGTTTTAAAACTCTGTTCAACTTAGATATAACAAAAATCCAATTAAATAGAATTTCAAATAAGTGTTCATTTTAAAACTACAATTTAAACTTAACTTATATTATCATTAATATAATTTGCTTTTAAAAATATCACTTAATTATTAATAGGCCTTATCTCTTATATACCTCCATTATTTTTTTAAATTCTAAGATTTTCACTTTGATTATTTTTAAATAAATAATAATCAAATATCAACATTTTTAAAATGTTTACTTAACCATTAATTATTTCTATTTAATTTGTAAATCCATTTTAGTTGACTTAGTCAACTCTAACCATGATTAATTCGTTAATCAAGTCTCAAATCATCTTTCTATTTGAATTAATTTCAAATTTAATTAATTTAAATAATTCAATTTGATTATTATAATAATCAAATCAATATAATCTCATTTTAGTTGTTACTTAAAACAATTAATCTTAGTTATTAATCGTTACATTAATTTTTCTATCACATTGCTTATCCATATTAGTAATATAAGAATTGGCTTTATAAATCATTTAATAATTGAGATGAGGCAAGTGCTCGCACACAGTAGATTTTGGTACAAAAACGGTGATTAGCGGCTAAAACAATCAATATATTGCATACGGTAGATTTTGTTGCATGGGGATTTCAAAGTTATCTATTCTTACACAAACTTAAAAGGTGTAAAGCAGAACTAAAAGAATGGAATAAAATTAGATATAGAAATTGCTCAAATCTGAAAGAAGCTGAACAACATTTCCAAGAACTGGAGCTAGCATCTGATCAGAATCCAGAAGTCACAATGTTATTTGAGAATTATCTACAGGCAAAGCAAGAGTATCAAAATATGCATAAAATATTTTTTGTAGGATTTAAACAACAAGTTAAGGTTTCTTGGCTTCAGCAAGGTGATACTAACTCAAATTTTTTTTACTCTTGCATGTCTAAGAGTAGATATATGAATCATATTCGTGCTCTTCTTGATCATAATGGGAATCTAATGCTCAAAGCTGAAGAGATAAAGGAGGAAGCTATTAAATATTACACTGAAATGTTTAATGGCCCCTCAATTTCTGTTTTTTCTTCCTTTCAACCCATTAGTACAATCAATTCACATGGTCAGGAATTTTTGTTAAGAGCAATTTCTTTGATTGAAATTCATGATGCTCTGTTTTCAATGCAAGATGAATCTAGCCCAAGTCTGGATGGGATTAATTCTAAATTCTTGAAATTACATTGGGACATGATAAAGACAGATTTACAAGCAGCAATTTCAGACATATTCATATTTGGAAAATTACCAAAGTCAATAAACCATACCTTTCTTACTCTCATACCAAAGAAAGAATGTCCTACAGAAATATCTCATTATAGACCAATATCATGTTGCAATGTCTATTACAAATTTTTTGCTAAAATCTTATGTAATAGACTTGAACTATTTTTACCTCATCTAATATCTGAGAATCAAAATGATTTTATAAAAGGGAGGTATATTGGCGAAAACATTTTATTGGCACATGAAATGTTAAGAGATTTCAAAGAAAGGGAATGGATAAATGTTGTGTTAAAGTAGACTTACAAAAAGCTTATGATCGGATTAATAGGAATCTCATTCGTCACATTATGTATATGATGAAATTTCCAATTCACTTCATAAACTTAATACATGAGTGTATATCTACGGCAACTTTCTCTATTTTAGTACAAGGAATTTCTAAAGGTTTCATTTCATAATCAAGAGGTATAAGACAAGGAGATCCTCTATCTCCTTATCTATTTTCAATTGCAATGCAATATTTTTCATACCTAATGGATGAAGCAACTTGCGCTAAAGCCTTTCAGCCTTGCAATGCAGTTCAGCCTATAATTTCTCATCTACTCTATGCTGATGATTTAATGACATTTAGTAAATGTTCAAGGCAGAATGCATATACATTAAAGAATATTTTTCAAAAGTTGGAAGATTATGCAAGGTTATAAGTTAATGTTGCTAAAACAAAAATATTATTTAGTACTTCAGTTTCTAATGCTCAAGAAATTCAAGATATTCTGGGTTTTGATATGGGAGTTTTGCCAATTAAATACCTTCGGGTGCCAATAACATCGAATTATCTGCATTTTACTGAATGTAATTAACTGATTCAGAGGGTTCAACCTAGAATTCAAGGCTAGGAATCCAAATTCCTTTCATTTGCAGGCAGAGTTTAATTAATAAATGGTGTTGTCACTCCTATCATTTTATATTGGCTTTGTATTTATCAAATACCAGAAGCTACTATTGATAAACTTCATTCTCTTTGTGTAGACTGTTCTGGGGTGGCTCTAGTCATAAAGTGGCCTGGAAAACATTATGTAAACCAAAATCTGAAGGTGGAGTAGGTTTGAATTTTTTTAACGATCTTAAAAAAGCAGCTTCAGTAAAATTATTATGGAAACTTCTATCCGGAGATTCTTGTAACAACCTGCAAATTCTGAACCAATTTAAAAATTTTATTTTAGATATTTTAATGGAATTTTAATAGTTAAAATAATTTATTTTAAATGATAATGACTAAAAATCGGAGTTAAAAAGAAAATTTTATTTTAATTATAGAAGGAGTTAGAAATAGCGTGGTAGTTTGGAAAGTCAAACTTGAACTTTGACCGAATGTACAAGATGCAAAATAAACCGGATTTTAGTGAAACCAAAAATATTAGAATCTATTTTAAAATATCTTTCCTACAAATCTGAAAAATCGAAATTTCATAGCGGGAATCAAAAGTTATGCCCAATTTAAAATTCAGAATAGTCACTGTAGAATTTTTATATATATTTTAATATTAAAAATAGCCTTTTTCTAAATGACCTTCGTTTTCGACGAAACCACTTTTGTGGGAACCAGAATGTCAAATTATTGCTAGGTTTCAATTTTCAGAGTTTTTCGAATTAATATGTGAGCGTGGCAGAAGAAATTGTGTTTTGTTCATTTCCGTCAAATTTAATCGACTAGAAAATGGCCATTTTCAAAGAGTATCAGAATTCGACGAAATTAGATTTGTTAGGACCACATCGTTAAAACAAAGCCATAAATAACTTTTCTGGATTTTTCTGAGTTAGTATGTGGACCCGGTGAATTTAAATGTAAGATTGAATTAATTGAAATAAATGATTTATATTTTAAATTAAAGAAAAGTGGGTCAAGACGATCAAAGGGGCTAACGAAACTTATTCCATTGTGTCTGGGACAGGGGTAGTTAGCTGGGGGCGTCGCTCATTGAGTTGGGTTTGGAGTTCGTAGCATTAAACTGATATTGTTTGAATTAAAAAGGAAATAAATAAATAAATATAAAATAAGAAATACACTTATAAATACTATCCGTATAAGCCTTAATACGTATTCTCTTCAGCCGCCGTATGTTCGAAATCCATGGCCGTTCTTCTTCGAAACTTCCTCCTCCAATTTCTCCCCATCCACTCACTTTCAGACCTTGCTCCCGTTAAGGTTTTTAAAGATCTCCTCTTCCTCTTTCCATCCGTACCAGCATCGCCCTCCGATATGCCCCGTAGCTCGAGAATCGAGCCCTCAAACCCGCCCTGCCTCGAGCCCTACCGCGCCGCCGTACCTGCACCGAGCTCCACCCCTTCACCGGCGTAGGTGCGCCTCCCCTAGCCCCTCCTCGTGACACTATCTGATCGGCCCCTCGTGCTTCCAATCTCCTGCAAAACTGAACCCTAGATTTGAACGAACTTTACAGACGTCGGCTGTGTTATCAGATAGGTGGAAGAAGGGTGAACTCTAACTAAATTTAAAATATTTTTTTACACAAAATCAATCATATCTTACTTATATGAATTCAGAATCAGATGATTTCTGAAGCGTTGGAACCGTCTTGACCAGATCTACGTGATAAAACTGACTAGAGATGAAATCGAGCACTTTGAAAATTCATCCAAATTTGAACACGAATGATATCTGAAAACCGATCGATGTGAGATTTCTATTTTTAAAATTATATTTTATTCCTTGTTGTTTAAATCTCATGTGTACGTATTTGTTTAATTGAATCTGCGATTGTTGTACTTAAAATTGTATTGGTTGTTGATGGTGAATGTTTGTACTATTCGTGTGTGATAGATCTGGTTTTGTAAAACCAGAATTCCCCTTTTAATTTAATCTATGTTGTAGATCTGAATTCTATTCTGAATCCATGTATGAAGAATATTCGTTGTGTTTGAAAACATTAAAGGATTGTAACTTTGTTTGATTTAAAATAAAAGCTTTCATTTTTTTGGTTTTAAATAAAAATAAATCATTTGTGTTTATGAATGAAGAGAAATCACTTGTTTCTTTATTTTAAAAATGTAAAAAGATATCATTTTGTCTTTGTTTTGAAAATGTAAAAAAAAAGATATCATTTTTGTTAAAAAGAGAAGAATGATTTTCACTATCATTTTGTTAAGAATGAAAATATTCATGGATTTTGTTGAATGAAATTGACATTATTTTGCACCGTCATGTGTTAATAATGGGATGAATATTTTCACCATCATGTTTGTTATAAAAGAAAGAAAACATTTTTAATGTGAATAAGATTGAAGAAATGAAAGTTACATTTTTTAATGTAATTAGGTTTAAAAGTAAAAATTACATTTTTCATGTAATTGAATAAAAGTAAAAAATTACATTTTTATGTAATGTTGTTTACAATAAAAAGAATTTAAATAAATAAAGATGGTTCTTTTATTTGCATTCTTTTATGCAAATATACATAGAAATATAAAATGTATTTTTATTTGCATTCTTTTATGCAAATATACATAGAAATAGAAAAATGCTCTTTTATTTGCATTCTTTTATGCAAATATATATTGAAATATAATTTTTTTTATTTGCGTTCCCTAACGCAAATATAAAATAGAATTAAAAGTTCACTTTTTATTTGCGTTCCACAATGCAAATAAAACATTGAAATTAAAAGTTCACTTTTTGTTTTGCATCCTTTAATGCAAATGAACATCGAAATTAAAACTTGTTCTTTTATTTACATCCAACAATGTAAATAAACAACAAAAATAAAATTTGTTCTTTATTTTGCATTTCACAAATGCAAACATACATGAAAATTAAAACTTGTTCTTTTATTTACATTTATTAATGTAAATAAACTTGAAAATAAAATTTGTTCTTTTTGTTTGCATTCACTAATGCAAATATATATGTAAAAATAAAATTTGTTCTTTATTTGCATTTCACAAATGCAAATATACATGAAAAATAAAGTTTGTTCTTTTATTTGCATTCACTAATGCAAATATATATAGAAATGAAATTTGTTCTTTTATCTGCATTCACAAATGAAAATATACATTGAAAATAAAATTTGTTCTTTTTATTTGCATTCACTAATGCAAATATATATGTAAAAATAAAATTTGTTCTTTTATTTGCATTTCACAAATGCAAATATACATGAAAAATAAAGTTTGTTCTTTTATTTGCATTCACTAATGCAAATATATAGAAATGAAATTTGTTCTTTTATCTGCATTCACAAATGCAAATATACAGTGAAAATAAAATTTGTTCTTTTTATTTGCATTCACTAATGCAAATATATATGTAAAAAGAAAATTTGTTCTTTTATTTGCATTTCACAAATGCAAATATTTATGTAAAAATAAAGTTTTGTCTTTTATTTACATTCACTAATACAAACAAAACTAGAAATAAAAAGTTACAGTTTTATTTGCATCCCTCATTGCAAATAAAAAAAAATTACATTTTTATTTGCATTCCTTGTTGTAAATAAAACATGTAATAAAATGTTATATTTTTATTTGCATTCCTTAATGCAAATAAAACTTGAAAATTAGGAGTTACATTTTTATTTGCATTTCTTGATGCAAATAAAACATAAATTAAAAAATTACAATTCTATTTGTATCATAGATGTGGATGAAACACAGTTTTAAAAAGATTACAGATTTATTTGCATTTAGATACAAATAAAAACATAGTTTAACAAGTTATATTTTTATTCACACTTTAGATGTGAATAAGAGAACAGAATTAAAAGTATCATCTTTACTTTTAAACTAGAGTAAATAAAAGGATTATGATAAAATGAATTCATCGTAGTTGCAATTTTGATTAAAATAAATAAATTTATTTTATTTTCATCATAGATTAAAATAAAAATATTAGAATTAAGAAGGTATATTTTTAGTATCATTTTTAGTATCATCTTGGCTTCAATAAAAAGAGTAAAAAAAGATAGAGAAGGTTTATTTGTCCTTTTGTTGCAATACAAAAAGATACATTTTTATCATTTAAATAGAATGAGACAAAATTTTGTCATTTTAAAAAGGTTGAAAACAAAATAATCACTTTTGTCTATTTATATTAGTTGAATCAAACATTCATTTTGTCGAATTATATTGGTTGAAATCAAAAAGGACATTTTTGTCAAATAAGAATTAAACACTAATAGTATTTTGATAAAAATAGAATTGTCGGCAAATGAAGGTATCACTCTTCTTATACATTTTGTTGAAATAGAATTTATATACAAATATAAAAATCATTTTTATTTGCAAACTTGCATTGGAACTTATATTCAATTATAAGAATCAGATTATTGGTCAAAATATACATTAGAATGTATAAGTGTGCTAAGGTGACATCATTATATGTTATTGCATACATTAAAATTTGTATGCAATTTAAATAAACATTGTTTTAGCGGTTGGGTTATACATTGAATATATATACAATTGGGATTATTCCTTTTATGTGTTCAAATTAAGAATAATTACATACAAATAAGGTATAATAAAAGTATAATGTAAAATATCTTTTATTTGTCATCCACAATAATGTCATATAAATAAATTACATCCTATTATATACTAGAAATGTAAAAGAAATTATGCGAGTCAGATATATATTTTATTTCGACAATAGAAATAAAATATCATGTTTTGTCTATAATTATCAACATGTTGATAGTATTAAAATTGGTTAAATTAGTTAACCAATTATTTAATTATATGTATTGTTGTTGGCTGAAAACCCCACATGGGTATTGGGATGACAATTGATATACACTAGTCCCAATATTTATTCATATGTCAATCGATTGATTGACAGACTGCGATGATCGTTATTATTTCATTTAATGCTCACACAGTTTAGAACTTCACTTTGGATGTTGAATGGATGTTTTCATGATTATTTATTATTATTGTCATTTACATACGTTGTATAAAATCCATATAACCATGGTTATATGGTAAATGATCGAGTCGCTTTCTGATTCAGAATATCCTTCATATAAAGATTATTTTTTTAAAACAAAGGATTTCTTTTAAATAAAGAATAAATCTTTCGACTAAGATTATTAGTATTTCAATTTATATTTATTTATTGGAAAATGATTTTGGGTTTATCGTGAACAATGTTTTAAATGACATTGATTCTTTAACCCAGTTAAAATTAAGATTTATGCCTTAAATTGGAATAATTGTAAAGTAGTGATTTTTGATATTAAAACTGAATTGGAATTTTAACAAATCTTTGAAAATAAGATTTAAGAATAAATTCAAAAGATTTTATCTTTGATAAAATTAATGGGAACCTTTCCCTAATAATATAAATATTTTATTTAAAGAATATTCTGAATTGGAAAGGGCGTTGGATGTATCCTTATAACACTTGATTTTTAATTTTAAAAATACGTGAGTTATTCGGAATGACGGGTTTAACCTATTCTGAATAATTATTACGACGATTAAAAGTCGAAGATGAAGATGGTGGTTGAAGACCGGCGATCTTCACATCGGATGGATGAGGACTACTGATGCCTTTGATTGGAGTTGCTACCTTGAAAAGGTTCCAGTGGTAGTTGTCCGTACGTATTGTTGATCGTTCAGATATGCAAGGTATAAGGTACCTCCGGTTCCGTTCAAAACCAGAACGGACTTTTAAATGGATGTGTGTCTGACGTTGAATTTCGTTCTATGTAAATTGATTTCTATTAATATACAACCGTTGGTGGCGGAGAATTTATTCTCTTTCTTAACACCCTTAGAGGTTGTGTGTTGATAGTTATCAATCGCATGGTATGGACTGTCAATGTGGCATGCCAAGATGCAATTGATCAAGGCTTTTGTTGAAAAGCAGTGCCTTGTGGATGATGGTCAAAGCATAGCCTATTTAGGCACAACTTTGTGTATTTCGTTACCTCGCGAGCCTCACACCCGGTATGAGTCAAAAACGGAGTAAGGGAACGCAAGGAGTGCACGCGTTTCTTTCTAGCTAGAATGGTGTTTGGTTTTAACACGGCCCGACATTTTACTTATGTGGTTAATGAATTTTGAGGCGCCTCGGATTTTTATTGGCCGCAATGGCCAATTTATAGGTCCAATAGGATCGGGAAGCGTGTGTTCAGGCATAACTAATCCAACCCATTGCACTACTGGGGGACTGGCCCTGCAGGATCCAAGGGTTCGCCAGTGTCTGAATCCTGAGACATTGCTAGAGTGTCTCGAATCGGTTAGGAGATCGTTCCTAGCCTTGACTCTTGATGGGAACCCAATTTCCAATACGACATCCTGGGGTTTTGATTGTATACCTATATATGGCGACATAATAGGATGGGGTGCTATGCCGTCTATGATTAATACATTATGATTGAAATGTTTTTAAAACATATATACACTAATAATAATATCAAATCTGTTTTTATCGTATCAAGCATTTTTGACCATTATAAGGTAAAACTCTATACTCCGGCTTGCGTTGCATTGTGTGATGGGACCTGAGTCTTATAATGGTTTCATTTTTCTAAAAAGCATTGCGTTGTTTTAACGATTTACTTTATTTATGCATTGGCAATCCAATGGAGTAAACCCCTTCCGCGATAGCAGCGTGGTCCTGTGATTAGCCTACTTATTAGATAAGTTAAGTAAAGATTTCTCACACCAGTCCCATGACTGACCCGTAGTTTGTTTCACTTTGCAAAGTCGGGTGCCATCTTTTCCACATGGGCAGTCGAGTAGCTTATTTTGCAGATGTATTGAGAAGGATTCTGGATCGAAGCTTAGAGTTGTGTCCATTGCATTGATGGCCTTCCGTTGTGTTAATTTAATTGTTCCGCTGCAATGTATTACATTTATTGTAATTTAATCTTCCGCTGTATTATTATATTCAATGTACTCTGATAGATTCTATACTCTGATGTAACATTATTATAATGTTTGTAAAAGTCTGTTGTTATTTGTTCAGATGTGTTGTATTCCAGAGTTAACGTATTTGGGTAGTGAACGGTCTTGGTCGATCTAGCGATCGATCGGGTCGGGTGAAACCCGGGTCGTTACAGTTGGTATCAGAGCTTTGATTAGCTCAAATCTTTGGGGTACATCTCGTTAGAACTGAAAAAAAGACTCATCAGAGGTTGGATTAGTAATATCCAACAAGAATAACTCGTTAGAGATGGGATCAGTAGTATCCTAGAACGAGTGTGAAGAGTATTAATTTTTAAAATAAAAAAATACAAACAAATTTTGTTTTGAAAATTTAAAATCTTATTATACATATTTGAATATATTATTTTAATTTATTTTGGACAATCGAGTATATAAAGATTTTGCATATACGCCTAGCTATCGTGTATTCGAAACCTCAAATATACTAGATAGATATAAAATCACACTTTAATCGCCCAAAGATGTTCTGATGGTGGTTCGCAACATCATCAGAATTTATGTTCGAGTTTCGAAAGTGGTATATCTATATATTTCCATTGACTAGTGTGAGAAGCAAAACTAGATAGGGTCTATTACTGTGATTTGCACTAAAAATGTGATCTTTTGACTATATATTAAAGTTATATATATTTGAAAAGTTAATCACCTAATTGATTGCTGGTTGTGATGTTTGATAATTAGTTTAACTAATTGAACCAATATATAAAAGAATGATAAATTTAACTAATATTGAATTGAACTGAAAATTGATCAAAATTAAAAGTTAAGTGGGTTAATTTAACGACTTTTAGCTTTGTTCCTTTTCGAGGAAGAAAATATTTTAAGTGGGGGAGATTGTAACAACCTGCAAATTCTGAACCAATTTAAATTTTTTATTTTAGAAATTTTAATGGAATTTTAATAGTTAAAATAATTTATTTTAAATAATAATGACTAAAAATCCGAGTTAGAACGAAAATTTTATTTTAATTATAAAAGGAGTTAGAAATAGAGCGGTAGTTTGGAAAGTCAAACTTGAACTTTGAACGAATGTACAGGATGCAAAATAAACCGGATTTTAGTGAAACCAAAAATATTAGAATCTATTTTAAAATATCATTCCAACGAATCTGAAAAATCGAAATTTCATAGCGGGAATCATAAGTTATGCCCAGTTTGAAATTTAGAATAGTCGTTGTAGAATATATATATAAATAAATATATATATATATTAAAAAGAGCCTTTTTCCAAACGACCTTCGTTTTCGACGAAACCACTTTTATGGGAACCGGAATGTCAAATTATTTCTAGGTTTCAATTTTCAGAATTTTTCGAATTAATATGTGAGCATGGCAGAAGAAATTGTGTTTTGTTCATTTCCATCAAATTTAATCGACCACAAAATGGTCATTTTTCAAACAGTCTCATAATTCGACGAAATTAGTTTTGTTAGGACCGTATCGTTAAAATAAAGCCAGAAATAATTTTTTTGGATTTTTCTGAGTTCGTATGTGGCCCCGGTGAATTTAAATGTAAGATTGAATTAATTGAATAAATGATTTATATTTTAAATTAAAGAAAAGTGGGTCAAGACAATCAAACGGGCGAATGAAACCTATTCCATTGTGTCCGGGACGGGGTTAATTAGCAAGGGGCGTCGCTCATTGAGTTTGGTTTGGAGTTCGTAGCGTTAAACTGGTATTGTTTGAATAAAAAAGGAAATAAATAAATAAATATAAAATAAGAAATACGCTTATAAATACTGTCCGTATAAGCCCTAATACGTATTCTCTTCAGCCGCCGTATGTTCGAAATCCATGGTCGTTCTTCTTCGAAACTTCCTCCTCCAATTTCTCCCCATCCACTCACTTTCAGACCTTGCTCCCGTTAAGGTTTTTAAAGATCTTCTCTTCCTCTTTCCATCCGTACCAGCATCGCCCTCCGATGTGCCCCGTAGCTCGAGAATTGAGCCCTCAAACCCGCGCCGCCTCGAGCCTTGCCGCGCCGCCGTACCTGCACCGAGCTCCACCCCTTTCACCGGCGTGGGAGCGCCTCCCCTAGCCCCTCCTCGCGACACCCTCTGATCGGCCCCTCGTGCTTCCAATCTCCTGCAAAACTGAACCCTAGATTTGAACGAACTATACAGACGTTGGCTGTGTTATCAGATAGGAGGAAGAAGGGTGAACTCTAATTAATTTAAAATATTATTTACACAAAATCAATCATATCTTACTCATATGAATTCAGAATCAGATGATTTCTGAAGCATTGGAACCGTCTTGACCAGATCAACGTGATGAAACTGACAAGAGATAAAACCGAGCACTTTGAAAATTCAGCCAAATTTGAACACGAACGATTTCTGAAAACCGATCGATATGAGATTTCTATTTTTAAAATTATATTTTATTTCTTGTTGTTTAAATCTCATGTGTACGTATTTGTTTAATCGAATCTGCAATTGTTGTACTTAAAATTGTATTGGTTCTTGATGGTGACTGTTTGTACTATTCGTGTGTGATAGATCTGGTTTTGTAAAACCAGAATTCCCCTTTTAATTTAATCTAAGTTGTAGATCTGAATTCTATTCTGAATCCATGTATGAAGAATATTCGTTATGTTTGTAAACATTAAAAGATTGTAATTTTGTTTGTTTTTAAAATAAAAGCTTTCATTTTGTTGGTTTTAAATAAAAATAAATCACTTGCGTTTATGAATGAAGAGAAATCACTTGTGTTTTTGAATGAAAATAAATCACTTGTGTTTATGAATGAAAAGAAGTCACTTTTGTGGGTAAATGAATATAATTCACTTTTGTTTGTAAATAAAAATATTTACTTTTGTTTATAAAAGAAAGGAAAAAAATATATCATTTTGTTTTTGTTTAAATGAATATAATTCACTTTTGTTTGTAAATAAAAGTATTTACTTTTGTTTATAAAAGAAAGAAAAAAATATCATTTTGTCTTTGTTTTGAAAATGTAAAAAGATATCATTTTGTCTTTGTTTTGAAAATGTAAAAAAAAAAGATATCATTTTTTTTTTGGAAAGAGAAGAATGATTTTCACTATCATTTTGTTAAGAATGAAAATATCCATGGATTTTGTTGAATGAAATTGACATTATTTTGCACCGTCATGTGTTAATAATGGGATGAATATTTTCACCGTCATGTTTGTTATAAAAGAAAGAAAACATTTTTAATGTGAATAAGATTAAAGAAATGAAAGTTACATTTTTAATGTAATTAGATTTAAAAGTAAAAATTACATTTTTCATGTACTTGAATAAAAGTAAAAGATTACATTTGTATGTAATGTTGTTTACAATAAAAAGAATTTAAATAAATAAAGATGGTTCTTTTATTTGCATTCTTTTATGCAAATATACATAGAAATATAAAATGTACTTTTATTTGCATTCTTTTATGCAAATATACATAGAAATAGAAAATTGCTCTTTTATTTGCATTCTTTTATGCAAATATATATTGAAATATAATTTTTTTTATTTGCATTCGCTAACACAAATATAACATAGAATTAAAAATTCACTTTTTATTTGCATTCCACAATGCAAATAAAACATTGAAATTAAGAGTTCACCTTTTGTTTTGCATCCTTTAATGCAAATGAACATCGAAATTAAAACTTATTCTTTTATTTACATCCACCAATGTAAATAAACATGAAAAGTAAAATTTGTTCTTTATTTTGCATTTCACAAATGCAAACATACATGAAAATTAAAACTTGTTCTTTTATTTACATTTACTAATGTAAATAAACTTGAAAATAAAATTTGTTCTTTTTATTTGCATTCACTAATGCAAATATATATGTAAAAATAAAATTTATTCTTTTATTTGCATTTCACAAATGCAAATATACATGAAAAATAAAGTTTGTTCTTTTATTTGCATTCACTAATGCAAATATATATAGAAATGAAATTTGTTCTTTTATCTGCATTTACAAATACAAATATGCATTGAAAATAAAATTTGTTCTTTTTATTTGCATTCACTAATGCAAATATATATGTAAAAATAAAATTTGTTCTTTTATTTGCATTTCACAAATGCAAATATACATGAAAAATAAAGTTTGTTCTGTTATTTGCATTCACTAATGCAAATATATATAGAAATGAAATTTGTTCTTTTATCTGCATTCACAAATGCAAATATACATTGAAAATAAAATTTGTTCTTTTTATTTGCATTCACTAATGCAAATATATGTGTAAAAATAAAATTTGTTCTTTTATCTGCATTTCACAAATGCAAATATATATGTAAAAATAAAGTTTATTCTTTTATTTACATTCACCAATACAAACAAAACTAGAAATAAAAGTTACAGTTTTATTTGCATCCCTCGTTGCAAATAAAACTAGAAATAAAGAAAAATTACATTTTTATTTGCATTCCTTGCTGTAAAAAAAACATGTAATAAAAAGTTATATTTTTATTTGCATTCTTTGATGCAAATAAAACTTGGAAATTAAGAGTTACATTTTTATTTGCATTTCTTGATGCAAATAAAATATAAATTAAAAAGTTACAATTCTGTTTGTATCTTAGATGTGGATGAAACACAGTGTTAAAAAGATTACAGTTTTATTTGCATTTAGATACAAATAAAAACATAGTTTAAGAAGTTATATTTTTATTTACACTTTAGATGTAAATAAGAAAATAGAATTAAAAGTATCGTTTTTACTTTTAAACTAGAGTAAATAAAAGGATTAAGATAAAATGAATTGTAGTTGTAATTTTGATTAAAATAAATAAAATGATTTTATTTTCATTATAGATTAAAATAAAAAGATTAGAATTAAAATGGTATATTTTTAGTGTCATCTTGCCTTCAATAAAAAGAGTAAAAAAAGATAGAGATGGTTTATTTGTCCTTTTGTTGCAATAAAAAAAGATACATTTTTATCTTTTAAATAGAATGAGACAAAATTTATTTAATTTTGTCATTTTAAAAAGGTTGAAAACAAAATAATCACTTTTGTCTATTTATATTAGTTGAATCAAACATTCATTTTGTAGAATTATATTGGTTGAAACCTAAAAGGACATTTTTGTCAAATAAGAATTTAACACAAATAGTATTTTGATAAAAATAGAATTGTCGGCAAATGAAGGTATCACCCTTCTTATACATTTTGTTGAAATAGAATTTATATACAAATATAAAATTCATTTTTATTTGCAAACTTGCATTGGAAATTATATTCAATTATAAGAATCATATTATTGGTCAAAATATACATTAGAATGTATAAGTGTGGTAAGGTGACATCATTATATGTTATTTCATACGTTAAAATTTGTATGCAATTTAAATAAACATTTTTTTTAGCGGTTGGGTTATACATTGAATACATATACAATTGGTATTATTCCATTTATGTGTTCAAATTAAGAATAATTACATACAAATAAAGTATAATGAATGTATAATGTAAATTATCTCTTATTTGTCATCCACAATAATGTCATATAAATAAATTACATCCTATTATATATTAGAAATGCAAAAGAAATTATGTGAGTCAGATATATATTTTATTTCGACATTAGAAATAAAATATCATGTTTTGTCTATCATTATCAACATGTTGATAGTATTAAAATTGTTTAAATTAATTAACCAATTATTTATTTATATGTACTATTGTTGGCTGAAAACCCCAAATGGGTATTGGTATGATAATTAATATACACTGGTCCTTATATTTATTCATATGTCAATCGATAAATTGACAGGCTGCGATGAGCATTATTATTTCATTTAATGCTCACACAGTTGAGAACTTCACTTTGGATGTTGAATGGATGTTTTCATGATTATTTATTATTATTGTCATTTACATACGATGTATGAAATCCATATAACCAAGGTTTATGGTAAATGATTGAGTTTCTTTCCGATTCAGAATATCCTTTATATAAAGAATATTTTTTTAAACAAAGGATTTCTTTTAAATAAAGAATAAATCTTTAGACTAAGAATATTGGTATTTCAATTTATATTTATTTATTGGAAAATGATTTTGGGTTTATCGTGAACAATGTTTTAAATGACATTGATTCTTTAACCCAGTTAAAATTAAGATTTATGCCTTAAATTGGAATAATTGGAAAGTAGTGATTTTTGATATTAAAACTGAATTGGAATTTTAACAAATCTTTGAAAATAAGATTTAAGAATAAATTTAAAAGATTTTATATTTGATAAAATTAATGGGAACCTTTCCCTAATAATATGAATATTTTATTTAAAGAATATTCTAAATTGAAAAGGGCGTTGGATGTATCCTTATAACACTTGATTTTTAATTTTAAAAATTCGTGACTTATTTGGAATGACCGGGTTTGACCCATTCTGAATAATTACTACGATGATTAAAAGTCAAAGATGAAGACGGTGGTTGAAGACCGACGATCTTCATATTGGATGGATGAGGACTACTGATGCCTTTGATTGGAGTTGCTACCTTGAAAAGGTTCCAGTGGTAGTTGTCCGGACATAATGTTGATCGTTCGGATATGCAAGGTATAAGGTGCCTCTGGTTCTGTTCAGACCCAAAACCGACTTGTAAATGGATGTGTGTCTGACGTTGAATTTCGTTCTATGTAAATTGATTTCTATTAATATACAACCGTTGGTGGCAGAGAATTTATTCTCTTGCTTAACACCCTTAGAGGTTGTGTGTTGATAGTTATCTATCGCACGGTATGGGCTGTCACTGTGGCATGCCAAGATGCAGTTGATCAAAGCTTTTGTTGAAAAGCAGATCCTTGTGGATGATGATCAAAGCATAGCCTATTTAGGCATAGCTTTGTGTATTTCATTACCTCGCGAGCCTCACACCCCGGTATGAATCAAAAACGGATCAAGGGAACGCAGGGAGTGCACATGTTTCTTTCTAGCTAGAAGTGGTGTTCGGGTTTAACACGACCCGACATTTTACTTATGTGGTTGATGGATTTTGAGGCGCCTCGAATTTTTATTGGCCACAATGGCCAATTTATAGGTCCAATAGGATTGAGAAGCGTGTGTTCAGGCATAACTAATCCAACCCATTGCACTATTGGGGGACCGACCATGTAGGATTCAAGGGTTCACCAGCGTCTGAATCCTGAGACATTGCTAGAGTGTCTCGAATTGGTTAGGAGATCGTTCCTAGTCTTGACTCTTGATGGAAACCCAATTTCCAATACGACATCCTTCCTTTTTGATTGTATACCCATATATGGTGACATAGTAGGATGGGGTGTTATGCCATCTATGATTAATACATTATGATTGAAATGTTTTTAAAACATATATACACTAATAATAATATCAAATCCATTTTTATCATATCAAGATTTTTGACCATTATAAGGTAAAACTCTATCCTCCGGCTTGCGTTGCATTGTATGATGGGACCTGAGTCTTATAATGGTTTCATTTTTCTAAAAAGCATTGCGTTGTTTTAACGATTTACTTTATTTATGCACTGGCAATCCAATGGAGTAAACCCGTTCCGCGATAGCGGCGTGGTCCTATGATTAGCCTACTTATTAGATAAGTTAAGTAAAGATTTCTCACACCAGTCCCATGACTGACCCGTAGTTTGTTTCATTTTGCAAATTCAGGTGCCCTCTTTTCCACCCTGGCAGTCGAGTAGCTTATTTTTCAGATGTATTGAGCAGGATTCTGGATCGAAGCTTAGAGTTGTATCCAGAGCATTGATGGCCTTCCGCTATGTTAATTTAATTGTTCCGCTGCAATGTATTACATTTATTGTAATTTAATCTTCCGCTGTATTATTATATTCAATGTACTCTGATAGATTCTGTACTCTAATGTAAAATTATTATAATGTTTATAAAAGTCTGTTGTAATTTTTCTGATGTGTTGTATTCCCAGAGTTAACGTATTCGGGTTGTGAACGGTCTTGGTCGATCTAGCGATCGATCGGGTTGGGCAAAACCCGGGTAGTTACAATTCTCTTTGGAGTAATTGGATGAAAAACAATTATATCAAATGGAAATTTTTATGGTCTATGAATGTTGATAACATTGCTTCTTCAACATGGAAATCCATGATGAGACTACGCACTCACTCAAGATAGTTGTTCAATAAAAAGTTAGCTAAAGGTGAAGAAACTTTCTTATGGCATGAGCCTTGGATTAATTGCCAATGTCTGGTAGACCTTCTTGGCTTTGACAGGTTACATTTGATAGGTGATTCAATGGAAAAAGTAAGTGTAATCATAAGAGAAGGAATAATTGATCCACTTATTCATCCAGCTACTCGAGAATTGATTAATGAAATTAGCTCTATTTCAATTCACACCAATATGCAGTATGATAAATATGAATGGAGGGAAGGTGGATCCTTTTCATTTTCCAAAGCTTGGGAATTTGTTTGTTGAAATGAAGTAAAATGTTCAGCTTATTAAGTAATCAGGGATGGAAAAAAGAGAAAAAGAATGTCTTTTATTGCATACCTTGCTATCTTGGGCAGATTAAATACAAAAGACAGGATCTCTCATTTTGGTAATATTGCAAACACCTTATGTCCGATGTGTGAGCTACATCCAGAATCGATTGAACATCTGTTTTTTCAATGTGATTTCTCTTCTTTTATTTGGTTATCTCTAAAACAGAAGCTATCTTTTCCATTATCAATCGAACGTCAATTGATGGATGAAGCAAGAATGATTCATAATTCATTCAGAAGCAAAGATCAAATTAGGGATTTGGCTTGTGGAGCTTTCACTGCAGCTATCTATTTCATTTGGAAGGAAAGGAATGAAAGGGTTTTTCAAAAATCGAAAATCTTCTGCATTAAATAAATTGGGTCAGATTGATAAGTAAATTTGCTTTCTGGTTCGAAACAATGGAAGTAAAACTAAAAGAAATTTTAGGAATATGACACTATTGAATCGTTGGGGAATTTAGTTGATGGATATAGGATAGAAGATGAGCTTTGGAGCCAATTTTTAGTTTGAATTAATGTTTTTTGGGCCATGTATATGGACCGTGAGGGGGTCTCGTAGTTGTTTTTACTTTGTTGTAACTTGAAATTTTATACAAGCATTGTAACACAGAATTTATATGTACTCGTTTTCCCGGTAAGGTACCCATTTAGGTTAGGGGGATTACTGGTTTTGATGAGGCAAATAAAGGTGGTTTATTGGTATTAGCAATAAAGAGTACCAATTTTCAATATATATATATATATATGTGTGTGTGTGTGTGTGTGTGTGTGTGTGTGTGTGTGTTTGGTTGGTGAAAGGGCATTATTGAAATCGCTAATCAAAAGCCATGCATCTGTAATTGACTGGGATTGGTTGGTGATATTATTCCAAAGCATCTGCCATTCACTAAAACAATTACTTCCGTAAATCACAGAAAAAAAGAGAAAGTGCACCTACATTGTGAGCGTGCCAACTGATATGTTGAGAGGATGTGGTAAGAACTTGCATTGACCAAACTAATGAGTCCCATAGGAGAAGAATATGACCTGTAGATTACTAGGAATTATATGTTGTGTGTTGCTACTGATTAGAAAGCCTGCTACAAAACCTATTTAAATTAACAACATTCAACTTCGTTTCTGCTAAGCTAACCACAGTCGGCTTAAACTTAGTCAGAAGAGCGAGTACATCAGTCATACGAGTTTATGTACTCATTCCTCTGACATTCCACATGCTGAAAGTCATACAGTCGAGGAGGAACTCCTCAATTTTCTTTTAGGAGGAGTAGTTTTTGCCGCTTTCTTATCTTTGTGCATATATGCGATATTCTTCCATACAAATTGTGACACATCTATATTCTCTTTAGGAACCACAGTATCATTTATGGCATCTACTACATGTTGCAACTCAGACTGGTGAAGATCATCAGGTAGTTGCAGATCCAAGAAAGATAAGTCATCATCGCCTGGGGAAAGGTTTGTAGCCACATCCGGTTGTGGTGCTTTAGATGTGGAAGGCGGATCTTTATTCTTCCTAACCCACTTGGGATGTAGATTAACCTCATGAACTGAAGTTTTATGTACGAAAACATTACAATGAGTACACTTAAAAGGAATGTATTCATATTGTACGAAAACTTCATGTTTGACGCCATTAGGAAATAAAACCGGAATTTTAGTCTTCAGACCTGAATTAATATTTATTGCAATCTGAACTCGAGCATACTTTGTGTATTTCTTTGCCGCGGTATTATCATCTATACACAGGGGAGTTCCTATATAACTAAAATAATCTGCATAGCATCCAGTGTCCACATTTCCATTTTTAAATTGTGAAGGCACACCCAGATTTGAACTTTAGACATAGAGAACTTGCTGTAATCATATTCAGGAGCCAAATATCAATCAACAACAATTTGTCGAAGTAAGAATAGGTTTTACATTCAATGATTTTGATGAAATTGTCCTTCAAATCAAACTGAACTGCAAATTGATAATTGGAGGACATATGAATGCGGAAATCACCCGTTGGTTTCCAGACACGTGAGATGTAATCTTTGAGTCTAGCGAAGGATAACTTGACTTCAACTGGATATAATACAATTGTATTTGTCCAAGTATGCTTTGATTTCTTGATAACTTCTGTAGGGAGAACAAAGAACTCTCATTGCAGTTGCACAAATTTCATCGTACATTCCATGGGAGTTGTGCGAACTGCATCAGCATACGTGCGGTTGGAAGAGGGATGGCCAGTGGACGACGTTTCGGTTAATGACGATGTTGGATCAGGCAGTTCTTGAGATGGGTATGGTGGGAAGTTACTTGTAGTTACCGCCATGGTTTTCAAAAGTAATTAAAAGGTGGCCTACCCATCCCTTTTCAACATATCAGAGCATTCCAAAAGTGTTTGCTGTAATCAGGTCTTTTGGAGGTTCAACCAATTGGATTTAGTTTTACTTAGCGTAGGAAGGGACTAACAACACATATTGATAAAATTTTAGCAAACCGATCTTTCCTTCGCAAATTTATGAATCTTAAAGCCTTATCTCTATCCCAAATGATGAGCGATCATAACCCACTAGTTTTAGATCTTAATCCCACTGCTGCGCGGAAAGGTTATCCTTTCAAATACTGCAACGATTGGCATCTTCTGGATGGTTATGACTATTGTATTTACATGGGATTATCTGTGACTACGTGGGGCTTTCCTAGCTATCTGTTCTTGTTGAAGTTGGCAGCATGTAAATAGGAGCTTAAACAATGGAACAAACAGAGGGTTAAACATTCTGATACTTTGTCCCAATTGGAAGACAATTTTAAACATTGGAGATAGCAGTAGATAAAGACCCATCTGATTTGCACTTATATGAATTAATGCTTGAAGCCTAACAACAATTGCACCTATAGCAAAAAATTAATTTCTAGGGAATGAAACATAAAGCAAAAGTTGACTGGCTTCAAGAGGGTGACACAAAGTTTAATTTTTTTTTGTTCAAAGATGACTTCGAGGCAATTTCGTAATAATATCAGGACTTTTATAACAGATGATGGTGAGCTACTGCATAAAGACTATGAAATAGAGAAACTGAAACACCCCACCTCCGTTAAGGTCACTCACAAAGGGAATGCCTTAACTTTGGCGGAGGGTTATAGGTACAAGACACAGAAAAATTTACAAGACAGATAAATAAATGCAGCGAAATTCAAATTATTTATTACATGCGTGGTTCAATAAAAAAGCATTACATCAAATTGTCTCAAAACATCTTCCAAAACATTACAACAAAATTTCTGTCTTGATTATTTAATAAAGAAGCATAAATCATAAATAAAATTGCATAAATCCCCAAGGATAATGTCCAAGAGCCATAGCCAAGTTTGAGAGAGAGTCCAAATCATACATCTACTTTATTGAAGTTTGCAAAGAGTCTGACTAAGCTGCAGTATTCCCTCCCTATAGACCGGGGGAGGGGGAGGGGAACGGAAGAAAAGATGACGAAAGAAAACGGTTCAGACAATAAGTATGGTAAGTTCAGTGATTACTAGTATTTAAACAAGGAAAGGGGATCATGACAGTAATAACAGAACATAGGACAATACCCTAATATAAGATAAGAGGAACATGTGATCGCACCCATTACTATAGTCTCTACACCTACTTAACCATTGGTTCAACCAACCCTACGTGTTCATAACAAACGATCCCCTTAATGATCGGCTCCTATTCGCATGCATTCATATCCTGTGTCATTCGGCCCTGCTTGACTGTAGATACCTGTGTTGGTCCCACCAAGGGGTGTATCAGTCCCTCTGGTGGCAACTCGACATGATTCAAGATGCACAGTGTATACTACTGATGCCCAGTGCCTGATTTTTCCACTCCGGAGTACGTGCACGCCCATACTCCGTCGGAACCTACACTGGCCCACCAACCGAAGACGTTTTGACTGCTTATACTCAGCCCAGTAATCATTCCCCACCCTGCCTAGTTTCAGGGTACCATGATACATCTATATGGGTTACTGCTGAAATGGGTCTCCTTTACTAGGGTTTTCTAATCAACATGTTTATTTGGTTAAGTGTCCAAGTTTACCTAACCCCACCCATTCGTTTAGTTAACAAGTTGAATCGGTTAAGTGTTTCCTTAATTGACTTAACCCTACCAATCATGACTTAGCTTTAATTTATTAAAGCATCAACCACTCACATTAGACAGGTCTTATTGTGGTCACTGGATGTGTCGGTCGGTTCCGGGCAGGTTTACACCACAACTAAGTCTAACCTCGGGTTCTTTTTGGGCTTGATGCACTAACCACCCACATTAGACAGGTCTTGTTGTGGTCACTGGATATGCCGGTCGGTTCCGGGCAGATTTACACCACAACTCAGTCTAACCTCGGGTTAGGGATATTCATCTTTTTCTAAATTCACATTTTTCTATATATGTCTAATTTCTTTATGTAAATTTAATTTAATTTAATCATTCCCTAATTATCCTTTGATTATGTTCACCATAAATGGTATATCCAATATACCATTTTATGAACAAATCTATGCCATGAATTTTCATATTTTCCCATCGCTACCCCCGTGGAATGTACGCATGAATCACATACAATGTTGGTCTAGTAAATTAGCCCAAACCCATAAACAAAAAGGGTAATAAATAAGGGACATGAAATAAACATAAAATAACATACATTTCAACTTGTCATGTGTAACCTGGCATAGAAGTATCATTTTAATTAAATGGGTAAAGGTGAACTTGTGACTAAGTTGGGTCTAATTGTCATGTAAACTTGACAAAGGTCTAGCTTGGAGGTTTAACATATAATCACAGTTTCAACCCACAACTTAGCATATTAACTTATGTATGTCAAAACATAAGAAAGCTACTATAATCATTTTTAAATCGCAATTTAGCATATTAACTTATGTGTGTTAAACATAAGAGAACTATTATAAACATATTCGAATCACAACTTAACATGATAACTTATGTATGTGTTAAACATAAGAGGGTTGTTATAAACATATTCGAATCACAACTTAGCATGATACTTATGTGTTAAAACATAAGAGGACTACAATTTCAAATTTTACAACATAATTAGATTCAACCTAACATGAATATACATGAGTGTTGATCTAACATATGAACATGTATTTTAGATCATAAACCTGCAAATAACCACCAATTTATAACATGACATGTTTCACCATTTAATTGGCAAAATAAATCTATTACCCAATCATAATAGATTCCAATAACATACAACATGTTCATCACCACAAGCATATAGATATGATTAATATACAACATGTTCATCACCACAAGCATATAGACATGATTAATTACAACGATACTTTAAGATAAATGAGGATCAAATCTTATACATAAGCATGATTCTATATCCAAATTACAACATGTCATGATTCATTTGAAAGAACGTTTAAATCTGCGTAATAACCAACTTACAAACTAAAAAGGAATTCTTGCATTCTGAAATCTGAATTCTGAAATTGGTAAGCTCGCCTTTGATGCAGATCGTTGAATTTGATAATCTTTTAATTTGATTTTTGATTCAGGTTCTTATCTTGTCTTTGAATTGGTGATGGCTACTTCAAGTTTTCTATTGACAGCATGATAGTTCTAGGATTATTTTTGTGTGATTTTTAGGTTTGAGTATTAGGTTGTTTGTATAGAATTTCAACTCAATTTGAGTTGTCGGATGATCCTAGGGTTAACCACAGCTATCCAGTCAAGATATGGTGAGACCTCAGCCCTAGTGACTCAGCACTGAGTCACAAAATCGTCACCTTTCAGATCTGCCCGAGGGGGGGGGCAGGTCGACCCCCAGGTTGACCCCCAAGTCGAACCCCAGGTTGACCCCCAAGTCGACCCCCAGGTTGACCCCCAAGTCGACCCCCAAGTTGACCTATAGGGGGGAGGCGACACTAGGGTCGACATAGGTCCTGGGCGGGAATTTTCCCTCCCAACCCGCTTCTGACTTCTGATTTGAATTTGAATTTGTTTTCGAGCTGTTTGAATTTATTTGAATTTCCTAGAAACTTCCGACAACCATAACTTCTTCATATGAAGACCAATTTACGCAAACTCGGACTCTATCTCAACCAGAATTTCGAGATGAACATAATGGCTTAACCCGTTTCCCTTAATTCTCAAATTTTAAATTAATTATTGTTTAAATCGTTACTATAATGTTAACAGAAAATATGAGGTGTTACAAAAATAGGCAATCGACTACTACCAGTCTTTTTTTAATGGTGACATGAATGCTAATTTTCCAGAATTCCAGTCTACATATACAGTTAATCTAGCAGGTTAGGAATTTCTAATGCAGACGATTACTATGCCTGATGTTCACAAGGCGGTGTTCTCAATCCACGATGATTCCAGTCCGGGGCCAGACGGTATGAATTCTAAGTTCTATAAATTGCATTGGGAGGTTGTTAAGCATGATCTGTTAGTTGCTATGATTGATATTTTTGATTCTGCTAAACTTCCTAAGAGGAGCAACCATACCTTCATTACTTTAATCCACAAAGTAGATAAGCCCACTAATATATCACACTATAGACCTATCTCATGTTGCGATGTTTATTATAAAATCTTTTCCAAGATCTTGTGCAACAGAATTAAACCCTTTCTAAGTCATCTTATAGCCGAAAACTAGTGTGCATTCATTCTTGGAAGAAATGTAGGTGATTGGCACATGAACTTTTGTGTGATTTTAAGAAGAATGGTGTTTCAAAATTTTGTGTCAAGGTTGATCTGCAGAAAGCATATAATATGGTAAATAGAGAGTTTATTTGCTACTTACTTTCTCGGATGGGCTTCCGAGTTCATTTTTTTAATGTAATTTCTCCATTTTATTTCAAGGGATCCCAAAAGGTAATATATATTTTAACCGAGGCATACGTCAGGGAGATCCACTATCACCATATTTATTTGCAGTGGCTATGCAATACTTTTCCTATCTAATGGATGAGGCATTTCATACAAATTCTTTTGTTCCAGTGTTTAATTTCGATCCTATTATCACTCACCTGGTGTACGCAGATGATCTAATGGTATTCGGAAAATCAAATGTTATGAATGCTAAAGCTCTATAGGTTATTTTCCAAAAACTTAACTCCTATGCAGGCTTACGAGTAAATGTTGATAAATAAAAATCTATTTTAGCTTGTCAAGTTGATTTACTATCCAGATCAAAGAAATACTGTCTTTTGACATTGGTTATTTGCCTATCAAGTACTTAGGTGTTCCCCTATCCTCAACTTATCTCCACTACTCAGAATGTAATTCTTTAATTCATAAAGTTCAGAGTGTAATCGAGAGATGGCAAGCGAAAATGCTAAGCTTAGTGGGAAGGGATAAACTAATTCATTCTGTTATAACTCCCATCATTCTTTACTGGATTTTTGTATACCAGATTCTGGAATATACCTTAGACAAGCTACAAACCATTTGTTCGGATTTCTTTTGGGGGGACTCAAAGCATAAAGTAGCCTGGCATATGTTGTGTAAGCCGAAAATGGAAGGGGGGATTGGTCTCAGGTTAATATCTGATCTTAAAAAGGCTTCTGCTGTGAAACTTTTATGGAATTATCTATCTTATAAAAATCTTTGGAGAAGATGGCTATATAGAAGATACTGCTATAACAAAGAATTCTGGAGTATGCCTAAAGATAATAATGCTTCTTCAACGTGGAAAGCTTTATTGAAATTAAGAACATCATCCTCACAATTATTTAATAAAGTTATAGCGAACGGCTGGAGTACCTCGCTGTGATTTGAGTCATGGCTCAACTGTAAGTGCCTTGTCGATATTTTGGGATCCATATTTTCCAGGCTGTGGGTCATCGGCTTGATTCCATGAGCATGATCATTCGTCACGGTTGACTAGAGCCTGTGTTACATCCTGCCACAAGGGAAGTTGCATCAGAAGTTCCCGCCATTTCTATTTTCCTTGCTAAACATAAAGATAAATATGAGTGGTATGACGGAGGTGAGCTTTCTTTTAATACAGCATGGAATGACAGTCACAATAGAGGAGAGGTGAAATCAATCTAAAAAGTTATTTGGCACCCCAAGAATAGTAAGAGAATGGCATTTGTATCATATCTCGTGTCATTGGATCAATTAAGTACTAAGTCCAGACTCCATCGTTATGGAATTCTTTCAAACATATTGTGTTCATTTTGCAATCAATATGAAGAAACAACAGATCATCTTTTTTTCCAGTGCAGCTATTCTGCGTTTATATGGGGAACTTTAAAGATGAAATTAAATTCACACCATGCTATTTTATCTACCTATGAGGATGAAGCTAATTTACTTTTATCCACTTTCAGGCTGAAAGACCAGATTCGTGACATTGCATTTGGCGCTTTCACTACATATTTTCTTTGGCATGAGAGGAATGCCATAGTTGTAACAACCCGAATCTTAATAATGTGTTAAAACCATAAATCAAGGCAGAATTAAATTTTAAAATAAGAATCAGGGGAAATGTGTGTGTTCGTCTCGAAATTCTGCTTGGAAACGAGTCCGAGTTTGCGAGAATCAGAGTCTGTATGAGGGAGATATGACCCTCCGAAGTTTCAGGAATTTTCAGAATCAAAAACAGCTCGAAATTCGAATTCAAAATTCGAACTCAAACCCCAGAACAGGCTGGGCGGGAAAATTCCCGCCCATGGACCAGGTCGACCTGGGGGTCGACCATAGTGTTGACCTCCTAGGGACCAGGTCGACCATAGTGTCGACCTGGGGGTCGATCATAATGTCGACCTGGGGGTCGACCTGCTTCCCGAACCCATTTTCTGAACTTGATGCATTCTGATGTATTTGACCTCATTTTCTGTCCAGATTCGACTGCCTAATCCTATATAAATAGCCTCATAGCCTCATTTTCTTTACACCATTCTTCTTTAACCTTATACTGCACAAACTCTTGATGAACATGGCTTCTTCTTCTTCCTCTAAATTAAATTAAGATAAATTAAATTAAAATAAATCGCGAAGACTATTTCTTGAAGACTACGTCTAGGAATTGCATATTTGGGGATTTGCTTCTACAATCAAATCAAGATTCAACGATTCAACAATTCGACGACTAGTTTATAGATTCAACTTCTGCATCTCAATTTCGTAGACCACGTTCTGTAAGATCCAGTTACTTTTAGGTAAAAACTATAAACTTAATATGGGCATGTTATAAATTGGAATTGATGTATGTATGATTCGTATCCATTCTTGTTTTCTTCTTGGATCCTGATTATTGGGAATATTGCCTATGACGTTGGAACTATTGTTATGGCATGAGACTATGCCTATGCCTATGACTATGAACATGAGACTATGCCTATGCCTATGCCTATGACTATGAACATGAGACTATGCATATGCCTATGACTATGAACATAAGAGTATGCCTACGCCTATGACTGTGAACATAAGACTGTTACCTATGACAACGATAAGAACAATTATGACTAATCACCTATGATTCATGACCATGAGGTTATTGCCTAGGATTATGACCATGAAATTGGATCTAAGCTTGACTTTCTTTATTTATCCTTGGATCTTGATTTTGGGGATTTTTCTATTTAACTTAGACCTATCCATATTCTTGAAACTAGATTATTATTCAAACCTTTTCATGTTCATAATATTATCAGATCTATATGCCTGCGATATTTTAGTCAATTTAGTTATGTCATACCTTGGAATTAAATTAATAATAGAACAATGTCTATTATGTTATATGTATGATATTGATCTATGTCTGTGGTTTTATTTTATCATCATGTTGAATTGAGAATTAATGAATAAGTCTATGTATATGAACATGGAATATAACCTGTTATGACAAGTTGTGTAGTTTATCATGTTATGCAAGTTTTAGATTATAAAATCATATCACATGTGTGACCAAATGTTAGATCCACATGTTTATGTGTATGTGTTAAACCTATGTCATATTTCAGGTTCACACTTATTCAAATGTTCGTGATTGATTTGCAAGTTCACATATATATAAGTTGATTTAGTCTATGTTGCAAATTCACATACATGTATGTTGAATTAGTCCACGTTGCAAGTTCGTGCCTATGATATTCATGTTGATTACTTTGCAATTACACACCTATGGTGTTCATATTGACTATGCCGAGAATGCCAAGTTTACACCTATGTCATGTTATGTTAATGAATTTCTTTATGTAAATTTTTTGTATGTTAAATAAGGCTAAGTTTTTGCCTAATATTATATGTCAAAAATCATGCAGACGGAAAATTAAGCTAAGATTGTTAGCCAAATATTTAGACGGGGTAACGTAGGGAAAAATTGGTAATTATAGGATAATTGGAATGAACCTTATCCTTGAAAGTTGACACGAACTTGACATGAATCTTGGATATGGGCATGACACTATAATGAACTTGAAAATGGCCAACTCGAGGTTGGGTTGAGTTTGTAGTGTAATCCTGCCCGGAACCGCCCGGCAAATCCCGTTACTGCAAATAATAGGATCCAAGGTGGGTAGTTGGTCATATCGCGCTTGAAACCCGAGGTCAGACTGAGTTGTGGTGTAAATCTGCCCGGAATCGCCCGGCATATCCAGTGACCACAACAACCGGTCTGATGTGAGAGGTTGGGGTGCATTAATGAATTGATGCCACATGATAGGGTTAAGTCATGAACATGAAAGACAACACTTAACCAACTTGAAACATGATTGGTAGGGTTAGGTCATGAACTTGAACGACAACACCTAACCAACTTGACACGTGAATTGTAGGGCTAAGTCACGAACTTAAAAGACAACACTTAGCCAATTTGACATGCTAGACTGATAAGGGGTTAAGTCTCAAATTTAATTGACAACACTTAACCTATTGGACGGAAACCCTAGTTACGCGGTCCATTTCAGCAGTAACCCACTAGATGTATCACGGTATCCTGGAACTAGGCAGGGTGGGGCACAATTACTGGGCTGATTGTAAGCGGCCAGAATGACGACAGTGTTGGTGTGCCAGTGTAGGTTCAGGTGGGCTATGGTCGTGCACGTGGCCCGGAGTTGAAAAAGTAGGCATTGGGCATCGGTAGGATTATCTGTGCATGCTTGATTCGTGTCGGTGGTTGGTACCATAGGGCTTGATACACCCTATGGTGGACCTAGCACAAGTGACTACATTCGTGATAGGGCCGTATGACACAGACACACGACGAGCTAGAACTTGTAGGGAGCCGATCAATTAGTGGATCGTTTCGTTGGACCTAGAAATGGGTCATTTCATGATATTGGGCCAAGGGATTATTTCATGATTTATATAAGACATGGGTTTGGGATTCTAGTACAGTTGATGCAGCGAACCATGAATATGTGATGCTATACTTGATTTATTTGGTTATCTTAGTCTATCTTGCCCATCTTGATGGCATCCTTATGTTTACTTTCAGTTTATACATGTCATGTTACCTTTACCTGTTTTTATGCTGAAATTCACTAGGACTTACCAGTCTTTATGACTGGCCCGTTTTCTTTTGCCTCTTTTTCTTTCGTTTCCCCCTAGGTTCTCAGGGAGGAAACTCTAGAACTTAGCTTGGATTTCGCCTACTTTTGGTTCATTTCATGTACGGTTTGATCTTGAGCTATGCTATGGCTGCATTTCTGCTACCTTTGGGGAATTAAGCTACTTTTGTTGTTTTAAGTTTATGCTTCTTTGTTTATGCAAGACAAAATTTGTTGTAATGTAAAATAATAATTTTGGCTATTTGGTACTTTGATGAAAGTAATGAAGTTTATCTTTTGATTCTTCCGCTGTTTCATTTATGTTCTGTCTTGTAATGATTCTTTGATTGTTTACCTTGATAACGATCCTCCAAAACTAGTGCATTCCCTTTGTGAGTGACCCTAGCAGAGGTGGGGTGTTACATTTGGTATCAGAACAGAAGGTTACCAGACTAGGCAAAAGCTTTTAAAAAACCTTCTAAAACTATTTTCAAAACCGTTTACAAAGAAGCATTTTTCAAGAAAAGTCTTGTTTTATTTAAAGGCTATTCCCCAAAAGCCATCAGCACTATCCTTTGTTTCCTCGTTTGAATCTCTTCTTTTTCATTTCAGCATGTCTGGGAATCTTAACTTTCCAGAGGGCGTGCCAATACCTGGCTGGTTCAGGAGGTACTTAGAGGCTAGAGCCAACGATGCAGTCCCAGCAGATATTCCTCCTCCAGCTGCAACGATTCCTCCTCCTCCACCCCCTCCTCGTGCAATTGGTTTCTCAAAGATCTGTAACGATTTTAGAGCCATGGGTGGAAAGGATTTCAAGGGAACTGAATCATTCGTAGAAGGGAGGAACTGGCTCAAAGAAACTGAGGATCTGTTCATTATCTTCGAGGTGGACGATAGGAAGAAGATACAGTTGGAGGAATGGTTGTTGAAAGACGAAGCTTCCTATTGGTGGGAAGTCACTAACGCCGAGAGTCCGGTTGAAACATGGATGGATTTCAGAGTAAGGTTTGAGATGAAATTCCTCTCGCAAGCTGAACGAAGTCTACAGCTGGAAAAGTTCTTAACTCTTAAGCAAGGAAGTATGACTGTCAAGGAGTACGTTAATCAATTCAATCAGCTGGCCCGATTTGGAATGGACTTAGTGAATACCCCTCATAAGAAGGATCTCCGTTTTGTCAAGGGATTAAATGAGCCGCTTCATAGCTTGGCTATGACCCACGTACCTATGGGGGCTACTTACGAAAAGCTAGTAGACATGGCGCTCTTAAATGAAGAAGACAAGAGTGGCAAGAAGGAGGTCAAGGCGAATGAGCCTCCAAACAAGAAGGTAGACTCCGAGAAAGGAGGCAAGAACAAGAACAACAACAACAAGAATGATAACTAGACACGCGAGAAAAGAAAATGCCACTTCTGTGGTATTGAGGGGCATATAGTCCAGGATATTAGAAAGAAGAAGATGAAGATGGGAGCATGCTTTCAGTGTGGTGATACTGGACATATCAGCAAGAACTGCCCTAAGAAGCAAGGGCAAGCCCCGCAAGCAGGACCTTCTGGGGGTACATCTTTAACTTCTTCTCCTTGATGCTTTGTTTTATCTTGCTTATCTTCTCAATCATATCTTGAGAACCTTAGGTAGAACCCTTTTGGATGTAAACATGTGATTGAAACATGTTATGGTTGATGTTTGCTAATTTTTGCATGTGGTCGCAAGTGGTTGCTCGTGGTTGCATAACACACATTAGGCACTAGATCGGCTCAGACACATTTTCATATTGCATATGCATGAGTGTTTATACTTGTTTATGGATGAAATTGAATGTGTTATCATATGGATGGATGTTTGCGCACACATATAGTGTTTATGTGATTAGGACTATTTGCATACATGTTGGACTCATTGCAGTAAACATATTTTGCATTAAGAAGATCAATCAGGCCTGATCATCTGCATTAGATAAGGAACATAAACACACACTTTCTGCATATGTTCATATAGCATTAGAAACCTTTTAAGGACAATGGTTGCTTGTGGATGATGATTGATTAGATGGTTGATTGGATGATAGGATGCATTCTTCTTAACTTGAAGATTTCAGGGATGAAATCCTGAGGGGAGAATGTAACAACCCGAATCTTAATAATGTGTTAAAACCATAAATCAAGGCAGAATTAAATTTTAAATTAAGAATCAGGGGAAACGGGTTGCGCCATTGTGTTCGTCTCGAAATTCTGCTTGGAAACGAGTCTGAGTTTGCGAGAATCGGAGTGCGTATGAGGGAGATATGACCCACCAAAGTTCAGGAATTTTCAGAATCAAAAGCAGCTCGAAATTCGAATTTGAAATTCGAATTCAAACCCCAGAATAGGCTGGGCGGGAAAATTCCCGCCCATGGACCAGGTTGACCTGGGGGTCGACCATAGTGTCGACCTCCCAGGGACCAGGTCGACCATAGTGTCGACCTGGGGGTCCACCTGACTCCCGAACCCATTTTCTGAACCTGATGCATTCTGATGTATTTGACCTCGTTTTCTGTCCAGATTCGTCTGCCTAATCCTATATAAATAGCCTCCTAGCCTCATTTTCTTTACACCGTTCTTCTTTAACCTTATGCTGCACAAACTCTTGATGAACATGGCTTCTTCTTCTTCCTCTAAATTAAATTAAGATAAATTAAATTAAAATAAATCGCGAAGACTATTTCTTGAAGACTACGGCTAGGAATTGCATATTTGGGGATTTGCTTCTACAATCAAATCAAGATTCAACGATTCAACAATTCGACGACTAGTTTATAGATTTGACTTCTGCATCTCAATTTCGTAGACCACGATCTGTAAGTCCCAGTTACTTTTAGATAAAAACTATAAACTTAATATGGGCATGTTATAAATTGGAATTGATGTATGTATGATTCGTATCCATTCTTGTTTTCTTCCTGGATCCTGATTATTGAGAATATTTCCTATGACGTTGGAACTATTGTTATGGCATGAGACTATGCCTATGCCTATGACTATGAACATGAGACTATGACTATGCCTATGACTATGAACATAAGACTATGCCTATGCCTATGACTATGAACATAAGACTATGCCTATGCCTATGCCTATGACTATGAACATAAGACTGTTACCTATGACTATGACAAGAACAATTATGACTAATCACCTATGGTTCATGACCATGAGGTTATTGCCTAGGATTATGACCATGAAATTGGATCTAAGCTTGAGATTCTTTATTTATCCTTGGATCTTGATTTTGGGTATTTTTCTATTTAACTTAGATCTATCCATATTCTTGAAACTAGATTATTATTCAAACCTTTTCATGTTCATAATATTATCAGATCTATATGCCTGCGATGTTTTAGTCAATTTAGTTATGTCATACCTTGGAATTAAATTAATAATAGAACGACGTCTATTATGTTATATATATGATATTGATCTATGTCTGTGGTTTTATTTTATCATCATGTTGAATTGAGAATTAATGAATAAGTCTATGTATATGAACATGGAATATTACTAGCTATGACAAGTTGTGTAGTTTATCATGTTATGCAAGTTTTAGGTTATAAAATCATATCACATATGTGACCAAATGTTAGATCTACATGTTTATGTGTATACGTTAAACCTATGTCATATTTCAAGTTCACACTTATTCAAATGTTCGTGATTGATTTTCAAGTTCACATGTATGTGAGTTGATTTAGTATATGTTGCAAATTCACATACATGTATGCTGAATTAGTCCACGTTGCAAGTTCGCGCCTATGATATTCATGTTGATTACTTTGCAAGTACACACCTATGGTGTTCATATTGACTATGCCGAGAATACCAAGTTTACACCTATGTCATGTTTATGTTAATGGATTTCTTTATGTAAATTTTGTGTACGTTAAATTAGGCTAAGTTTTTAGCCTAATATTATATGTCCAAAATCAGGCGGACGGAAAATTAGGCTAAGATTGTTAGCCTAGTATTTAGATGGGGTAACGTTTGGAAAAATTGGTAATTATAGGAGACTTGGTATGAACCTTATCCTTGAAACTTGACACGAACTTGACATGAATCTTGAATATGGACATGACACTAGGATGAACTTGAAAATGGCCAACTCGAAGTTGGGTTGAGTTTGCACTGTAATCCTGCCCGGAACCGCCTGGCAAATCCAGTTACTACAAACAGTAGGATCTATTGTGGGTAGTTGGTCATATCGCGCTTGAAACCCGAGGTCAGACTGATTTGTGGTGTAAATCTGCCCGGAACTGCTCGGCATATCCAGTGACCACAACAACAGGTCTGATGTGAGAGGTTGGGTTGCATTAATGAATTGATGCCACATGATAGGGTTAAGTCATGAACATGAAAGACAACACTTAACCAACTTGAAACATGATTGGTAGGGTTAGGTCATGAACTTGAACGACAATGCCTAACCAACTTGACATGTGAATTTTAGGGCTAAGTCACGAACTTAAAAGACAACATTTAGACAATTTGACATGCTAGACTGATAAGGGGTGAAGTCTCGAATTTAAATGACAACACTTAACCTATTGGACGGAAACCCTAGTTATGCGGTCCATTTCAGCAGTAACCCACTAGATGTATCACGGTACCCTGGAACTAGGCAGGGTGGGGCACGATTACTGGGCTGATTGTAAACGACCAGAACGACGGCTGTGTTGGTGCGCCAGTGTAGGTTCAGGCGGGCTATGGTCATGCACGTGGCCTGGAGTTGAAAAAGTAGGCATTGGGCATCAGTAGGATTATCTGTGCATGCTTGATTCGTGTCAGTGGTTGGCACCATAGGGCTTGATACACCCTATGGTGGACCTAGCACAGGTGACAACATTCGTGATAGGGCCATATGACACAGACACATGACGTGCTAGAACTTGTAGGGAGCTGATCGACTAGTGGATCGTTTCGTTGGACCTAGAAATGGGTCATTTCATGATATTGGGCCAAGGGATTATTTCATGATTTATATAAGACATGGGTTTGGGATTCTAGTACAGTTGATGCATCGAACCATGAATATGTGATGATATACTTGATTTATACTTGATTTATTAGGTTATCTTAGTCTATCTTGCCCATCTTGACAACATCCTTATGTTTACTTTCAGTTTATACATGTCATGTTACCTTTACTTGTTTTTATGCTGAAAATCACTAGGACTTACCAGTCTTTATGACTGACCCGTTTTCTTTTGCCTCTTTTTCTTTCGTTTCCCCCTAAGGTTCTCAGGGAGGAAACTCTAGCACTTAGCTTGGATTTCGCTTGCTTTCGGTTCAGCTCATGTACGGTTTGATCCTGAGCTATGCTATGGCTGCATTTCTGCTACCTTTGGGGAATTAAGCTACTTTTGTTGTTTTAAGTTTATGCTTCTTTTTTTATGCAAGACAGAATTTGTTGTATTGGAAAATAATAATTTTGGCTATTTGGTACTTTGATGAAAGTAATGAAATTTATCTTTTGATTCTTCCGCTGTTTCATTTATGTTCCGTCTTGTAATGATTCTGTGATTGTTTACCTTGATAACGCTCCTCTAAAACTATTGCATTCCCTTTGTGAGTGACCCTAGCGGAGGTGGAGTGTTACAAGAGTCTTCCCAAATCACTCTACTCATTGCTCAATTAAACTTGTACATATTGAAAAGGAGATTAATTACCTCGTCCGAGACAATGGTAGTAGGACTGCAAGATCGGATATGAATTTCAGTTTGCTTCAGCGTTGGGGGATAGAACTAAATGACTCAGGGAAGCGGGAATCAGAAGAAGAGAAGCTTTGGTTGATAGGATGTGGGCCGTGAGCCTCTATGCTTGTTCATTACTCTATTTTCTTTAATTTCGAATATTTTTGTATGTACTCATTTGTAATATATTCTGCTGTACTGTTGATATGTGGAACTTATATGTACTCTTTTCCCTTGTAAAGTACCTAGTAGGGGGGTTGCAAGGTTTTAACGAGGCATATAAGGAAAGCATGTGATTGGTTTTCAATAAAGCGTACCAATATTCAAATATATATATATATATATGTGTGTGTGTGTGTGTGTGTGTGTGTGTGTGTTTGTGTGTATGTGTGTGTGTTTGGTCTATTTCCTTTTAAGAAACTTCATTTAAAATAATATATTTAAAAAAATCTATATTCAGTTATAAAATAAATTTCATAACTTCATTTCTATCGATTCACCTGACGGTAAATCAATCTTTATAAAACAGTTTGTATTTTGGTCATCTGCTATAAATTACTCAACCAATATTTCTCATTGGTTAATATCAAAATAAACATTGAATTTGGATTCAACAATCAATAATCGATAAATCATCCAATCATATCGATTAAACAGTTCATATAACGATCATATAAAAATAAACAATAATCAATTCAACTGATAGTGATTAACCAAAAATAATTAAAGCATTCATTTTAATTTAAAAACGTTTATATTTTCATAAACGTAACCAACAAGGTAAGTTACACCTATTGGAAATAATCGTTAAAAATAACGATGTCATTTCATTTAAATTAACCAACATTTAATTTAATTAATCGATATAATAATATTTAACAACATCCATACAATCAAATCAACCAACAATTAGCAACATGGTATATAAATAATAAACCCGACTTATAATAATTATAAGTGGGAGTTTTGAGTGAGTTTAACTCACCTTGGTTTGGTCTGTCGTCGATTTGGTTTGTTTTAATTAAATTAAACTTACGTTTAATTTAATTAAAATTTCTAACTACTACCGACTCCGTCCGTTCCAACTTCAAGTGTAGTGTTCCTTAATATGGTTCCAATGCATTTGGTTTGGTTCAATTCTGACACTGCATGAAGAGTTATAATTTAAATAAGTTAACGGTAAAATTATAATTACACTAATCTTTAATTAAATTAGTTTAACTAATTTAATAATGTATTATATAAATCTAGGCGGATTACCTTTCTCTCTTCTATCTAAAAAAAATGATTGACCTAGCATCTTCTTTGTAGCGTTCAAAGTCGAACAACTACTGCCTCAAACAGAACCAGCGGACTACCTTTCAATTCTTTTTTTCTTTTTCCATGGCCCATTTTTTAAAATTAAGTATAGTGGATCAATAGCGGACGCCCATATACCAGTCCACCCCCCCTTGCGTATATTCCCTTTCCCAGTTTCTAAAAAGGATATGCATGCCTGCATGTCTTTCACGGTGACCTTTCCCTCCCACTGCATTGTTTCCCCAACATATATAGCCTAACAAGTAAAGTTCCTTCAAGTATCCACGTAATCTCCCCCCTTCGCTTCCCTATCTGCTATACGAACTCATCTCGCCATGCAATGTTCCCATTCTCACGTTTTGTCCATTCTCTCTTTTTTCGTTGCAGCCCGGCCCAACATTCCCAAACTAATCTGCACCCCTATAGTAAACTGCTTCTTCACCATTTTCTTTTCTTGTTTCTTACCTTAAAGCTTTTCTTCTTTTCCTTGTTAAAAAAATAAACTCACGCTTCTAATTGCGAACCTGCACCGTTGAGACAAGCTCGCGCGCAATCCATACTGACTTGACCACCCATCAGTTCCGAAGTCCAAACCTCCATCACCACCTCCAAACAGCATGGATCTGCCGCCAACAAGGCTGCTACCTTCTGCTCGACCCACCCGGCTTCACCAGAAACTTCCCAATAGCGGAACTCATTGCTCTTCTTTCAGCATATACCTCTTTTCTTCCTTCGGCATATGAGCCTTCGCCTCACCTTCTAGGAAAACCAA
The DNA here is from genome assembly GCA_030737875.1 of Allium sativum. NCBI lineage: Eukaryota > Viridiplantae > Streptophyta > Magnoliopsida > Asparagales > Amaryllidaceae > Allium > Allium sativum. Next base: position 534,291,613 of record CM060922.1, read on the forward strand.
GGCTTCCTGTTCCACCGTGATCACCTCACCTGAACTGACCTGTCACACGCTGTATTTCGTTCACCTGCTGCACTTCTCCTTCAGTCCTATGGGGAACAAATTTGGCAATTCCAGCATTTGGGGTGTTTTTGCTTGCATGGAAAAGCTTGTGGTCTATCTTTTCTTAATTTATCTTTTTAATTTTTTTTCTAGAAATGGATTCGTTTTGTACTACTTGAAAGAGAAGGAGGGATACAATACTAGTAGGGGAAAGAACGTGGAGAGCATGTATACGTGCTTGTGAAGGAATCAGATACCTTGTACGTGAAGGTTAGGATGGGTGGCTTGCAAGTGAAGTAGTTTTGACTTTTATTTTCCTTAGGTTTGTATGTTTAGGTTAGGCAAGTTGTATAATCATTATTTTAGTTCAAGGTAGCTTCACCTCATTTTAATATATGTATACAGATTGTTTATATTTCATGCATAAATGTTCGTTCCAATAACTTTGCGTTAGAATAAGGTAGCTGTGCAAAAGAAAACATATAGCTGCGTGTTTTCATGTGCGTTCAACATCAGTCTCTTCTCGTTTTGTATTGTCATGTTTGTGGTTTCACTTAACTAGACCGTACATGGTTTCCTTTTCATTTACTAGTCGATGGAATTTTTGCATGTACCATACTGTGTCCTTAAAGTGGGTGTGTTCGTTCACATCCTAAGCTGTAGTAATGTTTGGAAAAAGGAACTAGGTAGGCAGAGAACATGGGTTAGAAACATATGGTTTACTTCAGCATTAAGTTATATTTTAGTTTATTATTGTTTATGGTAGAAGTTTCCAGTTTATTACGGTTAATTTAGTTTTTAAGACTATTTAACGTTGCACATCAAATATACGCACTGTCATACACAATCTCAAAAAATTACGAAAAAGCATGTTGTGGTATAATTTGACGTTACGGTCCTAATAAAACTAATTTCATTGAAAACGGTCTCCGTTTGTAAAAACGGCGCAATTTAGATCCCATTTTATCCATCGGTTCACTTTTAATTTCGTATACCGACAAAACAACTCCGTTTGGCTCGAAACTGGAAATCTATCCATAATTAATTATAGTATTCCAATAAAATTCATTTCATTAAAAATGGATGTTGTTTGGAAAATAATTATTCCTACGACTTATATAATAGCGTTAAAATATAATTAAATTACAAAACAATTAAATAATAATAAATTACTATTACCATATGTGTAATGGCCCAAATTTTTGTACCCTTTTGAGTCGACTAATAACACCACACGTCCAAGCCAAATTGCACAAAAATACGAATCATTAGTAGAAAGAAGTTAGAGGATGAGAAATAGAAAGAAAGAAATGTTAGAAGAGAAGAATCGAAGATCACAAACTTACAGCAGAACTAATAAAATATGTTATATAACAACATTTGAAATACAAATCTGTATTGTATATACATACTATCATTAGAGCACAACAGTTATTACTGGAACAGTTATAAACACTTGTTTCCAGATACGAACATAATACACAACGGAAAAATATGATAATCTATAACTAACAGTTGAAGCCTCCTACTTCAAACTCCTCCAAGTGAATCTGTAAAATCCAAACTACTTGACTGCCCGTACAAATTTGGGCACCCAAGAGTTTAGGGAAAACAAACAAAATAAACTATGGGTCAGTCATGGGACTGATGTGAGTAAACACCAACCATTTGTTTAACTTTCAAAATCCTTTCGAAAGAAATGATAATCGTAAGACCTATCCACACATAAACACGGATGGTTTTTACCTTACGAAATATTTTTGATATCAAATCCAGTGATATTACAATAGTGTCTAAATCAAATAAATAGAAATCTAGAGGAACGCTTGCATCTCACGCTCCATATATAATATTAAATAAAAAACCGCAGGGAACTTATTGGAGATTGGATTTCCAACATGACAAGGTATGGAACCACCTTCCGATATTGTATCTCTAAAGGAGAATACACTGGGTTCAACAAGGACATCTTGCAACATGGCCCATACAAGGCTGGCTACTATTTAACTTGAGTGTACCGAGCATATTATCACCAACGGTTGTGATAAGCAACCGTTACTAAAGGCATATAGCAGGGAATAGAATAAGAAGCAAATGAAATTTCTCTAGATTAGGTGATAATACCCCTAATGGGAATGAGCCATGTGGCCATGCCGCCTGCCCGATTTCTGTCATTTCCGGGGTGATAAAGCTTAAGCTCACTATTATCTTTCAGAACATCTGGTCATCTATTACTTTGAATGTCACATCGCCAGACATTCGTCCATATACATTGTCCTGGGACTGGAAAAACTGAAGGCACCATTCTATCAATCCATCTTGGGCACTTTCTACCCAGGATTAATAGAACTGCCCTTGCACTTAAATCCATCTTCAAATATCTCTATTCGAAATTTTATCTCTATTTTGGAAATAGATTCCATTTTTTAAATCCCAATTAACTTTTCCACATTCGAAATATTTTACAGTATCTAAAATACCAAGTTTCCAGGGCCAGGGTAATTTAAACACAACATATCCAATCACGGATTATATAACATATCATATATCATAATCAAATAAAAACAACAATATAAGTGTTGAGGAATCTAGTTGGATTTCTCCAACCTGTTTCCCTACATCCACAGATGTTAATCACATCAATAATATAATTTCACATCAATATGAAATATCATAGTAAACAGAACTAATAATCGATCAACGATATAACTGTATCAACCATTTCAACCGTTTTTATCAATCATTCATCCAAACAACCATCACACAGTATAAAATTGCTATAAATAAATTTAAAACTCGTTTATATAAAAATATAAACAAGTCAGAGTTAATGAGTTTACTCACCTAGTTTTACAGTTGATGGTTCTACTTTTGTTTCATTTAAAATAAAAAAAAAGCGTTTAATTTCATCTTGAAATTCCTGCGGCTCATTTTTCGGCCATGTCAGTTCCACATGTAGATCTCGTTGTTATGATTTTACCGTAACTGATGGTATTCAATCCTGTTAACACATGACCAATTTATAAACATTACAATATTAAGGTTGGTTTTAAAATAATTATAGTTAACTAAGTTTTCCTAATTATCTTATTAACATTTTAAATCACTACTTTAAAATTAAATCTGCTACTTATGTTATCACTCCGACATCACAAAAATAGCCCCATTTCTTCCGTCTGCCATTCACCATTGTTTTGACCTGGCCACCCTTAATGCGTTCTTTTCCATTCCCACTCATCGCGTTCATTTCCATCCCTACCCATCTTTACTCCTCACCATAAGCCCACAAATCATTAAAGTAGAATTATCAGATTTCATCACTCCATAATCCTTCATTTCGTCACCTAGTAAAATATATTTCTGCACATCTTCATTTCAATTTAAATATAATATTCCAACTCTTCCCCCGACAATTTTCGAAACTAACTACAGGAAACATAAGGACTTCGACTTCACCTTCTTCCTAACCACGCCACTTCTCTCCACCGCCTTTTTCCATACTCACATTCTTCTTCTTTTTCCTCCAGGTCACTAAATGTCATCACCACATGACACCACCTTTGTACTCACCAACCAACACACTACTCCCAGGTTCGAAACATAAAAGGACAAAGCACATACCTTTTCTCTTGAATCAAACAAGCCCAATATGAAACCCTAAATCAAAATATACCTAATTTTTCTCATGATTTTTTTTCAAACTTCCTTTCGAAACCAAATTCCTTCATTAATTGAAAATCTGCACTAACGATCACCACTACAGACTGAACAATGCACCTATTTCCCATCGATCATTGGGAGCTTCTGGAACCGCCGAGCCTTCCTCTGCTTCGGCCAGTCCAAGTCCTGACCCACCTCTTTCCTTTTACACCGCTAACTCCTCTCAAAAACGCTATAGCAATTAAGAAAATCTCAGGGGGTTTGCATACATATTATGTTTGGATTTATTATGGAACGCCTACTTTGAAATGAATTTTATATCTTGCGTTTTGTTTTCCCTCAGTGGGTGCTTACGGGCTTTTTTCCTTTTTCTTTTAAGCCATGAATAAGAGTTTGACTTTAGTTTTGTTTTTAGGCAAAAAGGAGGAAGAAGACGTTCCTATTATTTATAATATGAACAGCTTTCGCAACACGCATATAGGGTGTTTAGGCTATAGAATAGGTTTGCAATGGATAAGTTTTCATGTGTGTGCATTTATTTTGCTTTGCACGTGAGCTGATGGAAACTTCAAACTGGCCATGTGCGAGATTAAATGCGATAGGAAATATTAGGGGTCAGCTTGATTTTTAGGCTCGTGAAATCTTAATTTAGGCTGCAAGAAAAACTAAGCCATGTGCATTATCAGCTTGCACAGGAATACGCAAGTGGTTATCCGTGCAAGAACCCCAGGTTTAGCTATATTTGGACAATGAATTTTCATAAAATAGGATATGTTCAAGCACCACACAAACTTTAGCACCATAACGTAAATTACAATGTACAGAAAAAGAAAGATGATAAGGGGGGACTGGGAGGAGATTTTAGAAGGTCAAACTATAATACATAAAGTTCATGTTTGTTCAAGTAATTGTGAGGAATTGACAGACTTCTCTTAAAATATTAAAGCTTCATCCATGATAATAAGAGGTATGTAATCCTTTTAACACATTTATAGTTTGGTTAGTTGGACTTGCTCATGTTTAATATACAAAAACGAATCAGTAACTAAATAAAAACCCATTAAAATATTGTTTACTATTGTTTATAAAGGAATCCTTCAAAAAGAGAGGGCAGTTGAAAAGTATCACATGATGGCTGAAAATAATGTTGTTTGGAACTAACTACTTGAGATGAAAACAATCATTTGTGGTTTAAATTTATATGGTAGGTGTTATGTAGAATTCCGTTTATCAACCAACTGCTATAGACAAAAATAAGAATATCGTTATGTCGAGCAATGTGCTACGATCTCAAAAAATATAATTATATAAACAAGTCAACTTATATTGTGATATCTCAAAATGCTAATATAGGGTGTAAAATACTTCAAATAAAAATTTGCTTATTTTTCAAAATAAAAATTACAAAAAAATTCTATAAATTAAATTACATTTATGTCTCAAAAATATTGTCCAAATTCAAACCAATATTTAATTATATTAAATAAACTGTTATGGCCTGTACACGATTCCACAACGACTTTCTGAAAATTTGATTTGGACATAACTTACAATCTATAATACGAAATCCCAATTTTTCATTTCCATTAGAAAGATACAATTTAATAGATTCACATGTTTCTTGTTTCAAAGAAATCCAACTTATAATGAATCACGTTTATTCAATTCAAGTTGATAACGTAATATTACGAACTAACAAGACGTTACGGGCTTGTTTTAAATTAAATATTATACGTTTAAATATCATTTTATTAAATAAATTCATTATATATTTCCATTTATAATTCAAATAAAATATTTGAAACCTATTTAAATTTCAGAATTAAGTGGCTCAAAATCCGGTTCGTTACATTCCTTTCCCTTAAAACAATTTCGTCCTCGAAATTGTTAAGTAGTAAAAAATACTATAACTCTAACTCCTCATAATCTACTTAGTTGAAATCTTATATTCCATATCTTCATAACCCAGTTCTTACCCGGCCTTCGAATTCTCATACCAGTACTCAACCATTCATAATTCTTTCCAAATGATCTGTCCACCATTTTTGGACAATCCATATGCTCTTCTACATATCCAAACCCATTCCAATTGATTTTAAATCCATTTATCAATTTCATTATTCCACTTGAAATTTTATTAACCAATTCTGGTTTTCTTATTTCAATTACAATTAACACTCAATTTTAAATTATCAAAAGTTTCTTGAAAATTATCTTACTCTTTAAATTTTTGAAAAAATTCGCTAGCATCTCCTTTGCATGGCTCAATTGGTACAATCATAACTCGCCTTTCTGAGCTTTCTCCAATCCAAAAGGAAATCAAAAAGCCAAGTGGCTTGCCCCATAGGCTCATAAAACCATCAAACCAAGTAGTATTATAAACATGTACCTTTTTGTCGGGCATAATTCTATCTCTTGCATTTGCTTCCATTTAATATCTGCTCAACATACATAGATCCATTTCCACTTGGTTTCAAATCAACCCAACTTCTAGTTTTTAACTCTCTAATCAACTTTTGATTAGTTCATTTCCATTTTATCAATTCAAATCTGATTTCTGTTTAAGTCAATCCACTTTTATCACAATTCAATTTCAATTTACAACATCCAATATATATATATATATATATATATATATATTTAACTTGCTTATTCATAAGTTGAATTCATATTAATAATTCGAATCTCAACATTTCTCTTTATTTAATTTCATTCAGAATTATTTTTAATCCATTCCAATTTTATTTAACTTAGGTTAAATTTCAATTCATTTGATACATTTTTACCATTTCAATCTATTCAACATATACAAGTTAAATTTTATTTTCAGAATCCAAATTCCCGGGTTTTATTTCAAATTAGTATGAAATCATTTATATTTATATGCATGTATTTATAATCAACTTAATTCAAAACATTTAAACTTGTTAAACAGCTTTATTTTTCTCAAATAGTTTCCATTAATAAATCTATTATGGTAGCAATCTATCACTTAGAAACTTGGAAGTGAATATTGATAATGTCGCGATCCATTATCAGAATTATTTTCTCGTCACTGAAGTGATTTCAGTGCTTAATCACTTTCAAAATCTATTTAAATCCATTCTTATTCAAAAATACCTTTAAACTAATGTTATATTACTTTTAAAAATACTTCAAAAAATATTTCTAAACATTCGGAACTTAAATTCTCAAATTCTAGCCTGAATCCAGTTGTGATTCAGCTTATTTGTATATTCCATTCTTATACAAATTCAATTTGGTTTTATATAACCATTTCAATATTATAATCCAATTTGATTATAATAACAACCAACCAAATCAATAATTTTAGAAAATTATTCCTTTTATATTAAAAAAAAATTGGGCAAAATTAATTCATTTACCCATTTTTAAAACAATACTGTATCGAATTGTTTTGTTCGAAAGTTTAGAAACACCGATCGATAAAGTTGGACATCCTGTATCGACCAAAATTCATAAACCACTCAACAAACCAGTCAACACAATATAAAATAATTTTACATCAAATCTACAAATACACGCTCATATATACACTCAAACTAAATCTAGGGTGTTACTAACCCCATCTCTATTGAGTTACACCACAGAGCCAAGGTAATTACTCAACCTTAAACTCTGATACCAAATGTAATGGCCCAAATTTCCATACCCTTTTGAGTCAACTAATAATACCATATGTCCAACCTAGATTGCACAGAAATACGAACCATTACTAGAAAGAAGTTAGAGGATGAGAAATAGAAAGAAATGTTAGAATAGAAGAAATGAAGATCACAAACTTACAATGAAACGAATAAAATATATTATATAACATAACTTTTGAAATACAAATCTGTTTTGTATATACATACCATCATTAGACTACTACAAAAGTGGGCATATTCAACACTATTTTGTATGCGTAGATGAAAAGTGTGGCAAAAGTTATGCTTTCTTTGATCTTCTGCAACAGTATTCATATGTTGTTGCGTTAGACGTGAATGCATTGTTGCGGTTGGAATTCTTGTGCTATGACGAGCAACACCAGATCAAAGTGTAGCTTTACATAAATACAATCCAGATCAGCGATCCGTGTTACCAGCATAAATAAGGCCACAACCATAGATGCATATTTAATCCAGCGGTTAAAATCAATCCATGTTTCCTATCTAAACATTACCCTATCATCCAATCAAGGACAACTACCTCGTTGCATACTTCCGCTGAAATTTTGGCGTGCCATTTCCCCCTCACGAGAAACATCTAAAAATAATCTCATCGTTCATCTTCTCTCTCCTAAGTTCCCCCTTTTTTCCATTGACCAAATTGTAAACCTAAATTCACGTCAGCTTCCATTCGCACATCGCCATGTCGATTAACACTCACGAATCACAGATCGGAGGAAGGATCAACATCGAAAAATGTAAGAGACAGACGGTCCATTTGTTATTGCTACTGCACTAATTATGGGGAGTTCTTCCACCATATATTTGAAGAAGCAACAGACGGTCCATTTAAAGGAAGAAAATGCAGGTTAGGGGGAGTACTTCCACCTTAATCTATCCACAAGTAATTATGTACCTTAATTTATCCTTAATCTATCCATAAGCAATTATATATCAACATCCTTAATCTATTCATAAGTAATTATGTACCATAAGTAATTATGCAGGTTAGGAGCAATAGACGGTCCACCTTAATCTATCCATAAGTAATTATGTACTTGGATAGTTATGTTTGGGTTTGCAAATTACTTTTCAATGTAATTCAGTTGGTAGCGAGCATACTTAAATGATAAACCCGAAGTTAAATCTACCCAAAGTCAAACAAAGATACTATTAAAATGCTTGCGGTTACCAATCATCACCAGCATTCACAAACAGTCACTACCATTCACAAACATTCAAGCCATTCACAAACATTCAAGCCAACATTCATCACCAACAATCACAAACTTCCACAAACATTCAATCCAACAATCATAACAACATTCATCACAACACTCACAAACATTCACAAAGTTTCACAAATATTCACAAACTTTCAAGCCAACAATCATTACCAGCATTCATAACCAACATTCACAAACTTTCAATCCATTCACAAACATCACCAGTCATCACCAGCATTCATCACCAGCATTCACACCAATCATCACCGGCATCATCACCAGCATTCACTACCATTCACAAACTCCACCAGCGAGCATCAAAAGGCAGCATAAAGTATCGTAAAGCAATCATACATAAAACATAACTGAATATATATACATAATACATAAATAGTTTTCCACCAAGAGGCATGTTAATCTTCATCTTCAGAGTCAGTGTCCATGTCAGAGTCATTTCTATGTCAGAGTGACTGAAAGGGGATTACATGATCATTGATATATTCCAATTAGCACCTCATATAAATGATCCTAGTTTAAAGAAGAAATGATTACTTCTAGATAAGATAATCCACTTGTGATAATGTGTTGTTTTATGCTAATGTTGGTATAGCTACTTTCTAGTTGAATGTCGGTCATCCGGTTGTGTCTCATTATAAGGCTATTATAACCTTGTATGTATGTGAGTGTGTGCACATGTGATTGTGTCTCATTATAAGGCTGTTAAGGATAAAGCATAGTTGAATGAACACTTTGTGTCAAACTTCTATTATATTTTGCGCTGACTATGATAAGGAGCATGCTATGCTGACTCCATATACTTTGTTGAGAAACTAATGGATAAATTCATAATGTAGGCTATTATAACCTTGTATGTATGTGAGTGTGTGCACGTGTGGTTGTGTCTCATTATAAGGCTGTTAAGGATAGAGCATAGTTGAATGAACACTTTGTGTCAAACTTCTATTATATTTTGGGCTGACTATGATAAGGAGCATGCTATGCTGACTCCATATACTTTATTGAGAAATTAATAGGTAAATTCATAATGTAGGTTGTTATAACCTTGTATGTATGTATGTGAGTGTGTGCATGTGTGGTTGTGTCTCATTATAAGGCTTTTAAGGATAGAGCATAGTTGAATGAACACTTTGTGTCAAACTTCTATTATATTTTGGGCTGACTATGATAAGGAGCATGCTATGCTGACCCCATATACTTTATTGATAAACTAATGGGTAAATTCATAATGTAGGCTATTATAACCTTGTATGTATGTTAGTGTGTGCATGTTTGGTTGTGTCTCATTATAAGGCTGTTAAGGATAGAGCATAGATGAATGAACACTTTGTAATTGTCTCATTATGAGGATATTAAGGATAGAGCATGGTTGTGTCTCATTATAACCTTGTATGTATGTGAGTGTGTGCATGTGTGGATTAACTAAAAGAAATTGTGGATGGAAGTAAAATTTACCTATGATGACAAAAAAATGGTACCACCGGTTCCTCCCTACTGCCCACAAACAGAAGTTCAAGCCTTGTCCCAGGATGAGCATGGGTATAGCGCTGAACCCTAATGAGGTAAACCTTGTTGTCAAATCGAGCAGCAAAAGTATTCTTTGAGCCAATGCCTTCATAAAATTCCATTTTCAGGTATAATGATCTATGGTCAATTCGATACCAACGACAGTCGTCAATTTCACGCACATTTCCTATTGACGTCATTAATTCTTTAATTGCAGGAACATTTTTTTTAGGAACTCGGGAAAGCCAACAACTCTAGCCCATGATTCTGCCTCGAACGCTGGTTCAGGCTCAAATTCTTTACCAGACCATTGTTGCACATAAAAAGCACCTCCACATTTTGTAAAAAGTTTCAACATTAGCGCATGATCATGCTTACTATAAGATGGGCATGTTAGTAGAAAAGAGTTATTGGGTATAACCCGTATATGCCACTCATCATGCCCTAGACCCAGAGTATGCCTAAGCGTGAGATACACAATTTCGTAATTCCAATGTCCAGTAAGAATAGTGGCAGTGATGCATAGTGAAGAGTCCTCCATTATTTTTTTTTGTTTTCGAAACTTTTGATAGAGTTGGAGGTTTGTTTAGGAGTTGAAGATGTAGATGACAATATGGTTCTGAAGCTTGAATGGATTTGAACTGACACACTGTACGTGGCAGTAATATGCGAACTGAAAACTTTTGCTCAGAAGACGAATCATACTGAAATTGCTTATTTGTTGGGCTTGGATGGCATGAGTGACCAATCGCCAACGATCAATGAGTCAATTGTAATAATTGTGTTCATAACATTTTGTTAAGAAAGCCAATAGCAATTCGATGCCCCCACTTATCAAATAACTTGTTATCACATTTTTGGTGCATATTTAATTCTGGAAGGCAGAGGGATACATTTTGCAGATGTGACACACATATATATATTCGATGCCACCCTCTTATTCGTATTGCAATCGGATTGCTGCATATATATATGATTCATATATATAAATGAGTAATACATTTTGCAGATGTGGATACATGTGTACATGTTCAAAATGCCCTAATGAATTGGCCAGGAATGGAGGATAATGTCCCTTATGCCGTGCACCTATTCTTGAAGTAGTTCGAGATTACTGTATACAACGAAGAAAACGGTGTAGCTGATTTTTGAGTTTTGATATTTGGATAATTAAAACAATTTCTTTGGATGAGTTTCTTGTACAAAACCTGTATTGCAAAAATTTTAATTAAAGCATTGTATTTGCTATCTTCTAGTGTAACATTTGCCTTCTTCTACTGTTGCGTTAGCTTTTATTGATATTGCAGTGGTGTTGCATTACATATTGCAGTGGTGTTGCATTAAATTAAATATAATTAATTACCCATCGCACGTGGACCCCACAGCTGATGTGGATAGCTGGTGTTGCATGTGACACGTGGCAGCTGACATGGAGAGATGATGAGTCGTGTGATACGTAGACAGCTGACGTGGAAAGCTGATGTAGCCCCACTGGAAGCCAGGCCCTAACTAATGCTAAAGGCAACGCTGAATAGTGTCGCATTACGTGCAAATTGTGTTGCATTACAGCTATAATGCTACACTTTCATTCCGTGGTAGTAGATGAGAAAAAGCGTTGCCTTAGAGGGCTAAGGCAACGGCCGCAGATGTCATGGGTTCCTGGTCTTGCCTACTTGAAAAAAGGGCTTACGACAACGCATTTTTTTATCTACGGCCACAACAAAATAGCGTCAAATATGCCCACTTTTGTAGTAGTGACAGTTATTGTAACAACCCGGAAAATACGAGCCAATTTAAAATTTTTAAATTGGTTATTTCAAAGGAATTTGAACAATTGAAATAGAATATTTCAATAAAATAGTGAATTAGAAATAGTGAGTCAGTTTGAAAATTTGAATTCAAACTTTGACTGACTGTGCAGGGTGGAAAATATAACGGATTTTAGTGAAACCAAAAATATTTAAATCTGTTTATCAATACCTTTCTAAGAATCTGAAAAATTGAAGTTTCATAACGGGAATCAAAAGTTATGGCCGAATGATTTTCAGAAAGGTCGCTATATAGAATATATAGCCCTGGAAAATTGATATTTTGCAAACGACCTCGGAATTCGACGAAACCACTTTTGTTGGTTCCGGGATGTCAAACTATTGCTAGGTTTCAACTTTCATAATTTTTGAAGCTAGTATGTGAGCGTGGCAAAAGAAAATGTGTTTGGTCAATTTCTATTAAATTGGATCGACCAGAAAATGGCCATTTTTCAAACGACCTCAGAATTAGACGATACTAGTTTTTTTGGGACCGTAGCGTCAAAACATAGCTAGATTTATTTTTCTGGAATTTTTCGAATCAGTTTGTAGCCCTGGCAAATTGAAATGTACGTTCAAAGTTAAAATTAAATGTTTTATTCTTTAATTTGAAGAATAACTGACTGTAACAGTCGAATTGGCCAACGAAACATATCCCATTATGTCCGGGATAGGGGTAGTTAGCTAGGGACGACAGTCGTTGGGTTTGAATTGGTGTCCGTGTGGAGAAACACTATTTAAAAATTTAATAAAGTCCTTGGCCAATCATAATTTTTCTTTCATTATTTTTAAAAATAAAAAAACCCCAGAAACCCTCGTTTTCTCTCCCCCACCGACGATCCACGTTTTCGATCCTTCCCTGGCCAATCGTCGTCGCCTCGGCCATCTCCAGCCTCCGCCACCACCAGCAGTCGACGCGCCTCCCTCCCCTCTTCAAATCCGACCAACCCCTATCTCCACCTCCATCGCCAGAATCGTCGACCCAAACCTCACGACTTCCCAGCGCCGCCCCGATCGCCAGAGACCACCGAACCACCTCCGACCACCACCGATCGACACCCTTTTCCTCCATCTTCCACGCTGTACCCTCTGATCATCCTATTGTGCCTCGGTTCTCGCGGAAACTGCAACCTTAGTTTTGAACCATCATGAAAGGTGAGTCCTTTTTGATGTTTGAACTTTGAAAAATCATATCTTTATGGTGTGTTGATGAAATTCGATGAAACAGGAAATATCAGGACCACAAGGAGGCTCTCTACCACATAGAAGAGACCGCGGATTTTTCTGAGTCATCTACTATTTTTAGCACTCCGAAAACCAATGTGAGAAATCTAAATTAAATGAATTTGAATGGAAAACGTCGTGTATAAATTATATAAGCGAAATATAAATTACACACGTGTTTTATACCTCATGTACATGCGTTGTGTAAGCTATATAAGCGAAGTATGAATTATACATGCATAGTATAATTGATATATGTGTTGAAATGCAAGTGAAATATAGAAATTATGTATATATATATATACACACACACACACCCTCGTCCACAAACCATGGACGATATTTATTGTTGTGAATTGGTGTGAAATATTGGATGAAAAATGCGAATGGTTGAATAATTGTTTGTGGTTGATATTGACTTGTTGTGGTTGAAAAATACCCATTGATGATTGAAATGAATTAGAAATAATTGTGGAAATAAAAATAAAACATGCCGCCTGCGTGCGATTTAGATGCATGAATCCCCATTGTCAAAAATCGCGAGGTTTTAAGGTAGAGCGAGGAGTCGTACTAGGGATGGTGCCGGTTTTAACTACCCTGCCGTTATGCTGCTGAAATTTTGAATAATATTCATATGTTAGAATTATTTTCATATGTTGAAATTATCTTCATGCGTTGAAATTAAAGTCATGTGTTGAAACTATATCCATGTGTGGAAATGCTCATTTGTTGAGAAGTGATGTGTGAAAATTAAATTCATGTGTGAATGAATAAAGTGTTTAAACAATAAAAATCACATTTTTATGATATATATGGAGTATGTAAATTATTCGCCTTATATATAAATAGTTTCAACAATAAAAATTTCATCTTTCTTATATGAACAACATATACAAATTATCCATGTGTGGAGATGCTCATGTGTTGAGAAGTGTGTGTATTGGAAAAGTTCATGTGTTGAATAAAAAGATCGAACAATAAAAACTACATTTTTATTGAAATTATGAAGTGTTAAAACATCCATGTGTTGAATAAATATTTTAAATGATAAAAATATCATTTTTATCATATATGTGATATGCTAAAGATATGCGAGCGTTGAAATAAATATTTGTGAAAGAAATATTATTTTTAACATGTATAGGAACTAAATAAAAAAGTCATGTGTTGAAATATATTTTAGTTCGCCCAAATTATCATCTTTGAAATGTGAAGTGTTAAAAATGACCACTTGTTCAAATAAATATGCATGAGTTGAAATATCCATTAATTAGCTAATGATATGATTTTTGCCTATGCATGCAACATTAGAATGAATGGTGTATTTAAACCAAATTGAATTAAATATGAAGTTGAATGGAAAATGATAAGTGATAAGAATTGCATATATGTACATGCATATTTATTGAACAGGTTATAGCAAAGAGGCTAGAGAAGAGGAATAAAATTTTGTGCCCGACAAATAGGTACACGTTTACAGTTTTGTTTGGGTGATGATTTTATGAGCCTATTGGGTAACCGCTTGGCTTTTTCTTTTTCTTTTTGAGACGAGACGCCCGTGTGGCTATTTGGGAATTTTTCCAGCCCCTCCCGTACAAAGGAGGTTATGGCGAAATTTTCCAAAATTTAAAGGCGTTAGTGAAATATTTAAAGTGAAAACAATATAGGAATTTTTGAATGAACTATATTTATATAAATATATAAATATAAATAAAATTTAAACGAATCATGGCTGTGCAGTTCGCGTTTTGAAACCGTGATTTCAAACGACTAGTGTGGGAAATCCGACCATTGGATTTTCCTGAAACCGCAACCGTTGGGTTCGCCTTGGAAATATCTTTCCAACGGCACCAACTTTGTGAAGATCCGACGGTTGGATTGTTTGGAATGTTTAATTCAAATCTGAAGAAAAACAGCGCCAGAAACGATTATATTTATATATATATAAATATAATTAAATTAAATCGAATAACGACGCTGCAGTTCGTAATTTGAAATCGTAACTTCAAACGACTGGTGTGGAAAATCCGACCATCGGATTTACCCAAAACTGAAATCGTTGGATTCATTTTGAAATGACCTTTCTAATGATATAAAATTTGTGAAGATCCAACGGTCAGATTTTCAGATATGTGTAAAACAAATTTAGTGAAAAACAGCGCCAATGCCTCGGCACGACCTGAAACGTCGTTTAATTAAATATGGCCATTTTAAATAAATAAAAATGGCGATATATCGTTACAAAATACTATCGACGATAAAGAGTGGAAATAAACCAATTTTGTTGTGTTTGCTTGATATGTGATGGTTGAATGTATTTAACATGAAAATTATAACTAAAGAACTGAAATGTGAATGTTGAATAGTCTAACCGTGTGATAAATTGATTTGAAAATCTAAATATATGTCGGTTATTTGAAAAGGCCGAGTTCATCTCATTTCAAATAATCGATCGAAGTTGACAAGTCGAAGAGTCGAAGACGGTTGAAGACCGACGATCTTCACATTGGATGGATGGGCGCTACTGATGCCCGTGATCGGAGTAGCTACCTTGAAGGAGCTGAAGTAGTAGCCGTCCAGACATACTGTTGATTGTAGGGATATACGAGGAAATTGGTGCCTCCGGTTTCGTCCAAACCCAGAACGAACTTGTAAATGGACTGTGTGTCTGACATTGGATTTTGTTCTGTGCTGATTGATCTCTGTTAAATATATATCTGTTTGGCGGCGGAGAATTTATTCTCTTGCTTAACGCCCTTCTGTGAGACGTACGAGCTCAGAGGTTATGTATTGATAGAAATCAGTCGCATAGAGTGGATTGCCTGTGTGGCACGCCTAAGTGGCATAAGATCAAGGCTTCTGTTGCAAAGCAAAGTCTTGTGGTTGATGATCAAAGAATGGTCTGTGTGACGTAGCTTTGTGTATAACGTGAATTCGCGAGCCTCACACCTCGGTATGAGTCAAAAACGGGATAGTGACTGCAGGGAGAGCACGAAGTTTCTTTCTAGCTAAGGTGGTGTCAGTGACCTACCAGCCCTGACATTATATATACTTTTCACCTGTGTGGTTGTTGGAATACGAGGCGCCTCGATTATAGGTCTGTAAGGACCGGGAAACGTGTGTTCAGGAATAACTAATCCTCAAAAGTAAGAGAGGACCGGCCCTGAAGATCCAAGGATCATAGTGGGGTCCTGAGACATTTGCTAGAGTGTCTAGAATCGGAGAGGAGCTTGCCCCTTGCCTCGACTCATGAAGGAATCCAATTTCCAATACGAAATATGCGGATGTGATTGTATTACTAGTATGGCGACATAGTAGATGGTAGCTATGCCGCCTAGGATTGATATTTATGATTGAATTTACTTTCGAAAACATATATGCACTAGTAATAATATCAAACACTTTTGTTTTAGACGTATGAAGCATTTTTGGCCATCATCAGGTAAAACTCTATCCTCCGGCTTGCGTTGCATTGTGTGATGGGACCTGAGTCTTATAATGGCTTCATTTTATAAAAAGCATTGCGATGATTTAATCATTTACTTTATTTCATGCACTAGCACTCATTGGAGTAAACCCGTTCCGCGAAAGTGGCGTGGTCCTTTGATTTGCCTTATTATTGTTGTTAATAAGTTAAGTAGATTTCTCATACCAGTCCCATGACTGACTCGTAGTTTGTTTCACCTTGCAAACTCGGGTGCCCTCATTTTCACACTGGAAGCCTAGTTATAGGTATCTGGTGCACTTTTGGCTCATGGAGAGGCTTGACTACGCCGTGCTGACTTTGAATCTTTCCGCCATTATAGTATATGTATTATGATTCTACCAATGGCGGTGTAGACTGATATTTATTTTGTGTACTCTTTATGTATGATTCCGCCTCTGGCGATGGTGACTGATTATGTATTATTATGCACTAAGTTGTATCCTGCACTGTGCTCCTTGATGTGGTGATATCTATATGATTCCGCTGTCATATGTGTGTAAATTATTCTATTTTATGTTTATGCTATTATCTGTGATCTGCTAATGATGATTAATGTGTTATATTCCAATGATTATCCTTAACACCGTGTCACGGGGTTTTGGGACCGTCACAGCTGGTATCAGAGCTTTAGTTAACCTTAGTTTTGGAGTCTAACACATTAAACACTTCGTCAAAATAGAATCAGTAGTATTCTAAGGCGAGTAGCTTATTAGAGATAGGACTAGTAAGGTCCTAGAATGAGCCAAGCAGAATAGCAAAAACAATTTGATCAGTCCATCGTTATCTTTCCTTAAGTTTTCTGCTTAACCATGCAATAAAATTATCGTTTCTGTAAGCTGACTCTTTCCTTGCTTATACAGAACTTGAACAATGGCTACCCTAGCAGCCGCTGCTAGAGAAGGTCGTGCTGGCCGTGGCAGAGGACGAGGAGAAGTTCCAGTTGAAGAAGGACCCTTGATACAACCCCCGGCCGCTCAACACTTCGAGCTGGACCGCGTAGCTAAGAGATACAAGAACCTAGGAGGCAAGACCTTCTCGGGAACTGTCACTGTAATAGAGGCCCTTGCATGGCTAAAAACATGCGAGAAAATACTAGAAGGCCTAAGGCTTGGAGATCAAGATAAAACTATTATGGGTGCCTGGCTTATGCAAGAAGAAGCTGAACTATGATGGGAAGCCCTCACCGCCAGGAATAGAGAAGCTGGTAGAACCTGGGATGGATTCAAAGAACCCTTTAAAGAGAAATATATCCCAGAACAAGCCCTAGAGCGCATGCACGATGACTTCTCCAACCTCCAGCAGGGGGATCTTTCGGTGTAGGATTATCTGAATAAATTTACACAGTTATCCCGCTATGATCCGGAGCTCGTCGCCACTGCAAAGTCCAAGAGTAAGAGGTTCATCCTCGGGCTGAAGCGACAGTACCATGATAGAGCAATGGCCCATATCAAGCTGGGATTTAATGAATTGGTGGAAATGACGTGCAACTACGAAGACCTGGACCAAAGGCACCTGGAGCAGGATTGCGCTAAAAGCCAAGCCAGAAACAAATGCAAGCCTGTTGTGAATCAAGCTGAGTCAAGTCAAGCAGCATCCTCGAAACCACAGACTGGCAGGCCGCCAAAAGGAAGCTGTTATAACTGTGGCAAAATGGGGCACTTCTCTAATGTTTGCACAACCCCGAAGAGGCAGAAGACAAATTCTCAAGGTTCAAGCCAGGGCTCTCAGAACCCTCGCTCCTGTTTTAATTGCCGCAAGACGGATCATCTTGTCAAAGACTACCCTTTGCTTAAAAAGGCCGCAGTAGCTCACGTGTATGACGGGACGAACCCGCCAGTTGCTTCCGATGGAGCAGGTAAACCCGATGTTTTGGAAGGTACCCTTACAATTAAAAATATTCATGTTTCTGTATTATTTGACACGGGTGTGTCACGTAGTTTTATTGCTAGTAACACAGTGCACAAATTAAAGTTAAAACAGAGAAAGCTTAAAGAATCGGTTGAAGTACATAACCCGATAGGAGGATCTCTCATTCTCAGTGCATGTTGTAGAGTGCCAATCTCTTATTCTTCCTACAAATTTCTTTCAATTTAATCACCATGGATTTTCCCGAATTCGATATCATTCTCGGGCTTGATTGGTTAACGAAATACGAAGCTGAGGTAAAGTGTGCAGAACGAATAGTAAAAATTCGAACGAAACTTGGGTATATTGCTGTACCATGCCATGGTTCGAATCCAAATAGAGAAGAATTTTGGTCTGCATTAGAAGTTATCCCCACTTCCATAGAAAAGATTCCTATTGTTAGAAACTATGCGGATGTGTTCGAAGAAGTTGAAAACTTACCTCCACAAAGAGAAATAGAATTCAGAATCGATTAATTCCCAATGCCAGACCAGTGGTACATCCAATTCATAGAATGACTCCAAAGGAAAAAGAAGAATTAGGCGATCAAACTCCTCAACTGTTGTGGAAGGGTCTAATCAGACCTAGCTTTTCTAATTGGGGTGCAGCTGTTGTGTTTGTCCCAAAGTCAGACGGTACTCTTCGATTGTGTGTTGATTACCGAGTTCTCAACAAACAGACGCTCAAAAACAAATACCCATTACCCCGCATCGATGATCTGCTAGACCAATTAAATGGGGCGAGAGTATTTTCCCGAATGGACCTAGCTACAGGTTTTCATCAATTGAGAATAGCAGAGGAGTGTGTTCCTTTGACAGCTTTCAGAGGTCCAGACATATTTTATGAATGGTTAGTAATGCCGTTCGGCCTGTGCAACGCTCCAACATACTTTGTCGATCTAATGAATAGAGTGTTCAGGGGAGTTCTGAATAAATTTGTCCTCGTATTCATCGATGATATTTTAATCTACTCCAAATCAAAACCTGAGCATGAAAAACACTTAGAACAAGTATTGGAGATTCTAAGAAAGAACGTCTTCAAAGCCAAATTCTCTAATGTGTCTTCAGGCAAGAAGAAGTGAAGTATCTTGGCCATGCCGTGTCAAAGAAAGGGATTCCTGTAGATCCGAGCAAAATAACAGCGATTCAAGACTGGAAACAACCCACTACACCCACAGAGGTTAGAAGTTTTATGGGGTTGGTAGTTATTATCGAAAGTTCGTTAAGGATTTTTTGAAGATATCTGGTCCGTTAACGAAGCTCAGGAAGAAGCATGAGAAATTAAAGTGGACTTCCGACTGTGAAGAAGCTTTCCAGGAATTGAAATCGAAAGTGACAACTGCCCCAGTGTTAACCATTATTGATGGCAATCAGGATTTAACGGTTTGGACAGATGCTTCCATTAGAGGTCTTGGTGCAGTGTTAATGCAAAGAGGCCAAGTAGTCACTTATGCAAGCCGCCAACTGAAACCACATGAGAAGAATTATGTAACTCATGATCTTGAGTTGCTGGCTATCGTTTTTGCATTGAAAATCCGGAGGTATTATTTATTGGGCGAGAAATTTATACTGTACACATATCATCAATCATTGAAGTATTTATACACCCAGAAAGATCTGAATTTGAGATAACAACGTTGGCTAGAATTTCTTGCAGCGTATGATCTTGATATCCTGTATACGCCGGGAAAGACTAACGTTGTAGCAGATGCGCTTAGTAGAAAAACCGCAATCATTGTTAATCTTATAATTACGCCTAGATTTATTGATAAGATTTCAGCCCTTCAAAAAGACGATGAATTCATTCAGAGAATCAGTCAGAGGGTCAAGGAAGGTGAAACCACAAGTTTCCGTATTGACAATAAGGGGGTTCTCAGGTTAAATGATAGGATTTGCATCCCAAATATTCCAGGTCTTCGAAGAGAGGTGCTAGATGAATGCCATAAATCCAAACTTTGCATTCATCCTGGTGTGAGTAAAATGTACAACGATATCAAACGCACTTTCTGGTAGAAGGCAATGAAGAGGGATATTTCTTTGTATGTTAGCAGAGGCCCTACTTGTCAATTAGTCAAGAGCGACCAACAGAAGCTAGCTGGATTGTTGCAACCGTTGGAAGTCCCAGGTTGGAAATGGGAACAGATTTCCATGGATTTCATAGATGGTTTGCCGTGAACCAGGAAAGGTAATGACAACATTTGGGTAATCGTAGATCGCTTCACGAAGACTGCCCATTTCATACCTATCAAATTCAATAGAACCACTCAAAGTCTAGCATAGATATATTTCAAAGAAATCGTTAAGCTGCATGGAATTCCCATCAGCATAGTCAGTGATAGAGACCCAATATTTGCTAGCAAATTCAGGGAGGCTTTCCAGACAGAATTGGGAATGAAACTGAATATGAGCAGCGCTTATCACCCTCAAACAGATGGCCAAACTGAGCGGGTGAATAGAATTCTGGAAGATTTATTGCAGGCTTATATAATTGATTTTGGTGGGTCATGGGATGATCACTTACATTTGGCAGAATTCTCATATAACAATAGCTATCAAGCAAGTTTGGGAATGTCGCCATTTGAAGCATTATATGGCAGATCGTGCAGATCTCCAGCATGTTGGGTAGAATCTGGTAACAGACTTGTGTTAGGACCCGATATGATTAGAGAAGCATCTGATAAAGTCGACTTCATCAAAAAGCGATTGAGAACCGCGCAAAGCCGACAGAAAAGTTATGCAGATTCTAGAAGAAGAGATTTGACATTTGCTGTTGGTGACCATGTTTATTTGAAAGTTTCTCGGATGAGAGGAGTAATCAGATTTGGCAAAACTGGGAAGTTGGCACCGAGATTTATTAGTCCCTTTCCTATACTCTAACGAATTGGAACCCTTGCTAATAGGGTTCAATTACCAGATTGGTTGCCTGGAGTGCATGAAGTATTTCACATATCACAACTTAGAAGACATGTGCATGATCTGGATCTTGTTGTAGAAGAAGGAGCGCAACAGGATATAGACATAACTCCAGAATTAGCAGTCAGAAGAGAGCCATTAAAGATTGTTGGCAAAGAAACTAGAGAACTAAGAAGCAAAAAGGTTCATTTAGTTAAAGTGCAGTGGAGTAGTGATCCTAGAGACAGTACTTGGGAGACTGAGGAAAGCATTAAGCAAGCTTACCCCGAATGCAGAGTGGACATCTCTGACTAACTCCGGTGCAAGATACCTTTACAATACTTTGCATTTACATTTTGTTTCCTACTTTACTGTTGTTTCCTTTTCGAGGATGAAAAGTTTTAAGTGGGGGAGATTGTAACAACCCGGAAAATACGAGCTAATTAAATTTTTTTAAATTGGTTATTTCAAAGGAATTTGAACAATTGAAATATAATATTTCAATAAAATAGTGAGTCAGTTTGAAAATTTGAATTCAAACTTTGACTGACTATGCAGGGTGGAAAATATAACGGATTTTAGTGAAACCAAAAATATTTAAATTTGTTTATCAATACCTTTCTAACGAATCTAAAAAATCGAAGTTTCAAAGCGGGAATCAAAAGTTATGGCCGAATGAATTTTCAGAAAGGTCGCTATATAGAATATATAGCCCTGGAAAATTGATATTTTGCAAACGACCTCGGAATTCGACGAAACCACTTTTGTTGGGTCCGGGATGTCAAACTATTGCTAGGTTTCAACTTTCATAATTTTTGAAGCTAGTATGTGATGTTGGCAAAAGAAAATGTGTTTGGTCAATTTTTGTTAAATTGGATCGACTAGAAAATGGCCATTTTTCAAACGATCTCAGAATTCGACGAAACTAGTTTTGTTGGGACCGTAACGTCAAAACATAGCTAGATTTATTTTTCTGGAATTTTTCGAATCAGTTTGTGGCCCTGGCAAATTGAAATGTACGTTCAAAGTTAAAATTAAATGTTTTATTCTTTAATTTGAAGAATAACTGACTGTAACAGTCGAATTGGCCAACGAAACATATCCCATTGTGTCCGGGATGGGGGTAATTAGCTAGGGACGACAGTCATTGGGTTTGAATTGGTGTCCGTGTGGAGAAACACTATTTAAAAATTTAATAAAGTTCTTGGCCAATCAGAATTTTTCTTTCATTATTTTTAAAAATAAAAAAAACCCCAGAAACCCTCGTTTTCTCTCTCCCGCCGACGATCCACGTTTTCGATCCTTCCCTGGCCAATCGCCGCCGCCTTGGCCATCTCCAGCCTCCGCCACCACCAGCAGTCGACGCGCCTCCCTCCCCTCTTCAAATCCGACCAACCCCTACCGCCACTTCCATCGCCAGAATCGTCGACCCAAACCACGCGACTTCCCAGCGCTGCCCCGATCGCCAGAGACCACCGAACCACCTCCGACCACCACCGATCGACTCCCCTTTCCTCCCTCTTCCACGCTGTACCCTCTGATCATCCTATCGTGCCTCGGTTCTCACGAAAACTGCAACCCTAGTTTTGAACCATCGTGAAAGGTTTATCCTTTTTGATGTTTGAACTTTGAAAAATCATATCTTTATGGTGTGTTGACGAAATTTGATGAAACAGGAAACATCGGGACTGCAAGGAGGCTCTCTACCACATAGAAGAGACCGCGGATTTTTCTGAGTCATGTACGATTTTTAGCACTCCGAAAACCAATGTGAGAAATCTAAATTAAATGAATTTGAATGGAAAACGTTGTGTATAAATTATATAAGCGAAATATAAATTACACACGTGTTGTATACCTCATGTACATGCGTTGTGTAAGCTATATAAGTGAAGTATGAATTATACATGCATAGTATAATTGATATATGTGTTGAAATGCAAGTGAAATATAGATATTATATATACATATATATATATACTCCCCTCGTCCACAAACCATGGACGATATTTATTTTTGTGAATTGGTGTGAAATATTGGATGAAAAATGCGAATGGTTGAATAATTGTTTGTGGTTGATATTGATTGGTTGTGGTTGAAAAATACACATTGGTGATTGAAATGAATTGGAAATAATTGTGGAAATAAAAATAAAACATGCCGCCTGCGTGCGAATTAGATGCATGAATCCCCATTGTCAAAAACCGCGAGGTTTTAAGGTAGAGCGAGGAGCCGTACTAGGGACGGAGCCTGTCTTAACTATCCTGCCGTTATGCTGCCGAAATTTTGAATAATATTCATATGTTAGAATTATTTTCATATTTTGAAATTATCTTCATGCGTTGAAATTAAAGTCATGTGTTGAAACTATATCCATGTTTGGAAATGCTCATGTGTTGAGAAGTGATGTGTGAAAATTAAATTCATGTGTGAATGAATAAAGTTTTAAATGAATGGTCGTTATTCATGTGTGAAAATTAAATTCATGTGGAAAAGTTCATGTGTTGAATAAAAAGATCGAACAGTAAAAACTACATTTTTATTGAAATTATGAAGTGTTAAAACATCCATGTGTTGAATAAATATTTTAAATGATAAAAATATCATTTTTATCATATATGTGATATGCTAAAGATATGCGAGCGTCGAAATAAATATTTGTGAAAGAAATATTATTTTTAACATGTATAGGAACTAAATAAAATAGTCATGTGTTGAAATATATTTTAATTCGCCAAAATTATCTTCTTTGAAATGTGAAGTGTTAAAAATGACCACTTGTACAAATAAATATGCATGAGTTGAAATATCCATTAATTATCTAATGATATGATTTTTGCCTATGCATGCAACATTAGATTGAATGGTGTTTTTAAACCAAAGTGAATTAAATATGAAGTTGAATGGAAAATGATAAGTGATAAGAATTGCATATATGTACATGCATATTTATTGAACAGGTTATAGCAAAGAGGCTAGAGAAGAGGAATAAAATTTTGTGCCCGACAAATAGGTACACGTTTACTGTTTTGTTTGGGTGATGATTTTATGAGCCAGTTGGCTAGCCGCTTGGCTTTTTCTTTTTCTTTTTGAGATGAGACGCCCGTGTAGCTATTTGGGAATTTTCCCAGCCCCTCCCGTACAAAGGAGGTTATGGTGAAATTTTCCAAAATTTAAAGGCGTTAGTGAAATATTTGAAGTGAAAACGATATAGGAATTTTTGAATGAACTATATTTATATAAATATATAAATATAAATAAAATTTAAACGAATCGTGGCCGTGTAGTTTGCGTTTTGAAACCGTGATTTCAAACGACTAGTGCGGGAAATCCGACCATTGGATTTTCCCGAAACCGCAACCGTTGGGTTCGGCTTGGAAATATCTTTCCAACGGCACCAACTTTGTGAAGATCCGACGGTTGGATTGTTTGGAATGTTTAATTCAAATCTGAAGAAAAACAACGCCAGAAACGATTATATTTAGATATATATATATATATATTTAAATTAAATCGAATAACGACGCTGTAGTTCGTAATTTGAAATCGTAACTTCAAACGACTAGTGTGGAAAATCCGACCATCGGATTTTCCCGAAACTGAAACCGTTGGATTCGTTTTGAAATGACCTTTCTAATGATATAAAATTTGTGAAGATCCAACGGTTATATTTTCAGATATGTGTAAAACAAATTTAGTGAAAAACAGCGCTACAGACTCGGCACGACCTGAAACGTCGTTTAATTAAATATGGCCGTTTTAAATAAATAAAAATGGCGATATATCGTTATAAAATACTATAGACGATATAGAGTGGAAATAAACCAATTTTGTTGTTTTTGCTTGATATGTGATGGTTGAATGTATTTAACATGAAAATTATAACTAAAGAACTGAAATGTGAATGTTGAATAGTCTAACCATGTGATAAATTGATTTGAAAATCTAAATATACGTGGGTTATTTGAAAAGGCCGAGTTCATCTCATTTCAAATAATCGATCGACATTGAGAAGTCGAAGAGTCGAAGACGGTTGAAGACCAACGATCTTCACATTGGATGGATGGGCGCTACTGATGCTCGTGATCGGAGTAGCTACCTTGAAGGAGCTGAAGTAGTAGCCGTCCAGACATACTATTGATTGTACGGATATACGAGGAAATTGGTGCCTCCGGTTTCGTTCAAACCCAGAACGAACTTGTAAATGGACTTTGTGTCTGACATTGGATTTTGTTCTATGCCGATTGATCTGTATTAAATATATATCTGTTTGGCGGCGGAGAATTTATTCTCTTGCTTAACGTCCTTCTCTGAGACGTACGAGCTCAGAGGTTATGTATTGATAGAAAGCAGTCGCATGGAGTGGATTGCCTGTGTGGCACGCCTAAGTGGCATATGATCAAGGCTTCTGTTGCAAAGCAAAGTCTTGTGGTTGATGATCAAAGCATGGTCTGTGTGACGTAGCTTTGTGTATAACGTGAATTCGCGAGCCTCACACCTCGGTATGAGTCAAAAACGGGATAGTGACTGCAGGGAGAGCACGACGTTTCTTTCTAGCTAAGGTGGTGTCAGTGACCAACCAGCCTTGACATTATATATACTTTTCACCTGTGTGGTTGTTGGAATACGAGGCGCCTCGATTATAGGTCTGTAAGGACCGGGAAACGTGTGTTCAGGAATAACTAATCCTCAAAAGTAAGAGAGGACCGGCCCTGAAGATCCAAGGATCATAGTGGGGTCCTGAGACATTTGTTAGAGTGTCTCGAATCGGAGAGGAGCTTGCCCCTTGCCTCGACTCATGAAGGAATCCAATTTCCAATACGAAATATGCGGATGTGATTGTATTACTAGTATGGCGACATAGTAGGTGGTAGCTATGCCGCCTAGGATTGATATTTATGATTGAATTTGCTTTCGAAAACATATATGCACTAGTAATAATATCAAACACTTTTGTTTTATATGTATGAATCATTTTTTGCCATTATAAGGTAAAACTCTATCCTCCGGCTTGCGTTGCATTGTGTGATGGGACCTGAGTCTTATAATGGCTTCATTTTATAAAAAGCATTGCGATGATTTAATCATTTACTTTATTTCATGCACTAGCACTCATTGGAGTAAACCCGTTCCACGAAAGTGGCGTGGTCCTTTGATTTGCCTTATTATTGTTGTTAATAAGTTAAGTAGATTTCTCATACCAGTCCCATGATTGACTCGTAGTTTGTTTCACCTTGCAAACTCGGGTGCCCTCATTTTCACACGGGCAGCCTAGTTACAAGTATCTGGTGCACTTTTGGCTCATGGCGAGGCTTGACTACACCGTGATGACTTTGACTCTTTCCGCCATTATAGTATATGTATTATGATTCCGCCATTGGCGATGTAGACTGATATTTATTTTGTGTACTCTTTATGTATGATTCCGCCTCTGGCGATCGTGACTGATTATGTATTATTATGCACTAAGTTGTATCCTGCACTGTGCTCTCTGATGTGGTGATATCTATATGATTCTGCTGCCATATGTGTGTAAATTATTCTATTTTATGTTTATGCTATTATCTATGATCTGCTAATGATGATTAATGTGTTATATTCCAATGATTATCCTTAACACCGTGTCACGGGGTTTTGGGATCGTCACAGCTATTCCTGGAATAGTTATAAACACCTTTTTCCAGATACGAACATAATACAGAGCGGAAAAATATGATAGTCTATAGATAACTGGTGAAGCCTCATGCTTCAAACTGCTCTAAGTGAATCTGTAAAATCTCGACTACTTGACTACCCATACAAATTTGGGTACCCAAGAGTTCAGGGAAAACAAACAAAATAAACTCTGGGTCATTCATTGGACTGTGCGAGTAAACTCCGACCATTTGTTTAACTTTCAAAATCCTTTCGAAAGAAATGATAATTGTAAGATCAATCCACACATAAAACACGAATGGTTTTTACCTTACAATAACCAAAAATATTTTTGATATCAAATCCAGTGAAATTACAATAGTGTCTAAATCAAATAAATAGAAACCTAGCGGGACGCTTGCATCTCACGCTCCATATATAATATTAAATCAAAACTGCAGGGCGCTTATTGGAGATTGGATTTGCAACATGACAAGGTATGGAACCACCTTCTGATATTGTATCTCTAGAGGGGAATACACTGGGTTCAACAAGAAATTCTTGCAACCTGGCCCACACACGGTTGGCCACTCATTTAACTTGATTGTACTGAGCATATTATCACCAACGGTTGTGATCAACAACCGTTACCGAAAGCATACAGCAACGAATAGAATAAAAATCAAATGAAATTTCTCTAGATCAGGTGATAATACCCCTAATGGGAATGACCCGCATGGCCACGCTGCCTGTCTGATTTTTGTCATTTCCTGAGTGATGAGGCTTGAGATCATGATTATCTTTCAGAACATCTTATCATCTTTTACTTTGAATGTCCCATCGCTAGACATTCATCCATATACGTTGTCCTGGTACTGGACAAACCGAAGGAACCATTCTATCAATCCATCTTGGGCAATTTCTACCTAGGATTAATTGAACAGCCCTTGCACTTAACTCCATCTTCAAATATCTTCAGCATAAGTTGATCCGTAACGCTTATGCCAATACGGAGTGGTTTTTAGGTAATAACCTGATCTCTGTCTCTCTGTGTTGACAACGGAGGTATAAAATAAAATAAAACTTTGATAGTCAGTGATTTAACCATCAAAGGAACATCCATACAACCAACGATCCTGTTTCCAAATGTAAATTCTATCGATTAAGCATCAAACAACACTGGGCCCTTTTAAATTAATTTCTTATTAAATTATTATTTCCAATTCCTGTTTTACTATCTTTCGTACCCTTTCAAAGCTCTATTTTCTCTTTCGATTCTTGGAAAAACATTTTTAATATCCGGATTTCTTTATTCAAGAAAATATCTCTTATTCCAATTAGAAAACCTTTCTAAATATTCACGAATCCTCATTTTCTATATTCAAGAAATATACCTTATTAATATCGGAAAGTATTTCCATATTCCATTTCTTAATTTCTTGTTAACCAATTCATTTCATTTTCTATGCGTAGAAAATATCTCTTATTTTATTTGGGAAAACGTTTCAAAATCCTTTAAATTAACGCGATGCTATAAAACATCGTTATTATAACTCAAACCATTAATCATTATTAACTAACCAAGTTATTAACCAACTTCACTATCGAGCCTTAACCATTTCTCCATCAATCTTGAAGTTAATCAAGTTGGGGTATAATTACCTCTCAGACCTTAATAAAACAACATTCTCAACTTTGAAATAGTCAAAGCTCATAACTTCAAACTAAACATTGCTTATGCGACTTTCAGATTCAATTTAACCATCCACTTCTTTTAAAAAAACCTTGATTATAATGGTAGCGTTATAATTGTTGTTTCCAAATATTTGATTTATAAAACATTAACTATAATGGTAGCGTTAAAATCGCTGTTTAGATTTACAAAACATTTATTATAATGGTAGAGTTATAATCGCTGTTTAGATTTGTAAAAACATTTATTATAACGACAGCGTTGTTCCCAAATATTTTGTTTGTAAAAATATAACTTGTACTTATTAATTTTAACAAATAAATTAAAAAGTAAATAATTAAATTTGATTCAAAATGGAAAGTAGAAATAACTACTTCCCCAAATTCGATATAATCGAATTCCAATAAATAACTCTCTCTCGAATAATCTATATTCGATTTATATACCTAACTTTGGAATTTATCCACCATTTTAGGTTAATTCAAATTCCAAATTTACTTTTGAATTTATCCTTTCCAAATCATTACCAAATTTCTTACTCCGGTCTACCAAGTGTTACCACACTTTATTTTATATTCAGAATTTTGAACTAAAATTCATCGTTTTCTTTTAAAACGATTACCTATTTCCCTTTTCATTCAATTTCCAATTTGGATTCATATTTCAAATCTGAATTTCCTTTAGAGATATTTCATTTGCATAATATTTCCTTTAAAGCATTAATCACATTAATTGTGAATACATTTCTTTGTATACAATCAAATCAGTTTGATTTCATATTATAAATAATATCTTAAACCCAAATCCTATTTATAACTTCTATTCAGATTTTTCCATACCAATCCCATTTGTATTGCAATCATTTAAAATCTTGTTTATAATTTCCTTATAAATTTGCTAAGTTCAAATCTCAATTCAAATATTGGTTTAAAAACCGATTTCCATTTTTTCATATGAATTCAAATTTGAATTTATATTTCATTTTATCCAGTGTTAAATACTTCATTTAATTTATACCCTTATTTATAAACAACTTCTTGATTTACCCATTTGAAAAGGTTTCTATTTTCACTCTATTCGAAATTTTATATCTATTTTGGAAATAGATTCCATTTTTTAAATCCCAATTTAATTTTCCACATTCGAAATATTTTACAGCATCTAAAATACCAAGTTTCAAGGGCCAGGGTAATTTAAACACAGCATATCCAATCACAGATTATATAACACATCATATATCATAATAAAATAAAAACAGTAATATAAATGTTGAGGAATCCAGTTGCATTCCTCCTTTCTGTTTTCCTGCATCCTCAGGTGTTAATCACATGAATAATATAATTTCAGGACAATATGAAATACCATAGTAACCATAACTAATAATCGATCAACGATATAACTATACCAACCATTTCAACCATTTTTATCAACCATTCATCCAAACAACCATCACATTGTATAAAATTGCTATAAATAAATTTAAAACTTGTTCGTATAATAATATAAACGTGTCAGAGTTAGGGAGTTTACTCACCTAGTTTTGTAGTTGATGGTTCTGCTTTTTTTCATTTAAAAGTAAACAAGCGTTTAATTTCATCTTGAAATTCCTACAGCTCAGTTTTAGGCCATGTCAGTTCCACATGTAGATCTCGTTGTTATGATTTCACCTTAACTGACGATATTCAATTCTGTTTACACATGACCAATTTATAAACATTACAATATTAAGGTTGGTTTTAAAATAATTATAGTTAACTAAGTTTTACTAATTACATTATTAACATTTTTAATCACTACTTTAAAATTAAATCTGCTACTTACGTTATCACTCCGGCATCACAAAAATAGCCCCATTTCTTCTGTCTGCCATTCACCATTGTTTTGACCTGGCCACCCTTAATGCATTCTTTTCCATTCCCACTCATCACGTTCATTTCCATTCCCACCCATCTTTACTTCTCACCATAAGCCCACAAATCATTAAAGTAGAATTACCGGATTTCATCACTCCACAATCCTTCGCTCTATCACCCAGTAAAATATATTTCTGCACATCTTCATTTCAACATAAATATACTATTCCAACTCTTTCCCAGACAATTTTCGAAACTAACTACAGGCAACATAAGGACTTCGACTTCACCTTCTTCCCAACCATGCCACTTCTCTCCACCGCCTTCTACATACTCACCTTCTTCTTCTTTTTCCTCCAGGTCACTAAATGTCATCACCACATGACACCACCTTTGTGCTCACCAACCAACACACTACTCCCTGGTTCAAAATATACAAGGACAAAGCACACACCTTTTTTTCAATCAAACAAGCCAATTATGAAACCCTGAATCAAACTATACCCAGTTTTGCTCATGATATTTTTTTTCAAACTTCCTTTCAAAAACCAAATTCTTTCAGTAATTGAAATTCCGCATAGACGTTCGTCACTATAGACAGAACAACGCACCTCTTTCCCATTAATCACCGGAAGCATCTGGAACCATCGAGCCTTACTCTTATTCGGCCAGTCCAAGTCCTGACCTACCTCTTTCCTTTTACACTGCTAACTCCTCCCAAAAACTCTACTATAATGAAGAAAATCTCAAGGGGTTTACATACATATTGGGTTTGGGTTTTATTGTGGAACACCTACTTTGAAATGAATTTTATAGCTTGCGTTTTGTTTTCCCTTAGTGGGTGTAAGAGTAAGGCTTTAGTTTCTTTTTAGGCATAAAGGAGGAAGAAGACGTTCCTATTATTTATAATATGAACAGCTTCCGCATCATGTATATAGGGTGTTTAGGCCAAATGATAGGTTTTCAATGGATAAGTTTTCTTGTGCGCGCATTTATTTTGCTTTGTACGTGAGCTGATGGAAACTTCAAACTGGCCATGTGCGATATTAAATGCGACAGGAAATGTTAGGGGTCATCTTGATTTTTAGGCTCGTGAAATCTTAATTTAGGCTGCAAGAAAAAACTAAGCCATGTGCGTTATCAGCTTGCACAGGGGTGGGCATGTGGTTATCCGTGCGAGAACCCCTGGTTTAACTATATTTGGACAATGAATTTTCATAAAATAGGATATGTTTAAGCACCACACAAACTTTAGCACCATAACGAAATTACAATGTACAGAAAAAGAAAGATGATAAGGAGGGACTGGAAGGAGATTTTAGAAGGTCAAACGTTAATACATAAAGTTCATGTTTGTTCAAGTAATTGTGAGGAATTGACAGACTTCTCTTAAACTAGGAAAGCTTCATCCATGATAATAAGAGATATGTAATCCTTTTAACACATTTGTAGTTTGGTTAGTTGGACTTGCTCACATTTAATATACAAAAATAAATCAATAACTAAATAAAAACCCATTTAAATATTGTTTACTATTGTTTGTAAAGGAATCCTTCAAAAAGAGTGGGCAGTTGAAAAGTATCACATGATGGCTGAAAATAATGCTATTTGGAAGTAACTGCTTGAGATCAAAACAATCATTTATGGTTTAAATTTATATGGTACGTGCTATGTAGAATTCCGTTTATCTACAGACTGCTATGGACAAAAATAAGAATATCGTTATGTCGAGCAATGTGCTACGATCTCATAAATATAATAATATAGACTAGTCAACTTATATTGTGATATATCAAAATGCTAATATAGGGTGTAAAATACATCAAATAAGTTGCTTATTTTGAAAATAAAAATTATAGAAAAATTCTATAAATTAAATTATAATTATATCTCAAAAATATTGTTCAAATTGGAAACCAATATTTAATTATATTAAATAAACCGTTATGGCTTGTATACGATTCTACAACGAATTTCTAAAAATATGATTTGGACATAACTTACAATCTATAATATGAAATCCCGATTTTTCATTTCCATTAGAAAGATATAATTTAATAGATTCAAATGTTTCTTATTTCAAAGAAATCCGACTTATAATGAATCACGTATTTTCAATTGAAGTTGAAAACGTAATATTATGCACTAACGCGACGTTACGGGCTTGTTTTAAATTAAATTATACGTTTAAATATCGTTTTATTAAATAAATTACTTATAAATTTCCATTTATAATTCAAAAAATATATTTAAAACCAATTTAAATATGTAGAATTAAATGAGTCAAAATCCGGGTCGTTACAATATATATCTAAATAAATAATATATCACTTCTAGTTCCACTCATATAGATTCATAACTCAACATTTATCGTAATCGAGTTAAATGATATGAAAATTATATATGCATTTTCATTTTTAATTATAAATAAACGTTATAATTTATAAATGATTTCGATAGCGACTATTTTAAAATTTGATTTAGCCATAACTTAAAATGTATAAGATAAGATTCTGATTTTTCTCTTTCATTAGAAAATTATCATCAATAAGATCCTAACGTTTCTTGTTTCATAGAATTTCGACTTAAAACAAACTCTGTATATTCAATTGAAGTTCAAAACCCAATATTACGAACTACCGCATCGTTACGAGCTCGTTTATAATTAAATATAAATATAAACGTTCAATCATCATTTTATAAATGAATTCAATATTAATAATCCATTAATATTTCCAATATAATATTTAAAATAAATTTAAGTATTCGAATTCAAATAGCTGAAAAATCCAGGTCGTTACATTCATCCCCCTTAAGAAGAATTTCTTCCCCGAAATTATTATGTAAGAAGAATGGTCCAAGCCCAATTATTTTCAAAATAATTATTTTAAAGTATTGTCAAAAATATTTAAATCTTAATTTTTTTTGAAAAACTAGCCAGCACCTCCTCTGTACTATTTGATCTAAACAACTACGACTGCCACTCCGGGCCTCTCATCGATCAAAAGAAAATAAAATACAAGTGGCTACCCAACTCAGGGGTATAAAATCAACCACCCAAATCAATATAATTAAGGTTTACCTATTTGTCAAGCAACCCATACTCTAGTCACGTAGCACAGCAACTAACTTCTCTTTGTCTTCCATTCTGCACTAACTCAATTTCAAATGCCAATAAAAAATAAAGGGTTAAATCATTTCAGTTTCATTTCATATTGATTCTTTTCCAGTCGATTACATTGGAACCCATTCTCTTAATTTTCAATTTATTTAACTATTGTTGAATTTTTATTATCCGACCAATATATCCTCCAATAAACAACCAATCACAGTCAATGTAACTCAATTATTCCATATTTACTTATTTTTAAGTGAACTTCTGATTTATTTAGTTTGATATTTAAATTCTTTTTCACCAATTCTTCAAGTCATAATAAACTATTTAAATTCATAATCCTACTTGAATTCATTCAAAACAATCAATCAACCAACATTAATAATTTGATAAAATTATTTCTTTTTTATATAAAATATAACTTGGGCAAAATTATTTCATTTACCCCTTTTTTCAAAACAATATTGTATCAATTTGTCAGTTTAACTTGAATTGATCAAACAACACAATATGTATACAAATTTTACAAATACGCACTCTTATATATATACACACATTTAATCTCGATCTAGGGTATTTCTAACCCAATCTCTATCGACTTACGCAATAGAGCTAAGGTTATTACTAAACCTCGCTCTAATACCAACTGTAGCGACCCAGGAATTTTGACACTCGAATCATGACACTAATACATCCTGTGCCCAAAACTCAAGCACTGAAAACCCTAGAAGGCTATAAGAAAGAATTTAGAGGGTGAGATAAGAAAGAAAGAATATTAGAATAAGAAAAACCAACACAACATAGAGTAAGAGTCTCACACCATAGCGGAACAAAATATTATATAGAAATAATTTTTATTGAAAACCTAAAATAATACTTACAACATCAGAGTACATCCATACATCTAGACAATTATAATAGCCTGTCCTCATATATACCATAACAGAATAATAATGGTATAACATCATACGTCTGAACTCCTTCAGCTCTTCTTCGGACTTCACAACATCCGATAACCTGAACCTGTACAACCTGGTCTAACCCGAGCATTTCAAACACCGGGTCAGTCTTGTGAACCAAAGTGAGAAAAACTCACTTAGTTTATAGGATCATCCAACTTAATTTTAAAGTCAAAATCTTTTCTAAAGAAAAGAATAATCGTAAGACCAAATCCACACATAAATACGAACGGTTTTTACCTTACATAACCCAAAACATTTTTGAAATCATATTTTTGTGATATTATAATAATGTCTAAATACAAATAAATAATAATTTAGCGAAATGCTTGCATCTCACGCTCCATATATAGTATACAATCAAAACCGCAGGCTCTTATTGGAGATTGGATTTCGACTACGACAACGTATGGAACCACCTGCCGATAGTGTATCTCTAAAGGGGAATACACTAGGTTCAACAAGAACGTCTTACAACACGGCCCACACATGACCGACCACTCATTTTGCTTGAGTGTATTGAAGGTATTTCACCAACGGTTGGGCTCGAACCACCGTTTCCTGAAATGTGATAGCATCGAAATAAATTAAAGAAGCAATGTAATTTCTCTAGATAGGTGATTATACAGCCTAATGGGAGCGATCCACATAGCTATGTTGCCTGCCCGATTTCTGTCATTCTCGGTTATGAGGCTTAAGGTTTAAATTATCTTTTCTAATAGCACACCGCCATTCACTTTGAATGCCACATTGACAGATCCGCTAGAAAATCACTAATTAATGTCCCCAAAAATAATCTAATTGTTAAGCTAAGAGAACGATTATTCTCTGACACAACTATAGTACGTTTGAAGAGATCAACGTACGCGATCCCTTTGGAAATACTCTGCCATACATTTGTCCATACAAGTTGTCCTGGGACTGGACAAACCAAAGGCACCCTCCTACTGCATCCTTGAATTAACCTATGGATCAGTAGTGAGTAGTCCTTGCAATCCGTAGATTTCAATCATGACAGAATCACAATCAAAATATCTCTAGGGATCAGCTAGAGAAATTCAATAATAGTTCTTTCATTCATGAAGATATACGGTCTTGAATAGATCCATCTCGATCAGCACCTTCCACGTTTTGATATTTATTGGTCGGAATGGTTTTCAAATATAAATTTGATCCTGGTCTTTCCATACCAACAATGCGTTAGGTATGATTATGATAGTCGGTTATTTAACTATCAAAATATACAATCATAAAACAAAATAAATCCATTTGTTTAGTATATAACATCACTTGGCCATTACAAACAATATCTCAGATGTAATACTAAAATAATATATATCAGTTTTCAATATATTTATATTCTTAAATCATTTTATTTATATTCTTGGAAAAATATCTTAAATCATATCCAATTCTCCGTTTAAAACATTTATTACAACTTTACTTGTCATCTGATTTTGGGAAATCGATTAAACTTATTATTCGTAAAACAATCATTATGAAATTCCCTTTGTTTCGTTATTTGAATACCATAATCGTCACATAGCTTTTTAGAATAAACTCATTCTAAAAGTCGTCTCCTTTCTTTGAAAATATCGTTATAATTTCACAAACCCTTTTTATTTCTTTTATTTTGGAAATATCATTTCATTTATTTGAGAATCCGATTATGTATTTCCAAATTTTCAAATAAAAATTATTTCTCAAAATAAATACTTCTAATCTCTTCCCCATTACAGCGAATATCATCCTCCGATAATCCTGAAGTCGTTCAAGTTGGGGTATTTAATTACCTCTCAGACCTTGATCAACAACGTTCTTATCTTAAGATAGCTATCAGTTGTAATATAAAAACCCCATATTCATTTTCACTGTCAAAACAAATCCCATTTTAGTTATATTTTAATGAAATCTCATCTCTTTACTTTTGTGGTGAATTTAAATCCCATATTTATCACTTAATTCATCTGAGCACTTTAATTCATCCTTGGATTTCCGTTTTTATTTCCTATTTCATCTCTCCATTAGTTTCTAACCGTAAACCAGTAAGAAGATAATTTCATAAATATCAACCCCGAAGGCCGAAACTAACATCAGATCAACATTCAGAAAATCATTAATCTCAGTCGATCTCCAGTTAAGTTCTAATTCTTTAATTTTATATCCTGGCTTATATTTCATTCACATGCCATTTCTAATAACCCTGTTTCAATAATATATTAAGATAAACTTGGGTTTAAAACTCTTCATCTTAGATTTAATAAAAATACAATTAAATAGAATTTCAAATAAGAGTTCACTTTAAAACTACAATTTAAACTTAACTTATATTATCATTAATATAATTTGCTTTTAAAAATATCACTTAATTATAAATAGGCCTTATCGCTTATACACCTCCATTATTTTCTTTAAATCCCAAGATTTCCACTTTGATCATTACAAAATAAATAATAATCAAATATTAACATTTTTAAAATGTTTACTTAACCATTAATTATTTCTATTTTATTTATAAATTCGTTTCAATTAACATAGTTGATTTAGTCAACTCTAACCATAATTAATTCATTAATCAAATCTCAAATCATCTTTCCATTTGAATTTATTACAAATTTAATTAATTTAAATAATCCCATTTGATTAATATAATAATCAAATCGATATAATCTCATTTTATTTATTACTTAAAACAACTAATCTCAGTTATTAATTGTTACATTAATTTTTTTGCCACTTGTTTATCCATCTTAGTAATATAAGAATTTGCTTTATAAATCATTTAATAATTAAGATGAGGCACGTACTTTGCACATGGTATATTTTGGTACAAAAACGATGATTAGCGGCTAAAACAATCAATATATATATATATATATGTGTGTGTGTGTGTGTGTGTGTGTGCGTGTGTGTGTGGTTGGTCTATTTCCTTTTAAGAAACTTCATTTAAAATAATATAATTAAAAAAAAAATCTACATTCGGTTATAGAATAAATTTTATAACTTCAATTCTATCGATTCACCTAACGGTAAATCAATCTTTGTAAAACAGTTTGTATTTTGGCCAACTGCTATAAATTCCTCAACCAATATTTCTCATTGGTTAATATCAAAATAAATGTTGAATTTGGATTCAACAATAAATAATCAATCAATCATCCAATCATATCGATTAAACAGTCCATATAACGATCATATGAAAATAAACATTAATCAATTCGACTGATAGTGGTTAGCCAAAAATAATTCAAGCATTCAATTTAATTTAAATACGTTTATATTTTTATAAACGTAACCAACAAGGTAAGTTACCTCTATTGGAAATAACCGTTAAAAATAATGATGCCATTTCATTTAAATTTACAAATGATTAATTTAAATAATCGATATAATAATATTTAATAACATCTAAACAATCAAATCAACCAACAATTAGAAGCATGGTATATAAATAATAAACGCGACTTATATTAATTATATGTAGGAGTACCGAGTGAGTTTAACTCACCTTGGTTTGGTCTGTCGTCAACTTGGTTTGTTTTAATTAAATTTAACTTGAGTTTAATTTAATTAAAACTTCTAACTGCTTCCGACTCCGTCCGTTCCAACTTTAAATGTAGCGTTCCTTAATATGGTTCCAACGCTTTTGGTTTGGTTCAATTCTAGCACTGTATAATGAATTATGATTTAAATAAGTCAACGGTAAAATTCTAAATGCACTAATCTTTAATTAAATTAGTTTAACTAATTTAATAATGTATTATGTAAATCTAGGCGGATTACCTTTCTCTCTTATGTCTTAAGAAAATGATTGACCCAGCATCTTCTTTGCAGTGTTCAAAGTTCAATTGCTGTTGCCCCAAACAAAACCAGCGGACTACCTTTCAAATATTTTTTTCTCTTTTCTTTTTCCGTGGCCCAAATCTTTTTTTATTGAATATAGTGGCTTAATAGCGGATGTTCATATACCAGTCCACTCCCTTTGCGTTATATTCCCTTTCCCATTTTCTAAAAAGAATATGCATGCCTGCATGTCTTCCACGCTGAACTTTCCCTCCCACTGCATTGTTTCCCCTAACATATTTGGCCCAACGTGTCAAGTTCCTTCAAATATCCATGTAATCTCCACCCTTCGCTTCCCTATCTGCTATACGAACTCAACTCACCATGCATTATTCCTATACTCACATTTTGTCCATTCTTTTTTTTCCGTTCGAGCCCAGCCTAACATTCCCAAACTAATCTGCACCCCTACAGTAAACTGCTTCTTCACCATTTCCTTTTCTTGTTTCTTACCCTGACGCTTTTCTTCTTTTCCTTGTTTAAAAAACTCATGCTTCTACTTGCGAACCGGCACCATTGAGACAAGCTCGCACGCAACCCATACAGACTTGACCACCCATCAGTTCCAAAGTCCAAACCTCCATCACCACCTCCAGACACCATGCCTCCACTGCCAACAAAGCCAATACCTCCTGCTCGACCCACCCGGCTTCACCAGAAACTCCCCAACACCGCAAGTCATTGCTCTTCATTCAGCATATACCTCTTTTCTTCCTTCGACATATGAGCCTTCACCTCGCCTAACAGGAAAACCAAGGCTTCTTGTTCCGCCATGATCGCCTCACCTGAACATACCTGTCACAACCCGTATTTTGTTCACCTTCTTCTCTTCTCCTTCAGTCCTATGGTCGACTTTGGAAATTCCAATGTTTGGGGTGTTTTTGCTTGCATGGAAAAGCTAGCTGTCCATCTTTTCTTACTTTATCATTTTAAATTTTTTTCCAGAAATGGTTTTGTTTTGTACTGCTTGAAAGAGTAGGAGGGCTATGATAATTATAAGGGAAAGAACGTGGAGAGCACGTATACGTGCTTTTGAAGGAATCAGATACCTTGTA
Source organism: Allium sativum (assembly GCA_030737875.1). Classification (NCBI taxonomy): domain Eukaryota; kingdom Viridiplantae; phylum Streptophyta; class Magnoliopsida; order Asparagales; family Amaryllidaceae; genus Allium; species Allium sativum. The sequence goes on from CM060922.1 coordinate 534,331,197, forward strand.
TGTGAAGGTTAGGATGAGTGGCTTGCAAGTGAAGCAGTTTTGATTTTTCTTTTCCTTTGGTCTGTACGTTTAGTTTAGGGTAACTGTATACTCCTTATTTTAGTTTAAGTTAGGTTCACCTCATTTTAATATATGTATACCGATTGTTTACACAACATGCATAAATGTTCATTCCAATAGCTATGCATTATAATTAGGTAGCAGTGTAAAAGAAAACATATAGTTGCATGTTTTCATGTGCGTTCAGCATCAGTCTCTTCTCATTTTGAATTGTCACGCTTGTGGTTTCACTTCACTAGGCCGTACGTGGTTTCCTTTTCATTTACTAGTCGATGGAATTTGTGTATGTACCATACTGTGTGTGTCCTTAAAGTGCGTGTGTACTTTCACATCCTAAGTTGCAGTAATGTTTGGAAAAAGGAATTGGGTAGGCAGAGAATGTGGGTTGGAAACATATGGTTTACTTCATCGTTAAATTATATTTTAGTTTATTATTGTTTATGGTAGAAGTTTCCAGTTTATTGTGGCTCATTTAGTTTTTAACACTATTTAATGTTGCACATTAAATATACGCACCATCATAAACAATCTCCAAAAATTACGAAAATGCAAGCAATGGTACTATTTGACGTTACGATCCTAATAAAACTAATTTCGTTGAAAACGGTCTCCGTTTGCGAAAACGACGCTATTTAGATCCTAATATATCCATCGGTTCACTTTTAAATTTTGTTTACCGATAAAACAACTCCGTTTGGCTCCAAAATGGAAATTTAGCAATAATTAATTATATGTATTATATTGAAATTCGTTTCGTTAAAATTGGAGGTCGTATGGAAAATAATTATTCCTGCGGCTTATATAATAGCGCTAAAATATAATTAAATTACAAAACAATTAAATAATAAACAATTAAATGTGGGTCGTTAAAATTTAACCCTTTTCCATTTTAAAAATCTCATTTCAATTCCATTCACATAACTTAATTTCATTATTAAGTATCGCTTATTTAAAATCGGCGTTTTAACTCTACGTCCCTTTTATAAATCTTATTTATAAACTCAGGTTGAATATAAATCCCTTTTATATCTTGTTTTCTTTTTTACTTAACTCCAAATATTAAGTAAACATTTATTTTAAGCTGTTATATTCGCTTAAAACCATTTTATAAATTAATTCTTAAAAACTTGGGTTTTGATATAGAACCCGATCATAAACTCATATCACAATTTAACTATAATTCATTACCAACTCGATCACTTACTTAAATGATTTCCATTCAAAAAAGTAATCTATAAAATTTAAATAATAATTTATTTCAACATTAACTATTGTAAAATTAGTTAACTACTTTATTAACTAAAATAAAAAATAAATTTCCTTTGTAAAGTCTTATTAAAATTACACAACTGTTGTGACGACCCCAAATCCTCGTACGACGGTGGCAAGGGTAATCTTTGGAATATAACACATAAACAGATAATAACAGAACAGAATTTAAATAAATACACCAGATAATGTACAAATAATACACTGGATAAACATAACCATCAGAGTTACACAGTATACAGGATCATACTTAGTACAAATACAGTTCAGCTATACATAAATGTCTACTGCGGAAAACAAACATAATATGTACAATAGGAGTTGAACAGCATAAAAAGAGATAAATGATAGAATCCATCTTCAGCTCTAGCTATCCAGAAAGAGCCTGCTAAAATCTGAACATAAGGCTGCCTGTGTAGAAAAAGGGGCACCCGAGTTTCCAAGTGAAACAAACTACGAGTCAGTCATGGGACTGGTAAAAGAAATCTACTTTACACATTTTATAATATGGCTAATCACAGGACCACGCCACGGAACGGGTTTACTCCATTGGATTGCTAGTGCTTTTAAAACAAGTAGATCTTTTAAACATCGCAATGCTTTTTATAAAATTGAAGCCATTATAAGACTCAGTTCCCATCACACAATGCAACACAAACCCCGGAGGATAGAGTTTTTACATTATAATGGAAAAAATATGCTTGATACGAATAAAACAAAATCATTTAAAATGTAAATTTTATCGTTTAATTCTTAATCAGACTCCAATCATAAATTAGTAAGAGAACGATTCCCTAAGTATTAACCTCAAAGGCCGAAACCAACATCAGACCAATACCCAGGAAACCACCCATCTTAGCTCGTTTCCAGTTAGTTTCTAATTTTATATACAATCATAAATATCAATCATAGACGGCATAAGTGCCTCATACCACTATGTCGCCATATATAGGTATACAATCAAACCGCACATGTCATATTTGGAAATTGGATTTCCGTCATGAACCAAAGCAGCAGATAGTCCTTACTGACTTCGAGACTCTCTAGCCCGAGCCTCAGGATCAGAGCTCGAGTGACCCTTGGATCGTCAGGGTCGGTCCACCGATGTGGATTAAAATGCCTGAACATTGCGTTTCCCCACCCTTTGGGTTGTAAATGAGCCAACGAATGACTCCATCGGCTTCACATAGTTACCGATATATCTGAGGCGCCTCGCAACAGCAACAACCACACAGGTGAAAATAATATAAATGTCAGCCAGTTTAAGCACTGACACCACCTCTAGCTAGAAAGAAATGCATGTCCTCCCTGAGGTCCTCTCCTGTTTCTGGCTCATACCGGGGTGTGAGGCTCGTGAATTCACGTAATACACAAAGCTATGCCATACAGGCCGTGCTTTGATCATCAACCACAAGACTTTGCTTTTCAACAGAAGCCCTGATCATCTGCCACTTAGGTGTGCCACGCAGGCAATTCACGCCATGCGACTGATTTCTATCGATATATAACCTCTGAGCTCGTACGTCTCAGAGAAGGGCATTAAGCAAGAGAATAAATTTTCCACCGCCAAACAGATATATATTTAATAGAGATCAATCAGCACAGAACAAAATCCAATGTCAGACACACAATCCATTTGCAAGTTCGTTCTGGGTCTGAACGAAACTGGAGGCACTATATACCTCGCATACCCATCGATCTCCACGTACGTCTGGATGATCACAACTTATTATCTATATTTCGGGATGCCTCCCAATTATGACATCAGTTACCTTCCAACTACGGTGAAGAACTCCAGTCCTCAACCACCATCTTCATCATCGACTTCTTATCGCTGATCAATTATTTGAAATGAGATTTAACTCAGCCTTTTCAAATAATTCACATATATTTAGAATTTAAATCAATTCGTTTCAATGGTTAAATTATTCGACAACAACTCACGCCAAACACATTCAACCATCAAATATCCACTAAACCGGGTAAATTCGGTTTATTTCCATTCCATATCGTTTATAATATTTTATAACGATTTATCGCTATTTTTATTTATTTTAAAAATAGCCAATTTATTCAGACAATGCTTCAGGCCATAACGCGGTCGTGGCGCTGTTTTTCTTCAGATTTGATTTACACATATCTGAAAATCTAACTGTTGGATCTTCACAAATTTCATATCATTAGAAAGATCTTTTCAAAATGAATCCAATGGTTTTAGTTTTAGGAAAATCCGATGGTTGGATCTCCCGGTACACTCGTTTGAAGTTTCGATTTCAAAATACGAACTGCAGCGTCGTTGTTCGATTTAATTTAATTATATTTATATATATATGTATAAATATAATCGATTCTGGTGCTGTTTTTCTTCAGATTTGAATTAAACATTCCAGACAATCCAACCATTGGATTTTTACAAAGTGGGTATCGTTGGAAAGATATTTCCAAAGCGAACCTAAAGGTTTCAGCTTCGGGAAAATCAGATGGTCGGATCTCCCGCACTAATCGTTTGAAATCACGGTTTCAAAACACGAATTACAGCGTCGTTATTCGATATATTTTAATTATATATATATAATCAATTCTTCGATTTCAAAACCATTTTCACTTCACATATTTGATAAAAACGATATTTTTATCCAACAGATATTTATTTCAACACATGAATTTTGTTTATTTTATTTCCACACAGGAATTTCTATTCAACACATGAATTTTTATTCAACACATGAATTTTATTTATTTTATTTCCATACAGGAATTTCTATTCAACACATGAATTTATTTTCAACATTCAACACATGAATAGTAATTTCAACATTCAACACATGAATATTTTCTATAGTTTATATATATAATAAAAATGTGATTTTTATTGCAAAACAATTTATTTCGAAACACGATTATTTTATATTTTACATATATAAGGTAAAAATGTTATTTTTGGTGGAGTGGAATCCAATGTGAGATTTCTGAATTATATACGATATGGAATCAACGATGTATAAATTATATAGTCGAATTATGAGTTATATAAGCATGGTACACCACATGTATAAGCGTTGTATAAGTTGTACGTTCGATGTATAAGTTATATATGCGTTGTAAAAATTATATATGCATTGAAGTAAATTGAAATGATATTAAAGTGAATTGAAATATATTTATATACGAATATATATACACACTCCTCTCGTCCACAGACCATGGACGATATTTATTGGTTGTGATATTGTTTGGATTATTGGTTGATGTGAAATTTGGTGAAAATCATGAATGATTGGTTGTGGTTAAAAAATACCTGTTTGTGGTTGAGAATTATTTTGGATAAAACCACATAGGATTATTTTGTGGAAAAGAAAATTAAACATGCTCGTCTGCGTACGAATTAGATGCATGAAATCCCCATTGTCAAAAGCTGCGAGGCCTTAAGGTAGAGTGAAGAGCCGTACTAAGGACGGTCCCGATTTTAACTGCCCTACCGTTATGCTGCCGAAATTTTCTGAAATATTTCTGTGTTTGATTTATATTCATTAGGTAATCTTTGGAATATAACTCATAAATAGATAATAGCAGAAGGCTCAGAAAAATATCCGATCTCTTCTAGAATGTAGAAGACGTCCACACAATTCCATTGTCTCTTGTTTCACTGAATTTCGTCAAAAACGAAAAAGATATGATTTTTACAGTGAAATCAAAAACCGTAGCGCTTAGAAGTGCTATAGAACAGTTTAAAATAATCTAAACCATACCTTTCCTTTTCCTATTCAAACCTAGGTTTAGGTTTTTCTTGAAATCCGTGCCACTTCAGGACGATCGGCCAGCGCTACCTCGTAGAGCTTCGAGAGAGCTTCACAACCGCGGTGGGTTTGCCCAACTCGACGGCAGCATCAGTCACGGTGGCGCTCGAAAGTCCTCCACTTCGACGAGGTGATTTGACCAAACCAGGGATCGAGGCGAGGTGAGACTTGTATGGTTTTGAAGAACTTTCTCCACTCTTCAAATCCATATAAGTCTCACCTCGCCTCAATCCCTGGTTTGGTCAAATCACCTCGTCGAAGTGGAGGAATTTCGAGCGCCAACGTGACCTGATGCTGCCGTCGAGTTGGGCAAACCCACCGCGGCTGTTAAGCTCACTCAAAGCTCTATGAGGTAGCGCTGGCCGATCGTCCTGAAGTGGCGTTTATTTCAAGAAAAACCTAAACCTAGGTTTGAACAGGAAAAGGAAAGGTACGGTTTAAATTATTTTAAACTGTTCTATAGCACTTCTAAGCGCTACGGTTTTTGATTTCACTATAAAAATCATATCTTTTTCGTTTGTTAACGAAATTCAGTGAAACAAGAGATAGTGGACTCGTGTGGACGTCTTCTACATTCTAGAAGAGACCGGATATTTTTCTGAGCCTTCTGCTATTATCTGTTTATGTGTTATATTCCAAAGATTACCCTTGCCACCGTCGTATGGGGTTTTGGGGTCGTTGACTGACCTGGAGTTTATTGTTTTAACCTAAACTCTGGGTGCCCTTATTTTGACACGGGCTGCTAGTAGTTTTGGTTTTGTAGATTTATATTCACAGGATCCTGGTTTATAGCTGGGACGATACTCAAAAAGCTCTGTATCCGTGTATTACTTTCAATTGTGTATTGTATTATTTTGCCGCTGCTCTATAATGTATTGTAACCTCTGATATTTATCAAATGTATATTATTTGTTTATACTCTGTATATTCTTGTATTCTGATGGAATTGTTGTAATATACAATGAAATGTTCTTCCGTTTGCGTTCCGATGTGGCTTGTCCTCAAAAGTATCCGGGATTTCCTTACCGGGGAAGTTACGGGTTCTTACAGCTATTATCTGTTTATGTGTTATATTCCAAAGATTACCCTTGCCACCGTCGTACGAGGTTTTGGGGTCGTCACAACTATAAATTTAAAAGTAAATTATTCAAATAACAAATTCCAATTAAAATAGTTAAATCAGTCAACTTATCCTATGATTATCTCATTGATCAATTCCAATTTATTCTTCCTTTAAATCAAGTAATAATTTAATTAATTTAAATTACTTCATTTAGTTGTTGCTTAGAACAATTAATTCCACCATTAAATCATTTCCTTTATTTTTGTTTATTTATTTATAATTATAATTAACATAAGAAGTTGTTTTATAAAATCACTTAACAATTATTTATAAATTTAAATAATAAATATTATATATTTATTTCATGTTTAATAAACTTCCATTTAAAATACATAAATTTAAAAATCTATCTTCAGTTATAAAATAAATTTTATAACTTTATTCCAATCGATTTACCTAAAGGTAAATTCATATCTTTAAAACTATTGATTTTCAAGCCATATGATGCCATTTACTCAACCTATACTGTCCATTGGTTAAAACCACACAAATGTTGAATTTCCAATCGACAACTAAATCAATTGTCCAATACATATTGGTGAAACAATTCATATAATTATAATATGAAAATAACCTTTTCTGCTGTTTACACCATACGCCACGACTTTACTTTCCTCAATTCAAAATTAAGGCCAACATCTCCTTATTCAAAATTTTGTGGCCCATCTTTACACATGAAAATAAGACATGGATCGCCTCGTATTTTTCCCAAAATACATGGGTCCAACCAAGCTTTACTGTTGCTCTTCATTTTCGTTTGTTGTTTTATGCCCAACTTGTAATGTCCCGTATATTTACAGTATAATAATTAATTAATTTAATTATTTATATAGTGATTTAGAGAATTAAATGGTCGCTAAATTGAACAATATTGAATATTTAATTAAAATAATAATTTAATATTATATCTAATTTCTGAAATAATCAAAATTAGCTGAAATGGCAATACGATATGAATTGGGCAATTTAAAATATATAATTCAGTTTAAATTTGAATTAAAATAACAAATATATTATTTGAACGAAGTTTGAACGTATAATTATATTATAATTAAAATCGAGCTCGAAATGGCGCAGCAGTTCGTAAATTGGCGATTCGAACTTCAATTGAATATACAGTGTCTGTTTTAAATCGGATTTCTGTGAAACAAGAAACGTTCAGAGCTAGTGAAGTATATTTTTCTAGTGGAAGAGAAAAATCAGGATTTCATCGTGTAGAATTTTATTTATGTCCAAATCAAATTTTAGAAAAGTCGCTGTGGAATACCTTTATAATTTATATCGATTTATTTATAGTTAAAAGGTTTTTTATATGTAAATTGAATATCGATATAATTGGGAATTTTGAAGTATCGAGTTATAAATCCAATGAGATCAGTATGGTATTCCACTGTGAATATATATAATAATATTTATTTAAAAATATTAAATTTAATTATTTTTAAATATATTTATATATTTAAGGGTTATTTAGAGCTTTAGAAATAACCAGTTTTGCAAACGACCTCAGAATTCGATGAAACTAATTTTATTGGATCCGTAATATTAAATTATTACTAGATTTCAGTTTTCATGATTTTTGAAGTCAGTATGTAGCCGTACGGGATTTTAGTGTGAAAAATAGTCAGTATTTTGATGGTTAAAAATACGTTGTGTGAGCAAACGGAGTCGGAATTCAACGAAACCAGTTTCGTTGGGACCATAATGTCGAACTGTAGCAACATGACCATTTTCGCGATTTTTGAATATCGTGTGTGATCACACGGATTTTTAGAAGGCGAAACGAATATAAAATGATATAAATAAAATGTCTAATAAATATCTAAAAATATCTAACATAAATATCTAAATCCTAAACACTATAAATATCCACCCCAACCTTTCTAAACCCTACTTTTCCACGGTCAAAAAGCTAACCCGCTAGTTTACTTCTTTCTCAAACAAATGGGGCTTTGGAAAATCATAGAAAATCGAAACAACATCTATAAATCGTATAATATAAATATATATTTGGTTGTATTGGTGTAAGCTTTGATCCGGTGCCGATTTTGCTATGTTCGACGTCACTTGCGTTCGCCGGAATTAACAAGGCGCGACCTAGGATTGGCCTTTGATGAGGATTAAAGAATTTATTCGAGAAAGGAGTAGTGTAGTTAAGTTCATGGGGGAGCCTAGCATGTTTTGGCAAATTTTGGGAATGTTCGGTTTCAAGAACCGTCGATGTGTTTACTGGTGCCGAGTTTCAGTATGGAGAACAGATTTTGAATCCGACATGCGAGTGGGAGGAAATTCATCTGAAGTTGAAGAGATTTCAAAGTTGGAAACGATGGTGATTTCTGTTTGAGTTTTCGTTGAGGAGGAACGATTGTGGGTGGAAGCGACGTTAATGGCCATGAGAATGCCACGGGTTTTTCTTCGGTGAAGAAGGAGGAAAATATCTTAAGCGGGTCTGAGAGAAACAGAAAATGGTTTGGGCTTTAGGTAAAGGGTTAAGCCCAATTAGAACTTTAATTAAGTTATTTTAATTTAAATATTTTATAATAACTTGTGTAAATCATATCTTGATCATACGATATCAGAGTCACAAACGGTCGGATCCGTTGGGATCGTAGGGACGGACACTACACGTGGAACTGTCTGGGAGTGAATGGAAGCTCATTACAATTTATAGCAAAATAAATTGTCCGTCTGAATCAAGCGATGGTTATCGTTATTAACAATGATCATCCTATGTGAGTAAAACTCACCAACTCTGAACAATTATATTTTTATAATGTATTCTTAGAACTGATAATTATATGTTGATTGTTGTGTGTTAACTGTTTGGTTGAATTGCTTGTGTATTGGTTGAAATTACAGATAACGATATATATATATATATAAATCGTTAATCAAATATTGATTCTGTTTAACAGGATATTTCATATTGAAATGAAATCGATGTTAATTATGTTGTTTAACATCTGTGATGCAGAGAAACAGGTTGGAGGAATCCAACCGGATTCCTCAACATTTATTTTACTGTTTTTCATATATTGTAATATATGATGTGATATATAATATGTTGGTGATTATGTTTGTTTGAATGATATCGATCATGATTAGTTGGTATTTTTAATACCATAAGAAATACTGAGATGTAAAAAAGGGGATTTTCATAGTGTATTTTGAAAATAAATTATTTATATAAAATCAATGGATTTTATATATAAAGAAAGGATTTTATAAAAGAAAATACTTTATAAAATCAAAGAAGAATTAAAAAGGAAATCTATTTATAAAATCAAAGGATTTTATAAAAAGGGCTGTTTGTTTATAAAATGAATGAGAATTTATTAAAGTGAAAATATTTATAAAATCAAGGGATTTTATAAAAGGGAATTATTTATAAAATCAAAGGATTTTATAAAGAGGAATATTTATTGGGATAATAAATAAGATCATATAAGAAACATTTATTGGGATAATTGATCGACGCTAGAAAAACGTGATATTTTAAATAAATACTGCAAGCATACTGGTGTGTAGCATACAGGTCGAACACAGGGACGTAGATTAAAATAAAATTATTTATTTAATCTCTTGGGCGAGTTAGACGATTTTCGAGGTTGGTTTTGAAAACAATAAAAATTGAAACTGCGATCCGATTCAGAACAAATTTAATTGAACCGACGATCAAATCACAATTATCAATTAGAAATTAAAATGCAAAACAGAAATAAAATGCAGAAATTAAAATTGCAGGAAAAGAAGAACAACAAAAAGTAAATTAGGGTTGTCGTTGAAACTAATCAAATGACTAATCACTAACAAAAAAATGTAAAATACAATTGGTATTCTTCCAAAACTAATTGTGAAGACAACACCGATTGCTAAGAAAAAGAAAAATGCAGAAAAATAAAAGAGAACTAAAAACTTTATTAATGAAGAAGAAGAGAAAATATGGTTCAGAATTGGATGGTGGCTACAATGATATTACAAGGGTATTTATAGGAGATAACCAAACCCTAACCCTAACCCTAATACAATGATAAATGGGCCTTAGGGAATTCACAAAGAGTTTACAATGAGAATTACAAATGGGCCTTAGTGAAATCTAGTAAATTTGGCCTTTCTTCTTGTCCTCTTGGTTCTTTGACAAGCCTCCCTTGATTTGAGATGTGCATGGCCTTTTTATCAATCATTTTCTTGTCCAACAACAACTAGATGTGAGATCTTCATTTACAATTCTTCAAAATGTAAATATATAGCAATCAGATCTCCATTTCTCTACTTTTCTGGTTGCATGCGGGCTGGGTTGGAATATCTGTAAAAGTAACAAAACAATACCCAGGTAATACTTATTTATGTACAAAAGATAAGATATAAGAGCATAAAATAAACACATTTCGATGTTGATCAATAATAAATAGAAGTATAAGGGATATTTATTTAGAAAATAAATAAGAGATCATAAGGATATTTATTTGGAAAATAAATAGGATAATTAAAAAGGATCATTTATTTAAACAAATAGAGTTTTATAAAGGGATTATTTATATAACAAATAGAGTTTTATAAAGGGATTGTTTATAAGGCAAATAGAATTATTTACGGGAATAAAGATTAAATGGAAATCTGTTTAACAAGTAAATGGGAAAAGATTTATTTAAAGTAAATAATAAATAGAATGCGTTTAACAGATAAATTGAGATGATAAGTTTATAAATAATATTTTATAAATTAAGTAAAATAGTTATCACTGGATAAATGGAATACATAAGTCAAGACTTATATATAGAAGTAAGAATCAGTTTCAACATCGATATTTGAAACCGAATATGGACGTAGAGTGAATCGAATAATCCTTATTCGAAAAGGAGAAAATCAAAAGGGTTTAATCAGTAGGGTTAATCAAATAGAGTTAGTCGATTAGAGTTAGTCGATTAGAGTTAACCAATAGAGTTAAAGGAGTTAATCGAATATAATTTATTCGAATAGAGTTAATGGAGAAAATCAAATCTAGTCATTCGAAATGAGGTTAATCGAATATAGTTATTCGAGATAGAGTTAAAACAAACATAATTATTTGAATATAAGTTAATCGAATATTAGTTATTTGATAGGAGTTAATCAAGTCGAGTTAAATAAGTCAAGTTAATTAAGTTAAGTTAGTCAAGAGGAGTCAATCAAAAAGAGTTAATCCAAATGAGTTAATCCAAAGGAGTTAATCGAATATTAGTTATTCGAATAGAGTTAAAGGAGTTAGTCGAATATTAGTTATTCGAATAGAGTTAAAGGAGTTTTCCTTTAACCGAATATAATTTATTCGAATAGAGTCAATGGAGTAATCGAATATAGTTTATTCGAATAGAGTTAAAGGAGTAATCGAATATAGTTTATTCGAATAGAGTTAAAAGAAAGGAGTTAATCGATGTTAGTTTAATTGAAAGGAGTTATCGATTATAGTTTAATCGAAAGGAGTTATCGATTATAGTTTAATCGAAAGGAGTTATCAATGTTTGTTTAATGGAATTAGTTAATCGAGTTAGTTTAATCGATAGGAATTATCGAATATAGTTATTCGAAAGGAGATTATCGAATATAGCATATTCGAAAGAAAGAGATCGAATATAGTTTATTCGAAAGAGTGAGTTAATCGAATATAAGTTATTCGAAGTGAGTTAATTGAATATAAGTTATTCGAAGTGAGTTAATCGAATATAAGTTATTCAAAGAGAGATAATCGAATATAAGTTATTCGAAGAGAGAAAATCAAAAATAGGTTATTCGAAGAAGAGTTAATCAAATAGAGATTACTCAAAAGAGACTTATATGTCGAATTCAATTATATCGAATTCAGGAAAGTACTTATACTTCCCAGTGTTTAAATCAAGATTTATTTATTTACAAATCAGGTGTTTATTTATTTATTCACATTAAAGAATAAAAGTTATAATGGAAGTTAGATATTTTAAAAGTAGGGATTATAACGTTATCGTTATAATCAATGTTTTCAATAAAGAAGTGGATACGTAAATAGAATACGAGAGTTACGTAAGGAAGTTTGTTAAAGATTTAAAAGATAAACTTTGACTATTTCGAAGTTAAAACGTTGTTCAGTTAAGGTCTGAGAGGTAATTATATCCCAACTTGATTGACTTCCTTCTTAACTAAGGAATGGTAAGGTTTGATAGTAAAGGATGGTTAAGAAAATTTAGTTAATGAGTAAAATGGTTTGAGTTGGCATGACGATGTTTGATTTAAACATCGGTTTAAACCAAGTGAAGGAGTTTTGGAAATGTTTTCCAAATAAGAATCGGAAATGTTTTCTGATAATAGAAAATAAGAATTTAGAATGACGGAAACAAGAGATAAATAAATTAATGAACCAAAGAGATAAATGTTAAATGATGATTGATGGATATAATTTCCATCTGGAAATAATATTGTTGTTTGCACACCTGTTTTTCTTTGATAATTAACTCACCGACTATCGAAGTTTTTGACCATTTTAACGTTGTTAATATGGAGAGACCGGTTGGATTATTATCCGAAGAACCACTCCGTATTGGCATAAGCATTGCGAATCATATATGCCAAAGATAATTGAAGACGGAGTAAAGTGCAAGGGTTGTTGTATAAATCTTAGGTGAAGATTGCCTAAGATGGTTGTACTGAATAGTGCCTTCAGTTTGTCCAGTCCTAGGACAACTTGTATGGAAGAAGGTCTAACAAAGTATATTTAATAGATCGCGTAAGTTGATCTCTTCAAACTTATATACATTTGGTGGCAGAAGAATTCGTTTCTCTTAGCTGTATACCCGTTTTATTTTTGGGGAAATCAATTTGTGATTTGGCGGATATGACGATGTGACATTCAAAGTGAATAAATGTGTGATCTGTCAGAGATAAGCATGACCTCTAACCTCACAAAAGGGAAATGACAAAAATCGGGCAGGCAGCATGGCTATGAAGGTCACACCTATTAGGGTGTATAATCACCTGATCTAGAGTTTCATTTCTAAAAATCCATTGTTGATGCTGTCCCATTCGGGAAACAGTTGTTGATCCCAACCGTTGTTGATATACATTCGATATACTCAAGCAAAATGAGTGGTCAGTCATGTGTGGCCGGATTGCAAGATGTTCTTGTTGAACCCAGTGTATTCCTTTCTAGAGGTACACTAGAGAAAGGTGGTTCCATACCTTGTCATAGTTGGAAATCCATTATCCAATAAGTGATCGCGGTTTCGATTGTATACTATATATGTAGAACATGAGATGAAAGCATTTCTGCTAGATGATTATTATATTGTGGTTGATAGACACTATTATAATATAAATGAGTTTTGATATAAAGATTATTTTGGATTCTCATAAGGGAAAAACCCGTTCCGTTATACGGTGTGGTCTTATGAAATATCGTTTAATAGCTCAAACTGTTTTAAACTGTTTTACTCATACCAGTCCCATGACTGATCCGGAGTTTGTTTTGTTTTGTTTTCCCTAAACTCTTGGGTGCCGAATTTTATACGGGCAATCAAGTAGTCGGGATTTACAGATACTTGAAGATCTGGAGTAGGAGGCTTCAGGATCATATAGCTATTGTTTATTTCCGCTGTGTTGTAAGTGTTGTACTTTGGAAATGATATGTATATTCAAGTACAAATTTGTATTTCAAAGTTATGATATATATTAAATGTTATTCGTTCCGCTGTGAGGTTCGTGTTACTCTGATGTTGTGTTCTTCTTCTTCTTCTAATTCTAAGTTTCTATCTTATCTATTCTCACCCTCTATTTTCTTTCATTAACTACTGGTATTTTTGATCCTTGGATGTTCGATATGTGTTGTATATCGGATAACCAAGATCGACTTTTTTCGGGACATTACACAACTCCAATAGTTTACTGCTGCTATTCCTTAATGTCCACCGCGCCCAGAATACCACCAGTGTCATATAAGATTTCCTTCACACAATGGAATCGGGGAATGCCTAATTTTTCTTCTGCGTACTTCCTTTACCATGCACGTTTTGTTCATGTTAAAACTGCCTATACGCCTGCTTCATTTTTAAGTGACGCAAGACTTTCCTTGCTTATAATGCTTCATTCCTGATACATCTCCATTCATCACACAGACTTCATCAAAGAGATACTGCGCCGCCTCTATTTGATCGGAAATTGATCGGGCACCACCAGTTGTTGCGCCTTCACCTGCTACGCCTTCAACCCAATTCTCATCAATTACAGCTCCAACCTTCTTGAAAAGCTTACGAACTACTACAGCTTCAAATGAAATTTCCGTCCACTATACTAACTATCAACAAATCACCACTGGTCAACCTGACGACCTCACCAAACTCGACAGTTTTCCGGTTAAACGTTTCTGGTTTCGGTCAGTGGATTGAAAGAACGGAGGGGAAAAGGATTTGAAAAATTCTGGCCGTTGTTTTTATTCAGAAGGAGGCGGAAAAACTGTGTTGACCGTGGACATTATTTTTAACCAAACATTAGGGTTATATTTTGGATATATATAAGGGTGGGTATAATATAATATCATTACTTGATTGAAACTTCGCGATGAAGTAACATGATAAAACTGTCATATACAATCGCCACTTCCGACGAAATTTGTAATCTTAGCTTAGAAAAATATTCCGGTCTCGTTGGGACAGGTTTCGTCGAATTCTAAGATCGTTTATAAAAAGTCCTTTATATGTCACAGGTGAAAAACACGTGTTTAAATTTTCCATGGTAAACCCAAATTACTTGAAACTTGATATAAGACCTCATCATTACGGATTTAATAAAATTTGTTTCGCTGAAAACAGAATTCGTTTGATAATCCGTTATTCTAATTTATGCGTAAAACAAGGCTATTTTGGACACCCAAAATATCCAGTCTCCAAAAATAACAAATAATATATATATTCTGGCTCTAAACGACAATACGAGTTCAACGGAATTTGTTTTGTAGCTTAATTCGATTGTAATCTCGAGTTACGATCAAAAAGCTTTCTAAAACCAATTAAATTATTAAATTAATCGCAATAATTCATAAATAATTCCATAGCGAGTATTTGAAAATTTGAATTGGACATAGCTAACAATTTATACAATGAAAATCTCGATTTTTCTCTTCCAACCAAAAATTATAATTAAATTGATCCGGACGATTCTTGTTTCATAGTATTCCGACTTATATCAGATCCAGTATATTCAATAGAAGTTCAAAACTCAATATTACAAACTATAGCGACATTACGAGCTCGTTTTATAATTATAAATTAATTAAACGTTTAAACTTCGTTATATAAACGAGTTATATATTTTAAATCCATTTAAAATTCCAAATCGATATTTAAAATAATTAAATATATTAAATATCTGACTACGTAAAATAGGGGACCTTACATACCTTCCCCTTAAAAGAATTTCATCCCCTAAATTACTAAGGTAGAAGAAATGTTACAGCCCATTAATCTTCAAAAATCCAATTTATTATTAATCAGAAACCAATTTATTATTATAAATAAAACCATTCAAAAATATCAAAAAAGTTCTATCACATAATATTCTTGAAAGAAACTCGGTAGAGTCTCCCGTGTACGGAGTGACTTCTGCGATATCGCAGAATCAAATAATATATATACATCGACCCACGCGGTCGAAAAACAAAATTCATAAACCAAAAATCATATTTTCGCTTAAGCGTACCTTATGCGAGCACTATTGAACATACTTGGTTAATTTATTGCGATATACTTAACCAAAATCAACCATAAAGCCTTTTGGTACCTGTACACAATTCATCATGTAAATAACCAATATGTGTAATTCTTCAAAACTTTTTATTAATCAATAGGTTAACAACACAAAATTCCAAAACTAATTAAATCAATTTCTAATTTATCTTTACTTGAGCAAGTTAAGCTTAATTTCATATTCGATTAACTAGTTAATTTCCAAAATTAGTTTACTTCCATATCAAAATTCAAATTCTGATTTTCATTCCAAATATCATCAAATTCCTCTTCAAACTTTATTTAACTTATTTTTAAGTTAAATATTGATTCATTTTAATTCTGAGTTAAAATTCTCATTCACAAATTCCATTTGTGAAATCTCTTTTGGTTATATTAAACCATTTCAAATTCAAAATCCAATTTGAATTCCATTCAAATCAATCAAACAAATCAACATCTAAATAATTTGATAAAATTATTTCCTTTTCTATATGAAAATATATTTCGGTTAAAATTATTTCATTTACGCTCTTTACAAAACAATATCATGTTAGTTTGTCAGTTCAAAATGGAACCAATCAAATAACATAATATAAAACGTTTTTATGTAATTTACAAATATGCTCTTATATATGTACACTCCAACTCAATCTAGGGTGTTACTAACCCCATCTCTATTGAGTTATACCACAGAGCCAAGGTTATTACTAAACCTTATGCTCTGATACCACTGTAATGACCTGGGGGATTCGACTCTCAAATTCCAACAATAATACATAAACCTGTATTACTTGCCAGAACTCAAGTACCAAAAACACCAGATAGTTAATGAGAGGAAGTAGAGGGTGAGGTAAGGAAGAAAGAAATATTAGAATAGAAGAAGAACACAACACCATCAGAGTCTCACATATCAGCGGAACAAAATATAATATAGAGATAAAAACTTTATTGAAAGCTTTGAAATAAAAACTTACAATCATCAGAGCACGCCAATATATCCGGACAGTTATAATAATCTGTCCTCATATACAACACACAGCGTGATACATACTAATCTATATCATACGTCTGAACTCCTCCAACTTATCTTTGGACTTCGCAGCATCCGATAACCTGAACATGTACAACCCGGTCTAACCCGAGCATTTATAAACACCGGATCATTCTAGTGAACCAGAGTGAGAAAACTTGTTAAGTTTAAAAACATCACCCAACTTGATTTTAAAGTCAAACCATTTCTTTTCGAAAGAAAAGGAAAATCGTAAGAGCATTCCACACATAAACACAGATGGTTTTTAACTTACGATAACCCAATCCATTTTTGAATTCATATCTTATTCTGATATTATAACAGTGTCTAAACACAAATAAATATCAATCTAGAAGAACACTTTCATCTCACACTCCACATGTATAGTAACAATCAAAACCGCGATCTCTTATTGGAGATTTTATTTCCAACTATGCTAAGGTATGGAACCACCTTCATATAGTGTATCTCTAGACGCGAATACACTTTGTTCAACAAGAACATCTTGTAACTCGGCCACACATGACCAACCACTCATTTTGCTTGAGTGTATCGAATGTATATGTGACGACCCCAAATCCCGTTCTGACGGAGACAAGGGTTATCTTTGGAATATAACACAGAAACAGATAATAGCAGAACAGAATTAAATAAATACACCAGATAATGAACAATAGAATATACTGGATAAAAGTAATCATCAGAGTTACACGGTATACAGGATCATACTTAGTACAAATACAGTTCAGCTATACATAAATGTCTACAGCGGAAACAAACAAAATATGTACAATAGGAGCTGAACAGCATAAAAAGAGATAAATGATAGAATCCATCTTCAGCTCCAGCTATCCAGAGAAAGCCAGCTAACATGAATACAAGGCTGCCCATGTAGAAAAAGGGGCACTCGAGTTTGAAAGTGAAACAAACAACGAGTCAGTCATGGGACTGGTATGAGAAATCTACTCAACACATTTATAATATGGCTAATCAAAGGACCACGCCACTTTCGTGGAACGGGTTTACTCCATTGGATTGCCAGTGCTTTAAAACAAATCTTTCTTTTAAACATCGCAATGCTTTTTATAAAAATGAAGCCATTATAAGACTCGGTTCCCATCACACAATGCAACGCAAACCGGAGGATAGAGTTTTACCTTATAATGGCCAAAATATGATTGATACGAATAAAACAAAAGCATTTGATATTATGACTAGTGTTTATATGTTTCAAAAACAATTTCAATCATAACTATCAATCATAGACGGCATGGGTACCATATACATGTCGCCATATATATATATACAATCAAAACCGCACGATCTCGTATTTGGAAATTGGAGTTCCGTCCTGAACCAGGGCGAAAGATAGTCCTTACCGAATTCGAGACAATCTAGCCTACCATGTCTCAGGAACAGCCGCAACTACCCCCTGGATCGTCAGGGCCGGTCCACCGATGTGGATTATTATGCCTAAACAATACGTCTCCCCGCCCTATGGGGCACAAATGAGCCAACGAATGGCTCCATCGGTCCCGGATCGACCAATATATCCGAGGCGCCTCGCAACAGCAACAACCACACAGGTGAAAAGTATATAAATGTCAGGGCTGGTAGGTCACTGACACCACCCTAGATAGAAAGAAACGCATGCCCACCCGTAGGTACTTCTCCTGTTTCTGGTTCATACCGGGGTGTGAGGCTCGCGAATTCACATTATACACAAAGCTACGCCACACAGGCGGTGCTTTGATCATCACCACAAGACTTTGCTTTTCAACAGAATCCCTGATCATTCGCTACTTAGGCATGTCACACTAGCAATTCATGCCATGCGACTAATGTCCATCGATATACAACCTCTGAGCTCCTGCGTTTCAGAGAAGGGCGTTAGCAAAAGAATAAATTCTCCGCCGCCAAACAGATGTATATTTAATAGAGATCAATCAACACAGAATAAAATCCAATGTCAGACACACAGTCCATTTACAAGTCCATTCTGGGTCTGAATGAAACCGGAGGCACTAAATATGTAACGACCCGTATTCTACACATCATAGGATTGTAGAATATTTATTTCTTTCCCGTGTGAAGTCGTATGGCCATGTAACTTTGGGAAACATCCAATAGAGTCAATTCCCATGTTCATGATTTTTGTCGGTTTTTAAATGACCATTTTGCCGCTAGTTGGTACTGTTTTGGCCATAACTTTTGATTGGAAAGGAATTTTGACTTAAAACCACTTCCATTAGATTTGTTTGATGGTTTACCTTTCCGTAGAGTGGTCATAATAGTCAAACGGACTTACCGTTTGGGAGATATGGCTGAAACAAGGTTTGGAGGGTGAAAAACTGCTTAACCGGGCCAAATCGGGTGATTAGTGAGTAGGCCCATGACCCATTTCGGGATTAGGGTTATGGGAGGGCTGAAATGAGATGGAGAATCATTCCATTTCAGTTTTCTAGCCTCCACTTATCACCAAGGATCCCTAAAAATGGCCTCTAACCTCTAAATCACCTCCAAATCACCTTTTTGGCAAGGATTTAGCTTAGCAACCCCTAATCAAGGAAGGTCTTCACCAAATCAACATAGGAGCTGCTGTTGGCATTGAGATTCACATCAAACCAGAGAATCATTTCAGATCTTAGTTTATTTTGTGGCTAAGGTGAGTGATTTGCATAGTTTTATACTAATTATGGCTAATTAGGGGTGATTAGTGCTAATTAGCGAATTTAAGCATGATAAAATTCGGGAAAAATGTTCATAAATTCCTAAATGATGTTTTAGACCTCTGATATGAATTTGGGTTAATTTGGTTAAGTTTTGCTAATCCTATCATTAGTTTCACCTAAACATGCTTAAGGGGAAATATGGGATTTTGGGTATGTTTGATCCATTTTAACCTATGATATTGATGTGAATGATGTTTGTGGTTGATTATGCATGTTGCTATGACTGTATGAAATGCTTTGTGATTGATTCCAATAGTTAGAATGGTCGAAAACGTCGTCGAATGGCGTAAACACTTGCTGGAATAGTTTCAGAAAACAGTGCAGGGTTCGGATCGGATCAGATAAGGGGGCTCGGATCGGATATGTTGAACTGAGCAAAGAATCTGATCGGATCGGAACCCAACACTTGGGAAAAGTGGCAAAAAGGAAGGCCACGCTAGCTGAACTGGGATCGGATCGGATAGAGGAAAACGGATCGGATCGAGAAGGACGGATCGGATCGAGGAGGACGGATCGGAAGCACGAAGACGAATCAGAGCAGGAGCACGGAAGCGGATCGGATAGGAGCATATGAAGGGAGCATGAAGACGGATCGAAAACGCGAACCAAGAAGGGACACCCGACCCGACTCGAAGAGAAGCATCTGACTCGAACACAGAGGAGTACCCGACCCGAACCGCACCAGAAGGAGACCCGACCCGAACGGATGAAGGACACCGACCCGAACCGATAACTTGAGGAGGAACCCGACCCGACCCAGTATTGACCAATAACCCGAGATGCAAAGGTAGTCCAATAGGGGAAGTTAGAGCTCAGGATCCCGGGACCAGTTGGGAACCAAGGAGTTCACTTCATGGTTGGACTTTGCTGCGGGACGTGTCCTAAGGAGTTGTCGACGTTCATAACTTCGATTCACCACTAAGAATGAATGATGGGCTACTTATCAGTGCAGTAGGGTCATTATGACCTGAGGGGCAAGGTGATGGTAGCAAGACTACGTTATCAGTGCAGTAGGGTCATTATGACCTGAGGGGCAAGGTGATGCGTAGTAAGACTATGAGCCAGCGCAGATGGGGTGAATAACTCCATGGGGCAAAGTGGACATAGTAAGGATTAGTAAGACTATGAGCCAGTGCAGTGGGGTTCTTGTGACTCCATGGGGCAAAGTGGACATAGTAAGGATTAGTAAGGCTATGAGCCAGTGCAGTGGGGTCCTTGTGACTCCATGGGGCAAAGTGGACATAGTAAGGATTAGTAAGGCTATGAGCCAGTGCAGTGGGGTCCTTGTGACTCCATGGGGCAAAGTGGACATAGCAAAGGATTAGTGGCTACGTTATCAGTGCAGTGAAGCCATTTATGACTTCATGGGGTAGAGTGATCGTAGCAAGGTATGTTGGGTGATCGAAGTGGTGAATATCGTATGCTTTACGCACTGAGTGAGAGATGTGAGGATGGATGCTATGTTTGATTGTTTGCCATCCCTATGACATGCACACCTCCCCCACCTCCGTATCTTTATATTGTTTGATATGATACCTTAGAGTGTTGTACAGTATGTAGTGCTAACTCTTTGGTTGCAGGTCCAGGTTCAGGTATGTTTTAGTCTACCTGTTATTGTTCACTTTAGATGCTTATCGCTCATACCAGGCTTTATGTCTGACCCAGATTTTTATGTCTCCTCTTATTACTCTGGGTGCTCACACGAGCAGACTAGAGACATGTTAGCTGGTGATGCGCGAGTAGCTGATTCAGAGGCGGGCAGGAGGCTTCCATGTATGATATATATATATATATATATATATATATATATATACACATTCTCCCTGTGTCATTGGTGGTCGCTACTTGGGCATTAGTAGTGTATCTCCTTTATCTTACTTTTGCTTTGAGACAGTTTGAAAGTTGTAATAAGTTGTATTTTGGATTTCTGCTGCTATGATGTTTAGTTCTGATTTTCAGCTTATGCACTGTCTCTCCTGTTTTATGTCAAGTATGTTATTATTATATTTTGTTCTATGCGCTGTGAGACATTCTACAGGTTCTTTGTATGTTCATTTCCTTCTTCCCTTTTCCTTCCGACGACCCGTTCCGTGCTAACTGGACATGTGTACAGCGCACCTTTGGAGTAAATGTCGGTTGGTGCGGGGCGGGCCGTCACACTTGGTATCAGAGCTCTAGGTTGCGTAGTTAACCTAGGGAAAGACACTAGGGAGAGTTAGTACGTATATGAGAGCGCGTATTTGTGATTACTTTGGTTTTCAAAAGCTATGTATATATATACTATTAGTAGTATAAAGAATGAAGTCGCACTGCACTAGCACCACTATGGGGTCGTTAATCGTTTCCCTTTTTCAGATTGACGATGAGCCGAGACACGAGGGGTGCTGGTAGAGGGACCAACCAAGGGAATGCCACTGACATGAGGGCAATGTTTACTAACCTCATGAGAGACATGCTTTGAGAAGTGCAAGGGGCAATTCCCAATCTCGGAGTTGGTGTTGGCCCAGTAGTGCAGGCGCCAAGGGTCGATTTCGCCAAGTTGTGCAAGGATTACACTAATCTTGGTGGGAAACCGTTCCATGGAACGGAGTCGGCCATGGATGTTCAGGACTGGATGGATAGCTGTGACCGTATCTTTGATGACTTGCGTCTCGAGGATGCGATGAAGAGAAGGCTAGCGTCTCATCAGCTGCAAGGGCGAGCGATGAATTGGTGGAATGCCATTAGAACAGCTACTCCAAAGGACTAGGTTACTTGGGTTCAGTTCAAGGCTCGCTTTAGCGAGAAGTTCATTCCAGCTGCCCAGAAGTCAGTATTGTTCAAGAGGTTCTTGGAACTCAAGCAGGGTGGCAGGGCAGTTTCTGATTATATTGCTGAGTTCGACACTTTGTCGAAGTATGGACTGTCTCTCATTGATACTCCTGAAAAGAAGAATGAGAAGTTCATTACTGGTTTGGATGGATACTTGGGGGAAAGGCTTATCAACCACATCGATGAGACTTTTGAATCGATCGTGGGGAAAGCTTTGAGATCAGAGAGCCTTTACCCTAAGTCAAAGACTGAGGCTGCATCTGCAGAAGGGCCAAAGCCGCAAGTAGGCGGTGGAGGCAAGAATAATTCTCAGAATAAGAGGAAGCAGGACCAATCTAAAGGTGGCCAGAAAAAGAGCAAGAAGGATGTTGAGTGCTTCAGCTGTGGAAAGAAGGGCCATTATGCTAAAGAATGTCGGGCCAAGCCAGCGGAAAGGAAGTGCTACAACTGTGGTCAAGTGGGACATCAGAAGGATAAGTGTCTGCAACCTCTTAAGGAGAGGCAGATTGTGAAAGCATATGCTCTTGATGTTGTTCCTTCTTCGTCGAATGCCCCAACTGCGGCGGAGAAAGGAAAGAATGTTGTTATTCAAGGTATGCTTTCTATTTATGATGTACCAGTTCGAGTTTTGTTTAATACTGGGGCTTCCCGTTCCTTCATATCTAGTGACCTAATAGATAGGTTGGGACTGGAACCCGAGATAGTCGATAGACCATTGATTGTGACGAACCCGATTGGTGGTTCGACTAGCCTTAGTATGATTTGCAGGAATTTGGTCTTATCGAGTCATGGACGTATGTTTGTATGTGATTGCTTTGTTTTGGGCTTTACTGGGTATGGCATTATATTGGGAGTCGATTGGCTCCAAAGATACGGGGTGGTGGTAGACTGTGAGGGCTTTTTGGTGACAGTGAGGGCGGATGATGGGCGGAGGATAGTGTTTGGTAGTCTACCTAGTGATGGGGTTATGGCTAGTTTTGTAAATTCCCTCGACATCCCGCAGGATGAGTTGTCAGATGTGCCCGTGGTTGGCCAGTATCCGTACGTCTTTGAGGAGGTGACCGGGCTTCCACCACACCGAGAGATTGAGTTCCGTATTGATTTAGTAAAAGATTCCAGACCTATAGTGTTGCCACTTCGTCGTATGGCACTAAGGGAGCAGCGAGAGCTCGGGGTGCAAGTCAGCAATCTTTTGAAGAAGGGATTTATTAGAAGGAGTGTCTCCGAGTGGGGAGCACCAGTTGTGTTTGCCACTAAGGCAGATGGTTCCCTTCGTTTGTGTGTGGACTATCGCGAGTTGAATAAGGTAACGAGGAAGAATAAGTATCCTCTACCATGGATAGATGATTTGTTTGTTCATCTGGAAGGAGCAAGAGTGTTCTCCCAGTTGGACCTCGCGACAGGATTTCATCAGCTTCGAGTAGCGGATGAGAGTGTTCCGAAAACGGCATTTAGGACGCCGTCTGGATTTTATGAGTGGTTGGTCATGCCGTTTGGGTTGACCAATGCACCAGCCTATTTTGTGGATCTTATGAATCGAGTATTCAGAGATCAGTTGAATAAGTTTGTTCTTGTGTTCGTGGATGATATCCTTGTTTACTCAAGGACAGAGGAGGAACACAAGGGACACTTGAGGATAGTGATGGAGGTGTTGAGGAAACACCAATTGAAAGCGAAATTCTCTAAGTGTCATTTTTGGAGAAGGGAAGTAAGATTCTTGGTTCATGTTGTTTCAGAGAGTGGTATTGCCGTGGACCCTGCGAAGGTGGCTACGGTACAGGATTGGCCTACGCCCAAGAATGCTACAGATGTGAGAAGTTTCTTGGGATTAGTTGGATATTATCGTAAGTTTATCCAGGACTTCTCCAAGATAGCAGCACCGTTGACTCTGTTGACTAAGAAGAATCAGTCCTTCGTCTGGGATGGAGTGTGTGAGGATGCCTTCAAAAGTCTAAAGGAGAGGTTGACGCGTGCGCCAGTGTTAGTCATTCCTAAAGGGAATGAAGAGATGACGGTCTACACAGTTGCTTGTGGTACCGGAATGGGAGCTGTGTTGATGCAGGAAGGTAGGGTTGTAGCTTATGCTAGTCGACAGCTAAAGCCGCATGAGAAGAAGTATCCTACCCATGATTTGGAATTGGAAGCGATTGTATTTGCACTGAAGATGTGGAGACACTATCTCTTGGGAGAAAGGTTCGAGTTGTTTACCGATCATAAATCGTTAAAGTATCTCTTCTCTCAGAAAGATCTGAATCTCCGTCAGCAGAGATGGGAGTTCTTGGCTTCGTATGATTTTGATATCGCATACACACCTGGGAAGGGTAATGCGGTAGCCGATGCCTTGAGTAGGAGACATGCCAGCTTAGGGGCAATGTTTCTTGAGTGGAAGCAACTGGAGTATATCGCGGGGTTTGATTTCAGACCAAAGTGCGAATTGGATCCAGTTATGCTTGCTAGTTTGACGATCAGACCCACTTTGATAGAGCGGATTGGTTCTAGTCAGAGGGACGATCCTAACCTATTGGAAATCATCTCCAAGTTAGAGATGGGTATCGATGAGGAGATGAATGTTTATGGGCTTGATCGAGATGGATGGCTTCGGAAGAATGGAAGACTAGTTGTGCCCAACGTGAATGGTTTGAGAGATGAAGTGCTTAGAGAATGTCATCACTCAAAACTGACTATACATCCCGGTGGTAATAAGATGTATCGAGACATGAGACAGACTTACTACTGGGAAGGGATGAAAAGAGACGTTGGGAAGTTTATATCCAAATGCATGAATTGCCGGCTAGTTAAAGCCGAGCAAAAGAAGCCTAGTGGGTTGTTGCAACCATTAGAAATTCCCGAATGGAAATGGGAGCAAGTTTCGATGGATTTCATCGATGGCTTACCAAGGACTAGATCGGGATATGATAGCATTTGGGTAATTGTGGATCGATTGACTAAGAGCGCAAGATTTATACCAGTCAAATCGACCAGAACGGCAGCCAAGTTGGCAGAATTGTATATGAAGTGGGTAGTGAGATTTCATGGAGTATCCAAAAGCATTGTGAGTGACCGAGACCCGTTGTTCACTAGTGGGTTTTGGAAGAGCTTACAAGAGGCTCTAGGGGCAGGATTACATCTCAGTACCGCATATCATCCTCAGACCGACGGTCAAACGGAGAGGGTGAATCGTATATTGGAAGATCTCTTGAGAGCTTGTATATTGGATTTTGGTGGATCATGGGATGACCATTTGCATCTAGTAGAGTTTGCATATAATAATAACTACCAATCCAGTATCAGTATGGCTCCATATGAAGCTTTGTACGGAAGACCGTGCAACTCACATCATGTTGGATAGAGACTGGCGAGAAGTTTGTGCTTGGACCAGATGTGGTGAGGGAAACTTCCGATAAGATCAAGATCATTCAGCAACGAATGAAAGCTGCCCAAGATAGGCAGAAGAGTTATGCTGATAAGAGGAGAAGAGACTTGAAATTCTCCGTTGGTGACTTGGTGTTTGTCAAGATCTCTCTGTTGAAGAGCGTGATTCGATTTGGCAGGAGAGGCAAGTTGGCGCCAAAATTTATTGGCCCATTCCCTGTTCTTGAACTAGTCGGGAATTTGGCATATAGAGTTGACTTACCAGAGAAAATGGCGGGAGTTCACAATGTGTTTCATGTTTCCCAACTAAGGAAGTTCGTTCACGACTCAGATATGACTATTTCACCTGATCAGTTAGAGGACTTCGAAGTGGAACTTGAGGCGGTTGGGAACCGCAAGCCGATTCGTATTGTGGGGCACGATACGAAGCAACTTCGAAGGAAGTCGGTGAAGCTAGTCAAGGTTCAGTGGGGCGAGGATGAGAATGATTGTACTTGGGAGACAGAGGAGAGCATTAGGAAGGCATATCCAGAACTCTTTGCCTGGTAAGATTTACTTTGCGATTTAGTTATTCCGCATGCTAGGATAGACTTATTTCACTTGTTTTGCATGTTTGATGGTTGTTTTATGGTTGATAGGCATGCGGGACCTTTGTGTGTGTTTGGATTAGGGAATTTCGGGGGCGAAATTTCTTAAGGGGGGGGGGAGAGTGTAATGACCCGTATTCTACACATCATAGGATTGTAGAATATTTATTTCTTTCCCGTGTGAAGTCGTATGGTCATGTAACTTTGGGAAACATCCATTAGAGTCATTTCCCATGTTCATGATTTTTGTCGGTTTTTAAATGACCATTT
This sequence comes from Allium sativum, assembly GCA_030737875.1. Classification (NCBI taxonomy): domain Eukaryota; kingdom Viridiplantae; phylum Streptophyta; class Magnoliopsida; order Asparagales; family Amaryllidaceae; genus Allium; species Allium sativum. Next base: position 534,357,976 of record CM060922.1, read on the forward strand.
TGCCCCTAGTTGGTACTATTTTGGCCATAACTTTTGATTGGAAAGGAATTTTGACCTGAAACCACTTCCATTAGATTCGTTTGATGGTTTACCTTTCCGTAGAGTGGTCATAATAGTCAAACGGACTTACCGTTTGGGAGATATGGCTGAAACAAGGTTTGGAGGGTGAAAAACTGCTTAACCGGGCCAAATCGGGTGATTAGTGAGTAGGCCCATGACCCATTTCGGGATTAGGGTTATGGGAGGGCTGAAATGAGATGGAGAATCATTCCATTTCAGTTTTCTGGCCTCCACTTATCACCAAGGATCCCTAAAAATGGCTTCTAACCTCTAAATCACCTCCAAATCACCTTTTTGGCAAGGATTTAGCTTAGCAACCCCTAATCAAGGAAGGTCTTCACCAAATCAACATAGGAGCTGCTGTTGGCATTGAGATTCACATCAAATCAGAGAATCATTTCAGATCTTAGTTTATTTTGTGGCTAAGGTGAGTGATTTGCATAGTTTTACACTAATTATGGCTAATTAGGGGTGATTAGTGCTAATTAGCGAATTTAAGCATGATAAAATTCGGGAAAAATGTTCATAAATTCCTAAATGATGTTTTAGACCTCTGATATGAATTTGGGTTAATTTGGTTAAGTTTTGCTAATCCTATCATTAGTTTCACCTAAACATGCTTAAGGGGAAATATGGGATTTTGGGTATGTTTGATCCATTTTAACCTATGATATTGATGTGAATGATGTTTGTGGTTGATTATGCATATTGCTATGACTGTATGAAATGCTTTGTGATTGATTCCAATAGTTAGAATGGTCGAAAACGTCGTCGAATGGCGTAAACACTTGCTGGAATAGTTTCAGAAAACAGTGCAGTGTTCGGATCGGATCGGATAAGGGGGCTCGGATCGGATATGTTGAACTGAGCAAAGAATCTGATCGGATCGGAATCCAACACTTGGGAAAAGTGGCAAAAAGGAAGGCCACGCTAGCTGAACTGGGATCGGATCGGATAGAGAAAAACGGATCGGATCGAGAAGGACGGATCGGATCGAGGAGGACGGATCGGATCGGAAGCACGAAGACGAATCAGAGCAGGAGAACGGAAGCGGATCGGATAGGAGCATATGAACGGAGCATGAAGACGGATCGAAAACGCGAACCAAGAAGGGACACCCGACCCGACTCGAAGAGAAGCATCTGACTCGAACACAGAGGAGTACCCGACCCGAACCGCACCAGAAGGAGACCCGACCCGAACGGATGAAGGACACCGACCCGAACCGATAACTTGAGGAGGAACCCGACCCGACCCAGTATTGACCAATAACCCGAGATGCAAAGGTAGTCCAATAGGGGAAGTTAGAGCTCAGGATCCCGGGACCAGTTGGGAACCAAGGAGTTCACTTCATGGTTGGACTTTGCTGCGGGACGTGTGCTAAGGAGTTGTCGACGTTCATAACTTCGATTCACCACTAAGAATGAATGATGGGCTACTTATCAGTGCAGTAGGGTCATTATGACCTGAGGGGCAAGGTGATGGTAGCAAGACTACGTTATCAGTGCAGTAGGGTCATTATGACCTGAGGGGCAAGGTGACGCGTAGTAAGACTATGAGCCAGCGCAGATGGGGTGAATAACTCCATGGGGCAAAGTGGACATAGTAAGGATTAGTAAGACTATGAGCCAGTGCAGTGGGGTTCTTGTGACTCCATGGGGCAAAGTGGCATAGTAAGGATTGGTAAGGCTATGAGCCAGTGCAGTGGGGTCCTTGTGACTCCATGGGGCAAAGTGGACATAGCAAAGGATTAGTGGCTACGTTATCAGTGCAGTGAAGCCATTTATGACTTCATGGGGCAGAGTGATCGTAGCAAGGTATGTTGGGTGATCGAAGTGGTGAATATCGTATGCTTTACGCACTGAGTGAGAGATGTGAGGATGGATGCTATGTTTGATTGTTTGCCATCCCTATGACATGCACACCTCCCCCACCTCCGTATCTTTATATTGTTTGATATGATACCTTAGAGTGTTGCACAGTATGTAGTGCTAACTCTTTGGTTGCAGGTCCAGGTTCAGGTATGTTTTAGTCTACCTGTTATTGTTCACTTTAGATGCTTATCGCTCATACCAGGCTTTATGTCTGACCCAGAATTTTATGTCTCCTCTTATTACTCTGTGTGCTCACACGAGCAGACTAGAGACAGGTTAGCTGGTGATGCGCGAGTAGCTGATTCGGAGGCGGGCAGGAGGCTTCCACGTATGATATATATATACACATTCTCCCTGTGTCGTTGGTGGTCGCTACTTGGGCATTAGTAGTGTACCTCCTTTATCTTACTTTTGCTTTGAGACAGTTTGAAAGTTGTAATAAGCTGTATTTTGGATTTCCGTTGCTATGATGTTTAGTTCTGATTTTCAGCTTATGCACTGTCTCTCCTGTTTTATGTCAAGTATGTTATTATTATATTTTGTTCTATGCGCTGTGAGACATTCTACAGGTTCTTTGTATGTTCATTTCCTTCTTCCCTTTTCCTTCCGACGACCCGTTCCGTGCTAATTGGACATGTGTACAGCGCACCTTTGGAGTAAATGTCGGTTGGTGCGGGGCGGGCCGTCACACTTGGTATCAGAGCTCTAGGTTGCGTAGTTAACCTAGGGAAAGACACTAGGGAGAGTTAGTACGTATATGAGAGCGCGTATTTGTGATTACTTTGGTTTTCAAAAGCTATGTATATATATACTATTAGTAGTATAAAGAATGAAGTCGCACTGCACTAGCACCACTATGGGGTCGTTAATCGTTTCCCTTTTTCAGATTGACGATGAGCCGAGACACGAGGGGTGCTGGTAGAGGGACCAACCAAGGGAATGCCACTGACATGAGGGCAATGTTTACTAACCTCATGAGAGACATGCTTAGAGAAGTGCAAGGGGCAATTCCCAATCCCGGAGTTGGTGTTGGCCCAGTAGTGCAGGCGCCTAGGGTCGATTTCGCCAAGTTGTGCAAGGATTACACTAATCTTGGTCGGTTACCATCCAAACGAGGTGAAGATCTCCGGTCTTCGACCACCATCTTCATCTTCGATTAATTATCGTCGATTCAGTTATTCAGAATGGGATAAACCCGGTCTTTCTGAGCAACTCGCGTATATAATAAACAAGTGCAACACTAACATACACACACATCATTTCAATTCATTAGCCACTAACCGTCAGTCAGTAAGAGAACGATTTCCCAAATATTTACCCCGAAGGCCGAAACCAACATCAGATCAGTACCCAAGAAACCATTTGACTTAGCCAACCTTCAGTTAATTTCTAAATTTGCATCCATATCGTTTATAATATTTTGTAACGATTTATCGCTATTTTTATTTATTTTTAAAATAGCCATTTTATTTCAAACGACTCTTCGGGCCATAACGCGGCCGTGGCGCTATTTTTCTTCAGATTTGATTTACACATATCTGAAAATCTAACCGTTGGATCTTTACAAAATTTACATCATTAGAAAGATCTTTTCAAAATGAATCCAACGGTTCCAGTTTCGGGAAATTCTGACGGTCGGATCTCCCGGTACAATCGTTTGAAGTTTCGATTTCAAAATTCGAACTGCAGCGTCGTTATTCGATTAAATATAATTATATATATATATATATATAATCGATTTTGGTGTTGTTTTTCTTCAGATTTGAATTAAACATTTCAAGCAATCCAACCGTTGGATTTTTACAAAGTTGGTGCCGTTGGAAAGATTTTTCCAAAGCGAACCCAACGGTTGCGATTTTAGGAAAATCTGATGGTCGGATATCCCGTACTAATCGTTTGAAATCACGGTTTCAAAATAGGAACTGCACGGCCACGTTTCGTTTTAATTTTATTTATATTTATATATTTATATAAATATAGTTCATTCAAAAATTCCTATATTGTTTCCACTTCTAATATTTCACTAACGCCTTTAAATTTTGGAAAATTTCGTCATAACCTCCTTTGTACGGGAGGGCCTGGAAAAATTCCCAGATAGCCACACGGGCGTCTCATGTCAAAAAGAAAAAGGAAAATCCAAGCGGCTAGCCAACAGACTCATAAAATCATCACCCAAACAAAACAGTAAATGTGTACCTATTTGTCGGGCACAAAAATTTTATTCCTCTTCTCTAGCCCCTTTGCTATAACCTGTTCAATAAATATGCATGTACATATATACAGTTCTTATCACTTATCATTTTCCATTCAACTTCATATTTGATTCCATTTGGTTTAAAAACACCATTCATTCTAATGTTGCATGCATAAGCAAAAATCATATCATTAGCTAATTAATGAATATTTCAACTCATGCATATTTATTTGAACGAGTTGCTATTCTTAACACTTCACATTTCAACAATTCATGTATATAATAAAATTGTGATTTTTATTGTAAAACAATTCATTTCAAAACATTATTATTTTATATAGTTCATATAGGTGATAAAAATAGGATTTTTATTGTAAAACAATTTATTTCAAAACAGGATTATTTTATACATTTCATATTGATGTTAAAATTGGGATTTTTATTATAAAACAATTTCTTTCAAAATATGAATACCATTCAACACATGAATTTCAATTCAACGAATGAATATCGATTCAACACATGAAGGTTTTCTATAGTTTATATACATAGATAAAAATGTGATTTTTATATTTAAAACACGAACACCATTCAACACATGAATTTCTATCCAACGAATGAATATCGATTCAACACATAAAGGTTTTCTATTCAACGAATAAATATGGTTTCAGCAAATGAAAATAATTCAGAACACATGAATATTATTCAAAATTTCGACAGCATAATGACAGTGTAGTTAAAACCGGGACCGTCCCTAGTACGGCTCCTCGCTCTACCTTAAAACCTCGCAGTTTTTGACAATGGGGATCATGCATCTAGTTCGCACGCAGGCGGCATGTATATATTTATTTCATTTCCACAAACTAATCCTATGTGGTTTCAACCAAATATTTCTCAACCACAAATGGGTATTTTTCAACCACAATCAATCAATATCAACCACAAACAATCCCAAACAACCATTCGCTATCAATCAATTTTCACACCAATCACAACCAATAAATATCGTCCATGGTTTGTGGACGAGGGGCGTATATATATATATATATATATATATATATATATATATATATATATATATATATAAAGCAATTCACTTCTATTTCAACACATATATAATTTTTACAACGCATATATAACTTATACATCGAACGTACAACTTATACAACACTTATACAAGAGGTGTACAACGCTTATATAACTCATACATCGACTATGTAATTTATACATCGTCGTTTTCCATATCGTTTATAAACTAGAAATCTCACATTGGGTTCCACTCCACCAAAAATAGCAGAAGGCTCAGAAAAATATGTGGTCTCTTCTAGAATGTAGAAGACGTTCACACGGTCACGATGTTTCCTGTTTCATCGAATTTCGACAAGAAACGAAAAAGATATGATTTTTCAAAGTTTGCAACGGTTTAAAGGTGTTAAAACAGTTGAAAAGAAAATAAGCCGTACCTCAGCTGAAAGGTTCAAAACTAGGTTTGCAATTTTCGATCAAACCGTGAATCGATAGGAGGATCGGCCGATGCAGCGATGAAGAGGGGTGAGACGCACGTCTGCGCGCGGTGGTGGGGGTCCACTCGGTGGTCCTAGGCGACGGCGGCGGCGGATTGAAGTCGCCGACTTCAGAACGTCGATTCTCCCTCCACAGGCCACGAAAAATTCCAAACTTTATATGGATTTGAAGATCTCGAGAAGATCTTCAAAAAGTTCAACTGTGGCACGAGCTAATTCGCCGTGGATTGATCGGGAAATGAGGGGGAAGGTTTTGAACGGTTTCCGCCTTCGATCAGGGAGAGAGAAAAAGGAATTTTCTTTTTTTTTTATATATAAAAATTCTGATTGGTCGGGGAAGTTTTAAAGGGGTTTTCTGACGCGACCACCAATCTAAACCCAACGACTGTCGTCCCTAGCGTTTTACCCCAATTCCGAACTCAATGGGATATGTTTCGAAGGCCCATTCGAATGTTTCAGTTAGTTTTTCTTCAAATTAAAATATAAAACATTCAGTATTTAATTTGAACGTACATTTCAATTTGCCAGAGCCATAAACTGATTCGAAAAATTCCAGAAAAATAAATCTAGCTATGTTTTGACGATACGGTCCTAACAAAACTAGTTTCGTCGAATTCTGAGACCGTTTGCAAAAATGCCCATTTCTGGTCGATCCAATTTAACTGTAATTGACCAGAACACGTTTTCCTTTGCCACGCTCACATACTAGCTTCAAAAATTATGAAATTTGAAACCTAGCGATAACTTCACATCCCGGATCCAACAAAAGTGGTTTCGTCGAATTCCGAGGTCGTATGCAAAATGGCCAATTTCTCGGGCTATATAAATTCCATAGCGACCTTTCTGAAAATTCATTTGGCCATAACTTTTGCTTTCCATTATGAAAATTTGATTTTTCAGATTCGTTAGAAAGGTGTTCACTAACAGATTTAAATATTTTTGGTTTCGCTAAAATCCGTTTTGTTTTGCACCCGGTACAGTCCGACAAAGTTTGAATTCAATTTTTGAAACTACAGCACCATTTCAAGCCTTGTTTATAATTATAATTAATTATATTCGTTTTCAGTTGTCGATTCAAACTCAGTTTTCATCGCTATTATTTAAAATATTTATTTTAAATACTTAAGATCCATTATTTTAGCCAATTTAAAAATTTTAAATTGGTTCAGATTTTCTGGGTCGTTACAATCTCCCCCACTTAAAACTTTTCGTCCCCGAAAAGGAACAAAGTCGAAAGTGGTTTGATTATTCAAATCTACGTTAAATCTGGCTTCCATTCTCCAACTTTTCAATTTCTGAGAATTTTCAAATTCTTCAAAAATTTGACTAACACCTGGAATTTTTGAAAATTTTCGCCATAACCTCCCTTGTACGGAGAGAGGTTTGGAAATTTATTGGGCCATATTAGGTACCCAATAAATCCTAATAAGCATACACATATTTATAGTGATATATTCTGGTGTTTACAGGGGAGCATGTATTGATAATAACTCCAGAGAATAAATTCTCGTCACCCTGCCCCGTATGGGAAATAAATAGTCCATGTGCCGTATCTAATAACTAGAGAGACGTGGTTATTGTCAACTCCAGACCCTTTTATACTAGCTGCCGTGTTTGATTGTCAAGTTCTCATTTCTCTTTCAAGGACATTCTTCGAATAGCGTGAACTACCGGCCTTGCATTGGGAATCAAAGCAATCTTGAAATCTATTTCTCTCTGCGGAGGTAAGCGAACAACTTCCTCGAACACATCCGCATAGTTCTTGACGACAGGAATATCTTTCACTAGGTCGGGAATATTCTTTGTGATTTCAGGGACATTTTCTATTTGGGCTGGAGAAACATTCAAAGCTGCCCAGAAGTCTTTCCTATTAGCATTCTGACCTTCACAGGGGATGGTTATATAATCACCTGATTTAATCTTCGCCTTTACGACTCTGTCAGCGCATTTAACTTCAGCTTCATATTTGGTCAACCAGTCTAACCCCAAGATAAGATCAAATCTTTAAAATTCATGACGACCGCGATGGTGGGAAACCGATAACGAGAGAAAGAAACCGGCACTCCGCAATCCCAACTGAGATCAATGGAACCCCCAACCGGATTCTGGACAGTCATTGGTTCCTTCAGCTTTTTCAAATTCAAATCCAGTTTCTTAGCTGCATCCTTTGCAATGAAGCTTCGTGACGCGCCTGTGTCAAACAGTATTTTAACTGGAATATCTTTGACAGTAAGCGTGCCTTCTAAAACATCTGGCCTTTCCTGAATAGCTGAGGGCTCAAAAGTTTCTACCACTTCATTTACCTGAGCCTCTTTGGTCTTTTTCAATAGCCAACAATCTTGCTTTACATGACCAGCCTGTTGGCATTGACCACACTTTCTATTCTCTTGAAAATTCATCCCGGATTTAGACCCGCCGTCCTTTCGTCTGTTCAAAGACCTGCAGTTCCTCATCGAATGCCCTTGCTAATTACACTTTAGACACACGACCGCCTTTACCTTTTCCTGACCGACCTTTGGCCTCTTTCTGGCCTCAGCCTTTATACTTTCCTTAGATTGCACACTAGTCTCTGGGCTATCAGCTTCTAATTTTCTTTTGCTGCTAGAACCGATTTCTTCTTCGTCTTGCAACATGTCTTTCTTATGGAGATCTTTATACTGATAAGTCATGTATATCATTTCAGAAAAGGGGAGCTTCACGTTCCTCATTACACTGTTCTGATATTTTCTTTGAAGCCCGTGAATAAATCTCAGATTTTTCCTCTTCGGATTCTCAATTAGATGAGGAGCAAAGTGGGAAAGTTCATTGAATTTCTTATGATATTCTGGGATGGTCATATCTCCTTGTATCAAATAAGAAAATTCATCACATAGGCGCTCAGTTGCTTCTGGAGGAGTAAATCTTTCCAGGAAAATCACTTTGAATTTATCCCAGGTGATATCACCTCCTGGATTATCCTTAATAACAGAATCCCACCAGAACAAAGCTTCATCTTTGAGTGCCCAGGAGGCCAGTAATCTTTTCTGGTCATCCCTCAGCTTTAATCCTTCGAAGATTTTCTCAGCCGAACGAATCCATGCTTGTGTTCTCATAATAGATTCTTCGCCCGAGAATGGCTTTCCACCCAGATTTCTATATTTCATAAATAGAGCTTCAATATCCAGGTCAGTATTTCTTCTGTCTCTGGCACTCATTTTCTAGAGCGTCTACAATTAGCAGACAAAGTGTCAGGTCAACAGAAAAGATATTTCAAAATATAGAGACAAATACTTGAATGTAAATGCGTCTATCAAGGTGTTTTTTTATTCTGCTACTCATACTAGGATATTACTGATCCTATCTGTATTGAGTTGCCCGTCCTAGAACACTACTGTTTCTATTTCTGACGAGTTCGTTAATATGTTATATTCCAGAATTAAGCTTAACCAAAGCTCTGATACCTCGTTGTGACGACCCCAAATCCCGTTCTGATGGAGACAAGGGTTATCTTTGGAATATAACACAGAAACAGATAATAGCAGAACAGAATTAAATAAATACACCAGATAATGAACAATAGAATATACTAGATAAAAGTAATCAACAGAGTTACACAGTATACAGGATCATACTTAGTACAAATACAGTTCAGCTATACATAAATGTCTACAGCGGAAACAAACAAAATATGTACAATAGGAGCCGAACAGCATAAAAAGAGATAAATGATAGAATCCATCTTCAGCTCCAGCTATCTAGAGAAAGCCAGCTAACCTGAATACAAGGCTGCCCGTGTAGAAAAAGGGGCACCCGAGTTTGAAAGTGAAACAAACAACGAGTCAGTCATGGGACTCCTATGAGAAATCTACTCAACACATTTATAATATGGCTAATCACAGGACCACGCCACTTTCGTGGAACGGGTTTACTCCATTGGATTGCCAGTGCTTTAAAACAAATCTTTCTTTTAAACATCGCAATGCTTTTTATAAAAATGAAGCCATTATAAGACTCAGTTCCCATCACACAATGCAACGCAAACCGGAGGATAGAGTTTTACCTTATAATGGCCAAAATATGATTGATACGAATAAAACAAAAGCATTTGATATTATGACTAGTGTTTATATGTTTCAAAAACAATTTCAATCATAACTATCAATCATAGACGACATGGGTACCATATATCATGTCGCCATATATATATACAATCAAAACCGCACGATCTCGTATTTGGAAATTGGAGTTCCGCCCTGAACCAAGGCAAAAGATAGTCCTTACCGAATTCGAGACAATCTAGCCTACCATGTCTCAGGAACAGCCGCAACTGCCCCCTGGATCGTCAGGGCCGGTCCACCGATGTGGATTATTATGCCTGAACAATACGTCTCCCCGCCCTATGGGGCGCAAATGAGCCAACGAATGGCTCCATCGGTCCCGGATCGACCGATATATCCAAGGCGCCTCGCAACAGCAACAACCACACAGGTGAAAAGTATATAAATGTCAGGGCTGGTACGTCACTGACACCACCCTAGCTAGAAAGAAACACATGCCCTCCCTGAGGTCCTTCTCCCGTTTCTAGTTCATACTGGGGTGTGAGGCTCGCGAATTCACATTATACACAAAGCTACGCCACACAGGCGGTGCTTTGATCATCACCACAAGACTTTGCTTTTCAACAGAAGCCCTGATCATTCGCCACTTAGGCATGTCACACTAGCAATTCATGCCATGCGACTGATGTCCATCGATATACAACCTCTGAGCTCCTGCGTTTCAGAGAAGGGCGTTAAGCAAAAGAATAAATTCTCCACCGCCAAACAGATGTATATTTAATAGAGATCAATCAACACAGAATAAAATCCCATGTCAGACACACGGTCCATTTATAAGTCCGTTCTGGGTCTGAACGAAACCGGAGGCACTAAATACCTCGCAAACCCATCGATCACCACGTACGTCTGGACAATCACCACTCATTATCTATATTTCGGGATGCCTCCCAATCAGGACCTCGGTTACCATCCAAACGAGGTGAAGATCTCCGGTCTTCGACCACCGTCTTCATCTTCGATTAATTATCGTCGATTCAGTTATTCAGAATGGGATAAACCCGGTCTTTCTGAGCAACTCGCGTATATACTAAACAAGTGCAACACTAACATACACACGCATCATTTCAATTCATTAGCCACTAACTGTCAATCAGTAAGAGAACGATTTCCCAAATATTTACCCCGAAGGCCGAAACCAACATCAGATCAATACCCAAGAAACCATTCGACTTAGCCAACCTTCAGTTAATTTCTAAATTTGCATCCATATCGTTTATAATATTTTGTAACGATTTATCGCTATTTTTATTTATTTTTAAAATAGCCATTTTATTTCAAACGACGCTTCGGGCCATAACGCGGTCGTGGCGCTGTTTTTCTTCAGATTTGATTTACACATATCTGAAAATCTAACCGTTGGATCTTTACAAAATTTACATCATTAGAAAGATCTTTTCAAAACGAATCCAACGGTTCCAGTTTCGGGAAATTCTGACGGTCGGATCTCCCGGTACAATCGTTTGAAGTTTCGATTTCAAAATACGAACTGCAGCATCGATATTCGATTAAATATAATTATATTTATATATATATATATATATAAATAAATATAATCGATTCTGGCGCTGTTTTTTTTCAGATTTGAATTAAACATTCCAGGCAATCCAACCGTTGGATTTTTACAAAGTTGGTTCCGTTGGAAAGATTTTTCCAAAGCGAACCCAACGGTTGCGATTTCAGGAAAATCCGATGGTCGGATCTCCCGTACTAATCGTTTGAAATCACGGTTTCAAAATAGGAACTGCATGGCCACGTTTCGTTTTAATTTTATTTATATTTATATATTTATATAAATATAGTTCATTCAAAAATTCCTATATTGTTTCCACTTCTAATATTTCACTAACGCCTTTAAATTTTGGAAAATTTCGCCATAACCTCCTTTGTACGGGAGGGGCTGGGAAAATTCCCAGATAGCCACACGGGCATCTCATGTCAAAAAGAAAAAGGAAAAGCCAAGCGGCTAGCCAACAGGCACATAAAATCATCACCCAAACAAAACAGTAAATGTGTACCTATTTGTCGGGCACAAAAATTTTATTCCTCTTCTCTAGCCCCTTTGCTATAACCTGTTCAATAAATATGCATGTACATATATACAGTTCTTATCACTTATCATTTTCCATTCAACTTCATATTTGATTCCATTTGGTTTAAAAACACCATTCATTCTAATGTTGCATGCATAGGCAAAAATCATATCATTAGCTAATTAATGAATATTTCAACTCATGCATAATTATTTGAACGAGTTGCTATTCTTAACACTTCACATTTCAACAATTCATGTATATAATAAAAATGTGATTTTTATTGTAAAACAATTCATTTCAAAACACTATTATTTTATATAGTTCATATAGGTGATAAAAACAGGATTTTTATTGTAAAACAATTTATTTCAAAACAGGATTATTTTATACATTTCATATTGATGTTAAAATTGGAATTTTTATTATAAAACAATTTCTTTCAAAATATGAATACCATTCAACACATGAATTTCAATTCAACGAATGAATATCGATTCAACACATGAAGGTTTTCTATAGTTTATATATATATATATATATATATATATATATATATGTGTGTGATTTTTATATTTAAAACACGAACACCATTCAACACATCAATTTCTATCCAACGAATGAATATCGATTCAACACATGAAGGTTTTCTATTCAACGAATAAATATAGTTTCAGCAAATGAAAATAATTCAAAACACGTGAATATTATTCAAAATTTCGGCAGCATAACGGCAGTGTAGTTAAAACCGGGACCGTCCCTAGTACGGCTCCTCACTCTACCTTAAAACCTCGCGGTTTTTGACAATGGGGATTATACATCTAGTTTGCACGCAGGCGGCATGTATATATTTATTTCATTTCCACAAACTAATCCTATGTGGTTTCAACCAAATATTTCGCAACCACAAAAGGGTATTTTTCAACCACAGTCAATCAATATCGACCACAAACAATCCCAAACAACCATTCGCTATCAATCAATTTTCACACCAATCACAACCAATAAATATCGTCCATGGTTTGTGGACGAGGGGCGTATATATATATATATATATATATATATATATATATAGCAATTCACTTCTATTTCAACACATATATAATTTTTACAACGCATATATAACTTATACATCGAACGTACAACTTATACAACGCTTATACAAGAGGTGTACAACGCTTATATAACTCATACATCGACTATATAATTTATACATCGTCGTTTTCCATATCGTTTATAAATTAGAAATTTCACATTGGGTTCCACTCCACCAAAAATAGCAGAAGGCTCATAAAAATATGCGGTCTCTTCTAGAATGTAGAAGACGTCCACACGGTCACGATGTTTCCTGTTTCATCGAATTACGACAAGAAACAAAAAAGATATGATTTTTCAAAGTTTGCAACGGTTTAAAGCTGTTTAAACAGTTGAAAAGAAAATAAGTCGTACCTCAGCTGAAAGGTTCAAAACTAGGTTTGCAATTTTCGATCGAACCGTGAATCGATAGGAGGATCGGCTGATGCAGCGACAAAGAGGGGTGAGACGCGCGTCTGCGCGCGGTGGTGGGGGTCCACTCGGTGGTCCCAGGCGACGGCGGCGGCGGATTGAAGTCGACGACTTCAAAACGTCGATTCTTCCCCTTCAGGCCACGAAAAATTCCAAACTTTATATGGATTTGAAGATCTCGAGAAGATCTTCAAAAGGTTCAACTGTGGCACGAGCTAATTCGGCGTGGATTGATCGGAAAATGAGGGGGAAGGTTTTGAACGGTTTCCGCCTTCGATCGGGGAGAGAGAAAAAGGAATTTTTTTTTTATAAAAATTCTGATTGGTCGGGGAAGTTTTAAAGGGGTTTTCTGACGCGACCACCAATCTAAACCCAATGACTGTCGTCCCTAGCGTCTTACCCCCATTCCGAACACAATGGGATATGTTTCGAAGGCCCATTCGAATGTTTCAGTCAGTTTTCCTTCAAATTAAAATATAAAACATTCGGTATTTAATTTGAACGTACATTTCAATTTGCCAGGGCCATAAACTGATTCGAAAAATTCCAGAAAAATAAATCTAGCTATTTTTTGACGATACGGTCCTAACAAAACTAGTTTCGTCGAATTCTGAGACCGTTTGCAAAAATGCCTATTTCTGGTCGATCCAATTTAACTATAATTGACCAGAACACGTTTTCCTTTGCCACGCTCACATACTAGCTTCAAAAATTATGAAATTTGAAACCTAGAGATAACTTCACATCTCGGATCCAACGAAAGTGGTTTTGTCGAATCACGAGGTCGTATGCAAAATGGCCAATTTCTCGGGCTATATAAATTCCATAGCGACCTTTCTGAAAATTCATTTGGCCATAACTTTTGCTTTCCATTATGAAAATTCAATTTTTCAGATTCGTTAGAAAGGTGTTCACTAACAGATTTAAATATTTTTGGTTTCGCTAAAATCCGTTTTGTTTTGCACCCGGTACAGTCCGACAAAGTTTGAATTCAATTTTTGAAACTACAGCACCATTTCCGGCCTTGTTTATAATTATAATTAATTATATTCATTTTCAATTGTCGATTCAAACTCAGTTTTCATCGCTATTATTTAAAATATTTATTTTAAATATTTAAGATCCATTATTTTAGCCAATTTAAAATTTTTAAATTGGTTCAGATTTTCTGGGTCGTTACAGTATATCATCAAGGTTGGGAGTTACCCACCGTTTCCCGAAATGGGATAGCATCGAAATATATTAAAGGAGGAAATGAATTTCTCTAAAGATAGGCGATTATACACCCTACTTTGGAGGAACCCACTTAGCCATGCTGCCTGTCTGATTTTTTTTAATTTCCCAGTTGAAGAGGCTTGAGGTTTAACACTAACTTTAGAACATCGTATCACCATTCACTTTGAATGTCACATTGTCAGATCCGCCAAAGCACTAATTGACTACCCCAAAAATATTCTGGGTGTTAGCTAAGAGAACATGTCTTCTCCTCCACCAACAGAAATACGTTTGTAGAAATCAACGTACATGACTCTTAAGAAATACTCTGTCAGACATTCGTCCGTACAAGTCGTCCAGGAACATGATGAACCGAAGATACCCTCCTACTACATCATAGGTATCACCCTAAAGATCAGTAGCGAGTAATCCTTGCTAATCTATAGATTTCAACCATGATAGAACCCCAGCATATCTCTGCGTTGACTCAGAGATTTTAATTGGTTCTTCCAATTATGAAAATCAACGGTCTGCGTTTTCTTCTTCTCGATCAAAATTTGATATCCTCCACATTTTTCGTATTCTCTGGTCGGAATGGTATTCGAATGTAAATTCGATCTCGGTCTTTCTGTACAAACCATCTTATTGGCCAGATTTGATAATCGGTTATTTAAGTATCAAATAAACAACAATTCCATCATAAAATAGCAATATACTTACTGGTTTAGTACTCAAAATCAATTGGCTTATTTAATTAAAAATAATTTAAAACATATAAATCTATTCACTATTTCGAACATCGCATTTCTCTTCTTATTTAACATAAAAAAAATCTTCTACATTCATTGGTCCTTGACAGTAAATTGGTAAGAGAATAATTCCCTAAGTATCAACTCCGAAGACTGAAATCAACATCAGATTAGCACTCAGAAAATCACTCAACCAATCTCCAGTTAGGTTCCAATTATTATCTTAACTCGTTATCAACTCATCATATCTCACTTATAATTCATTCAACCCTTTTCTATTTTGAAAATCTCATTTCAATTCCATTCACTTCGGTTAATTTCACTGTTAAGTATCACCTATTTAAAATCGACGTTTTAACTCCACGTCGCATTTATAAACTCAGGTTGAATATAAATCCCTTTTATATCTCGTTTTATTTTTACTTAAATCCAAACATTAAATAAACATTTATTTTAAGCTATCGTATTTGCTTAAAAACCCTTTTATAACTTAATTCTTAAAAACTTAGGTTTTAATACAAAATCCTATCATAAACTCATTTCACAATTTAACTATAATTCATTACCAGCTCGATCACTTACTTAAATGATTTCCATTTAAAAAAGTAATCTCTAAAATTTAAATAATATTTTGTTTTACAATTAACTATTGTAAATTAGTTAACTTCTTTCTTAACTAAAATAAATAATAAATTTCTTTTTTAAAGTCTTATTAAAATTACACAAATTTACGTTAACCATTCCATTTGATAAATATAAAAGTAAATTAATCAAATAACAAATTCCAATTAAAATAGTTAAATTAGGCAGCTTATCCCATGACTACCTCGTTAATCAATTCCAGTTTACTCTTCCTTTAAATTAATTAATAATATAATTAATTTAAATTACTCCATTTAATTGTTTCTTAGAACAATTAATTCCACACTTAAATCGTTACCTTAATTTATATTTATCTGCTTATAATTCTTATTAACATAAGAAGTTGTTTTATAAAATCACTTAACAATTACTTATAAATTTAAATAATAAATATTTATTTCATGTTTATAATCTTCCATTTTAAATATATAGATTTAAAAAATCTATCTTCAATTATAAAATTATATTTATAACTTCATTCCAGTTGATTTACCTGACGGTAATTTCGTGTCTATAAAACAATTGATTTTCATCTCATGTCATTTACTCAACCAATACTATCCATTGGTTAAAACCGCACAAACATTAAATTTCCAATCAAAAATCAACAACCAAATCAATTGTCCAATCCATATTGGTGAAATGGTTCATATAACTATAATGTGAAAATACAATAAACTTATGGAATCCAGTTGGATCCCTCAAGCCTGTTTTCCCTGCATCCAAAAATGTTACTTCAAATAATATTATCCAATATAATAAACATATATAATATTTAATAAACAATCAATAACAGCAATCCAAGCACTCATATTTAAATTCAATACATTTATATTATTATAAACGTAACCAACAAGGTAAGTTACCTCGTTTGGAAATAAATCGTTAAAATAATGATTTGAACTCATTTGAAATAAACGAACGTTTAATTCAACCAATTCATTCAATATATGAATATTATTCAGCACACAGCAAATAATAACCAACCACAACACACAAAACAATCCGGACTTATATAAAATATAAGTGGGTAATAACTAAGTGAGTTAAACTCACTTTGTTTTTCCGTTCATCGTTGAAGCAATTCGATTGTGGTTAAATTTAAACAAGTGTTTAATTTAACCAATATTTCCAACTGTTTCCACATCTATCCAATTCTATTCCAGAATATTGTGCTCGCTACATCAATCCCATTGTAATTTGTTTCGTGAAATTCTGTTAACCTGACGACAAGTTATTAGCATTTTATTATACACAATTGTAATTTAATAATTAACTATTTAATTATATAATAATATTTACTTAATTTCTTCAAATTGGACCGATATCTTTTTCTCTCCCTTACGGCTTCTTTCTGCAGATCGAACATCAACCCAGGTAAGACTTAAATTCTGAAAATGAAAATACACGGGCTACCTTTTCTTTTGTCTTCATTGGAAAATGCCCCATTTCTTCCCTTGCATTGCCAATGATTTTGCAAGCCACCTTTTCTACTATTCACACCATACGCCATGACTTTACTTTCCTCAATTCAAAACCAAGGCCAACATCTCCTTATTCAAAAATTTGTGGCCCATCTTTACATGTAAAAAAACTACATGGAATGCCTCATATTTTTCCCAAAATACACGGGTGCAACCAAACTTTACTATTGCTCTTCATTTTTGTTTGTTGTTTTGTGCCCAACTTTAATAGTTTACTACTGCTTTTCCTTGATGTCCACCATGCCCAGATTACCACTAGCGCCGTATAAGATTTCCTTCACATAATGGAACCCAGGAATGCTAAAATTTTGTAACAACTCGGAAAATCTGAACCAGTTTGAAAATTTTAAATTGGCTAAAATAGTGAATTTAAAATATTTAAAATAAATATTTTAAATAATAACGATGAAAAGTGAGTTTGAATCGACGTTTGAATATAAATATAATTAATTCTAATTATAAACAAGGCCTGAAATGGCGCGGTAGTTTCAAAATTTGAATTCAAACTTTGACTGACTGTATCGGGTGCAAAACAAAACGGATTTTAGTGAAACCAAAATTTTTTAAATCTGTTAGTGAATATATTTCTAACGAATCTAAAAAATCGAAGTTTCGTAGCGGGGAGCAAATATTATGGCCAAATGAATTTTTCAGAAAGGTCGCTATAGAGTCTATATAGCCCGTGAAAATGGCCATTTTGCAAACAACCTCGGAATTCGATGAAACCACTTTTGTTGGATCCGGGATGTTATATTATTGCTAGGTTTCAAATTTCATAATTTTTGAAGCTAGTATGTGAGCGTGGCAAAGGAAAATGTGTTTCGTCGATTTCTCTTAAATTGGATCGACCAGAAAAGGGCCATTTTTCAAACGGTCTCAGAATTTGATGAAACTAGTTTTGTTGGGACTGTATCATCAAAACATAGCTAGATTTGTTTTTCGGGATTTTTTGGAATTAGTATGTGGTCCCGACAAATTGAAATGTCCGTTAAAATCAAATATTGAATGTTTTATATTTTAATTTGAATGAAAACTGACTGAAACATTCGAATGGGCCTTCGAATCATATCCCATTGTGTTCAGAACAGGGGTATTTAGCTAGGGACAACAGTCGTTGGGTTTGGATTGGAGTTCGTATGAGATAAGGGGTATTTTTGGATATTTACAATTTATAAATATAAGAAAATATCTTATTTGTCCACATCAAACTTTCTCTCTCCCCGCACCCCCGATCGACGACGGAAGCCCTTTCCTCTTTCCCATTCATTTTCTGATCAATCCACGCATCAAAATCAAACACTCCAGTTGGTAAATTTGTAGAGCTCCTCGAGATCTTTAAATCCATACCAGGGTTCAAATTTTTCGTTGAGTATCGGGGGAGATATCGGACTCGAAAGTCGATCCGTTCAACTCGCCGCCCCGCCTGCCTCAGGCGATCGATTGCCTCCCCCCTCCAGGCGCAGGTGCGCCACTCCTCCCCCTTTGACGCTGCAAAGGCCGATCAACGAATAGCTACACGGATTCGAAGAAAAATCGAAACCTAGTTTCGAACCTTTCAGTGAGGTAACGGCTGAAAATTTATATAAACTATATTATAGCACTTTAAAGCGCTATGGTTTTTGATTTCACTGTAAAAATCATATCTTTTTCATTTGTTGACGAAATTCAGGGAAACAAGAGACAGTGGACTCGTGTGGACGTCTTCTACATTCTAGAAGAGACCGCATATTTTTCTGAGCCTTCAGCTATTTTTGGTGGAGTGGAACCCAAAGTGAGAATTCTGAATTATAAACGATATGGAAAACGACGATGTATAAATTATATAGTCGATGTATTCGTTATATAAGCATTGTACACCTCATGTATAAGCGTTGTATAAGTTGTACGGTCGATGTATAAGTTATATATGCGTTGTAAAAATTATATATGTGTTGAATAGAAGTGAAATATATATATATATATATATATATATATATATATACACGCCCCTCGTCCACAAACCATGGACGATATTTATTGGTTGTGATTGGTGTGAAAATTGGTTGATAGTGAATGGTTGATTAGAATAGTTTGTGGTTGAAATTGATTGATTATGGTTGAAAAATACCCGCTTGTGGTTGAGAATTATTTGGTTGAAACCATACAGGATTAGTTTGTGGAAATGAAAAAAATATACATGCCGCCTGCGTGCGAACTAGATGCATGAAATCCCCATTGTCAAAAGCTGCGAGGCTTTAAGGTAGAGTGAGGAGTCGTACTAGGGACGGCCCCGGTTTTAACTACCCTGTCGTTATGCTGCCGAAATTTTCTCAAATATTCATGTGTTAGAATTATTTTCATATGTTGAAACCTTCGTTCGTTGAATAGAAATTCATTCGTTGAATAGAAATTCATGTGTTGAATGGTGTTCGTGTTTTAAATAAATTGTTTTACAATAAAAATCACATTTTTTGTTATATATACAAACGATAGAAAACCTTCATGTGTTGAATAGAAATTCATTCGTTGAATAGAAGTTCTTGTGTTGAATGGTATTCGTGTTTTAAATAAATTGCTTTTACAATAAAAATCACATTTTTATTATATATACGAACTATAGAAAACCTTCATGTGTTGAATAGAAATTCATTCGTTGAATAGAAATTCATGTGTTGAATGGTATTCGTGTTTTGAAATAAATTGTTTTATAATAAAAATCATATTTTATCATCTATATGAACTATATAAAATATTCATGTTTTGAAATAAATTGTTTTATAATAAAAATCATATTTTTATCACCTATTTGAACTATATAAAATATTTGTGTTTTAAAATAAATTGTTTTATAATAAAAATCATATTTTTATCATCTATATGAACTATATAAAATAGTCGTGTTTTGAAATAAATTGTTTACAATAAAAATCACATTTTCATTATATACATGAATTGTTAGAAATAGTGAAGTGTCGAAATAAATGTCGGTTGGATAAAAATATAATTTTCATCAAATGTATGAAAAAAATGGTTTTGAAATCAAAGAATCGATTATATTTATATATATAAATATAATTGAAATATATCGAATAACGAAGCTACAGTTCGTGTTTTGAAACCGTGATTTCAAACGATTAGTGCGGGAGATCCGACCATCGAATTTTCCCGAAAATAAAATTGTTGGGTTCGCTTTGGAAATATCTTTCCAACGACACCAACTTTGTAAAGATCTAACGGTTGGATTGTTTGGAATGTTTAATTCAAATCTAAAGAAAAACAACGCCAGAATTGATTATATTAATATATATATTTATATATATATATACATAAATATAATTAAATTAAATCGAATAACAACGCTGCAGTTCGTATTTTGAAATCGAAACTTCAAACGAGTGTACTGGGAGATCCGACCGTCGGATTTTCCCAAAACTGGAACCGTTGGATTTATTTTGAAAAAATCTTTCTAATGACCTAAAATTTTTGAAGATCCAACGTTTAGAATTTTAGATATGTGTAAATCAAATCTGAAGAAAAACAGCGCCACAGCCGCGTTATGGCCCGAAGCGTCGTTTGAATGAATTGGCTATAAATAAATAAATAAAAATAGCAATAAATCGTTATAAAATTTAATGAACGATATGGAATGTGAAATTTAGAAACTAACTGAAGGTTAGATAAGTCCAATTGTTTCCTGGGTTTTGATCTGATGTTGGTTTCGGGCTTCGGGGTTAATATCTGGGAAATCGTTCTCTTACTAATTTACAGTTAGTGAATAATGAATTGGAATAAGGCGTATGTTGTGTTTGTGTAGCACTTGTTAATTATATACGCGAGTTGCTCAGAAAGACCGGGTTTATCCCATTCTGAATAACTGAATTGACGATAAGAAGTCGACGATGAAGACAGTGGTTGAAGACCGGAGATCTTCACCTCGGTTGGATGATAACTGATGTCCTAATTGGGAGGCATCTCGAAATATGGATAATGAGTGGTGATCGTCCAGACGTATGTGGAGAACGATGGGTATGCGAGGTATATAGTGCCTCCGGTTTCGTTCAGACCCAGAACGGACTTGTAAATGGACCGTGTGTCTGACATTGGAATTCATTCTGTGAGATTGATAGCCATCAGTTGCATGGTGTGAATTGCCTGTGTGGCATGCTAAGATGCAGTGATCAAGGCTTATGTTGAAAAGCAAAGTCTTGTGGTTGATGATCAAAGCACCGCCTGTGTGGCGTAGCTATGTGTATAACGTGAATTTGCGAGCCTCACACCCCGGTATAAACCAGAAACAGGAGAGGACCTCAGGGAGGACATGCATTTCTTCCTAGCTAGAGGTGGTGTCAGTGCTTAAACTGGCTGACATATATATTATTTTCATCTATGTGGTTGTTGTTGTTGCGAGGCGCATCAGATATATCGATCGATCCAGGACCGATGGAGTCATTCGTTGGCTCACTTACACCCCAAAGGGCGGGGAAATGCAGTGTTCAGGAATTTTAATCCACATCGGTGGACCGGCCTTGTCGCTCCAAGGGTCACTCGAGCTCTGATCCTAAGGCTAGGCAGTCTCGAAGTCCGTAAGGACTATCTTTTGCCTTGGTTCATGACGGAAATCCAATTTCCAAATACGACACTGTGCGGTTTTGATTGTATACCTATATATGGCGACATAGTGGTATGGGGCATTACTATCGTCTATGATTGGTACTTATGATTTGAAATTGTTTTTGAAATAAACAAACACTAGTAATAATATCAAATTCTTTTGTTTTATTCGTATCAAGCATACTTTGGCCACTATAAGGTAAAAACTCAATCCTCCGGTTTGCGTTGCATTGTGTGATGGGAACTGAGTCTTATAATGGCTTCATTTTTATAAAAAGCATTGTGATGTTCAAAAGATTTACTTGTTTTAAAGCACTGGCAATCCAATGGAGTAAACCCGTTCCGCGAAAGTGGTGTGGTCCTATGATTAGCCATATTTTAAATGTGTTAAATAGATTTCTCATACCAGTCACATGACTGACTCGTAGTTTGTTTCACTTGAAAAATCGGGTGCCCTTATTTCTACATGGGCAGCCTTGTATTCAGGTTTTAGCAGGCTCTTTCTGGATAACTGGAGCTGAAGATGGATTCTATCATTTATCTCTTTTATGTTGTTCAGCTCCTATTATATATATTATGTTTGTTTTCCGCTGTAGACATTTATGTATAGCTGAACTGTATTTGTACTAAGTATGATCCTGCATACTGTGTCACTCTGATGATTATGTTTATCCAGTGTATTATTTGTACATTATCTGGTGTATTTATTTATTTTTGTTATGCTATTATCTGTTTATGTGTTATATTCCAAAGATTACCCCTGCCACCGCCAGTAGGGGGTTTGGGGTCGTCACAAATTTCTTCTGCGTGTTTCCTTTACCATGCACTTTTTGTTCACGTTAAAATTGCCCATACGCTTGCTTCATTTTTAAGTGACTCAAGCCTTTCCTTGCTTATACTGCTTCATTCCTGATACCTCTCCATTCATCACACAAAATTCATCAAAGAGCTACTACACTGCCTCCAGTTGATTGGATATCGATAGGATGCCACCCGCCACTGCGCCTTCACCTGCTACGCTTTCGACCCAATTCTCATCAACTACTGCTCCGTCCTTCCTCCAGAAAAGCCTACAAGCCTCAACGGTTTCTAACGAAATTTCCGGCTACCGTACTAACTATCAACAAATCACCAACGGTCAACCTGATGGCCTCACCAAACTCGATAGTTTTCCAGTTAAACATTTTTGGTTTCGATAGGGGGATTGAAAGATCAAAGGGGAAAAGGATTTGAAAAATTCTGGCCATTGTCTTTATTCAGTTGGAGGCGAAAAAACTGTGTTGATCGTGGACATCATTTTTGACCAAACATTAGGGTTATATTTTGGGTATATATAAGGGTGGGTATGTAACATCCCGTATTTTTAACGACACTAAAAGAGGATAAATTAAATTGTAGTTAATTTAATATTCAGAATTAAGGAAAACAGATGGCACCATTGCATCCGTCTCTAAATTCTGGTCAAGATAGACATTTGGTTTGCAAAAAACTGGCACCGTATGAAGAATTTATGAGGGTTTTAAGTTTGCATACTTGTAGAAGAATTATATATATATACACATGAGTCAGGGATGAGTCAGAATTTTATCCAAAACCGTTCGAATTTGAAAAAGAAAAAGTAGCGGTAGTTTTCCCGCTCTAGGGGGTCGACCCCCTAGAGGGGTGTAGACACTGGGGTCGACCCCTTAAGGGGTGTCGACACCAGGGTCGACCCACCCATAGGGGTGTTGACACCCCTAGGGCTAACGTGGCAGTAGGTTTCAGAGGGTCTGGTAGCTATATCTACATAGTCATTTCTCTTGTTTTCTTCATTGAGAATTCATGGTGGCCAAACTCTACTGGTATCTGAACTGATCTGGATCCGTTATCTTCTTCAACTAAAGAAAATCAATTGGAGATTCAAGATCCAATCTTTTTTAGTTCTATCTTCTTGTCCAAGCTCTGTGAGTCCCTAGTTGCTTTTAGATTTGAATATTTAAAAGTAAATATGACACGACTATGACTTGGATTTATTCATATGCTTATATTATATCAGATCCATTGTAAATTATGATTATATGACATTCTAAATTGGTTAGGATTTGGATCTAAACCTCTGTCTAGACGGATCCATTATAACTTCTATGATATGCCATGATGTGAATCTTAAACCTTAATTGTGTACATCTTCTTTTAAACTGTTGGATCTAAATTGTGTGGACATTTAATTTGTTAATCAGATCTAGATTATCATCTTGTTCCTATTATGTTAGAACTAGTAATTGCTACAAGTTCATCAGATTTATGCTCATATGTCCACCTTATCACCATGCTAGTTTATGTTTATGCCAAGTTATGTAAAAACAATAACTTTGGTTATATTCCTATTATTTTTCCCTTATATCGTTTAAGACTAGGCTATTATCTAGCCTAGGCATGCCGCCAATTTTGTGAGTGCGCTGGTTAAAGAACGGGGGAAAAAGGTTAATATTGGCATAATTTGAATATAAACAATATTGGACATATAATTCAAATTATTGGGTAAAATGAGCATTAACACCTATAAAGGCATAGGTTTAATTAATTGATTAATTAATAATGAATGCTTATAATTACAATTAGAAATTGTAATGGCGCTTATGACACAAGGTTAGTTTGCATTAGTGGTGGAAGTCTGCCCGGACCCGACCGGCATATCCAGCAGCCAC
The DNA here is from genome assembly GCA_030737875.1 of Allium sativum. Lineage (NCBI taxonomy): Eukaryota > Viridiplantae > Streptophyta > Magnoliopsida > Asparagales > Amaryllidaceae > Allium > Allium sativum. The sequence continues at coordinate 534,382,630 of CM060922.1, forward strand.
TAATGTTGAACATAATGTGAGAGGTCTAAGTGCGAAAATACGAATCGGGCTATGACACGAGGTTAGGCCCAACTTATGGAATAAAACTGCCCGGACCTGACTGGCATACCCAGCAACCACAAGTTGTAGGCCTACTGTGGGAGGTCTAGCCCATTATAAACCATAAACGGACATGGTAATAAATTGGACTACTTAACCAAATCTAATCCATAGGGATTGTATGATTATGAACTAAATTTATGGTTAAGTAAAATTGTTTGAATAGTGGATGGGTTAAGCAAATCTGGAGGAGGTGAGTAATATTTATATATAGGCCCATAAACTTAACCCGATAAGTTTATGTAATTAAAGACACCTAGCGGTATACATGACCGGTTGGAATAATAAAGTTATGTAATTAAAGACACCTTTTAGGGTAAACATAACTTGTAGAAATGATAGAGTTATGTAATTAAAGACACCTAGTTGTATACATAGCCAAAGAAAACCTAGTAGGGGATACAAGACAAAAGGGAGAGCTTGTATCATAATGTGTGGGATCCGTTTCATCCAGTAACCCGTAGTAGGTATCAAAACATGTACTCCTTACTAGGTCGGAGAAGGGGCACACTTACTTGACTGATTGTAAGAGATTCAAACGTGGAGGATAGTGTGGGCGGTTCAAACCGACCAAGCCATGTGCGTGCATGAGCCGGGAAGAAGGGGATAAAACGACCATGACACCTGTAGATATGGGGTTGTGCATATCAGCGAGGGGTTGCCACTTTAGGACATGATACATCCTACTGTGGGGCCGGTACTGAGTATCTACGGAGTAGGGAGCCGATCGATTAGGGTAGTACTTGGGGTACATTTGGACATATGCCTAAGTTTGCCACCTTATAGTGGAAGGGATCATTTCATTCTGGTTATACTAGTAATAGTGCAGAGTAATCATTAGAGAAGCGTATACACCTTATCCTGTCTACCTTGTCACACCTGCCATTTATATAGTGATCTCTCTTATCCACTTTATATGCCGCTCATGCTACTTTTATTTATTTACTTGCTAAAGTAACTAGACTCGCCAGACTTCATGTCTGACCCTTTTGTTTCCTCTTCTTCCTTCCGTTCCCCCCCCAAGTTCTTAGGGTGGAAACACCCAGGCTTAGTCAGGAATCATCATCTTGCTAGAGCTACTTTCGAAGTATGGCTCAAGTTCTTATCCCTACTATGGCTTTGTCTTTTTTATTTAGGGAATTATTTTTTCTTTTAAGTATTTATGTACTCTGATGGTAAAAGACAGAAGTTATATTGTTGTTATGGTTTTTCTGACTTATGGTATTTTGGACCATGATGTATGATTTGTGTTTGAAATAAAAATTTGAATTTCCGCTACTATCTTAATTATATATGTCTTGTAATATTCTATGTCTGTTTGACTATAATGCTTCACAAAACTTAATGGATTCCCTTTGTGAGTGACAACAACGGACGTGGAGTGTCATAAGGTATAATATATTATTATTAATTAATCAAAACTTCGCGATGAAGTAACGTTGTAAAACCGCCATGTACAATCTTCGTTCCCGACGAAAATTCTAATCGTACATAGAAAAATATTCTGGACTCGATGGGATAGGTTTCGACGAATTCTAAGGTCGTTTGTAAAAAGTCCTTTATAAATTATTGGTAAAAAACACGCGTTTAAATTTCCCACGATCACAAATTAAATCCAAATTACTTGAAACTTGAACACTACAAGACCTCGTCATTATGGATTTAATAAAATTTGTTTTGCTAAAAAAGGAATTCATTTGATAATCCATTATTCCAATTTACGTGTAAAACAAGGCTATTTTGGACACCCGAAATATCCAATCTCCAAAAATAACAAATATATACATATTATGACTCTAAACGTCAATACGAATTCAATAGAATTCATTTCGTGGCTTAATTCGATTGCTATCTCGAGTTATGATCAAAAACCTTTTTAAAATGAATTAAATTATTAAATTAATCGCTAAAATTTATAAATAATTCCGTAGTGACTATTTGAAAATTTAAATTGGACATAACTAACAATCTATAACTGAAATCTCGTTTTTTCTCTTCCAATAGACAATTATAATCAACCGATGCGAACAATTCTTGTTTTACATAATTCCGACTTATATCGGATCCGGTATATTCAATTGAAGTTCAAAACACAATATTACAAACTACTGCAACGTTACGAGCTCATTTTATAATTACAAATAAATTAAACGTTTAAACTTCTTTATATAAATGAATTATATACTTTAAATCCATTTAAAATTCCAAATCGATATTTAAAATATATTAAATATCTGACTATGGAAAATACGGGACGTTACACGGCCATTCATTTTGGTTGAATGTTCCGAATATTTTGTCAACTTACGGTTGGTATACCAATATAACCGTTCCCGGGAGATATAAAAATGAAAGAAGAACAAAAATGAACATTCTCTATGTTTATCGCTTAAAAGTCATGCATAAATTGGTATGTTAAACTTACACGAAAGCACTGATATGAGCACTTGTATTAGACAAGGCACGGTCACGCATGACCAAGTCCAAGCAAAAGATAAGGGTCGCTCGCACACAGGAAGGGTCAAGCAGAAACTAAGGGGTAGAGCACGACATGGAGATTGTTTGTACAAGTCAGGGTCGCTCTCATTAGAAGGGGTTGGTCAATCTCATCAAATAGGGATGTTCGTACCAGAGGAAGACGTTCGCTCCTACGTTGTGGAAGTCGATCGAGCATGGTATGGCTCATGCAAATCATGATTCATGCACTTTGAAAAGGTCACTCGCACAACCACACGGTCGTTTGCTCAAGCTTCATGCTAACTCACACAAATACAATGTCCAAATACTAGGGTCGGTCGCTCATGCTATCTCAGTCGCTCGCTCGCGCTACCCTGATCGATCAGCACTCCATTCTGATGACCACAAGGAAAAGGGAACTACTTCTAATAACATGTTCGGTCGCATCACATGTTCCTCCTGTTCGCTCGTTCACTAGTCTCCAATCATCTTCTGCTCCTGTTCGCTCGTTCACCTTCTAGTTGCATGTGGGAGCAGAACAACTAGCAACAGCTGTAACAAACCAGAAAATTCGACGCTTGAATAATCGACACAAATATATCCCATGCCCAAACTCGAGTATTGAAAATCCAGAATGTTAAAGGAAGAAGTTAGAGGGTGAGATAAGAAAGAAATATTATAGTAGAAGAAGTAGAATAAAAACTAAACACAATACCAGAGTCTCACATCGCAACGGAATAAAATTTAATACAGAAATAAATCTTTATAAAAACATGAAATACTACCCAAAAATTGTCAGAGTATAGTGTACATCTAATACATCGGGACAGTTATAAACATCAGTCCTCATTTACAACACACAGCGGAATATTATATCATATGTCTAAACTCCTCCAACTCGTCTCTTGAAGTCCGTATCATCTTACCCTGAACCTGTACAACTCGGTTTGACCCAACTGGGTCTAACCCGAGCATTACAAATGCCACAAGTTAGTCTGGTGAACCAACGTAAGAAAAACCCACTACATTATTTGTAGCATCCAACTTGATTTTAAAGTTAAAAAACATTTCGAAAGAAAAGGATAACCGTAAGACTAATCCACACACAAACACGGACGGTTTTTAGCTTACGATAACCTTAAAACAATTTTGCAATCCATATCTTTTCTGATATTATAATAGTGCCTAAATAAAAATAAATATCAATCTAGCAGAATGCTTGCATCACACGCTCTATATATGTAGTTTGCAATCAAAACCGCGGGCGCTTATTGGAGATTGGATTCCGACTGTGACAAGATATGGGACCACCTGCCGATAGATTAACTCTAGAGGAGAATACACTTGGTTCAACAAGAACGTCTTGCAACCTGGCCCACACATGACCGACCACTCATTTCTCTTGAGTGTATCAAATATATTGTCACCTTACGGATGCTAGCAACATAACCTTTCCCGGGAGATACAGAAGCGGAAGGAAGTAACAAATATCAATATTCTCTAGATGGTGACAATGCACCCTAATAGGGGCGACCCACATAGCCATGTTGCCTGCCCAATTTTTGTCATTTCTCGGTTGCAAGGCTTGAGGTTTAAAATTACCTTTTATAACATCTGGCCACCATTCACTTAGAATGTCACATTGTCAGATCCATCAGATATCACTAACTGACGTCCAAAAAAATATTCTGGTGTTTAAGAGAAGGTGTCTTCTCTGCCATCAACAGAAATACGTTTGTAAAAACCAACGTACGTGATCCTTTGGAAATACTCTGTCAGACATTCATTCATACTTGTTAAGGGGACTGGGCAAACCAAAGGCACTATCCTACCGCATCCTAGGAATCACCCTATAGATCGGTAGCCAATAGTCCTTGCCATCCATCGATTTTAACCATGACAGGATCACCATCAAAATAACTCCGGGAGTAACTCCAGAGAATTTGACAAGTAGTCCTTCCGCTTATGAAGATCTACAGTCTTCATTTCTCCATCTTTAATTCATATATTCTATGTTTTTCGTATTTGTTTGTTCGGAATGGTTTTCGAATAAATTCGATCCTGCTCTTTCTGTACCAACAATCGTATAAGCCAGATTTGATAGTCGGTTATTTAACTATAAAAAAACCATTCATCCATAAAAGAAATTTGAATTCACTAATTTAATATCCATTATCATTTTAGCTTCTTTTGATTAACCATTCGTTAATTCAAAACTTCTCCATTTTTCTAAAAATTGAAATACTCATTTCTCTACTTAAATTTATATATAAAAGAATATTGAAAATCCCCTTTCATTTTAAAAATCATTTTAAGCATGTATTCCTCATCTCGGTCATTAGTCTCTAACCGTAAAATACTAAGGGAATAATTTTCTAAGTATCAACCACGAAGGACGAAAACAACATCAGATCGACTCTTAGAAAATCATTCAACTGACTAATCTCCAGTTAGTTTTTAATTTCCTTAACACCATTTTTTTACTTTTATTGAATAAAAATTCCAGTATACGTTATCACTTTAAACGAGATATTTATCTTAAATTATCATCATTTCAAATATTTTAGTTACCAATATGATTTTCAATATGTTTATTACGACTAGTATCAAATGTTTCATTTAAAAATATAATTTGCAAAATGTTTGCTAAATGTTAATTTATTTCTAAACTAGATCAAGATTTTCCGTGTAACGATATATTTCCATTTATCAACTCAATCCCATTTTAACCTTCGAAAAATCTGGTTTTGTATAAAGTATTGATCCCACAAAATCTTTATAAACATTTGTATATGTTTATTCTACTCCTCTTAGTTTATCTAAATAAAAACTCCATTCCATTCGAATATTCGCATAAAAATATCATTTGGTAATTCTTACTATTATAAATCTCATATAAAATTCTTTAATAAAATCTATATTATACTATTCATATTAGTTCTACTTAAATTCAATTTGAATTTGTAATTCCAATCCGTTTCTAACTTTTAAAAGTTTCCATTTGAAAATCGTTTATTTCAGCCCCTACTCACCTCACTCATGATTAATATTGCTTAATACAAACTTATACTTGACTTATTTAGCCAAACTAATTTCAAACTTGTCAATTTCATGTTTTCATCTATTTTTACTCCTATCATCAAAGTTATTTCATGTAATCAAATTTATAATTTCCATTTCAATTGGAAAATCCAAATCTATTTAGATTATTGGTTTCAAACCCGATTTCTATCTTCCTTCACATTTCCCATTAAATATATATATTTTTTCTAAATTCTCTATCTTTACTTATAAAATTAACTTCTTGTCCTATTTGTTAAAATAAACCTTTGTCGTCCAATTCTATTTACAATTTAGTTACTAAGTAAACATTCATTTGAAATAAGAATTCCCTTAGCAAGAACATTCCACTCATTTAGTTTTGAAAACACATTTCCACTTTCTTCTCCAAATCCAGGCTCAAATTATATCCTTTTAAAATATTCCAAAAATAATGGGTTTCACTTTTATTATAATGGTCACTTATAAAATTTCCTCCTTATATTATTTGTTTAAACAAATGTTTACTTTTAAATTCTATTTAATTTGGATTCTAAATAACCATATTTATTTGAAATTAACTATTTTAAATCACTTTTTGTATTCCAATTTCTATTCTAAAATCCATATATTATTATTTAGGATATTTAAAATACTCGAAATCAACAAGTAATGTTACTTACACATTCAAACATATCATAAGCTATCATAGGTTATAAAACACATCATATATCATCATATATGTAAAAATAAATAATTTAAATTTGAGGAATCCAGTTGGATCCCTCCAACCTGTTTTTCATGCATCCACATATGTTAGTCAACAACAATAATATCCATCCTGCTTCAAGGCAGGATACCGCGGTATAAAAGGTTATCCACTATATATTATGCGGTGTATGGGGAAATCATCAGCTAATGGTACTGCGGGCATCTGCTAATGGTACTACGAGAATTATCCAATCAGCAATATTATTATTATATAATATTATTATATACTACTATCACTTTATATCAATCAATTTATTATCCATCAAGCAATAAATAAAATTTGAACTATTAAAAATAGTTCCCAATAATTTAACTGAGTGAGTTTGACTCACATCGATTTTCCATTGCTGAATATCCAGTTAAATTTCTAGAACCGCGCGACTATTAATTTGTCTTGAATAAATTATTCACCTATGATTATTTATTTTATTTTTTCTATTAATATATTTATTTATTTAAATTAAATACTTTGAATAAATTATCTATGCAATTTAAATTTAGTTAAAAAAAGTATACCGTATGGCTGCTCCAATTTCTCGACTAAGCATGAAACAAATCTCCGACCAGTCCCAAAAACTAACATCAGCCCACTTCAACATTTTCTTGAACAACTAGTTGATTATCTACCATCTCCTTTTACCACTGTTGGACTGCTACAAATACACCATTAACTTCGACTTATCTTCACTACAATGCCTTAAACCTCTTCATTGTCATGATAGCCTCCTCCATCAACTGGCATTGCCACAAGATTGAACAGCTCCATTTACAATCCCCCTGTACTTCCATTTTGAGCTCCTCCTTCCCAACATCAGATCAAATCCCCCAAACATTCACGCGTGCACTCTAAGTCAACATACCAAACTCATCTTTCCTCCACTACCGAACAGAGCTTACTGTCCTTACTATCCAGATAAAAATATCCATCGACAGGAAGTATCTCATGCACCATCCTCATAAATTATCCACCTAAATAACAAATTACCCTACTATCACCCTCATTAATATCAGCCCACTTTGAACTCCAGTCCAGCACCAAATTTGCACCACCCTGGTACAACTCCAACATAAATCGCACCTCTCCAGATTAACGGTGCGCATCCTAATCCCAAAATTCAATAAACCCAACTTTACGTCCTCCACCTCCGACACAACATTGTCAACCTGAACCAATTTCAAGAATTTCGCAACGTTCAGTTCATCAGAAACTGACATGCAAACTGAACGAATTAATCCATACGAAAGCACCTATGATACCCGTATTCCTCAAATCGTGAGCATCTCTGATGTTGTATTGGCGATAATGATTGGCAATTGTGATTGCCTTCGTGTAAAATTCCAGTATTCTTCGCGATTTAAATTGCGATCCAGAATTTAATCTTTTTACTTATAGTGGATGGTTTCCGCGATAAACAGAAGAGGGAAAAAGAAAGGAAGGAAATGATTTAATCGGTTTGAGGATGGAGAAACAATGGAATGCGAGAGGTTTTATATAGGTGAACGATGGGGAGATAAGAACCATGTCTAACTCAGCAGGGTATAGGGTAGAATAGGGTTACAGCTTTCCACCGAAGCATCAGGGAGAAGGAATTATCTTGATGTGAAGTAACGAGAAGGGAGTACTGGGAACGAAAAGAGAAGACAATTTCTTCTCTAGAGTAGTCTATGTTAAGGAGATGTAGGTCGTCTCCTATATAATATATTTTAATTATTTTAAGTTTTAAAACCGGTGTGAACTTAAGTAAAAATATACTACGGTTCTGAACCCCTACTTGAGCACGACGAACGACATTCCCAGGGTCTACCACCATTCTGAACGCAGTGGAACGTGTTTCATGGTCTTATTCGACCATATACAGAAGATATTAAATTAAATTGATCATTTAACATTAAATTCGATTTAATATAAATCGACTCAAAAATAACAAATAAATTATTATTATCATATAAACATATATAAATTGAGTTCATATAATTCCAGAATTAATTAACATGAAATTTTAAACTTGATATTTCATTTTAACATTAAACCAATATTCTATTGATTTAAAATCGATTTATTTTATTAAATAAATCGTTACGGTTTATAAATAAATTCCATAGCGATTATTCATAAATTTGATTTGGCCATAACTTTCAATATAAAATACTAAATTCTGATTTTCCTCTTTCATTACAAAATCATAGTTCAATAGATTCAAATATTTCTTGTTTCAACAAATTCCGATTTATAACGGATCCTATACACTCAATTGAAGTTTAAAACTCAATATTACGAACTTCTACACCATTACGAGCTCGTTTGTATTTTATATATTTATACGTTTAAACTTAATTTAATTAATATAAAAATCCGCTTATATTACCAATCCAACATTTTAAACTAATTTAAATATTCAAATATAAATAGATAAAAAAAATGTGGGATGTTACGTTCCTTCCCCCTTAAAAGAATTTCATCCTCGAAATTATAAGTAGGAAAACTAGCTATATCTCATTAATTTCTAACAAACCACTTATGCAACTCGACACTAACCTCAATATCCAACCAACTTACTATTTTCCAATTCCGCGCAAAAATCCTTGACATCGATTAACTTTTTGTTAACAAAAATTTTCAAAACTATTGAAAAAAATTCCGACTCCCTAAATTTTAGAAATTTTTTGCCAGCACCTCCTTTGTACGGGAAGATCGGTACAACTACAAAATGTCTCTATAGGCCTTCCCCAATAAAAAAGAAAATTAAAAAGCTAAGCGGCTTGCCAAATAGGCTCATAAAATCCCATATTGAATTAAACATGTACCCTTTTGTTGGACATTTCATTTTTATTCTTCACACTTGCTTCTATCCACTAAACCTATATGATCATATACATATCCATTCCTATTTGATTACAATCAAATTAACTTCTTACTTCTAATTCGCCAATTCACCCATTAATTGGTTTTCGTGCTTAACTTGTGATAGTTTGAAACAAATATGTTCAAATATGTATACATTTGCTTATGACGAGTCAAGTTTTATTTTTATAACTCAAGTTCCATGTTTTATTTCTAATTTACAAGTTTATACTTCAGTTCCAAATATAGTTAAACTCAATTAGGTTTATGTTTCATTTTTCTGTTCATCTCAAGTTTATATAATTTGAGTTTATATACACATTCACTTCTATTTCAAGGCTCAATAACATTTTAAGTCATATTCAATTGTCACTACTCAAAAGAATTGGTTTTCATTCACTTTGCATTTAATTCGACACATTCAAACTATATGCATCGAGCTATATTTATATTATCAATGTTCAATTTATTAATGTTTCAACTTGAATTCAAGCATTTCCATTTCATATTTATTCAATAATTCATTTTAGTTTAAATTGGTTTCAATTTCAATCCAAATCTGTTTAACTTATTCTCAATCAAGTTTTACTCCATTCAATTCATATTGGAATTTGTTTTCCTTCAGATTCTGATTTTTATTTCAAAAATACTTACTTCATGTTTTGGTTATATTAAACCAGTTCAATTCCAAAATACCATTTGAATTTCATTCAAATCGAACAATCAAATATCAACAATAATTTGATAAAATTATTTCTTTTCTATAAAAATATAATTTGGGCAAAATTATTTTATCTACTCGCTTTACAAAATAATATTGTATCTGTTTCCAGTTCAAAATTTGAACCGATCAAGTGACACAATACAAAACATTTTTATAAAATACACATATACGCACTCTTATATAAATACACTAAAACTCAATCTACGGTATTACTAACCTCATCTCTATTGAGTTACGCCACAGAGCCATGGTTATTCCTAAACCATTGCTCTTATACCACTGTAACGAACCGAAAAATTCGATTCTTGAATTTTCGACATGAATATATCCCGTGTCCAAACTCGAGTATTGAAAATCTAGAATGTTGAAGGAAGAAGTTAGAGGGTGAGATAAGAAAGAAATATTAGAATAGAAGAAGAAGAACTAAACAGAATATCAGAGTCTCACATAGTAGTGGTACAAAATATAATTCAAAAATAAATCTTTATTGAAAACTTGAAATACTACTCACAAATTGTCAGAGTACAGTGTGCATCCAATACATCTGGATAGTTATAAAAGTCTGTCCTCATTTACAACACACAGTGGAATATTATATCATATGTCTGAACTCCTCTAGCTACTCTCCTGAAGTCAATATCATCTTACCCTGAACCTGTACAACTCGGTCTGACCCAACTAGGTCAGACCTGAGCAATACAAATGCCACAGGTCAGTTTGGTGAACCAATGTGAGAAAAACCCACTAAATTATTAGTAGCATCCAACTTGATTTTAAAGTTAAAAATCATTTCGAAAGAAAAGAGATAATCGTAAGACCAATCAACACATAAATATGGACGATTTTTACCTTACGATAACCTAAAAACATTTTTGAAATCCATATCTTTTCTGAAATTATAATAGTGTCTAAATACAAATATCGAATTAGCAGAACACTTGCATCTCACGCTCTACATATATGGTTTACAATCAAAACCGCGGGTGCTTATTGGAGGGTGGATTTCTACTGTGACAAGGTATGGGACCACCTGCCGATAACGTATCTCTAGAAGAGAATACGCTGGGTTCAACAAGAACGTCTTGCAACCCGGCCCACACATGACCGACCACTCATTTCTCTTGAGCGTATCGAATATATTGTCACCTTACGGTTGCTAGCAACATAACCATTCCCGGAGAGATACAGAAGCGAAAAGAAGTAACAAATATGAATATTCTCTAGATGGTGACAACACCCCCTAACGGGGGCGACCCACATAGCCATGCTGCCAGCCCGATTTTTGTCATTTCCCGGTTGTTAGGCTTAAGGTTTAAAATTACCTTTTATAACATCTGGCCACCATTCACTTAGAATGTCATATCGTCAGACCCATCGGATATCACTAATTGACATCCACAAAAATATTCTGGTGTTTAAGAGAAGGTGTCTTCTCCGCCATCAACAGAAATACGTTTGTAAAAACCAACATAAGTGATCCTTTGGAAATACTCTATCAGACATTCGTCCATACAAGTTGTCCTGGGACTGGAAAAACCAAAGGCACTCTCCTATTGCATCATAGGAATCACCCTATAGATCGGTAGCCAGCAGTCCTCGCCATCCATCGATTTCAACCACAACAGGATCACCATCAAAATATCTCTGGGCGCAACTCCAGAGAATTCGACAAGTAGTCCTTCGCTTATGAAGATCTACGGTCTTCATTGCTCTAACTTCAATTCGTATATTCTACGTTTTTCATATTTATTGGTTTGGAATGGTTTTCGAATAAATTTGATCCCGGTCTTTTTGTACCAACAATCGTATAGGCTAGATTTGATAGTCGGTTATTTAACTTTTAGATAAAGCAACCATTCATCCATAAATGAAAATTGAATTCATTCATTTAATCCATTATCATTTTAGCCTTTTTTGATTAACCATTCGTTAATTCAAAATTTCTCCATTTTTCTAAAAATTGAAATACTCAATTCTCTTCTTATATTTATATATAAAAGAATATTCAGAATCCTCTTTCATTTTAACAATTCTTTTTAAGCACGTATTCCTCATCTCGGTCATTAGTCTCTAACCATAAACTAGTAAGGGAATAATTTTCTAAGTATCAACCCCGACATCTGAAACTAACATCACACTCAGAAAATCATTCAACTCGCTAATCTCAAGTCAGTTTTTGAATTCCTTAACTCCATTTCTTAACTTCTATTGAATAAAAATTCCAATTATACATTATCACTTTAAACATGATATTTATCTTAACTTTATCATCATTTCAAATATTTTGCTTACCAATACGATTTTAAAAATGTTTATTACGACCAGTATCAAATGTTTCGTTTAAAAATATAATTTGCAAATGTTTGCTAAATATTAATTTATTTCTAAATTGGATCATGATTTTCCTTATAACGATATATTTCAATTTATCAACTCAATCCCATTTTAACCTTCGAAAAACCTAGTTTTGTATAAAGTATTGATCCCACAAAATCTTTATAAACATCTGTATATGTTTATTCTACTCCTCTAACTTTATCCAAATAAAAACTCCATTCCATTAGAATATTCGCATAAAATTATCATTTGGCAAGTCTTACTATTATAAATCTCATATAAAATTCTTTAATAAAATATATATTATATTACTCGTATTAGTTCTACTTAAATTCAATTAGAATTTATAATTCCAATCCCTTTCTAACTTACTTTTAAAAGTTCTCATTTGCAAACCGTTTGTTTCAACCCCTACTCACCTCACTCATGAATAATATTCCTTAATACAAACTAATAATTGACTTATTTAGCCAATTTGATTTCAAACTTGTCAATTTCAAGTTTCAATCTATTTTTATTCCTATCATTAGAGTTATTTCATGTAATCAAATTTATAATTTCCATTTCAATTGGAAAATCCAAATCTATTTAGATTATTGGTTTCAAACCCGATTTCTATCTTCCTTCACGATTGCTATTAAATATATATATTTTTTCCAAATTCTCTATCGTTACTTATAAAATTAACTTCTTGTCCTATTTGTTAAAATAAATTTTTGTCATCCAATTCTATTTATAAATTAGTTACTAAGTAAATATTCCATTTGAAATAAGAATTCCCTTTGCAATAGGAACATCCTACTCATTTAGTTTTATAAACACATTTCCACTTTTGTGACGACCCGCCCCGCACCAACCGACATTTACTCCAAAGGTGCGTTGCACACATGTCCAGTTAGCACGGAACGGGTCGTGAGAAGGAAAGGGAAGAAGGAAATGAACATACAAAGAACCTGTAGAATGTCTCACAGCGCATAGAATAAAATATAGTAATAACATACTTGACATAAAACAGGTGAGACAGTGCATAAGCTGAAACAACTAACATAGCAGCGGAAAATATAAGTACAGCTTATGAACCAAAGTTAAACATTATGACAACTTTTCAAACTGTCTCAAAGCAAAAGCAAGATAAAGGAGGTACACTACTAATGCCCAAGTAGCGACCACCAACGACACAGGGAGAATATCTATATATCATACGTGGAAGCCTCCTGCTCGCCTCCGAATCAGCTACTCGCGCATCACCAGCTAACCATAACCTGTCTCTAGTCTGCTCGTGTGAGCACCCAGAGTAATAAGAAGAGACATAAAACTCTGGGTCAGACATAAAGCCTAGTATGAGCGATAAGCATCTAAACAGAATAATAACAGGTATAATCCAATCATACTTGAACCTGGACCTGCAACCAAAGAGTTAGCACTACATACTGTACAACACTCTAAGGTGCCCTTTCAAATGGTGTAAAGATAACGGGGGTGGGGGTGTGCATGTCATAGTGATGTCAAACAATCAAGCATAGCAATCATCCTCACATCCCTCACTCAGTGCGTAAAGCATACGATATCCACTACTTTGGTCACCTAATACTTTGGGCCATGACGGAATCCAATCCCATGTAACTATCACTACAAGCCCACTATCCATCTCTCAGTGGTGAACCAAAGTTATGATTACCGACAACCCCTTTGCACACGTCCCGCAGCAAAGCCCAATCATGAAGTGAACTCATTGGTTCCTAACTGGGTCTGGGATCCTGAGCTCTAACTTCCATTTGGACTACCTTTGCATCTTGGGTTTTAGTCATCATCCTCCGGATCGGTCTTCATTCAGTTTATAGCCTCCTGGTTCGGTTCGCAGTCACCATACTGGTTCGGGTCGAGTTCCTCCATTCGGATCGGGTCGCGCCATCAACTCATGGTCCTCCAGCTCCATCGGATCGGTTCGAGTACCCTTCAGCGGATCGGGTCGGGGTCTCCAAGTCCATCGCCACGGATCGGTTCGTGACAAGCTCCTTCGGGTCGGGTCGTGCTTCATCAGTTCGTGGGGCCCCTATCGGATCGGGTCGTCCTATAAGATGGGTTAAAATGGATCAAACATAGCCAAAATCTCATATTTCCCCTTAAGCTTGTTTAAGAACAACTAAGCATAGGATTAACAAAACTTAAACAAATTAACCCAAATTCATATCAGAGGTCTAAAACAATATTTCAGAATTTATGAATATTTTTCCAGATTTTTAACATGCACAAATTCGCTAATTATCACTAATTACCCCTTAATCCCCCAAATTCCGGGATTTGCAAAATTAGTCGAAACTAACCCAAATTCATATCAGAGGTATAAAATGATGTTTTAGAATTTTGGGAATTTTTCTAGATTTTTCTGAGCCATAATTTCGCTAATCTTCGCTAATTACCATAATTAGCCATAATTAGTGAGGAACTATGCAAATCACTCACCTTAGCCACAAACAAACTTTAGATCTGAAATAATCTCTGATTTGGATCCAATCCCTACGTGTTCCAGCAGCTCTCTCGCTGATTTGGTGAAGATCTTCTTTGATTTGAGTTAGATTAGGCCAAAACTTGATTAGAAAGTGATTAGAAGGTGATTTGGGTGTTGGAGGCCATTGCTAGAGCTTGAAAGAGGTAAGTGGCGGCTGGAAAAATAAGTCTAAAACCGAAATCCTAACCCTAGCAGCCCTTAAATACCCGAAATCCCGAAATCCCCCCTTTGGGCCTAGCTGTTAATTACCCGGTTAAGCCCAATTAGCTGAAAATAACCCTTTAAACCTTAATTCAGCCATATCTCCCAAACGGTAAGTCCGTTTGGCTATTATGACCACTCTACGGAAAGAGAAACCATCATTCGAATCCAATGGAAGTGGTTTCAGGTCAAAACTCCTTTCCAGTCAAAAGTTATGGCCAAAACAGTACCAACTAGGGGCAAAACGGTCATTTAAAAATCGACAAAAATCATGAACATGGAAAATGACCCCAATAGTCGTCTCCCAAAGTTACATGACCATACGACTTCATATGTGAAAGAAATAAATATTCTACGATCCCATGATGCGTAGAATACGGGTCGTTACACTCTTCCCCCCTTAAGAAATTTCGCCCCCGAAATTCCCTAACCAGAACACACAAAGGGTCCCGCATGCCTATCAACCATAAAACAACAATCAACATGCAAAACAAGTCTATCCTAGCATGTGGTTTACTAACAAGGGAAGGAATTATCACTACCAAAACCCTATTAGGCAAAGAGTTCTGGATACTTCTTCCATATATCCTCCTCTGTTTCCCAAGTACAGTCTTTTTCATTTTCACCCCACTGGACTTTGACTAGTTTCATCGCCTTCCTTCGAAGCTGCTTCGTATCGTTCCCAACAATACGCATAGACTTGCGGTTCCCAACCGCGTCGAGTTCAACTTCGATGTTATCCAACTGATCAGGTGAAATAGCCACACTTAGGTCGTGCACGAATTTCCTTAACTGGGAAACATGAAATACGTTGTGAACTCCCGCCGTCTTGTCAGGTAGCTCTACTTCATACGCCAAATTCCCAACTTGCTCGAGGACTGGGAATGGGCCAACAAATCTTGGTGCTAACCTACCTCTCCAACCAATCCGAATCACATTCTCTATGGAGAGATCTCGACGAACACCAAGTCGTTAACGAAGAATTCCAAATCTCTTCGTCTCTTATCGAGATAAGCCTTCTGCCTATCTTTATCCCTTCCCAGTAGTAGATCTACTCTATGTCTCAATACATCTTGTTACCACTGGGATGTATAGTCAATTTCGAGTGATGATATGCTCTAAGCACTTCACCTCTCATTCCATCTACGTTGGGTACAACTAGTCCCTTATTCTTTCGAAGCCACCCTTCTCGATCAAATCCTTACCTGATCATTCTCTTTCCATCGATACCCGTCTCTACCCTAGAGATGGTTCCCAATAGATTAGGATCGTCCTTCTAACTGGAAACAATCCTCTCAATCAAAATCAATCTAATCGTCAAGCTTACTTGCGTTTCTGAATCCAATTCAGTCTTGGGTCTGAAATCATATCATGTGACATACTCTAGTTGCTTCCATCCTAGAAACAAAACCCCTAAACTGGCATGTCTCCTACTCAATGCAACTAGTACTGCACCAACATCCTTTACTATGATCACTCTGCCCCATGGAGTCATGGCGACTCCACTGCACTGATCCATAGTCACTAGTCCTTTGCTATGTCCACTCTGCCCCCATGAACTCATAACAACTCCACTGCACTGGCTCATAGCCTTACTAATCATTTACTATGTCCACTTTGCCCCTCGAGTCATGACGACTCTACTGCACTGGCTCATAGTCCTACTACAATCACTTTGTTCCCCATCGCTGGAACCCTACAGGTGATAGTTTACTCAAGAGAAGAAAGATAGGAACAAACATAGCAACCATAACATCCATCAAACAAATCCTATCTATCACCTGCTAAAGTCATAAACACATCGACACCTACATGATTGGTCTAACCAATCCCAATATGTCGATTCCAGTCTGTCTGGTCCAACCAACATCAATAACTAATGGAAGCCCAGCCTCCATACATACACCGATGCCTACTTGACTGGTCCAACCAATCCCAGGCCAATGGAAGCCCCGCCTCCCCTCGGACTACCGTACGTCCAACGTACGTTTATCCTCCAAGGATAATTAAACTAATGGAAGCCCAGCCTCCAATCGGACTACCATACATCCAATGTATGTTTATCCTCCAAGGATAACTAGATCACGTCCAATGGATCCAAGGTAACGGGCGTCCCCAGATACCCCTGCTTTTAGTCCTCCTAAAATACTTGAGTCCAACCCAAGTCTATCCATTATCTTGCTTCCCTCTCGAGTCCAACTCGAGCTGAATCCAATTCCTTGCAGCCTTCTCGAGTCCAACTCGAGTCAATCTATAACTCAGACCCAGTCTTGAGTACCGACAAACTCTAGTCCAACGTGAGTCGTCTCCCTATTCGTTGCATCTCCAAGATCAACGAACACCTATTTTCTTTTACGAGTTCAAGTCCAACTTGAATCGCCCTAACCTTCGTTGTATCTTCCATGATCAACGAACACATCCTATTCCTTCAAAGTTCTACTATCCAATAGAGAACATCAACATAGGGTCCTAAACAATCCATTACTTTGCATCTTTCCCGAGTCCCACACGAGCAATCTCATAACCCTATCGAGTCTAACTCTGGGCAGTCTATACCATTGAACAGTCTCATCATGTTCCATCTGCCCATCACTCCTCGAGTAAACCAAGATATCATCCAATGAAAAATCACAACAACTATTTACCCCTCACGCAACCCATCCTAGTCGAAATCGACATTCCCCAAGCACAAGCCCCAAAGGCCTAAACCAGTATCAGACAAGCACCCAAGGAACATCTCCTCCGAGTTCGGACAATCCACATGAGGTGATATTAGCAAAACAATCTAGCACTGGAGTACTCATTTGCCTCCCAGAGACAACTAGAACTTATTACAACAATAACTTCTTAGCTTCCTTAACTCCAGTTACTATCGCCATTACTAGGTAGGTACCTAATACCACCCTATTCCTTTGGAGTAGATCGACTCCCCAAAATAATGCTAAACCCAGTAAAGCCCAAAACAAAGCAATCACAAGGAAACATACATCCATGACTCGATAAGACCACATTAACAAATCATGCCAAAACTAGTCGAACCACCAATCGGGTTCGTCACTACTAAAGGTCTATCGACTAACTCAGGTTTGTCAAACAAAACCCGATCAAAATTTCTTAAATAGAAAGCATACCTCGAATAACGACACCATTTTCCTTCTGCACCGCAGTTGGGGCATTTGACGAAGAAGGAACAGCGTTGATAGCATACGCTTTCACAATCTGCTTCTCCCTAGGAGGTTGTGGGCAATCATCCTTGTGATGTCCCGCCTGGCCGCAGTTAAAGCACTTCCTTTCCCCAGGCTTTTCTCGACAATCTCTAGCGTAATGGCCCTTCTGGCCACAACTAAAGCATTCGCCATCTTTCTTATTTTTCTTACTCTGACCATCCTTTGTCGGGTTCTACATCCTCTTGTTCTGAGAATTCTTCTTGCCTTCACCGCCTGCTTGCGGCTTTGGCTCCTCTACAGATGTCGTAGCAACTTCGGTCTTCGATTTAGGGAAAAGGCTCTCTGACCTTAATGCCTTTCCTACAATAGACTCGAACGTCTCATCGATATGTTTTATAAGTCTTTCCCCCAAGTACCCATCCAAGCCATTTATGAACTTCTCGTTCTTCTTTTCGACTGTATCGATAAGGGACCATCCATATTTCAATAAAGTGTCGAATTCAGCGATATACTCTGAGACTGCTCTATCGTTCTGCTTAAGATCCAAGAACTTCCTGAACAGTTCTGATTTATGAGCAGCTGGAATAAACTTATCACAAAAGCGAGTCTTAAACTGATTCCAAGTAACTTGATCTTCTGGAGTAGCTGTTCTAATGGCATTCCACTAATTCATCGCTCGCCCTTGCAGCTGACGAGACGCTAGCCTTCTCTTCATCGCATCCTCAAGACCCAAGTCGTTGAAGATACGATCACAGCTATCCAACCAATCCTGAACATCTGCGGCCGACTCCGTTCCGTGGAACGGCTTCCCACCAAGGTTAGTGTAATCCTTGCACAACTTGGCGAAATCGACCCTAGGCGCCTGCACTACTGGACCACCACCATTTCCAGGATTGGGAACTGCACCCTGAACATCTCTAAGCATGTCTCTCATGAAGTTAGTGAACATTGTCCTCATGTCAGGAGCATTCCCACGGTTGGTCCCTCTACCAGCACCTCTAGGATATCGGCTCATCGTTAATCTGTAAAAGGGGAAACGATTAACGACCCCATAGTGGTGCTAGTGCAGAACGACTTCATTCTTATACTACCAATAGTATATATATAGCTTTTGAAAACCAAAGTAATCACAAATACGTGCTCTCATATACGTACTAACTCTCCCTAGCGTCTTTCCCTAGGTTAACTACGCAACCTAGAGCTCTGATACCAAGTGTGACGGCCCGCCCCGCACCAACCGACATTTACTCCAAAGGTGCGCTGTACACATGTCCAGTTAGCACGGAACGGGTCGTGAGAAGGAAAGGGAAGAAGGAAATGAACATACAAAGAACCTGTAGAATGTCTCACAGCGCATAGAATAAAATATAGTAATAACATACTTGACATAAAACAGGTGAGACAGTGCATAAGCTGAAACAACTAACATAGCAGCGGAAAATATAAGTACAGCTTATGATCCAAAGTTAAACATTATTACAACTTTTCAAACTGTCTCAAAGCAAAAGCAAGATAAAGGAGGTACACTACTAATGCCCAAGTAGCGACCACCAACGACACAGAGAAAATATCTATATATCATATGTGGAAGCCTCCTGCTCGCCTCCGAATCAGCTACTCGCGCATCACCAGCTAACCATAACCTGTCTCTAGTCTGCTCGTGTGAGCACCCAGAGTAATAAGAAGAGACATAAAACTCTGGGTTAGACATAAAGCCTGGTATGAGCGATAAGCATCTAAACAGAATAATAACAGGTATAATCCAATCATACCTGAACCTAGACCTGCAACCAAAGAGTTAGCACTACATACTGTACAACACTCTAAGGTGCCCTTTCAAATGGTGTAAAGATAACGGGGGTGGGGGTGTGCATGTCATAGTGATGTCAAACAATCAAGCATAGCAATCATCCTCACATCCCTCACTCAGTGCGTAAAGCATACGATATCCACTACTTTGGTCACCTAATACTTTGGGCCATGACGGAATCCAATCCCGTGTAACTATCACTACAAGCCCACTATCCATCTCTCAGTGGTGAACCAAAGTTATGAATACCGACAACCCCTTTGCACACGTCCCGCAGCAAAGCCCAATCATGAAGTGAACCCATTGGTTCCCAACTGGGTCCAGGATAGTGAGCTCTAACTTCCATTTGGACTACCTTTGCATCTCGGGTTTTAGTCATCATCCTCCGAATCGGTCTTCATTCAGTTCATAGCCTCCTGGTTCGGTTCGTAGTCACCATACTGGTTCGGGTCGAGTTCCTCCATTCGGATCGGGTTGCGCCATCAACTCATGGTCCTCCAGCTCCATTGGATCGGGTCGAGTACCCTTCAGCGGATCGGGTCGGGGTCTCCAAGTCCATCGCCACGGATCGGTTCGTGACAAGCTCCTTCGGGTCGGGTCGTGCTTCATCAGTTCGTGGGGCCCCTGTCGGATCGGGTCGTGCTTCCTTCTGGCAATCGGAGCTGCTAGCGGATCGTGAAGGTGGATCGTGGTGGAGGGCTCGGATCGGATCACATCGTCGGATCGTGGTCTTCATGCATTGGCGGATTGGGTTGCGCCATCGGTTCGGATCGCCTTTGCTTCCACTGATCCGGTCCGGTTCAGGCTGATTTCCTGCAGTTCTTCCAACGAGCAGTTTACGCCATTCGACGACGTTTTTGACAATTCTAACTATTCTAAACAATCACAAGTCATACCAAACAGTCATAGCAACATGTAGTAGTGACCTCAAACACCAAAACAACAATAAGATGGGTTAAAATGGATCAAACATAGCCAAAATCTCATATTTCCCCTTAAGCTTGTTTAAGAACAACTAAGCATAGGATTAACAAAACTTAACCAAATTAACCCAAATTCATATTAGAGGTCTAAAACAATATTTTAGAATTTATGAATATTTTTCCAGATTTTTAACATGCACAAATTCGCTAATTATCACTAATTACCCCTTAATCCCCCAAATTCCGGGATTTGCAAAATTAGTCAAAATTAACCCAAATTCATATCAGAGGCATAAAATGATGTTTTAGAATTTTGGGAATTTTTCTAGATTTTTCTGAGCCATAATTTCGCTAATCTTCGCTAATTACCATAATTAGCCATAATTAGTGAGGAACTATGCAAATCACTCACCTTAGCCACAAACAAACTTTAGATCTGAAATAATCTCTGATTTGGATCCAATCCCTACGTGTTCCAGCAGCTCTCTCGCTGATTTGGTGAAGATCTTCTTTGATTTGAGTTAGATTAGGCCAAAACTTGATTAGAAAGTGATTTGTCGAAGTTTTCCTTGGATTCTCTTTTCAGATGCTATGGCTGGCTCTTGCTACATTGAGGAATATAAATGTTGTTTTATGCTTCTTTAGTTTGTAAGACAGATGATACTCTGATATTATAAAGAAATCGTTGTACAAACTATTTTATCAATAAAGCAAAGTTTTATTTTCCGCTGTTTAATTTCTGTCTGTCTTGTAATTTATCTGCAACTTTTACCTTAAAATGCTCCACAGAACTTAGTGCATTCCCTTTGTGAGTGACACTAACGGATGTGGGATGTTACATATTATTTGCTTAAACAAATGTTTACTTTTAAATTCTATTGTAACGACATGGGTTTTGCCCGACCCCAATCAATCGCAGGATCGATCAAGACCGTTCAAATTCCACATACGTTAACTTTGGGCATACAAAAATATCAGAACAACAACACAGAATTTTATAACATCAATAATAAATGTTACATCATAGTACAGAATATCAGAGTACATCGATATATAATATAGAGGAAGATACATTTACAATAAATTAAATACATTGCAGCGGAACTAATCTCAGCGGAAGGCCATCAATATTCTGGACCCAGCTTCAGGCTTCAATCCAAGATCCTGCTTAACTATATCTGCAAAAAGCTACTCGACTGCCCGTGTGAAGAGAGGGCACCCGAGTTTGCAAAGGGAAACAAACCACAGGTCAGTCGTGGGACTGGTGTGAGAATTCTTAACTTAACTTATCTATTAAGAAGGCTAATCACAGGACCACGCTGCTAACGCGGAATGGGTTTACTCCATTGGATTGCCAGTGCATAAATAAAGTAAATAGTCAAATAACTTAATGCTTTTTTTAGAAAAATGAAACCATTATAAGACCCAGGTCCCATCACACAATGCAACGCAAACCGGAGGATAGGGTTTTACCTCATAATGGTCAAAAGATGCTTGATACGTAAAAATGGTATTATTGTGTGTATATATATATATTTAAAACATTTCAAATAAAATATCAATCCTAGACGGCATAGATACCATCTACTATGTCGCCATACTAGTTATACAATCAAAACCGCAAGGGGCATATTGGAAATTGGGTTTCCATCATGAGTCAAGGCTAGGGAGGAGCTCCTGACCGATTCGAGGCACTTTAGCAATATCTCAGGATTCGGACACTGGCGAACCCTTGGATACAACAGGGCCGGTCCACAAATACTTTAGTGGATTAGTTATGCCTGAACACACGCTCCTCGATCCTATTGGACCTACAAATCGGCTGTGGGCGACCGATAAGGATAAACCGAGGCCTCGCAAAATTCCAACAACCACATAAGCAAATGTCAACCAGTTTAAGCACTGACACCACTTCTAGCTAGAAAGCAACATGTGCACTCCCTGCGTTTCGTTCTCCTGTTTTAGACTCGACCGGTGTGTGAGGCTCGCGAAGTCACGATATACATAATGCTATGCCTAAAGAGACTGTGCTTTGATCATCAACCACAAGGCCTGCTTTTCAACAAAGCCTTGATCACTTGCATCTTAGCATGTCACATTGTCAGACCCTACCATATTATTGATCATCAACCAATATATATAAAACCTCTAAGCTCATACGTCTTAGAGAAGGGTGATAAGTAAAGAATAAATTCTTTACCACCAAACAGAAATATATAATCAGTAGCGTTCAACAAATAAAGTAGGAAGGAATACAATGTCAGACACACAATCCATTTACAAGTCCGCTCTGGGTCTGAGCGAAACAACGTGTCCGTCGATCTCCAAATGCGTTTGGACGATCATTACTAAATACCTTGCCTTGGAAGGCCAATTCCAATTCAAGATACCAGTCATCATCATCCCAACGATGTGAAAACCTTCGGTCTTCAACCACCGTCTTCATCTTCAACTCTTGATCGTCGTGATGATTATTCAGAATGGGTTAAACCCGGTCTTTCTGAATAACTCGCGGATTTTGTGATTAAAAAGTAAATATCGGAAAATCACACATTACGCCACATTCCAACTCCGAGTATTCTTTTAATAAGATATTCATATTAGAAGTTTCTCATTAATTTTATCAAAGATAAACTCTGAAAATAAAATCTTAAATCTTCCTTAAATGATTTATTAAAACTCCAGTTTTGATTTGATATCAAAAATCATTATTACAAAATCACTTATTTTAAGGAATAAATCTTGTCTTAAACAGGTTAAAGAACTAGTGTCCTTTAAAACACAGTTCACAATAAACCCACAATCTATTTCGAAAATACCACAGAAATCAAATCAATACATAATCGATATAAATTTCTGTATCGGACTAATAATATAAATGGAATAAAGGCAAAGCCTCTTAATTTCCATATATAATATCGGTCTTCTTTTACAGAAGCCCATCTCGATTATTACCAATCGAATTTCCACTTAATTCCAATTTAATAAATTAAATTGGAAAACTTGATTTTTGGAAAATGCCTTTTAAATCTATAAAATAGATTCATAAATTCCAAATAATAATTTCAATGTAAATTGGATTAAAGGACAAATGTCGTTTAAAACACCGTCCACGATAAATCCACCTCACACCTCAATTTATTTCATATCACAAAATATAATTGCAAATCCTAATAATCTTTAAAAACACATATTTAAAATAATCATTAAAAATATTCTTTATGTAAAAGATTCTAAATGAGAAGTTTTCTTTATACTACAAATTTTTATCTTTTACAAGTATTCTTTGTTTTAACATATACTTGATTAACAATATTTTTTATAAAAATATATACTTTATATAAAAGGGATTTCTAATGTAAAAATATTCTTATTTAAAAGAACACCTGAACCGAAATGCGACTCAATCATTTACCATATAATTTGGATTATATGGATTTCACACACATCATATATATGATAATAACAGTATAATCATCAAATCATCCATCTACATCCAAAGGGGGATTTCCACTGTGTAAGCGTTAAAATTAAATAATAACGCTCATCGCAGCCTGTTGATCCAACGATCAACATACAACTGAATATTGAGATTAGTGTATGTAAATTTTCATCCCAACACCCGTGTGGGGTTTCAACCAACAAACAAATAATAAACTAATTTGTGCACTTGGGCGATGTGTGAAAATAATCGTCCCAATCACATAAACAAGTCGGGTAACTTGTGAATGGAAGTGTAATACACAATATATAATCATGACAAGAAAATATCTCTTTTACATTATACATAATTCTATTGCAATGAACAAATAAGAATAATAACTTCGTCTCTATTGACAATTTCTATTTTGCTAGTTTAAACTCAAACAAGAATGGTTATATTGTTTTGGCAATTCTAATAGGACAAAAATGATAAATATTTTGATTTAACTAACCTATCTTGACAAGTATATATCTTACCAAACATAAGATATATATATATATATATATATACATCTATATATCTATATATAAATTGCTTCAACTAATTCATTTTGACAAAAATGAATATTTTGGTCCAATTAATCTATTTGGTCAATCAATAAAAATATGACTTTGTTATGTCGACCAATCTATTTCGACAAACAAATAAGGGTGATGTGTTTGTTTAATCGACAATTTCAATTTATCAAAACAACTAAAGGTGATATATTTGTTTGGTCAAACTTATGTGCCAAAAATGAACATGTTTGTTTTTAACTAATATAAATTAAAAAAATGGATAATTGATTTTAACTAATATAAATTTACAATAGTGATTAATTTGTATTCCAATTCTAATAAAATATCCCAGTGCTATAATTTGTTTCATTCTTTTAATTTAGACAAAATAAGTGTTTTTGTCTATTTTAATTTAATGATAAAAATATGAATGTTTAGTTATTCATTCTTTACAAATCTTAAATAAACATTTTCAATTCATTCTTTTTGAAGTGACAAAAAGAACTCCTTTTATTTCCTATAAGACATTTGAAAAATTTGCTCTTTTTACTTTATATAGAATTGAAATAAAAATGCATTTCTAAAAACTATTCTTTCTATTATCCTTTAAAATGAAAATAAAATGAACCATTATTTCTTTTGCTACAACTAGAATGTACTAAAATGTAACTTTTAAATCTTATCCTTTATTTATATCTATAAATGTGAATAAAAAGGTATTCCTTAATTTGAAAATAAAATGAAAGATTTAATTCATGTTTTATTTGCATTGGAGGATGCAAACAAAAATGCAACTCTCAAACAATATTTTATACATATCAAATTTTAAATCAAAAATGCAACTTTCATTTTGATGGTTTGTTTACATTAATGAATTGCAAACAAAGATGAACTTTATTTTAAGGTTTTATTTGCAACAAGGAATGCAAATAACAAATGTAACTTTTTTATTTTTTTATTTAAAAGTATATTTGAGTGAATGTAAAAAGAACCTCATTTCCAATGTGTATTTACATTAGTGAATGTAAATAAAGGATCAAATTTTATTTAAATGAGTATTTGCATTTATGAATGCAAACAAAGAATAGTTTTGTTTTCAAATTATATTTACATTAGTGAATGTAAATAAGGAAACAAAATTTATTTTCAAAGTATATTTTTAACAAATTCTATTCAATGTGTAAAAATGTGAACATTTGTATTGGTAAATGTAGATAAAAAGATAGACTTTAGTTTCATTGAATATTTGCATTGATAAATGCAAATAAAAGAATAAACCTTAATTTCAATGCATATATGCATTGATAAATGCAAATAAAGAAATAAACTTTATTTTCAATATATGTATTTGCATTGGTGAGCGCAAATGAAAGAATAATTTGTTTCAATATATATATGCATTGGTAAATGCAAATAAAGAACAATTTCTATTTATTATATATATTTGCATTGGTGATTCCACATAAAGAACAAACTTTATTTTCTATGTATGTTTGCATTAGTGAATACAAAATAAAAGAACAAGCTCTATTTTTAAAGTATATTTATGAATGTAAATAAAAGAACAGTTTTATTCCAATGATCTTGTTTGACAAAAATGTTGCTTTCGTTTCAATAATCAAGGTTTGACAAAAGTGATATTTTCAATTCAATAATCAAGTTTTGATAAAAGTGTGATTTTTATTTCACAAATCAGGTCCTAATAAAAATGTGATTTTTATTTCATAAATCAAGTTCTAATTAAAATGTTACTTTTATTTCAATGATCAAGTTCTAAATAAAATATGTTTTCTTATTTCACTAATAAAGTTTGACCAAAAATGTTCACTTTTTATTTCAATACTTATGTTTTAACAAAAATGTTATTTTCAATTCACTAATCATAAAAAATGTTATTATTTGATTCAATGTATAAAAGGTGATATATTACATATCTGTGTTGATGATTGCAAATAAAAGAATAAATTTCGTCTCTAATAAATATTTGCAAACAAGAACGTAATTTCTGAAAATAATTTCTTATTTACATATAAAATGTAAACAAAATTGTGATTTCCAAAACATGTATTTTTATTTACATAAAAATTTAAACAAAAAGGTGGTTTCCAAATATAACCTTTAATTTACAAATACAATGTAAATAATGTTTTATTTTATAAATATGTTTTTAACATCAACAATAAAATTTAGTATTTTATTGTTATACTAATCCTAGAACATCTTACATTTAATGTGATGGTAAAAAGAAGAATTTTTACTGTAATTCATAAATCGTGTTCTAAATGTAAACAAATAAAAAATAGGATTTTACTTGTTAGCCAAATTCTGTTGTAATGGAAACAAATAAAAATATATTCTATTTGTTGTTCATATTCTATTGTAAATAAACAAATAAAAATAGTATTTTATTTGTCGTTCAAATCCTGTTCTAAAATAAACAAATAACCATAAGGTTTATTTGTTCTTTACATTCTATTTAAGGTAAACAAATAAAAATAAGGTTTTATATGTCGTTCAATTTCTATGGTAATATCAACAAATAAAAAAAATGAATTTCTATTCGTCGTTCCAATTCTATTGTAGCATCAACAAATAAAGATACATTTATTTGTCATTCAAATTTTATTGTAACATCAACAAATAAAAATAAATTTTTATTTGTCGTTCAAATTTCATTGTTCATTTCAGAATAATAAAAATAATATTTTAATAATTTTAAATAAATTAGAGCAACTAGATTACGATTTAAATCTGAATAAAATATGATTTAGATCTAATTCTCTAACCACAAATAAATTCAACAGTATATAAAACTCAATGCAGATCTAGCATATCATGAACAACAAAACATACCACAAACAACAATCAAGAATTCATCAGTCACAGAACATTTCAGATCTGAATTAGTATTATAATACAATAATTTTTAACGCGAGAAAAATAATTAAAAATAAATTAAATAATAAATTTGGAGTTCTCACATTGATATGGCTGAAAATTCAACTGTCTCGGTTTCAGGTCTGGTCTGCGCCATTGCGAAGATCTCGTAAAGACGAGTCCAACGCAACTTACGGTTCGGAAAACGGCCCTAGTATGAGAAAGATATTGAATTTTAAAGATTGTATAAATTAAATTAAATAAATTAAATGAATTAATAAAATATTAAAATATTAAAACCTTTCTTCCTCCTTTCACGTTTCGGCCGAACCCAATTTCCACCTTCGAACCCCACGTCGCACGCACCCTCGGCCACCCTGGCGCCGATCGACCATCGCCACCTCGACCGCCATAGGCCGATCCTCCGTCGCCCGGAACCCCGGCCAACTCGCGGGTCCCACCTCCCCTGAAATCGAGGTTAAAGTCAGCGGCTTCCTGCTCCAAATTCGTGAAATCCAGAACCAATGGATACCCATCATCCGTATGGATGGAAAGCCCTCTGAATTCTCTTCGATTGATATATAATTTGCCAATTTTCGTTGAACGGATTAAGAGAAATTAGCGTTTGAAATTCGGATGATTCTGGCCATTGTTCTAAGTGTAGGCAGCGGCTATGAAAGATAGGGTTTAATTTTTATTTTTTTATTATTAAATTCATTGAAAAACGTGTTTTAAAGGAGGATTTCTGGATTGTCTCCGAATTGGGCTTGCTTACGGTCGATCGTAACGTTTTGAGGCCTTCTGAATGCAATGGAACTGGTCTCGAGGTCCAATTCCGAAATCTGTAGAATATTTATTTAAAAATCCCATTAAAAATGTAACACCCCACCTCCGCTAGGATCACTCACAAAGGGAATGCACAAGTTTTGGAGGGGTATTATCGAGATAACATCACAGAATTATCACAAGACAGAACATTAATAAAAAAAATTAAGTAAACAGCGGAAGAATTTATGAGCAAAACAGAACTTCATTTTATTCCAAAATAAACCATGTCTCTTACAAAACATTTCAAATAACTTCATTACAACTGTCTTGTAATAATAGCCAAAGAAGCAATAACTTAAAAACAAAAAAACAGCTTATTCCCCAAGTGCAGTAAAAAGAAGCAGCCATAGCAAACCGTACATGCTGAGCCAAAGCAAGTGATATCCAAGCTAAGAGCTAGTGTTTCCTCCCTGAGAACCTAGGGGGGGAAACGAAAGAAAAAGAGGCGAAAGGAAAAGGGTAAGTCATAAAGACTGAGTAAGTCCTAGTGACTTCCAGTGTAAAAACGGTTAAAACAACCTGTCATGTATGAACTGTAACTAAACTTAAGAATGGTGTCAAGGTGAACAAGATAGACTAAGGTGATCAGGATAAGTCAAGACAAGTCAAGTAAAGCATCACATGTTCGAGATTCGTTGCATCGACTGTACTAGTATACTAAGCCCATATCACAAGTTAATCACGAAATAAATCCCACGGCCCAATATCATGAAATGACCCTGAAACGGGGTCTGACCCAAGTACGGGGTCCTACGGAGCGATTATCTAGTCGATCGGCTCCCTACAAGTTCTAGCTCGTCAAGTGTCCGTGTCATACGGCTAATCACGAATGTAGTCACCTGTGCTGGGTCCACCTTCGGGTGTATCAGCCCTAGGGTGTCAACCCCTGACACGATTCAAGATGCATAGATAAATCTACGGATACCCAGTGGCTGCCCCGGAATACGTGCACGACCGTAGTCCACCGAACCTACACTGGCATACCCCACTGCCGTCGTTCACCTCTTACAATCGGCCCAGTAATCGTGCCCCACCCGGCCTAGCCCCAGGGTACCTTGATACATCTAGAGGGTTGCTGCTGAAAAGGGTCGTGTCTAGGGTTTCGCCTAACAGATTAGGTCATGTAATTCGTGACCTAACCCGCCTAACCGATTAAGTCATGTAATTCGTGACTTAATCCTTTTCCAGTCTAGTCGTGTCAAGATGGTTAAGTATGTTATTTAAATTCGTGACTTAACCCGCCTACGTGTCATGTCAAGTTGGCTAAGTGTTGTCGTTTCAAGTTCATGACTTAGCCCTACAAATCGTGTTCAAGTTGGTTAAGTTGTCTTTTCATGTTCATGACTTAACCCTAATTGGCATTAATTGATTCGTTAATGCACCGAACCACTCACATTGGATCCTATTGTTCGTAGCCACTGGATTTGCCGGGCGGTTCCAGACAGGTTTACGCTACGAACTCAACCCAACCTCGGGTTTCAAGCGCGATGTGACCAGCTACCCACATTGGATCCTATTGTTTGTAGCAACTGGATTTGCTGGGCGGTTCCAGGCAGGTTTACACTACAAACTCAACCCAACCTCGAGTTGGCCACTTTCTTGTTTTCTAAAGTCATGCCCATGTTCTTATCAGATTCGTGCTATTTTCATAGCATGTTCATATGTCAATTTCGTGCCCAACTAAGGCATTTTTCAAGTCAAGTTATGGCATGTTCATGTCGAGTTTTCGTGCCATATTTCATGTTCTACTTATGCCAAATTTCACGATTTATGATTATAATCAATTCAAGTTTTGCCTATTCTACCCAATCGTATCCCCAACGTATATAAACGTACTTCGTTCACAAGCATAAACAATTCAAGAGATAAAGGGGAATAACACCAAACATGTGATAGGCATATGTGACAATTCCAACATCACTTGCATAATAAACAGGCTATAACATATCACATGGTTTCAATACTAGCATGATGATAACTTGGCATAGTAATGGTTCCAACTTAGTTCAACATGATGAATTCAACTTTACATCCTGACCTAGCAATTCCCAATTTGTCATTAGCATGATAGGTATATTAACATCACAGGCATAGTTTCATTAATATCATAGACATGGTTTAATTAGCATCATAGGCATGGTTTAATCAACATGAGGATTTCAATGAACATAATGATTCCATGGACAAGTATTTGTTCAACTTGCAAAAAAATTAAGCCCAAGTGATTCATAACAACATCAACATCATGATAAGTTTAACTTGCAACATTAACATAGCAATATTCCCAAATTTTGATTCAAAGTTAAACAATATAAACATGGATTAATAATAGTTCCTAAATCCGGTTTCAATTCATAGCATGTCCATGTTATTTCAGCGTTTTTGCCTAAAAAGTGACATAGAACTTACAATATGAAGCAAGCAATCCAAATCAAAACTTTAAATCAATTAGCCCCAAATCCGTTGTCTAAAGCGTCGTAGTTGTTGTAGCTTCTAGTTGTAGCCTTCAAGAATCATCCTTCGTCTTCTTTAATTTTGTTCTTTGTATTTTTAATTTAGAGTTCTAGGTTTAATGGCGGCTGCATGAGGCTAAAATGAAATAGTATGATTTAAGCTAGGTCTTAGGGTCTTTTTATAGTGTTTAGGATTAGTTTTAACCATAGGATAAACCCTAGGATAGATCTGAGCCATCTAAAATCGTCACAAGCCCCCAAAACAAGACCCAGGAGCCAAAACAGGTGCACCAGGCCGACCTAGCCGACCAGGGAGGTCGACCCCCAGGTCGACACCCAGGTCGACTCCCCAGTCGACCTGGGGGGAGGTCGACACACAGGTCGACCCCCAGGTCGACTCTAGTGTCGACCTGGTTGGGGGGAGGCCGACCCTAGTTTCGACCCCATGTCGACCTGTCTGGGTGGGATTTTTCCCGCCTACCCTGAATTCTGAAATTTGAATCTTTTTTTGAATTTGAATTTTTCATGAAACTTTGCGAGGCCATATCTTGATCATACGGACTCCGATTGTGAAAACCCGTAACTTCCCCAGTGAGGAAAGCGCGGATAGTTCGAGAACAAACCACAACAGAACGCAGACGAGAGAACATTTCATTGTATATTACAACAATGCACCAGAATACAAGAATATACAGAGTATAAATGAATATTACACAGAAATATCAGAGATTTAAATTACATTTAAATACATCGCAGCGGAAAATAATACAATACACAACTAGAAGAGATATACGGATACAAAGCTTTCCGGATATCATTCCAGCTGTAAACCAGGATCCTGTGAATATAAATCTGCAAAACCAAAACTACTAGCTGCCCGTGTCGAAAATAGGGGCACCTAGAGTTTACGTTAAAACAATAAACTCCAGGTCAGTCATGTGACTGGTGTGAGAACTAAAAACAGTTATTAATCTTTATTTTTAAACTTAGGTAAATCAAGGGACCATGCCGTATAACACGGAACGGGTTTCCTCCCAAGAACACCAGTGCATAAAACAACAGCGCAATGCTAAATAAAGAAAAATGAAGCTATTATAAGACCCAGGTCCCATCACACAATGCAACGCAAGCCGGAGGATAGGGTTTTTACCTTATAATAGCCAAGAATGCTTGATACGTTTTAAACAAATCATTTGATACTATTATAAGTGCATATTGTATAAAATATCTTCAAATCATAAGTATCAATCATAGACGGCATAAGTGCCCCATCCCACTATGTCGCCATACTAGGCTCTACAAATAAAACCGAAATACACGTATTGGAAATTGGATTTCCATCATGGTGGCTCCTGATTCGAAAGATCGATCGCGTAATGAAATTCACCATGGCTTACGTCCCAATGAGAGAAAACACCGTCTGCACATCCGCACATTTGGGACCAGAGTACCACCGCGGCTTACGTCCCAGCGAGAGAAAACACCGCCTACTCTATATATCCCTGAGCACTAGGCTCATCTCGGTCGACCGAATCCACGACACCACTAAGGTGCCCATCCACTAAAAGCATACTGATCAAACCACTAGTTTACCACCATACCGGGGTGTGAGGCTCGCGGATCAACGCTATACACAAAGCCATGCTATATCAGCTGCGCTTTGATCATCAACCACCAAACTTTGCTTTTCAACAAAAGTCTGGATCACTGCATCTCAGCATGCCACACTATCAATCCATATCGTACCACTGATTTCTGCCAATATATAACCTATGAGCTCATATGTCTCAGA
The DNA here is from genome assembly GCA_030737875.1 of Allium sativum. Classification (NCBI taxonomy): domain Eukaryota; kingdom Viridiplantae; phylum Streptophyta; class Magnoliopsida; order Asparagales; family Amaryllidaceae; genus Allium; species Allium sativum. Next base: position 534,415,440 of record CM060922.1, read on the forward strand.
GAAGGGCGTTAAGCAAGAGAATAAATTCTCCGCCGCCAAACAGATATATATTTAGCAGAGATCAACAAATACAATATAAAGGAATACAATGTCAGACACGCCATCCATTTACAAGTCCGTTCTAGGTCTGAACGAAATCGGAGGCACTTTCCTCGCATATCCATCCATCTCCAAGTACGTCTGGACGACCACCAACTATTTCCATCCTCTTGGGTGTACAACCCAATCAAGATCGTCAGTAATTATCCAAACTATGTGAAGACTTCCGGCCTTCAACCACCGTCTTCATCTTCGACATATCGTCGAATCGGTTATTCAGAATGGGAATAAACCCGGCCTTTCCGAACAACCCGCGTATATTAAAAATAAATGTTACACAAACACAACATACGCCTCATTCCAATTCATTAGTTACTAAACGTAAATCAGTAAAAGAGCAATTCCCCAAATATTAACCTCGAATGCCGAAACCAACATCAGATCACTATCCAGGAAACCATTCTTCTTAACTAACCTTCAGCTAGTTTCTAAATTTCAATTCTTAGGGAAAGGTTCCCATTAATTTTATCCAAGATAAAATTTTTAAAATTTATCCTTTAATCTTCCTTTGGATGTCATTTCAAACCAAATTATGGTTTTCCAAACTAGTCGAGATTAGCGAACAATACCGAAGTAATTATTTAATTTATTTCCCAATCCCAACCTATTCATCCCATGAAGCAAAACTGGTAATACTCCATATTTAACATCACAGTGTTCGGTAAAATTAATTACCATTTCACGTTCAAATCTAATTAAAGATTTAACTATCGCTTTGGAGCAAAACTGGCGATACTCCATTCTCGCTCATTTCTAAATTTGATAATTTAGATTATAGATTCACATTTCAACCTAATTGCAGATTCGTTAAAACTCCTTTTACTGGGTTAAAGAACTAGGTGTTATTTAAAACACAGTTCGCGATAAACCCATGAATCAATTCTGTTTTAAACCCATTTCAAATCCAATTTATTTGTTTAAAAATAAATGGGTTTTAATTTCAGTTCAAAACTAGTTCATTTCGATAAAAATCTATTTTTATCTTTTCAAATATGGAGTTTTTCATCCCAATTTTTCCCAAATCATTTCTTATGATTTTACACTAATTATTGATATTTTTAATAATTTTATCAAGGCCCATACAGTCGATTTCCAACAATGGCCATCGAACTGCACTTACAGCGACCTTTTTCAAATTTGATTTGGACGTAACTCCAAATCCAACCGTTAGATTTCAAATTTCTAATATTCGTTAGAAAGCTCTTTTCGATACGAACCCAACGGTTCCGGTTTTAGGAGAATCCGACGGTCGGATCTGCCGTAATGTCCGTTTGAAATAAATGGTCGAAATTCACGAACTGCCGCGTCGCGGCGCGTTCTATTCAGGCCATTATATATATAATATATATATATTTATATATTATATATATATATCGTCGATTACCTTTTTAAAACGAATTTTATAAATCATTTCAAATTTGTTTTAAAAACAATTTCAACCTTTAATTCAAATTCAAATTAAAATTGAATTTTCCCTTATAAATTCTTTCTACATTCACTTCTATTTGATTTCAATTCAAATTTGTTTCAATTCTATTTCAATTCGTTTCAATTGAATTCAATTCAATTCAAATTCGTTTTCTATTCAATTCAAATTCGAATTCGTTTTCTATTCAATTCAATTCGAATTCGTTTTCTATTCAATTCAATCCGAATTCGTTTTCTACTCAATTCAATTCGAATTCGTTTTCTATTCAATTCAAATTCGAATTCGTTTTCTATTCAATTCAATTCAAATTGGTTTTCTAATCGATTCAAATCAAATTCGTTTTATATTCGTTTCAATTCAAATTTGTTTTCTATTTGTTTCAATTCAAATTGGTTTTCTAATCGATTCAAATCAAATTCGTTTTATATTCGTTTCAATTCAAATTTGTTTTCTATTCGTTTCAATTCAAATTCTATTTGAATCCATTTTCTATTCAATTCAATTCGATTCACATTTCATTTCAAAATATTCGATTTCGAAACCACTTTACAATATTCATTTTAAAATGAATAAAATCGATATAAATATCGTTCACGTCAAAATGGCGTCAATCTAATCAACACAGCTTCATATATTTCTATTTTCAAATATTCTATTTCAAATATTTCTATTCAAAATGTTTCGTTCAACACATGACTAATCTCAATGGATGAGTATTGTCAACACATGAACCTTTATTTTATATTGATAAAGATGTACATTTTATTATTAAAATATTTCGTTCAACACATGACTAATCTCAATGGATGAGTACTGTCAACACATGAACCTTTATTTTATATTGATAAAGATGTAAATTTTATTATTAAAATATTTCGTTCAACACATGACTAATCTCAACGGATGAGTACTGTCAACACATGAACCTTTATTTCATAATATTCTTTATTTTTCCGATTGGAATGAGGCCCAATCAATTACCATATAAAGTTAATTATATGGATTCCATACAACAAATGTATATAATCGCAACGATAAATAATCAACCATCATCCAAAGTGCATTACACTGTATAAGCATCAAATATAGATATCTAACGCTTATAACAGCCTGTCAATCAATCAATCGACATATTTAATCAATCAGGATGAGTGAACTTCAAATTTCATCCCAACACCCGTGTGGGGTTTCAAACAATCAAACACAGATTTTAGTTGTGCAGTTGGGCGATGTGTAAAATTTATCGACCCAATCAATATCAGTCAAATCAGTGTATATAAACAAATCGGCCGATTTGTTTATAAATATTTATTTATTCACTTTCACGTTAAAAATTATATTTTTTAACGTAAAACATTTTATTCAACCTATGAAAATATTCTATTCGGTTCATTTATTCAATAAAATGATATTTTTATTTCTCTAACATATTTTAGAAAATTTCGGCGGCATAACGGCACGATACTAGAAACGGAACGAGGCCTAGCCTTATCCCCAGTCTAGTGAAGGCCCGCGCCATTCACACATCAATCAAATCAATTTCATTTCACCAAACAATCGGTTCAAACCAAATAATCTAACCAACTACACAGCCAAACAAACAAGTCCATGGTCTGTGGACGATTGTGTCGGGTGCTACTAAACACCGTCTGCATCCTAGTATATATATATATAACTAGAAAAAGAAATTGAAGAGTGAGAAGTTCTCACCGATAGCTATCCAACCATCTCGACCCTTCTTTTGCAGAAGTCTTCGTCGTCCTCGCCTTTTTGTCATCTTCGTTGCCCGTATTCTCTACATATGTTAAAATCGAATTTTTACTTCGCTATTCAATATATAAAAATCGAATTTTTACTTTGCTATTCAATATATAAAAATCGAATTTTTACTTTGCTATTCAATATATAAAAATCGAATTTTTACTTTGCTATTCAATATATAAAAATCGAATTTTTACTTCGCTATTCAATATATAAAAATTGAATTTTTACTTCGCCATTCAATATATAAAAATCGAATTTTTACTTCGCTATTCAATATATAAAAATCGAATTTTTACTTCGCTATTCAATATATAAAAATCGAATTTTTACTTCGCTATTCAATATATAAAAATCGAATTTTTACTTCGCTATTCAGTATATAAAAATCGAATTTTTACTTCGCTATTCAGTATATAAAAATCGAATTTTTACTTTGCTATTCAGTATATAAAAATCGAATTTTTACTTTGCTATTCAATATATAAAAATCGAATTTTTACTTTGCTATTCAATATATAAAAATCGAATTTTTACTTTGCTATTCAATATATAAAAATCGAATTTTTACTTTGCTATTCAATATATAAAAATCGAATTTTTACTTTGCTATTCAATATATAAAAATCGAATTTTTACTTCGCTATTCAATATATAAAAATCGAATTTTTACTTTGCTATTCAATATATAAAAATCGAATTTTTACTTTTCTATTCAATATATAAAAATCGAATTTTTACTTCGCTATTCAATATATAAAAATCGAATTTTTACTTTGCTATTCAATATATAAAAATCGAATTTTTACTTTGCTATCATGTGTATAAAAATCACAATTTTATTCTAACGCTATATATATATAATCCCATTCTTATACTATGTTTATATTTTTCAATTCAAAGATATTTTTAAACCAAACAGATTTATATATTTTCAAAGAGGTGTTATTTTTATTTTCAAAAAGGTATTATTTTTCAACACAATGCTATTCATTTATTTAAAAACAAAACTTTAAACAATTTTCATTTCAAAACAATGATATTTATTTTCATTTTTCAAGCAATGTATATTTTTATCTTTCAAAACAATGATATTTATTTTCATTTTTCAAGCAATGTATATTTTTATCTTTCAAAACAATGATATTTATTTTCATTTTTCAAGCAATGTATATTTTTATCTTTCAATTTAAATCACTTAATAAAGTTAAATTCACCTTCTTCCTTCTTCAATGATTTCTAGCCGACATCAGGAACCCATCGTTCGCAACAAGAAACCACCGCACTCCCTAATCCGCGCCACCGGAGGATGATCAGAGACAGTCCCTCGAATCGCCTATGGAAGAGCCACCCTCGCCCTTTGTCACACCACGCTCGGTGGTCCCCACACCTCCAGAAATCCGCTCGAAGTTTGCCACTTTGAGTTGCAATTGCCACCAAATCCTGCAACGATATATGATCTCAACCATACGAAATCGAAGCTCCTTAAACTCTCTTTCATTTTTGCTTTATAAATGTATGATAATATTGAGTGGAATTGCGAATTCGTTGGAAGAAATTTAGTGCGTTTAGGGCCATTCGGTTTTGGGGGCTGACGGCTTGGAAAGGGTTTGACCACGGGGATAAAGAAACTAGGGTTTGACTAGGGTTATATATTTATTTATTTATTTTATTTAATTGCATTTCAAAAAGTTGACTTTTATTTTGAACTCAGAATCAAACCCACCGCCTGTCGTCCATAGCTGATTACCCCCATTCCGAACACAATGGGATATGTATCGTAGGCCAATTCGGTCGTTACGATCAGTTTTCGTCAAAATCAAAATATAACTCTATATATTGAATTTGAACACGCATTTCAATTTACTGGGGCCACATACTAACTAGAAAAATTCCCGAAAAATATTTTCTAGCTTCGTATTGACGACACGGTCCTAACAAAACTAGTTTCGTCGAATTCTGAGACCGTTGGAAAAATGGCCATTTTCCAGTCGATTAAAATCAACTGAAACTGGTCAAACGCGTTTTCCTTTGCCACGTTTACATATTGATTCGAAAAATTATGAAATTTGGAATCTAGCAATAATTTGACATCACAGATCCAACAAAAGTGGTTTCGTCGAAATCCGAGGTCGTTTGCAAAATGTCTATTTTTAAGGGTCTGAATTCCATAGCGACTATTCAGAATTTTCAACTGGACATATCTTTTGATTCCCGCTATGAAATTTCGATTTATCGGATTCGTTGGAAAGATAATATCAATTAAATCCCATTATTTTTTGTTTCACTAAAATCCGGTTTATTTTGCACCCGGTACATTCATTTGAAGTTTGAAATCGAATTATCGAACTACCGCGCCATTTTCAATTCCTTCTATAATTATATATAATTATTTATATTCTAACGACGACGCGTATAAATATATACGTTCGAATTCTATTCAAAATAAATCTTTCGTCATTTTTATTTAAAATAATTCATTTTAAATAATAAAAATTCACTAAAATTGCCAAAATAAAATTTTTAAACTGGCCCAGATTTTCGGGTTGTTACACCGATTTACGAAATTTCGGACTCTATTTCGCGTATTTTTCCGAGACGAACGCAATGGCGCAACCAGTTTTCCCTGATTCAGATTTTAACATTTAATTCTGCCCTGTTTTAAGTTATAATGTGTTGTTTAAAATACGGGTTGTTACATTCTCCCCTCCTTAAAGGATTTCGTCCCCGAAATCTTCAAGTTAGGAAGAACGTATCCTACCATCCATCATCCATCTACTCAAAGCATCATCCGCAGGCAGTCATTGTCCTTAAAAGATTTCTAATGCTGTATGAACATATGCAGAAAGTGTGTGTATATGTTCCTTATCTAATGCAAATGATCCGGCCTGATTGATCTTCTCAAATGCAAAATATGTTTAGTGAAATGAATCCAATATGTATGAAAAAAATTTCCTATTATAATTCATAATTTCTATATGAGTGCTCAAACATTCAATCATATGCAACAACCAAATGATAGCACAACCAAGTTTCCAAAATAAACACTCATGCATATGCAAGTATGAAACTGTGACTGAGCCGATCTAGTGCCTAATGTGTATTCATGCATCCACAAGCAACCACTTGCGACCACTTGCAACCATTTTGCAATCATAACATGTTTCAATTACATGTTTACATCCAAAAAGATTCTACCTATGGTTCTCAAGATAGGATCGAGGAGATAACAAGATAAAACAAAGCATCTAGAAAAAGAAGTTAAAGATGTACCCCCGGAAGGTCCGGTCTGCTTCTTAGGGCATTCCTTGCTGATGTGTCCAGTCTCCCCACAATGAAAACATTCACCTTGCTTTCTTTTCCTCTTTCTACAATCCTTAGCTATGTGCCCTTCCGTACCACAGAAATTGCATTTCCTTTTATCACGTGAGTTGTCGTTCTTGCCTCCTTTCTCGGGGTCTACCTTCTTATTCTGAGAATCGTTGGGCTTGACCTCTTTCTTGCCCTTCTTATCTTCCTCATACAGTAGGGCCATATCCACCAAGCTTTCAAAGGTCGCCCCCATGGGCACATGAGTCATGGCCAAACCATGTAGTGGCTCGTTCAAGCCTCGTGCAAAACGTTGCGCCTTTTTCTGAGGAGTGTTGACTAACTCCAATCCGAAGCGAGCAAGCTGATTGAAACGGTTCACATATTCTTTAACTGTCATATTTCCTTGTTTAAGGGCCAGAAACCGTTCCATTTGGAGACTCTCCTCTGCCGATGACAGGAACTTAAGCCCAAATCTCCATCTAAAGTCCGCCCAAGTCTCAATGGGCCTAGTAGCGTTGGTGACTTCCCACCAATAAGAAGCTTCCTCTTTCATGAGCCACGCTGCCAACTGTACTTTCCTATTGTCCTCTACCTCAAAGATAACAAAAAAGTCTTCGGTTTCCTTCAACCAATTCCGTGCCTCAACAAAAGTCTCAGTTCCTAGGAAATCCTTTCCGCCCATGGCCTTAAAGTACTTGCATATCTTTGAAAAAGCGGTTTCTCGCGGAGGTTGAGGAGGAGGATTGGCTGGGCCTGCCACATTAGCCCGAGCCTCGAGGAAACGACGGAACCAAGTGGGTATATTGACACCCTCGGGAAGATTAAGATCGTCGGCCATGATAAGCTGAAAACGAAAAAGGAAAAGATTCAAACGAGGAAACAAAGATTGTGCTAATGGCTTTTTGGGGAATAGCCTTTTAAAATAAACCAACTTTTCTTGAAAAGTGCTTCTTTGTAAATGGTTTTGAAAAAAATAATTCAAAAGGTTTTCAAAACTTTTGCCCAGTCTTAGTAACCTTCTTCTCTGATACCAAATGTAACACCCCACCTCCGCTAGGGTCACTCACAAAGGGAATGCACTAGTTTTGGAGGGGTATTATCGAGATAACATCACAGAATTATCACAAGACAGAACATTAATAAAAAAATTAAGTAAACAACGGAAGAATTTATGAGCAAAACAGAACTTCATTTTATTCCAAAATAAACCATGTCTCTTACAAACATTTCAAATAACTTCATTACAACTGTCTTGTAATAATAGCCAAAGAAGCAATAACTTTAAAACAGAAAAACTGCTTATTCCCCAAGTGCAGTAAAAAGAAGCAGCCATAGCAAACCGTACATGCTGAGCCAAAGCAAGTGATATCCAAGCTAAGAGCTAGTGTTTCCTCCCTGAGAACCTGGGGGGGGAAACGAAAGAAAAAGAGGCGAAAGGAAAAGGGTCAGTCATAAAGACTGAGTAAGTCCTAGTGACTTTCAGTGTAAAAACGGTTAAAACAACCTGTCATGTATGAACTGGAACTAAACTTAAGAATGGTGTCAAGGTGAACAAGATAGACTAAGGTGATCGGGATAAGTCAAGACAAGTCAAGTAAAGTATCACATGTTCGAGATTCGTTGCATCGACTGTACTAGTATACTAAGCCCATATCACAAGTTAATCACGAAATAAATCCCACGGCCCAATATCATGAAATGACCCTGAAACGGGGTCTAACCCAAGTATGGGGTCCTACGGAGCGATTATCTAGTCGATCGGCTCCTTACAAGTTCTAGCTCGACAAGTGTCCGTGTCATACGGCTAATCACGAATGTAGTCACATGTGCTGGGTCCACCTTCGGGTGTATCAGCCCTAGGGTGTCAACCCCTGACACGATTCAAGATGCACAGATAAATCTACGGATACCCAGTGCCTACCCCGGAATACGTGCACGACCGTAGTCCACCGAACCTACACTGGCATACCCCACTGTCGTCGTTCACCTCTTACAATCAGCCCAGTAATCGTGCCTCACCCGGCCTAGCCCCAGGGTACCTTGATACATCTAGAGGGTTACTGCTGAAAAGGGTCGTGTCTAGGGTTTCGCCTAACAGATTAGGTCATGTAATTCGTGACCTAACCCGCCTAACCGATTAAGTCATGTAATTCGTGACTTAATCCTTTTCCAGTCTAGTCGTGTCAAGATGGTTAAGTATGTTATTTAAATTCGTGACTTAACCCGCCTACGTGTCATGTCAAGTTGGCTAAGTGTTGTCGTTTCAAGTTCATGACTTAGCCCTACAAATCGTGTTCAAGTTGGTTAAGTTGTCTATTCATGTTCATGACTTAACCCTAATTGGCATTAATTGATTTGTTAATGCACCGAACCACTCACATTGGATCCTATTGTTCGTAGCCACTGGATTTGCCGGGCGGTTCCGGGCAGGTTTACGCTACGAACTCAACCCAAACTCGGGTTTCAAGCGCGATGTGACCAACTACCCACATTGGATCCTATTGTTTGTAGCAACTGGATTTGCCGGGCGGTTCCGGGCAGGTTTACACTACAAACTCAACCCAACCTCGAGTTGGCCACTTTCTTGTTTTCTAAAGTCATGCCCATGTTCTTATCAGATTCGTGCTATTTTCATAGCATGTTCATATGTCAATTTCGTGCCCAACTAAGGCATGTTTCAAGTCAAGTTATGGCATGTTCAAGTCGAGTTTTTGTGCCATATTTCATGTTCTACTTATGCCAAATTTCACGGTTTATGATTATAATCAATTCAAGTTTTGCCTATTCTACCCAATCGTATCCCCAACGTATATAAACGTGCTTCGTTCACAAGCATAAACAATTCAAGAGATAAAGGGGAATAACACCAAACATGTGATAGGCATACGTGACAATTCCAACATCACTTGCATAATAAGCAGGCTATAACATATCACATGGTTTCAATACTAGCATGATGATAACTTGGCATAGTAATGGTTCCAACTTAGTTCAACATGATGAATTCAACTTTACATCCTGGCCTAGCAATTCCCAATTTGTCATTAGCATGATAGGTATATTAACATCACAGGCATAGTTTCATTAATATCATAGACATGGTTTAATTAGCATCATAGGCATGGTTTAATCAACATGAGGATTTCAATGAACATAATGATTCCATGGACATGTATTTGTTCAACTTGCAATAAAATTAAGCCCAAGTGATTCATAACAACGTCAACATCATGATAAGTTTAACTTGCAACATTAACATAGCAATATTCCCAAATTTTGATTCTAAGTTAAACAATATAAACATGGATTAATAATAGTTCCTAAATCCGGTTTCAATTCATAGCATGTCCGTGTTATTTCAGCGTTTTTGCCTAAAAAGTGACATAGAACTTACAATATGAAGCAAGCAATCCAAATCAAAACTTTAAATCAAATAGCCCCAAATCCGTTGTCTAAAGCGTCGTAGTTGTTGTAGCTTCTAGTTGTAGCCTTCAAGAATCATCCTTCGTCTTCTTTAATTTTGTTCTTTGTATTTTTAATTTAGAGTTCTAGGTTTAATGGCGGCTGCATGAGGCTAAAATGAAATAGTATGATTTAAGCTAGGTCTTAGGGTCTTTTTATAGTGTTTAGGATTATTTTTAGCCATAGGATAAACCCTAGGATAGATCTGAGCCATCAAAAATCGTCACAAGCCCCCAAAACAAGACCCAGGAGCCAAAACAGGTGCACCAGGCCGACCTGGCCGACCAGGGAGGTCGACCCCCAGGTCGACTCCCAGGTCGACTCCCCAGTCGACCTGGGGGGAGGTCAACACACAGGTCGACCCCCAGGTCGACTCTAGTGTCGACCTGGTTGGGGGGAGGTCGACCCTAGTGTCAACCCCCCTGTCGACCTGTCTGGGCGGGATTTTTTCCGCCTACCCTGAATTCTGAAAATTTGAATCTGTTTTTGAATTTGAATTTTTCGTGAAACTTTGCGAGGCCATATCTTGATCATACGGACTCCGATTTACGAAATTTCGGACTCTATTTCGCGTATTTTTCCGAGACGAATGCAATGGCGCAACCCGGTTTCCCTAATTCAGATATTAACATTTAATTCTGCCCTATTTTAAGTTATAACGTGTTGTTTAAAATACGGGTTGTTACAAAAAATTAATTAATTAAATATTTACCATACATTTAAATATGCTGGGGGCCACATATGACCTCAGAAAATTCCAGAAAAATTATTTTTAGCTTCCTTATGACGATACGGTTCTAACAAGACTAATTTCGTCAAATTCTAAGACTGTTTGAAAAATGGCTATTTTCAAGTCGTTTAAATTTAGGGTCCGTTTGTCACAGGTCCCTATTAAGTTTCAAAATTAGGCTCACATCCGGTCCTAAACTTATTGTAAATTAGGTCCCTATTTTTCAAAAACATATAAAAAAATATAAAAAAAATATTAAAAAATCACGAAAATTCATTATTAAATAAAACACGTTCACGCCAAAAAAATCAGGTGGAAAATCAATCAAAAACCACGTCAAAACACAAAATAACACAAAAACAGCGAAACAGCAGGTTTTAGCATGAAAAGATGCACCTATTCTTAAATAGTTGCACACATTCGTGCTTATATTTCAGTGTTGCGACAAAACTGCAGTATAAATGCATACATTTATGCGGCTAAACAGCATTATATGCATCCTTTTATGCATATATTCAAATTTGACATGTTTTTTCAAGCATTCGCCGTTTTCAAACATTGTTGCACACATTTATGCTTCTGTACAGAATATATGCATGCATTCATGCGCAAATTCAGAAGCCATCGCCCCTTTTACGTTTGTTGCACACATGCATGCATATATACAGAATAGTAGCACTCATGTATGCTAACTTTCAACATAAATAGTTGCATACACGAATCTCAGTTCAACTTTGTATGCATACATATATGCAGTTATTTACAAATAGTAGCATACAGGTATGCGTTTATTGGTCCAGATTTTCAACATAAATACACTACATGAATATATGCATACTTGTATGCTACTATTGGCAATAGTTGCACAGAAGTATGCTACTTTTTTTTTTTTTTGGCGAATGCTCCTGGGAATATTTCCTATTTTTAGAATTTTCTTTTTTTTTACTCACTAGCGCATTTTTTTCTGGTCAGAAAGGGTAAAAGGCGAAGGGGGATTGGAGCAGGCGAAGGAAGGTTGGCAAAAAAAAGGGCGGCATCTAAAATAGGGACCGGAAACGTAATAATTTTTGGACTGGACGTGGCGTGAATTTTAAACTATTTTAGGGATGTGAGCCTAATTTTCACTTAAATTTAACTAAAATAGTCAAAACACATTTTCTTTTGCCACACTCACATATTAATTCGAAAAACTCTGAAAATTGAAATCTAGCTATAATTTAACATTCCGGTTCCAACAAAAGCGGTTTCGTTGAAAACGGAGGTCGATTGAAAAATGACTATTTTCAAGGGCTATATATTTAATATTAAAAATACATTTTTAAACAAATAATTTCTGAAATTCAAAATATATAAGTGTTTATACTTTTTAAATGCAAAAACATTATTCCAGACTCAATGGAAGTGGTTTCGAGTCCAATTTCCTTCATATGTGAAAAGTAGCCCTTTGGGCCATATATATTATATATATAAATTCTACAGCGACCTTTCAAAATATTGAATTGGCCATAACTTTTGATTCCCGCTATGAAATTTCAATTTTTCAGATTCGTTAGAAAGATATGGTTAAACAGATTTAAATATTTTTGGTTTCACTCAATTCTAATTTATTTTGAATCCTGTACATTCAATTAAAGTTCAAATTAAATTTTTAAAACTACCGCACCATTTCAAACTCCATTTATATTTAAAATTAAATTTATTCGTTTTAACTTCGATTAAAATAAATTCTAGCCATTATTATTTATAAAAATTATATCATATTCTCAAAATTCATTAAAATTTTCAAAAATAAAATTTTTAAATTGGTTCAGAATTTGCGGGTTGTTACAATCTCCCCCACTTAAAATCTTTTCGTCCTCGAAAAGGAAATGAAGCTAAAGTTGTTTATTTAACTAAGTTAATTTCCGTTCTTTTATAGTTTAATCATTTTATTAGTTGAATTCATATTCACAAAACACAATCATCAATCAATTAGTTGATTAAATTTTCAAAAATATATAACTTTTATATATTCAAAATCATATTTTCTAAAATCAAATTGTATATATATAACAACAAGTACGTTAATTATAAATTTTCCACTTTGACTCATTCTAAGGCATTGCTAACCCCATCTCTAATGAGTATTCTCATTCTAGGATAATGCTGATCCTATCTCGAATGAGTATTCTTATTGGATATTACTAATCCAACCTCTGATGAGTCTTTTGTTTAGTTCTAATGAGTTGTACCCCAAAGATTTGACCTAACCTGGCTCTGATACTAGCTATAACGACACGGGTTTTGCCTGACCCCAATCGATCACAAGATCTATCAAGACCGTTCAAATTCCGCATACGTTAACTTTGGGCATACAAAAACATCAGAACAACAACACAGACTTTTATAACATCAAAAATAAATGTTACATCAGAGTATAGAATATCAGAGTACATCGATATATAATATAGCGGAAGATACATTTACAGTAAATTAAATACATTGCAGCGGAACTAATCTCAGCGGAAGGCCATCAATATTATGGACCCAGCTTCAGGCTTCTGTGATAGCCCGTAACTTCCCCGTGAAGGAGAGCCCGGATTACCTTGAGAACATGACAAATCAGAACGCAAGCAGAAGAACATTTCATTGTATATTACAACAATTCCATCAGAATACAAGAATATACAGAGTATGAATTAATATTACACAGAAAATATCAGAGGTTTAAATTACATTTAAATACATCGCAGCGGAAATAATACAAAACACAACTAGAAAAGATATACGGATACAGAGCTTTCCGGATATCGTTCCAGCTGTAAATAAGGATCCTGTGAATATAAATCTGCAAAACCAAAATTACTAGCTGCCCGTGTGGAAAATAAGGGCACCCAGAGTATAGGTTAAAACAATAAACTCCAGGTCAGTAATGTGACTGGTGTGAGAACTAAAATAGTTTGAGAACTAAAATAGTTATTAATCTTTTTTTATAAGCTAGGTAAATCAAGGGACCACGCCGTATAACACGGAACGAGTTTCCTCCCAAGAATACCAGTGCATAAAACAAACAGCGCAATGCTAAATAAAGAACAATGAAGCTATTATATGACCCAGATCCTATCACACAATGCAACGCAAGCCGAAGGATAGGGTTTTCCCTTATAATAGCCAAATATGCTTGATACGCGAAATTTCATCTTATATTATTACTATAAGTGAAGAAAACAACTTCAAATATAAATATATCAATCATAGACGGCATGGTCCTATTTTGGGGGAACGAATGTATGGATCCTTTTTATTATTCGAACGATCTATCTCTTCAATTAAGATTTTTAGTTCTTAATTCTATCTTTCTCTAAAAACCTTCGAAGAAGACAATAAACTCATTCTTACGTTTCCATATTAAAGTGAAGTATAGTACATAAATTTTTTCTTTAATTTAATGCCCATTGGTGTTCCAAAAGTACCTTTTCGGAGTCCTGGAGAGGAAGATGCAGTTTGGGTTGACGTATAGTGCGACCATATATCATGTCGCCAATACTAGGCTCTACAATCAAAACCGCAAAATGTCATATTTGGAAGTTGGATTTCGATCATGGTGGCTCCTGATTCGAAAGATCAATCGCGTAGTGCCATCTACAATGGCTTACGTCTCAGCTAGAGAAAACACCGTAATGCACATCCGCACTTTTGGGAATTCGAGTATCACTGCGGCTTACGTCTCGACGAGAGAAAACACCGCTTACCCTATCCCTCTGAGCACTAAGCTCAATCTCGGTCGACCGAATCCACGACACCACTAAGGTGCCCATCCACTAAAAAGCATACTGATCAAACCATCAGTTAACCACTATACCGGGGTGTGAGGCTCGCGAATCAACGCTATACATAAAGCCGTGCTATATTAAAGCTGCGCTTTGATCATCATCCACCAAACTTTGTTTTTCAACAAAAGTCTGGATCACTGCATCTCAGCATGCCACACTATCAATCCATATCGTACCACTGATTCCTGCCAATATATAACCTCTGAACTCGTATGTCTCAGAGAAGGGTGTTAAGCAAGAGAATAAACTCTCCGCCGCCAAACAGATATATATTTAGCAGAGATCAACGAATACAATATAAGGGAATACAATGTCAGACACACCATCCATTTACAAGTCCGTTCTAGGTCTGAACGAAACCGGAGGCACTTTCCTCGCATATACCTACAATCAACAAGTACGTCCGTACGGCTACCACTTCAGCCCCCCTCAAGGTAGCTACTCCCATCGTGAGAATTAGTAGCATCCATCGATTCGATGTGAAGATCGTCGGTCTTGCACCGTCTTCCATCTCTTCGACTCATCGTCGAATCAGTTATTCAGAATGGGTTATACCCGGCCTTTAAGAATAACTTGCATTTCTTGAAATCAAGTGCTATAAAATACAACATACACCTCATTCCAATTCATCAGTCACTAACCGTAAATTAGTAAGAGAACAATTCCCCAAATATTAACCCCGAAGGTCGAAACCAACATCAGATCAATACCCAGGAAACCATTCTTCTTAACTAACCTACAGCTAGTTTCTAAATTTCATATTCTTAGGGAAAGATTACCATTAATTTTATCAAAGATAAATTCTTTAAAATTTATTCTTTAATCTTCCTTTGGATGTCATATCAAACCAAATTATGGTTTTCCAAACTAGTCGAGATTTGCAAACCACACCGAAGTAATTATTTATTTTATTTCCCAATCCCAACCTATTCATCCCATAGAGCAAAACTGTTATTACCCCATAACTAATACCACGGTGTTATCGGTAAATTTAAATACCATTTCACGTTCAAATTTAATTAAAGATTTAACTATCGCTCGGAGCAAAACTGGTGATACTCCCCTTTCGATCATTTCCAAATTTTGATAATTTAAATTACCAATTCTCATTTCAATCTAATTAAAGATTCATCAAAACTCCACTTAGTTTTAATCTTTAACTAGGTTAAAGAACTAATGTCATTTAAAACACAGTTCACGATAAACCCAAAATTCCATTTGATATTAAATACAAGGCTCTGAATAGAAATATATCGGCTTATATTCAATATCAAATTCTGATAATTTTAAAACCACTTCAAACCCAATTTATTTAATTAAAAATATTGGATTTTAATTCTAGTTCATAACTAGTTCATTTCGATAAAAATATATTTTTTCCTTTCAAATAGGGAATTTTTCATCCCAGTTCTTTCCAATTCATATATTTTGATTTTACACAAATTATATATTTTTTTAATAATTTTATCAAGGCCCGTACAATCGATTTCCAATAAAGGTCGTCGAACTGCACTTACAACGACCTTTTCTAAATTTGATTTGGACGCATCTCCAAATCCAACTGTTAGATTTCAAATTTCTAATATTCATTGGAAAGCTATTTTCGATACAAACCCAACGGTTTTGGTTTCAGGAGAATCCAACGGTCGGAACTCCCGTAATGTCCGTTCGAAGTCAATGGTCGAAATTCACGAACTGCCGCAGCGCGGCGCATTCTATTCAGGCCATTATATTATATATAATATATATTTCATCGATTTCTATTTAAAACGAATTTTATGAATAGTTTTACATTCGTTTTCAAAACAGTTTCAACTTCATATTCAATTTCAAATCAAAAATAAATTTTCCATCATAAATTCGTTTTAAATTCATTTCAAATTGATTTAAATTCAAATCGATTTTAATTCAATTCTAATTCATTTTCAATTCAATTTGAATTCGAATTTAATTCTATTCAATTTCAATTCAAATTCTAATTCGTTTCAATTTAATTTCCATTTCAGTTTGAATTTAATTATATTCAATTTCAATATGAGTTTCAATTCGTTTTAACTCAATTTCAAATTCTAATTCGATTTCAATGCAATTTTAATTCAATTCGATTTCAATGCAATTTCAATTCAATTCGATTTCAATGCAATTTCAATGCGATTTTTTTAAAATCTCTTTTCAATATTCATTATAAAACGAATATAATCGATATAAATATCGTTCGCGTCAAAATAGCGCGTCTCTAATCAACATGGCTTTATATTTTTCAGTAACTTCGTTATTCTATTCAACAAATGATTATTTATTCTATTCAACACATGAATCTATATTTCTTTCAATACATGACTAATCACAATGGATGAGTACTGTCAACACGTGACTATTTTTGTTATTTAATATATTTTATAAAAATTATGGTATCTATCATTTGATTTCAAATCAGACTCCAACCGTAAATTAGTAAGAGAACGATTCCCTAAATATTAACCCCGAAGGCCGAAACCAACATCAGATCAATATCCAGGAGACCACTCATCTTATCTATTTTCCAGTTAGTTTCTAATTTTATATATGATAAAGATATAAATTTTATTGTTAAAATATTTCGTTCAACACATGACTAATCTCAACGGATGAGTACTGTCAACACATGAACCTTTATTTTATAATATTCTTTATTTTCTAAATTGGAATGAGGCACAATCAATCACCATATAGTGTTAACTATATGGATTTCATACAACACATGTATATAAATAGCAACGATAAATAATCAACAATCATCCAAAGTGCACTACTCTGTATAAGCATCAAATATAGATATCTAATGCTTATAACAGCCTGTCAATGAATCGATCGACATACAACTAATTCCTGGGATTAGTGTATGCCGTATTTTATCCCAATACCCGTGTGGGGTTTCAAATCAACAAACACAGATTTTTTATTTGTGCAGTTGGGCGATGTGCAAAATTTATCGTCCCAATCAATGTCCTTCAAATAGGTGTACATAAACAAACCGTCCGGTTCATAAATGAATATTTATTTATTCACATTCACGTTAAAAATTATATTTTTAGCGATAAAATAATTTTAATTATATAAATATTTTACTTCATTCCACATCACACAATCAATTAAATCAAATTTATCAACCAAACAAATAAATCAATCATCAAACAATTAACTAAACAAACAAGCCGTCCATGGTCTGTGGACGACGGGTGTTAGGTGCTACCAAACACCGTCTACATCCTAGTATATATTTATAAAACTAGAAGAAAAAACTAAAAGGTGAGAAGTTCTCACCAAGCTAAACCAAACGCCATGACTCTTCATATGTAGAAATCTTCGCCTTTTCGTCTTTTGTCACTTTCATTGCCCGTATTCACTACATATATATAAATCACATTTTTATATTCTCTCCACTTCATGATAAAATAAAGTTCAGATTTTTATTTCACTTCATATATTTACAACGCTTATTTCTATATAAAAATTATATTTTTATATTTCTACTTCTTATATAAATATCGAATTTTTATTATCATACCTATATAAAAATTATATTTTTATTACTCTACCTTAAAAAAAACCATATCTTTAATACTCTACCTAATTAAAAATTCATATTTTTAATATGCCACTAGTATAAAAATTATATTTTTAACTTTTCTATATTATAAAAATTATATTTTTAACCTTTATATACAATAAAAATCTCATCTTTCATTTCAAAATCAAATCTTTAAATCGCTAAAAATCATATCTTTTTAGTTTCAAAAATCATATGTTTTATCATATAAAATTCCTCTTTTTTATTATTAAAAATCATATTTTTATTATCTTCTTCACATGAAAAAAATCATTTCTTTTATTTATTTTTAAAATCACTACTTTTTTTTAAAAAAAACTCTACGTTTTATTATCAAAAAGAATCTTGCATAAAGAAAATCAGAATTTTATCTACACATAAATAAATAGAATAAAAATATAAAAGAAAATTAGAACTTACAGATAATAAAAATAAACAAATCGGACGATTTGTTTATATACACACATTTCACTGATATTGATTGGGACGATAAATTTTACACATCGCCCAACTGCACAAATAAAATCTGTGTTTGATTGTTTGAAACCCCACACAGGTATTGGGATGATATTTGACGTACACTAATCCCGATTGTTTAGTTGTATGTCGATCGATTGATTGACAGACTGTTATAAGCGTTAAATATTTATATTCGATGCTTATACAGTGTAGAATGCACTTTGGAGGATGGTTGATTATTCATAGTTGTTATTGTATACATGTGTTGTAGAAAATCCATATAATCAACACTATATGGTAATTGATTGGGCCTCATTCCAGTTTGGAAAAAGAAATATTTGAAAAAAAAGAAATATTTGAAATAGAATATTTGAAAATAGAAATATATGAAGCCGTGTTGATTAGATTGACGCCATTTTGACATGAACGATATTTATATCGATTTTATTCATTTTTCAATGAATATTGAAATAGATTTGAAATTTGAATTATATTGAAATGAATTGAAATTTGAATTATATTTAAAGTAAATTGAAATTTGAAATACACTGAAATGATTTGAAATTCGAATTAGATTGAATAGATTTGAAATTCGAATTATATTGAAATGAATTGAAATTCGAATTATATTTAAAGTAAATTGAAATTCGAAATACACTAAAATGATTTGAAATTCGAATAGATTTGAAATTCGAATTAGATTGAATGATTTGAAATTCGAATTAGATTGAATAGATTTGAAATCGAATAGATTTGAAATCGAATAGATTTGAAATTCGAATTAGATTGAATAGATTTGAAATCGAATAGATTTGAAATCCGAATTAAATTGAATAGAATTGAATCCGAATTGAAATCGAAAGGAATTGAATTCAAATTGAAATTGAAAAAAAAATTCGAATTAAATTGAAATTGAATTGAAATCGATTTGAAATGAATTTAAAACGAATTTATATTGGAATATTCAATTTTGATTTGAAATTGAATATGAAGTTGTAACCGTTTTGAAAATGAATTTAAAACGATTTATAAAGCACGTTTCGAATTGAAATCGACGAAGTATATATTATATATATAATATAATGGCCTGAATAGAACGCGCCGCACCGCGGCAGTTCGCGAATTTCGACCATTGACTTCGAATGGATGTTACGGGAGATCCGACCGTCGAATTCTCCTAAAACCGGAATCGTTGGGTTCGTATCGAAAAGAGCTTTCTAAGAATATTAGAAATTAGAAATCTAATGGTTGGATTTGGAATTATGTCCAAATCAAATTTGGAAAAGGTCGCTGTAAGTGCAGTTCGATGGCCGTTGATGGAAATCGACTGTACGGTCCTTGATAAAATTATTAAAAATATCAATAATTTGTGTAAAATCATAAGAAATGATTTGGGAAGAATTGGGATGAAAAACTCCATATTTGAAAAGATAAAAATAGGTTTTTATCGAAATGAACTAGTTTTGAACTAGAATAGAAATTTATTTATTTTTAAAATAAATAAATTGAATTTGAAAAGGGTTTTAAAAGTAACCAGAATTTCCAATAATTATATTGGAATGGATTTGAATCGAAATTGTCTTCGGAATATTTCAATGTTGGATTTCGTGATTACACAGATATTGTTATGGAATTTTGAAAGATATATTTATATCGTTATTTCCAATACGATATTTGTTGGTCGTAGAATTTGATATTGAATATAAGCCGGTATATTTTACATTTGGTATCAGAGCTCGAGTGACCCTTGGATCGTCAGGGCCGGTCCACCGATGTGGATTAAAATGCCTGAACACTACGTTTCTCCGCCCTTTGGGGGCGCAAATGAGCCAACAGATGACTCCATCGAACCCGGAGCGTCCGATCAAACCGAGGCGCCTCGCAACAACAACAACCACATAAGTCAAACTTTTCAGGGCGTGTAAAACCACTGACGCCACTTTTAGCTAGAAAGAAATGCATGTCCTCCCTGAGGTCCGTCTCCCGTTTTTGGTTCATACCGGGTGTGAAAATCGCGAAGTAAATGTTACACAAAGCTACGCCACAAAGGCCGTGCTTCGATCATCAACCACAAGACTTTGCTTTTCAACAGAAGCCTTGTTCATTCACCACTTAGGCATGCCACACATGCAATTCACTCTATGCGTTTGATATCCATCAGTATATAACCCCTGAGTTCGTACGTCTCAGAGAAGGGCGTTAAGCAAGAGAATGAATTCTCCGCCGCCAAACAGAAATATATTTAATAGAAATCAATCACACAGACTAAAATCCAATGTCAGACACACAGTCCATTTACAAGTTCATTCTGGGTCTGAACGAAACCGGAGGCACCTAGTACCCCGCATATCCATCGATCTCCAAGTACGTCTGGACGATCACCAACTGTTTCCATATTATTGGGTGTACATCCCAATCAAGATCATCAGTAATCACCCAAACGGTTATTCTACGACCAACAAATATCGTATTGGAAATAACGATATATATATCTTTCAAATTTCCATAACAATATCTGTATCATCACAAAATCCAACATTGAAATATTCCAAAGACAATTTCGATTCAAACCCATTCCAATTCAATTATTGGAAATTCTGGTTAATTTCAAAACCATTTCAAATCCACTTTATTTATTTTAAAAATAAATAGAATTATAATTCTAGTTCAAAACTAGTTCATTTCGATAAAAATCTATTTTTATCCTTTCAAATATGGAGTTTTTCATCCCAATTCTTCCCAAATCATTTCTTATGATTTTACACAAATTATTACTATTTTTAATAATTTTATCAAGGCCCGTACAGTCGATTTCCATCAATGGCCATCGAACTGCATTTACATCGACCTTTTTCAAATTTGATTTGGACATAATTCCAAATACAACCGTTAGATTTCTAATTTCTAATATTCGTTAGAAAGCTCTTTTCGATACGAACCCAACGGTTCAGGTTTTAGGAGAATCCGACGGTCGGATCTCCCGTAATGTCCGTTCTAAGTCAATGGTCGAAATTCGCGAACTTCCGCGGCGCGGCGCGTTTTATTCAGGCCATTATATTATATATATAATATATATAATATATACTTCGTCGATTTCCATTCAAAACGTGCTTTATAAATCGTTTTAAATTCATTTTTCAAAATGTTTTCAACTTCATATTCAATTTCAAATCAAAATTGAATATTTTCTTATAAATTCGTTTTAAATTCATTTCAAATTGATTTCAATTCAAATTGATTTCTAATTCAATTTCAGTTCGTTTTCAATTCAATTTCAATTTCAATCCGAATTCATTTATATTCAATTTCAATTTAATTTCAATTCTTTTCAAAATATCAGATTTTGAAATCACTTTCGATATTCATTATAAAATGAATAAAATCGATATAAATATCGTTCACGTCAAAATGGCGTCAATCTAATCAACACGGCTTCATATATTTCTATTTTCAAATATTCCATTACAAATATTTCCTCTTCAAACATTCTCTCTCTCCCATTTTACCTTTCCTCCCCGTTAGTTTCAAAATTAATAAAAAAAAAGAGAAGAACGTAACCCTAACCCCACGCGCCGCCGCCACCCGGGGATCACCGCGCCGCCACTCTTCACGCCGCCGACCACCAACCTCACCCTCTCCTCCTCCAGCCGCCATCTCCTCTCCCCTCATCTCATCTTTCCTCTTTGATTTAAACTCTTCCCCTTTCCAGCGTCGCCAGCCACCACCAGGCCCACAGCCGATCGCCGCCGCCGCCTGCAAGGACAGCCGACAACCCAGCACCCCTTTCCGACCCCATGTGCCACCTGACCCCGTCCGTGAACCCCCCTTCTCCTTCCTTTTACTGTAAGTATCTCTATTTATTTAATTTAGTTAGTTTATTCAATTTTCTTTTCTGTTTTTATATATAAAATAAATAATAGTTTTGATTTTTATAGCGTAAGAAAATCGATTTTAAATAGCGAAGAGTTAGATTTTTAACTAGAGAAAAGGGACGACTTTTATAGAATTATAAAGACATGATTTTTATAGTAAAAGGCGAAATAAAAATTGGATTTTGATTCAAGTGAAAGATTAGATTTTTATGAACGATAAACATTCGATTTTTATATATTTAATAGCGAAGTAAAAATTCGATTTTTATATATTGAATAGCGAAGTAAAAATTCGATTTTTATATATTGAATAGCGAAGTAAAAATTCGATTTTTATAAATTGAATAGCGAAGTAAAAAATTCGATTTTTATATATTGAATAGCGAAGTAAAAATTTGATTTTTATATATTGAGTAGCAAAGTAAAAATTCGATTTTTATATATCGAATAGCGAAGTAAAAATGTGATTTTTACATATGTAGAGAATACGGGCAAAGAAAGTGACAAGAGGCGAGAACGGCGAAGATTTCTACAAAGAAGAGTCGAGACGTTTGGTTTAGCTTATTGGTGAGAACTTCTCACTTTTAATTTAATTTTCTAGTTAAAATATATACTAGGATGCAGACGGTGTTTAGTAGCACCCGACACCTGTCGTCCACAGACCATGGACGGCTTGTATGCTTGTTTGTATGATTTTGATGTGTAGTAGATTGTGTGTTGTGATGTGAAATGAAATAAAATATTTATATAGTTAAAAATATTTTATAGTTAAAAATAGAATTTTAACGTATATATAAAATGAAATAATATATATATAATTATATTATTTCATTTTATTTCAAAAAACAACTTTTTATTTCGACTTCGAAACGAGGCCCACCGACTGTCGTCCATAGCTAATTACCCCCATTCCAAACACAATGTGATATGTATCGTAAGCTGATTCGATCGTTTCGACCAGTTTTCGTCAAAATCAACATATAACTCTATATATTGAATTTGAATGTGCATTTCAATTTACCGGGGCCACATACTAACTCGAAAAATTCCAGAAAAATATTTTCTAGCTTCGCATTGACAATACAGTCCTAATAAAACTAGTTTCATCAAATTATGAGACTGTTTGAAAAATGGCCAATTTCCAGTTGATTAAAATCAACTAAAACTGGTCAAATGCGTTTTCCTATGCCACGCTCACATATTGATTCGAAATATTATGAAAATAGGAAACTAGCGATAATATGACATCACGGATCCAACAAAAGTGGTTTCGTCGAAATCCGAGGCCGTTTGCAAAAATTTCATTTTTAAGGGCCAGAATTTCATAGCGACTATTCTGAAAATTCAACTGGACATATCTTTTGATTCCCGCTATGAAATTTTGATTTTTCTGATTCGTTGGAAAGATATTCTCTATTAGATTCCATTATTTTTGGTTTCACTAAAATCCGGTTTATTTTGCACCCGGTACGTTCATTTGAATTTTGAAACCGAATTATCGAACTACCACGCCATCTTCAATTCCTTTTATATATATAAATAAATATTTATATTCTAACGACGATCTATATAAATATATACGTTCGAATTCTATTCAAAATAAATTTCTCGTCGATATTATTTAAAATAATTCATTTTAAATAATCAAAATTCGCTAAAATTGCCAAAATAAAAAATTTAAATTGGCCCAGATTTCCGGGTTATTACACAGATGAATTCGGGGGGGAGGGGGGGTTGGGGTGGGAGTGTTTGCGTCGGAGTTGGTGTCAGCGGCATCCATGGGGCCTGACGGCAGTGGAGGTGGCGTCCACGGGGTCTGGAGGGGGTACGGTGGTGGTCTCTAGTCGAATGGTGTTTGGGGGTCTTCTCGTTCGAATCGGACAGGGAGGGGGAATGGAGAACGTCGATTGAAGAGAAGAGGGAAGCAGCGAGGTGGAGGCGATGGCGTATGCCATCGATTTGAGGGATCGAGCATTTTTTTTCTTTTTCCTTTTATCCAAAAACCCACGGGGAGAGATAATGTGTGACGGCCCGCCCCGCACCAACCGACATTTACTCCAAAAGTGCGCTGTACACATGTCCAGTTAGCACGGAACGGGTCGTCAGAAGGAAAAAGGGAAGAAGGAAATGAACTACCAAAGAACCTGTAGAATGTCTCACAGCGCATAGAAGAAAATATTATAATAACATACTTGACATAAAACAGGTGAGGCAGTGCATAAGTTGAAACAACTAACATAGCAGCGGAAAATCCAAGTACAGCTTATGATCCAAAGTTAAACATTATTACAACTTTTCAAACTGTCTCAAAGCAAAAGCAAGATAAAGGAGATACACTACTAATGCTCAAGTAGCGACCACCAACGACACAGGGAGAATATCTATATATCATACGTGGAAGCCTCCTACCCGCCTCCGAATCAGCTACTCGCGCATCACAAGCTAACCTGTCTCTAGTCTGCTCATGTGAGCACCCAGAGTAATAAGAGGAGACATAAAACTCTGGGTCAGACATAAAGCCTGGTATTAGCGATAAGCATCAAAACAGAGTAATAACAGGTAGACTAAAACATACCTGAACCTGGACCTGCAACCAAGGAGTTAGCACTACATACTGTACAATACACTGAGGTGCCATATCAAATGGTGTAAAGATACGGAGGTGGGGGTGTGGATGTCATAGTGATGGCAAACAATCAAACATAGCAACCATCCTCACATCTCTCACTCAGTGCGTAAAGCATACGATATTCACCACTTCGATCACCCAACATACCTTGCTACGATCACTTTGCCCCATGAAGTCATAAATGGCTTCACTGAACTGATAACGTAGCCACTAATCCTTCGCTATGTCCACTTGCCCCATGAAGTTATTCACCCCATCTGCGCTGGCTCATAGCCTTACCAATCCTTTACTATGTCCACTTGCTCATGGAGTTATTCACCCCATCTACGCTGGCTCATAGTCTTACTACGCATCACTTTGCCCCTCGAGTCGTAATGACTCTACTGCACTGATAACGTAGTCTTGCTACCATCACCTTGCCCCTCAAGTCGCAATGACTCTACTACACAGATAAGTTGCCCATCATCCATTTTTAGTGGTGAATCGAAGTTATGAACATTGACAACTCCTTAGCACACGTCCCGCAGTAAAGCCCAACCATGAAGTGAACTCATTGGTTCCCAATTGGATCCTGAGCTCTAATTTCCCATATTGGACTACCTTTGCATCTCGGGTTACTGGTCAATACTGGGTCGGGTCGGATTCCCCTTCAAGCCATCGGTTCGGGTCGGGTTCCACTACGTTGCGTCTGTTCATGGTCCTCCTCTGGTACGGTTCGGTTCGGGTCCACTCCATCGCGTCGGTTCGGGTCGGGTGTCCCACTTTGAGTCGGGTCGGGTGCCATCTCCCATCCAGTTCGTGCTTCTGCTCCAATCAGCTCCCTCGCCCTTCATTTGTTTCGATCCGTTCTCCTACTTTAGCCGCTCCGATCCCCCTCCTTTATTCGATCCGATCCCAATATTGCTAGCATGGCCTTCCTTTTTGCCAGATTTCTCAGGTGTCAAGTTCCGAACCGATCGAATCCCTTGCCCAGTTCACTTATCCGATCCGAGCCACCATATCCGATCCGATCCGAAAACCTGCACTGTTTCCTGAAGCTTTTCCAGCTAGTGTTTTACGCCATTCGACGACGTTTTCGACCATTCTAACTATTGAAATCAATCACAAAGCATATCATACAATCATAACAACATGCATAATCAACCACAACCATCAAAACATCAATATGATAGTTTAAAATGGACCAAATATACCCAAAACCCCATATTTCCCCTTAAGCATGTTTAGGTGAAACTAATGATAGGATTAGCAAAACTTAACCAAATTAACCCAAATTCATATCAGAGGTCTAAAACATCATTTAAAAATTTATGAACATTTTTCCAGAATTTTATCATGTTTAAATTCGCTAATTAACACTAATTACCCTTAATTAGCCATAATTAGTGAGGAACTATGCAAATCACTCACCTTAGCCACAAATAAACTAAGATCTGAAATAAATCTCTGATTTGATGCGAATCCCAATGCTAAACAGCATGTCCAATGTTGATTTAGTGTAGATCTCTCTTGATTTGATGTTGCTAAGCTTAATCCTTGATCAAAAGATGATTTGGAGGTGATTTAGAGGTTGGAGGCCATTTTTAGGGTTTCTTGGAGATAAGTGGAGGCTAGAAAACTGAAATGGAATGATTCTCTAACTCGTTTCAGCCTCCCCATAACCCTAATCCCGAAATGGGTTATGGGCCTATTCACTAATCACCCTATTTGGCCCGGTTAAGTAGTTTTTCACCTTCCAAACATTATTTCAGCCACATCTCCTAAACGCTAAGTCCGTTTGGCTATTATGACCACTCTACGGAAAGGTAAACCATCAAACAAATTTAATGGAAGTGGTTTCAGGTCAAAATTCCTTTACAATCAAAAGTTATGGCCAAAACAAGATCATCTAGGGGCAAAATGGTCATTTAAAAAAAATCGGCAAAAATCATGAACCTTGGAAATGAATCTAATAGATGTTTCCCAAATTTACATGACCATACGACTTCATATGGGAAAGAAATAAATATTCTACGATCCTTCGATGCGTAGAATGCGGGTTGTTACATTCTCCCCCCCTTAAGAAATTTCGCCCCCGAAATTCCCTAACCAAAACACACAAAAGGTCCCACATGCCTATCAACCATAAAACAACAATCAAACATGCAAAACAAGCAAAACAAGTCTATCCTAGCATGCGGATTAACTAAATTACAAAGTAAATCTTACCAGGCAAAGAGTTCTGGATACGTCTTCCTAATGCTCTCCTCTGTCTCCCAAGTGCATTCATTCTCGTCCTCGCCCCACTGAACCTTGACTAGCCTCACCGCCTTCCTTCGAAGTTGCTTCGTATAGTGCTCGACAATACAGATCGGCTTGCGGTTCCCAACCGCCTCAGGTTCTACTTCGAAGTCCTCTAATTGATCAGGTGAAATAGTCATATCTGGGTCGTGAACGAATTTCCTTAGTTGGGAAACATGAAATACGTTGTGAACTCCCGCCATCTTCTCTGGTAAGTCAACTCTATATGCCAAATTCCCGACTAGTTCAAGAACAGGGAATGGGCCAACAAATCTTGGTGCTAACTTGCCTCTCCTGCCAAATCGTATCACGCTCTTCAACGGAGAAATCTTGACAAACACCAAGTCACCAACGGAGAATTTTAAGTCTCTTCTCCTCTTATCAGCATAACTCTTCTGCCTATCTTGGGCAGCCTTCATTCGTTGTTGCATGGTCTTAATCTTATCTCAAGTTTCCCTCACCACATCTGGTCCATGCATAAACTTCTCGCCAGTCTCTATCCAACATGATGGTGAGTTGCACGGTCTTCCGTACAAAGCTTCATATGGAGCCATACCGATACTGGATTGGTAGCTATTATTATATGTAAACTCTACTAGATGCAAATGGTCATCCCATGATCCACCAAAATCCAATATACAAGCTCTCAAGAGATCTTCCAATATACGATTCACCCTCTCTGTCTGACCGTCGGTCTGAGGATGGTATGCGGTACTGAGATGTAATCCTGACCCTAGAACCTCTTGTAAGCTCTTCCAAAACCCACTAGTGAACGACGGGTCTCGGTCACTCACAATGCTTTTAGGTACTCCATGAAATCTCACTACCCACTTCATATACAATTTTGCCAACTTAGCTGCCGTTCTGGTCGATTTGACTGGTATAAATCTTGCACTTTTAGTCAATCGATCCACAATTACCCAAATGCTATCATATCCCGATCTAGTCCTTGGTAAACCATCGATGAAATCCATCGAGACTTGCTCCCATTTCCATTCGGGAATTTCCAATGGTTGCAACAACCCACTAGGCTTCTTTTGCTCGGCTTTAACTAGCTGGCAATTCATGCATTTGGATATAAACTTCCCAACGTCTCTTTTCATCCCTTCACTGTAGTAAGTCTGTCTCATGTCTCGATACATCTTATTACCACCAGGATGTATAGTCAGCTTTGAGTGATGACATTCTCTAAGCACTTCATCTCTCAAACCATTCACGTTGGGCACTACTAGTCTTCCATTCTTTCGAAGCCATCCATCTCGATCAAGCCCATACAAATTCATCTCCTCACCGTCGATGTCCATCTCTAACTTGGAGATGATTTCTAATAGATTAGGATCGTCGCTCTAGCTGGAACCAATCCGCTCTATCAAAGTGGGTTTGATCGCCAAACTAGCTATCATGACTGGATCCAATTCGCACTTTGGTCAGAAATCAAACCCCGCGATATACTCCAGTTGCTTCCATTCAAGAAACATAGCCCGTAGACTGGCATGTCTCCTACTCAACGCATCGGCTACCGCATTACCTTTCCCAGGTGTGTATGCGATATCAAAATCATACGAAGCCAAGAACTCTAACCATCTCTGCTGATAGAGATTCAGATCTTTCTGAGAGAAGAGATACTTTAACGATTTATGATAGGTAAACAACTCAAATCTTTCTCCCAAGAGATAGTGTCTCCACATCTTCAGCGCAAACACAATCGCTGCTAATTCCAAATCATGGGTAGGATACTTCTTCTCATGCGGCTTTAGCTGTCGACTAGCATAAGCTACAACCCTACCTCCTTGCATCAATACAACACCTAATCCGGTACCACAAGCATCCGTGTATACCGTCATCTCTTCATTCCCTTTAGGAATGACTAATACTGGCACACGCGTCAACTTTTTTTTAGACTCTTGAAGGCATTCTCACACACTCCGTCCCAGACGAAGGACTGATTCTTCTTAGTCAACTGAGTCAACGGTGCTGCTATCTTGGAGAAGTCCTGGATAAACTTACGATAATATCTAGCTAATCCTAAGAAACTTCTTACATCTGTTGCATTCTTGGGCGTAGGCCAATCCTGTACCGTAGCCACCTTCGCCGGGTCCACGGCAATACCACTCCCTGAAACAACATGACCCAAGAATCTCACTTCCCTTCTCCAAAAGTGACACATAGAGAATTTCGCTTTCAATTGGTGTTTCCTCAACACCTCCATTACTATCCTCAAGTGTCCCTTGTGTTCCTCCTTTGTCCTTGAGTAAACATGGATATCATCTACGAACACAAGAACAAACTTATTCAACTGATCTCTGAATACTCGATTCATAAGATCCACAAAGTAGGCTGGTGCATTGGTCAACCCAAATGGCATGACCAACCACTCATAAAATCCAGACGGCGTCCTAAATGCCATTTTCGGAACACTCTCATCCGCTACTCGGAGCTGATGAAATCCTGTCGCGAGGTCCAACTGGGAGAACACTCTTGCTCCTTCTAGTTGATCAAACAAATCATCTATCCGCGGTAGAGGATACTTATTCTTCCTCGTTACCTTATTCAAATTGCGATAGTCCACACACAAACGAAGGGAACCATCTGCCTTAGTGGCAAACACAATTGGTGCTCCCCACTCGGAGACACTTCTTCTAATAAATCCCTTCTTCAAAAGATTGCTGACTTGCACCCCGAGCTCTCGCTGCTCCCTTGGTGCCATACGACGAAGTGACATCACCATAGGTCTGGCATCTTTCACTAAATCAATACGGAACTCAATCTCTCGGTGTGGTGGAAGCCCGGTCACCTCCTCGAAGACGTCCGGATACTGGCCAACCACGGGCAAATCTGACAGCTCATCCTGCGGGATGTCAAGGGAATTTACAAAACTAGCCGTTACCCCATCACTAGGTAGACTACCAAACACTACCCTTCGCCCATCATCCGCCCTAACTGTCACCAAAAAGCCCTCACAGTCTACCACCACCCCGTATCTTTGGAGCCAATCGACCCCCAATATAATGCCATACCCAGTAAAGCCCAAAACAAAGCAATCACAAACAAACATACATCCATGACTCGATAAGACCAAATTTCGGCAAATCATACTAAGGCTAGTCGAACCACCAATCGGGTTCGTCACAACCAATGGTCTATCGACTATCTCGGGTTCCAGTCCCAACCTATCTACCAGGTCACTAGATATGAAGGAACGGGAAGCCCCGGTATTAAACAAAACTCGAACTGGTACATCATAAATAGAAAGCATACCTTGAATAACAACATTCTTTCCTTTCTCCGCCACAGTTGCGGCATTCGACGAAGAAGGAACAACATCAATAGCATATGCTTTCACAATCTGCTTCTCCTTAAGAGGTTGCGGACACTTATCCTTATGATGTCCCACTTGACAACAGTTGTAGCACTTCCTTTCCGCTGGCTTGGCCCGACATTCTTTAGCATAATGGCCCTTCTTACCACAGCTGAAGCACTCAACATCCTTCTTGTTCTTTTTCTGGCCACCTTTAGATTGGTCCTGCTTCCTCTTATTCTGAGAGTTATTCTTGCCTCCACCGCCTTCTTGCGGCTTTGGCCCTTCTGCAGATGCAGCCTCAGTCTTTGGCTTAGGGTAAAGACTCTCTGATCTCAAATCTTTCCCCACAATCGATTCAAAAGTCTCATCGATGTGGTTGATAAGCCTTTCCCCCAAGTATCCATCCAAACCAGTAAAGAACTTCTCGTTCTTCTTCTCAGGAGTATCGATAAGAGATAGTCCATACTTCGACAAAGTGTCGAACTCGGCAATATAGTCAGAGACTGTCCTACCACTCTGCTTAAGTTCCAAGAATCTCTTGAACAACACTGACTTCTGGGCAGCTGTAATGAACTTCTCGCTAAAGCGAGCCTTGAACTGATCCCAAGTAACCTGATCTTCTGGAGTAGCTGTTCTAATGGCATTCCACCAATTCATCGCTCGCCCTTGCAGCTGATGAGACGCTAGCCTTCTCTTCATCGCATCCTCAAGACCTAAGTCGTCGAAGATACGGTCACAGCTATCCATCCAGTCTTGAACATCTGTGGCCAACTCCGTTCCGTGGAACGACTTCCCACCAAGGTTAGTGTAATCCTTGCACAACTTGGCGAAATCGACCCTAGGCGCCTGCACTACTGGGCCAACACCAACTCCGGGATTGGGAACTTCCCCTTGCACTTCTCTAAGCATGTCCCTCATGAGGTCAGTAAACATCGCCCTCATGTCAGCAGTATTCCCATTATTGGCTCCTCTACCAGCACCTTTAGCATATCGGCTCATCGTCAATCTGTAAAAGAGAAACGATTAACGACCCCATAGTGGTGCTAGTGCAGTACGACTTCATTCTTATACTACTAATAGTATATACATAGCTTTTGAAAACTAAAGTAATCACAAATACGCCCTCTCATATACGTACTATCTCTCCCTAGTGTCTTTCCCTAGGTTAACTACGCGACCTAGAGCTCTGATACCAAATGTGACGGCCCGACCCGCACCAACCGACGTTTACTCCAAAAGTGCGCTGTACACATGTCCAGTTAGCACGGAACGGGTCGTTAGAAGGATAAAGGGAAGAAGGAAATGAACTAACAAAGAACCTGTAGAATGTCTCACAGCGCATAGAAGAAAATATAATAATAACATACTTGACATAAAACAGGTGAGACAGTGCATAAGCTGAAAAAACTAACATAGCAGCGGAAAATCCAAGTACAACTTATGATCCAAAGTTAAACATTATTACAACTTTTTAAACTGTCTCAAAGCAAAAGCAAGATAAAGGAGGTACACTACTAATGCCCAAGTAGCGACCACCAACGACATAGGGAGAATATCTATATATCATACGTGGAAGCCTCCTACTCGCCTCCGAATCAGCTACTCGCGCATCACCAGCTAACCTGTCTCTAGTCTGCTCGTGTGAGCACCCAGAGTAATAAGAGGAGACATAAAACTTTGGATCAGACATAAAGCCTGGTATGAGCGATAAGCATCTAAACAGAACAATAACAGGTAGACTAAAACATACCTGAACCTGGACCTGCAACCATGGAGTTAGCACTACATACTGTACAATACTCTAAGGTGCCATATCAAATGGTGTAAAGATACGGAGGTGGGGGTGTGGATGTCATAGTGATGGCAAACAATCAAACATAGCAACCATCCTCACATCTCTCACTCAGTGCGTAAAGCATACGATATTCACCACTTCGATCACCCAACATACCTTGCTACGATCACTTTGCCCCATGAAGTCATAAATGGCTTCACTGCACTTATAACTTAGCCACTAATCCTTCGCTATGTCCACTTTCCCCATGGAGTTATTCACCCCATCTGCGCTGGCTCATAGCCTTACCAATCCTTTACTATGTCCACTTGCCCCATGGAGTTATTCACCCCATCTGCGCTGGCTCATAGTCTTACTACGCATCACTTTGCCCCTCGAGTCGTAATGACTCTACTGCACTGATAACGTAGTCTTGCTACCATCACCTTGCCCCTCGAGTCGCAATGACTCTACTGCACTGATAAGTAGCCCATCATCCATTTTTAGTGGTGAATCGAAGTTATGAACATCGACAACTCCTTAGCACACGTCCCGCAGAAAAGCCCAACTATGAAGTGAACTCATTGGTTCCTAATTGGATCCTGAGCTCTAACTTCCCATATTGGACTACCTTTGCATCTCGGGTTACTGGTCAATACTGGGTCGGGTCGGATTCCCCTTCAAGCCATCGGTTCGGGTCGGGTTCCACTATGTTGTGTCGGTTCATGGTCCTCCTCTGGTACGGTTCGGGTCCACTCCATCGCGTCGGTTTGGGTCGGGTGTCCCACTTCGAGTCGGGTCGGGTGCCATCTCCCATCCAGTTCGTGCTTCTACTCCGATCAGCTCCCTCGCCCTTCATTTGTTCTGATCCGATCCTCCTCCTTTAGCCGCTCCGATCCCCCTCCTTTATCCGATCCGATCCCAATATTGCTAGCATGGCCTTCCTTTTTGCCAGATTTCTCAAGTGTCAAGTTCCGAACCGATCGAATCCCTTGCCAGTTCACTCATCCGATCCGAGCCACCATATCCGATCCGATCCGAAAACCTGCAATGTTTTTTGAAGCTTTTCCAGCTAGTGTTTTACGCCATTCGACGACGTTTTCGACCATTCTAACTATTGAAATCAATCACAAAGAATATCATACAGTCATAGCAACATGCGTAATCAACCACAACCATCAAAACATCAATATGATAGGTTAAAATGGATCAAACATACCCAAAACCCCATATTTCCCCTTAAGCATGTTTAGGTGAAACTAATGATAGGATTAGCAAAACTTAACCAAATTAACCCAAATTCATATCAGAGGTCTAAAACATCATTTAAGAATTTATGAACATTTTTCCAGAATTTTATCATGTTTAAATTCGCTAATTAACACTAATTACCCTTAATTAGCCATAATTAGTGAGGAACTATGCAAATCACTCACCTTAGCCACAAATAAACTAAGATATGAAATAAATCTCTGATTTGATGCGAATCCCAACGCTAAACAGTAGCTCCAATGTTGATTTAGTGTAGATCTCCCTTGAGTTGATGTTGCTAAGCTTGATCCTTGATCAAAAGATAATTTGGAGGTGATTTAGAGGTTGGAGGCCATTTTTAGGGTTTCTTGGAGATAAGTGGAGGCTATAAAACTGAAATGGAATGATTCTCTAACTCATTTCAGCCTCCCCATAACCCTAATCCCAAAATGGGTTATGGGCCTATTCACTAATCACCCTATTTGGCCCGGTTAAGCAGTTTTTCACCTTCCAAACATTATTTCAGCTGCATCTCCCAAACGGTAAGTCCGTTTGGCTATTATGACCACTCTACGGAAAGGTAAACCATCAAACGAATCTAATGGAAGTGGTTTTAGGTCAAAATTCCTTTCCAATCAAAAGTTATGGCCAAAACAAGATCAGCTAGGGGCAAAATGGTCATTTAAAAAAATTGGCAAAAATTATGAACCTGGGAAATGACTATAATAGATGTTTCCCAAAGTTACATGACCATACGACTTCATATGGGAAAGAAATAAATATTCTACGATCCTTCGATGCGTATAATGTGGGTTGTTACATAATGGAGAGAGGGGGTGGCCATTGACTGAAAGGATAAGGGAGGTAGGGTTTATTATAAAATATATATTATATTAAATTTCAACTCCAAAAAGTTAGTTTTAAATTCGAACTCGAAATCAAGCCCACCGACTTTCATGCCCAGTTAATTACCCCTATTCCGAACACAATGGGATATGTATCATAGGCCAATTCGGCCGTTACGATCAGTTTCCGTTGAATTTAAAATATAAATCTTTATATATTCAATTTGAACATACATTTCAAATTACCAAGGTCACATATAGACTCTAAAAATTCCAAAAAATATATTTCTAGCTTCGTATTGACGATACGGTCCTAACAAAACTAATTTCGTCGAATTCTGAGACCGTTTGAAAAATGGGCAATTTCCAGTCGATTAAAATCAACTGAAACTGGCCAAGCGCGTTTAACTTCGCCACGCTCACATATTGATTCGAAAAATTTCGAAATTTGAAACCTAGCAATAACTTGACATCACGGATCCAACAAAAGTGGTTTCGTCGAAAACCGAGGTCATTTGCAAAATAGCCATTTTTAAGGGCCGAAATTCCATAGCGACTATTCTGAAATTTCAACTGGATATATCTTTTGATTCCCGCTATGAAATTTCAATTTCCCGGATTCGCTAGAAAGATATTCACAAATAGATTCTAATATTTTTGGTTTCGCTAAAATTCGGTTTATT
Organism: Allium sativum; assembly: GCA_030737875.1. Lineage (NCBI taxonomy): Eukaryota > Viridiplantae > Streptophyta > Magnoliopsida > Asparagales > Amaryllidaceae > Allium > Allium sativum. Next base: position 534,450,728 of record CM060922.1, read on the forward strand.
TTGCACCCGGTACATTTATTTGAAGTTTGAAATCGAATTATCGAACTACCGCGCCATTTTCAATTCCTTTTATAATTAGAATAAAATATTTATATTCTAACGATGATCTATATAAATATACGTTCTAATTCTATTCAAAATAAATCTCTCGTCGTTTTTATTTAAAATAATCCATTTTAAATATTCAAAATTCATTAAATTCACCAAAATAAAAATTTTAAATTGGCTCAGAATTTCCGGGTTGTTACAATCTCCCCCACTGAAAACTTTTCGTCTTCGAAAAGGAACGAAGCCGAAAGTTGTTTAACAAATCAACTCAACTTCCAGTATTTTCGTTACGGCATTAGTTCTTCAACTTTTCAGTTTCTAAAAACTTTTCAAATTTTTCAAAAATTTGGCTAACACCCTAAATTTTCGAATTTTTTTGCCATAACCTCCCCTGCACCGGGAGCACCGGGAAAATCCCGAAATTGCCATATAGGCCCTCTGATCTCAAAAAGAAAAAGAAAAAGCCAAGCGGCTAGCCAATCGGCTCATAAATTCATCATCACCCAAACAAAACAGTAAATTATGGTAAACATGTACTTATTTGTTGGGCAAACAATTTTATTCTTCTGCTCTAGCCTCTTTGCAATGACCTGTTCAATGTAAGTACATGTATATGCAAGCATTTGCAACTAATTTTCAATACAATTTACTATTTGGTTCCATTAGGCTAAATGGTTCAAAATTTCAAACAAATAAACAAACAACACAACCAGCAATCAATTAGTTGATTAGCGTTTCAAATTCATAATTTTGATATATATACAAAAATCCTGTTTTTGATGCCAAATCACAACAAATAATCCTATCTAATTTTGGTTCTCACACCAGTCTAATGGAAATATATAGATATCACACATTCGAAACACGAACATAGATCCTGTTTTTGATGCCAAATCACAACAAATAATCCTATCTAATTTTGGTTCTCACACCAGTCTAATGGAAATATATAGATATCACACCTTCGAAACACGAACATCGCAGCGGAAATAATACAAAACACAACTAGAAAAGATATATATACGGATACAGAGCTTTCCAGATATCATTCCAGCTGTAAATCAGGATCCTGTGAATATAAATCTGCAAAACCAAAACTACTAGCTGCCCGTGTGTAAAATAGAGGCACCCAGAGTTTAGGTTAAAACAATAAACCCCAGGTCAGTCATGTGACTGGTATGAGAACTAAAACAGTTATTAATCTTTGTTTTTAAAGTTAAGTAAATCAAGGGACCACGCCGTATAACACGGAACAGGTTTCCTCCCAAGAATACCAGTGCATAAAACAAACAACGCAATGCTAAATAAAGAACAATGAAGCTATTATAAGACCCAGATCCCATCACACAATGCAACACAAGCCGGAGGAAAGGGTTTTCCCTTATAATAGCCAAATATGCCTGATACGCGAAATTTCATCTTATATTATTACTATAAGTGAAGAAAACAACTTCAAATATAAATATATCAATCATAGACGGCATGGGTACCATATATCATGTCGCCAATACTAGGCTCTACAATCAAAACCGCAAAATGTCATATTTGGAAGTTGGATTTCCATCATGGTGGCTCCTGATTCGAAAGATCGATCGCGTAGTGCCATCTACAACGGCTTATGTCTCAGCTAGAGAAAACACCGTAATGCACATCCGCACTTTTGGGAAATCGAGTATCACTGCGGCTTACGTCTCGACGAGAGAAAACACCGCTTACCCTATCCCTCTGAGCACTAAGCTCAATCTCGGTCGACCGAATCCACGACACCACTAAGGTGCCCATCCACTAAAAAGCATACTGATCAAACCATCAGTTTACCACCATACCGGGGTGTGAGGCTCGTGAATCAACGCTATACACAAAGCCGTGCTATATTAAAGCTGCGCTTTGATCATCATCCACCAAACTTTGCTTTTCAACAAAAGTATGGATCACTGCATGCCACACTATCAATCCATATCGTACCACAGATTTCTGCCAATATATAACCTCTGAGCTCGTATGTCTCGGAGAAGGGCGTTAAGCAAGAGAATAAATTCTCCACCGAAACAGATATATATTTAGCAGAGATCAACAAATACAATATAAAGGAATACAATGTCAGACACACCATCCATTTACAAGTCCGTTCTTGGTCTGAACGAAACCGGAGGCACTTTCCTCGCATATCCGTACAATCAACAAGTACTTCCGGATGGCTACCACTTCAGCCCCCTTCAAGGTAGCTACTCCCATCATGAGCATCAGTAGCACCCATCCATTCGATGTGAAGATCGTCAGTCTTGCACCGTCTTCCATCTCTTTGACTCATCGTCGAATCAGTTATTTAGAATGGGTTATACCCGGCCTTTCTGAATTACTCGCGTATCTTATAATCAAGTGCTATAAAACACAACATACGCCTCATTCCAATTCATCAGTCACTAACCGTAAATTAGTAAGAGAACAATTCCCCAAATATTAACCCTGAAGGCCAAAACCAACATCAGATCAATACCCCGGAAACCATTCTTGTTAACTAACCTACAGCTAGTTTCTAAATGTCATATTCTTAGGGAAAGGTTCCCATTAATTTTATCAAAGATAAATTCTTTAAAATTTATTCATTAATATTCCTTTGGATGTCATATCAAACCAATTTATGGTTTTCCAAACTAGTTGAGATTAGTGAACCACACCGAAGTAATTATTTATTTTATTTCCCAATCCCAACCTATTCATCCCATGGAGCAAAACTGTTATTACCCCATAACTAACACCACGATGTTATCGATAAATTTAATTACCATTTCATGTTCAAATCTAATTAAAGATTTAACTATCGCTCGGAGCAAAACTGGTGATACTCCCCTTTCGATCATTTCCAAATTTTGATAATTTAAATTACCAATTCTCATTTCAATCTAATTAAAGATTCATTAAAACTCCACTTAGTTTTAATCTTTAACTGGGTTAAAGAACTAATGTCATTTAAAACACAGTTCGCGATAAACCCAAAATTCCATTTGATATTAAATACAAGGCTCTAAATAGAAAATATATCGGCTTATATTCAATATCAAATTCTGATTATTTTTAAAACCACTTCAAACCCAATTTATTTAATTAAAAATATTGGATTTTAATTCTAGTTCATAAATAGTTCATTTCGATAAAAATATATTTTTATCCTTTCAAATAGGGAAATTTTCATCCCAGTTCTTTCCAATCCATATATTTTGATTTTATACAAATTATAGATATTTTTAATAATTTTATCAAGGCCCGTACAGTCGATTTCCAATAACGGTCGTCGAACTGCACTTACAACGACCTTTTCTAAATTTTATTTGGATGCATCTCCAAATTAAACCATTAGATTTCAAATTTCTAATATTCATTGGAAAGCTCTTTTCGATATGAACCCAAAGGTTCCGGTTTCAAGAGAATCCGACGGTCGGATCTCCCGTAACGTCCGTTCGAAGTCAATGGTCGAAATTCGCGAACTACCGCAGCGCGGTGCGTTCTATTCAGGCCATTATATTATATATATAATATATATTTCTTCGATTTCTATTTAAAACAAATTTTATAAATAGTTTTACATTCGTTTTCAAAACAGTTTCAACTTCATATTCAATTTCAAATCAAAAATGAATTTTCCATCATAAATTCGTTTTAAATTCATTTCAAATAGATTTAAATTCAAATCGATTTTAATTCAATTCTAATTCGTTTTCAATTCAATTTGAATTTGAATTTAATTCTATTCAATTTCAATTCAAATTCTAATTTGTTTCAATTCAATTTCCATTTCAATTTGAATTTAATTCTATTCAACTTCAATTTGAATTTCAATTCGTTTCAGTTCAATTTCAAATTCTAATTCGATTTCAATGCAATTTCAATTCAATTCGATTTCAATGCAATTTCAATTCAATTCGATTTCAACGCAATTTCAATTCAATTCGATTTCAATGCAATTTCAATTCAATTCGATTTCAATGCAATTTCAATGCGATTTTTTTAAATCTCTTTTCAATATTCATTATAAAACGAATATAATCGATATAAATATCGTTCGCGTCAAAATAGCGCATCTCTAATCAACACGGCTTTATATTTTTCAATAACTTTGTTATTCTATTCAACAAATGAATATTTATTCTATTCAACACATGAATCTATATTTCTTTCAATACATGACTAATCTCAACGGATGAGTACTGTCAACGCGCGACTATTTTTGTTATTTAATATATTTTATAAAAATTATGGTATCTATCGTTTGATTTCAAATCAGGCTCCAACCGTAAATTAGTAAGAGAACGATTCCCAAAATATTAACCCCGAAGGCCGAAACCAACATTAGATCAATATCCAGGATACTACTCATCTTATCTATTTTCCAGTTAGTTTCTAATTTTATAAATGATAAAGATGTAAATTTTTTTGTTAAAATATTTCGTTCAACACATGACTAATCTCAACGGATGAGTACTGTCAACACATGAACCTTTATTTTATAATATTTTTTATTTTCTAAATTGGAATGAGGCTCAATCAATCACCATATAGTGTTAACTATATGGATTTCATACAACACATGTATATAAATAGCAACGATAAATAATCAACAATCATCCAAAGTGCACTACTCTGTATAAGCATCAAATATAGATATCTAACACTTATAACAGCCTGTCAATCAATCGATCGACATACAACTAATTACTGGGATTAGTGTATCCCGTATTTTATCCCAATACCCGTGTGGGGTTTCAAATCAACAAACACAGATTTTTTATTTGTGCAGTTGGGCGATGTGTAAAATTTATCGTCCCAATCAATGTCCTTCAAATAGGTGTACATAAACAAACCGTCTGGTTTGTAAATTAATATTTATTTATTCACATTCATGTTAAAAATTATATTTTTAACGATAAAATAATTTTAACTATATAAATATTTTATTTCATTCCATATCACACAATCGATTAAATCAAATTTATCAACCAAACAAATAAATCAATCATCAAACAATTAACTAAACAAACAAGCCGTCCATGGTCTGTGGACGACGGGTGTCACGTGCTACTAAACACCGTCTGCATCCTAGTATATATTTATATAACTAGAAAAATAAAACTAAAAGGTGAGAAGTTCTCACCCAAGCTAAACCAAATGCCACGACTCTTCGTATGTAGAAATCTTTGCCTTTTCGTCTTTTGTCACTTTCGTTGCCCGTATTCACTACATATATATAAATCACAATTTTATATTCTCTGCACTTCACGATAAAATAAAGTTCAGATTTTTATTTCACTTCATATATTTACAACGCTTATTTCTATATAAAAATTATATTTTTATATTTCTACTTCTTATATAAAGATTGAATTTTTATTATCATACCTATATAAAAATTATATTTTTATTACTCTACCATAAAAAAAACCATATCTTTAATACTCTACCTAAGTAAAAAATCATATTTTTAACATGCCACTAGTATAAAAATTATATTTTTAACTTTTCTATATTATAAAAATTATATTTTCAACCTTTATATGCAATAAAAATCTCATCTTTCATTTCAAAATCAAATCTTTAAATCGCTAAAAATCATATCTTTTTAATTTCAAAAATCATATGTTTTATCATATAAAATTCCTCTCTTTTTATTATTAAAAATCATATTTTTATTATCTTCTTCACATGACAAAAATCTTTTCTTTTATTTATTTTTAAAATCACTACTTTTATTTTTAAAAATCTCTACGTTTTATTATCAAAAAGAATCTCGCATAAAGAAAATCAGAATTTTATCTACACATAAATAAATAAAATAAAAATATAAAAGAAAATTAGAACTTACAGATGAATTCGGGGGAGGGGGGAGGGAGTGTTTGCGTCGGAGTTGGTGTCAGCGGCAGCCGTGGGGTTTGACGGCGGTGGAGGTGGCGTCCACGGGGTCTGGAGCGGGTATGGTGGTGGTCTCCAGTCGAATGGGGTTTGGGGGTCTTCTCATTCGAATCGGACAGGGAGGGGGAACGGAGAATGTAGATTGAAGAGGAGAGGGAAGCAGCGAGGTGGAGGCGATGGCGTGCACCATCGATTTGAGGGATCGAGCATTTTTTTTCTTTTTCCTTTTATCCAAAAACCCACGGGGGGAGATAATGGAGAGAGGGGGGGGGGGCAGTTGACTGAAAGGATAAGGGAGGGAGGGTTTATTATAAAATATATATTATATTAAATTTCAACTCCAAAATGTTAGTTTTGAATTCGAACTCGAAATCAAGCCCACCGACTGTCATCCCTAGTTAATTACCCCTATTCCGAACACAATGGGATATGTATCGTAGGCCAATTCGGCCGTTACGATCAGTTTACGTTGAATTTAAAATATAAATCTTTATATATTCAATTTGAACGTACATTTCAAATTACCGAGGTCACATACGGACTCTAAATATTCCAGAAAAAATATTTCTAGCTTCATATTCTGAGACCGTTTGAAAAATGGCCAATTTCCAGTCGATTAAAATCAACTTAAACTGGCCAAACGCGTTTAACTGCGCCACGCTCACATATTGATTCGAAAAATTACGAAATTTGAAACCTAGCAATAACTTGACATCACGGATCCATCAAAAGTGGTTTCGTCGAAAACCGAGGTCGTTTGCAATATAGCCATTTTTAAGGGCCGAAATTCCATAGCGACTATTCTGAAATTTCAACTGGACATATCTTTTGATTCCCGCTATGAAATTTCAATTTCCCGGATTTGCTAGAAAGATATTCACAAATAGATTCTAATATTTTTGGTTTCACTAAAATCCGGTTTATTTTGCACCCGGTACATTCATTTGAAGTTTGAAATCGAATTATCGAACTACCGCGCCATTTTCAATTCCTTTTATAATTAAAATAAAATATTTATATTCTAACGACGATCTATATAAATATACGTTCTAATTCTATTCAAAATAAATCTCTCGTCATTTTTATTTAAAATAATCCATTTTAAATATTCAAAATTCATTAAATTCGCCAAAATAAAATTTTAAAATTGGCTCAGAATTTCCGGGTTGTTACGGCTTCAATCCAGGATCCTGCTTAACTATATCTGCAAAAAGCTACTCGACTGCCCGTGTGAAAAGAGGGCACTCGAGTTTGCAAAGTGAAACAAACTACAGGTCAGTCGTGGGACTGGTATGAGAATTCTTAACTTAACTTATCTATTAAGAAGGCTAATCACAGGACCACACCGCTAACGCGGAACGGGTTTACTCCATTGGATTGCCATTGCATAAATAAAGTAAATCGTCAAATAACGTAATGCTTTTTTTAGAAAAATGAAACCATTATAAGACCCAGGTCCCATCACACAATGCAACGCAAACCGGAGGATAGAGTTTTACCTTATAATGGTCAAAAGATGCTTGATACGTAAAAACTGTATTAATGTGTGTATAAATACCATCTACTATGTCGCCATACTAGTTATACAATCAAAACCGCAAGGGGTGTATTGGAAATTGGGTTTCCATCATGAGTCAAGGCTAGGGAGGAGCTCCTGACCGATTCGAGGCACTCTAGCAATGTCTCAAGATTCGGATGCTGGCAAACCCTTGGTTACAGCAGGGCCGGTCCACAAATACTTTAGTGGATTAGTTATGCCTGAACACACGCCCCCCGATCCTATTGGACCTACAAATCGGCCGTGGGCGACCGATAAGGATAAACCGAGGCCTCGCAAAATTCCAACAACCACATAAGCAAATGTCAGCCAGTTTAAGCACTGACACTACTTCTAGCTAGAAAGAAACGTGTGCACTCCCTGCGTTCTCTTCTCCCGTTTTAGACTCGACCGGTGTGTGAGGCTCGAGAAGTCACGATATACACAAAGCTATGCCTAAAGAGACTGTGCTTTGATCATCAACCCCAAGGCCTGCTTTTCAACAAATCCTTGATCATTTGCATCTTAGCATGTCACATTGTTAGACCCTACCATATTATTGATCATCAACCAATATATATAAAACCTCTAAGCTCATACGTCTTAGAGAAGGGTGATAAGTAAAGAATAAATTCTTTACCACCAAACAAAAATATATAATCAGTAGCGTTCAACAAATACAGTAAGAAGGAATACAATGTCAGACACACAATCCATTTACAAGTCCGCTCAGGGTCTGAGCGAAACAACATGTCCGTCGATCTCCAAATGCGTTTGGACGATCATTACTAAATACCTTGCCTTGGAAGGCCAATCCCAATTCAAGATACCAGTCATCATCATCCCAACGATGTGAAAACCTTCGGTCTTCAACCACCGTCTTCATCTTCGACTCTAGATCGTCGTGATGATTATTCAGAATAGATTAAACCCGGTCATTCTGAATAACTCGTGGATTTTGTGATTAAAAAGTAAATATTGGAAAATCGCACATTACGCCACATTCAAACTCCGAGTATTCTTTTAATAAGATATTCATATTAGAAGTTTCTCATTAATTTTATCAAAGATAAACTCTGAAAAAAAACTTAAATCTTCCTTAAAAGATTTATTAAAACTCCAGTTTTGATTTGATATCAAAAATCATTATTACAAGATCACTTATTTTAAGGGATAAATCTTGTCTTAAACAGGTTAAAGAACTAGTGTCCTTTAAAAACACAGTTCACAATAAACCCACAATCTATTTCCAAAATATGGAATTCCACAGAAATCAAATCAATACATAATCGATATAAATTTCTGAATCGGACTAATAATATAAATGGAATAACGGCAAGGCCTCTTAAATTCCATATATAATATCGGTCTTCTTTTACAGAAGCCCATTTCGATTATTACCAATCAAATTTCCACTTAATTCCAATGTAATAAATTGAATTGGAAAACTTGATTTTTAGAAAATGCCTTTTTAAATCTATAAAATAGATTCATAAATTCCAATAAAAAATTCAATGTAAATTGGATTAAAGGACAAATGTCGTTTAAAACACCGTCCATGATAAATCCACTTCATACCTCAATTTATTTCATATCACAAAATATAATTGCAAATCCTAATAATCTTTAAAAACACATATTTAAAATAATCATTAAAAATATTCTTTATATAAAAGATTCTAAATGAGAAGTTTTCTTTATATTACAAATTTTTATCTTTTACAAATATTCTTTGTTTTAACATATACTTGATTAACAATATTTTTTATGAAAATATATACTTATATAAAAAGGATTTCTAATGTAAAAATATTCTTATTTAAAAGAACACCTGAACTGAAATGCGACTCAATCATTTACCATATAATTTGGATTATATGGATTTCACACACATCATATATATAATAATAACAGTATAATCATCAAATCATCCATCTACATCCAAAGGGGAATTTCCACTGTGTAAGCGTTAAAATTAAATAATAACGCTTATCGCAGCCTGTCGATCCAACGATCAACATACAATTGAATATTGGGATTAGTGTATGTAAATTTTCATTCCAACACCCGTGTGGGGTTTCAACCAACAAACAAATAATAAACTAATTTGTGCACTTGCGCGATGTGTGAAAATAATCGTCCCAATCACATAAACAAGTTGGGTAACTTGTGAATGGAAGTGTAATACACAATATATAATCATGACAAGAAAATATCTCTTTTACATTATACATAATTCTATTGCAATGAACGAATAAGAATAATAACTTTGTCTCTATTGACAATTTCTATTTTGCTAGTTTAAACTCAAACAAGATGGTTATATTGTTCTGGCAATTCTAATAGGACAAAAATGATAAATATTTTGATTTAACTAACCTATCTTGACAAGTATATATCTTGCCAAACATAAGATATATATATATATATAGTATATATATAAATTGCTTCAACTAATTCATTTTGACAAAAATGAATATTTTGGTCCAATTAATCTATTTGGTCAATCAATAAAAATATGACTTTGTTATGTCGACCAATCTATTTCGACAAACAAATAAGGGTGATGTGTTTGTTTAATCGACAATTTCAATTTATCAAAACAACTAAAGGTGATATATTTGTTTGGTCAAACTTATGCGCCAAAAATGATCATGCTTGTTTTTAATTAATATAAATTAACAAAAATGAATAATTGATTTTAACTAATATAAATTTACAATAGTGATTAATTTGTATTCCAATTCTAATAAAATATCCTAGTGATATAATTTGTTTCATTCTTTTAATTTAGACAAAATAAGTGTTTTTGTCTATTTAACTTTAACGATAAAAATATGAATGTTTAGTTATTCATTCTTTACAAAGCTTAAATAAACATTTTCAGTTCATTCTTTTTGAAGTGACAAAAAGAACTCCTTTTATTTCCTATAAGACATTTGACAAATTTGCTCTTTTTACTTCATATAGAATTGAAATAAAAATGCATTTCTAAAAACTATTCTTTCTATTGTCCTTTAAAATGAAAATAAAATGAACCATTATTTCTTTTGCTACAACTAGAATGTACTAAAATGTAACTTTTAAATCTTATCCTTTATTTATACCTAAAAATGTGAATAAAAAGGTATTCCTTAATTTGAAAATAAAATGAAAGATTTAATTCATGTTTTATTTGCATTGGAGGATGCAAACAAAAATGCAACTCTCAAACAATATTTTATACATATCAAAATTTTAAATCAAAAATGCAACTATCATTTTGATGGTTTGTTTGCATTAATGAATTGCAAACAAAGATGAACTTTATTTTAAGGTTTTATTTGCAACAAGGAATGCAAATAACAAATGTAACTTTTTTATTTTTTTTATTTAAAAGTATATTTGAGTGAATGTAAAAAGAACCTCATTTCTAATGTGTATTTACATTAGTGAATGTAAATAAAGGAACAAATTTTATTTAAATGAGTATTTGCATTTATGAATGCAAACAAAGAATAGTTTTGTTTTCAAATTATATTTACATTAGTGAATGTAAATAAGGAAACAAAATTTATTTTCAAAGTATATTTTTAACAAATTCTATTCAATGTGTAAAAATGTGTACATTTGTATTGGTAAATGTAGATAAAAAGATAGACTTTAGTTTCATTGAATATTTGCACTGATAAATGCAAATAAAAGAATAAACCTTAATTTCAATGCATATATACATTGATAAATGCAAATAAAGAAATAAACTTTATTTTCAATATATGTATTTGCATTGTTGAGCGCAAATGAAAGAATATTTTTTTTCAATATATATATGCATTGGTAAATGCAAATAAAGAACAATTTCTATTTATTATATATATTTGCATTGGTGATTCCACATAAAGAACAAACTTTATTTTCTATGTATGTTTGCATTAGTGAATGCAAAATAAAAGAACAAGCTCTATTTTTAAAGTATATTTATGAATGCAAATAAAAGAACAGTTTTATTCCAATGATCTTGTTTGACAAAAATGTTGCTTTCGTTTCAATAATCAAGGTTTAACAAAAGTGATATTTTCAATTCAATAATCAAGTTTTGATAAAAGTGTGATTTTTATTTCACAAATCAGGTCCTAATAAAAATGTGATTTTTATTTCATAAATCAAGTTCTAATGAAAATGTTACTTTTATTTCAATGATCAAGTTCTAAATAAAATATGTTTTTTTATTTCACTAATAAAGTTTGACCAAAAATGTTCACTTTTTATTTCAATACTTATGTTTTAACAAAAATGTTATTTTTAATTCACTAATCATAAAAAATGTTATTATTTGATTCAATGTATAAAAGGTGATATATTACATATTTGTGTTGGTGATTGCAAATAAAAGAATAAATTTGGTCTCTAATATATATTTGCAAACAAGAACGTAACTTCTGAAAATAATTTCTTATTTACATATAAAATGTAAACAAAACTGTGATTTCCAAAACATGTATTTTTATTTAAATAAAAATGTAAACAAAAAGGTGGTTTCCAAATATAACCTTTAATTTACAACTACAATGTAAATAAAGTTTTATTTTATAAATATGTTTTTAACATCAACAATAAAATTTAGTATTTTTTGTTATACTAATCCTAGAACATCTAACATTTACTGTGACGGTAAAAAGAAGAATTTTTACTGTAATTCATAAATCGTGTTCTAAATGTAAACAAATAAAAAATAGGATTTTACTTGTTAGCCAAATTCTGTTGTAATGGAAACAAATAAAAATATATTCTATTTGTTGTTCAAATCATGTTCTAAAATAAACAAATAACCGTAAGGTTTATTTGTTGTTTACATTCTATTGTAAGGTAAACAAATAAAAATAAGGTTTTATATATCGTTCAATTTCTATGGTAATATCAACAAATAAAAAAAATGAATTTTTATTCGTCGTTCCAGTTCTATTGTAGCATCAAAAATAAAGATACGTTTATTTGTCGTTCAAATTTCATTGTAACATCAACAAATAAAAATAAATTTTTATTCGTCGTTCAAATTTCATTATTAATTTAAGAATAATAAAAATAATATTTTAATAATTTAAAATAAATTAGAGCAACTAGATTACGATTAAAATCTGAATAAAATACGATTTAGATCTAATTCTCTAACCATAAATAAATTAAACAGTATATAAAATTCAATGCAGATCAAGCCTATCATGAACAACAAAACATACCACCAACAACAATCAAGAATTCATCAATCACAAGACATTTCAGATCTGAATTAGTATTATAATACAATAATTTTTAACGCAAGAAAAATAATTAAAAATAAATTAAATAACAAAAATTAGAGTTCTCACGTTGATATGGCTGAAAATTCAACTGTCTCGGTTTCAGCTCTGGTCTGCGCCATTGCGAAGATCTCGGAAAGACGAGTCCAACGCAACTTACGGTTCGGAAAACGGCCCTCGTATGAGAAAGATATTGAATTTTAAAGATTGTATGAATTAAATTAAATAAATTAATAAAATAATAAAATATTAAAACCTTTCTTCCTCCTTTCACGTTTCGGCCGAACCCAATTTCCACCTTCGAACCCCACGTCGCACGCACCCTTGGCCACCCTGGCGCCGATCGACCATCGCCACCTCGACCGCCATAGGCCGCTCCTCCGTTGCCCAGAACCCCGGCCAACTCGCGGGTCCCACCTCCCCTGAAATCGAGGTTAAAGTCGGCGGCTTCCAGCTCCAAATTCGCGAAATCCAAAACCCAAGGATACCCATCATCCGTATGGATGGAAAGCCCTCTGAATTCTCTTCGATTTGATATATAATTTGCCAAATTTCGTTGAACAGATTAAGAGAAATTAGCGTTTGAAATTCAGATGATTCTGGCCATTGTTCTAAGGGTAGGCAGCGGCTATGAAAGATAGGGTTTAATTTTTATTTTTTTTTATTAAATTCATTGAAAAACGTGTTTTAAAGGAGGATTTCTGGACTGTCTCCGAATTGGGCTTGCTTACGGTCGATCCTAATGTTTTGAGGCCTTCTGAACGCAATGGGACAGGTCTCGGGGTCCAATTCCAAAATATGTAGAATATTTATTTAAAAATCCCATTAAAAATTAATTAATTAAATATTTACCGTACATTTAAATATGCCGGGGCCACATATGACCTTAGAAAATTCCAGAAAAATTATTTTTAGCTTCCTTATGAAGATACGGTTCTAACAAGACTAATTTCGTCGAATTCTGAGACTGTTTGAAAAATGGCTATTTTCAAGTCGTTTAAATTTAACTGAAATAGTCAAAACCATTTTCTTTTGCCATGCTCACATATTAATTCGAAAAAAAAAATCTGAAAATTGAAATCTAGCTATAATTTGATATTCCGGTTCCAACAAAAGTGGTTTTGTCGAAAACAGAGGTCGTTTGAAAAATGACTATTTTCAAGGGCTATATATTTAATATTAAAAATACATTTTTAAACAAATAATTTCTGAAATTAAAAATATATAAGTGTTTATACTTTTTAAATGCAGAAACATTATTCCAAACTTAATGGAAGTGGTTTCGAGTCCAATTTCCTTCATATTTGAAAAGTAGCCCTTTGGGCCATATATATTATATATATAAATTCTACAGCGACCTTTCTAAATATTGAATTGGCCATAACTTTTGCTTCCCAGTATGAAATTTTAATTTTTCAGATTCGTTAGAAAGATATGGTTAAACAGATTTAAATATTTCTGGTTTCACTCAATTCTGATTTATTTTGAATCCTGTACATTCAGTTAAAGTTCAAATTAAATTTTTCAAACTACCGCGCCATTTCTAACTCCATTTATATTTAAAATTAAATTTTTTCATTTTAACTTCGATTAAAATAAATTCTAGCCATTATTATTTATAAAAATTATATTATATTCTCAAAATTCATTAAAATTTTCTAAAATAAATTTTTTAAATTGGTTCAGAATTTGCGGGTTGTTACATCTATTTAATTTGGATTCTAAATAACCATTTTTATTTAAAATTAACTATTTTAAGACTCTTCTAATATTCCAATTTCTATTTTGAAATCCATATATTATTATTTAGGATATTTAAAATATTCAAAATCAACAATCAGTGTTATTGACACGTTTAAACATATCATAAGCTATTATAGGTTATAAAACACATCATAAATCAGCATATATGTAAAAATAAATAATTTAAATATGAGTAATCCAGTTGGATCCCTCCAACCTGTTTTTTGTGCATCCATAGATGTTAGTCAACAATAATAATACCCATCCTGCTTCAAGGTAAGATATCGTGGTACAGAAGGTCATCCACTATATATATTGTGGGGGCATATAGGGAAATCATCCGCTAATGGTACTACGGGCATCCGCTAATGGTACTGTGGGAATTATCCAATCACCAATAACCAATATTATTATTATATAATATTATTATATACTACTATCACTTTATATCAATCAATTTATCATCCATCAAGAAACAAATTAAATTTTAACAATTAAAAATAGTTCCTAACAATTTAACTGAGTGAGTTTAACTCCCCTCGATTTTCCATTGTAGAATATCCTGTTAAGTTTCCAGAATCGCATGGCTATTAATTTGTCTTGAATAAATTATTCACCTACGATTATTTATTTTATTTTATTGATTACCTATTTATTTATTTAAATTAACTACTTTAAATAAATTATCTATGCAATTTAAATTTATTTAAAAAAAAGTACACCTTTTGGCTGCTCCAATTTCTCGACTAAGCGTGAAATAAATCTCCGACCAGTCCCAAAAACTGGCATCAGCCCACTTCAGCATTTTCTCGAACAACTAGTTGATAATCTACCATCTCCTTTTACCACTATCGAACTACTGCAAATACACTATTAACTTAAACTCAGCTTCACTGTAATGCCTTAAACCTATTCATTGTTATGACAGCCTCCTCCATCAAATGGCATTGCCACAAGGTTGAACAGCTCCATTTACAGTCCCCCCTATACTGCCATTTGAGCTCTTCCTTCCCAACATCAGATCAAACTCCCTCAAACACTCACACGTCCACTCCAAGTCAACAGACCAAACTCATCTTTCTTCCACTGCTGAACAAACCTCACTGTCCTTACTATCCAGACAAAAATCTCCATCGAAAGGCAGTCACGCATGCACGATCCTCACAATTCATCCACCCAAATCACAAATTACCCTATTGTCACCCTCATCAATATTTGCCCACTTTGAACTCCAGTCCAACACCAAATTCGCACCACCCTAGTACAACTCCAGCCTAAATCGCACCTCTCCAGATTAACTATGCGCATCCCAATCCCAAATGTCAACAGACCCTACTTCACATCCTCCACTTCCATCACGATATTGTCAACCCGAATCCCTTTTAAGATTTCCGCAATGTTCAGCTCATCACAAACTGACATTCGAACTGAACGACTTAATCCATATGAAAGCACCTATGATACCCGTATTCCTCAAATCGTGAGTGTCTCTGACTTTGAATCGAGCTTCGGTAATCTTGTGACTATGATTTGCAATTGCGATCGCCTTTGTGTCAAACTCCAGTGTTCTTCGCTATTTAAATTGCAATCCAGAATTTAATATTTTTTTATATAGTGGATGATTTCTGTGATTCACAGAAGAGTGAAAAAGAAATGAAGGAAATGAATTTAATTTGTTTGAGGATGGAGAAACAATGGAACGCGAGAGGCTTTATATAGGTGAACGATGGGGAGATAAGAACCATGTCTAACTCAGCAGGGTATAAGGTAGAATAGGGTTACAGCTTTCCACTAAAGCTTCAGAAAGAAGGAATTATCTTGACGTGAAGTAACGAGAAGGAAGTACTGGGAATGAAAAGAGAAGATTGAATTTTTTTCCAGAGTAGTCTGCGTTAAGGAGATGTAGGTCATCTCCTATATAATATATTTTAATTATTTTAAGTTTTAAAACTGGTGTGACTTAAATAAAAATAAACTATGGTTCTGAACCCCTATTTGAGCCCAACAAACGACATTCCTAGGGTTCTACCACCATTCTAAACACACTGGAACGTGTTTCATGGTCTAACTCGACCATATACAGAAGATATTAAATTAAGTTGATGATTAAGCATTAAATTTGATTTAATATAAATCGACTCAAAAATAACGAATAAATTATTATTATCGTATAAATGTATATAAACCGAGTTCATATAATTCCAGAATAAATTAACTTGAAATTTTAAACTTGAAATTTTATTTTCATGTTTAACCAATATTCTATTGATTTAAAATTGATTTATTTTATTAAAAAAATTGTTATGGTTTATAAATAAATTCCATAGCGATTATTCAAAAATTTGATTTGGCCATAACTTTCAATATAAAATGCTAAATTCTGTTTTTTCTATTTTATTACAAAATTATAGTTCAATAGATTCAAATATTTCTTGTTTCAGCAAATTTCGATTTATAACGGATCATGTACACTCAATTGAAGTTCAAAACTCAATATTACGAACTACCAAGCAATTACGAGCTCGTTTGTATTTTATATATGTTGGCTAGCTTTTTGGATCAAGCCATCAGGCTTTAGGTACAAGTCCAATACCAAGTCTCGTCCGTGGAGTCGCCCACAATGAATCGCGATCGCCCCCCGTTCCATCATAACCCGATCGCCCCTTATATAGCCTCGAACCGATCTGTCCATAATAGATCGATCCGATCCAAGCCACCAAGATCGATATATGCAGTCCAAACAATCTCACATATAGAAGCTATCAAGTTCAGACCACACGGATCGTGGATCGCGGATCGCCCCCCTTGCGCGAGTCGCACTAATGATCACCATCTGATCAGATCCTACGAACCACCACGTGAAGGCCTTGACTAAGTCAACCGCGATCCGATCTGAGATGGAAGACACGATGATGGCCACGGACTTGGTCATCCACGACCCGATGTTTAAGGAGACCGCGACACCTGTCCACAATGGCTAATTTGACCAATTCTTCATCAAGATACGAACCAGTCCGAGATCATCGGGATGTGGGCCACGTATGACCGCGATCCGTCACCAGAAATCAACTATAAATAGCCCAGAGTGATTGACATAGAAATGTGTTTATTTTATGCTCTTATTTCTTATCTTTTGAATATAAATAAATATTACTTCGGTATTGTTTTGTTACTTTTATAGATATTCCAACCCAGCCCGCATGCAACCAGAAAAATAGAGAAATGGAGATCAAATTGGTATATATTTACATTTTGAAGAATTGTAGATGAAGATCTCACATCTAGTTGCTGTTGGACAAGAAAATGATTGGTAGAAAGACCAAGAATTTCTCAAATCAAGGGAAGCTTGTCAAAGAACCAAGAGGAAAAGAAGAAAGGCCAAAAATTTAATAGATTTAACTAAGGCCCATTTGAAACTCTCATTGTAAACTCTTTTGTGAATTCCCTAAGGCCCATCTATCATTGTATTAGGGTTAGGGTTAGGGTTTGGCTATCTATCCTATAAATACCCTTGTAATGTCATTGTAGCCACCATCCATTATTCTGTATTATCTTCTCCATTAATAAAAGTTCTTCCTTTTTACTATTTCTGCATTTTTCTTTCTTAGCAATAGGTGTTGTCTTCACAATTAGTTTTGGAAGAGCACCAATTGTATTTTACATTTGTTTCATTAGTGATTAGTCGTTTGATTAGTTTCAACGACAATCCTAATTTTATTTTTGTTGTTCTTCTTATTCTGCACTTTTGTTTTCTGCATTGTTGTTCTTGTTTTGCAATTTACTTTCTTTAGTGATTAATTGTTGATTAGATTCAACGATAATCCTAAGTTCGCAATTTCAGTTTGTTTTTATTTCAACAAAATCTCCAGGCTTCGTCTAACTCGCCCAAGAGATTAGATAAATAATTTGATTTTAATTTACCTCACTGTGTTCGACCTGTATGCTACACACCTGTGCGCTTGCAGAATTTAATTGAAAATTCGTGCTTTTCTAATTCATAGGAAAGCGTCGATCAAGTTTTTGGCGTCCTTGCCAGGGAGGTAACAATTGAATTTTATTATTTATTTAATTTCTGATTCGTGTTAGTTTTTTTCTTTTTGTTTGATTTTGTTAAAAAACAAAACTTGCCAAATTTTCTTTTATTTTCCTATTGTTTTCTTGTAGATATATATAGATAAAAATCTTGATTAGTTGATTGTGTATCACATATTGATATCATAATCTCTAAGACAAGGGAAAAAAATCTTGCCACTTTTTATTTTAATTTTCCTTCTTTTTTTCATTTATTTCTTTCCTTTTTTTTATTTTGCATTTCTTCCAATCTAATTCCTTCAAGAAGAAAAAAAATATATACAAAAAAAAGAAAGTTGCTAACTTTTCTTCAATTTCTTTCCATCTTTCTACCACCTTGCTGATTTTCACATTTTTCTTTTCCCTTTCCTTTTCTTTTTATTTGTTTCCATCTTTTGTCTACAACTTTCTAAAAAAAAAAACTTTTGCGATTTCTTCTCTATCTACTTTGATTTCTTTCTTGTTTTTGTCTGCTTTTATTTCTTTCCTCAATTTCTTCTACCCTTCCTCTCTACTCAAAAAACCTTGCTTTTTTTCTCTTATTTCCTTCCTCTTTTATTTTTTTTCCTTTTTTGTTTGGGTTTTTACCATTCATTTCTTTCCCTTTCTTCTTGTTCAAATTTTCATAAAAAAAACTTGCATTCTTTTTTTTATTTTATTTCTTTCCAATTGCATTTCTCATTCACCTCCTACAATCTCTCTTTCCATTTTTTTTCATTTTTTTCTTTTCGACTCTCTCCTTCATTGAAAAAAAAACAACTTTCAATTTTCCTTTATTCTTTCCATCTTTCCACTTTCTTTCCAATCATCTACATTCTTTTTCTTTTTACAAATTTCAAAAAAAATAGATTCCTCTTTTGCATTTTTTTTCCTTTCTTCTTTTGTCTTTCTTGTTCTCAATACATTTGATTTCTTTTCTTCTCTTACAAATTCCCTTTCTTTTCAAAAAAAATCCTCTTCTAATTTTACAACAATAAACAAAAGAAAAAAATTTCTTTATGTTTTTATCTTCTCTTTTATTGTTTTCCCTTCTCAATTTTTTTTCCAAATCTTTTACAATTACTTTCCTTCCTTCCTTTACAATTCTCTTTCTTTCCTGAAATCTCTCTTCCCTTTTTTTTGTCATTTGTTTCTTTCCTATTTGTCCACTTTTTCAACAATAATAAAAAAAGGGAAGGTCATAAAAAGATTCATTCTTTTTTTTCAATTATTTTTCCCTACTTCATTTCTTCTCTCTGATCAAATACCCCTTCCTCTCACATAATCTCATTTCACCACAGTTTTTTTTTTTCAATTTACACTTCAGCACCATCTTCTCCAAAAAGTTAGCTTTTTTTTGTTAATTCCTTTGTTTCTTTTTCTTTTGTTTTTTTTTGTTATTCAATTCATTCAAAAAAAAGAGAGATTTCGAACTAAGGACAAGGTGACTGGAGTTCAAGCAACAAATCAAGATTTCAGAAATCAAAAGAAATTGCAAATAGTGAGATTTCAATCATTGACGCTACTCATTTTTTCTAGATGGACAGCCATACCCCACTGTAAATTTCTTTTAACTCTACAGGTGCTCTGCTGCAAAGAAAAAAAATATAGACAATTGTTGTAAAAAAATTCTGCAGGGGCAGCGGCTTGAATGTAAATTTTTTAATTTCTGCAATTAAATTGTGTGATTTTTGTTATTTCTGCCCTTTTTATTCATTTTGTTCAGGGCAATACCCCAATTCACATAAGGTGAGGGATTTCATCACCCTTTCCTTAGCCCACAAAT
Organism: Allium sativum; assembly: GCA_030737875.1. Classification (NCBI taxonomy): domain Eukaryota; kingdom Viridiplantae; phylum Streptophyta; class Magnoliopsida; order Asparagales; family Amaryllidaceae; genus Allium; species Allium sativum. The sequence goes on from CM060922.1 coordinate 534,471,072, forward strand.
TGCATTTCATCGTAGAATCTGACTAATAATAACGGTTAGACGTTGGACTTAAGGGAGTCACGGGCTCATCTAGGGCTTAATTGTATTGTGATAGTTGATTCATTTGGAACAAATTATTTCTTGGTGTCTAGACTACGGCAGAGAAATAACCGTTTATAAATATTACGGTGATTCGTAAATATTATATCGGTTGTTACTCTGAAGGTACTTAAACCTTCGGCTGCATTGCTAGGGTGATTCCTGGTGCACCGATAACTCCTGTCCGTTAACTGGCTAAGAAATCTTTTGATCTAAGTAATCAAACGTGTCATTATATAATTTTGGGTTAGGAGCTATTAAGGACAGAAAATTTCATTGTAGCTAATTTCTATGCGTGCATTTAACAACAATGAGTGAAAAAAGTGTGAGCCAACAAAATTCTCCTAGGGGTTCTCGAATCAACCAAAATTTTCCAACCGAATTGGATCAAAATCGAGTGAATCACAACTTTCCAAACTTTGGGGATCAAAATCAAATAAATCAAAATTTTCAAAATCTCAATATCATAATGGATAGACCTTTGTCTCTTCGTGATCGATGTTATCCAACTAGAACCGTTCAACCTTCTATCATAGTACTTCCACCAGTTGAAGGAAATTTTGACCTTAAACATTCTTTTATTCAAGGGGTACCAAAGTTTACTGGTTCTGAAAATGCATATGAATTTTTAAGTGAATTTGAATTGTATTCATCCACAACTCAAATGCAACAATTATCTAATGAATCAATCAAGCTAAGGTTAATTCCATTTGCACTACTTGAAAGTGCTAAAAGATGGCTAAATTCTCTTCCCAGACAGTCAATAAGAAGTTGGGATGAATTCGTCAGCGTATTCCTAAAAAAGTTTTTTCCTTTTCACAAAACTCTGAAATTCGAACTGAAATAAATCAATTTTCTCAAAATAAGGGGGAAACTTTTTCAAAATACTTTGATAGGTTCAACCAATTACTGTATAGTTGTCCTCATCATGGAATCATAAAAGATTACTTATGTTAAATTGTATATGAGGGTCTAAACTATCAGACTAGAAATCAACTAGAATCAATGTGTGGGGGAGATTTTATGTCTAAAACGGCCAATGAAGCTTGGAAATTTTTAGAGGATTATTCTGAAAAAGACATGCAATGGGAGTCCATTCGTGTTCCCATCCGTGCTTCCACTAAAGGAGTGCATGTCGTGGATACAATTCATATTCCCTTAGAGACTCAAACTCCTCAATTCAATGGACTACCCCAAGACCAAGTCAATGTCATAGCTCAAAATGGTCTTTACTCATCCACATCTGACCCTAGTTGGAGAAATCATCCAAATTTCTCATGGTCTAATTCAAATAATGTCGCAAATCCATCTCACATGATACCGAATTCATTATACCAAGCTCTATTTTCTTCTAGTCCTCAAACTTCTCATGTTTCACCTCAACCTGAGCCTTCGAGTGAACCTAATAGGCACCCCAACTTTCAATCATCAAACCAATCCTCCCAATCTTCTCAACCATCACAAGATATTGTTCGATTAGAAAAACAAATAAATAATCAAGATGTTAAACTCGAACAAATGATGAATATGATGAAGGAACTAATGAAAAGTAATGAGCGAGGGAAGTTGCCTAGTCAACCCAAGGTGAATCCAAAATATAACTCTCGTACTGTGAATTCTTGTGAGGATGGAAATAATTCGGTTAACGTTGTCACCACCCTGAGGTCTAGAAAAATGATTGACAATAATGTTGGCAATCCCGACAACCATTCGATTTCAACCCCAATTGAAAAGCTTGACACTCTTGCGATGGCAACCAATGCCAACTCCTTGGAACCTTATGAAACCCCATCTTCTTCGAATGTTGGCAACCCCAACATCTCTTCTTCTAATGTCAGCAACCCCGATAATAATTCCTCCTCTAATGTTGGCAATCCCAGCATCTCACCTTCTATTCCTGTACCTCAATCACTTTCCACATCGAAACCTTCTTCTTCGAACGATCAAATTTCTAAAAGAGTCTATAAACCAATAGCCCCTTATCCTCACAGGCTTAACAATAAGAAGAAGGATGCAAATTTTGAAAAAATTATTGAAATCTTCAAACAAGTTCGTGTCAATATTCCACTCTTAGACACCATCGATCAAATTCCTCAATATTCCAAGTGTCTCAAAGAGCTATGCACCCGAAAACGAGCCACTAATGTTCTTAAAACTGCCTTTCTAACTGCGAATACAAGCTCCATTCTTTCGAATCATGCCCCAGTCAAGTACAAGGACCCCGGTTGCCCTACAATTGATTGCAAAATAGGAAACATTCACATATCTCGTGCCCTACTTGATCTCGGTGCAAGTGAAAATCTTCTTCCTTACACTGTTTATCGTCAACTTGGATTTAGGAAGATTAAACCAACAAACATCACTCTTCAGTTAGCTGATCGATCTTTTAAAAAACCATTGGGTATAATTGAAGATGTTTTGATTCAAATTGAACTATTTTACTTCCCTGTCGATTTCATAGTTCTAGAAACTGAGCCTGTTTTGAGTCAGGGTAGTCAATTCCATTGATATTGGGTCGTCCCTTCTTAGCAACCTTAAATGCTATCATTAATTGTATGAGCGACCAACTTCGACTATCGTTTGGGCACTTAGCCATTGAATTGAATATTTTTCATCAACCCAAAGAGATCGAAATAGGAGAAGTTGACATAATAGAAACAGTTTTAGATGGCACATCTGAATTATCTCCTCTAAAAACTTCATTTTCCTCAGTTGACGTGTGCACTATGTCTTTTGAGGAATTGTTCGAAGATGAGCTTAAACTTTTGAATGACGAGGATGGATATATGGAACGTCTCAAACATAATCGTAATTCCATAGCATCAGAAGAAATCATTGTTAAAAACTCAGGCTTATGGGACTATAATAATCTTCAGTTGAATGATTTAAATCATTGGCACGACAAAAATTTTATAGGAAGGATTTTGATCTTAGATCTCACTAACATGCCTTTTGTACCTCAAAAATCAGAAACGAAATCATCATCTATCATTTTCGATAGAGGCAAGTGTGGAGGGAAAGAAAAATCTCATTTTTCACATAAAACTCACCGTCATTATAAATTTCATTTTGTATATAATTGGCATTCGCATATAGTGGTTAAATTGCATTTCATTTTACAAATCATTCTGCATTTGATACACCTTTGGGTACTATCTTTCAATTATAGAAAAAATTTACAGTGTGGACACTGTTTAGTTCTAGTGTGGGGGAGAGTCTGCATTTCACTCATTTTCGTTTTATTTTCTTTATTTTTCTTTCTTTTCATTTTCATCATTTAAATATGACCATCATGCATTTTAGACTGTAGTAATATGCCAAATTTTTTTTGAAATACGACTCATTTTCAATTGATACAACAAAATAAGTTTACAATTTTTAGCCAGTTGATAGTATTTTTCTCTCTCAGCTAAATTCGAATTTGAAATATAATGAAAAGTTTAATTTTGAGGGATAATAGTGTAACCGGTACATAGGGAGATTCTTAGGTGATGGCCATGAAATCTATTCTATATTGTAGACTTTGTTTATATAAGTGGAGGACTTAAAATACTTATATTGGCTTTTCGAATCTTTAAAACTAAGTTGTGTTAAGTTGAATTCGCGTAACTCTCTTTTGTGCTTATAATTTCAATAATAATAATAGTAATCCAAGGGTATCCAACATTGCTTGTATATCAAGCGTTGGTGTGCAAACCCGCCAAGCTCTATCCGACATGTTGTTGACAAAGTCAGCATTGGAATATCTTGGTCTAATTTTATGAGATTGGACACCTAAGGATTACTGACACGTTGTTGACAAAGTCAAAGTCGGCCTGCACAATCCGCCAAGCTCTTTACCCACTCTCCATTAGTCCGCGAGGCAGTGCATGGGTGGTAAACCTTGGTCTTCTAAGTTAGGTGTATGTACTTGAACATAAATTTTAAAATTTTATAGAATAAAGAATAAGCGATGATGCCCAAACACTTCTTGACCTTATTGATTTGACTAGCCATACATGAGAAAATAATAATACCACTTTGCAAACTGTGCCAAGCAAACTAAGAATTTATTTCATGGTTGCACTATGTTATCGACCGAACTAACTGGCCAAACTGGAATTTAACGTTTGAAAACTTGATTTATATTGAAAATTTGTGACAATTTGAGGTATCTAAAATAAAATCAACTGACTAGAAATTATTAATTTAATTTGTTGTACCACTTCAGAAACAGGTCTTGTTTTCATTTTTGCTTTTATTTTGCATATGTCCATTACATTCATGTGGCTTCATTAGAATCATAGCATATTGCATTTGGATTTTGTGGGTAGCATCCGCTGAAAACCCTCACGAGACACCACTCGTCCTACTAGGGACACCTAGAGGTTTAACGGCTTGTTGCATACGCTCAATGCAATCATGTTTCCTACGAAAGTGTGACATGTCTAGTCTAGTTTTTTCATTTCTTGTTTTACTCGAGGACGAGTAAAAGATAAGTGTGGGGGTATTTGATTGACATAGAAATGTGTTTATTTTATGCTCTTATTTCTTATCTTTTGTATATAAATAAATATTACTTGGGTATTGTTTTGTTACTTTTACAGATATTCCAACCCAGCCCGCATGCAACCAGAAAAATAGAGAAATGGAGATCAAATTGGTATATATTTACATTTTGAAGAATTGTAGATGAAGATCTCACATCTAGTTGCTGTTGGACAAGAAAATGATTGGTAGAAAGACCAAGAATTTCTCAAATCAAGGGAAGCTTGTCAAAGAACCAAGAGGAAAAGAAGAAAGGCCAAAAAATTAATAGATTTAACTAAGGCCCATTTGAAACTCTCATTGTAAACTCTTTTGTGAATTCCCTAAGGCCCATCTATCATTGTATTAGGGTTAGGGTTTGGCTATCTATCCTATAAATACCCTTGTAATGTCATTGTAGCCAACATCCATTATTCTATATTCTCTTCTCCATTAATAAAAGTTCTTCCTTTTTACTATTTCTGCATTTTTCTTTCTTAGCAATAGGTGTTGTCTTCACAATTAGTTTTGGAAGAGCACCAATTGTATTTTACATTTGTTTCATTAGTGATTAGTCGTTTGATTAGTCTCAACGACAATCCTAATTTTATTTTTGTTGTTCTTCTTATTCTGCACTTTTATTTTCTGCATTGTTGTTCTTGTTTTGCAATTTACTTTCTTTAGTGATTAATCGTTGATTAGATTCAACGATAATCCTAAGTTCGCAATTTCATTTTGTTTTTATTTCAACAAAAGCTCCAGGCTTCGTCTAACTCGCCCAAGAGATTAGATAAATAATTTGATTTTAATTTACCTCCCTGTGTTCGACCTGTATGCTACACACCTGTGCGCTTGAAGAATTTAATTTAAAATTCGTGCTTTTCTAATTCATAGGAAAGCGTCGATCACAGAGCTGGGTAATTTTCAGGATCTTTTGGCAGTTTTAAGGATTGATTCCACCATTACTGTCATACCTCTATTTCATACCAGATTTAATTCGAGATAACTGAGAGAAATCGTAATTGTAAGAGTGAGTTTGAGAGAAATCATTGGTTGTACAAGCATCCAAAGTATAATCAATAGCATATAAAGTGGACGTAGGCTCGTTAACGCCGAACCACTATAAACCGTGTGTGTTTTCTGCTTTTTTCTCATTTTTCAGTTATAATTCCCTACGAATCAGAACAATTTGAGTGTTAGAGCCAAATTTTGGTCTAACATTTTGGTGCTTTCATTGAGAACTGATTTCTCGTCATATTGGATTGTTGCTCCGTTGTTTGGATATTCAAGTCTGAAGGAAACAGTCCTGAAACTTCACTGTTCGGATTTTTGAAGATTCCAGCGGCATCTGATATCATGGCCGGAAAGAAGTCTAAGGATGTACGAGCTTCGCAAGCGATTGAAGTCACGAATGAAGCAGTTGAAGAAAGTGTACATGAGCAGGTTGAGGAGGGCTTCGCGGATCGTAGAGACATAGGGGCGATCCGACCCGAACGTGGCGTCACGAACCAGTTTGAAGGGGGCGCCACGATCCGAATTGAGGGCGGCACGAACCAAACATCTGAAGGGGTCGTCACTCGATCCCGATACAACACCGCGAACCCTCCCCCTAATGTTACCACGATCCGACCCCAGGGGGGCGCTACGGGCCACAGACACAGGTCCACTACGATCCGAAGTGATGACCAGACTACAACTCGACCTGGAAAGGAGGTTATGGCTCACTCTTCCCGTCCTGGTACCTCTGTTCGACCTAGCTCAAGTTCTCTGCGCATAAGAGAAAATGTTGATGATCAATATGACCCCTCTGCTCCGGTCACTGAAGGAGATCTCTCTCGCTTCTCTGAAATGTGGGATAGGCTGTTTGATGAATTAGCTGCTCAAAGGCAGCAAAGCTATGTGCTGCAGCAGAACTTAACTGCTATGGATAGAAGGATCGATGATCTTGCAAGACAAAGAACACTCCCAGTTCGCCCACTGACCCCAGAGTACTCTTCTTCGTCAGAGGAATCGCCAAGACCTCCGCGGCGACCGTATGAGAGGGCTGAATACATAGAGCAGCTCCGATTTGGAACCTTGCCATTACGAGAGGAAGAGACATTTGGTGTAGGACCCTCAAACTACAACTTGAATAATCGTGCCGCAACTCCTAGAGCTCGAGTTGTGGATAATCCTGTTGAGAATAGACCACCTCAGCTCCTTCGCCATACAAATACTCATGGTAACAGGGGCAACGAAGCCCAATCCGAGCTCCGGACTTCGTGGATGTTCCTAGAAGAGAGATCGGAGAATTCCACCAAGCGAGAAGCGTCCCGAGCCTCCGATGACCAGTGCAAATGTTGCAGCTATGGTCCATCAAATCCTGGCGGATAGTCGTTGACAAAGGAATGAAGATTGGGGAATTAACCGCAGTCACACCCCTTTTACTGATGACATTCTAGACGTAACATTCCCGAGGAGCTTCAACATGCCTCAGATGAACCGTTACGCGGGAAGATCTGATCCATTCCAACATCTAATGAGATATTCTTGGTCAATGACCGCTGCCGCAGCCTCTGACACTGTAAAGTGCAAAGCATTCCCTATATTCCTGGAGGATGTAGCGTTATTATGGTTTACTCTCTTACCAGCAAGATCAATTTCCAGTTTCAGGGAGTTGAGTGAAAGGTTCGCGGAACAGTTTCGCATTTATGCACATAGGTCAAAGAGTGTGATTGACCTGTTCCTCGTCAAACAACGACCAGGCGAGAGCTCGAGGGTGTATCTGGATCATTTCAACCTAGCTGCCACCGAAGTCAAGGATCCCCATGAGCCAACCGTTGTGGCAGCCCTAATTGATGGGGTAGATAAAGGTACTGAATTTGAGAGATACCTAGCCAACAAGCCACCTCATACTAGAGAATTGTTCTACGAGAAAGCAAATGCTTACGCCAGGAGGAGGTATATGCGAACCGGAAGATGAAAATGGCAAATAAGGAGGAAATCCAAAGTAATGTGGCCATCAAGCAAACCGGAAACAGCTCGGGAAAGGTTGAAGTCAATGTTGGAAACCGAAACCTGGGCGGCGGCCACCAGTCAGGAAACAATGGTAACAACAGTAATGGCAATAATCGGAAGAGAAATCGGGGGAATGACTCCCAGAGAAGGACTCGTCCCAGGTCTTTCGAAAATTATACGCCAATAAATGATATTTTGGAGAATATATTCGTAGACTCGTACAACGTTCTCCAACATAAAAGGCTTCCTCCAAGAGATTCGACGGAGAAAGAACGTGAGACGGGGAAGTTTTGTCTCTTTCATCAGACTCACAGCCACTCTACAAATGAATGCCGTCATCTGAGAGACGTAGTTGAGAGGCTGCTCCGAGAAGGGAAGTTGGATGAGTACCGGGTGACTCCTAGAGACAGAGGGCAAGCTATTCAAACCCCGAACCAAAACCAGAATCAACCTACTACCAGGCCAACTGTCCAGCAAAAAGGAAAGGGTCCTGTTATCAATACCATAATCGGAGGGCTTCACCTAGCCGGGCATAGTTTCAAGGCGATGGATCAGTACGTAAACGCAGCAAAGCAGCATCTTGAGGCAGGAGAGTGTAGCAACCCTAAGGACAATGTCCCGGTAAAACAACAAAAGATAACGTCAGATGACATCATTTTCCGCAAACGAGAGAGTATTGGAGTCCATGCTCCGACCGAAGATCCATTTGTAATCACAGTTCCTATTGGCCCGACCACTGTCCATAAAGTTTTAGTGGATAACGGGAGTTCAGTCAACATTGTTTTCAAAAAGAGGTTCGATCAAATGAACCTTGAATTGAAATATTTAAAGCCGTATGAAAGATGGATGCGTGGATTTAACAGAGCTTCAACTGTTCCAATGGGATATGTAGAGCTGCCGGTAACACTTAGGGAAGGAGAACGCCAGAGAGTGAGAATTCTTCCCTTCGTGGTTTTGGGTATTGAATCTCCTTATAATGCCTTCTTGGGCCGACTGGCCCTAGCAAAATTTAGAGCTTGTATAGCCCCCTGGTGCTTGTTATTGAAGTTTCCTACGGAAGCTGGTGTAGGCATAGTCAGAGGAGATCAGGTTGCTGCACGAGCATGTTACATTGCAGAGCTAAAGCTACTCCGTAAAGGAAGAGATACAGAAACTAAAGACGCTTCTTCCCTCACAAGGGAGGAGACGTCATAGCAATTAAAGAGAATGGCTATGGGTGAGTCGCCCAGAGAACTGCCCGAGGATATAGATCCCAGAGAGGACGAAGAGACTGGGGGCAGAATGGAGGCTCCCAACGAAACGACTGTGGATGTACCGATCGATGATAGTGACCCAGAGAAGGTCCTGAAGATTGGGTCCCAGTTGGATCCAGTTCGAGCTAAAGAACTGACGGATTTCCTGAAAGATAACTTGGATGTATTTTCTTGGACCCACACGGACATGTGTGGGATATCTCCATCAATCATGAGCCACTCATTGAGCATTAACCCAAAGCATCCCCCCGTAAAACAAAAAAGGCGAATGCTGGGCCCAGAGAGGTCCGCAGCCTTGAAAGAAGAAGTTGAAAAGTTAAGAAGTAACGGCTTCATCAACGACTCAGGCTACCCAGATTGGATTTCAAATCCAGTTTTGGTAAAGAAGGCCAATGGGAAGTGGCGTACATGTATTGATTTTTCGGATTTGAATAAAGCCTGCCTAAAAGATAGCTTTCCGTTACCCAGAATTGATCAGTTGGTAGATTCAACGGCGGGTCATGAGCTTCTCTATTTCATGGATGCTTATTCAGGATATAACCAGATTCCTATGCATGTTCCAGATCAAGAACACACTAGCTTCATTACGGATCTGGGATTATACTGCTACGTGGTAATGCCTTTTGGTTTGAAGAACACAGGCGCTAAATATCAACGGTTAGTGAACAGAATGTTCTATAACCAGATTGGGAAAACGATGGAGGTGTACGTTGACGACATGTTGGTTAAGTCCAGACAATCGTCCGATCACACTACAAACTTGGCAGAGATGTTTGGTATTCTTCGAAAGTATGGGATGAAACTCAACCCAACGAAATGCTCATTTGGGGTTGCATCCGGGAAATTCTTGGGATTCATTGTCAGCTCGCGTGGGATTGAGATTAATCCAGACCAGATTGCAGCAATCATAGGCATTCAGGAGCCTATACAAATCAAAGATGTGCAAAGCCTTGTAGGGAAAGTAGCAGCATTAAGAAGATTCATCTAGAGAGTGACAGACAAATGCATTCCATTCTTTGAATTTATAAAGCGAGGAAACCGCAATTTTAAATGGACTCCTGATTGCATAGAAGCATTTCATAACCTGTTGAATCATCTGGAGAGGCCTCCGATACTGTCTAAGCCAGTGGACCATGAGGATTTATTCGTGTACTTAGCAGTGTCGTCCCACGCGATCAGCTCAGTATTAGTGAGAGAAGAAGACAAGGTTCAAAGGCCAGTGTACTACATGAGTTAAAAAATTGGTGGCAGCTGAGCTCAATTATCCGAGGATAGAAAAGATGGCGTACAGTTTATTGATCGCATCTAGGAAGCTTTGACATTATTTCCAAGCTCGTCCTATCACCGTGTACACTAATCATTCGCTCAAGCAAGTTCTATAGAGACCAGAAGCTTCTGGAAGACTGCTCAAATGGAACATTGAACTGAGTCAATTTGATCTTAATTTTCAGCCCCGACGATCGATACGGGGGCAAGTGCTGGCAGATTTCATAGCAGAATTTACTTTCTCGGAGGATGACAAAGTAAACGAAGAGGCTGACCCACCAAAATTACTTCTCGACCCTAGTGCATGGAAATTGTATATTGATGGTGCTAGGAATGATAAACGATCCGGTGCCGGAGTGGTGCTTGAAACTGCTGAGAAACGACTGATATCCTATGCTATCCGGTTGGAATTTCACGCCACTAACAGCGACTCCGAATATGAAGCCCTGACAGTAGGGCTGAGGATCGCAAAGGAATTAGATATCGCGAAGCTGGACATATTTTGTGATTCCAAGTTGGTTGTAAATCAGGTCACTGGAAAGTTCCGAGCTAAGAGCCCAAGATTGATTTCGTATTTGGAGAAAGTGAAGGAGTTGCTGAATGGCTTTGATCACTACAGTATATCCCATATTCCGCGGTCAGAGAACAAGCAGGCGGACAAGTTAGCGAAGATGGCTAGTTCCGACGATCCTGAAGAAGCCAGGCCGTCCCCAGTTGAAGTACTTCAGTTCCCTAGCATAGGTCGGATGGAAATTGATCCGATACTAGAGACTGAGCCGGAAAGGGAGTCATGGATGACCCCTCTCAAGAATTTCTTGATGAATGGAACGCTTCCGACCAAGAAGAGCGAGAGGCGTAAAATAATCCGTAGAGCTTCCCGATACGTTCTGCAAGGCGGAGTCCTGTACAGATAGGGATTTTCGATGCCTCCTCTCCGGTATATAGCCCATGACGACATCAAGCGTGTACTGCAGGAAGTACATGAGGGTGAATGTGGTGACCATACTAGAGGACAAACATTGGCAAAAAAGGTGTTGCGGTATAGTTACTTCTGACCTACCGTAAACAAAGATGCGGCAAAATACGCACGACGTTGTGATGCATGCCAAAGATTTTCAAAAATTCTCAGGGCACCTCCTGGCCAGTTAAAGACAATGGCGAGTCCATGGCCTTTCACTATGTGGGGAATTGATATCATTGGAAGCCTCCCTATAGAAAAGGGCGGAACAAAGTTCGTTATTGTAGCTGTTGACTACTTCACCAAATGGGTCGATGCTGAGCCGTTAACTACAATCACAACCAAGCGAGTGATTAATTTTGTTGTTAGAAACATTATTTGCCGGTTTGGGATCCCAAAGATCATCATAACTGACAATGGAACCCAGTTTGATAGCAACGAGTTTAGGGAATTCTGCCAGAAGTACCACATTGAGAAACGGTACATCTCTGTGGTGCATCCGCAGTCGAACAGATAGGTCGAAGCAACAAATAAAGTGATTAAGTCCATTATCAAAAGAAGATTGAGGTGGGCCAAAGCATGTGGGTCGATGAATTACCCTTGGCATTATGGGCCTATAGGACAACGTATAAATTGGCGACAGGCCACACTCCCTTCTCTCTTGCTTTTGGAGCAGAGGCACTCATCCCGGTTGAGCTAAAAGTACCATCTCACCGAGTCACTTACTACGATCCGATGACTAATAACAAATTGCTCCTTGAATCCCTAGATACAATAGAGGAGAAAAGGGATGAAGCAGACTTGTGTGCCTTGAGACACAAGCAACAGGTCGCTAGATACTACAACAAAAGAGTTCGAGCCCGATCCTTTGAACCTGGAGACTTGGTTCTGAAGCGTGTCTTTCCACCCCCAACTCATATGGGTGTGAAGTGGGAAGGACCATACTCCGTTCTACAAAGGCTTGATAATGGAACCTTCAAGCTAGCAACCGTAGATGCATAAGAAATACCTAGAGTGTGGAATGCCCAACATTTGCGGCCTTATCTGACGTAAAGTCATCAGATTTATCCTTTTGTTTCATAGGACCATGTAAAAGGCATGACTTGCCTAGAATAGTCCAATGTCTTGAGCAAAGGATTATAAAGTGGACGTAGGTCACGATTTGACCGAACCACTATAAAAATATTGTGTGTCGTTTACCTTTATTTGCACTATTATTTATCTGCTCTTCTATCTTTGTAAAGTTTGCTGTAAAATCATATAGCGATCACAGAAATGTGTAATTCTAGGTGCCTTCCATCAGAATGGAGAGTAATCCGCAGCCAGAACGATGAAGGTGCAATAAAGTGAATCACACCATTGATTGCACTCTAACTCTCCAGAGCCGAGAGAAAACGTAAAGGACGCGAAATAACGTCCACATGGCAAGGCGATGCACCATGATAAGAACCGCCTTGACTGAACTCTAACCTTGGCGACTGCCAGGAGAGTATAAAAGCGTCTGTGATTAAGCGCTGAGAAAGAGCTCTTACCCCGCTGAAGGATCGGGGGGCGACTGAACAGCTGAGCTCGAACTCTAACCTTGGCGACCGCCAGCAGAATATAAAAGCGTCTATGATTAAGCGCTGAGAAAGAGCTCTTACCCCACTGAAGGATCGGGGAGCGACCAAACGGTTTAGCTCAAACTCTAACCTTGGCGACCGCCAGAAGAGTATAAAAGCGTCTATGATTAAGCGTTGAGAAGGATGCTGGAGACTCAGCGCCCCTAGAATTTCTGCCCCGCTGAAGGATCAGTGAGCAGATCATGATACGAGTTCGAATTCTAACCCGCTGATGGATCGGGAAAGTATAGAGGTACCGGAGATTTGGCGCCTCAAGGACTATAATCCTACTAAAAATTCCAAGTCCCCCGTATTCAAAGATAGGGGCAACATGCATAGAAATTTTTAAATTTTTTCTATCGCTTGAGTGATTTGTAGTATAATTTTAGCTTGGTTATGGTCAAATGATTTGTGACTAAGTGTGAAGAGTTTATTCGATGCAGGTACACGATGATGCAAAAGAAATAAACTTTCATTCATAAACTACAAGCCTACAAGATAAAAAGAAACCTAAACAAAAGTGAGGGCCATTCTCACAATTACATTTCATGGTCAGTGGAAAGCCTAAAAATCTGAAGGACAAAATATGAACTAATATATGCATCCTACTCATGCTGGGGGGGGCTATGTTGGCTTCTTGCTCTTCTTCTGCTTCCCCGACCCCTCCTTATCAACATCTGAACGATCACCTTTTTCCCTCTTCCTCTTATCAACAAGAGGCTCTGGCGAAGAACTAGAGGATTGAGAGGCTAGTTGTGAAGTTATTGATCGGGAGGAAAATCTTATGATCAACCCACTTTTGGGATCAATCTCGGAAATAGGGGGCACATATACTGGATACTGTTCCCCTTTCATAAGGAGCAACTGCCTCTCCTCTTCAGCCTGTTGTTCAGCCAAGATTTCCTCATCATCACCTCTGATTTCTTTGGTAATGGCGACTTCCTCTTCATCGTCATCATGGTGCCCGTCCATATCTCTCAAAGCCTCGATGGTCTCGGCATCTCGGGAAATATCAGCACTGGGTGCGAGAATGACTTTCTCCATCGTCGCACCTTCGGACTGCTTGGGAGCGTCAGTACTAGCACTTAGCGGGATGACAACCTTCTCCGCCTCTGTCTTCTTCTCAGCATCCTTATCGGTTGGCCCACCACCTGTAACATGAGAAACAAATGTTATTTTAGGAGAGAATGCGGTTTGCTCAGTTGATTGTTCGGCAAGACGACGACAGGTGACGATTGCTTTGACAAATTGCGGAGAGAATATAGAGATACCTTCCGCTGATCCTCCATCCAAGCTAGCAGCAGAAGCTCCAACAATTGGAGAAGTCGGACCCAGAGGAATCAATGGATCATCGGGATTGTATTCCTCAATTTCGGAGGCCTTGGGCTCTGCAGCTGAGCTCGGGCCTTCTTCAATTTTATTTTTTCCCTTGGCCAGAGTTTTCTCTTTATCCATCTCTTCTTGGAGTAGGCGTCTGCCTTTCTCTAAATCCTCAGGTTCGTTATCCCTAAGAATGGTCCGCATCAACTCATTCTCATCAATCTCATCGACTCCTAATCGCTGTTTCTCGCTCTGGACGATTGCATCCCATATGTTGGCTAAAGTGATATGGTAGTCTGGGATCCAGGAGATGTTACGGGTCTTGATGACCTGGCCAAGGAAGTCAAACAACATTTCTTCAAATCCTTCAATATCTTTCTCTCTCTCGAGGAGCTTTTCATTAGAAACAGTAGCCATTTCAATGGCACTTTCCACATTATTTTCAACAAGAATCACGCGCTTCTCTGCACGCACGAGTTGATCATTCAGAATCACCCTCTCTTTTTGGCCAGAGCTAAACTATCTTTCAAGCTTGCCTTTTCTTTCTCCCATGCAACTTTTTCAGCTTCGAAATGATCCTGTGCTGTTTTCAGTTCGGTGTTGACCATCTTGAGATCTTCCACCTCCTTCTTCAATGACGCATGCTCTTTGATGTTATAATCGAGCTAATTATGAAAACGTTGCCTAGCCTCCTCCAGCTCCGTCTTGTAATTTTTAGCATCTTATTGAGCCAACGCAAGCAAAGATTGTGCATCTTCCAAGTCCTTTTCCATTTTTACCCTGGCCCTTTCATTGTTATCTATCCTCACTTTGGACCTGTGCGCTTCCATCTCTAGCATTCAGACGACGTCTGAAAGATTGACAGCATGTTTCTTCATCGCCTCATATTACTTGGCTACATGGCGAACGTGTCCGATGACTTCAGTATCCTAATTCCCAGGGACTGGTTCCAGAGTTGGAACAAACATCATCCTTTTGAAGTAGATATCCGGGAATTGTTCTCGTAATTTTTCCAGCTTAGCCTGAGTCTCAGGACCATGGATATAGTCTCGTGCCCCGGGGGCACTCAAACTTTGTTGGATGGAAGGGATAATGTCAGTTATCTCCTTCGCAGAATCCTTGTTTGGATCCTTGTTTTTATCCTTAGGCTCGTGGTGCTTTTTGGATGATCTGCTGTGAGATGGCGCGCTCTTCGGAGGAGTTAAGTCTTTGGGAAGTTGTTTTCCCCCTGTAGGTGGCACTAGATGACTGTGAGGCTTTCCAGAGGTTTGTTTTGACGGAGATCTGGACTATGAAGAAGGAGGCTTATGAGAATCCCGGGACCAATGGCTGTCTCCCCCTCGGCTACTGCTACGAGCACGCTCAGGATTTGGATGAAGACTAGGAGTGCCTTCACGAAGAGAGCGATAGGAATAAGATCATTTGCGAGACATCTTTCCTGCAAAAGAAACAAGTACATATTAAAACCTTGAATACTGTTGGTATAAAAGTGTGGGGTCAGACAGTGCATGTGATTTGTGCATCCCATATAATTCCCCCTAACAAACCAGGGCCCGAAGTTAGGCTCATCTGGATAGTCTCTCGTTCTTCAACTGGAACAGTTGTTTCCTCAGAAATATGAAAAAATGGCTCTCCTTCGAAGTCTTCCTGTGAATATACATCGTCGGGTATAGGAATCTTGCTCAATTCTTTAAATAACTACTCCTCTGTTAAATCATCGGTAGCAGCAGGTTCAACCGGTAGGGAGGCCCTTGTGGGGAGACCCCCCGGAGAGGCTGGGATTTCCTTAGACTCGTCAGCACGGGCCTCATCTCCTCTATATACATTTAAGTCTTCGTTGTCCTGGTTAATTATCGGCGAAGGACTCTTATGAAGTTTAGTTGTCTCTGCTTCCTGTGACGTTCCTTCTCTCTCGGTCACTGGCACGTACTTGTAAGGTTTGCCACCCGCGCCAAGTCCAAACCTTATATCCGGAAGGCGTTGCTTGTGAAGATTCTTGTCAGTAATACATTTCTTGATCTTTAGGAAGTCGGATTTGCTTTTCAGAAGAAGGGATAGTCGATTACTGTACACCGAGCCTTCCGTCTTTGGAAAGGTGTGATCTGCATAGAGAAAAGAAGCATGTTAGCGCTTGGATTTCTTAAACAGGTTATTCATTCAAAGGTTTAAAATTTACTTGATTTAAGCCATCTTCTTGCACACCCGGCCTGTCTCTTTATATAGAACCAATCGGCCTTGGGATCCCCTATGTTGCTATAACCGTCAGATAAGACCTTCCTATTTGCTACCGATTCGAAGAAAGAAAAATTTGGGGTTGCCGTATAGCGATGCTTGAAAAGGTAATAGAATTTCAAATCTTTAAACATGAGCTTAGTTTGCAGGATTTCCGCATATGCGATGTATAGAGTGTACAGGGCTGCGTAGGCATTGGGATGAAGCTGCATCGGAGCAATACCCAATCGTTTTAAGGTTTCAAAGACGATTGGAGGAAACGGAGGAATAGCGCCTACCCAGCACATGAGTCGGCAAACTGTCATATACCCCTCCGGAGCCAGATGAGGTCTATCATCGCTACCAGGTGTCCTCACATCATCCTAGGGAATCCCGTGTTTTACGCAAAGTTTCTTAAGTTTTATGTCATCAAGTTTGGAAGCTAAAGAGTCAGTGAATTTCTCTATTTCTAGTGCACCAGGAATCTCATCGGGAGCTCGGTCATCTACTTCAGACTCCTCATCAAGCGAGGTACTCTCAGATGAATCTGATTCCGTTTCTGCCTCATATTCGGATCCAGAATCCTCACCCTCTGGATTAATTGGAGGAACCTCAGGGTTAGGCTGTTCTGATATCTCCGTGTTCATCTCTATTTCAGATTCCTTAGGAGATCGTCTGCCTGACATTGCTGTTTTGGCGAGTAAACATGCGAGATTAGAAAATAATTACCCGTGATCCCCGTGTATGTGCAACTGCTCGTGTGTACAAGTGTGTGTAATATTGGAAAATAAAGCCGCAAAGCAAATAAAACATGTTGTTAAGTCCTGATGTTGTTCAGTCTAGAAAATTCATCCTGAAGGCTCTAACATAACTGTTCATTGGGAGATTAGTCTTAAAATTGCATGATTTGATCAACATGCACCAATCAGTTCGTTCTTTGAACTGGCTCGTGAGAACGGGGTCCGGATCGCTATATGTTGTCGGATCGTGAAGTAAAAGCTTTGGATCGTAGAGAAGTTTCAGATCGCGGAACGTTGGAATTCTTGACGACCTGTGCTTTACCTGAGTGGATCTAACAACCCACCACGATCCACCTTACGTCTCGTCCCCATAGACCAATGTTCCTGTATCTCCACGACCCCACTTTCCTCGATCCGATCCGTTGCAACTTTAACCCTTCTAACGATCCGAGATGAAGCTCTCATCCACGAGCCATCCAGATCCTTTCTCCCCTCTTCTCCCTCGTCTTTCTTCCTTGCTCACGAACCAACCTGTTCATCCCTTCCTTCTTCCTCCTTAACTCACCTCTCCATTCTCAAACCACAGACCCGAACGCCTAAACCTATTCGCTACTATAGGCATAAAATACCACCAAACTCTGTCGCCCTCTCCTCTTAAAACAGTAAAAACCAAATAGAAACGGAAGCGAAGAGACATTGAAGTTGTGTCAGCATAATTACCTATTTTTTTAACTAAAATCACGAAAAGAAGTTATCTCTCGGGGATCGCAAGCTAGGGTTGGAGTGAAGAACCAATGGCGGTTGTGTAAAGAAAGAAGAAGGGAAGAAGAAGGAGAAGGGGTCGGATATATATATATATATATGCAATCTTATGGCCTTTTATCTTCCATTCCTCGTCCTATTTGAACCATGGAGGACTGGTGGGCCACGGATCCAAGCCCAGTGGGGAAAAAGGAGGTCGATCCCTGGATCGACTTGTGACGAGAGTTGGCCCATCGTGCTTAAAGCCCACACAAAAATCGAATCGAAACGAGCGCCTCGTCCCACAGACCGTGGGGCGTTTTCGCGACCCGACCCGACAAACAATTGCCAAAATGAAAATTCAGAAATACTTGCAAAAGTTCAAAAGTTTACCTGGCAATCTGACAGTGAAGTCTCTAAAATCTCCAGAGGTGAGAATTATCCAATGAACAAAGAAGTGATTGAAGATTTGACTGGATATTTATACTAGTCAAGGGACACAACTCTTTGAAACAGTACAACTTTTCAAACAGACACGACCACTGGTTCACATCACGTCATGAAAAGATGGGTCTGCAATTTCGAAGCATGTTCCGCCCTCGATAAAACATGCTTCAAGGGGGAAAAATGTTGGCTAGCTTTTTGGATCAAGCCATCAGGCTTTAGGTACAAGTCCAATATCAAGTCTTGTCAGTGGAATCGCCCACAATGGATCGCGATCGCCCCCCGTTCCATCATGACCCGATCGCCCCTTATATGGCCTCGAACCTATCCGTCCATAATAGCTCGATCCGATCCAAGCAACCAAGATCGATATATGCAGTACACACAGTCTCAGATATAGAAGCTATCAAGTTCAGACCACATAGATCATGGATCGCGGATCGCCCCCCTTGTGCGAGTCGCATTAACGATCACGATCCGATCAGATCCCACGAACCACCACGTGAAGACCTTGACTAAGTCAACCGCGATCCGATCCGAGCTGGAAGACACGATGATGGCCACAGACTTGGTCACCCACGATCCGATGTTTAAGGAGATCGCGACACATGTCCACAACGGCTAATTTGACCAATTCTTCATCAAGCAACGAACCAATACGAGATCTTCGGGATGTGGGCCACGTATGACCGCGATCCGTCACCAGAAATCAGCTATAAATAGCCCAGAGCTGGGTAATTTTCAGGATCTTTTGGCAGTTTTACGGATTGATTCCACCATTACTGTCATACCTCTATTTCATACCAGATTTAATTCGAGATAACTAAGAGAAATCGTAATTGTAAGAGTGAGTTTGAGAGAAATCATTGGTTGTACAAGCATCCAAAGTATAATCAATAGCATATGAAGTGGACGTAGGCTCGTTAACGCCGAACCACTATAAACCGTGTGTGTTTTCTGGTTTTTTATCATTTTTCAGTTATAATTCCCTACGAATCAGAACAATTTGAGTGTTAGAGCCTAATTTTGGTCTAACAATATATTTATATATTTAAACTTTATTTAATTAATATAAAATTACATTTGTAATACTAATCCAATATTTAAACTAATTTAAATATTCAAATATAAATCAATAAAAAAATGCAAGATGTTACAACAGCTGTTTATAGTTGTTGACAACTGGCAATATCATTTATGTAAATAACTGCGCGAGCGACTGAAAACCTGCATATATGAATTGGAGCTCATTTCTTCATGAGAGCTCACCTATAAATAGGACATGGCTTTCATACTTTGAGGGATCGATTTCCACAATCCCGAAGGGCTAACAAATTGCTTCCTCTCCCATTTCAAGTGATCTTAACATCATTTAACACTTCCAAGTAAAGATCTAGAGCTTGATCCATCATGGATTCCATCAAGATCAACCAAGTGTTCTAGAGATCAAAGGCCCTCTTTCATCCTCCTTGCATTTGAAGATTCCTCACCATTCCTCTAACGATTTTACCATGTCTCCACTAGTCCGATCATTTCTCCATCAATTTGCATAGATCTAAGCGAGATTCACTTGTAATAAGAGAGAATGAATGTACAAAGAGAGATTTCATGCCTTGTAATCATTGATGTCGTAATGAAATCCTTTCCAAAGAAGAAGTAGATCTAACTTGGATCGAACCACTATAAAAATCTTTGTGTCTTTCCCTTTTTGTTACGATTATGGTCTCATTCCTTACCGATTGCTGAAGTGCCTTTATGGCACCTTTGGTGTTTAAGCTAAATTAGGTTTAAAAATTTGGTGGCCACCGTGGGGCCCATTCGCATCTCCTGTTTCTAAGTCATTCACAAAGAAAAAGGTTTGAGCTCATTCCCCCTATCAAATCTACAGTCCGAGCTATTCAACAAATTCTCTCATGATTTTAAAGCCTTGTCCAAGCTATGGGTAGACCACCGAAGAGAAAATCTAGTAAGATTACCGAAGAAACCGACAACCTCACAAACAATGCTAATAATGCTACACCACCCACCAACCATTTTGAAGTTGGCTAAACTTCTAGAGCAGAAGCGGCTGTAACAAGGAAGGAGTTGGATGAAGTAGTTGTGGGTCTAACAAGTCAAATGGATATCACAAATAATGCTTTGATGAAAAAATTGGAGTCCATGTTTGTTATTCAAGCTGCAACAGCAAAAGTCACCATGAATGCCGCCCGTGCTAAATCTGCTCAAACTACTCATACGGAAAATACGAGTTCCTCCTCTTTAAGTCCATATCAGGAAAATTATGTACAGAAGGTTGCATATCCTAACATTCCTAATCATAAGGAAGAAAAACCACCTACCTGCAACCATTCCGATAAAGTAACTTCTCAACAAGTGTTTGGTTCCACCAAAGGGGCACCTCCTCAAGAGGGACGCCCAAGGCCTCGAAATCCAAACCATGGCCATTTGCTTAGGCAAACATCAGGAGGATGGCGTCCGCCCTGTGGACCAACACAATGAAGAGGAGCACATATCGGAAATGGTTTGCAAGATCATGGAGAAAAGCTTGAAAAATAAGGATGATGAGAAAGAGTGGGATTTCGCTCCTACGAAGACTCCACTCACAGAGAGGATCAAGATGGCTCCACACCCAAAGAAATTCAAGCCTCCAATTGTACAAGCCTATAATAGGACCGACGATTCCAATGTGTTCCTATTCAAGTATGACTAACATATGGATGGGCACGTGCCACAGACAAGCTAAAGTGTCTTTAGTTCCCAACCTATCTCGAAGGGGTGGCTTCCTTCTGGTCCACGAAGTTGCCACCAAAATATGTGGATGATTTCGATACCATAGCCAAGCTATTCAGAGAGCAGTTCAGGCTCCAGGCCACTAAGGTACGGGATGTCATGGAGTTAAACGAGCTTGAACAAAGACCTGGAGAATCCATCAAGGCTTTTCTCACTCGCTTCAATGCGGCTGCAGCTGAAGTTGGAAATCATGAACCCCGCCTAGGCTCCAGGCCACCAAGGTACGGGATGTCATGGAGTTAAACGAGCTTGAACAAAGACCTGGAGAATCCATCAAGGCTTTTCTCACTCGCTTCAATGCGGCTGCAGCTGAAGTTGGAAATCATGAACCCCACCTAGTTCTGATTACTTTGAAGGGAGCCATATGCAAAAGGACCAAGTTTGCACAATGGATCAAAAATAAGAAGCTGACTACGCTTGAGAAACCATTCGATAAAGATGAAGAATACATGAGTGTTGATGAAGATCTAGCCTAGGTAGACATTCCTGAAAGTAGTACACAACCTGAGAAGAAGGATGTTAATGTGCAGCATGGACAAAAGAATTCTAGTGGTCAGAAAATGGGCAATAACGGAAAGGATAATCAATCTAAAAAAGAAACTCTGCTTCTTTAAGAATTCCGAGCAAGCTCCTCTCAACGAAACAATGGAAAATATCTACATGGAGACTAAGGATACCAAGGAATATCCAACACCAGGGAAGGTAAAAGTCAATGATGCTGCAATAAAGTCAGGCAAGTTTTGTAGGTTCCACAACCAACCAGGACACAATACAAATAAATGCAGACATCTAAGAGCTTAATTAAAGAGTTTATAAGGAAGAATAGGCTCCAACAATATATGAAAAACACGTAGAATACTCAAGCCGCTCAAGGGCAAGGAACATTTGCGGGACAGCCTGGATAAAGCGAGAGTGCTCCAGTTGTTGTTTTTCAAAAACCAATCGTCAGCATAGTTTCAGGAGGACCCCACCTAGTCGGAAGAAGCTGGTGGGACATCGTGAAGTATACTAAAGAGATGAAAAGCCTTTCTAATGAGTAAGGACTTATGGTCATGCACAATGCCTTTCTTGCAAAAATGCAAAGACATCAAGGGTTGATGTTGTGTTCAGAGATGGAGACTCAGACGGATTGCTAACACCAACGGTTGATCCCATGGTTGTTACCGTCGGTCTAGGTCCAGCGATAGTGAGAAGGGTTTTGTTTAACATTGTGGCATTGTCAATATTCTTTTCATTAATGCATTCAACAAGATGAATCTTTCCATATATGTGAGAGCTTGCCAGAATAAAATCCATGGTTTCACGGGGCAACCCACTCAACCGAGTGGCATCATCAACTTGCTCGTCGAACTTGGAGAAGGATAATAGAAGGTTTTCATGAAGCAAGATTTTGTCATAGTCGATGTGCTTTGGGCCTACAATGCCTTCCTCGGAAGACCAGCTCTTACCGCATTCAGGATAGCAATGGCTCCATGGTGCTTAATCATGAAATTCCCTATCGAGAATGGAGCCTGCGTGATTAAGGGAGACCAGAGGGCAGCAAGAGAGTGCTACATGGCAAAAGTGGTTGAAGCTAGAAAGATGGGGACGAAGAAGCATGCAGGGGGCTCCGCTCCGCATTCATGACTCCCCTTTATAGCAATTAGGGCAGGGCCTACACACCGGCGAGCACAACGGAGCTCAAAAGGAGATGGACCCTAGAAAAGACGGTGTGGGGGAAAACAGAGCGGCGCCAGCTGAAGCCACAATATCAATCCCAGTGCATGATGGAGACCCTGACAAAGTGCTGAAAATAGGTTCTCAGTTGGGCCTAAAGTTACAGAAATAATTAATCTTGTTTCTAAAAGCAAATTTAAATATTTTTGCGTGGACACATTCAGACATATATGGAATTTCATGTGATGTAGTAGTGCGTAAATTGAATGTTAATCCAAATTTAACTCCAATAAAGAAAAAGAGACAAGTTCAAGGACTTGAAATATCTATAGCATTAAAAGAAGTGGATAGGTTGTTCAAGAATAACTTTATACGAGAATCCACATATCCTGAGTGAGTTTCCAATCCGGTCCTTGTTAAAAAGTCCAACAACAAAAGGAGGGTGTGTATAGATTACTCAGACCTCAACAAGGCGTGTCCCAAAGACATTTTCCCATTGCCTAGAATTGATCAACTTGTTGATGCAACAAAAGTACACAAACTATTATCTTTCATGGATGCATACTCTGGATACAATCAAATTATGATGCATAAACCAGATGAGGAAAACATGAGCTTCATAATAGATAGAGGCATGTATTGCTATAAAGTCATGCCATTCGGACTGAAAAATGCAGGAGCAACGTACCAACGCCTTGTGAATTCCATGTTTAAATCCCAGATCGGGAATACAATGGAAGTTTATGTGGATGATATGTGTAGCGATGCGATTTTCGATGCCTCGAAATTCATGTCACTATTGAAAGAATTTGGAAGATGAGATAGAAAATATAGAACTAATAAAATAGAAGAATAAGAAAACATTAGAATCTCACAACGTAATTTCACAAAATACTTGATATATTACATAGCAGGGTCTGATACATCATAGTACATCATCATAATACATTACTATAGTACAACAGCATAATTATACATCATGACTAGGATAATACAGATATTCAAACTGGATACATAGATATGGATATGCTACTAGACTGGTCTTTGAACCTGAACTTCATTGGTTTCCACTTGCCAACCTGAATTACTTCTCTACTCATAATAAATATTATGAGTACCCAAGAGTTTAGGAAACACAGAAAATAAACTCTGGGTCAGTCAGGGGACAGGTGTGAGTAAACACAGTTAAATAGATTAGAAAACAGGGAATAAGGTTTTTCGCGTTGAACAGATTCATTTAACTTTAGAAATCTTTAGACCAATCCATAACTAATATATGGATGATGACCCAATTATCTTTGTAACGACCCAGAAAATCTGAACCAATTTAAAATTTTTAAATTGGCTAAAATAATGGATTTTAAATATTTAAAATAAATATTTTAAACAATGGCGATGAAAACTGAGTTTGAATCGACATTTGAAAACGAATATAATTAATTATAATTATATATAGAATTGAAAATGGCGCGGTAGTTCGATAATTCGATTTCAAACTTCAATTGAATATACCGGGTGCAAAACAATCCGGATTTTAGTGAAACCAAAAACATTAGGATCTAATTGGTAATATCTTTCTAACGAATCCGACCAATCGAAATTTGATAGCGGGAATCAAAAGATATGTCCAGTTGAAAATTCTGAATAGTCGCTATGGAATTCAGGCCCTTAAAAATGGACATTTTGCAAACGACCTCGGATTTCGATGAAACCACTTTTGTTGGATCCGCAGTGTCAAGTTATTGTTAGATTCCAAATTTCATAATTTTTCGAATCAATATGTGAGCGTGGCAATAGAAAACGCGTTTGACCAGTTTCAGTTGATTTTAATCGACTGGAAATTGGCCATTTTTCAAACGGTCTCAGAATTTGACGAAACTAGTTTTGTTAGGACCGTATCGTCAATACGAAGCTAGAAATTATTTTTCTGGAATTTTTCTAGTTAGTATGTGACCCCGGTAATTTGAAATGTGCGTTTAAAATTCAATATAATGATTTAAATGAAAATTCAAAAGGAAACTGATTGTAACGATCAAATCAGCTTACGATACATATCCCATTGTGTTCAGAATGGGGGTTAAACGCTATGGACGACAGGCGGTGGGCCTCGTTTCGAGGTCATATGTAAAAGTCAACCTTTTGCGAAATTTAATAATTAAATAATAAAAAAAAATACTTTCCCTCCTTATCTTCTGCTTGCCCCCCCCCCCCCCCGTTCATTATAATTTCAGAAACGCAAATAAAAAAAAAGGGGGGAAGAACCCTAACTTATCGCAACGCCCCCCCTCGTCTCGACGTCGACGAAGACATCACCGCCTCCATCGATCGAGCCCCGAAGCCCCCCGCCTTCATCGATCGAGCCCCGAAGCCCCTCGTCTCGACATCGATCGAAGACCGCCTCCCTGTTCGAACCCCGAGCCGCCCCTGAAGCCACCTCCGACGGCTGCGAAGACTTCCCCCCGCTCCTCTGTAAGTTTTTAATTTAATTTTATTTTTATTTATTTTATTTTTATTTTATATATAAACTGATTTTTATATAAAGTTTAAAACTAATATTAGGATAGATTTAAAACTGATGTTAGGATAGATTTAAAACTGAATTTAAAGAAAGAGAAAAAAAAACTGTTTTGTTTTAAAAATAAAAATTGAATTTTTAAGAATTTTGAAACTGATTTTTTTAGGATTTTAAAGAAATAAAACGGTTTTAAAAATATAGAAATAAAACTGTTTTAAAAATATAGAAATAAAACTGATTTGTTTTTAAAGAATTATAAAACTGATTTTTGTTTTTAAAGTATTAAAAACTGTTTTAAAAATAAAAGTTAAAAACTGATTTAGTTTAAAAGTTAAAAACTGATTTATTTAAATAAATAAAAACTGATTTTATAAAAGAAATTAAAACTGATTTTTTATTTTAGAAATTAAAACTGATTTGTTTTTTTTAAAGAAATAAAACTGTTTTTGAAATAAAGAATAAAAACTGAATTTTATAAAAAAATAAAAACTGATTTAGTTTTAAAGGTAAAAGCTTTAAAATGGGAAGAAAGGTTTGAACTTTCAAGAGAAGTAAAAATCATATTTTTATATGTTGAAAGCAAAAGTAAAAATCATATTTTTATATGTTGAAAGCAAAAGTAAAAATCATATTTTTATATATTGAATAGCGAAGTCAAAAATTCGATTTTTATATATTGGATAGCATAGTAAAAATTCTATTTTTACATATGTAGAGAATACGGGTGAAAGCGACAAATTGGCGAAGATTTCTATTAAGAAGAGTCTTGAAGTTGGATAGCTATTGGTGAGATTTCTGATTTAAAATATATTATATATGTGTGAAATGAAAGTGGATAGATATATAAATTGCTATATATAAATAAATATATATATATATATATATATATACGCCCCTCGTCCACAAACCATGGACGATATTTATTGGTTGAAATTGTGGTGAAAATTGAATGATTGTTTGGGATTGTTTGTGATGGATATTGGTTGGTTGTGGTTGAAAAATACCCGTTTGTGGTTGTGAAATATTTGGTTGAAACCACTTAGGATTAGTTTGTGGAAATGAAATAAATATATACATGCCGCCTGCGTGCGAACTAGATGCATGTTTCCCATTGTCAAAAACCGCGAGGTTTTAAGGTAGAGCGAGGAGTCGTACTAGGGACGGTGCCGGTGTAACTACCCTGCCGTTATGCTGCCGAAATTTTGAATAATATTTGTGTGTTTGAATTATTTTCATATGCTTAAACTATATTTATTCATTGTATAGAAAACATTCATGTGTTGAATTGATATTCATTCGTTGTTTAGAAATTCATGTGTTGAATGGTATTCATATTTTGAAATAAATTGTTCGATAATAAAAATCACATTTTTATCTATATAGAAAAACTATTGAAAACATTCATGTGTTGAATTGATATTCATTCGTTGTTTAGAAATTCATGTGTTGAATGGTATTCATATTTTTAAATAAATTGTTCGATAATAAAAATCACATTTTTATCTATATAGAAAAACTATTGAAAACATTCATGTGTTGAATTGATATTCATTCGTTGTTTAGAAATTCATGTGTTGAATGGTATTCATATTTTGAAATAAATTGTTCGATAATAAAAATCACATTTTTATCTATATAGAAAAACTATTGAAAACATTCATGTGTTGAATTGATATTCATTCGTTGTTTAGAAATTCATGTGTTGAATGGTATTCATATTTTGAAATAAATTGTTCGATAATAAAAATCACATTTTTATCTATATAGAAAAACTATTGAAAACATTCATGTGTTGAATTGATATTCATTCGTTGTTTAGAAATTTATGTGTTGAATGGTATTCATATTTTGAAATAAATTGTTCGATAATAAAAATCACATTTTTATCTATATAGAAAAACTATTGAAAACATTCATGTGTTGAATTGATATTCATTCGTTGTTTAGAAATTCATGTGTTGAATGGTATTCATATTTTGAAATAAATTGTTTGATAATAAAAATCACCTTTTATCGACTATATGAACTATATAGAAAAATAGTGTTTTGAAATGAATCGTCTTACGATAAAAATCACATTTTTATTGTATGCATAAATCGTTGAAATGTGAAGTGTTAAAAATAGCCACTTGTTCAAAATAAACATATATGAGATGAAATATTCATTAATTAGCTAATGAAATGATTTGCACCTATTTATGTAACATTAGAAGGAATGGAGTTTTTAAACCAAATAGAAATCAAATATGAAGTCGAATAGAAACTGATAAATGATAAGAACTGTATATATATGTACATGCATATTCATTGAACAGGTTATAGCAAAGGGGCTAGAGAAGAGGAATAAAATTTTGTGCCCGACAAATAGGTACACATTTACTGATTTGTTTGGGTGATGATTTTGAGCCTGTTGGCTAGCCGCTTGGCTTCTTCTTTTTCTTTTTGAGATTAGAAGGACCGGGAACGCTATTTGCGATTTCCCGATGCTCCCGGTGCAGGGGAGGTTATGGCGAAATTTTTCCAAAATTAAAGGTGTTAGAAAAATTTTTGAAGTGAAAACGATATTGAAATCATTGAATGAACTATATTTATATAAATATATAAATATAAATAAAATTAAAACGAAACGAGGCCGTGCAGTTCGTATTTTGAAACCGTGATTTCAAACGACTAGTACGGGAAATCCGACCATTGGATTTTCCCGAAACCTCAACCGTCGGGTTCGCCTTGGAATAATCTTTCCAACGGCACCAACCTTGTTAAAATCCAACGGTTGGATTGTCTGGAATGTTTAATTCAAATCTGAAGAAAAACAGCGCCAGAAGCGATTATATTTATATATATATATAAATATAATTATATATTTAATCGAATAACGACGCTGCAGTTCGTATTTTGAAATCGAAAATTCAAACGATTGTACCGGGAGATCCGACCGTCGGATTTTCCCGAAACTGGAACCGTTGGATTCGTTTTGAAAAGACCTTTCTAATGATGTAAATTTTGTGAAGATCCAACGGTTAGATTTTCAGATATGTGTAAATCAAATCTGAAGAAAAACAGCGCCACGGCCGCCTTATGGCCCGAAGCGTCGTTTTGAATAAAATGGCTATTTTAAAATAAATAAAAATAGCGATAAATCGTTATAAAATATTGGAAACGATATGGAATGGAAATAAACTGAATTTGCTTGATTTGTGTGGCTTTTGATGGTTGAATGTGTTTGGTGTGAAAATTACATTAAGGAACACAATTGGTGTTGTCGAAAAATTTAACCATTGAAATAAATCGATTTGAAATTCTAAATATACGTGAATTATTTGGAAAGGCCGAGTTAATTCTCATTTCGAATAATCGACCGACGATTGAAATTCGAAGATGAAGACGATGGTCGAAGACCGGAGATCTTCACCTCGTTTGGATGGTAACCGAGGTCCTGATTGGGAGGCATCCCGAAATATGGATAATGAGTGGTGACCGTTCAGACGTGAGTGGTGATCGAAGGGTTTGCGAGGTATTTAGTGCCTCCGGTTTCGTTCAGACCCAGAACGGACTTGTAAATGGACTGTGTGTTCGACATTGGAATTTGCCCTGTGTGATTGATAGCCATCGGTTGCACGGTGTGAATTGCCTGTGTGGCATGCTAAGATGCAGTGATCAGGGCTTCTGTTGAAAAGCAAAGTCTTGTGGTGATGATCAAAGCACCGCCTGTGTGGCGTAGCTTTGTGTATAACGTGAATTCGCGAGCCTCACACCCCGGTATGAACCTAAAACGGGAGAAGGACATCAGGGGGGACGTGCGTTTTCTTTCTAGCTAGGGTGGTGTCAGTGACCTACCAGCCCTGACATTTATATACTTTTCACCTATGTGGTTGTTGCTGTTGCGAGGCGCCTCGGTTTGATCGGACGATCCGGGTCCGATGGAGTCATTCGTTGGCTCATTTACACCCCAAAGGGTGGAGAAACGCATTGTTCAGGCATTATAATCCACTTCGTGTGGACCGGCCCTGACGATCCAGGGTATGGTTGCGGCTGTACCTGAGACTCGGGCTAGACAGTCTCGAATTCGGTAAGGACTATCTTTTGCCTTGGTTCATGACGGAAATCCAATTTCCAAATACGACATCGTGCGGTTTTGATTGTATATATATATGGCGACATGATATATGGTACCCATGCCGTCTATGATTGATAGTTACGATTTGAAATTGTTTTCAAAGCATATAAACACTAGCAATAATATCAAATGCCTTTGTTTTATTCGTATCAATCATATTTTGGCCATTATAAGGTAAAACTCTATCCTCCGGTTTGCGTTGCATTGTGTGATGGGAACTGAGTCTTATAATGGCTTCATTTTTATAAAAAGCATAGCGATGTTTAAAAGAAAGATTTGTTTTAAAGCACTGGCAATCCAATGGAGTAAACCCGTTCCACGAAAGTGGCGTGGTCCTGTGATTAGCCAATTATATATGTGTTGAGTGGATTTCTCATACCAGTCCCATGACTGACTCGTAGTTTGTTTCACTCTCAAACTCGGGTGCCCCTTTTTCTACACGGGCAGCCTTGTATTCAGGTTTAGCTGGTTCTTTCTGGATAGCTGGAGTTGAAGATGGATTCTATCATTTATTTCTTTTTATGCTGTTCAGCTCCTACTGTACATATTTTGTTTATTTCCGCTGTAGACATTTATGTATAGCTGAACTGTATTTGTACTAAGTAAGATCCTGTATACTGTGTAACTCTGATGATTACTTTTATCCAGTATATTTTGTTGTTCATTCTGGTGTATTTATTTAATTCTGTTCTGCTATTATATGTTTCTGTGTTATATTCCAAAGATAACCTTGTTTCCGTGAGAACGGGAAATCGGGTCATCTCAACGTGGTATCAGAGCTTTGGTTAAGCTTAGTTCTGGAATATAACATTTGAACGAACTCGTCAGAAATAGAACCAGTAGTGTTCTAGGACGGGTAACTCTATACAGATAGGATCAGTAATATCCTAGTATGAGTAAAGCAGAATGAAATTACACCTTGATAGACACATTTACATTTGAAGTATGTGTTTCTATATTTTAAAATACCTTTTCTGTGACCTGACACTTGATCTGCCATTTGCAGAAGTACTAGAAAATGAGTGACAGGAACAGAAGAAGTAATCGTATGGCTCGACCAGCTAATGAGCCAGTTGTGCTTCCGCAGCCAGAATCCAATATAGAAGTTCTATTCAAGAGATTTCGAAATCTTGGTGGATCGCCATTCTTAGGCAAGGAGTCCATTATGGAAACACAAGCTTGGATTCGTTCAGCAGAGAAGATCTTTGAGGGTTTAAAGCTGAGAGACGATCAGAAAAGATTACTAGCGTCTTGGGCACTCAAAGAAGAAGCTTTGTTTTGGTGGGATTCAATTATTAAAGATAATCCAGAAGGTGATATCACCTGGGACAGATTCAAAGTGATTTTCCTGGAAAGATTTACTCCTCCCGAAGCAACTGAGAGATTATGCAACGAATTTTCTTATCTAATACAAGGTGATATGACCATTCCGGAATATCATAAGAAATTCAATGAACTTTCTCACTTTGCTCCTCATCTAATTCAAAATCCGAAGGGTAAAAATATGAGGTTTATTCATGGCCTTCAAAGGAAATACCAGAATAAAGTATTGGGGCATGTGAAGCTTCCTTTCTCAGAAATGATATACATGGCTTATCAGTACGAAGATCTCGACAAGAAAGGAATGTTGCGCGACGAAGAAGTTTGTGGTAGTGACAAAGAAGATTCAGAAACTGATATTGCTGGAGCCAGTACGATGTCAGAGGTCAATAAGGAGCCTAGAACCAATCAAAAAAGGGCCAGATCCGAAAAAGAACTAGTAACGACCGCTGTATGCAGTAACTGCCATAAACAGGGGCATTTGACTAGGAATTGTAAACCCTCGAAGAAGCTGAGGAAAGATGAAACTAAATCCGGCAAGAAGCTCCGGGAAAGTAAAAGATGTAATCAATGCCATCAGTTTGGTCATGTAAAGCAAGATTGCCGGCTGTTAAAAATGACCAAAGAAGTTCAGGTGAATGAATTGGCAGAAACTTCTGATCCCTCAGCAAGTCAAGAAAGGGCTGATGTTTTAGATTGAACGCTTACTGTCAAAAACATTCCAGTTAAAGTACTGTTTGACACAGGTGCATCACGAAGCTTTATTTCAAAGAGTGCCGCTAAGAAACTTGATTTAAACTTGAGAAAGCTTAAGGAACCAATGACTGTCCAGAATCCGGTCGGGGGTTCTATCAGTCTCAGTTGGATTTGTGCAGTACCTGTCTCCTTTTCTTGCTATAAATTCCCTATTATCTCTGTAGTCATGAATTTTGATGAATTCGATCTTATTCTGGGATTGGATTGGCTAACCAAATATGAAGCAGAGGTTAGATGCGCCGAGAGAGTTGTTAGAGCTAAGATCAAGTCCGGGAGTTATATAACCATTCCCTGTGAAGGTCAGAATGCTAATAGAAAAGACTTCTGGGCAGCTTTGAATGTTTCTCCAACCCAAATAGAAAATGTTTCTGAAGTCACGGAGAATATTCCTGACCTCATCAAAGACATTTCAGTCGTCAAAAACTATGCGGATGTGTTCGAAGAAGTTGTTCGCTTACCTCCGCAGAGAGAAATAGATTTCAAAATTGCTTTAATTCCAAATGCAAGGCCGGTAGTTCACGCTATTCGAAGAATGTCCTTGAAAGAGAAGGAGGAATTAGACAATCAAACACGACAGCTAGTATGGAAAGGTCTGATCAGGCCTAGTTTCTCTGATTGGGGTGCAGCCGTGGTATTTGTCCCAAAATCTGACGGTACTCTACGGCTATGTGTGGATTATCGTGATTTGAACAAGCAGACCATAAAGAACAAATATCCATTGCCGCGGATTGATGATCTGTTGGATCGATTAAATGGAGCACAAGTATTCTCAAGAATGGACCTAGCTACAGGTTTCCATCAACTTCGAATTGCCGAAGAGTGTGTTCCAATGACAGCGTTCAGAGGCCCCGACTTATTCTACGAGTGGTTAGTAATGCCGTTCGGCTTATGTAACGCTCCAGCTTATTTCGTCGATCTGATGAACAGAGTATTCAGAGGAGTATTGAATAAATTTGTTCTGGTTTTTATTGATGATATTCTAATCTTCTCTAAATCAAAGGCCGAACATGAAAAGCATCTGGAACAAGTGTTAGAAATCCTCAGGAGAAATGTATTGAAAGCAAAGTTTTCCAAGTGTATATTCTGGCAAGATGAAGTGAAATTTCTGGGCCACGTCGTATCAAAAGAAGGAATTGCTGTGGACCCAAGCAAAATCACAGCTATTCCGAATTGGAAACAGCCCAGTACCCCCACTGAAGTCCGTAGTTTTCTCGGATTGGCTAGCTATTACCGGAAGTTCGTTAAAAACTTTTCGAAGATATCTGGCCACTTAACGAAGCTTACAAAGAAACATTCTAAGTTCAAATGGACTCAAGAGAGTGAGGAGGCTTTCGAAGAGCTGAAGTTGAGATTAACGACAGCCCCAGTGTTAACCATCATCGATGGCAACCAAGATTTAAAAGTCTGGACTGATGCGTCTAGAGAGGGCCTTGGCGCAGTGTTAATGCAAAGAGGTCAAGTAATTGCTTATGCTAGCCGTCAACTGAAGCCGCACGAGAAAAACTACGTAACTCATGATCTTGAGTTATTGGCTATCATATTCTCTTTGAAAATCTGGAGGCACTATCTTCTGGGCGAGAGATTTGAACTGTTTACAGATCACCAGTCGTTAAAGTATCTGTTCACTCAGAAGGACCTGAATCTGAGACAGCAACGTTGGCTGGAGTTTCTTGCAGCATATGACTTTGAAATTATATATACTCCAGGAAAAGCCAATGTCGTGGCTGATGCGTTAAGCAGAAAGAATGAAATGATCGCCAGTTTTATTATCACGACTACATTGCTAGATAAGATATCTGCTCTTCAGGAGGATGATCACTTCATTCAGAAGATCAGAGGGATAATTCAACAAGGCGAACCTTCGAGTTTTCAAGTTGATAATGAGGGGATTCTAAGGCTCAAAGGTCGAATATGCGTTCCTAACATTCCTGAACTTCGAAAGGAAGTATTGGATGAATGCCACAAGTCAAAACTCAGTATCCATCCGGGAGTAAGCAAAATGTATAATGACATCAAACGCAATTTCTGGTGGAAGTCGATGAAAAGAGACATTTCTTTATATGTCAGCCGATGCCCTACTTGCCAGCTAGTCAAGAGCGACCAACAGAAATTGGCTGGATTATTACAACCGCTAGAAGTTCCTGGCTGGAAGTGGGAGCATATTTCTATGGATTTCATTGATGGTTTGCCCAGAACCAGAAAAGGAAATGACAGTATTTGGGTGATCGTAGATCGTTTCACGAAGACCGCCCATTTTATACCTGTCAGATCAAACAGAACTGCTCAGAGTCTGGCGCAGATATACTTCAGGGAAATAGTTAGACTACATGGAGTGCCGCTCAGCATAGTAAGTGATAGAGATACGATATTCACTAGTAAATTCTGGGAGGCATTTCAAGTCGAACTGGGAACGAAGTTAAACTTGAGCACCGCTTATCATCCTCAGACAGACGGTCAGACTGAGAGGGTGAATCGCATTTTAGAAGATCTATTGCGGGCTTGTGTTATAGATTTCGGTGGATCATGGGAAGACCATCTGCATTTGGCTGAATTCTCTTATAACAACAGCTACCAGGCGAGCCTGACAATGTCGCCATTCGAAGCATTATATGGTAGACCGTGCCGATCTCCTGCTTGTTGGGTCGAGCCTGGGAATAGACTTGTGTTGGGTCCCGATATGATTTGAGAAGCGGCCGACAAAGTCGATTTTATTAAGAAACGATTGCTCGCCGCTCAAAGCCGACAAAAGAGCTATGCCGATAAAAGAAGAAGAGATATATCCTTCGAAGTTGGCGACTATGTATATTTGAAAGTATCGCCGATGAGAGGAGTTATCAGGTTCGGTAAAACTGGAAAGTTAGCGCCTAAATTCATTGGTCCGTTTCCTATTCTGGAACGGATTGGAACTCTCGCATATAAAGTTAAATTGCCAGACTGGTTGCCTGGAGTGCATGATGTATTTCATATATCTCAACTTCGAAAGCACGTTCATGATCCAGACTTGATCGTGGAAGAAGCAGCTCAGCAGGACATTGAAATTACTCCAGAATTAGCTGTGAGGCGTGAGCCGCTAAAGATTATCGGCAAAGAAACCAAAGAGCTGAGGAACAAGAAGGTTCACTTAGTCAAAGTGCAATGGAGTGGAGATCCGCGAGATTGTACTTGGGAAACTGAGGAGAGCATTCAGAAAGCTTATCCTAGATGCCGAGTAGATATCTCTGATTGACTCCGGTGCAAGGTACATTTACCCTACTTTGCACTACCATTCAATTCTCTATTCTGTTGTTATTTCCTTTTCATGGATGTGCACTATTTATTCTATACTCTGAATGATTTATGAAAGAATATAGGAGTTGATTAGTATATTTTTAAAGGTTAAAAACAATTGGATTGGTTGTTGTGTTGTGTGATTGTACATTTATCAAACCACTTTCGACTTTATTCCTTTTCGGGGACGAAAAGTTTTAAGTGGGGGAGATTGTAACGACCCAGAAAATCTGAACCAATTTAAAATTTTTAAATTGGCTAAAATAATGGATTTTAAATATTTAAAATAAATATTTTAAACAATGGCGATGAAAACTGAGTTTGAATCGACATTTGAAAACGAATATAATTAATTATAATTATATATAGAATTGAAAATGGCGCGGTAGTTCGATAATTCGATTTCAAACTTCAATTGAATATACCGGGTGCAAAACAATCCGGATTTTAGTGAAACCAAAAACATTAGGATCTAATTGGTAATATCTTTCTAACGAATCCGACCAATCGAAATTTGATAGCGGGAATCAAAAGATATGTCCAGTTGAAAATTCTGAATAGTCGCTATGGAATTCAGGCCCTTAAAAATGGACATTTTGCAAACGACCTCGGATTTCGATGAAACCACTTTTGTTGGATCCGCAGTGTCAAGTTATTGTTAGATTCCAAAATTCATAATTTTTCGAATCAATATGTGAGCGTGGCAATAGAAAACGCGTTTGACCAGTTTCAGTTGATTTTAATCGACTGGAAATTGGCCATTTTTCAAACGGTCTCAGAATTTGACGAAACTAGTTTTGTTAGGACCGTATCGTCAATACGAAGCTAGAAATTATTTTTCTGGAATTTTTCTAGTTAGTATGTGACCCCGGTAATTTGAAATGTGCGTTTAAAATTCAATATAATGATTTAAATGAAAATTCAAAAGGAAACTGATTGTAACGATCAAATCAGCTTACGATACATATCCCATTGTGTTCAGAATGGGGGTTAAACGCTATGGACGACAGGCGGTGGGCCTCGTTTCGAGGTCATATGTAAAAGTCAACCTTTTGCGAAATTTAATAATTAAATAATAAAAAAAAATACTTTCCCTCCTTATCTTCTGCTTGCCCCCCCCCCCCCCCCCCGTTCATTATAATTTCAGAAACGCAAATAAAAAAAAAAAAAGGGGGAAGAACCCTAACTTATCGCGACGCCCCCCCTCGTCTCGACGTCGACGAAGACATCACCGCCTCCATCGATCGAGCCCCGAAGCCCCCCCGCCTCCATCGATCGAGCCCCGAAGCCCCTCGTCTCGACATCGATCGAAGACCGCCTCCCTGTTCGAACCCCGAGCCGCCCCTGAAACCACCTCCGACGGCTGCGAAGACTTCCCCCCGCTCCTCTGTAAGTTTTTAATTTAATTTTATTTTTATTTATTTTATTTTTATTTTATATATAAACTGATTTTTATATAAAGTTTAAAACTAATATTAGGATAGATTTAAAACTGATGTTAGGATAGATTTAAAACTGAATTTAAAGAAAGAGAAAAAAAAAACTGTTTTGTTTTAAAAATAAAATTTGAATTTTTAAGAATTTTGAAACTGATTTTTTTAGGATTTTAAAGAAATAAAACGGTTTTAAAAATATAGAAATAAAACTGTTTTAAAAATATAGAAATAAAACTGATTTGTTTTTAAAGAATTATAAAACTGATTTTTGTTTTTAAAGTATTAAAAACTGTTTTAAAAATAAAAGTTAAAAACTGATTTAGTTTAAAAGTTAAAAACTGATTTATTTAAAAAAATAAAAACTGATTTTATAAAAGAAATTAAAACTGATTTTTTATTTTAGAAATTAAAACTGATTTGTTTTTTTTAAAGAAATAAAACTGTTTTTGAAATAAAGAATAAAAACTGAATTTTATAAAAAAATAAAAACTGATTTAGTTTTAAAGGTAAAAGCTTTAAAATGGGAAGAAAGGTTTGAACTTTCAAGAGAAGTAAAAATCATATTTTTATATGTTGAAAGCAAAAGTAAAAATCATATTTTTATATGTTGAAAGCAAAAGTAAAAATCATATTTTTATATGTTGAAAGCAAAAGTAAAAATCATATTTTTTATATATTGAATAGCGAAGTCAAAAATTCGATTTTTATATATTGGATAGCATAGTAAAAATTCTATTTTTACATATGTAGAGAATACGGGTGAAAGCGACAAATTGGCGAAGATTTCTATTAAGAAGAGTCTTGAAGTTGGATAGCTATTGGTGAGATTTCTGATTTAAAATATATTATATATGTGTGAAATGAAAGTGGATAGATATATAAATTGCTATATATAAATATATATATATATATATATATATATACGCCCCCTCGTCCACAAACCATGGACGATATTTATTGGTTGAAATTGTGGTGAAAATTGAATGATTGTTTGGGATTGTTTGTGATGGATATTGGTTGGTTGTGGTTGAAAAATACCCGTTTGTGGTTGTGAAATATTTGGTTGAAACCACTTAGGATTAGTTTGTGGAAATGAAATAAATATATACATGCCGCCTGCGTGCGAACTAGATGCATGTTTCCCATTGTCAAAAACCGCGAGGTTTTAAGGTAGAGCGAGGAGCCGTACTAGGGACGGTGCCGGTGTAACTACCCTGCCGTTATGCTGCCGAAATTTTGAATAATATTTGTGTGTTTGAATTATTTTCATATGCTTAAACTATATTTATTCATTGTATAGAAAACATTCATGTGTTGAATTGATATTCATTCGTTGTTTAGAAATTCATGTGTTGAATGGTATTCATATTTTGAAATAAATTGTTCGATAATAAAAATCACATTTTTATCTATATAGAAAAACTATTGAAAACATTCATGTGTTGAATTGATATTCATTCGTTGTTTAGAAATTCATGTGTTGAATGGTATTCATATTTTGAAATAAATTGTTCGATAATAAAAATCACATTTTTATCTATATAGAAAAACTATTGAAAACATTCATGTGTTGAATTGATATTCATTCGTTGTTTAGAAATTCATGTGTTGAATGGTATTCATATTTTGAAATAAATTGTTCGATAATAAAAATCACATTTTTATCTATATAGAAAAACTATTGAAAACATTCATGTGTTGAATTGATATTCATTCGTTGTTTAGAAATTCATGTGTTGAATGGTATTCATATTTTGAAATAAATTGTTCGATAATAAAAATCACATTTTTATCTATATAGAAAAACTATTGAAAACATTCATGTGTTGAATTGATATTCATTCGTTGTTTAGAAATTCATGTGTTGAATGGTATTCATATTTTGAAATAAATTGTTTGATAATAAAAATCACCTTTTATCGACTATATGAACTATATAGAAAAATAGTGTTTTGAAATGAATCGTCTTACAATAAAAATCACATTTTTATTGTATGCATAAATCGTTGAAATGTGAAGTGTTAAAAATAGCCACTTGTTCAAAATAAACATATATGAGATGAAATATTCATTAATTAGCTAATGAAATGATTTGCACCTATTTATGTAACATTAGAAGGAATGGAGTTTTTAAACCAAATAGAAATCAAATATGAAGTCGAATAGAAACTGATAAATGATAAGAACTGTATATATATGTACATGCATATTCATTGAACAGGTTATAGCAAAGGGGCTAGAGAAGAGGAATAAAATTTTGTGCCCGACAAATAGGTACACATTTACTGATTTGTTTGGGTGATGATTTTGAGCCTGTTGGCTAGCCGCTTGGCTTCTTCTTTTTCTTTTTGAGATTAGAAGGACCGGGAACGCTATTTGCGATTTCCCGATGCTCCCGGTGCAGGGGAGGTTATGGCGAAATTTTTCCAAAATTTAAGGTGTTAGAAAAATTTTTGAAGTGAAAACGATATTGAAATCATTGAATGAACTATATTTATATAAATATATAAATATAAATAAAATTAAAACGAAACGAGGCCGTGCAGTTCGTATTTTGAAACCGTGATTTCAAACGACTAGTACGGGAAATCCGACCATTGGATTTTCCCGAAACCTCAACCGTCGGGTTCGCCTTGGAATAATCTTTCCAACGGCACCAACCTTGTTAAAATCCAACGGTTGGATTGTCTGGAATGTTTAATTCAAATCTGAAGAAAAACAGCGCCAGAAGCGATTATATTTATATATATATATAAATATAATTATATATTTAATCGAATAACGACGCTGCAGTTCGTATTTTGAAATCGAAAATTCAAACGATTGTACCGGGAGATCCGACCGTCGGATTTTCCCGAAACTGGAACCGTTGGATTCGTTTTGAAAAGACCTTTCTAATGATGTAAATTTTGTGAAGATCCAACGGTTAGATTTTCAGATATGTGTAAATCAAATCTGAAGAAAAACAGCGCCACGGCCGCCTTATGGCCCGAAGCGTCGTTTTGAATAAAATGGCTATTTTAAAATAAATAAAAATAGCGATAAATCGTTATAAAATATTGGAAACGATATGGAATGGAAATAAACTGAATTTGCTTGATTTGTGTGGCTTTTGATGGTTGAATGTGTTTGGTGTGAAAATTACATTAAGGAACACAATTGGTGTTGTCGAATAATTTAACCATTGAAATAAATCGATTTGAAATTCTAAATATACGTGAATTATTTGGAAAGGCCGAGTTAATTCTCATTTCGAATAATCGACCGACGATTGAAATTCGAAGATGAAGACGATGGTCGAAGACCGGAGATCTTCACCTCGTTTGGATGGTAACCGAGGTCCTGATTGGGAGGCATCCCGAAATATGGATAATGAGTGGTGACCGTTCAGACGTGAGTGGTGATCGAAGGGTTTGCGAGGTATTTAGTGCCTCCGGTTTCGTTCAGACCCAGAACGGACTTGTAAATGGACTGTGTGTCCGACATTGGAATTTGCCCTGTGTGATTGATAGCCATCGGTTGCACGGTGTGAATTGCCTATGTGGCATGCTAAGATGCAGTGATCAGGGCTTCTGTTGAAAAGCAAAGTCTTGTGGTGATGATCAAAGCACCGCCTGTGTGGCGTAGCTTTGTGTATAACGTGAATTCGCGAGCCTCACACCCCGGTATGAACCTAAAACGGGAGAAGGACATCAGGGGGGACGTGCGTTTTCTTTCTAGCTAGGGTGGTGTCAGTGACCTACCAGCCCTGACATTTATATACTTTTCACCTATGTGGTTGTTGCTGTTGCGAGGCGCCTCGGTTTGATCGGACGATCCGGGTCCGATGGAGTCATTCGTTGGCTCATTTACACCCCAAAGGGTGGAGAAACGCATTGTTCAGGCATTATAATCCACTTCGTGTGGACCGGCCCTGACGATCCAGGGTATGGTTGCGGCTGTACCTGAGACTCGGGCTAGACAGTCTCGAATTCGGTAAGGACTATCTTTTGCCTTGGTTCATGACGGAAATCCAATTTCCAAATACGACATCGTGCGGTTTTGATTGTATATATATATGGCGACATGATATATGGTACCCATGCCGTCTATGATTGATAGTTACGATTTGAAATTGTTTTCAAAGCATATAAACACTAGCAATAATATCAAATGCCTTTGTTTTATTCGTATCAATCATATTTTGGCCATTATAAGGTAAAACTCTATCCTCCGGTTTGCGTTGCATTGTGTGATGGGAACTGAGTCTTATAATGGCTTCATTTTTATAAAAAGCATAGCGATGTTTAAAAGAAAGATTTGTTTTAAAGCACTGGCAATCCAATGGAGTAAACCCGTTCCACGAAAGTGGCGTGGTCCTGTGATTAGCCAATTATATATGTGTTGAGTGGATTTCTCATACCAGTCCCATGACTGACTCGTAGTTTGTTTCACTCTCAAACTCGGGTGCCCCTTTTTCTACACGGGCAGCCTTGTATTCAGGTTTAGCTGGTTCTTTCTGGATAGCTGGAGCTGAAGATGGATTCTATCATTTATTTCTTTTTATGCTGTTCAGCTCCTACTGTACATATTTTGTTTATTTCCGCTGTAGACATTTATGTATAGCTGAACTGTATTTGTACTAAGTAAGATCCTGTATACTGTGTAACTCTGATGATTACTTTTATCCAGTATATTTTGTTGTTCATTCTGGTGTATTTATTTAATTCTGTTCTGCTATTATATGTTTCTGTGTTATATTCCAAAGATAACCTTGTTTCCGTGAGAACGGGAAATCGGGTCGTCTCAATCTTGGTATCAAAACTTTTGATATTATGATAGTTCTTATCAAATAAATAATCATCTAGTGAAACGCTTGCATCTCACATTCACGTATATAGTTTAAAATCTAAAACCGCAGAGCACTTATTGGAGATCGGATTCCAACAGACAAGGTAGGGGAGCACCTTCCGATCAGTGTACTCTAGGGAGGATACACTGGGGTTCAACAAGAACGT
Source organism: Allium sativum (assembly GCA_030737875.1). Classification (NCBI taxonomy): domain Eukaryota; kingdom Viridiplantae; phylum Streptophyta; class Magnoliopsida; order Asparagales; family Amaryllidaceae; genus Allium; species Allium sativum. The sequence continues at coordinate 534,512,041 of CM060922.1, forward strand.
CTTGCAACCCGGCCTCACATGACCATCAGCTCATTTAGCTTGAGTGTAATGAATATATTACCACTTCCACGATTGGGATCAACAACCACTACCGAATGCTGTAGCAGTGAAAAAGAGATGAGAAAACAAAAGGAATTACTCTAGATGGTGATAATACACCCTGCTTGGGTATGACCCAACTAGCCATGCTGCCTTGCCCGTTTTTTGTCATTTCCTGGTTGTGAGGTTTGAGGTCACGTTTATCCTTCTGACGGATTATTTCTTCAATTACTTTGAATTCCACATCGTCATATCCGTCGGAAACATTCATTTGATTACCCAAATATATTGCGAGCAATAAAGCTAAGAGAAATGAATTTCTCTACCACCAACGTAATATACTTACGTAAGTCGATGTGTAGAATCTAATAGATATACGTTGTCAGACACCCGTCCATTCTAGTTTGTCCTGGGATTGAACAGACCGAAGGTACTATTTAAAATAGCCCTTGCATATGTTCGTCTTCAATATTTCTGACACACATCGTAATTTTCGAGTCGAAGTGGAATATTTATTCCAGACTCTTCGAAACTATGTACGTAATGTCTTTTACTGTGGATATTTAATTATCAGCCTACATGATTATAATTCACTTTACACATCCTTTAATTATGAGTTTCAGTCAAACAGGACAGTATATGTTAGCTTGGTTCATATCTAGATAATTTAATTATCTTTATAAATGAACAGTTAAAGTGTGTGTCGCACACGGTATTTTATTCAGTTTTAGTCATCATTTAGAAATGAACAGATAAAGCGTGTCTGTCGCACACGATATTTTACTTCGTTTGTTGAATATGTGTATACGGTGTTTAATACTCCAGTTGTCCTTGTAAATTATTTTCTTACTTCTAATAGATCATAAATAAATTAAATTAATAATTTATTTTAATTTTCCCTTTTATATTTCTATTTTCAGAACTCGTCAATCTTCAACAGTCGAGCTTATGTACTTCGATCTTTTGTTGTTGTCTTCCCTCCACTTGCCTATGATATTTAAATAAAAATTCTCTTTTTATTTATCTATTTATCCTTCCTTTATTCTATTTTATTTTTATTTTTATTAAAACATATTTTAATTAAAACTTCGTTCAGAATCTCCTTTATTTACGTATCTGCCAAGTACCACTTTTACCGAAGTGCCACTTCCAAAATGCCATTGTGCGCACGTGAAAATCACTCCAACACCCGTATTTCAGCTAAGCTACCAAAGTGCCAGATTTTGCGGAAGTGCCAAAGTGTCAGTTTGTCAAAAACACTCATTCGATTACCCAAATATATTGCAGGCAATAAAGCAAAGAGGAACGAATTTCTCCACCACCAACGTAATATACTTACGTAAGTCGATGTGTAGAATCTAATAGATATACGTTGTCAGACACCCATCCATTCTGGTTTGTCCTGGGATTGAATGAACCGAAGGTACTATTTAAAATAGTCCTTGCATATCTCCATCTTCAATATTTCTAACACGCATCGTAATATTCGAGTTGAAGTGGAATATTTATTATGGACTCTTCGAAACGATGTACGTAATGTCTTTTATAGTTGATATTTAATTATCAGCCTACAAGATTATAATTCAGTTTACACATTCTTTAATTATGAGTTTCAGTCAAAGAGGGCAGTATATGTTTGCTTTGTTCATATATAGATAATTTAATTATGCTTTATAAATGAACAGTTAAAGTGTGTACGTCGCACATGGTATTTTATTCAGTTTCGGTCATCATTTAGAACTGAACAGATAAAGCGTGTCCGTCACACACGGTATTTTACTTCGTTTGTTGATTATGTGTATACGGTGTTTAATACTCCACTTTTCCTTATAAATTATTTTCTTACTTCTAATTTATCATAAATAAATTAAATTAATAATTTATTTTAATTGTCCCTTTTATATTTCTATTTTCAAAACTCGTCAATCTTTAACAGTCGAGCTTCTGTACTTCGATCTTCTGTTGTTGTCTTCCATCCACTTGCCTACGATATTTAAATAAAAATTCTCTTTTTATTTATCTATTTATTTTCTTCTTTATTCTATTTTATTTTTGTTTTAATTAAAACTGATTTTAATTAAAACTTCGTTCAGAATCTCCTTTTTTGCGTATCTGCCAAAGTACCACTTTAACCGAAGTGCCACTTCCAAAATGCCACGGTGCGCATGTGAAAATCACTCCAGCACCTGTGTTTCAGCTAAAGTACCAAAGTGCCAGATTTTGCGGAAGTGCCAAAGCGCCAGTGTATCGGAAATACCAAAGTGCCAGTTTAACGGAAATACCAAAGTGCCAGTTTATCGGAAGTGCCACTTTCGAAAATACCACTTTTCGGAAGTGCCACCTTTCAGAAGTGCCACTTTTCAATACCCCATGTTTTTACCTGCCCGATCAACCCAAACCTGTTGCGCCAACCTTGCCAGATCCTTCTTTGTTTTGCCAAAGTACCAAACCCAAATTTCCCGTGCCCATCACATTCGATCACCATGCTTTTCCCATACCAGTTCCTCCTTTGCCTTCCTTATCTCACACACACATACACACTGTACCTGTGCACGTGCACACCGCCTCCTACCACCATGAAGGCACCCCGCTACCGTCAGCGAACTCCATTTCCTTTCTAGGTCGCCATCCACCAGCGTCCATGACCCCGTGCCACTTGTAACGTCCCGCATTTTTATCGGTTTATATTTGAATATTTAAATTAGTTTAAATATTGAATTCGTAATATAAGTGGATTTATATATCAATTAATATGAAGTTGAATGTAGCAAAATATATATTAAATTTAATCGAGCCCGTAATATCGTGGTAGTTCTTAATTTAACGTTCTGAACTCCAACTAAGTGTACAATACACGTCATTTGTCGGATTTCTTCGAAACAGGAAGCGTTGGAATCTGTTGAACTGTATCTTTCTAACCAAAGTCAAAAACCAAGATTTTGTGTTACAAATTGTAAATTATGCCCAAATTAAATATTCAGAAAAGCAGCGCCATATTCGTTTATGGCCATGACGGTTATTTGAATATATTTAAATATCGGGTTCAAATTGGGACAAGGTTCTTTTGAGACATAGTGATAATTTAATATTTAGAATTTTACTTTAATTTTTAAACAATTAAATAAGCAACTTTTTATTTGGAGTATTTTGCACCCTATATCAACATTTTGGGGTTTCACCATATGAGTTAACTTACCGATATTATTATATTTTTGAGATCGTGACACCTCGTTGAGCACCACTGTACTCTTATTTCTGTCCGTAGCAGTTCAGACATGAATGAAAACCTTATGTACCGCAATTTCACAACGAAAACGAATGTTTATAACGCATGAATTATCAATAGACTTGTTCTAGAAACATAGATTGATAATAAAATCAATATCATATATGTATAATAATATGTATCAAGCCACCCGCAGTAGAATTCTACTGTGAACGCATGGGAAGCACAACCATATCACGTCCCATTTTCATAAATAATCCATGTTCCTTTCCCTTAGCTCTTAAGCTTTCTGATATATAATTATATATATATTCAATGCCTACTTGCTAGGAGCCTATGTAAAGTCCATATCAAAATCTATGTGAGGAAAAACATGCCGACCTACCTAATGATATATAGTTAGCTATAATTGCGTGACCACCATACCGCTTCACTATGTAAATACACTGACATGCTACCTAGTCTAGTTCTACAGCTGTTACTTAATGATTAAGCATTCACACATTATAAATACCACGCAAGATACATCTCAGGGAAGAACTGAAAACGTTCATAAACAAACAAAGAAATTAAAACAAATAATCCGATATATATAATATCGTTTTCTTCTCTATACCCATTTGTAAACGCACGCTTCACCGATGTAAGGAACCATGAAGAATGATGGAAGGTGCGGAATTCTTTGAAGGAGAAGCCGGCATGGGAGAGAGGTTTGAAAAAGGAGAAGGAGTGTGGGTAGTTTAAATAAGCAACGTTTGGTGAGATTCTACATGGAGTTGCGTTTCATGAATAGGAGCAGCATAGTGCTCCAATAAGGATCTGACATCTTGTTAAATTGTTGGAGCGTTATTTAGGGATTGGTTTAGAAAGAGCCAAAGTAGTAAACGCTCAAAGCAGAAATGAATGCAGGAGTGGCTTTGCATGCGGATATTGGGAGAGATGGAGCAACTGTCATGGCAAGTGCGAAAGAAAGTGGCACTGTAACAATATTTGGGGGTCAAAGATTTCTTATGGGCTGTGTTTGGGTTAAATCCCAATACAAAGAAAAGAATCATAAAAATATACATAAATAAGCAGCGTTCAAGAACAGTTGGCATGGTGCTGTCTGCATAGGCGTTCTACTGTCGGAGACATGGCCGAAGAAAAATGTTGGCATGTAGCAAGTCCAGGCGAGTAGTATGGGGTAGGCTTTGTCGGTGGTGAGCTGCAGGGTATTAGGGAATCATTGAAGGCGGTTTTGGTGAGGTCAGCTTGGGTTCAGATGGTGAACGTTGCGTTGCATGAGGCAAAAAGGAAATGAACCAAAATAACAAATAAACGTGAAGAACAGCAAAGCCATCAAGGCGCGGTGCAGTTTTCACCGGAGTAAGGCCCGTGTTTTGGAGGTGAAGGTGGCCTTTGTCGAGTTTAGGCAGAGATACAGGAACCGGTTTGGAGCCAACAGGAGCTCATCTGAATTTATGGCAGAGTTGAACGCTCGGTTTAACCCACTAACGCAAATCGTTATTTAACGGTTAACGCGCAAAGGTGAGTAAACTCACTAACTCTAATCATTTTTATAATATTATAATCATTATTTAATATTGAAAAATAATGATTAAATGACGTGTAATGGTTGTTTGGATGAATTGGTGATAAATTGGTTGAAATAATTATATTGTTGTTCTCGTATATTGCATTACATGAAAACTAGATAATTTGTTATTGATTGTCGTTTGTTGGGGATGTGGGATTACATTGGCACTGAAATAACTGTTATTTAAACACCGTAAAAAGGTAGGGAAGTAGGTTCGAGTTAGAAGGAAAATATTCTATTATTCATTATTTAATAATAGGAAATTAATATTGAGCTAGAGTACCTTAACTTGTTTAATATTATAAAACAAGTAAGTTGATTTAGAAACGATATTCAGAAGATAAAATGAGATAATTATTATCAATAATAATTTAGAAATATACATTCAAGAATGATTGTGGGAATTGGGAAATTAGTTATAAATTGGAATATAATAGCGTATTGCATTAGTTATAAAGGGGAATATAGCAGCGTATTGCATTAGTTATAAAGGGAATATAGTAGGGTATTGCATTAGTTATAAAGGGAATATAGCAGCATATTGCATTAGTTATAAAGGAAATATGGCAGCGTATTGTATTAGTTATAAAGGGGAATATAACAGTGTATTGCATTAGTTATAAAGGGAAATGAAAGAAAACTTTATAGAAATATGGGAACTAGAAAGTTAGTATTAAATAAAAGGGCCAGTGTTTGTGTGATGTTTGGTTGTACATTTGAACGGATGTTTGTTTCTACTTTGATCGTTAAATAACTGACTATCGAAGTGTTTTGACCATCTTTGTCAATACAGAGAGACCGATGGGATTTATTAGCTGAAAACCACTCCGTATAGGCATAAGCGCTGCGAATTAGATGCTGCTGAAGATAATTGAAGATGGAGTGAAGTGCAAGGGTCGTCCTGTTCCAGAATAGGTGTTTTTGTTTGTCCAATCCCAGGACAACTTGTATGGACGAGTGTCTGACAGAGTATACCTCACCAATCACGTATGGTTGATCTCTTAAAGGTATTATGTCTGGTGGTGGAAGAATTCGTTCCTTTTAGCTTTTTATACCCGTGATATTTTTAGAAATTGATCTGTGAATGGACGGGTTTGACGATGTGGCATTCAAAGGGAATGGTGATCAGATGTTCTGAAAATAGACGTAGCCTCTACCTCACAACTAGGAAGTAACAAAAGCAGGGCTAGGCAGCATGGCTAGTTGGGTCATACCCAAGCAGGGTGTACTTTCACCGATTTAGAGAAAATTCATATTTGTTCTTCTTTTCGATTTTGTATCTTCGGATGACGGTTGGATGGCCTACAACCGGGGTGGCAATATATTCGATACACTCAAGCTAAATGAGTGGTCGGTCATGTGTTGCCAGGTTGCAAGACGTTCTTGTTGAACCTGCAGTGCATACCCTCTAGAGTACACTGATCAGAAGGTGCTCCCATACCTTGTTTGTTGGAATCCAATTCCCAATACGAGCCCGGCGGTTCAATATTTTATACTATATATATGTAGAGCGTGAGATGCAAGTGTTCTGCTATTTGGATATTTATTTGTTTAGACATTATCATAATATTTCTGGATTTAATATCAAAGTATCTTTGATTATAGTAAGGTAAAAACCATCCATGTTTATGTGTGGGCTGGTCTTACTATTATCTTTTGATTTTGAAAGGATTTTCAAAGTTAAACAGTATGATTGGAATTTACTCACACCAGTCCATGACTGACCAAGAGTTTATTTTTGTGTTTTCCCTAAACTCTTGGGTGCCCAAATTTATACGGGCAGTCAAGTGTTTCAGGCTTTGCAGATTCACTTGGAGGAGCTGGAAGCAGAAGGCTTCACCATTAGTTAGTTAGAGATTATTTCCGTTGTGATATGATGTATTGTACTCTGATAATGGTATGTATATATAATACAGTTTTGTATTTCAAAGTATATATAATACATTTTATTCGTTCCGCTGTGAGATTCGTGTTTACTCTGATTCTGTTTAGTTGTGATTTTCTTCTTCTTTTATTCTATTAGTTCTATCTTATCTCTCTCATCCTTTTATTTCTTTCTATTAATGATCTTAATTTTCGTGCACTTTGAGTTGAATGTGTTGGACATTAGTCAGCTCAAATTGGTACGGATTTTCCGGCCATCACAGTTGGTATCAGAGCTATTGGTTGAGTGATTACCTTGGCTCTGTGGCGTAACTCAATAAAGATGAGGTTAGTAATACCCTAGATTGAGTTTGAGTGTATACATATGAGCGCGTATTTGAAAACTGAAATAAAAACTGTTTTATATTGTGTTGGTTGGCTTGTCGAGTGGTTTGTGAATTCTGCTCGATACGGTAGTGCAAATTGTACCAATAGGTGTTTCTAAACTCTTGAACAAAGTTATTCGACACAATATTGTTTTAAAAGCTGGATAAATGAAATAATTTTATCCAAATTATATTTTGATATAAAGGAGTATATATCTTGATATTATTATAATTTATTGGATGTGTGATCATTATTATAATCGAATAAGATCGTAATAGAGTTGGTTATGTAAATAACCAATCGAAATTTACGTACGTGTAAAATACAAATCAGATGAACTAAATTTGAATTTAAATCAGATTTGGAATTTAAGACTATGGTAATTTGGAAAAAAGATTTGTAAATGAATATGGATTTAATATATGGAATTTTAAATCCTGGGAATTTAGAAATATTTTTTCAAGCATTTTGAAAGGATATTTTGATATAATTTCAAAATAAAGTGTTTAAAGGTGAGTTTTGAAAGTAATATAGTATTGAACTCACGTGGTGTACTGGAAAATAATTCCGATGATGATTGTGACATCATCGGTGTTAATTTTCGAGTTTCTAAGTGACGGATTCTACCAAAGTTTTTGTTTTGAAATAAGTTGTTCGAAAATTCAAGTGTTTTGAATTGCTATGTTACGAATATACATATTATTTCAAATTGATTTGAAATAAATCCCAGGAATTTGAATTCTGAAATAAAGTGAAAAAATAAATTAGAGTTTAATTTAATCTGAGTTGAATAAAAATTGGATTGGATAAGAGATAATCCGGAATGGAATTGGATTATTGAGTTAGAATGAGAAATTGAGTTCGGAATGGGAGTTTGAAATTGAATTCGATTTGGATATAAGCAAGTGACTGAATTTGGAGATAAGTTGATTGGAGATAAATTGGAAATGCATTTAGATGTGTTGAAGGGTATCAAATTGAAGAGATAAAGTTTATATTTTATATGAATACAAGATTTATGAGCCGGATTGGCCAGCCACTTGGCTATTTGATTTTCTTTTGGATTGGAGAAATCCCAGAAAGGCAAGTTGTAGTACCGATTGGGCCATGCAGAGGAGATGCTGGCAAAATTTCTTAGAAATTTGAGGTGTTAGAAAATTTTCTGAAATTTGAATCTTAATAGAAGTAAATTAATAACAAATTAAAATTAATTCAGTTAAAACTGAAGATAAGAACTGAAACAAAGATTTTTAACCAGGTTATGATAGGGTTCATAGCGTTTTTCCCTACCTTAGTAATTTCGGGGATGAAATTCTTTTAAGGGGGAAGGATTGTAACGTCTCGCATTTTTAACGGTTTATATTTAAATATTTAAATCAGTTTAAATATTGAATTCGTAATGTAAGGATTTATATATTAATTAATACGAAGTTGAACGTAGAAAAATATATATTAAATATAATCGAGCCAGTAATATCGCGACAGTTCGAAATTTAACGTTCCGAACTTCAACTGAGTGTACAAGACACGTCATTAGTCAGATTTCTTCGAAACAGGAAGCGTTGGAATCTTTTGAACTGTATCTTTCTAACAGAAGTGAAAAACCAAGATTTCGTGTTACAAATTGTAAGTTATGTCCAAATTAAATATTCAGAAAAGCAGCGCCATATTCATTTATGGCCATAACGGTTATTTGAATATATTTAAATACCGGATTCGAATTGGGACAAGGTTCTGTTGAGACATAGTGATAATTTAATTTTTAGAATTTTACTATAATTTTTAAATAATTAAATAAGCAACCTTTTATTTGGAGTATTTTGCACCCTATATTAACATTTTGGGGTTTCACCATATGAGTTAACTTACCGATATTATTATATTTTTGAGATCGTGACACCTCGTTGAGCACGACTGTATTCTTATTTCTGTCCGTAGCAGTTCGGACATGAACGGAAACCATATATACCGCAATTTCACAATGGAAAACGAATGTTTATAACGCATGAATTATTAATAGACTTGTTCTAGAAACATAGATTGATAATAAAATCAATATCATATATGTATAATAATATGTATCAAGCCACCCACAGTAGAACTCTACTGTGAATGCATGGGAAGCACAACCATATCACGTCCCCTTTTCATAAATAATCCACGTTCCTTTCCCTTAGCTCTTAAGCTCTCTGATATGTATGATAATATATTTATTCAATGCTTACTTGTTAGGAGCCTATGTAAAGTCCATATCAAAATCTATGTGAGGAAAAACATGCCGACCTACCTAATGGTATACAGTCAGCTATAATTACGTGATGACCATATCGCTTCACTATGTAAATACACTAACATGCTACCTAGTCTAGTTCTACAGCTATTACTTATTGATTAAGCATTCACACATTATAAATACCACGCAAGATACATCTCAGGGAAGAACAGAAAACGTTCACAAACAAACAAAGAAATTAAAACAAATAATCCGATATATATAATGTCGTTTTCTTCTCTATACCCATTTGTAAATGCACGCTTCACCGATGTAAGGAACCATGAAGAATGATGGAAGGTGTGGAATTCTTTGAAGGAGAAGCTGGCGTGGGAGGGAGGTTTGAAAAAGGAGAAGGAGTGTGGGTAGTTTAAATAAGCAACGTTTGGTGAGATTCTACATGGAGTTGCGTTTTGTGAATAGGAGCAGCATAGTGCTCTGATAAGGATCTGACATCTTGTTAAATTGTTGGAGCATTATTTAGGGATTGGTTTAGAAAGAGCCAAAGTAGTAAATGCTCGAAGCAGAAATGAATGCAGGAGTGGCTTTGGATGCGGATATTGGGAGAGATGGAGCAACTGTCATGGCAAGTGCGAGAGGAAGTGGCACTGTAACAATATTCGTGGGTCAAAGATTTGTTGTGGACTGTGTTTGGGTTAAATCCCAATACAAAGAAATGAATCATAAAAATATACATAAATAAGCAGCGTTCAAGAACAATTGGCATGGTGCTGTCTTCATAGGCGTTCTACTATCGGAGACATGGCCGAAGTAAAATGTTGGCATGTAGCAAGTCCAGGCGAGTAGTATGGGGTAGGCTTTGTCAGTGGTGAGCTGCAGGATATTAGGGAATCGTCGGAGGCGGTTTTGGTGAGGTCAGCTTGGGTTCAGATGGTGAACGTTGCGTTGCATGAGGCAAAAAGGAAATGAACCAAAAGAACAAATAAACGTGAAGAACAGCAAAGCCATCAAGGCGCGGTGCAGTTTTCACCGGAGTAAGGCACATGTTTTGGAGGTGAAGATGGCCTTGGTCCAGTTTAGGCGGAGATACAGGAACCGGTTTGGAGCCAATAGGAGCTCATCTGAATTTATGGCAGAGTTGAACGCCCGGTTTAACCGACTAACGCAAAGCGTTATTTAACGGTTAACGCGCAAAGGTGAGTAAACTCACTAACTCTGATCATTTTTGTAATATTATATTCATTATTTAATATTGATAAATAATAATTAAATGATGTGTAATGGTTTTTTGGATGAATTGCTGATAAATTGGTTGAAATAATTATATTGTTGTTCTCGTATATTGCATTACATGAAAAATAGATAATTTGTTATTGATTGTCGTTTGTCGGGGATGTGGGATTACATTGGCACTGAAATAAATGTTATTTAAACACCGTAAAAAGATAGGGAAGTTGGTTCGAGTTAAAAGGAAAATATTCTATAATTTATTATTTAATAATAGGAAATTAATACTGAGCTAGAGTACCTTAACTTGTTTAATATTATAAAACAAGTAAGTTGATTTATAAATGATATTTAGAAGATAAAATAAGATAATTATTATCAATATTAATTTTGAAATATACATTCAAGAATGATTGTGGGAATTGGGAAATTTGTTATAAATGGGAATATAGTAGTGTATTGCATTAGTTATAAAGGGGAATATAGCAGCGTATTGCATTAGTTATAAAGGGAATATAGCAGCGTATTGCATTAGTTATAAATGGAATATAGTAGTGTATTGCATTAGTTATAAAGGAAATATGGCAGCGTATTGTATTAGTTATAAAGGGGAATATAGCAGTGTATTGCATTAGTTATAAAGGGAAATGAAAGAAAACTTTATAGAAATATGGGAACTAGAAAGTTAGTATTAAATAAAAGGCCAAGTGTTTGTGTGAAGTTTGGTTTTACATTTGAATGGATGTTTGTTTCTACTTCGATAGTTAAATAACCGACTATCGAAGTGTTTTGACCATCGTTGTCAATACAGAGAGATCGGTGGGAATTATTAGCCGAAAACCACCCCGTATAGGCATAAGCACTGCGAATTAGATGCTGCTGAAGATAATTGAAGATGGAGTGAAGTGCAAGGGTCGTCCTGTTCCAGAATAGGTGTTTTTTGTCTAGTCCCAGGACAACTTGTATGGACGAGTGTCTGACAGAGTATACCTCGCCAATCATGTATGGTTGATCTCTTAAAGGTATTACGTCTGGTGGCGGAGGAATTCGTTCCTTTTAGCTTTTCATACCCGTGATATTTTTAGAAATCAATCAGTGAATTGATGGGTTTGACGATGTGGCATTCAAAGGGAATGGTGATCAAATGTTCTGAAAATAGACGTACCCTCTAGCCTCACAACCAGGAAGTAACAAAAGTTGGGCTAGGCATCATGGCTAGTTGGGTCATTATAACACCCCGTATTTTTAATATAATTAAAAATAAAATAAAATATATAAAAATAAGCTTATGATGGGTAAATAATGGTGATGCATAAGAAGAATTAATTAATACATGGAAGAGAAGAAAAATTAGTTCAATAACGATGTATGTAACGGAAAGGATAGTAAAATAAGGATAAAAAATTCAAGAATCAGGAATTAGGTAAAATGGACATCACCATTGCATTCCTCTCGGAAAAATACGCGAAATAGAGTCCGATTTTTCGAAAATCGGAGTCCGTATGACCAAGATATGGCCAAAACAAGATTTCAGCAGACTTTTTGGCAGACTGACCCAGGTCGACCATAGTGTCGACACTATAGTCGACCTGCCCCCCCTCCCCCCTCCCCCCAGGTCGACTATAGTGTCGACCCCCCCTCTGTACAGGTCGACCTGGTTGGCCTAGGGTGGCCCAGAACCCATTTTTGAAGCCCTAGGATGATTTTTGATGGTCCGGATTGGTTTTAGGGTTAATCTAATGGCTGAAATGAGTTCCTACACCTATAAATACACCCTAAGACCTAGCCTCCTCTACACACAATTCTATTCTTCTTCTTCTCTGCCTTTTTTCTAATTAAAAATAAAAATGGCGTCGCTACTCTGCTGGAATCAAAACTAGAAGCTAATCAACATCAACCTAAGCAATTCAATTCAAATTAGAGACTAAAGCTTCTGCAACAATTCTGTAAACAACTAAAGTTCTTTCTTTAATCCAATCAAGGCAAGTGCAGTTATTTTCCAATATAAACATTAATTCTGATTATGACAGGAATTATAAATCTGAATCTGAGGTTATATCTGTTCTGTTATGTTTGGATCTATCTTATTTTGTATCTTTTTCCTCTTTCTGTTCTATAGCCAGGCTACCGCGAGCCTGAGCCAATCTCATAAGAGATTAACCTACGCTAAAATATTTGGGACAGTAAAATGAATGATGCATAAATTGGGCATGACCAATAGGTGACTGATTTGAGGAAAGAACATGGACTGTAGCTAGAACAAAATCTGAGACATATGACTGGACATGTTATATTTATAACATAAATGGGTATTGAACATATGATTTGTGATAAAAAGAACATGGCTTAGGTATAAAGATTTACATGAGAGTAGGGCATCTATTAATGTAAATAAACACCTAAGTAAGGGATCTTTGGGATATATGACATGCATAGTAATAGATGGCTATATTTGGTATATAATCATATTGTGAATCATGACGAATATTTATGCATGTGAACTTAGGCAAGGTTTATAATTAGGCAAGATATGTTTGTGAAACTTTAAGAAATGATTAAATCTGTTATATTTGCCTAATTTGCTAGTTTTGTTACATTGCCTAATCTGCTACTTCTGTTATATTGCTTAATCTGCTAGTTCTGCTCTACTGCCTAGCCTGCTAGATTTGTTCATCTGCCAAATCTATCATTTGCTAAGTCTGTTGAAAGCGCTAAATCTGCTAGTTTGCTTAATCTGCTTAATTCGTTAAGTTGCCTAATCTGAAACATCTGTTATCTGCTATATCGGTTGAGTTGGTATAATTAGTCCGCTATTGACATAATCTGAATTGACTATAGTTATGAATAATTGGCATGTATATTAGGCGTGGGTATAAATGGTAAATCATTAATTAATTCGCCGTAAAGATAAAACATGGCTAACTCGAGGTTAGAATGAGTTTGCGGCGTAATTCTGCCCGGAACCGCCCGGCATATTCCAGTGGTCGCAAACAATAGGTTCTAATGTGAGAAGTTAGTCATAACGTGCTTGAAACCCGAGGCTAAACTCAGTTTGCGATAGAAACTTGCCTGGAACCAACCGGCCTAACCAGTAGCCGCTAACTGTCAGTCTAATGTGAGAGGATTGGGCATTAATATTTAATTAATGAAAATCTGAGATAATTATGATGTCTAAAACGTGTTGGGTAAGGTTAAACCAATTGGACCAATGAATCTGATAAATCCGTTTCGTGAATCCGTAGGCCCAATACAAAGTTAGATAATCTGTAACCAGTTAATCTGTAAGTCTGTTAATCTGTAACCAGTTAATCTGAAGCCTGTTAATCCGAACATCTGATCCGTTAGTCTGAAAACCTGTTAACTTGATTGTCTGATCTGTGAACTAGTTAATCTAAATTTTGTATGTCTGAAATTTGTAGAAATCTGTTAGTCTGGGGACACAAGGTTAGGAGGGGAATCACTTCTGTCATCTGTTGTTTGGGACCCGTATTAGTCAGTAACCCTTTCTGGTATCAAAACTTTGACCCAACAGTAGGTAGGGTCCGGGAACGCTTACTGAACTAATTATAAGCGGTTCATTCTGATAATGGCGAGGGGTGTTGATGGTGCGTTCCAACCGGGTCATGTGCGTGCATGGATCCCGGTTTGCCTCTGAGGATGTAAGACGCCGTGACATCTGTAAATAGATCTGTGCCAATTGGTTGTCACTTTAGGGAGTGATACACCCTATTGTGGGGCCGACACAGGATATTTATGTATTAGGGAGCCGATCGCTTGGGTTAGGGTTTTAGGGTACACTTAGTTCTGTCTGTTTCTGTTGGTACCATCTGTTTCTGTTGGGTGGTAACACCTGTCTATTTCTGCGTGGTACCGTCTGTTCGGGTGGTAAAGGCCCATTACTAGTGTACACCTAATTCTACATTCTGTTTCCGTAGGGATTAATCTCTTTCTGCTTCTGTCTGTTTCTGATCGGGTAGTAAAGGCCCATTATTAGCATTCTGTTTCTGTTAAATTGTTCTGTACCCGCTTCTGTTTCAGTTTAGACATTAGGGTGAAACCTAATCCTGTTAAACTAGTATTAATGCAGAGAAGTGTAAAGTAAAAGCTTATATCGTTCTGTTCTTCTGTTATATCTGTTACACCTGTTATAGTTATCTCTCATCCAGTTTTATGTTCATGTCATGTTATTATTATCTGTTCATATGCTGAAAGTCACTGGACTAGCCAGACTTTATGTCTGACCCTTGTTGTTTCGCCTCTTTTCTTCCGTTTCTCCCCCCAGGTTTTCTAAGGAGGGAATACTCTAGCTAGATCCAGGTTTCTTCTGCTTGAAGTGCTTAAAGTATGGCTTGGCTCTGTATAACTTCCGTTCTATGGGGATTATGATTTTAAAACTATGCATTCTAAAGGCTTTTGTACAAGACTGATATTTTGTACTTGAATTCTGATATTGTGATTTGAAAGGATGTAACCAAGTTTATTTCGGTTCTGTTGAAATAAAGTTATAAATTTTTCAAGTACTATTTTATCAGTCTTGTAAGTTTATGTTCTGTTTACTAAAATGCTCCACCAAAGTTAAGGCATTCCCTTTGTGAGTGACCTTAACGGAGGTGGGGTGTTACACTTAGTATCAAAGCTGAAGGTTACCAGATTGGGTAAAGTTTTTGGAAAACTATTTTCAAAAAGGTTTTGAAAGGAAGTATTTTAAAAAAATAAAGCTTATTTTGAAAAACATGATCCCCAAGAGCCATATATCTTTCCTTCAGTCCTTTTTGTATTGAATCTTTCCTTTTTTTTCGTTTCAGCATGTCTGAAGCATCTGAGATACCAGAGGGTGTTCATGTACCCGGTTGATTTCGTCAATATCTTGAGGCTAGGACCGCCGCCGCAGGTCCAGCAAATGATCCCCCTCCTCCTCCGTCCCCTCCTCGGGCAATTGCTTTCTCAAAGATCTGTAGAGATTTTAGGGCCATGGGTGGAAAGGATTTCAAGGGAACTGAACCATTCGTCGAAGCGAGGAACTGGCTCAAAGAAACTGAGGATCTATTCGTTATCTTTGAGGTGGACGATAGGCAGAAGGTACAGTTGGCGGTATGGCTGCTCAAAGACGAAGCTTCCTACTGGTGGGAAGTCACTAACGCCGAGAGGCCGGTTGAGACATGGATGGATTTCAGAACAAGGTTTGAGACAAAATTTCTCTCGCAAGCTGAATGGAGTTTACAACTGGAAAAGTTCTTATCTCTTAAGCAAGGAAGTATGACGGTCAAGGAATACGTCAACCAGTTCAACCAACTAGCTAGGTTCGGATTGGATTTAGTCAACACTCAGCATAAAAAGGCTCTCCGCTTTGTTAAAGGATTGAACGAGCCACTGCACCGCCTAGCCATGTCCCACGTACCCATGGGAGCGACTTACGAGAAATTGGTGGACATGGCACTACTGCACGAGGAAGACAAGGGCCTGAAAGAGACAAAGAAGGAAGAACCACAGAATAAGAAAGCATGGCCCAAAAAGGAAACACAAAAGAAAGATGAGAAGTCTGAAGATAAGAAGGGGAAAAAGTGCTTTACTTGTGGGAGCTCGACTCATCTGAACAAGGATTGCAGAAAAAGGAAAGGCACTTGCTTCAACTGTGGAGAGATGGGACACTTCACTAGGGACTGCCCGAAGAGACGAGGGCAAGGAGGGCAGGCAAACACTCTCGAGGCTAGTGGCTAGGATAGAAATAGGAAAATTTCTATAGTAGGTTTAATTTATTTATCTGATTATGGAGTTAAGACTTTTTCTGATTCTGATATTTTGATTTTGTAATCGATACTCTGCACTTTAATACTAGTATTATTTCTGAATTCCGTTGTAGACTCAGACCCATAAGTGTTATGGCTCATCTGTTTGAGATTGGGGTTTGAGGGATATCTGTGTTAGGCGTAAAGTACGACGCATACATTCTGAGTTTTTGTGGGGTATGATTTTATCATGCTTAGCTTCCTAAGAATCATTAGGGAACCTGATATGTACCAGTAGTCTGTAAATATCTAAATACTTCTGATAAGATTTCCAGTTTTGACATTGTCTAAAGAAGGTAATCGTCTGGGTATCAATTTGATGTTGGTTTCGGTCTTTGGGGCCGATACTTAGGACCCATGTCTAATGGGAACCAAGTTTTTGTTCTATCTGTACTCGCTTCCATCATTCGACTGTATCCTTTCGATCGAATCTTCGAACTTTAGGTAGAAACTAATGGGTGTAAACATGTGTTTGAGACATGTTATGTTTGATGGTTGCAAGTGGATGCAAGTGGTTGCTAGTGGTTGCCCGTGGATGCATATACACACACTAGGCACTAGATCGGCTCAAAAACACTCTCATACTGCGTATGGATGTGTGACCATTTTCAATTTTTGTGGATGAAAAATGATTGACTCAGCACATGGATGTTGCATATGACTGAATGGTTGTGCACTCATATAGAAATGATATGTATCGAGTAGGAAAATTGCATATATGTTGGACTCATGGCACTGGCATAATTCGCATTAAGGAGGTCAACTGAATCAGTGGACCGCCTGATCTTTGCATTAGACAAGGAACATATACGCACACTTCTTGCATATGTTCATACAGCATTAGAAATCTCTTAAGGACAATGAATGCCTGTGATTGGTGATTGAGTAGATGGACGATTGGATGGTAGGACACATTCTTCTTAACTTGAAGATTTCGGGGAAGAAATCCTTTAAGGAGGGGAGAATGTAACACCCCGTATTTTTAATATAATTAAAAATGAAATAAAATATATAAAAATATGCTTATGATGGGTAAATAATGGTGATGCATAAGAAGAATTAATTAATACATGGAAGAGAAGAAAAATTAGTTCGATAACGATGTATGTAACGGAAAAGATAGTAAAATAAGGATAACTAATTCAAGAATTAGGAATTAGGTAAAATGGACATCACCATTGCGTTCGTCTCGGAAAAATACGCGAAATAGAGTCAGAGTTTTCGAAAATCGGAGTCCGTATGACCAAGATATGGCCAAAACAAGATTTCAGCAGACTTTCTGGCAGACTGACCCAGGTCGACCATAGTGTCGACACTATAGTCGACTTGCGCCCCCCCCCCCCTCCAGGTCGACTATAGTGTCGACTCCCCCTCTATACAGGTCGACCTGGTCGGCCTGGGGTGGCCCAGAACCAATTTTTGAAGCCCTGGGATGATTTTTGATGGTTCGGATTGGTTTTAGGGTTAATCTAATGGCCGAAATGAGTTCCTACACCTATAAATACACCCTAAGACCTAGCCTCCTCTACACACAATTCTATTCTTCTTCTTCTCTGCCTTTGTTCTAAATAAAAATAAAAATGGCGTCGCTACTCTGCTGGAATCAAAACTAGAAGCTAATCAACATCAACCTAAGCAATTCAATTCAAATTAGAGATTAAAGCTTCTGAAACAATTCTGCAACAACTAAAGTTCTTTCTTTAATCCAATCAAGGCAAGTGCAGTTATTTTCCGATATAAACGTTAATTCTGATTATGACATGAATTATAAATCTGAATCTAAGGTTATATCTGTTCTGTTCTGTTTGGATCTATCTTATTTTGTATCTTTTTCCTCTTTCTGTTCTATAGCCAGGCTACCGCGAGCCTGAGCCAATCTCATAAGAGATTGACCCTAAAATATTTGGGACAGTAAAATGAATGATGCATAAATTGGGCATGACCAATAGGTGACTGATTTGAGGAAAGAACATGGACTGTAGCTAGAACAAAATCTGAGACATATGACTGGACATGTTATATTTATAACATAAATGGGTATTGAACATATGATTTGTGATAAAAAGAACATGGCTTAAGTATAAAGATTTACATGAGAGTAGGGCATCTACTAATGTAAATAAACACCTAAGTAAGCGATCTTTGGGATATATGACATGCATAGTAATAGATGGCTATATTTGGTATATAATCATATTGTGAATCATGACAAATATTTATGCATGTGAACTTAGGCAAGGTTTATAATTAGGCAAGATATGTTTATAAAACTTTAAGAAATGATTAAATCTGTTATATTTGCCTAATTTGCTAGTTTGTTACATTGCCTAATCTACTAGTTCTGTTATATTGCTTAATCTGCTAGTTCTGCTCTACTGCCTAGTCTGCTAGACTTGTTCATCTGCCAAATTTGTCATCTGCTAAGTCTGTTGAAAGTGCTAAATCTGCTAGTTTGCTTAATCTACTAAATTCGTTAAGTCGCCTAATCTGAAACATCTGTTATCTGCTATATCTGTTGAGTTGGTATAATTAGTCCGCTATTGACATAATCTGAATTGGCTATAGTTATGAATAATTGGCATGTATATTAGGCGTGGGTATAAATGGTAAATCATTAATTAATTGGTCGCAAAGATAAAACATGGCTAACTCGAGGTTAGACTGATTTTGAGGCGTAATTCTGCCCGGAATCGCCCGGCATATTCCAGTGGTCGCAAACAATAGGTTCTAATGTGAGAAGTTAGTCATAACGTGCTTGAAACCCGAGGTTAGACTCAGTTTGCGATAGAAAGCTTCCCGGAACCAACCGGCCTAACCAGTAGCCGCAAACTGTAAGTCTAATGTGAGAGGTTTGGGCATTAATATTTAATTAATGAAAATCTGAGATAATTATGATGTCTAAAACGTGTTGGGTAAGGTTAAACCAATTGGATCAATGAATCTGATAAACCTGTTTCGTGAATCCGTAGGCCCAATACAAAGTTAGATAATTTGTAACCAATTAATTTGTAAGTCTGTTAATCTGTAACTAGTTAATCTGAAGCCTGTTAATCCGAACATCTGATCCGTTAGTCTGAAAACCTGTTAACTTGATTGTCTGATCTGTGAACTAGTTAATCTAAATTTTGTATGTTTGAAATTTGTAGAAATCTTTTAGTCTGGGGACACAAGGTTAGGAGGGGAATCACTTGTGTCATCTGTTGTTTGGGACCCGTATTAGTCAGTAACCCTTTCTGGTATCAAAACTTTGACCCAACAGTAGGTAGGGTCCGGGCACGCTTACTGAACTAATTATAAGCGGTTCATTCTGATAATGGCGAGGGGTGTTGATGGTGCATTCCAACCGGGTCATGTGCGTGCATGGATCCCGGTCTGCCTCTGAGGATGTAAGACGCCGTGACATCTGTAAATAGGTCTGTGCCAATTGGTTGTCACTTTAGGGAGTGATACACCCAACTGTGGGGCCGACACAGGATATTTATGTATTAGGGAGCCGATCGCTTGGGGTAGGGTTTTAGGGTACACTTAGTTCTGTCTGTTTCTGTTGGTACCATCTGTTTCTGTTGGGTGGTAACACCTGTCTGTTTCTGCGTGGTACCGTCTGTTCGGGTGGTAAAGGCCCATTACTAGTGTACACCTAATTCTACATTCTGTTTCCATAGGGATTAATCTGTTTCTGCTTCTGTCTGTTTCTGATCGGGTAGTAAAGGCCCATTATTAGCATTCTGTTTCTGTTAAATTGTTCTGTACCCGCTTCTGTTTCAGTTTAGACATTAGGGTGAAACCTAATACTGTTAAACTAGTATTAATGCAGAGAAGTGTAAAGTAATAGCTTATATCGTTCTGTTCTTCTGTTATATCTGTTACACCTGTTACAGTTATCTCTCATCTAGTTTTATGTTCATGTCATGTTATTATTATCTGTTCATATGCTGAAAGTCACTGGACTTGCCAGACTTTATGTCTGACCCTTGTTGTTTCGCTTCTTTTATTCCGTTTCTCCCCCCAGGTTTTCTAAGGAGGGAATACTTTAGCTAGATCCGGGTTTCTTCTGCTTGAAGTGCTTAAAGTATGGCTTGGCTCTGTATAGCTTCCGTTCTACGGGGATTATGATTTTAAAACTATGCATTCTGAAGGCTTTTGTACAAGACTGGTATTTTGTACTTGAATTCTGATATTGTGATTTGAAAGGATGTAACCAAGTTTATTTCGGTTCTATTGAAATAAAGTTATAAATTTTTCAAGTACTATTTTATCTGTCTTGTGAGTTTCTGTTCTGTTTACTAAAATGCTCCACCAAAGTTAAGGCATTCCCTTTGTGAGTGACCTTAACGGAGGTCGGGTGTTGCAGTCATACCCAAGCAGGGTGTACTTTCACCGATCTAGAGAAAATTCATATGTGTTCTTCTTTTCGATTCTGTATCTTTGGATGACGGTTGGATGGCCTATAACCGGGGTGGAAATATATTCGATACACTCAAGCTAAATGAGTGGTCGGTCATGTGTGGCCAGGTTGCAAGATGTTCTTGTTGAACCTGCAGTGTATACCCTCTAGAGTACACTGATCAGAAGGCGCTCCCATACCTTGTTTATTGGAATCCAATTCCCAATACGAGCCCTACGGTTTAAGATTTTATACTATATATATGTAGAGCGTGAGATGCAAGCGTTCTGCTACTTGGATATTTATTTGTTTAGACATTATCATAATATCTCTGGATTTAATCTCAAAGCATCTTTGATTATAGTAAGGTAAAAACCGTCCATGTTTATGTGTGGGCTGGTCTTACTATTATCTTTTGTCTTTGAAAAGATTTTCAAAGTTAAACAGTATGATTGGAATTTACTCACACAAGTCCCATGACTGACCCAGAGTTTATTTTTGTGTTTTCCCTAAACTCTTGGGTGCCCAAATTTGTACGGGCAGTCAAGAGTTTCAGGCTTTGCAGATTCACTTGGAGGAGTTGGAAGCAGAAGGCTTCACCGTTAGTTAGTTAGAGATTATTTCCGCTGTGATATGATGTATTGTACTCTGATAATGGTAGGTATATACAATATAGTTTTGTATTTCAAAGTTATGTTATATAATACATTTTATTCGTTCCGCTGTGAGATTCGTGTTTACTCTGATTCTGTTTAGTTGTGATTTTCTTCTTCTTCTATTCTATTAGTTCAATCTTATCTCTCTCATCCTCTTATTTCTTTCTATTAATGATCTGAATTTTCGTGCACTTTGAGTTGAATGTGTAGGATATTAGTCAGCTCAAATTGGTACGGATTTTCCGGCCATCACACCACTTCATCCTTAATTTCATTGCTCCAACATTTAAACAGGAAGATGAGGTTTCCAGTCGACCCCAAGCTAATCCTCTTCACGTCACTTCCGTCCAACCGAAGTGCCTGCTCCACCGTCGACCAACTCCCCAAGCTCACGACCTCCTCCACACCCATTTTTGGCCAACTCGATCATTTGAGGATCCCCCACGCCCCGTTTAAAAATCGTATTCGAATGTTAACCCAAAACTACCATAAAAACCTAATTTGATCGAGAACTCCAAATCTACCCATTATAAAAATTGAACTGTTTTTTTCCTATAATCTTTATTTCAATACGCTCCTCCATCCTCGTTGCCAAGGCCCACCACCATCGCATCGCCTGGATTTGACCAAAATCCCCCTTTTGAACAACTCTAAAATTCTCCTTACTCCCACTGCTAAAAATCTTGAAACTACTTTTAGAAATCATTAATTTGTACCATGATTTCATTTATGTACTTAAATCGTGATTTTGGGTGGTTTGAGAAGCTCATGTGAAAGTGTGTTTACAGAGAACAAACTGTTTTTCCTGTTTCCTTGAATATATATTCATTTGCTTGCTCCTTCTTGCATTTCAAGTGTTATAGCGAACAAAAGTTGTTTACCATTAAATCTTTAACATAATGATATACTGATCTATCTAACAAGAATATCGCTGATGAATGGATCATCGGCTTTCGGTAAAACAAGGATCATATATTTGCAACAGGGTATACCTATATTATTGTGTTTATAGCAGTGTTTCCTACAGAGAATAACAGATGTAAATGTTGGTGTTTACATGCAGTATACATTCAAGCTGATGTATTATAACAGTTATAACAACTTTATAGCAGTAATTAAAAAGAATTTAAACTAGAAGATACTTTACTCACATCTTTGCTTTCCTAATCCAGCTAGGAAGATCTCCAATTTTTTTTTGGTGAACTTAGTGTTTTGTTGTGAAGAATTATGCAGGTTTTTGTGTGCTATTTATAGCTAATCTTTAATTATTTAAGAATTCTTTCTTTTCATTGTTTCTTACATTTTAAGCTATATCAGTAGACTCACTACTCTACATTGCTTGCTTAAGCATGAAGAATTAATTTGTTAAATTGGGATATTTCCTTATTTCTTGTATTTATCTTCTTCCTTCAATCATGTTATAGTAAATGTATCCTTAGCCTCACTCCTTTGTCATAGCTTCTACTACTTATGCATGAAGAAATGAATAGTTTAACTAAGATGTTTTTCTATTTTCTTATCCTATGTTCTATCTTTTAGAAGCAAAATATTTCCAAACCATACTTCATTAATGCTTGCAATTTGTCATTCATTGCTTAGATTTTATTTGCATTATAAAATGGTTAGATATTTTGCAAACAATTGTTTTATATTTGCAAGTTGCTACTTAGATATTTTGCGAACAATTGTTTTATATTTGCAAGTTGCTGCTAAAGATTCTTAGGTGATGGTTTTAGCTATACTTAGCTATCTATTCAAGGTAAAATCTTATTAAGATATTGACTTGGGATGTTTGTTTCCATATGCATTTCTCTCTTGATATTTTTATAGAGTCATTTCATTTATCATGTCATGTGCAGGTTTATATGTTTCATGTTATGGCTGATTGTTCCTCCTTCATATGTTTACTTTGTTGTCCCTATTCGTTTCAAACCCCTTTCATTCCTAAAATGATAAAATGCCTCTTTATATATGTATATGATTTTTGTTACACTTGTATTATGTTTTCAAATTTAAAACATAACCAAAAATATACATATTCAGTATATACATATACTTATGCCTTTACACATATATTTATAATCGTTTTAGTTTGTTAAGTAAATATTTTACTATTTAATTACCTCATTAATTCAAAATTTATCATTAACAAATATTAGCTAAATACCGAGACATTACAGTTCACCGCCCTTAAAAGAATTTCGTCCCCGAAATTATAAAGTCACGAGTAGATTCAAATTTTCAATCAAAGTCAAATTCTTACACATCCGTACCTTCTGAATAGACTCCTTATCTATTTGGACTTCAGTCAACTTATTTCTCAGATCCAAAATTCTGATTTTATTACAAAATCAGTTTACTTAGCTCACGTGGGTCCATATCCAACTAATAACTCCAGTCTAGTTTTTACTACCAGGCATACCAATTTTATTCACTGGATATTTTAAATCTTATCAACGTTATTGAATTTATCCTGAGGACGACTCTGATTCATTTTAACTCCATCCATTGGTTGTGGTGGTTATCACACTTGCTCCTCGGTATCTTCTACCTTATGAACTCATTTTCTACTTTCCGAATATAATAGCTTGACAATCAAACCCTGATCGGAAGATTTATTTAACGGTGACCTAAGTCGATAACTCTAGTTGTCCTATACTAAGTATACAATTTATTTTATATTTTAAAATTTCAAAATATGCTCTCTCAATACTTACCAAAACTCAATCTACGGTGTTACTAACCCTATCTCTACCGAGTTACGCCACAGAACCAAGGTTATTACACAACGAACAGCTTCAACACAAACTGTAATGGCGTGATTTTCGATGCCTCGAAAGTCATGTCATTATCGAAAGAATTTAGAAGATGAGATAGAAATGATAGAACTAATAGGATAGAAGAATAAGAAAATATCAGAATCTCATAGCGGAATTTCACAAATTACTTGATAAATTACATAACAGGGTCTGATACATCATAGTACATCATCATAATACATTACCATAGTACAACAGCATAATTATACCTCATGACTAGGATAATACAGATATTCAAACTGGATACATAGATATGGATATGCTACTAGACTGGTCTTAAACTTGAACTTCATAGGTTTCAACTTGCCAACCTGAATTACTAGTCTACTCATAATAAATATTATGAGTACCCAAGAGTTTTGGAAACACAGAAAATAAACTCTAGGTCAGTCAGGGGATTGGTGTGGGTAAACACAATTAAATTGATTAGAAAACAAGGAATAAGGTTTTTCACATTGGACAGATTCATTTAACTTTATAAATCTTTAGACCAATCCATAACTAATATATGGATGACGAACCAATTATCTTGATGTTAGAACTTTTGATATTATGATAGTTTTTATCAAATAAATAATCATCTAGTGAAACGCTTGCATCTCACGTTCACGTATATACTATAAAATCTAAAACCGCAGAGCGCTTATTGGAGATCGGATTCTAACAGACAAGGTAGGGGAGCACCTGCCGGTCAATGTACTCTAGAGAGGATACACTGAGGTTCAACAAGAACGTCTTGCAACCTAGCCTCACATGACGGTCCACTTATTTAGCTTGAGTGAAACGAATATATTACCACCTCCACGGTTGGGATTAACAACCGCTACCGAATGCTACAGCAGTGAAAAAGAGATGAGAAAACAAAAGGAATTACTCTAGATGGCGATAATACACCTTGCTTGGGTATGACCCAACTAGCCATGCTACCTTTCCCGGTTTTTTGTCATTTCCTGGTTGTGAGGTTTGAGGTCACGTTTATCCTTCTGACGGATTATTTCTTCAATTACTTTGAATTCCACATCGTCATATCCGTCGGAAACATTCATTCGATTACCCAAATACATTGCGAGCAATAAAGCTAAGAGAAACGAATTTCGCTACCACCAACGTAATATACTTACGTAAGTCGATGTGTAGAATCTAATAGATATACGTTGTCAGACACCCGTCCATTCTAGTTTGTCCTGGGATTGAACAGACCGAAGGTACTATTTAAAATAGCCCTTGCATATGTTCGTCTTCAATATTTCTGACACACATCGTAATATTCGAGTCGAAGTGGAATATTTATTCCAGACTCTTCGAAACTATGTACGTAATGTCTTTTACTGTGGATATTTAATTATCAGCCTACATGATTATAATTCACTTTACACATCCTTTAATTATGAGTTTCAGTCAAACAGGACAGTATATGTTAGCTTGGTTCATATCTAGATAAATTAATTATCTTTATAAATGAACAGTTAAAGTGTGTGTCGCACACGGTATTTTATTCAGTTTTAGTCATCATTTAGAAATGAACAGATAAAGCGTGTCTGTCGCACACGATATTTTACTTCGTTTGTTGATTATGTGTATATGGTGTTTAATACTCCAGTTGTCCTTGTAAATTATTTTCTTACTTCTAATAGATCATAAATAAATTAAATTAATAATTTATTTTAATTGTCCCTTTTATATTTCTATTTTCAAAACTCGTCAATCTTCAACAGTCGAGCTTATGTACTTCGATCTTCTGCTGTTGTCTTCCTTCCACTTGCCTATGATATTTAAATAAAAATTCTCTTTTTATTTATCTATTTATCCTTCCTTTATTCTATTTTATTTTTATTTTAATTAAAACTTCGTTCAGAATCTCCTTTATTTGCGTATCTGCCAAAGTACCACTTTTACCGAAGTACCACTTCCAAAATGCCATTGTGCGCACGTGAAAATCACTCCAACACCCATATTTCAGCTAAGCTACCAAAGTGCCAGATTTTGCGGAAGTGCCAAAGTGTCAGTTTATCGGAAATACC
Organism: Allium sativum; assembly: GCA_030737875.1. Lineage (NCBI taxonomy): Eukaryota > Viridiplantae > Streptophyta > Magnoliopsida > Asparagales > Amaryllidaceae > Allium > Allium sativum. Next base: position 534,538,258 of record CM060922.1, read on the forward strand.
AAAGTGCCAGTTTATTGAAAATACCAAAGTGCCAGTTTATCGGAAGTGCCACTTTCGGAAATACCACTTTTCGGAAGTGCCACCTTTCGGAAGTGCCACTTTTCCAAACCCCTTGTTTTTACTTGCCCGATCAACCCAAACCACTTGCGCCAGCCTTGCCAGATCCACCTTTGTTTTGCCAAAGTACCAAACCCAAATTTCTTGTGCCTATCACATTTGATCACCATGTTTTTCCCATGCCAGTTCCTCCTTTGTCTTCCTTATCTCACACACACATACACACTGTACCTGTGCATGTGCACACCACCTCCTGCCACCATGAAGGCAACCCGCTACCGTCAACGAACTCCATTTCCTTCCTTGGTCGCCATCCACCAGCGTCCATGACCCCACACCACCTCCTCCTTAATTTCATTGCTCCACCATTTAAACTGGAAGATGCGGTTTCCAGTCGACCCAAAACTAATCCTCTTCATGTCACTTCCATCCAACCGATGCGCCTGTTCCACTGTCGACCAACTCGCCAAGTTCAAGACCTCCTCCACACCCATTTTTGGCCAACTCGATCATCTGATGATCCCTCACGCCCCATTTAAAAATTGTATTCGAATGTTAACCCAAAACTGCCATTAAAACCTAATTTGATAGAGAACTCTAAATCTAACCATTATAAAAACTGAACTGTATTTTTCCTGTATTCTTTAATTCACTACGCTCCTCCACCATCATTGCCAAGGCCCACCAGTATCGTCATCGCATGAATTTGACCAAAATCTCCATTTTGAACAACTCTAAAATTCTCATTACTCCCACTGCGAAAAATCTTGAAACTACTTTTAAAAATCATTAATTTGTACCACGATTTCATTTATAGACTTAAATCATGATTTTGGGTGGTTTGAAAATCTCATGTGAAAGTGTGTTTGCAGAGAACAAACTGTTTTTCCTGTTTCCTTGAATATATATTCATTTTCTTGTTTCTTCTTGCATTTCAAGTGTTATAGTGACAAAGTTGTTTACCATTAAATCTTTAACATAATGATATACTGATCTATCTAACATGAATAACACTGACGAATGGATCATCAGCTTTTGGTAAAACAGGGATCTTATATTTGCAACAGGGTAAACCTAAATTATTTTGTTTATAGCAGAGTTTCCTACGGGGAATAACAGATGTAAATATCAGTATTTATATGCAGTATACATTCAAGCTGATGTATTATAATAGTTATAACAACTTTATGGCAGTAATTAAAAAGAATTTAAACTAGAAGATAGTTTACTCACATCTTTGCTTTCCTAATCCAACTAGAAAGATCTCCAGAATTTTTTGGTGAACTTAGTGTTTTGTTGTAAAGAATTATGCTGGTTTTAGTGTGCTATTTGTAGCCAATCTTTAATTATTTAACAATTCTTTCTTTTCATTGTTGCTTACATTTAAGCTATAGCATTAGACTCACTACTCTACATGACTTGCTTAGGCATGAAGAATTGGTTTGTTAAACTAAGTTATTTCCTTATATCTTGTCTTTATCTTCTTCCTTCAATCATGTTATAGTAAATGTATCCTTAGCCTCACTCCTTTGTCATAGCTTCTACTACTTATGCATTAAGAAATGAATAGTTTAACTAAGACATTTTTCTATTTTCTTGTCCTGTGTTCTATCTTCAAGAAGAAAAATATATCAAAACCATACTTCATTAATGCTTGCGATTTGTCATTCATTGCTTAGATTTTCTTTGCATTATAAAATGGTTAGATATTTTGCAAACAATTGTTTTATATTTGCAAGTTGTTGCTTAGGATTCTTAGGTGATGGTTTTAGCTATACTTAGCTATTTATTCAAGATAAAATCTTATTAAGATATTGACTTTGGATGTTTGTTTCCATATGCATTTCTCTCTTGGTATTTTTATAGAGTTATTTGATTAATCATGTCATGTGCAGGTTTATACGTTTCATGTTATGGCCGATTGTTCCTCCTTCATATGTTTACTTTGTTGTCCCTATTTATTTCAAACCCCTTTCATTCCTAAAATGATAAAATGTCTTTTTATTTATGTATATGATTTTTGTTACACTTATATTATGTTTTCAAATTTAAAACATAACCAAATATATACATTTTGAGTATATACATATACTTATGCCTTTACACATATATTTATAATCGTTTTAGTTTGTTAAATAAATATTTTACGATTTAATTACCTCATTAAATCAATATTTATCATTAACAAGTATTAGCTATAAACCGGGACATTACAGTATGTTGGTGAAATCAAAGAAAGTTGAAGATCATCTTGAAAATCTGGCTGAAATGTTTCATATCCTCAGAAAATATGGAATGAAACTATATCCGCTCAAATGCTCATTCGAAGTCGCATCGAGAAAGTTTCTTGGATTCATAGTCAACGCCAAAGGCATTGAAGCAAATCCTTCTCAATTCACATCTTTACGGGAGATGCGTGCTCCAAGGACAAAGAAAGAGCTTCAAAGCTTAAATGTGAAAGTAGCTTAACTTATTATTTCAAAGGCCATAGATCGATGCATCCCACTCTTTTATGCTTTGAAGAAAAGGAGGAAGGATTTCCAGTGGACCCCTAAATGCCAAACATCCTTTGAAGAGTTAATCAAGCACATGGAGTCGCCACCAATGCTATCAAAGCCTAGAGATGGAGAGGAACTGTTCCTATATCTTGCTGTCTCATCTCATGCATTAAGAGCTGCACTTGTCCGAGAAGATGCCACGGTTCAATGGACAGTTTTCTATATCAGTAAAAGGTCGCTGGGGAAGAATTAAACTGTCCCAAGTTAGAGAAGCTTGCGTATTGTCTTCTTATTGCCTCAAAGAAGATAAGGTCGTACTTCCAATCCCATTATATAAAGGTTCTCACTGACCAACCGCTAAGACAAGTTCTCTTTTGCCCAGAAACTTCGAGAAGATTACTGAAGTGGAAAATAGAGCTCAGCCAATATGACATCACTTATCATCCTTGAGAAGTTATTAATGGGCAGGAAAAGTCCTGGAAACTCCTAAAGGCCACTCCTTATGCTACGCCTTAAGGTTGGAATTCCCATCAACCAATAATGAAGTTGAATATGAAGCACTAATCACAGGGCTAAAGTTGGCAAAAGAATTGAATCCGAAAACCTTGCAAATTCTCAGTGACTCGCAGCTAGTAGTATGTCAAGTCCGAAAGGAATTCCAGACCAAACTCGGAAACCTTCCTATGTATCTTACCAAAGCTTTGGAACTTCTCAACGATCTTGACTATTATGCTATATCTGATATTCCTAGGGAAGAAAATTCAAATATAGATTCTCTCACCAAGTATGCCGGTTCCTCAAATGCACAATTGCTGGATTTGATACCCATCGAAGTCGTTTCAACTCCCACCATTGAAGAAGCAGATGTTGACTGAATTATGGAGGCTGTTGAAGAGCCTGTATCTTGGATGACCCCAATTAAGGAAAATATCCTTAATGGAACACTCCCAGAGGAACTAAAAAAGCGACGAAAAGTATTGCGCAAAGCATCATTATAACTTATCCAGGATGGAAGGTTATATAGATGAGGTTTCTCCATGCCACTACTGCGATGTGTAACTAAAGAGGAGTCTAAAGCAATCTTGGCAGAATTACATGAGGGGGAATGTGGATGTCACACGGGTGGTCAAACGCTAACCGACAGAATTCTACGATATGGCTACTTCTGGACCAATGTAAACCTGGATGAAATGACCTATACTAAGGAGTGTGATAGATGCCAAAGATTCGCAAAGATTCTAAGAGCACCTCCCACATAACTGACTTAGATAGTCAGTCCATGGTCATTTACCATTTGGGGCATAGATTTGATCGGAGCATTGCCTACAGCTAAATCAAGTATGAAATATGCAATCGTGGCCATTGACTATTTCACCAAATGGACTGAAGCTGAGCTGTTAGCTACTATTACTTTGAAGAAGGTGATTAACTTTGTCTTAAAGAACATTATCTGCAGAGTTGGGATACCACAGAAAACAATAAATGATAAAGGAGCTCAGTTCGAGAGCAGTGAATTCCTATATTTCTGTGCTAAGTACAAGATTAAGAAGAGTTTTGTAGCTGTTGATCATCCACAGGCCAATGGGCAAGTTGAAGCAATCAATAAAATTTTGAAATCAACCATTAAGAAGCGCCTCGAAAAAGCTAAAGGTGGTTGGGTAGACGAGTTTCCTCTTGCAATATGGGTATATCGCACAACTCATAAAACTACGTCTGGGCACACTCCATTCTCGCTTGCATTTGGATCTGAGGTTATGATCTTAGTAGAGCTGGAAGTTCCCACTTGACAAAGAATCCACTTCAACTAAGAATAGAATAAGAACTACAACTCGAAGTGCTGGAGTTGCTTGAAGAAAACAGGAAAGAAGTAGAATTCCAAATTACTGCACATCAGAGAAGGTAGCCAGATATTTTAATGCTAAATTTCAATGAAGAACTTTCCAAATTGGGGACCTTGTTCTGAAGAAAATCATAACAGGAAATGGAGTATTCGTACCCAATTAGGAAAGACCGTATATGATAAGTCAAAAATTCTTAGATGGCACCTTCGAACTGAAAACGACGGACGGGATCTGACTTCCCAGAGCCTAGAACAACACACACCTCCGTCACTACTTTGCTTATGTTTCTTTCATACATCTTGATAAGTTGTAAACGTCATGTATTAAAAATACCACGCAACATTGTTACTAGCTTTATACATATTAATGAAAGAAATTGCTTTACTTGCCTAAATCGTATGTTTGCAAATTCTTGTTTACAAGTTGCTACAGGCATCTTTCTCGGCAGCAAAGCATTTCCGTGTTGTCCCCAGTTAGGCATTAATTGCCCTAAGATCTTCCACTTACTTCCTCAGGGCCACCCGTTCCTGGCTGTTTAAGTCAAACTCACTGCGAAAACACTCCCTAACACTCTCCAGCCCGGACCTGTAACTCTCTGCATCCCGCCGAGCTAGAGCCAGTTGGGCCTGTGCATCCTCTTGTTCCTTTTCCATTTTGCTCCTAGCCCTAGCATCATTATCAATCTTTACTCTAGCTCTGGCCGCTTCCGTCCCCATCTGGCGGATGATAGTAGAAAGTGTAGCAGCATGCTTCTTATTACCCCATATTGTTTAGCCACATGGCACACATACCCTATCACCTCTGTGTCCTAATCCTCTGGGACTGGTTCAAGATCTGGGACAAACATCATCCTCTCAAAGAACATGTCAGGGAATTTCTTTCGCAAGCGTTCCAGCCTGGCCGTAATCTCAGAATTGGGGGCAACATCCTTTGCGGTAGTAGTATCCGAGCCGTGCTCACTAGAGGAAATAGGAGTTGTCTTCCCCTTCTCCACGATCCTTCCCTCATCTTTGTTCTTGTCCTCTGGCTCGTGGCATTTTTTAGAAGACTGGACATGAGAAGGCATACTCTTCGGAGGGGTCAAATCTCTAGGAAGTTGTTTGCCCCCAGCTGGTAACGATGAACGACTTTGAGGCCTTTTAGAACCTTGCTTTGATGGAGATCGAGATTGCGTGGAATAAGGTTGACGAGAATCCCGGGGCCGATGATTATCATTTCCCTGACTATCACTACAAGCATGTTCGGGATCGGGGAGGAGGCTTGGTGTGCCCTCGCGAAGGGAACGGTAAGAATAAGACCGTCTGCGAGACATTTTTCCTGCAAAAGAAACAGGTGCATGTTAAAACTATGAATGATAGTGGTAAAGGAGTGTTATGATAAATGGTATGTGTGTTTTGTGCATCCCATGAAATCCCCTTTTTAACGGACCAGAGCCCGGAGTTAGTCTCGTTTGGATGACTTCTTTTTCTCTAACTGGGGCACTCGTCTCTTCAAAGATGGGAAAGATTGGTTCCCCTCCGAAATCTTCCTGAGTATAAATATTGTCTAGTAAAGGAATCTTATTTAATTCTCCGATTATCTATTCCTCCGTTAATTCAACTTGAGCGACAGACTCAACCGGTGATGAAGTTCTTAAGGGAGACTGCCCTTCAGAGGTCGGGACCTCCATTGATTCATCGGCTTGCCCCTCGTCTCCTTTGTATACGTTTAAATCCTCGTCACTTGATTAATCATTGGCGAAGGACTCTTGTGAAGGGTAGTTGTCTTTACAGCTTGAGAAGTTCCTTCTCCCTCAGTCGGCGGTATATATACTTGTAAGGTTTGCCGCCCTCTCCAAGTACGAATCTTATGTCCAAAAGACGGTGTTTGTGAAGGTTCTCGTCGGTGATACATTTCTTAATCCTTAAGAAATCTGAGTTACTCTTGAGATGGCGATACATTCGGTCTTCGTACATCAATGCTTTTGTTCTCTCAAAATTGTGATTTGTATGGAACAAAATGATTCGTTAGCACTGAAATTATGCATTCGAATTAAACACGGCAAAGTTGAAAACATACTTGCTTGTAACCACTTCCTCGCGCATCCGTCTTGATGTTTTATGTAGAACTAGTCAGATTTGACATCCCCTATATTACTATAACCATCTGTTACAACTTTTCTATTGGCGACTGATTCGAAGAAAGAGAAATTGGGAGCCCCTGCGGAACAATGTTTGAAGTGGTAATAGAACTTTAGATCTTTAAGGGTAAGCTCGGTCTGTAGAATCTCCATATAAGCAACGTACAAAGTATACAAAGCCGCGTAAGCATTCGGGTGGAGTTGCATGGGGGGCAATGTGTAACTATCTTAAGAGATCAACAACAAGTGGAGGAAAAGGAGGAATAACCCCTAACCCAACCCATGAGTCGACTAACAGTCATGTACCCCTCTGGGGCAGAATGAGGTCTATCTTCGCTTTCTGGAGCTTTCACATCGTCCCAGGGAATTCCGTGTCTAAAACATATCTTCTTAAGTTTTATATCGTCTAACTTAGAGGGTAAAGAATCGGTGAAATTCTATATTTCCTTAACACCCGAAATTTCATCAAGAGCTCGATCATCCTCATCTTCAAGGGACGTGCTCTCAGAAGTTGTTGACTCTATATCGGTGCCCGTCTCGTAATCAAGATCGGATAATTTCTCATTTGAATCTGAGGGAAGCACATCAGGGTTATGACGTATTGATGTCTCTGATTAGGTACTTTCACTTGGTATCTCAGTCACTTGTTAATCCGACATAGCTGTGTTGGCGAGTAAAAATTAGAACACAAGTTACCTGTTCCCCGTGTGTGTAAGTGCAAGTGTGTACCTATGCATACATTAAAGAAAAGAATGAAGTCAATCAGATAAGCAGATAACAGCCCTTATATGTTGTAAAGTCATGCTGTTGTTCGATCCAGAAATTTCATCTTGAAGGCTCTAACCTAACTGTTCATTGGTATATTATGATTACGATACATTTTTAAGTCAATATGCATATGGGTTCATCAACAGAGCCGATTCGTAAAAATCTTGGGGCTCGGGTCGTGATCTAATCGGATCGTCGAACACGGGTTGGGTCGTGGAGAACGGATCGTCCACTAGTCACTACAGTGGAATAACATGGACTCGTGGGATAAGTCTCGAATCGTGGGACGGTGTCTGTATTCATTGTCTGAACGGGTCGCGAAAGACCCCCCACGATCCGCTCTCCTATTACCACGAACCAACGCTTCCCCCATGACCCGATCCGCTGTCCAACATAATTCTTGGTCTCTCCATCCCTACAAATCACTGCTTATCGTCATGACCCACGTCGCTTTTTCATTTCCTCTATCTAATTATCACTACGGGCTGAGTCATTGCCCGATCTATGAACAAACCTGACCTCTCCTTCTTCCCCTTGGTTTCTCCTCTCCATCCATAAATCCATGAAATCGAACCTATTATTACTGTCGCTAAACTCAAAATCCTCGTCGTCACCATCACCATATTAGTGAAAATTCAAGGGGAATGAAGAGAAGCGAAAAAGAAACAAAACAAAATGGGAAATGATCCCAGCACAGTTACCTTTTGATTATGGGGAAATCTTTGTTTTTAGTAAAAGCTAAATTAGGGTTTTTGTTGAAGAACTGGTGGCGGCTGCAAAGAAAGAAAGAAGGAAAGGAAAGAGGAGGGAGGAGCCCATCTTATATAGACGATTTGATGACCGTTCGTATCCCCAAGTTTGTCCTATTCAGACCGTGAAGATCCTTGAACCACGAAGGCTCAAGAAGGCCCATCATAGTATTGAAGGCAACCCGTTTAACCATGGGCCTATTGTATCCACTCCGATCGCCCTATATCACAACGACCCAGGCACACACACACACAAAAAAGAGGGGGGAGAGATTTGAAAACACTCATGAAATTCCAAGATTACTTTAACACCCCGGATTTTTGAATAATCGAATTAACTAAATTAAAGAATAATAAATCTCAGACGTGAGAATTGTGGAGATTGTGTTGCGCTATTGTGTTCGTCTCGGAATTCTAGTGAAGATAGAGTCCGAGTTTGCGGGAAATGAGTACCGGATGAAAGAGTTATGGACGAACGAAGTTTGGTGGCAAAGTAGAAAAAAAATATAAATGCACTGGCGCACTTGGGAAGTGCGCCAGTACATATTTACACTGGCGCACCTGCCAAGTGCGCCCAGGCCGAGGCTGGAGCCTGCACAGCTTTCTGGTTCAGGCTGACCCGTGTTGTCGAGTCCATTCTGACTCCTTGCTGAGTCATTAGGACGGACTCATCACCGTATCATAATTGAATGGTTTTGATTAACCCTAAGAACATCCAATGACTTAAATTAATTCATAACTCTATAAAAAGACCCATAGACACAAACCCTAAATCAGAATTAAAACAAAGACTATGGCCGTCATGCTGTTGTCTTAAACCCTAGAGCAGCCGCCACAAAAATTAAGAGAAAGAACAGCAACCAAATTAGAACCACTCAACCCTAACAGCGATTCTTCATCAAAGGAGGGCTAATTCAACTCCAGAAATCAGAATTCAGAACTCAAGACTACTTTTGAGTTGTGAGTTCGATAATCTTAGCAAAATAATTAGTAATTTAATTAGATTAAGTTATAACACGGATTTGTATGGATGTGATATGAAGTATTGATTGTATGTTGTAATGATGTTGTAGGATTATGATTGAAATATCTATGATGTTATGTTGTGATGCAAAGTTATGTTGCTATCATCCATGTTGTAATTATATATATATATATATATATATTCAAATCATCATGTTTCTTATGCTAGTTTGTGGTATTGATTCATATGATAATCCATATGTAGGGAAGTTTAGATGTTGATTCAAACATGAACCATATACAAGTTTGGGTAGAATTACATGTGACCTTACATGATTATGGCACCTAGTTTATGTGAGAATTTAATTGAAAGCTAGGATATGACATGATACTTTACATGTTAGGTATTAGTTTACACCATTATTGTGATGTTTAAATCACGTATGTGAATTTATGAGTTGGACATGAATCATGTTATGTTATTACCTATGCAAGCTTAACCCCTTTAGATATAGGTTTATGACATATGTTGTCTATGCAAGTTTGTGGCATAATTTCATCAAGTTCGCACCTTTAGATTTGGACCTATGTTATACATGATGTTTATGCAAGTTTGTGGCCAATTTCTCATCAAATTCACGCCTTTAAATTTGGAACCATGACATAAGTTGTTATGCAAGTTGTAATCTTGGCCTATGCAAGTTTTAGATGTAGAACATCAATCACATATGCAAGTTCACCCCTATGTTAGATCCATGTTTTAATTATGTATGTGATGTTTTCTTTTATTTCATGAGTTAGACTATTTGAGTCTAACGTATATCTTTACGTTAAACGAACAAACATACTACGTGGGGAAAAAGGGGATAATATTAAAAATGTTTAATTGGCATAAATGCCTTAAAAGGCATAAAATAAAATTGTGGTGAAATTGGTATGATTTTACGTACCATAAATGGATGGACATAATTGAGTCAATTATGGACATCGCTAAATTTGGAATTGATTGATAATTTGAATAGGGAAAGTAATTCAAATTGGGGTTGATTAATTAGGGGTAATTAATCGTCTAAGACACGAGGTTAGACTCTTTTGCGGTGTAAGACTGCCCGGACCCGCCCCGCAAAATCAGCTGCCACAAATGCCAGTCTAATGTGAGAGGTCTTAGGCATAAACTAAATACGTAACAATTGTAAATACACGAGGTTAGGCTCTTTTGTGGTGTAAGACTGCCCGGACTCGCCCGGCAAATCCAGCTGCCACAAATGCCTGTCTAATGTGAGAGGTCTTTATGAGGTTACGGTCTTAATAAATTAAGAAACACTTAACCAGATAAGCATGTAGTAGGACATGAGGGGGTTAAGTGAGTGCCTTGGGTGGAATGTGGAATCTAGTGGGTGCCTTGGGTGGCATTTGGAAATACGATTAGAAACACTTAACCAAAATATGAAACATGTAATTGAAACATGAATAAGAAGTGGGTTAAGTGGGATGTACTAGAGGGGACCAAGCTTAGGTGGATAGCTTGTGTCAAGTAATGGGGGTCCGTTTCAACCAGTAACCCATAAGTATCTTTGTAGGCTAGACCCAAGTCGAGGACGGGACACGCATACGGGGCTTGACTGTAAGAGGCCAAACCGGGTTAGCGGTGGCAACGCAAGTCCAACGGTTTCATATGCGTGTGTGGACCCGGGCTGGTAGGTAAGGCGTTGTTGCATCGTGTAGGTATAAGCCGTGCATTCTTTGTTGTATCAGGTTGCCACTTTGGGGAGTGATACACCCCACTGTGGGGCCAACACAGGTATCTACGAGTTAGGGAGCCGATCGCTTGGGGGGTAATGGGTACACCTAGTGGAGATAGGGGCAGACGGCACCTATGAAGGCAGTTAGGGGTGCACGAAACTACCAATATCATTATTAAGTCTGTAGGCGGTATCAACCTTAGGGTGACTAGTGGTGGTGCAGTATACTAGTGGCGGTGCAGTTTAGGAATTATCCCATAGTGTTGGTGTAGTTCAGTAATTATCCTATAGTAGTTTAGGTGCGCTTTAACGATATCGTAATACATCTTGTTTCCTCGTCTACTCTGTTATACTCAATGGTTCATGGTCATTTCCCTATTTTTCCAACTTATGCCTTAGCCTAGTTACTTTGTTAATTATATTGTTAGAATTATCGCACTCGCCAGACTTTATGTCTGACCCCCCCTTTTCCATCTCTTTCCTTTTCCCCCTCCCCCTCCAAGTGCTCAGGTTGGAACTAGCACCAGTGGAGCTTGATCTTGGACCGCTTTAGAAGATTTCTTGGACCGTTGAAGTAAAGTTCAGCTTCTCCTTATTTATGGCTATTTTAATGTTGGGGATTATGTCTTTCAGTTTATGTACTTTGTTTTATCAAGATGGATATGATGTACTTGACTTTGGTTTATGGTTTTGATGATGTAATCAAACATATGGGTTTATCCGCTGCAATGAAATAAAGTTTTAATTTTCAAGTACTGCTTTATATCTGTCTTATTGTGATTTTCTGTTCTATACTTACTTAAAATGCTCCATGGAAGTTAATGCATTCCCTTTGCGAGTGACATTGATGGACGTGGGGTGTTACACGTGGTATCAGAGCTGAAGGTTACCAGACCAGATATGAATTTTTGAAAAACAATTTTTCAAAACAATTTTTTTTAAAGAAGTACTTTCAAAAGTATGATTTAAGGAAAGTATTTTCAAGAGAAAAGTATATTTTGGAAAGCATAACCCCAAGAGCCATATATCTTTCCTTCAGTCCTTTTTGTATTGAATCTTTCCTTTTACGTTTCAGCATGTATGAAGCATCTGAGATACCAGAGGGCGTTCATGTGCCCGGTTGGTTCCGTCAATATCTTGAGGCTAGGGCCGCCGTCGCAGGTCCAGCAAATCCTCCTCCTCCTCCTCGTGTCGATAATTTTGCAAAGATATGTAAGTACTTTAGAGCTATGGGTGGAAAACCTTTTCACGGGACGAAGACATTTGTTGAAGCTCGTAACTGGCTAAAGGAGGTGGAAGAATTATTCGGAATTTTTGAAGTGGATGATGGAAGGAAAGTCCAGCTAGCTGCTTGGCTAATGAAGGATGAGGCCTCATTTTGGTGGGAGGTCACTAATGGGGGTCGCCCAGTTGATACATGGCAAGATTTTAGGTAGAGGTTTGAGGCAAAGTTTCTCTCACGGGCTGAAGAGAATCTATACATGGAAAGGTTCTTGTCACTGAAGCAAGGGAATTTATCGGTGAAAGAGTACATTAACAAATTCAACCAATTGGCAACGTTTGGCTTAGATTTGGTGAACACTCCAGAAAAGAAGGCTCTAAGATTTGTTAAGGGTTTAAACGAGCTGCTTCATGGGTTAGCTATGACCCACATTCCCATGGGGGCTACCTTTGAGAGGTTAGTTGACATGGCACTCATGCATGAAGAGGAGAAGGGCGCCAATGCTAATAAGACACCCGAGAAGAAATGGGATCAAAAGAAGTCGCAACAGCAACAACAAAACAAGAAAGGTTTCAAAGGCAATAATGCTAAGGGGAAGAAGAAATGTTTTAACTGTGGGACACCCAGCCATTTAAGCAAAGATTGTAGAAAGAAGAAGAAGACCGGTTGTTTCCACTGTGGCGAAGCGGGACATCTTATTAAGGACTGCCCAAAGAAAGGGCAGAGGGCAGGGTCTACCTCGGGAGGACAGGTGCAAGCTCTTATGGCACCCGGGCAGACAAGGGGACAAGTTCAAGTTCTCGAGGTCCCACCGTTGCAAGCACGAGGTAGAGAAATTTCTGTTGAAAGTTTAGTTTTTCTGTTTGATCATCCTGTCCGTACTTTATTTGATTCTGGCGCATCGCATTCGTTTATCTCTACATCATTAGTTGAAACACTGCACCTAGATACTTGTCTTGTTACTGATCCCTTAGTAGTCTCAAATCCTATTGGTTGTTCGGCTCATCTTTCTATGATTTGTCGGGATTTGATAGTGTTTATCTTGGGCGTTGAGTTTGAGTGCAACGCTTTTGTTCTTGGCTTCATGGGCTACGGTTTAATTCTAGGTATGGAGGCCATCCTAGATTGCGAAAGAAGGGTAGTTAGATTGTTGACTTGTTCGGGAAAGACCCTTGATATTTCTTGTGACCCTAGAGGTCCAGTAATGCTTAGTTACCTAAAATCCCTTGACGCATCCGATGATGATTTACATTCTGTTCCCATAGTCCGTGAATATGCTGATGTCTTCGATGAGGTGAGGGGTTTACCCCCAAAACGTGAAACCGACTTTAGAATATATCTAGTGGACAATGCAAAGCCAGTTGCATTGCCAGTGCGCCACATGGCTCCAAGAGAGAGAATAGAGCTCAGAAAGCAAGTGAAAGAATTGCTTGAGAAGGGGTTCATCAGACGTAGTATATCAGAGTGGGGTGCTCCAGTAGTATTTGCCATAAAGGCGGATGGGTCCCTCAGACTTTGTGTGGACTATAGAGAACTTAATAAACTTACTAAGAAGAATAGACACCCACTTCCGAGGATTGACGATCTTTTCGATCAGTTAGTTGGCGCCTCAGTGTTTTCGCAGTTGGACTTAGCCACGGGTTTCCATCAGTTGAGAGTGGCTGAGAATAGTATAGACAAGACTGCCTTTAGGACTCCAGACGGTTTCTTCGAGTGGCTGGTGATGCCCTTCGGTTTAACAAACGCCCCCACATACTTTGTTGATTTGATGAGTAGGGTGTTTAGGGAGTACCTTAATAAATTCGTGGTAGTCTTTGTAGATGACATCTTGATCTTTTCTAAGAGCAAGGAAGAGCATGCCCTACATCTTAGGGAAGTGTAGGAGACTCTACGAGCGCATAGCCTTAAAGCTAAATTTTCCAAATGTCACTTTTGGAGGAAAGAAGTGCGATTCTTAGGGCACGTGGTTTCCAAAGAAGGGATAGCAGTGGATCCCGCGAAGATAGTGGCCATCCAAGATTGGAAGGTCCCTAAAAATGCTACCGAGGTGAGAAGTTTCTTAGGGTTGGCTGGCTAATATAGGAAGTTTATCAAAGACTTCGCAAAAATATCATCTCCATTAACACGCTTGACGAAGAAGAACTTTGTCTTCACGTGGGACGTAGATTGTGATGATGCGTTCCAACGTTTAAAGAGAGCTTTGACCACAGCCTCAGTCTTAGTATTACCAGATGGGAATAAGCCATTTACCGTTTATACTGACGCTTGTGGGACAGGACTAGGCGCAGTCCTAATGCAAGAGGGAAGGGTAATAGCCTATGGTGGAAGGCAGTTGAGAGTGCATGAAAGAAATTACCCTACACATGACCTAGAGTTGGCCGCTATTGTTTTCGCGCTTAAGTCTTGGCGTCATTATCTTCTTGGCAAAAAATTCGAATTGTTCACTGACCACAAATCGCTAAAATACTTATTCTCTCAAAAGGACTTGAACTTAAGGAAGCAAAGGTGGATGGAGTTCTTAGCATCCTACGACTTCGAGATAGCATATACCCCTGGCAAGGGTAACATAGTGGCAGATGCCTTAAGTAGAAAAAGATTATCCTTAAGTCCGTTGTTTGTTGAGCGGCGAAGTTTAGAGTTCATCTCTACGTTTGACTTTACACCTTCCATTGACTTCGTACCTGGTTTGCTAGCATCCTTAGAGGTTAGACCAATGCTTTTGGGACGGATTGGCGAGGCACAGCGAGACGACCCACAACTGGTTGAGTTAGTAGAAAAGCTCAAAGGAGGGGAGTCATCGAGCCATCTCCGTAGTTATACCCTAGATGATAAGGGTTGGTTACGTAGGGACGGTAGACTTTGTATACCAAAAGACGATGACCTAAGGAAGACCATTCTTGATGATGCACATCGTTCGAAGATGACCATCCATCCCAGCGGGGACAAGACGTACATGGAGATGAGACGAGTTTACTTTTGGGCCAGCATGAAGAAAGATGTGGCTGAGTATGTCACTAGATGCTTGGTGTGCCAACAAGTAAAAGCGGAGCAAAAGAAGCTCGTGGATTGCTTCATCCATTGCAGGTCCCACAATGGAAGTGGGAAAGCGTCTCGATGGACTTTATTGACGGATTACCGAGATCAAGGAAGGGTAATACGGGTATTTGGGTCGTGGTAGACAGACTTACTAAGAGCGCCCATTTCATTCCCGTGAAGAGTAAGAGGACTGCTCCATGGTTAGCCTCCGTATATATTCGAGAAATAGTTCGTTTGCACGGTATTCCTTCTAGCATAGTGAGTGACCGCGATCCTATTTTCGCTAGCGAATTTTGGAGAAGCTTGCAAGAGGCGGTAGGGACTCAGTTATGTTTGAGCACCACATATCATCCTCAGATGGACGGCTAGACCGAGAGGGTGAATCGTATTCTAGAGGACTTGTTGAGGTTATGTGTCTTAGATTTCGGAGGTACATGGGAGGAACATCTTCCGTTGGTAGAATTCGCATATAATAACAGCTTTCTGTCTAGCATTGGCATGGCACCATTCAAAGCTCTTTATGGACGGTCGTGTCGTTCGCCTACATGGTTGTGGGAAGCTACAGATAAGATCTTGCTTGGGCCCGATATGATTAGAGAGACTTCGGAAAAGATTGATTTGATCCGAAGAAGGATGAAGACGGCGCAAGATAGACAGAAATTTCATGCGGACAAGAGGAGGTCAGATCTTGAGTTTGAGGTTGGGGACATGGTCTTTGTCAAAGTGTCTCCATTACGGAACGTCATTCGCTTTGGGTCCGTTGGGAAGTTAGCACCAAGGTTCATAGGGTCGTTTCCTATTAAGGAAAGGATTGGGCAGATGGCCTATAAAGTGGAGTTGCCCGAGAGACTTAGTGGTGTACACGACGTTTTCCATGTATCACATTTGAGGAAGTGCTTGCACGAGACCGCGAAAGTGGTAGAGCCGAGCTTGCTTAGAGAGGTGGAGATCGAGCGTGATGCGACGATTCGACGAGCTCCTACGCGCATTCTTGGGTCGGAGATTAAGAAATTGAGAAGTCGAGAGGTCAAGCTAGTCAAAGTGCAATGGGGAGATGATGAGAGCAACGCTACTTGGGAGATGGAAGCGAAGATGCGTTCATTGTACCCTTTTCTTTTCGAGGGTATGTCTTTTAATTTCCCCTTTATCGTTTATCTTGTACTTATCTTATCTTTAGTATATCCTCTCTCTAGTATCCCTGACCTTTAGATAGGATAGTCCTATGGTTGAAACATGTGTTTGAGACATGTTATGGATGATGGATGCACGTGGATGCAAGTGTTTACTAGTGGTTGCTCGTGGATGCATATACACACACTTTAGGCACTAGATCGGCTCAGTCACTTCATATTGCATATTGCATATAAATGTGTGTACATATTTAAGTAATGAGTGAATAATGGTTGTATCATCATATGGATGTTGCATTTTGGTGAATGGTTGTGCACACATGTAGAAATGATATGTATCGATAAGGTTCTTTCGCATACATAATGGACACATGGCACTATCATGGTTTGCATTAAGGAGGTCAACTGAATCAGTAGACCGCCTGATTTTGCATTAGATAAGGAACATATACACACACTTCTTGCATATGTTCATACAGCATTAGAAATTTTATAAGGACAATGGATGCCGTGTTTGATGGTTGAGTAGATGGTTGTTTGGATGGTAGGATATACATTCTCCTTAACTTGGAGATTTCGGGGGCGAAATCCTTTAAGGAGGGGAGAATGTAACACCCCGGATTTTTGAATAATCGAATTAACTAAATTAAAGAATAATAAATCACAGACGTGAGAATTGTGTAGATTGGGTGGCGCCATTGTGTTACTCGGAATTCTAGTGAAGATAGAGTCCGAGTTTGCGGGAAACGAGTACCGGATGAAAGAGTTACGGACGAACGAAGTTTGGTGGCAAAGTAGAAAAAAATCATATAAACGCACTGGCGCACTTGGGAAGTGCGCCAGTACATATTTACACTGGCGCACCTGCCAAGTGCGCCCAGGCCGAGGCTGGAGCCTGCACAGCATTCTAGTTCAGGCTGACCCGTGTTGTTGAGTCCATTCTGACTCCTTGCTGAGTCATTAGGGCTGACTAATCACCCTATCATAATTGAATGGTTTTGATTAACCCTAAGAACATCCGACGGCTTAAATTAATTCATAACTCTATAAAAAGACCCATAGACACAAATCCTAAATCAGAATTAAAACAAAGACTATGGCCGTCATGCTGTTGTCTTAAACCCTAGAGCAGCCGCCACCAAAATTAAGAGAAAGAACAGCAACCAAATCAGAACCACTCAACCCTAACAGCGATTCTTCATCAAAGAGCGCTAATTCAACTCTAGAAATCAGAATTCAGAACCCAAGACTGCTTTTGAGTTGTGAGTTCGATAATCTTAGCAAAATAATTAGTAATTTAATTAGATTAAGTTATAACACAGATTTGTATGGATGTGATATAAAGTATTGATTGTATGTTGTAATGATGTTGTAGGATTATGATTGAAATATCTATGATGTTATGTTGTGATGCAAAGTTATATTGCTATCATCCATGTTGTAATTATATATATATATATTCAAATCGTCATGTTTCTTATGCTAGTTTGTGGTATTGATTCATATGATAATCCATATGTAGGGAAGTTTAGATGTTGATTCAAACATGAACCATATACAAGTTTGGGTAGAATTACATGTGACCTTACATGATTATGGCACCTAGTTTATGTGAGAATTTAATTGAAAGCTAGGATATGACATGATACTTTACATGTTAGATATTAGTTTACACCATTATTGTGATATATAAATCACATATGTGAATTTATGAGTTGGACATGAATCATGTTATGTTATCACCTATGCAAGTTTAACCCCTTTAGATATAGGTTTATGACATATGTTGTTTATGCAAGTTTGTGGCATAATTTCATCAAGTTCACACCTTTAGATTTGGACCTATGTTATACATGATGTTTATGCAAGTTTGTGGCCAATTTCTCATCAAATTCACGCCTTTAAATTTGGAACCATGACATAAGTTGTTATGCAAGTTGTAATCTTGGCCTATGCAAGTTTTAGATGTAGAACATCAATCACATATGCAAGTTCACCCCTATGTTAGATCCATGTTTTAATTATGTATGTGATGTTTTCTTTTATTTCGTGAGTTAGACTATTCGAGTCTAACATATATCTTTACGTTAAACGAACAAACATACTACGTGGGGAAAAAGGGGATAATATTAAAATTGTTTAATTGGCATAAATGCCTTAAAAGGCATAAAATAAAATTGTGGTGAAATTGGTATGATTTTACATACCATAAATGGATGGACATATTTAAGTCAATTTTGGACATCGCTAAATTTGGAATTGATTGATAATTTGAATTGGGAAAGTAATTCAAATTGGGGTTGATTAATTAGGGGTAATTAATCGTCTAAGACACGAGGTTAGACTCTTTTGTGGTGTAAGACTGCCCGGACCCGCCCGGCAACTCCAGCTGCCACAAATGCCAGTCTAATGTGAGAGGTCTTAGGCATAAACTAAATACGTAACAATTGTAAAGACACGAGGTTAGGCTCTTTTGTGGTGTAAGACTGCCCGGACCCGCCCGGCAAATCCAGCTGCCCCAAATGCCAGTCTAATGTGAGAGGTCTTTATGAGGTTACAGTCCTAATAAATTAAGAAACACTTAACCAGATAATCATGTAGTAGGACATGAAGGGGTTAAGTGAGTGCCTTGGGTGGCATGTGGAATCTAGTGGGTGCCTTGGGTGGCATTTGGAAATACAATTAGAAACACTTAACCAAAATATGAAACATGTAATTGAAACATGAATAAGAAGTGGGTTAAGTGGGATGTACTAGAGGGGACCAAGCTTAGGTGGATAGCTTGTATCAAGTAATGAGGGCCCGTTTCAACCAGTAACCCATACGTATCTTTGTGGGCTCGACCCAAGTTAAGGACGGGACACGCATACTGGGCTTGACTGTAACAGGCCAAACCGGGTAAGCGGTGGCAACGCAAGTCCAACGGGTTCATATGCGTGTGTGGACCCGGGCTGGTAGGTAAGACGTTGTTGCATCGTGTAGGTATAAGCCGTGCATTCTTTGTTGTATCGGGTTGCCACTTTGGGGAGTGATACACCCCACTGTGGGGCCATCACGGGTATCTACGAGTTAGGGAGCCGATCGCTTGGGGGGTAGTGGGTACACCTAGTGGAGATAGGGGCAGACGATACTTATGAAGGCAGTTAGGGGTGCACGAAACTACCAATATCATTATTAAGTCTGTAGGCGGGATCAACCTTAGGGTGACTAGTGGTGGTGCAGTATACTAGTGGCGGTGCAGTTTAGGAATTATCCCATAGTGTTGGTGTAGTTCAGTAATTATCCTATAGTAGTTTAGAAGCGCTTTAACGATATCGTAATACATCTTGTTTCCTCGTCTACTCTGTTATACTCAATGGTTCATGGTCATTTCCCTATTTTTCCGACTTATGCCTCAGCCTAGTTACTTTGTTAATTATATTGTTAGAATTATCGCACTCGCCAGACTTTATGTCTTACCCCCCTTTTCCATCTCTTTCCTTCCCCCCCCCCCCCTCCAGGAGCTTAGGTTGGAACTAGCACCAGTGGAGCTTGATCTTGGACCGCTTTAGAAGATTTCTTGGACCGCTGAAGTAAAGTTCAGCTTCTCTTTATTTATGGCTATTTTAATGTTGGGGATTATGTCTTTCAGTTTATGTACTTTGTTTTATCAAGATGGATATGATGTACTTGACTTTGGCTTATGGTTTTGATGATGTAATCAAACATATGGGTTTATCCGCTGCAATGAAATAAAGTTTTAATTTTCAAGTACTGCTTTATATCTGTCTTGTTGTGATTTTCTGTTCTATACTTACTTAAAATGCTCCATGGAAGTTAATGCATTCCCTTTGCGAGTGACATTAACGGACGTGGGGTGTTACAATTACCTGATGAGTTGACCACGGTCTGCTCTGAAATTTAAGAGGTGGAATTTGAGCAATGAATAAAGAAATGGTGGATGATTTAGTCCAATATTTATACCCGTTAAAGAACATGACTTTTAATTCATGTCACTTCATGAAAAGATAGGTCCGTAATTTTAAAGCATGTTCCATCCTCAATAAAATATACTTCTAGGGGGTAAAATGTTGGCTAGCTTTTGGACCAAGCCACCAAGGTTCACACACAAAGAAATTATGAGGCCTTACATGTCAAAACCTTTTGAAGACTCGATCGTGATCTCCTAACCCTCCCCGGTTCGTGACTCTGCTACCGCAACCCCCGATCGTGGCCATCCATGATGATCCGATCCATCCACTCAAACACAAGTCCAAGAAGAAACCTCACTCATGAAGGCAGTTACCATGACTCGCGATCGCCCCCTATAGCCACGATCTGACCCATCCATGTCATCTCGATCCGATCCAGCCCCAGAAGCTAAGATGAAGTTCACGACCAAGTCATTCACGATCCGAAGATGAAGGATCTTGCGACACCTGTCCATAACTTCCATTTTTACCAATTCCTCATCAAGCCACGAACCAGTCCGAGATCCTCGGGATTTGTGCCACATATGACTACGATCCGTCTACAAATATCAACTATAAATAGCCTCAGACTTGGCATTTTTCAGGATCCTTTTGTCAATTCTGAGCTCTGATTCCACCATTATCATATCTCCATTATTCCTATTCAGAGTTGTCTTGAATTTTCTGAGTGAACCAACATTGTAAAAGTGAGGTTGAGAGATAAATCATTGATTGTATTTGAATCTTAAGTATAATCATAGATATAAAGTGGATGTAGGCTCGTTTACGCCGAACCACTATAAATCTCGTGTTTTTCTGCTTTTCTTGCATTTTTTTATATTAATCTTTGCATAATTGAACAACTTGGGTGTTGGAGCCAATTTTGGATCTAACAGAAATATTTGTATAACATTTACAAATAGAATTGAAAAGGAGATATTTGTATAACATTTACAAATAGAATTAAAAAGGAAATAATTATTTAGAAAATAAATAGAGTTATAAAAAAGAAATATTTATTTAGAAAATAAATAGAGTTATAAAAGGAATTTATTAGAAAATGAAAAGAATGTCATATAAGGAAATATTTGGCAAATGAATAGAATTTTACATCAGGAAAGTTTAGATCCGTGTTTCGCGCATGGGTATAAGATGATATGGATTTAAAGCAAAGATTTTAAATAGAATATGTTCTAACCGATAGAATGGAAGATTAATTTATAAATAATATTTTGTAAATTAAATGAAATGTTTATCATGGATAAATAGAATATATAAGTCAGGACTTATATAGAGAAGTAAGAATCGATTTCAACATCGATATTTGAAACTGAATATGGACGTAGAGTTAATCAATGGAGTTAATCAAAGGAGTTAATCAAAAGGTGTTAATCAAAATGTGTTAATCAAAAAGAGTTAGAGTTAGAGTTAATCGATTAGAGTTAGAGTTAATCGAATTAGAGTAAACTGATTAGAGTTAGAGTTCATTGATTAGAATTAGAGTTAATCGATCAGAGTTAGAGTTAATCGATTAGAGTTAGAGTTAATGGATTAGAGTTAGAGTTGATTGATTAGAGTTAGAGTTAATTGAGAAAGAGTTAATCAAATTAGTTATTCGAAAGGAGTTATCGAATTAGTTATAAGAAGATATTATCGAATATAGTTTATTCGAAGAAAAGATTATCGAATATAGTTTATTCGAAATGGAGTTAATCAAATATCAGTTATTCGAATAGAGTTAATCGAATATAGTTTATTCGAAATGGAGTTAATCGAATATCAGTTATTCGAATAGAGTTAATCGAATATAGTTTATTCAAAATGGAGTTATTCGAATATCAGTTAATTGAATAGAGTTAATCGAATATTAGTTAATTGAATAGGAGTTAATCGAATATTAGTTATTTGAAAAGAGATAATAGAATTAGTTATTCGTAGAAAGATTATCGAATATAGTTATTCGAAGAACGATTACCGAATATAGTTTATTCGAAGAAAGGAGTTATCGAATATAGTTATTCGAAGGGAAATAATCGAATATAGTTTATTCAAAAGGAGTTACTCGAATATGGTTTAATCGAAGAGGAGTTGTCGAATAGAAAATATTCGAATGAAAGTCATATGTTGAAATTCGATTATATCCAATTCGGAAAATACTATTCAATTCCCGTTTTTAATCAAGATTTATTTATTTTTAATAAATTTGTTGTTTGTTTATTTATCCAAATTTATAAATAAAAGTTATACTTAAGTTATTACATTTCAAAAGCATGGGATTTTAACACTATTGTTAGAATCAAATGATTTCTGTAAAAGAAGTGGATTCGTAAATAGAATCGGAGAGTTACGTTAGGAAGTTTGTTAAAGATTTAGAAGGTGAACTTTGTCTATTTTCGAAGTTAGAAATGTTGTTCAGTTTAAGGTCTGAGAGGTAGTTATACCCCAACTTGATTGACTCCGTTTTTAACTAAGGAATGGTTAAGGTTCGATAGTGAAGGTCGGCTAAATAAATTTAGTTGATGAAGGTAACGGTTTGAGTTGGCATAGCGATGTTTTATTTAAACATCTGTTTAAATCCAATGAATGTGTTTTGGAAACATTTTCCAAATATAATCAGAGATATTTTCTAATCATAGAAAATGAAATGTTTGATGATAAAGAATACTATAGTAATACATGGAAAAGAGATGGAAATGTTTTCCAATGATTAATAATGTATATTTTCTAAATTTAGAAAATAAGGAATGTTGAATATATGGAAACAGGAAATAAATAAATAAATTAATGAACTAAAGAGATAAATGTTCAATGATGATTGATCGATAAAATTTCCATCTGGAAATAATATCGTTGTTTGCGCACGTGTTTTTCTTTGATAGTTAACTCACCGATTATCGATGTTTTTGACCATTTTTCCATCGTCAATATGGAGAGACGGGGATCAGATTCATTATCTGAAAACCACTCTATATGGACATTCACGTTGCGAATCAAATACGATGAAGATAACTAAAGACGGAGTTATACAAGGGCTGTTTTGGCGATCCTATGTAGATATTGCCTAAGATGGATTTACAGAATAGTGCCTTTGGTTTGTCCAGTCCCAGGATGACCTGTATGGAAGAATGTCTGACAGCGTATATTTAATAGATAGCGTAAGTTGATCTCTTCAAACGTATGTACGTTTGATGGCAGAGGAATTCGTTTCTCTTAGCTGCATACCCGTTGTATTTCTGGGGAAATCAATTTGTGATTTGGTGGGTATGACGATGTGACATTCAAAGTGAATAAATTCGTGATTTGTCAGAGATAAGCAAGGCCTTTAGCCTCACAACCGGGAAATGACAAAAATCAGGCAGGCAGCATGGCTAAGTGGTTGGCTGCCAATTAGGGTGTATTACCAGCTATCTAGAGATATTCATTTCATTCTTTAATCTATTTGATGTTGTCCCATTCAGGAAACAGTTGCTGATCCCAACCGTTGGTAATATACATTCGACACACTCAAGCGAAATGAGTGGTCGGTCATGTGTGGCCGGGTTGCAAGATGTTCTTGTTGAACCCAGTGTATTCCTCTCTAGAGGTAAACTATCAGAAGGTGGTCCCATACCTTGTCATAGTTGGTAATCCATTATCCGATAAGTGCTCGGGATTTTGATTGTAATTGTATATGTAGAACGTGAGATGAAAGCGTTTCTGCAAGATGATTATTTAGTGGTTGATAGACATTATTATAATATCAAAAGAGTTTTGATATAAAGTTTATCGTTTCTTTCAAAAGGATTTTTGAAAGTTAAATCAAATGTTTTGGATTCTCATAAGGGAAAATCCCATTCCGTTATATGGCGTGGTCTTATGAGATATCGTTTAATTGCTCAAACTGTTTTAAATTGTTTTACTCAAACCAGTCCCATGACTGGCCTAGAGTTTGTTTTTTTTGTTTTCCCTAAACTCTTGGGTGCCCAAATTTGTATGGGAAGTCAAGTAGTCAGGATTTTTCAGATATCCTTGGAGAGCTTAGAGCAGGAGGTTTCAGGATTATAGCCATAGTTATTTACGCTGTGTTGTAAGTGTTGTACTCTGATAATGTTACTGTATACATATACTAGTTTTATTTCAAAGTTATGTATCTATTATATATTGTTCTTTCAGCTGTGAGTTTCGTGTTATTCTGATGATGATGTATGTTCTTCTATTCTAAGTTTCTATCTTATCTATTCTCACCCTCTAATTTTGTAACAACCCGTATTTTTGAATAACATGTTATAACATAAATCGAGGCAGAATTAAACTGTAAAATCAGAATCAAGGGAAACGGGCTATGCCATTGCGTTCGTCTCGGAAAAATACGTGAAATAGAGTCCGAGTTTTCGAAAACCGGAGTCCGTATTACCAAGATATGGCCTCGCGAAGTTTCACGAAAAATTCAAATTCAAAACAGATTCAAATTTCAGAAAATCAGAAGTGGCGGGAAAATTCCCGCCAGACCCAGGGGGGTCGACCTGGGGGTCGACTGGGGAGTCGACCTCCCCCCCAGGTCGACTGGGGAGTCGACACCAGGGTCGACCTGGGAGTCGACCTGCCTGGTCGGCCCAGGCAACCTGGTGCACCCATTTTGGCTGTTTTGACCTGCTTTGGAGGCTAGTGACGGGATTTGATGGCTCTGATTGAATCTAGGGTTAATCCTATGGCTAATACTATCCTAAAACTCTATAAAAAAGACCCCTAAGCCTAGCCTAAACCATCATTATTCATTCCTACAACTAAACTATGCCAAATTTGTTCCTCTCATAGCCTCTACTCTCATGCTAAAATTCCTAAGTTTATTTCTATGAGAGATTGTGAGTTCATACAAGTGTTTTCAAGCTTGTATGAGTGTTCTTAGCTTGCATTCAAGTCAAGTTGCAACACTTCTATTTCAAAGCAAGGGTTTTTATTGATTTGGCTCAAGGGTTTTTCATTGGAGAATTCATATTTGGGTCTTTTTGGTGATTGCATAAGGGCTTCGTCTCAATCTTTATAATAAATATTCATTTGTGTCTTCATAGCATTGTAAGCCCTTTTCTACTTTCTTTTTATTGAACTCTATAGTTAAATGAATGATGCAAGTTTGGGTTAATCATTATGATATGCAAGTTTGGTTGATCATTATGATATGCAAGTTGGGTTGATCACTATGATATGCAAGTTTGGTTGATCATTATGCAAGTTGGTTTAATCAATATGTATGACACATGTTGCTATGTTATGCAAGTTTGGGTTGATCATTATACACATGTTATCATGTTATGCAAGTTAAACTTGAAGTTGTGAGCTTAAAGCTTCAAGCTTTATGTTGAAGGTTGCATTTTGGCAACATGGAAGTTATCATATCCCTTATGATAACTTGCATGTGAGGCTAAATACGAACTTCTAGCCACTTCTACATGTCATTCATCACCATGTATCACTTATATGCTAAGTTTGGTTTTATGCATGCTTTTGAAGCCTAATAATGCAATATGCAAGTATATGAACATATGTACATTTCATATGCCACCATGTTAAACTTGTGGCTTCAACACCTTTTTGTCATGATTATGCCAAGTTCCCTATTTTATCCTTTATGCATTGTTGCGATTATGTAAACGATGGGATCACGTTGGGGTTGGGTAACATTATGACATAAACATGGTTTTTATAACATGACGTGATATGTTAACTTGTAATTATGTTTTGGAAACATAATGGACATGACACTTAGAAAATATGAGTGTGGCCAACTCGAGGTTGGGTTGAGTTTGTAGCATAAATCTACCCGGACCCGCCCGGCTTAACTAGTGGCTACAAACAATAAGACCCAATGTGAGAAGTTGGTCATGTTGTGCTCGAACCCGAGGTTAGACATAGTTGTGGTGTAAAGCTACCCGGACCCGCCCGGCTTAACTAGTAACCACAACAAAGTCTATTGTGAGAGGTTAAAGCGCATTAAGTTAATTAATGCCTCCTGATTAGGGTTAAGTCATGGTCCACTTAATACTTAACCAATTTGGGCTTGATGGGTTAATCGGGGTTAAGTCAGGAACCTTGGGTACGCTTAACCAATTTAATCCACGTTTGGATCGGGTTAACCACATTTAACCCGTTAAGAAACCCTAGTTGCGTGGTCCTTTTCAGCAGTAACCTTCTAGATAGTATCATAAGACCCTAGGACTAGGCTAGGGTGGGGCACGATTACTGGGCTGATTGTAAGAGACCAAAAGAGACGGTTGAATGATGCCCCGGTTGTTCAGGCGGACCATGGTCGTGCACATTAAGTCCGGAGTTGAACACGGGCACTGGTAGGTTTAGACTGTGCATCCTGGAATGGTGTCTGAGGGTTACACCGTAGGGCCAGATACACCCTAGGGTGGACCCTGCACAGTCAACTACATTACATGATTAAGCCGTATGACACTGACACTTGACGAGTTAGGCTTATAGGGAGCCGATCGACTAGACCGAGTAGTTGGACCTTGATTTAGGTCATCTCATGATGTTGGGCCAAGCTTGGGCCAAGGGATCAATTCTTGTTTTTACTTGACATGTTAGAGTGCTAGTACACCCGTGGTGCAAAACTTAACCTTGATTATGCGATGACACCTTTATCTATCTTGTTAGTTAATCATCATGCCAGTATGTTGTTATCCTTATGTTCATCTCAGCTTCTCATGCCAGTTAACTTTATTAGTTCATAGACGGATAGTAGTAGGGCTTACCAGTCTTTTTGACTGACCTGTTTTCTTTCGCCTCTTTTCTTCCGTTCCCCCCCTCAGGTCCTCAGGGTGGGAACATTGGAGCTTAGCTTGGATCTTTACAGCTTGCTTTCTGGATTTGCTCATGTACAGTTTTGGACTTTGAGCTAGCTATGGTTTATCACTTCACTTTGGGGATAGTACTTTATGTATTTCAGTTTTTCAGTTTATGTTTTTCTCTAGACTTTGTTGTTGGAAAATAATGACCAAGTACTATGTTGTAACTTAACTAAGGTTTTGAAATGCTAGTTTTATTCGCTGCTTTATTTACTCTGTTTTACTTATATGTTCTGTCTTGTGATATCTGCATGCATGTTTACCTTGTTTAAACGCCCCTCCAAAGCTAGTGTGCTTGCAAGAGTTACCCTGGCAGAGGTGGGGTGTTACATTTGGTATCAGAGCATAAGGTTTACAAGATTTGAGCAAAAGTGTTTTTGAAACTTACCTTTTGAAAAACTATTTTCAAAACCAATTAAGTATTTTCCAAGAAAAGTCTAGTTTATTTTAAAAGGCTATTCCCCAAAAGCCACTAGCACTATCCTTCGTTTCTTCATTCTGAATCTATCCATCTTTTTCTTCGTTTCAGTATGGCCGATAATTTTTCCATTCTGGAGGGCGTACCAGTACCTATTTGGTTTAGAAGGTACAAGGGGGCAAGGGCAAATGAAGCCGGCCCCGCGAACATTCCTCCTCCTTCCCCCATGGCTAACATTTCTCCTCCTCCCGTAGCTGAGGTTCCTCCTCCTCCTCCTCAGCATACACAAGCGGATTTCGCGGAGCTTTGAAAAGACTTTAAGGCGATGGGTTGCAAGAATTTTGTCAGAACGGAGACTTCTGTGGAGGCAAGAAACTAGTTAAAGGAAACTGAAGACCTCTTTGCTATCCTTGATGTGGAAGATCGTAGAAAAGTTATGTTGGCGGTATGGCTATTGAAAGGGGAAGCTGCTTATTGGTGGGTAGTCACCACCACTACTAGACCAATTGAGACTTGGGATGACTTTAGGAGAAGGTTTGGACTAAAGTTCCTATCATCGACAGAAGAGAATCTTCAGATGGAGAGGTTCCTATCTCTAAAGCAAGGGGACATGACAGTTAGGGAATACGTGGATATGTTTAATCAACTTGCTCAGTTCGGTCTAGAATTGGTAAACACAGCTCGGAAGAAGGCCCTACACTTTGCTCTAGGATTGAATGAGCCATTGCGCGGTTTGGCCATGTCTCATATACCCTTGGGGGCAACTTTCGAGAGTTTGGTGAAAATGGCCCTGCTTCAAGAAGAAGATAAGAGTGGCAAGAAGGAGGTCAAGGCAAATGAGTCTCAAGGCGAGAAGGTAGATTCCGGAAAAGGAGGCAAGAACAACAATAGCAAGGACAACAAGTCAAGAGAAAGGAGGAAGTGCAACTTCTGTGGGATTACTGGGCACATAGCCAAAGACTGTAGGAAGAAGAAAAGGAAGTTGGGCAAATGCTTTCATTGTGGAGAGACTGGACATTTCAGCAAGGATTGCCCCAAGAGGCAAGGAAAAACTCAGCAAGCAGGACCCTCTGGAGGGCAGTTGCAGGCTCTCCTCACTCTTCCAGCTTTTGATCGAGGTAGTATTTCTGTAGAAAGTCATGTTTACATTTCTGATTTCCCTGTTCATACCTTATTTGATTCTGGCACATCGCATAGTTTTATTTCTGATCTTGTTGAAAATTTGCACCTAAGTACTAGTCTAGTTGAGGTCCCGTTAGTGTTTCAAATCCAATTGGGGGTTTCGCCCATCTACCTGTGATTTGTATGGATTTGAAAATCTCTATCTTGAGCATAGAATTCATGTGTAATTCTTAGGTTCTCGGGTTATGGGATACGGGTTGATTTTGGGTGTGGATTGGTTGTCCAGTTATGGAGCCATCCTCGATTGTGAGCATAGGGTGGGGAGGCTCATGACTCGCCTCGATACCCTAGAAATTTCTTGTAACCCTAGAGGTCCCGTCATGTTATGTTATCTTGAATCTCTCGACTCGTCCATCGATGATCTGCAATCTGTAAGGGTGGTCTAAGACTATCCTGATGTCTTTGAAA
This sequence comes from Allium sativum, assembly GCA_030737875.1. Classification (NCBI taxonomy): domain Eukaryota; kingdom Viridiplantae; phylum Streptophyta; class Magnoliopsida; order Asparagales; family Amaryllidaceae; genus Allium; species Allium sativum. The sequence continues at coordinate 534,567,171 of CM060922.1, forward strand.
AAGTTAAGGGGTTACCCCCTAAACGAGAGATAGATTTCCGCATTCATCTAGTCGATAATGCCAAGCCAGTATCATTGCCCGTTAGGCATATGGCTCCATGAGAAAGAAGAGAGCTCAGTAAACAAATCAAGGAGCTGCTTGAGAAGAATTTTATTAGACGAAGCATTTCTGAATGGGGTGCTCCGGTAGTATTCGCTACTAAGGCAGATGGTTCGCTTCGTCTATGTGTTGATTATCGAGAATTGAACAAGCTGACAAAGAAGAATCTAGTCTTCGCATGGGACGTAGATTGTGATGATGCATTCCGACGGTTAAAGAGAGCTTTAACCACAGCTCCAGTCTTAGTGTTGTCAGATGGGAGTAAGCCATTTGTTGTCTATACCGATGCTTGTGGGACAGGACTGGGCGCGGCCTTAATGCAAGAGGGAAGGGTAATAGCCTACGGTGGAAGGCAGTTGAGGGCGCATGAGAAAAATTATCCTACCCATGATTTAGAGTTGGCCGCTATTGTTTTTGCGCTTAAGATTTGGCGCCATTACCTTCTGGGAGAGAAGTTCGAATTTTTCACTGACCACAAATCATTGAAGAACTTGTTTTCTCAGAAGGATTTGAACTTGAGACAACAAAGGTGGATGGAGTTCTTAGCATCCTATGATTTCGAGATAGCGTATACCCCTGGCAAGGGTAACGTGGTGGCAGACGCCTTGAGTAGAAAAAAAGTTGTCCTTGAGTCCATTGTTCGTGGAACAACGAAGCTTGGAATTTATCTCGATGTTTGATTTCAGACCTTCCGTTGACTATATACCCAGTTTGATAGCATCCTTGGAGGATAGGCCTACTCTTTTGGGACGGATTGGTGAGGCACAATGGGACGATCCACAGTTGGTTGAGTGGTAGAGAGGCTCATAAGGGGGAGTCTTCCAGCCATTTGAGTAGGTACACCCTAGACGAAAGGGGGTGCTTGCGTAGAGACGGTAGACTTTGTGTACCGCAAAATGAGGAGTTGAGGAAGGCTATTCTTGATGATGCACACCGTTCTAGGATGACCATTCATCCCGGTGGGGACAAGATGTACCAAGACATGAAGCGAGTTTTCTTTTGGGCCGGTATGAAGAAAGATGTGGCCGAGTATGTCGCTAGATGCTTGGTGTGCCAACAAGTAAAAGCGGAGCAAAAGAAACCCGGCGGGTTGCTTCACCCATTGGAAGTTCCGCAACGGAAGTGGGATAGCGTCTCGATGGATTTTATTGATGGGTTACCGAGATCGAGGAAGGGTAATACGGTAATTTGGGTTGTGGTAGACAGACTTACTAAGAGCGCCCATTTCGTACCCGTGAAGAGCAAGAGGACTGCTCCATGGCTAGCTTCAGTTTATCTTCGAGAGATAGTTCGATTGCACGGGGTACCTTCTAGCATAGTGAGTGATCGAGATCCTATCTTCACTAGCGAGTTTTGGAAAAGTTTGCAAGAAGCAGTGGGGACTCAGTTGTGTTTGAGCACCGCATATCATCCTCAGACGGACGGCCAGACCGAGAGGGTGAATCGTGTTCTAGAAGACCTTTTGAGGCTTTGTATCTTGGATTTTGGAGGTACATGGGAAGAGCATCTTCCATTGGTGGAGTTCGCGTATAATAACAGCTTTCAGTCTAGTATTGGTATGGCTCCTTTCGAAGCTCTTTATGGAAGGCCTTGCCGATCACCTACATGTTAGTGGGAATCTACGGATAAGATCTTGCTTGAGCCTGAGATGGTTAGAGAGACTTCGGAGAAGATTGATTTGATTCGAAGAAGGATGAAAGCAGCACAAGACAGGCAGAAATCTTACGTGGGTAAGAGGAGGATGGATCTAGAGTTTGATGTTGGGGACATGGTCTTTGTCAAAGTATCCCCATTACGGAATGTTGTCCGCTTTGGGTCCGTCTGGAAGTTAGCTCCAAGGTTTGTAGGACCGTTTCCCATTAAGGAAAGGATTGGACGGATGGCATATAGAGTGGATCTACCCGAGAGACTTAGTGGGGTACATGATGTATTCCATGTGTCACATTTGAGGAAGTGCCTTCATGAGACCGCAGAGGTGGTAGAGCCGAGCTTTCTTAGAGAAGTGGAGATAGAGCGTGATGCGACTATTCGACGAGCTCCTACCCACATCCTTGGGTCAGAGATTAGGAAGTTGAGAAACAGAGAGGTTCGACTAGTCAAAGTGCAATGGGGAGAAGATGAGAGAAATGCTACTTGGGAGATAGAAGCGAAAATGCGTTCACTTTATCCATTCCTTTTTGAGGGTACATTCTCAATCTCCTTTCTTAATTAGCATATCTTTCTATCCGTGTTTATCCTGTTTATCTTATTATCTCGTTAACCTTGTCATGAGAACCTTAGGTAGAAACCCTTTGGATGAAACATGTATTTGAAACATGTTATGCTTGATGGTTGCAAGTGGTTGCAAGTGTTTGCACGTGGATACTCGTGGATGCATGATGCACATTAGGCACTAAGATCGGCTCACACACTTTCATGTTGCATATGCATGAGTGTTTATGCTTATTCATGGATGAAAACTTGTTATGCTATCACGTGGATGTTGCATATGGATGAATGTTATGTGCACTCATGTAGAGATTATAAATTACGTTAGGAATTTGCAAACATATGGACTCATTTCACTAACATACTTTGCATTAAGGAGGTTTACTGTATCAGTAACCGCCTGATTTTTGCATTAGATAAGTACATATACACACACCTTTGCATATGATCATACAACATTTAGAATCCTTTAAGGACAATGACTGCACGTGGATGATGTTTTGAGTAGATGGATGATGGATGGTAGGATACGTTCTTCCTAACTTGGAGATTTCGGGGAAGAAATCCTTTAAGGAGGGGAGAATGTAACAACCCGTATTTTTGAATAACATGTTATAACATAAATCGAGGCAGAATTAAACTGTAAAATCAGAATCAAGGGAAACGGGCTATGCCATTGCGTTCGTCTCGGAAAAATACGCGAAATAGAGTCCGATTTTTCGAAAATCGAAGTCTGTATGACCAAGATATGGCCTCGCGAAGTTTCACGAAAAATTCAAATTCAAAACAGATTCAAATTTCAGAAAATCAGAAGTGGCGGGAAAATTCCCGCCAGACCCAAGGGGGTCGACCTGGGGGTCGACTGGGGAGTTGACCTCCCCCCCAGGTCGACTGGGGAGTCGACCCCAGGGTCGACCTGGGAGTCGACCTGCCTGGTCGACCCAGGCAACCTGGTGCACCCATTTTGGCTGTTTTGACCTGCTTTGGAGGCTAGTGACGGGATTTAATGGCTCTAATTGAATCTAGGGTTAATCCTATGGCTAATACTATCCTAAAACTCTATAAAAAGCCCCCTAAGCCTAGCCTAAACCATCATTATTCATTCCTACAACTAAACTATGCCAAATTTGTTCCTCTCATGGCCTCTACTCTCATGCTAAAATTCCTAAGTTTATTTCTATGAGAGATTGTGAGTTCATACAAGTGTTTTCAAGCTTGTATGAGTGTTCTTAGCTTGCATTCAAGTCAAGTTGCAACACTTCTATTTCAAAGCAAGGGTTTTTATTGATTTGGCTCAAGGGTTTTTCATTGGAGCATTCATATTTGGGTCTTTTTGGTGATTGCATAAGGGCTTCATCTCAATCTTTATAATAAATATTCATTTGTGTCTTCATAGCATTGTAAGCCCTTTTCTACTTTCTTTTTATTGAACTCTAAAGTTAAATGAATGATGCAAGTTTGGGTTAACCATTATGATATGCAAGTTTGGTTGATCATTATGATATGCAAGTTGGGTTGACCACTATGATATGCAAGTTTGGTTGATCATTATGCAAGTTGGTTTAATCATTATGTATGACACATGTTGCTATGTTATGCAAGTTTGGGTTGATCATTATACACATGTTATCATGTTATGCAAGTTAAACTTGAAGTTGTGAGCTTAAAGCTTCAAGCTTTATGTTGAAGGTTGCATTTTGGCAACATGGAAGTTATCATATCCCTTATGATAACTTGCATGTGAGGCTAAATACGAACTTCTAGCCACTTCTACATGTCATTCATCACCATGTATCACTTATATGCTAAGTTTGGTTTTATGCATGCTTTTGAAGCCTAATAATGCAATATGCAAGTATATGAACATATGTACATTTCATATGCCATCATGTTAAACTTGTGGCTTCAACACCTTTTTGTCATGATTATGCCAAGTTCCCTATTTTATCCTTTATGCGTTGTTGCAATTATGTAAACGATGGGATTACGTTGGGGTTAGGTAACATTATGACATAAACATGGTTTTTATAACATGACGTGATATGTTAACTTGTAATTATGTTTTGGAAACATAATGGACATGACACTTAGAAAATATGAGTGTGGCCAACTCGAGGTTGGGTTGAGTTTGTAGCATAAATCTACCCGGACCCGCCCGGCTTAACTAGTGGCTACAAACAATAAGACCCAATGTGAGAAGTTGGTCATGTTGTGCTCGAACCCGAGGTTAGACCTAGTTGTGGTGTAAAGCTACCCGGACCCGCCCGGCTTAACTAGTAACCACAACAAAGTCTAATGTGAGTGGTTAAAGCGCATTAAGTTAATTAATGCCTCCTGATTAGGGTTAAGTCATGGTCCACTTAATACTTAACCAATTTGGGCTTGATGGGTTAATCGGGGTTAAGTCAGGAACCTTGGGTACGCTTAACCAATTTAATCCACGTTTGGATCGGGTTAACCACATTTAACCCGTTAAGAAACCCTAGTTGCGTGGTCCTTTTCAGCAGTAACCTTCTAGATAGTATCATAAGACCCTAGGACTAGGCTAGGGTGGGGCACGATTACTGGGCTGATTGTAAGAGACCAAAAGAGACGGTTGAATGATGCCCCGGTTGTTCAGGCGGACCATGGTCGTGCACATTAAGTCCGGAGTTGAACACGGGCACCGGTAGGTTTAGACTGTGCATCCTGGAATGGTGTCTGAGGGTTACACCGTAGGGCCAGATACACCCTAGGGTGGACCCTGCACAGTCAACTACATTACATGATTAAGCCGTATGACACCGACACTTGACGAGTTAGGCTTATAGGGAGCCGATCGACTAGACCGAGTAGTTGGACCTTGATTTAGGTCATCTCATGATGTTGGGCCAAGCTTGGGCCAAGGGATCAATTCTTGTTTTTACTTGACACTAGTACACCCGTGGTGCAAAACTTAACCTTGATTATGCGATGACACCTTTATCTATCTTGTTAGTTAATCATCATGCCAGTATGTTGTTATCTTTATGTTCATCTCAGCTTCTCATGCCAGTTAACTTTATTAGTTCATAGACGGATAGTAGTAGGGCTTACCAGTCTTTTTGACTGACCTGTTTTCTTTCGCCTCTTTTCTTCCATTCCACCCCCCCCCCCCCCTCAGGTCCTCAGGGTGGGAACATTGGAGCTTAGCTTGGATCTTTACAGCTTGCTTTCTGGATTTACTCATGTACAGTTTTGGACATTGAGCTAGCTATGGTTTATCACTTCACTTTGGGGATAATACTTTATGTATTTCAGTTTTTCAGTTTATGTTTTTCTCTAGACTTTGTTGTTGGAAAATAATGACCAAGTACTCTGTTGTAACTTAACTATGGTTTTGAAATGCTAGTTTTATCCGTTGCTTTATTTACTCTGTTTTACTTATATGTTCTGTCTTGTGATATCTGCATGCATGTTTACCTTGTTTAAACGCCCCTCCAAAGCTAGTGTGCTTGCAAGAGTTACCCTGGCAGAGGTGGGGTGTAACAAATTTCTTTCATGGACTATCCGGTATTTCCGATGCTTGGATAGTTGACATTTAGTATATGTCGATAACCAGGATCGCGAAATCCCCGGGTCGTTACAAATAGAAAGCCATAGTAGGCCTCTGCACATTCGTGGGCCTCCCATTCAGGGTTGTTGTGGCATGTCATGCACTCATAATTTGTAAGGCATTTGCATATGATTTGAGAGTTTCGCTGATATAGTTTTATGAACAACATAGTATTGTTTGCCATATAAATGTGTTTAAAATAACAAATGTCAGTTCTACTGTTTGCTTATTGCAATCATTTCCAGTTAGTATTATAAATTACAGTCCAAACCTTAAGCTTAGGCTTTAGGGAAATTAAAATCTCAAAAACCTTACACATTATAGTCCAAGTTTGTATTATGTTGACTAACTATTTATTCTATTTGATTTACATTGGTTTTGCTCATCTTTTTTTTTCCCCGAGTCCAGTTTGGAAGCATCTTTATTATTATCAATCTAAGGAAACAGAACCATGAACACCTCTTACAACAGAGTGGGTTTATTATTAGCAACAAAAAGGAAAGAAGGGTGAATTCTTGATTTTGAATTAAGCTCTTTGTTCAACATATGACCCAGAAAATGCCCGAGGTGCCAAGTAAACTTACCTTTCCCCATTCAAAACCAATACCGCTGCACCTCATCTTCAAATGTATCATCTTTGTTCCGAGCTCGCTTTCCACCTTCTTCCTCAAATAAGCCTCATCCAAACCAAATGATTCAAGGTAAGTTTATATTGCATAAGTGAGAAAGACTCCCAAATTGGTGTTTATTTTATTGGATAGAGGACAGAGTTCTGGAAGAGAGAGCTCGTCTGATCCAAAATGACATTTTCTGGTTTAAAGTTTCATTATTTCGTTTATTTTGTGTTTTGTCTGATCACTTGGTGTTTATTTGAAGATTATCGAGGAGACTTGGAGAGACTGAGGGACGACGGACTAAAGGAAAGGGACAATGGAGAATGGACAAGTATGTTTCTGATTTTACTCATCTGAACTGTATTTCTGTTCTTAATATATATTTTGCATGAATTACTTGTACTGGACTATATTAAACCTTAAGTTGTCACCTCCACTGTGTTAGGATATATGCAATTCCAAAATATCATAGTGAGAAAAGCTTTATATAAGGTTGTTTCCAGTATAAGGTTATTTCCAGTTCTGTTATTCTTTTGGATGCTTTATACAATATGATTTTTATTTTTCCCACAGATAAGTGAATATAAGGGGACTGAACCAAGAAGGTCATACTATCCTACTAGCCAACAAGATGTTTTCTTCAGGGATACTTTAGTGAACAGTCACCAAAGTGCTCTGTTGCAACAAGGGTAAACAACATCACTCTTTAGTGAATAACCAACAAGAATTATTTGATGCAGAGTTCCAAGTGTGCATCTCGGAATAAATGACACTCCACCAAAAACAAGATCAGGAATCTCCTTCTAAAGGGCCAAACCAAGATGCGTCTTAGTGCTAATGTTATTTTGTTCCTATTGCAGCAAACCTTATCACCCTGAGTTGATGTACATCCACTGCGAAAATTGTGCAAGGTGGTGGTTTGGAGACGCGGAAACAGTCGCGGTTGGAGATAGATTTTTAGTTTTATTTTTTGTATTATTAGAAGATGCTTATGTCCATGTTTTTCATATGTATATGCATATATACACACACACACACATATGAAAATGATTATACGGTTCCATTGAAAATGATTATATGGTATTGCAAAATTTTTAATTAAAGTGTTGTATTTGCTTTCTTCTACTGTTGCATTTGCTTTTTTTTTCTGATGTTGCATTTCAAGATAATGGTGTTGCATTACATAATATAGTGGTGTTGCATTATTATTAATTCCACATGGCACGTGGGCCCCACAGCGGACGTGGCGTATGACACGTGAGCAGGTTATGTGGAGAGGTGACGTGGCGTGTGGTATGTTGGCAGCTGACGTGGAAAGTCCATGTGGACCCCATTACCATGACTTGGAAGCCACGCTCTGGCTTCTACTTAAGGCAACGTTGTATGTTGTTGCATTACATGCATATACTGCTGCAATAGGGTTATAATGCAACACTTTCTTTCCATGACCGTAGATGGGAAAAAGCGTTGCATTAGATGGCTAATGCAACGGCCGCGGATGCCACACCCCCTTGATGTTGCCTATTTGAAAAAATGGCCTACGGCAATGCTTTTTTGATCTATGGCCACAGAAAAATAGTGTCGAATATGCCCACTTTTGTTGTAGTGTGTATATATATAATATAATTCAAAATGATATTGTGTCGATCGGTCCTACTCGAATGTTTAGAAATCCTTATTGATGCCTTGGCGTCCCAAGTACCGACCAGAATTCATAAATACTCAACGGAATAAACCAACACAATACAAAACCATTTTTATATCAAAATTACAAGTACGCTCTCTCATATACACTCAAACTCATTTTAGGGTATTACTACCCTATCTCTAATGAGTTAATCCCAAATAGAGCCAAGGTTTTCGCTAAACCAAAGCTTTGATACCAACTGTAACAACCCAGATTTTTGATCATTCAAATCGACAATAATCCTCACATGTCGACTTGAAAAAAATCTAAAATACTGATAGTTATTAGGATTAATATAAGAAAAAGAAGAAAGAAGAAAACAATCACAGAATCTCACAGCGGAAGGACAAAATACAATAACCAAATAACAGTTCATGAAGCTGTTAAATTACATTTGATTATATTTTACAACAATTATCAGAGTTAACTATCATGAAGCATAACAATAATTGCAGCGGAATAATAATAATAAATACATTTGTTGAGCTCCATCTTCATCTTCATAATTATGTCTTCAGTAACTGAAAAACTCAGGCTGGCACGAGCACAAATGAAAAGACAAAAACACTCGGATCAGAACTAAAATATTCTTATATAAGTTAAATCAAATTCATGCGATAATACAACTGCAATAACTTAAGAGATGTTATGGGAATTTCCATCTCTTAAGGATCCATTAAACTAGATACTATATATACAATACGCTATTATAATAGTGTCTATGTTTCAATATAAAATATTAAAATAGCGCAAGTGGGATTACCATTATTACTCTTACACTGTTTATAATACCGTAGTTTATACAGATACCGTAAAGTCCACTATAAACCAGTGGTTATCAGAGGGCATTCCATAGGTACGATGCAAATCAAAGTCGTAAGGGGCTCAATCAGGATAATATGACAAGACACACAAGGAATGCCCAAGGTAGGAATATACTAGTTGCACTCCCGGATTGGTGGTAATGTATAGCCACAACTACCGCCCACCTCGGACAACACACTCAAATCAAGGATATGCCTCTTTCAAATCAAATCAGTCGAGGGACTATAGTAATGAAGGAAGAGGTTTTGCCGATGAAGGTAGCTAACCCCACTTGGTCTGGTATAGCCCTGTTTTAGTCATTTTAATTATGACCCGAAGGTCAAGGACATCCATCATCGTTCTCTTACTTCATTCCAGTAGCATTCTCCAAACCAACCTATTTCATTTTAGATTCTCCACCACGTACATAGTTGTTAAAGTGGTTTTCGTTATTGGCAGAGAGTATGGCAATATCCGATCACGGTCTCTTTAACAACTAAACATTTTCATTTTTCACACCAGTCAGTTCTTTTACATTTCAAAGAGATTCATACTTCATATCAAAATATCAGATTTTGCTTTAAAATGACTTCAATAATCAAGATAGAATGTTATTCATAATAAAATCTCTGTTGACGTCAAAAGTTGGTCACTAGTGACAGTCAACCCCCAATCATACGGAGAACACACGAATATTGATCAAAAAGCGTAAATAAGTAAGGAAGACTGGGAACACACAATATTTTTATAGTGAATCGGAAAAGATGGTGCCTACGTCTAGTTTATATGTATTGATTATTTTTTGGTTACAAGTACAATGCTTTTTCTACTTTGAGGAAGAAGAAGAATTGGCTATTTTTAGACTTAGCCGTGGAGAAACTTAGATTTAAAAGGAGTTCAGCCGAGGATTGAAGGAACCGAAAAGATGTCCCTTTCCATTTTGAGCTTGGATGTATTTGTAGGTGGAGTAGTGGGCTGAGCGGGACGCCACGTGGCTTTCCCCTTTTTTGGAGCTTGGACACGTGGGTTATTGGTTGTAGTTGCGGTGGTGGGACACGGTCCACTGTTGATTAATAGTACCCTCGGAAATAGTGTCCTACATGCCATTCGTGGTGAGGTGTATCAAAAGTAGAGCTTTGTTTGGGAGGGGTTGACTGCCTATATTGCCTTGAGAGTCGGGTAGGGTATTGAATGACTCAGCTTGATATTTCTAAAGGAATTCCGAGATATTTGGTCGATTCTACTTTGATGGGAACGATGGACTTGGTCAGTTAAGGTGAGCGATTCTTTCGGGCTTGGTGAGCCGTTTGTTTGAAGGAGAATAACTTGGGCCGGCCTAGGCTCGGGCAGTTGCTGAAGAAGGTTGACTCAAAATGAAGCTTGAGTGGGCTTCCTGGAGTGTAAGTCGTTATATCGGTCGATCAGGCGATGTTGAGAATGAACTTTCTGACATTGGGATTCGATCCGTTGAACCGGGACAGCTTTGGCCAACACTTTTCCCCTCAGAATACATCCTGCTTGGTAAGGGAGGTGTGTTCTGATCCTTGCATCTAAGTTCAATGTACAAGCAGCAGTGGTTACATCGAACCATATTGAGGCCAGAAATCCGACGACCCTGATGGTTGTAGTAAGACCGGAAAACCGACGATCGAATTAGGTCTTATTAAGGTCAGAAAACCGACAACCATCAAGAACTGTATTAAGGCCGTGAAATTGATTGTTAACTTCATTTATGAGATCCAACACCTATGGAGAATGTATGGGCCATTCTTGATCTAAAGAAGGCTCTGACCTTGATTGGACGAGCATTAATCATACTCGTCTTAAAGATACGAACGAGCAGTCATCACACTTGGCTTTAAAAGATGGCGAGTATTAACCATACTTGGCTTACAAGGGTAGCGAGTATTATCCATACTCGGCTTATGGAGATGGCGATTATTAACCATACTCGTCTTTCACGAGTGGCGAGTATTATCCATACTCAGCTTATGGAGATGGCGAGTATTACCATACTCAGCTTATGGCAAGTGTTAATTTTGCTCGACCCATGTAAAATTGTTCATTGAGCTTGACAAGTGGGAAGTGCACTTAGTTCAGAGGAAGGGCGAGTATAGTCCATACTCGGCTTAAGGAGTAGGCTCAAATATGGTGGCAGGCTTTGATCGTGCGGTATGGACGATGGCTTAGCACTCACCATATTCGAGTTAGCGAGCATTAGTCAGGCTCTACTAAAATCATTCAAACATAATCCATGTTTGCAAAAGAAAGTTCATTGTTGCTAAAGAGATATTACAAAGAAATGAAATAAATTCTAAGAGGACATATGTCGATTCCAAAGCATGCCTAGGAGCTAAATCCTAACCCCGTACATGTGCACATCAACATATCCTTTTTGTTGAAAGAAATTGACAATACATTAAAAATAAGAAATCTAAATCTTATTAGTTAATGATGACGTCGCGACTGCTGGGCTCAGGGTCCTTTCCATTTCGAGGAGCTCGAGGACCGACCTGAGGAGCTTAAGCAAAAGACTGAGGCGGCAAGGCCGGTGTGTTTTTTCTGACATACTCGGGAAGTTCCCCTCGTCTGACCCTATCCTCGATGAGATCGCGCATGTGCCTGCATTCATTGGTGCTATGACCAGCTATGTTATGGAACATGCAGTGCTTGCCGGAATCGAGCTCTTTCTGGGTCGGCTCTCTTGGGGGAGGTTTCGGGAAAGGCAGGATCCATGTACATCAAGGTAGATGTTGAGAAGAGAAGAATCAAGCTTGGTGTATTGATCGTACTTACTTTCTCTCTGAGGTCGTATGTTGCATTCATCCTTTTCTGTGGCCTTTCCTCTTCCTTTATTCTGGCCATTGGTGTTGGATGGACCTCCTTGTTTGGTGGCGAGGACCTCGAGGCTCTCTATCTCAATGCTGGCATCTTCTTGTCGGAGGAATCGCTCGGCCTCCGTATAGAAATCTTCAATATCCTTGGGGCAATTTCTACTTAAAGAGATAGAGAATTTTGATCGATTTTGGACGCCTGCAATGGCGGCCCCGAGCACCATTCATGGCTCTGGTTGATCGACTGATGCTACGACCATGTTGAATATTTCGAGGAAAGATAGAAGTGTCTCTCCCGATCGTTGATTGATGGAGGTCAGAAACATGACACTTTTTGGTTGGGAGATATGAACTCTGAATTGCTCAACAAAGCGGGTGACCAGCGTGTTCCAACTACCGATCGACTCCTTTGTTAGCTGCTGAAACCACATATCGGCTATGTCTGTGAGAAAGAGGGGGAACATTTGGCATAACATTGGTCGATGGGCCGTGTGACGCATATATCGCATAAGGTGGATGGTTGGGTCAGTCCGACCGTTATAAAGCTCGATAGCTGGGAACTTGATGTCCGGAGGATTGCGGGAGTTTCTGATCTCCCTAGTAAAGGCCATGTGGTGGATATTATCTATATCCTGCAAGGAAGAGTTTCCCTGGGTGAAGTGCCGATAATGCTTGCAAGCTGGCTTCCATCGCCAAGGAGTCGCTGCCATGAATCCAGCTCTATGTTCGGGAGAACTCCAGCTCCAGGATCCAATGAAAGCATGCTCGAAAGGGTGGTCGTTGTTTGGGCTCGACCTCCGAGAGTTGAGTGTAGGTGAGGGTAAGGATTATCCCCGGTTAGTGGTTTTGGACAGAATGGCCCCTCTTGAACCTGATGAGAATTGGACCGGGCTGTACCCATGGCAGAAGGTCCGATCTGATCCAACATAGCATGTGATTTTCGGGCTCGGCATTGCCCCCAGTCAGGGCGATGTTAGGAGGGTTTATGGTAGCGTTTTCTTCCACCGTGGTGAGAACCGGTATAGTAAAGTGGTCTCCCTGGTTTGAAGGGAAGGCTCCATCAGCTCTTCGTTGAAGGAGAAGAGTCGTTAGACGAGTCTGCGGCTACATACCGGGTTGTAATGAGAATGACATTGATTCTGATGGACCTGATGGTTGTTCAATTGATCCGAGGGGTCGAGCTGGTCCTTTGGGAGGAGGCAATATGGTCGAACGACCTAGATCTTGATCGTGGGCCTCCTATGAATCTGCATCTGCGCTGGTTGTTGGAAGTGATACTCCTACCTGTAATTGGTCGAGAGGTGGAGCCGAGCCAGGAGGAAGCAGAGGTAGGAACTGATTAGTGGGCTGATTCGGTGCAGACCGAAGATCAGTTGTTGTCCCAGTTCCGGTTGGTGGAGGAATTGATGTTGAAGCGTTTAATCCTATCTCCCCTCGATCGAGAAGGTGATCCATCAACTGTTGTTGTTCGAGGAGTTTATCCTAAGATGTCATCTGGTCATTAAACCTGGCCAGAATCTTGTCTACATCATCCCTGGTAATATATCGGGACACGTCTTCATGAGAGGAGGCTTCCAAACTTGCTTCTATAGTGTTTGTTTCGGCTGCATCGACATTTATGGGGCGGGAAGATGTTGCATCTTTCTTCCACTTGTTCACCTTGAGTTGAAACTCCCTGAAGGTCGTAGGGTATGTCGGTGCACTTCCCTTACCTGGAGCACCAAAGTGTTGATGGAAAAAGTTGGGCACTAGTGACAATCAACCCCCAATCGTCCGGAGAACACATGAATACTGATCACAAAGCGTAAATAAGAAAGGAAGACAGGGAACACATAAGATTTTTATAGTGGTTCGGCAAAGATGGTGCCTATGTCCACTTTATATTTATTGATTCTTTTTTGGTTACAAGTACAATGCTTTTCTACTTTGAGGAAGAAGAAGAATTGGCTATTTTTAGACGTAGCCGTAGAGAAACTTATATTTAGGAGGAGGAGTTCAGCCGATGATTGAAGAAGCCGAAAAGAAGACCCTTTCCATTTTGAGCTTGGAGGTATTTATAGGTGGAGTAGTGGGTTAAGTGGGACGCCACATGGCTTTCCTTTTTTTTTGAGCTTGGACACGTGAAGCTCAGTTATTGGTTGTAGTTGCGACAGCTGGACCCGGTCCACTGCTGATTAATAGTACCCATGAAAATAATGGCCTATATGGCATTCGTGGTGAGGTGTATCAACTGTAGAGCTTTGTCCGGGAGTGCTCGACCACATTTCTTGCCTTGGGAGTCGGGCCAAGTATTGAATGACTCAGCTGAATATTTCTTAAGGAATTTCGAGATATTTGGCTGAACCTACTTTGATGGGAACGTTGAACTTGGTCAATTGAGGTGAGTGATTCTTCCTGGCATGGTGAGTCGTTTGTTTAAAGGATAACAACTCGGATCGGCGTAGACTCGGGCCGTTTCTGAAAAAGGTTGGCTCGAACTGAACCTTGACTGGGCTTTCTATAGTGTAAGTCATTCTATCGGTCGATCAGCCGATATTGAGAATGAACTTTTTGACATTGGGCTTCGATCCGTTAAACCAAGACATCTTTGGTCAAAAAGTTGGCCAACAATCTCCAATAAAACCAAATTTAGAAACTTGAAACAATTCCAATTCTAAAATAAATTTGAATATTAAAATAGTTGGAAATGTATAATAAAGCAAATTAGATATTTTTTTTAATAGTCTGAAAATAGATAATTAGGACAATAAAGGTTTAAATACTAGGTTTGAATATAAAATTATATTTATCAAAATTTAGTTTATAAATATATATAATAGTTAAATATTAAAGAAGTTTATGAAATAGACAGTAGATTATTTAATATAATTTTAAATTAAATTATTCAAAATAATTAATAAGTAAAAAAATACAAGGAGAATTTTTTTTATATAATACTTAAAAATACTATAGTTGGAATTAGAATTGTTTTGTCAAAATTTCAATTAGACTTGAAGTCATATTCCACTTTCAAATCAAGCCAACTCATTTTCATTTTTTCAATCGAATAAATTTCAATTTTGCATTCATTTCAATTCAATCAATTTAATTCAAATAGTTATGTTCCAATCAGATTCTCATTTTCAATGATTTCTATTCATAACAAATTTGAGTTCACAAATTTAGATATCGCCTTAAATCAAGGTTAATTGAAATAAATTTCAAAGGTGGATAAAACAATTAAATTTCAATGGATTTAATTAATATTCAAATTCCATGGAAATTAGCTTATAAAACAACATTTATATTGTCTTAAAACAATATTTCAAGACTCAAGGTTAAACAAATTTCATTTAACCAACCGGTGTCCATATAAAATTTTCAATCCTATGGCCAAGTGATACTTAAAATTATTTTAGTATTTTGGGAAAGGATATATATCATTTCAATTCAAATCAGGGTCATTTGTATTTATCATTTCAACCTACGTTATTAATTCATTTTAATAATCAACCTTAGGTTTATTTTATGCATGTAACATCTAAGGTAAATGGTTGGATTTATTAACATAAACAATTGTCATATATGAACAAGGTGAATAATAAGATGAATTACACATCAATACATTAAATATATAAATCCAAGGCATCTATCAAAATCAATACATTCAAACAGATGAAGATAACATCAGTTTACTAGTCACTAGGTATGAGGGTTTTAAACTAGTAATTAAGTTCTAATTATAAAATTTATAATAACAGCTAAATTAAATTATACTGTCTATAAATATTAACACAAATAAGTAATCTAAATAATCAAACAACAATACAATCATATCATAACATGAATTTAATTTAATTAATAATCAAATATTTCAATTAGGTGTGAGTGGGTTTAATCACTCACCTTTCATTCCGAACGCGTTTGAAATCCAAGTGAAGCCCCAAAATTTGATAGTCTCAGAATTAGTCCATGACAGCTCCATCTTCCCAACACCATCCATTCAACTCGCACGCCACCATTTTTCTCCGCACCTGACAAAACTGTGCACGCTATTGGGTTTTTATGACATTTTATTCCCGTGAAACACTTCAAACTCCACCATGCTATGCTATCTTACACGATGAACCCGAATACGATATTAAATTCATGATTTAATCCTTATAAAAATCAAAAACCTTTACCCTAATTCTCTAAGGAAGAACGTGCCCCGCTAAGCTGTCGTCGAGTTCATCAATGTCGACATAGATCTGAACAGGACTGAAACATGAACTCGAATCACTTGGTTTCATGATTTTTAATGATGCAAAGATAGAGATATTATTTTTTTTAGAGGCACGGCAATTGATTTCTCTAAAGAAATAAAAGGATGCAACAACTTATCTTTTTACTAGAAGAATTAGGTTAGGGTTAAAAAGGGTTATTTATAGGTGGAATCAATCCTTTTGTATTCATGTATACTTTAATACCAAACGTTAATAATTTAATTCCAATCCAAACTAGGACTTATATTACTTATAAAAGGATAAATTACATATACAATAAATTCAATTTATTTTTCTTAACAAATTAAATTGAGCAATTAAATTTAAAAATAATTAATTCATTTTAAGTTTTGATAACTTGCTATAAATTCCCAATTACATTTCCAAACAATTTAAACCACTTTCTTACCAATATACCATTGATTAACATTTATTGGTAGCATTCACTTTGTTGCTCATTAGTAGTTTTCATTCTCTTCCAAATTCAATTCATTTCAATTTGTTAGGTTTATATACATTTATTTTCTTACAATGAATTCATATTCAATTAATGTATACTATCTTATATCCAATTTGACTCATTTACAATCATCAATGTTCACTACATTTGTTTTCACCTCACAAATTAGATTCATTTCCATTTCATTCGGCTTATTTTGCTAATTCAGTCCTTTCCAAATTTATTTATTCAAATTCATAAATCTCCATAAGTTAAATAAATCTAATAATACATACACTAGTTTAATTTATATACCCTTCTTTTAGTTGAATTCAATTCCATAACATAACTAAATATATCATTTAATATTGGAATTTATATTTTGTTTATTTTTATAAACAATCAATTTAATTTCACCTTGTTTATCTTACTTAGTTGGATTAAATTTCATAACAAAATAAGTATTCATCGCTAAAAATCGCGACTTTAGTTTTATTTGTTTTCATAAGCCATCCATTTAATTTCAATATTTATTATTCATAACACAACTAGCATATTATCAAATTTCAATAACAATTTAACTTCTTATATTTTGGTAAGTCATATACATGTTATAGAAAAAAATGAGTAATTGTAAAGGCCCGCAAATCCGTGCTATCTGAGTTGAGTAATAACACCACACGTCTAACCCAAATTACACAGAAATACGAATCATTATTAGAAAGAAGTTAGAGGATGAGAAATAGAAAGAAAGAAATATTAGAATAGAAGAAAACAAAGAAGACATATCTCACAACGGAACGAGTAAAATATATTATATAACATAACTTTTGAAATACAAATCAGTAACTTTATATACATTCCATCATCAGAGCACAACAGTTATTCCTGGAACAGTTACAAACACCTGTTTCCATATACAAACATGGTACACAGCGGAATATATGATAGTCTATAGCTAAATGGTGAAGCCTCCTGCTTCCAGCTCTTCCAAGTGAATCTGAAAAAATCCCGACTACTTGACTGCCCGTACAAATTTGGGCACCCAAGAGTTTAGGGAAAACAAAACAAAATAAACTCTGGGTCAGTCATAGGACTAGTGTGAGTAAACTTCAACCATTTGTTTAACCTTAAATATCCTTTCAAAAGAAAAGATAATAGTAAGACCAGACCATACATAAACATGGACGATTTTTACCTTACTATAATCCAAAACACTTTGATTCGAAAATCCAGTGATATTATAATAATGTCTACATCAAATAAATAGAATCTAGCGGAATGCTTGCATCTCACGCTCCATATATAATATAAAATCAAAAACCGCATGGCACTTATTGGAGTTTGGATTTCCAACATGACAAGGTATGGAACCACCTTCTGATCAGTGTACTCTAGAGGCGATACACTGGGGTTCAACAAGAACATCTTGCAACCCGGCCCACACATGACCGACCACTCATTTCGCTTGAGTGTATCGAATGTATATCACCAACGGTTGGGATCATCAACCGTTTCCCGAATGGGACAGCATCGAATAGAATAAGAAATTAAATGAAACTCTAGATAGGTGATTATACATCCTAATGGGAGCGAACCACATAGCCATGCTGCCTGTCCAATTTTTGTCATTTCGCGGTTGTTGAGGCCTGAGGCTACGATTACCTTCAATTCATTGACAGCACAATCACTTTGAATGCCACATTGTCAGATCCGTTAATCACTAATTGATTTGCACAAATATTCTGGATGTTATGCTAAAGGTATAAATCCGTTGCCACCATATATATTTGTATAGATCACATATTCGATCATTGGAAATACTTTGTCAGACATTCGTCCATATACGTTCGTTCTGGGATTGAACGAAAACAAAGGCACAATTTCTATTAATAGAAAAAGTCCTTGCACTTCACTCCATCTTCGATTATCTTCATATAATCTGATTCGCAATGCTACTGCCAATACATAGTGGTTCTCGGATAATAATCCAACCGGTCTCTCCATATTGACAATGCTATTGGCAAACACTTCGATAGTCGATTATTTAACTATCGAAGAAAAACAAACATCCATTCAAACAATCAAACAATCACTGGGCCATTCAATTTATATTTCATTAATTAAAATACTTCTCCACTTCCTTTATCAATAATTAACTAAATAATTTCAATAATCATCTTGGCCTCTTACGCCATTTGGAAAACGTTTCCAAATATCAACTTCTTTTATTTTCTATATCTAGAAAATGTCTCTATTTGCAATTGAAAACAATTTCAATCACTTATCTCTTTCCCGACTACTTTAATTAGACTCAGGAAATATTTACTTCTATATTCCCAAAATTCCATCACTTGGGTTAAAACGAGTGCTGTATAAAACATCGTTACAACAACCCAAAATATTTAATTCAACTAACTCTTTTTCAAACATATCTCTTCAAGGCTGGATCCTGCTATTTATCAATTAAAAATGAAATCAATCAAGTTGGGGTAAAATTACCTCTCAGACCTTGACTGAAAACATCCTCAACTTCAAAACGGCAAAACCACTTACCTCGAATAAACACGCTATAAAACCCAATTATTCATTTTTAAAACATGTATATGGTTCGCTTTCTATTTCTAATTTATAGATTTCCCTTTTGTTTACAATATTCTATTTTTGATTTCGTTTCCTTATCGAATTCTATACATATCGATACATTGATTTCTAACTATAAAATTATCTTAAAAATATTCTAACTCCTTAAATTCTCGGAAAAATTCGCCATAACCTCCTTTGTACCGGGAGCATCGGGATATTTCAAATAGCTTCCCATGGCCCTCACCAATCCAAAAGAAAAAGAAAAAGCCAAGCGGCTTGCCGATACGGCGCATAAAATCTCATATATGAATTTAAACGTGTACCTTTTTGTCGGACACTAAATTTAAATCTTCATATACTCCATCCCGTACCTGTCTAACGCATGCTCACCTGTTTCCAATTCAATTCAACTCAATCAAATCGTTTGAATTCAATTTCGCTCATGTATTCTTTAATTAGCTATTTTTCCTATTTCACTTATTTGTTTGAACATAACATGTTCGAACAAAATATTTAATTTTCTCATAACCAAATTGAATTTCAATTTCAATTCCAGTTTCCTTTTTGATTTCGAATATAAATTTTCAAATCGAATTCACTTATCCAAAGCCCAATATTAATTCAAAATATCATTAACTAATCACAATTCAAATTATTTAATTTCATTCAATAATTAAAAATCTGATTTCTGTTTCAAAAATCAATTCATTACTCTACTTGAGTTCTGTAACACCCCACGTCCATTAATGTCACTCACTAAGGGAATGCATTAACTTCCATGGAGGTTATAAGTGAATATAGAACAGAAAAATTACAACAAGACAGATAATAAGTAGTACTTGGAAATCTAAAACTTCATTTTATTGCAGCGGAAATTAAACATGTTTATTACATCACAAAACCATTTATCAGAGTCAAGTACATTATCCATCTTGATAAAACAAAATACATTATCCCATTACATAAATAGCCATGAAAAAAGATAACAAGCTGGACTTTACTTCAACGATCCAAGCTTTCCAATAGAGATAAAACAATCCAATCAAACTCCACTAGAGCTGGGCCCAACCTGAGGACCTGGAGGGGGAAAAAGGATAGAAATGCAGGGGGTCAGACATAAAGTCTGGCGAGTATGATAATTCTAACAATTCTATTATCAAAATAACTAGACTAAGACATAAGCTGGAAGACAAGTAAATGTCTATGAACTATTAGTTACGGAAGAGCAGATAAAGATAACGTTTAAGATAACGTTAAAGGCATACCTAATTACTAACGAATAGTTACTACACTGCACCGCATCAGTCACCCTAAAGGTTGATCCCACTTGCTTCACACAGAAACAATATAAATAGCCTTACGTACCCCTAGCTGACTACATAGGTTCCGTCTGCCCCTTTCCTCCCCTTTCCTCCCTCTTCCACGTCATCACCTCTGATCATCCTATCGTGCCTCGGTTCTCGCAAAAACTGCAACCCTAGTTTTGAACCATCGTGAAAGGTGAGTCCTTTTTGATGTTTGAACTTTGAAAAATCATATCTTTATGGTGTGTTGACGAAATTCGATGAAACAGGAAACATCGGGACCGCAAGGAAGCTCTCTACCACATAGAAGAGACCGCTGATTTTTCTGAGTCATCTACGATTTTTAGCACTCCGAAAACCAATGTAAGAAATCTAAATTAAATGAATTTGAATGGAAAATGTCGTGTATAAATTATATAAGCGAAATATAAATTACACACATGTTGTATACCTCATGTACATGCGTTGTGTAAGCTATATAAGCGAAGTATGAATTATACATGCATAGTATAATTGATATATGTGTTGAAATGCAAGTGAAATATAGAAATTATAATTATATATATACTCCCCTCGTCCACAAACCATGGACGATATTTATTGTTGTGTATTGGTGTAAAATATTGGATGAAAAATGCGAATGGTTGAATAATTGTTTGTGGTTGATATTGATTAGTTGTGGTTGAAAAATACCCATTGGTGATTGAAATGAATTGGAAATAATTGTGGAAATAAAAATAAAACATGTCGCCTGCATGCGAATTAGATGCAAGAATCCCCATTGTCAAAAACCGCGAGGTTTTAAGGTAGAGCGAGGAGCCGTACTAGGGACGGTGCCGGTTTTAACTACCCTGCCGTTATGCTGCCGACATTTTGAATAATATTCATGTGTTAGAATTATTTTCATTTTGAATTATCTTCATGTGTTGAAATTAAAGTCGTGTGTTGAAACTATATCCATGTGTGGAAATGCTCATGTGTTGAGAAGTGATGTGTGAAAATTAAATTCATGTGTGAATGAATGAAGTGTTTAAACAATTAAAATCACATTTTTATAATATATATGAAGCATGTAAAATATTCGACTTATATATAAATAGTTTCAACAATAAAAATTTCATCTTTCTTATATGAACAACATATATAAAATATCCATGTGTGGAAATGCTCATGTGTTGAGAAGTGTGTGTATTGGAAAAGTTCATGTGTTGAATAAAAAGATTGAACAATAAAAATTACATTTTTATTGAAATTATAAAATGTTAAAAACATTCATCAGTTGAACAAATATTTTAAATGATAAAAATATCGTTTTTATCATATATGTGATATGCTAAAGATATGCGAGCGTTGAAATAAATATTTGTGAAAGGAATATTATTTTTAATATGCATAGGAACTAAATAAAATAGTCATGTGTTGAAATATATTTTAGTTCGCCAAAATTATCATCTTTGAAATGTGAAGTGTTAAAAATGACCACTTGTTCAAATAAATATGCATGAGTTGAAATATTCATTAATTAGCTAATGATATGATTTTTGCCTATGCATGCAACATTAGAATGAATGGTGTTTTTAAACCGAATTGAATCAAATATGAAGTTGAATGGAAAATGAGAAGTGATAAGAATTGTATATATGTACATGCATATTTATTGAACAGGTTATAGCAAAGAGGCTAGAGAAGAGAAATAAAATTTTGTGCCCAACAAATAGGTGCACGTTTACTGTTTTGTTTTGGTGATGATTTTATGAGCCTGTTGGCTAGCCGCTTGGCTTTTTCTTTTTGAGATGAGACGCCCATATGGCTATTTGGGAATTTTCCCAGCCCCTCCCGTACAAAGGAGGTTATGGCGAAATTTTCCAAAATTTAAAGGCGTTAGTGAAATATTTGAAGTGAAAACAATATAGGAATTTCTGAATGAACTATATTTATACAAATATATAAATATAAATAAAATTAAAACGAAACGTGGTCGTGCAGTTCGTGTTTTGAAACCGTGATTTCAAACGACTAATGCTGGAAATCCGCCATTGGATTTTCCCGAAACCGCAACCGTTGGGTTCGCCTTGGAAATATCTTTCCGACGGCATCAACTTTGTAAAGATCCGACGGTTGGATTGTCTGGAATGTTTAATTCAAATCTGAAGAAAAACAGCGCCAGAAACGATTATATATATATATATATATATAATTAAATTAAATCGAATAACGACGCTGCGGTTCGTAATTTGAAATCGTAACTTCAAACGACGAGTGTGGAAGATCCGACCATCGAATTTTCCCGAAACTGAAACCGTTGGATTCGTTTTGAAATGATCTTTCTAATGATATAAAATTTGTGAAGATCCAACAGTTAGATTTTCAGATATGTGTAAGACAAATTTAGTGAAAAACAGCGCTAGTGCATCGGCACAACCTGAAACGTCGTTTAATCAAATATGGCTGTTTTAAATAAATAAAAATGGCGATATATCGTTATAAAATACTATAGACGATATAGAGTGGAAATAAACCAATTTCGTTGTGTTTGCTTGATATGTGATGGTTGAATGTATTTAACATGAAAATTATAACTAAAGAACTGAAATGTGAATGTTGAATAGTCTAACCATGTGATAAATTGATTTGAAAATCTAAATATACGTGGGTTATTTGAAAAGGCCGAGTTCATCTCATTTCAAATAATCGATCGACGTTGAGAAGTCGAAGAGTCGAAGACGGTTGAAGACTGACGATCTTCACATTGGATGGATGGGCGCTACTGATGCTCGTTATTGGAGTAGCTACCGTGAAGGAGCTGAGGTAGTAGCCGTCCAGACATACTGTTGATTGTACGGATATGCGAGGAATTTGGTGCCTCCGGTTTCGTTCAAACCCAGAACGGACTTGTAAATGGACTGTGTGTCTGACATTGGATTTTGTTCTGTGCTGATTGATCTCTGTTAAATATATATCTGTTTGGCGGCGGAGAATTTATTCTCTTGCTTAACGCCCTTCTCTGAGACGTACGAGCTCAGAGGTTATGTATTGATAGAAATCAGTCGCATGGAGTGGATTGCCTGTGTGGCACGCCCAAGTGGCATATGATCAAGGCTTCTGTTGCAAAGCAAAGTCTTGTGGTTGATGATCAAAGCATGGTCTGTGTGACGTAGCTTTGTGTATAACGTGACTTCGCGAGCCTCACACCTCGGTATGAGTCAAAACGGGAGAAGGACCCAAGGAGTGTACGACGTTTCTTTCTAGCTATGGTGGTGTCAGTGACCTCCCAGCCCTGACATTTATATCTACTTTTCACCTGTGTGGTTGTTGGAATACGAGGTGCCTCGATATAGATCTGTAAGGACCGGGAAACGTGTGTTCAGGAATAATTAATCCTCAAAAGTAAGAGATGACCGGCCTTGGAGGATCCAGGGATTGCTGTGTGCGGTCCTGAGACATTGGCTAGAGTGTCTCGAATCGGAGAGGAGCTTGCCCCTTGCCTCGACTCATAAAGGAATCCAATTTCCAATACGAAATATGCAGATGTGATTGTATTACTAGTACGGCGACATAGTGGTATGAGTCATTTATGCCGCCTATGATTGATATTTATGATTGAAATCGCTTTTGAAACAGATATGCACTAGTAATAATATCAAACACTTTTATTTTATTCGTTTGAAGCATTGTTGGCCATTATAAGGTAAAACTCTATCCTCCGGCTTGCGTGGCATTGTGTGATGGGACCTGAGTCTTATAATGGCTTCATTTTATAAAAAGCATTGCGATGATTTAATCATTTACTTTATTTCATGCACTGGCACTCATTGGAGTAAACCCGTTCCGCGAAAGTGGCGTGGTCCTTTGATTTGCCTTATTATTGTTGTTAATAAGTTAAGTAGATTTCTCATACCAGTCCCATGACTGACTCGTAGTTTGTTTCACCTTGCAAACTCGGGTGCCCACATTCTCACACGGACAACCTAGTTACAGGTATCTGGTGCACTTTTTGGCTCATGGCGAGGCTTGACTACACCGTGCTGACTTTGACTCTTTCCGCCATTATAGTATATGTATTATGATTCCGCCATTGGCGATATAGACTGATATTTATTTTGTGTACCCTTTATGTATGATTCCGCCTCTGGCGATGGTGACTGATTATGTATTATTATGCACTAAGTTGTATCCTGCACTGTGCTCTCTGATGTGGTGATATCTATATGATTCCGCTGTCATATGTGTGTAAATTATTCTATTTTATGTTTATGCTATTATCGGTGATCTGCTAATGATGATTAATGTGTTATATTCCAATGATTATCCTTAACACCGTGTCACGGGGTTTTGGGATCGTTACACCACACATGACCGACCACTCATTTCGCTTGAGTGTATCGAATGTATATCACCGACGGTTGGGATCAGCAACCGTTTCCCGAATGGGACATTATCGAATAGAATAAGAAATTAAATGAAACTCTAGATATGTGATTATACATCCTAATGGGAGCGACCCACATAGCCATGCTGCCTGCCCGATTTTTGTCATTTCCCGGTTGTTAAGGCCTGAGGCTACGATTACTTCCATTCATTGATAGCACAATCACTTTGAATGCCACATTGTCGGATCCGTTAATCACTAATTGATTTGCACAAATATTCTGGATGTTATGCTAAGGGAATAAATCTGTTTCAACCATATATATTTGTACAAATCACATATTCGATCATTGGAAATACTTTGTCAGACATTCGTCCATATACGTTCGTTCTGGGATTGAACGAAACCGAAGGCACAATTTCTATTAATAGAAAAAGTCCTTGCACTTCACTCCATCTTCGATTATCTTCATATAATCTGATTTGCAATGCTACTACCAATACAGAGTGGTTCTCGGATAATAATCCAACCTGTCTCTCCATATTGACAATGCTACTGGCAAACACTTCGATAGTGGGCTATTTAACTATCGAAGAAAAACAAGCATCCATTCAAACCATCAAACAATCACTGGGCCATTTAATTTATATTTCATTAATTAAAATACTTCTCCACTTCCTTTATCAATATTTATTAAATAAATAATTTCAATAATCATCTTGGCCTCTTACGCCATTTGGAAAACGTTTCCAAATATCAACTTCTTTTATTTTCTATATCTAGAAAATGTCTCTATTTTCAATTGAAAACAATTTCAATCATTTATCTCTTTCCTGACTTCTTTAATTAGACTCACGAAATATTTACTTTTATATTTCCAAAATTCCATCACTTGGGTTAAAACGAGTGCTGTATAAAACATCGTTACAACAACCCAAAATATTTAATTCAACTATCTCTTTTTCAAACACTTCTCTTCGAGGCTGGATCCTGCTATTTATCAATTAAAAATGAAATCAATCAAGTTGGGGTAAAATTACCTCTCAGACCTTGACTGAAAACATCCTCAACTTCAAAACGGCAAAACCACTTACCTCGAATAAACACACTATAAAACCCAATTATTCATTTTTAAAACATGTATATGGTTCACTTTCTATTTCTAATTTATAGATTTCCCTTTTTGTTTACAATATTCTATTTTTGATTTCATTTCCTTATCGAATTCTATACATATCGATACATTGATTTCTAACTATAAAATTATCTTAAAAATATTCTAACTCCTTAAATTCCCGGAAAAATTCGCCATAACCTCCTTCGTACTGGGAGCATCGGGATATTTCAAATAGCCTCCCATGGCCCTCACCAATCCAAAAGAAAAAGAAAAAGCCAAGCGGCTTGCCGATACGGCGCATAAAATCTCATATATGAATTCAAACGTGTACCTTTTTGTCGGGCACTAAATTTAAAATCTTCATATACTCCATTCCATACCTGTCTAACACATGCTCACCTGTTTCCAATTCAGTTCAACTCAATCCAATCGTTTGAATTCAGTTTCGCTCATTTATTCTAAAATTCGCTATTTTGCATATTTCACTTCTTTGTTTGAACATAACATGTTCAACCAAAATATTTAACTTGCTCATAACCAAATTGAATTTCAATTTCAATTCTAGTTTCCTTTTCAATTTCGAATATAAATTTTCAAATCGAATTCACTTATCCAAAGCCCAATATCAATTCAAAATATCATTAACTAATTACTATTCAAATTATTTAATTTCATTCAATAATCAAAAATCTGATTTCTGTTTCAAAAATCAATTCATTACTCTACTTGAGTTCTGTAACACCCCACGTCCATTAATGTCACTCACTAAGGGAATGCATTAACTTCCATGGAGGTTATAAGTGAATATAGAGCAGAAAAATTACAACAAGACAGATAATAAGTAGTACTTGGAAATCTAAAACTTCATTTTATTGCAGCGGAAATTAAACATGTTTATTACATCACAAAACCATTTATCAGTGTCAAGTACATTATCCATCTTGATAAAACAAAATACATAATCCCATTACATAAATAGCCATGAAAAAAGATAACAAGCTGGACTTTACTTCAACGGTCCAAGCTTTCCAATAGAGATAAAACAATTCAATCAAACTCCACTAGAGCTGGGCCCAACCTGAGGACCTGGAGGGGGAAAAAGGATAGAAATGAAGGGGGTCAGACATAAAGTCTGGCGAGTATGATAATTCTAACAATACTATTATCAAAATAACTAGACTAAGGCATAAGCTGGAAGACAAGTAAATGTCTATGAACTATTAGTTACGGAAGAGCAGATAAAGATAACGTTTAAGATAAAGTTAAAGATAACGTTAAAGGCATACCTAATTACTAACGAATAGTTACTACACTGCACCGCACATTACTACACTGCACCGCACCAGTCACCCTAAAGGTTGATCCCACTTGCTTCACACAGAAACAATATAAATAGCCTTACGTACCCCTAGCTGACTACATAGGTTCCGTCTGCCCCTATCTCCACTAGGTGTACCCCTACTACCCACTTGCGATCGGCTCCCTACTCCTAGATACGCGTGTTGGCCCCACAGTAGGGTGTATCACTCCCCTAAAGTGGCAACCCGATACAACTTGAGAATGCACGGCTTATACCTACACGATGCAACAACGTCTTACCTACCAGCTCAGGCCCACACACGCATATGAAACCTGTTGGACTTGCGTTGCCACCGCTCCCCGTTTTGGCCTCTTATAGTCAAACCCAGTATGCGTGTCCCGTCCTCGACTTGGGTCGAGTCCACAAAGATACGTTTGGGATACTGGTTGAAATGGGCCCCCACAAGCTACCCACCTAAGCTTGTCACCACTAGTATATCGCACTTAACCCTCTTAGTCATGTTCATTTACATGTGTGTTTGGTTAAGTTTTACTAATCGTATTTCACATGCCACTAAGGGTACCCACTAGATTCCTCATGCCACCCAAGGCACCTACTTAACCCCCATATCCCACCTTACATGTTTATCTGGTTAAGTATTTCTTAATTCATTCAGGTCATAACCTCATAAAGGCCTCTCACATTAGACTGGCATTTATGGCAGCTGGATTTGTCGGGCGGGTCCGGGCAGTCTTACACCATAAAAGAGTCTAACCTCGTGTCTTTACAACTGTTATGCTTTAGTTTAGGCCTAGGTCATCTCACATTGGGCTGACATTTGTGACCACTAGATTTGCCGGGCGGTTCCGGGCAGGTTTACGTCACAAACGAGTCCAACCTTGTGTCCTAAGCATTGATTATCACTTATAATCTATTACCCCCAGTTTTAATAATTCCCTATTCAAATTATTAATTAAGTCCACTTTTAATGATGTCCATAATTGACTCAATTATGGTCATCCACTCATGGCATGCAAAATCATATCAATTGCACCCCAACTTCTTATTATTAAATCCTTAGTATTTCCCCTACCCCACGTTTATACGTTCGCTTATTTAACGCAGAATATACGTTAGACTCGAATAGTCTAACTCATAGCACAAAGATAAATTATCACAACATATGAACAAGTAAAACAATTCAATCATAATAGGGGTGAAACTTGCATAAACTACCCATGTTAAGGATGTAAAGGTGTCAACTTGTTAAATGTCAAAATTTACATGATATGATCATACAAACTTGCATAAGGGGGTTTTAGGCAACATAATGATGGTGTGAACTAGCATAGAATTTCACATATGTCATATCATAATTCTAGATGTCATAATAGATGTCATGGCATATGTTCATAATCTCAACCTAAACTTTCATATGTGACTTGTCATATAGATTAACATAACCCAAATAACATCAACATCAACATCATGATGTGATTAACATGAATTAATTAGCATAAACAATAACATCATGACTTTAAAGCATGTATGATTTATCACAATTTAGCATAGAAACTCTCAACATACATAACATCATCATAGCATGATTTACAACATATAGGATACATAGCATAGGATTTATAACACACATGATAGCATAAGGTTTACAACAACATATATGACGATTCACATCATCTACTCATAATCCATTCATGACTTATCCTAATTAAAATAATAATAATCTTGTTAAGACTATCATACTCACAATTTAGAGAAGAAAAGAGAGTTTTGCTTTGCTTTAGAGTTGAGTAGAATTAGGTTTTCTTCCTTCTTAGTTGGCGGCGGCTCCACTGAGTTCCATGGCGGCGGTATGACAATAGCTATTCTATTTTTCTTATGAATTAGGGTGAGAGACTACCTAGGTATTTATAGAGTTAGGATTTATTTCAGACCGTCAGATCAACTCAGGACTAATCTCAGCCAACCAGATTAGGTCAAAACCCTAATGGGTCATCACTTAGTCAAAAACAGGCTCAGTCAAAAACCCTAGCCGCCAGACCCAGGTCGACACACAGGTCGACACCATAGTCAACCTGGGGGGGCAGGTCGACACTAGTGTCGACCCCCCAGTCGACCTGCCTGGGTGGGAATTTTTCCCGCCCAGCCCGCTTCTGCACTTTTCATCTTGAATTTAAAATTTCCTGCGAGCTGTTTTGAATTTTCTGAAACTTCCGATGGCCATAACTTCTTCATACGAAGTCCAATTCACGCAAACTCGGACTCTATTTCAACCAGAATTCCGAGACGAACACAATGGCGCAACCCATTTCCCACAATTCTCACGTCTGAGATTAGTTATTCTTTAATTTGTGAATATTAATATTATCAGAATTACGGGGTGTTACATTCTCCCCCTCCTTAAATGATTTCGTCCCCGAAATCTTCAAGTCAAGAAGAATGTATATCCTAACATCCAATCATCCATCTACTCAACCATCAAACACAGGCATCCATTGTCCTTATAGACTTCTGATGCTTTCATGTTTAAATGCATAGTGTGTGTATATGTCCGTATCTAATGCAAAATCAGGCGGTCCACTGATTCAGTTGATCTCCTTAATGCAATTCATGATAGTGCCATGCGTCCATTATGTATGCAAAAGTTCCTTAATGCAACATATTATCTCTATATGCGTGCACAATCATCATCCGAATGCAGCATCCATATGATAAAACAATCATCATACATCCATTTTACTAAATACAACCATTTATATGCAATATGAAGTGACTGGGTCGATCTAGTGCCTAATAGTGTGTGTATATGCGTCCATGAGCAACCACTAGCAAACACTTGCATCCACTTTGCATCCATCATACATAACATGTCTCAAACACATGTTTCAACCATAGGGTTATCCTAACTAAAGGTCAAGAATACTAGCGAGAGGATACTCTAAAGATAAGTACAAGATAAGCGATAAAGGAGAAATTAAAGGACATACCCTCGAAAAGGAAAGGGTGTCGTGAACGCATCTTATCTTCTGTCTCCCAAGTAGCGTTGCTCTCATCATCTCCCCATTGTACTTTGACTAGTCTGACCTCTCGATTCCTCATCTTCTTGATCTCTGACCCAAGAATGCGCGTAGGAGCTCGTCGAATCGTCGCATCACGCTCGATCTCCACCTCTCTAAGCAAGCTCGGCTCTACCACTTCTGCGGTCTCGTGCAAGCACTTCCTCAAATGTGACACATGGAATACGTCGTGTACACCACTAAGTCTCTCGGGCAACTCCACTCTATAAGCCATCTGTCTAATCTTCTCCTTAATAGGAAACGGCCCTACGAACCTTGGTGCTAACTTCTCAATGGACCCAAAGCGAACAACGTTCCGTAATGGAGACACTTTGATAAAGACCATGTCCCCAACTTCAAACTCGAGATCTGTCCTCCTTTTATCCGCATAAGATTTCTGCCTATCTTGCGCTGCTTTCATCCTCCTTCGAATCAAGTCGATCTTCTCTGAAGTCTCCCTAATCATATCGGGCCCAAGTAAGATCTAATCCGTAGATTTCCACCAAAATGTAGGCGAACGACACGGTCGTCCATAAAGAGCTTCGAAAGGTGCTATGCCAATGCTGGACTGAAAGCTGTTATTATATGCGAACTCCACCAATGGAAGATGCTCTTCCCATGTACCCCCAAAGTCTAGGATACATAGCCTCAATAGGTCCTCTAGAATGCGATTCACCCTCTCGGTTTGGCCATCCGTCTGAGGATGATATGCGTTGCTCAAACATAACTGAGTCCCTACCGCCTCTTGTAAGCTTCTCCAAAATTCGCTAGTGAAAATAGGATCGCGGTCGCTCACTATGCTAGAAGGAACACCGTGCAAACGAACTATCTCTCGGACGTATACAGAAGTTAACCATGGAGCAGTCCTCTTACTCTTCACGGGAATAAAATGGGCGCTCTTAGTAAGTCTATCTACTATAATCCAAATCCCCGTATTACCCTTCCTCGATCGCGGTAATCCATCCACAAAATCCATCGAGACACTCTCCCACTTCCATAGTGGAACCTCCAATGGGTGAAGCAACCCACCGGGTTTCTTTTGCTCCGCTTTTACTTGTTGGCACACCAAGCATCTAGCGACATACTCAGCAACATCTTTCTTCATACCGGCCCAAAAGTAAACTCGCTTCATATCTTTGTACATCTTGTCCCCGCCGGGATGAATGGTCATCTTCGAACGATGTGCTTCGTCAAGAATAGTCTTCCTTAGGTCATCGTCTTTTGGTACACAAAGTCTACCGTCCCTACATAACCAACCCCTATCATCTAGGGTATACCTACGGAGATGGCTTGATGACTCCCCTCCTTTGAGCTTTTCTACTAACTCAACCAACTGTGGGTCGTCTCGCTGTGCCTTGCCAATCCGTCCCAAAAGTGTAGGTCTAACCTCTAAGGATGCTAGTAAACCGGGTACAAAGCCAACAGAAGGTCTAAAGTCAAACATCGAAATGAATTCTAAGCTTCGCCGCTCAACAAAACAAAGGACTTAAGGATAATCTTTTTCTACTTAAGGCTTCTGCCACTATGTTACCCTTGTTAGGGGTATATGCTATCTCGAAGTCTTAGGATGCTAAGAACTTCATCCACCTTTGTTGCCTTAAGTTCAAGTCCTTTTGAGAGAATAAGTATTTTAGCGATTTGTGGTCAGTGAATAATTCGAATCTTTCGCCAAGAAGATAATGACGCCATGACTTAAGCGCGAAAACAATAGCGGCCAAATCTAGGTCATGCGTAGGGTAATTTTTCTCATGCACTCTCAACTGCCTTCCACCATAGGCTATTACCCTTCCCTCTTGCATTAATACTGCGCCTAGTCCTGTCCCACAAGCATCGGTATAAACAGTAAACGGCTTACTCCCGTCTGGCAGCACTAAGTCTGGGGCTGAAGTCAAAGCTCTCTTCAAACGTTGGAACGCATCATCACAATCCACGTCCCATGTGAAAACTAGGTTCTTCTTCGTCAAGCATGTCAATGGAGTTGATATCTTTGCGAAGTCTTTGATAAACTTCCTATAGTAGCCAGCCAACTCCAAGAAACTTCTTACTTCGGTAGCATTTTTAGGGACCTTCCAATCTTGGATGGCCACCACCTTCGCGGGATCCACGGCTATCCCTTCTTTGGAAACCACGTGCCCTAAGAATCGTACTTCCTTCCTCCAGAAGTGACACTTAGAAAATTTAGCTTTAAGATTATGCGCTCGTAGGGTCTCTAACACTTCCCTAAGATGCAGGGCATGCTCTTCTTCATCCTTAGAAAAGATCAGGATGTCATCTACAAAGACTACCACAAATTTGTTAAGGTACTCCCTAAACACCCTACTCATCAAATCAACAAAGTATGCGGGGGCGTTTGTCAAACCGAAGGGCATCACTAGCCATTCATAGAAACCGTCCGGGGTCCTAAAGGCAGTCTTGTCTATGCTATCCTCAGCCACTCTCAATTGATGGAAACCAGTGGCTAAGTCTAACTGCGAAAACACTGAGGCGCCAACTAACTGATCGAAGAGATCGTCAATCCTCGGCAGTGGGTGTCTGTTCTTCTTAGTAAGCTTATTAAGTTCCCTACAGTCCACACAAAGTCTAAGGGACCCATCCGCCTTCGTGGCAAATACTACTAGAGCACCCCACTTCGATATACTTCGTCTTATGAACCCCTTCTCAAGCAACTCCTTCACTTGCTTGTCGAGTTCCCTCCTTTCACGTGGAGCCATGTGGCGTACTGGCAAAGATACTGGTTTTGCATTATCCACAAGATATATTCGAAAATCTATCTCCCGCTTTGGAGGCAAGCCCTTCACCTCCTCAAACACATCCGAATATTCTCGGACCACTCTAACAGTTCGTAGATTTTCCTCAGACGCGTCAAGCGATTCTAAATAACTTAGCATAACGGAATTTATGGGACTACCAAAGATTTCGAGAGCGTTACCAAGGCGAGTCACGAGCCTAACTACTCTCCTTTCACAATCAAGAACGGCCCCATTTCTGGATAACCAATCCATTCCTAAAATTAACCCATAGCCCGTGAAGCCCAACACATAAGCATCACATCTAAACTCAACGCTAAGTATAGA
Organism: Allium sativum; assembly: GCA_030737875.1. Taxonomy (NCBI): domain Eukaryota; kingdom Viridiplantae; phylum Streptophyta; class Magnoliopsida; order Asparagales; family Amaryllidaceae; genus Allium; species Allium sativum. The sequence continues at coordinate 534,600,498 of CM060922.1, forward strand.
CATTTTCAAATCCAAACACATCATGGACAAATAAGCTGAGCCCCCAATTGGATTCGAAACAACTAAGGGATCCTCTACTAAACTGGTGTTTAAGTGCAGTGATTCAACTAATGATGTAGAGATAAACGAATGCGATGCGCCCGAATCGAATAAGGTACGGACAGGATGATCAAACAGAAAAACTAAGCTTTCAACATAAATGGTTCTACCTCGTTCTTGCAGCGGTGGGACCGCGAGAGCCTGAACTTGTCCCCTTGCCTGCCCTGGTGCCATAAGAGCCTGCACCTGTCCTCCCGAGGTAGCTCCTGCCCTCTGCCCCTTCTTTGGGCAGTCCTTCACTAGATGTCCCGCTTCGCCACAGTGGAAACAACCAGTCTTCTTTTTCTTTTGGCAATCCTTGCTGAGATGGCCTGGTGTCCCACAGTTAAAGCATTTCTTCTTTCCCTTGCCATTATTGTCTTTACCACCCTTCTTGTTTTGCTATTGTGGTTTCTTCTGATCCCCTTTCTTCTCGGGTGCCTTATCAACTTTAGCGCTTTTCTCCTCGTGCATGAGTGCCATGTCTACAAGCTTCTCAAAGGTGGCCCCCATAGGGATGTGGGTCATAGCCAACCCTTGCAACGGTTCATTCAATCCATTAACGAACCTCAGTGCCTTCTTCTCCGGCGTGTTCACTAAATCCAAGCAAAACCTTGCTAGCTGATTAAATTTGTTGACATATTCTTTTACTGATGAGCTTCCTTGCTTTAATGTCAAGAACTTTTCCATATATAGATTCTCTTCTGCCCTTGAGAGAAACTTCGCCTCAAACCTACGTCTGAAATCCGCCCAAGAATCAACAGGACGCTCCCCATTAGTGACCTCCCACCAGAACGAGGCCTCTCCTTTCATTAACCAAGCTGCTAATTTAACTCTCCTCCCTTCTTCTACTTCAAAGATTTCTAGCAATTCTTCCGCCTCCCTAAGCCAATCTCTAGCTTCAACAAACGTTTCTGACCCTTGGAAGGGTTTTCCACCCATAGCCTTAAATTCCTTGCACGTCTTTGCAAAAGTATCTACGCGGGGAGGAGGAGGAACGGGTGCAACTGGTGGTGGAGGAACATTGGCCGGACCTGCGGCGGCCCTAGCCTCTAATAGCCTCCTATACCATCCTGGTATCGTTACACCATCAGGTAGGTTAAGATCTTCAGCCATGCTGAAACGAAAAAGGAAAGATTCAAAATGGAGAATTCGAAAGATAAAGATATGGCTATTGGGGATTATGTTTTTCTTAAATTACTCATTAAAACATGTTTTTGAAAACACTTCTTCCAAAAATACTTTTAGAAAAATAGTTTTTCTAAAAAAATTATCTGTTCTGGTAACCTTAAGCTCTGATACCACGTGTAACACCCCACGTCCATTAATGGCACTCACTAAGGGAATGCATTAACTTCCATGGAGGTTATAAGTGAATATAGAGCAGAAAAATTACAACAAGACAGATAATAAGTAGTACTTGGAAATCTAAAACTTCATTTTATTGCAGTGGAAATTAAACATGTTTATTACATCACAAAACCATTTATCAGAGTCACGTACATTATCCATCTTGATAAAACAAAATACATAATCCCATTACATAAATAGCCATGAAAAAAGATAACAAGCTGGACTTTACTTCAACGGTTCAAGCTTTCCAATAGAGATAAAGCAATCCAATCAAACTCCACTAGAGCTGGGCCCAACCTGAGGACCTGGAGGGGGAAAAAGGATAGAAATGGAGGGGGTCAGACATAAAGTCTGGCTAGTATGATAATTCTAACAATACTATTATCAAAATAACTAGACTAAGGCATAAGCTGGAAGACAAGTAAATGTCTATGAACTATTAGTTATGGAAGAGCAGATAAAGATAACGTTTAAGATAACGTTAAAGATAACATTAAAGGCATAACTAATTACTAACTAATAGTTACTACACTGCACCGCACATTACTACATTGCACCGTACCAGTCACCCTAAAAGTTGATCCCACTTGCTTCACACAGAAACAATATAAATAGCCTTACGTACCCCTTGCTGACTACATAGGTGTCGTCTGCCCCTATCTCCATTAGGTGTACCCCACTACCTACTTGCGATCGGCTCCCTACTCGTAGATACCCGTGTTGGCCCCACAGTGGTGTGTATCACTCCCCTAAAGTGGCAACCCGATACAACTTGAGAATGCACGGCTTATATCTACACGATGCAACAACATCTTACCTACCAGCCCAGGCCCACACACGCATATGAAACCCATTCGACTTGCGTTGCCACCGCTCCCCGTTTTGGCCTCTTATAGTCAAACCCAGTATGCGTGTCCCGTCCTCGACTTGGGTCGAGCCCACAAAGATACGTTTGGGATACTGGTTGAAATGGGCCCCCACAAGCTACCCACCTAAGCTTGTCACCACTAGTATATCCCAATTAACCCTCTTAGTCATGTTCATTTACATGTGTGTTTGGTTAAGTCTTACTATTCGTATTTCACATGCCACTAAGGGCACCCACTAGATTCCTCATGCCACCCAAGGCACCTACTTAACCCCCATGTCCCACCTTACAAGTTTATCTGGTTAAGTATTTCTTAATTCATTCAGGCCATAACCTCATAAAGACCTCTCACATTAGACTGGCATTTATGGCAGCTGGATTTGCCAGGCGGGTCCGGGCAGTCTTACACCATAAAAGAGTCTAACCTCGTGTCTTTACAACTATTATGCTTTAGTTTAGGCCCGGGACCTCTCACATTGGGCTGGCATTTGTGACCACTGGATTTGCCGGGTGGTTCTGGGCAGGTTTACGTCACAAACGAGTCCAACCTCGTGTCCTAAGCATTGATTATCACTTATAATCTTTTACCTCCAGTTTTAATAATTCCCTATTCAAATTATTAGTTAACTCCACTTTTAATGATGTCCATAATTGACTCAATTATGGTCACCCACTCATGGCATGCAAAATCATATCAATTGCACCCCAACTTCTTATTATTAAATCCTTAATATTACCCCTACCCCACGTTTATACGTTCGCTTATTCAACGCAGAATATACGTTAGACTCGAATAGTCTAACTCATAGCACAAAGATAAATTATCACAATATATGAACAAGTAAAATAATTCAATAATAATAGGGGTGAAACTTGCATAAACTACCCATGTTAAGGATGTAAAGGTGTCAACTTGTTAAATGTCACAATGTACATGATATGATCATACAAACTTGCATAAGGGGGTTTATGCAACATAATGATGGTGTGAACTAGCATAGCATTTCACATATGTCATATCATAATTCTAGATGTCATAATAGATGTCATGGCATATGTTCATAATCTCAACCTAAACTTTCATATGTGACTTGTCATATAGATTAACATAACCCAAATTACATCAACATCATGATGTGATTAACATGAATTAATTAGCGTAAACAATAACATCATGACTTTAAAGCATGTATGATTTATCACAATTTAGCATAGAAACTCTCAACATACATCACATCATCATAGCATGATTTACAACATATAGGTTACATAGCATAGGATTTATAACATACATGATAGCATAAGGTTTACAACAACATATATGATGATTCACATCATCTACTCATAATCCATTCATGACTTATCCTAATTAAAATAATAATAATCTTGTTAAGACTATCATACTCACAATTTAGAGAAGAAAAGAGAGTTTTGCTTTGCTTTAGAGTTGTGTAGAATTAGGTTTTCTTCCTTCTTAGTTGGCGGCGGCTCCACTGAGTTCCATGGCGGCGGTATGACGGTAGCTATTCTATTTTTCTTATGAATTAGGGTGAGAGATTACCTAGGTATTTATAGAGTTAGGATTTATTTTAGACCATCAGATCAACTCAGGACTAATCTCAGCCAACCAGATTAGGTCAAAACCCTAATGGGTCATCACTCAGTCAAAAACAGACTCAGTCAAAAACCTTAGCCGCCAGACCCAGGTCTTCACCCAAGTCGACACCATAGTCGACCTGGGGTGGGTAGGTCGACACTAGTGTCGACCCCCCAGTCGACCTGCCTGGGCGGGAATTTTTCCCGCCCAGCCCGCTTCTGCACTTTTCATTTTGAATTTTAAATTTCCTGCGAGTTGTTTTGAATTTTCTGAAACTTCCGATGGCCATAACTTCTTCATACGAAGTCCAATTCACGCAAACTCGGACTCTATTTCAACCAGAATTCCGAGATGAACACAATGGCACAACCCGTTTCCCACAATTCTCACGTCTAAGATTAGTTATTCTTTAATTTGTGAATATTAATATTATCAGAATTACGGGGTGTTACAAGTTGACATATAATTTAAACTCAAAACTGAAATTTTCTAAATAGAAATTCGGATTTTATTCGCTTAAAATCCTTTTATAAAATTAAATAAACCGTTATGGTTTTTAAATGGTTATGGCGCTGTTTTTCTGAAAATTTGATTTTGATATAACTCAAAATCTATTCGATGAAATCCAGATTTTTCTCCTCCATTAGAAAACTATTATCAAATCGGTCCTGACGTTTCTTGTTTCAAAGAATTCCGACTTCAATTGAGTTCTATATACTCAATCGAAGTTCGAAACGCCAATTTACGAACTGCAGCGCTGCGGCGAGTTCGTTTTAATTATATATATAAATATAAATGTTTTAACTTCATTTATAATAAATTCAACTTCATTTTGATATATTTTGAATATATATTAAACCTATTTTTCCCAATTCAACTCAAAAATTCTGATTATCTAAAATCGTCGATTTTCACTTACTCGGTTATAATTTATTTATACTTCGATCTTTTATATTTAAATTCCAATTCAATTCTATTTAAATTTCCCATATTAAATTTCCATTCCAACTCTATTTAATTTCTATATTCGAATTCCCCTTTCAACTCTCTTTGAATTATATATTCAAATTCCCATTTCAATTCTATTTGAATTCAATATTCAAATTCCATTTCAATTCTATTTGAATTATATATTCAAATTCCCATTTCAGTTCTATTTGAATTTTATTTAAAATTTTCTTTATTCAAATACTATATACAAATTCCATTTGAATTTCTATATTCAAATTCTATATTTGAATTCATATTTGAATTTTTCAATATCCAAACTCCATTCAATTTCTAAAAACAAATTCCATTTAAATTTCTATATTCAAATCTATTTTCCAACTCCATTTGAATTTCAATATATTCTCAAACTTCATTTGGATTTCTATATTCAAATCTATTTACAAACTCCATTTGAATTTCAATATATTCTCAAACTTCATTTGGATTTTTATATTCAAATCTATTTTCAAACTCCATTTGAATTTCTATATTTCAAATTCTATTTTGAAATTCTATTTTCAAATTCCACATTTAAAATTTCACTATTTAAATTCCATTTCACTTTCGATATTCAAATTCTATATTTGAATTACATTTGAATTTCTATATTCAAACTCCATTTGGATCTTATTTTCAAATTCTATAGTTAAACTTCATTCAAATCTCTATTTGAATTTCCTTTATTAAAATCCATTTGAATTCCTTAGAATTCAAATTCTATTTCAATTCCTTTGAATTCAAATTCTATTTCAATTCCTTTGAATTCAAATTCTATTTCAATTCCTTTGAATTCAAATTCTATTTAAATTCCTTTGAATTTAAATTCTATTTCAATTCCTTTGAATTCTATTTCTATTTGAATTTCTCTTATTCAAATTTCAAATTCTATTTTAGAAAAAAAATAGAATTTCCTTTTTAAATCTGCAAAATTCATTTTCATGATATTTTTAAATATCAATATTTGGGCCCAGTGATTTTTAAACACCAAACAACCAATTATTTATTTCAGATTTTCTACACATCATATATGACAGTATATATTCAAACAAATAAACAAACAGATAATATATTTTTGAGGAATCCTGTTGGATCCCTCCAACCTGTTTTCCTGCATCCACGGACGTTAGTCAACATGGTAATACCCATCCTGCTTCAAGGTAGGATATCGCAGTATGAAGGTCATCCACTAATATATTTGTGGGCACATAGGGAAATCATCCGCTATGAAACTGCGGGCATCCGCTAATGAGACTACGGGAATCCAACCAATCATCAACCCAATATATATATATAATAGCCAACCCTAAATAACTAATATATTTATAGCAACCAGAAAAAAATCCAAGCAAGCAATAACAATTATTTTTAATGGATAAAAATAATTTTAAATAAAAGGTGAATGAGATTTACTCACCGGGATTGCAGTTGTCGAATATCCTATTTATTTCCAAATAACCGGCTACGAATCTTCTTGAACGAATTTACACCTACGATTAATTTAAATTCTTATTCATAAATCTGAACTTTTTATTTAAAATATCTTAAATAAATTTTCTTAGACGAAATAACTAGTTATATATATATATATATATATATTAAATTAAACATTTCTAATTTCTACAATTTCCATATATTTTAGTTAATCCTGGCAGACTGGTTATTTATATCATGTAGGGTTACTAATAGTCATATATATATAGATATAGATATATATCTATACACACACTAACTTAACTAAGAATCCTAATTGGCCCATTAACTAATTAAATTCTAACCATTATACTAATTAAATTCTATAAGATAATATTAAGTAAACAAATTTAAAATTAATTACCTTTAAATTATTTTAACTCTTCTTTCTTTTCCACCAAAAAGAAGGCGCGGCCTCCTCATGTAGAAAGCTAAGGCCGACATCCATCTCTTCTACCACATGAATACTGGATGCAGTTCAGTCCTGAGACTGCCAATGGACTTCTGAACCCTCCTCTCCATACCCAACATTCAAATTTGACACCCCCTCTCTGAAATTCCATCGCAAAAACCATATACTCAAACACCATACTGTTGATTCCCTCCCAGATAACTTCAATCCGTCCATTCAAGTGTTGCAGACATCGCGCCCCAAAATTAGACTAGTTTGAACTTCACTAGGTGGCCACTGCTTAGAGCTCAACTTCCGGCTATCTTAACCCATCACCAAATCCGACCGCAACTGTGTTCGCAACCAGACAGCACCCATTCCATCCAATCGCACCTCCCACTGCCTGAAACTACACTGATCAGTCAACGTCGAACCTCATCGTCTGGACCTTGTGACCAAAACCACGACACTCCCTTCCTTCCCGATGCACCAGCGCCTCAGCTTAGTCTCGAGTTTCTGGAAATACCATGGCCATCGCTCACGATTTACCTTTTTCTTTTTGTTTTGGGGCTTTTGAATGAAAAGAGTGGAGAATTGATTTCGATTTCTGCCGTGAAATGTTAGAGGGAACGGGTTCGATTTTTATTTTGGTATTTGGGGTTTGAATTGTTTGAGTGGAGAATGAGGAAGGCAGCGACACTTTTACTTCTTCTTTGATTTTAAAACGTTGGACTTTCAGAGAACGAAATAGGAAGGAGATGGAATGAGGAGTAGACGCGATTTTATAAAAGGAGGGGACAGGAAGTACACAGCAGATCTTGTATTTAATTAAAAAGATTTTCTAATTAATTTAATTTGATTTGATTTGATATAAAGAGATCTTCTATACTTTTTAAACAGATATCGATTTGATTTTGATCTTATCCATTATAAATATCTCGGGGTTCACAGTTAAAAATCGTGAACCGCTATTTTAGCGTACCGACTGTCGTTCCAATGTTATAGCGTTATACTGAACTCAACAGAATATATTCTGAAGTTAATTTGAACGTATATATAAAATAATCAAAATAAATTAATATTATTATTCTCATTCAAACAGATTGATTGTTTTTAATTCAGTTTTAACTTTGAATTCAGCTAAATTCATTTTCGTATTTCGATAATTATATATATTCGAAATAAATCGTATTTCGATTATTAAATAGATAAATCAATATAAAAATCGATTTATATTATCAGCTCAATATTTAAATCCATATTAAATATTAAAAATAAATCGATAAGAAATCAGAGTCGTTACAGTAATATTCAACTTCAACTAGTTGCCAAATTATTTCAAAATCCAAGGGCTTCTCACATTAATTCAATTTCTTATTTTCTTTCCTTACTTCACCTTAATTGCAATAATTTTGTGCAGTAATTGTAATTTATTTCCAATTTTTCATCAGTGAATTAAATATTGAATATATAATTGGCGAATTGTTACAACTTTCCAATTTAAACATAATTCTATGTTTGCTATTGACAACAACAAAATTTAGATTCATATTGATTTTACCTTCTTATTTTTAATTTCTATCCTATGTAACCATACCATTTATTACGTATTAATTCACCATTTTACTTGTTGCGTTTATTTTATTTCCTTGTTTCCATTTACTACCGTACTATTCTATAAATTCCACTTTTAATTTATAATAACTAAAATACTTAATTATATTGATCCAAGTTGGTTACCATATCAATACCAAATAGTTAGCATTTGATTTGTTCCTACTTTCTAATTTTTATAGCAACTTTTATATTTACAACAGTTGAAGTTAATTGCAATCTAATTAAAATCGTTATAAGTTGTCTAAATCAACATTACTACTTCTATTCTAGTTGATATCCTTGCTAAAAATCACATTTTTGTTTCTCTTTCAATATTGAATTACAGGAATTTATTAAATTCAAAAAATTTAAATGGTAAAAAATATGGGATGTTACAAAAAATGAATTGTATATAAATATTGTTTGTTAGATCATATTTCCTAAGCAATATTGAGGTTTGTAATATTTATAGTTAAATGTTTTGAATTTATAAGTAAATTTTACACATAAAATCCTATAAGCGATATTTTGATCCAATAATAATTGTAGATTGGCACGTTGAATTAGTAACTTAGTAATAATAAGTTTATAGCATATAAGGGATTTTTGGCAGTTTACATTTACACAAAAAAAGTGTGACACCACTGGTATTCCAATTATTATTAAAGATAAGTGGGACCTTTGGGGCTTCAGCGAGGCTATAATTGCATAGAATCTACTATAAAAAAAATTGAATGTGGTTATCATGCATAATATCAAATTTTTGAATAATGCAATGGACATATGCAATTTATTTAAACCAAATATTATCATTGTTTCAATTCGAATATAATTTCTCTACTGTAGGTTTTGTAATACTATTTTAAACCAAATTATATTGACTCATATCACTCACATTAGAAAATTAATAAGTGTGTATGCTTAGGTAATGTGATATTTATCAAATTACAAACAATTGATTTTTGATGTTATTTTTCATCGTATGAAACTATTGGCCTTAAAACATTGATTTTCATTATATTGCAAAACCCATGTGCATAACACAAGTTCGCACTTGTTATAATAGTAAAATAGAATGAAACTATAAAGCAATACCACACAAATGACAGGTTAATAATACAATTTGTAAACGGTAATATAAGTTAAACTTTATTTCAAATTTCAAACAAATAGCAATAAAGAATATATAATGATAGACTCCCTTATTAGTAATGAAGGCTTAAACGAAAAAACCCACTAATTAACGTTAATTATTCTTTTAATTACAAATAACAAATTGTTTTATTTTATTTGTACATAGCAATTTTTTGGGTCATATTCTTCACCATCCATTTTTCTCCATGAATCCACCAACAAAAGTAGGAGGAGAAAACTCATAAGATAACAAGATATAAGTATAAAATTTTAGTTTAATTTTACTTGATGTATCACTTACCACTGCTGAAGTAAATTTAACATCCTAAATAAAATCATCATTTAACGTCATTTGTCATTTTGTGGACTTCTACACTATCCTTCATTGTCAATGGTTTTTGAGATATATCATCTTGTTGAGTCGACCTTTGCTTACCGCAGGATTCACTATCCATCGTTGATCGATACCTTATGTTGCTTGCTCTACTTGATGGAATGACGATAGTGATTCTTATTAGGAGTATATATTAGAAATCAAAATATTTGGCTATTTTTTAAATTAATAGAATGTGCATATATAAATTAATAAAATTAGCAATAAATGAACTTTAACTCTCATAATTATTAAAATACATGCCAACATGCGCACATAATAAAAGGCCAGCATTCATTATTTTATATCATTATAGCATTATATGGACACAATTGCATCTACTAATGCACGAAATGTACAAATTAATAGAGGTGGGCACGGTTTGGTTTCGGTTCGGTTTTAGTGTAATGCAGTGCGATTTTGGTTCAGCCCAGTTGAACCCATATTAAATATGAAACAAGAGAATTACTTCCGTCAACAATCAATTTACGATTGAATGACGTTGTATAACCTGAAGGTTAAAACACATAGTGTCATCCTGAATTAAAAGAATGGTTGCTAACTATATGAATACTTCAATTTCACAATTAATGAAAAGTGAGATTGTTTTAATACATTAACCAAACATCAACGTTAAATAGTGTATAAACATTAAGTAAGATAACTCAAATAAGATTATAATTAGCATTATCTAAAAAAATGAAAACTAATATACTTAAACTATAAAAAAAATTCTTTGTGATAACGATCATTATTATTATTATAATTACAACATACATTGAAAATAGAATATATATCATTAAAATAAAAAGTTAGATAGGAATTTGCTAAATTTTTATCATAATATTATCGGTGTAGGTATGTGGTTTGGTCCGGTTTAATACGGTTTGGTCAGCAGTTCAAACCGCAACCGAACCGTAACGTTACGAGCACTACCAAAAAACATGTAATTAGAAACTAATTATTAAAAACTAAACAATTTCAAACCGAGGAGATCTGTCATTAATTTTGAAAGTTAGCAACTGGTTTTCAATTTCAAACCGGTTGCAAAAGAATTAAAATACTTAGAAACTGAAACGCAGCCTTTTATTCGGTCACCAATTGATTTTGAATGATAGATCTTATAACCGTTGAGATTGTAAGTGCATTTTAGAATCTAACTGCTGAACTCCGCGATCCGTGTAATATTGTTTGTAATTTGTAGAAAGCAAACAACTTCTCATTTTCGCTAAATCAGTTATTTTTAATCCATTAACATTCCACGTTTTCATTAGATTATTATGGGTGTCAAATAACCACTCATCCACTACCACCTTTTTTTCCTATATCTTTTCGTCTTCCTCCAGATCCATACTATCTACTCCATATTTATGTTCTTCATACCACATCCATAACCACACTACTGCAAATTGCCCAAAATATATCATCCGTGCATAATATATAATAAGTGCAGTTCCCTCTTTTTCTATAGCCAGTTCCTCTTCAGCTCTTCTCCAACCAAACATGAAATTGATGGTAACAAAGACACCAAGGAGAAAATAATTAGATTTGGATATGTATGATTAAAGAGCTTTAATGTTTATCTTCCCACTCCAATCTCACTATGTGTACGAATCGACAAGTAGCAGCCTTCGTCTTTGGTACTGCGCTTGATAGTGTGGAGCTGAGCTGTAGTTTAGATTGGTTGGAGCTGGTAGCTTTCCATTTCGGAGTGGATACCGATTTTTAGTTTCTGCTCATGTTCGAAGTTGTCTCAGATCTGTTATTTGATGAAAGTTGGAGTTATCATTTTTTGTTTATTGGAACGAGTGGGGGAGTTTCGGTATTACTACAGATATAAATTTATGGTGATTCATCTTGAAGCCAGCTGGCTGTTACTCGTTACTCATGGTTTTTGTCCCATTTTATTGTTGTTTCTTGACTCCTTAGACTATCTAGTGAAATTCTTTTTAGTACCGGGAACTTACATAGGCGTCCCTCTTTGGAACTTATATCAATTTATGTATATGCCATTATGTCTGTGTGAACAGAGTGCCAATATTTTATTTTTATAGAAGCTTGCATTTTGGATAGTATTTATTAATATGTGATGTAATCAGATGTGATAACTTACTCTACTCTGTAGCACTTCTGTAATCTCACATTGAATGATAATATATATATTTCTATAATACGAAAATTCATCACAAGCAAGTAATTCATGAGCAGTTTTCCCACACACAAAGTATAATATGATTAATGATGATGAGATATAATTGTTTATATATATAATATACATATACATGTAGACAAGCAAACATGCAAATATTTTTTTATACATGTAAAATTATTTTCAAATGTCAAATAAATATAATGAATTATTTTTAAAATTTTATATAATTTGAGACCGATTAAAAACTGCATTTCATTCTTTTAAGGTTTGGTCTTTACTATTAGTTAAGACCAAAATTTTGGTCTTTAACATTTAAGACTGAAAATTCAGTTTCAAAATATTTTAAGACTTGAGAAATATAGACAGAAATTTTAGTTTCAAGTCGGTCTTTATATTTTCTTTTCAGACAGAAGTGTTTAGTTAAAGACTGAAACTTTTGGTCTCTATTTCAATATTTTTTTGTAGTGGAGTCAGTTCGGTTTGAGCTGTTTGCTTTAGAAAGAGAATCCGATGCGGTTTTCCGTACCGTTTTTACGGTCCGGTCTGAGCAGTTTCCGCATTGCGGTGCGATTTATGCCCACCCCTACAAATTATAAGCACCCCTTGTAAAATGTGTATGCACACAAGAACACTCATATATACCAGAAAATCATATTATCATCAAACCGACCGTTAGATAGGTTTCCCTGCTGTAAGAGCCAAAAACAAATTGTCTCAGCCAATGAATTTCGGCATAATTTTCGCTCATAACTCCAACTTTCCTTTCCGCATTTTCCTTTGTTTCGTTTTATTTTCCTTCCTTCTGTTCCGTTTCTTCCTCAAATCATCTTACCTACTCCGTTTCTTCCTCAAATCAATGCCCTAATTCGTCTCCAACCAAATTCGCAATTTTATCTTGCTCTTTCCTTCGGACAATCAAATTCGCATTCTTGCCCTAAGAAACGAAAAGTAATCAATTATTGTACTTCACTCCTTCCTCTCGTCTTCTCAAAAAAATTTCCATAGAAAATCCATTTCTTCCGAATGTTTTCCTAATGCTGTGACTGATTGCGATATATTTGATAGGCTGGTGGGACGTTTAAAGATGAGAATTTGCTAGTTAATAAGGATAGTATGAGGATTATTTCCAGCAATTAATTTCAGCAAGTGAATTTTGCCAAGCGAGAGGTGTTTATCTTAGAGATTTTAAGCCGGAGAATCTGTTATTGGATGATAATAGCGATCTGAAGGTTTCTCCTCTTTTCTTCTCTGTATTTCACTTTCTGCCATTTAGTTTATTAATTTCTGTCATACAATTTGATACTAGCTTAGCTATTTTGTTCATTGTATTTCCCCCCTTTTATGCAACTATTTCGATTCAGGGACCATGTTAGGTTAACACGCACCAAAAAACTGGGCATGATCCCTCAAAATCAGAGTCCAAGATGGTACCATTATGTATATTTGTTGGGTGCTCAACAAATTATGATTTATGTTTCATTATTTTTTTGGTCCTTTTGTTTTATTTTAGTATATCTGAGTTTTACTTTTTTATGTTTCTTATCAATTCTGTTCGCAGGTAGGTAGCGAGCAGTGATGGATGAGGAAGATTGTATGGTGGATTAGGTCCATTGCTTGTTCGCACGACTGCATCCCAAGTGATTAATTTGTGGTACATTTAGCTTTATCTTAACAAGTATATTGTCTTTTTCATTTATAAGTTTTTTCTTTACCTTATGAAAAATGTTCATAGGATTGTCTAAGCGCCTGTTTGATATCTACTTATTGCAAAATGATTTACGAGTTGCTTCTCTCGAAAAACAACTTTCATACACAATTCTTTGTCTATACTCTATAGGGGTTGTGATTTTACATTATAATTTCTTGTAACTATCGTTGTTCTCTGCCCTTTTATACTAGCATGTTATTTAATTTAATAATTTGCATGAGTTAACTTGTCCTTTATTATCGGGTTTGCTTGCATATTCACATATTTAAGATATAAAATGCATAACGAGCAATAATTTGTTTGTGTAAGTTAACTTTTTAGTTCGATTCTTTTGTTTTACCGAATATCTCTTTACATGCTGAAAATCTAAGATGAGTAGGTGTACTTCTGCTTTTAACATTTATCTGAATCAATATTCTAAATTTATTTGTGTATTTTGAGCAAATTACTTAGAGAATTGAATTATTTTTCTTAATCGTTTTTTTTAACTTTCAGGTATTGTTGACTGCCATAGTTGCTGGCTTGGTTGCGCATTTTATTGCGGTCTCCCAGGCCCTGCATCAATTGTCATTGGTAATGATTTGGCCTTATCTTGCACTTCCATTGTATTGTAGGTAGAATATCACGTAGTTAAGCATGCTTGAGTTACAGTAAAAAGATTGTTTCAACACGGTCATTGCTACGTTGGTTGCATTTGTATAATTATGCATGCTTGTGAATCAGTTCGGTTACCTTCTGGTGTAAACTATAGTACACAGATTATCCATATCATTTCAACATATTTCCACAAAAACTAAGTTATTGTTTTTTTTAGAGTACTTTTGGGTTTCAACTATTAATGAGCATACATCCAAATTGAATAGATGTTGCATGTTTTCTATCCATGATTCTACATGTAGAGATTGAGCCTCACAAAAATGATGCATACTATTTATTTGTTTAAAAAACATAAAAATTTATATGCTTTTATCTAAAATATGGAGTATTTTGTGTTGTATAATATTTTATTGTTCACACATCACATTCTAAAGAATATTTGGCTGATACAGAATTACTTACAACATTCTTATCATATGATTGCTTAATATTGCAATGCACCTTTATCTATTTCTAGAAATCAGCTTCATCTTATTTCAAATCCCCAAAGCATGTGTATATTTTGGTTCTCATGATTCCATTACATCGAAGTCTTGACCGTAAAATTTCAAGTATGAATTCTTTGCTTAATGAAATCTATCTTTAGGCTGGTTTTGTTATGTTGGACGTTTTTGGATATGTTGGAAATGCTAAAAGCATCCTTATTCCATGAAATGATTTAGATTAATGTGCCCACTAAATACACCTTAGACATCTCTTTTGTGTATCCTTCTTTTCCCCTTTTTTGTAGTTGATTGGGATAATGCTAATGAATCATCATACAAGCACCTTTTCTCTTCTCTTTGTATTTGATTTTCAATTTTTATTAGTATAAGTATTCCAACTAGGCTCTAGCTTTCAGTATTCCTGCTATGATTTTTATTTCATTGGAGCACTTTCAAAAGTTCATGCAAAACATTCCCCAGCTTGCTATTAATCTGGAAATCCCTTTATTATATTTCTGTAGATTTTGCAGCATCACCCGCATAGCCGATCTTTCCATCATTTCAGTTATTTTATCAAAAAAAAGTTAAGTAAATTTATTGTGCAGTCGACTAAAAGATGCTAAAACTGCGAATATTATTATTTATGTTGCACCTTCTTTCGTAGCAAACATTTGTCATTTAGTGGGCTGAGTTTTCATGTGTTTGGTGTTAATGTTTGGTGATTTTCTGGTGATTGTAGAAGGCAGTCTACTAAAGGTATTTGGTCAGATTTGATGCTAAAGTTCTTAGCTTAGCACCTTGTTAGCAGTTTTATTGATGCACTTGTCTGCATTTTCAGGGTTCTTTTGTGGCTTGGCTGCATGTATTTATGGTTGCTATTGTAAATTTTGAGACTGCATCGTTGATTGTTGTCATATGTTAAAAAATACACCAAAAGCAGAAAAACGTACCCTGATTTCTAATTTGAGTTGGGATAATTCGATAATTCTATATGGTGTAAATTGTAATGATATATGAATCCTAATGTCATACCAGATATGCATCCCTATTAATAAGTGTGCAGTTGAGTTCCCACCGATAATTTTCATATTTCTTGCATTTAAGTGCCAGTTATTACTCTTTATGAATAAACTGACTATTATACTTGCTTTCGTTTTCCATGATTTTGTGATATCAAAAATCTCAATCTCAATTTTTACACGTTGAAAAGGTCATGGTTCAGACATAATAACAATAATTAATCTCTTGCGAATTGTTTGATTATAAATTCTTAGTTATAGTTATAAGAGATATCTTGTGAACTTTAACCAACTTCTGTTTGTATTTTGCAGTTCATCAAGTCGAGGGTTCAGTTCTTCAAAATTGCGGTGTTGAGTTTGATATTCTGTGGATCTATGGAAGGTGGAAATGTCAGCTTTAATCAGCTGTGGGGGCGACTATGCCATTTTTTATGGCAGTGTTTGCATATTTGATGACAGCGAAGAGGGAGAGTCGAATTACCTATTTGACGCTTGTTCCTGTTGTTACTGGTGTGTCAGTGCAACAGCCGCAAGAGCACTAAAGATTGTGGTGCTAGGCATTTGATGTCATCTGAAGCAGAAAAACTCAACTCCATGAATCTTCTTCTGTACATGGCTCCTATGGAAGTTGTTTTCTTACTTCCTGCAACTCTATACATGGAGGAAAATGTTGTTGGAATTAATGTGCAGCTTGCTAAAAAAGATTTCAATATTGTATGGTACATCCTATACAATTCGATAATGGCCTATTTTGTGAATCTGACAAATTTCTTGGTAACAAAGCACACAAGCGCTCTCACGCACCAGGTATAAATATACGCATGCATGTATAAACACAAATATACACATACAAATATATACATACATAACGAGTAGGAAACAAGTGAGTTAATGGAAAATTTGTTAGGGTAGGATTCACTTTCTAAAAAAAGTAGGAAACCTGCTATTTGTATGAATACCGCCATGGGTAAGACCGTAAGAGTAATATTGTTGACCAAACAATCAATATTTGAGGGAAAATAAAATTCATGCTAAAAATAACTGATTTATCATTGACTACATGCCACCAACTAGATTATGGGATGTTATTCTTCTAGTTGCATAGCTAGATACTATAATAGCTATATTTATTATTTTAGCTCTTAGCTCCGTTCATCTTGTTTTTGTGCAAAATTATTACTCAATATAGCCGTTGAATGTTAACGTTCTACATTTATTGTACTAGAAAATTTAATGATGTATCATTTCAATAACAAACGTATATTGAAAATCGTTCTTTATTATGCATTTACCCTCCATATTATCTATTTTTGTTACATGTAATTCATATGATTTCTTCTTGAATAAGTTATTGATGAGAATACAAATAATTTTAAAATGTAACAAATATTATTATTCTCTCAGATGATATATTAATACAATATATTTAAACGGTCGGTTTTCCCACCGTTTTGCGGTAATACTAGTACATATAGGGTGTGGGACAGAAGATGTGTATAACAAACTGAATGTTAAAAGGCATGTATTAATTGAAGAAATTAAGTTATTTTGTATAAAGTAAGTTGGCTGTCAGTATACTTGGTAAACTTTTGAGTAGAAAAAAATATATTAGAATTAGCCTATGCGCACACAATAAATGGTGCTAAAGTAATTTATCTGATTTTGACGATTATTATTGGCTGCCAAACTCAAACGCTTAAGTTATGGGTGCTATTCTGAAAGTTAAGAGTAATATTCAAGTCTGAACGTTAACTTCTTAATTCAATGGAGATACTTCTGCTGTATCGACGAAAGCAAAGCAAATGAGAGTTTCATATATATTTTTCCCTTACCACTATATTTACAAATAATGATGTTCCTATTAATTCTTTTCCAAGCAATGATTGTGGAATGTTAACTGATGTATGGTAATTATTGATTCTTTTTAATGCATTTCTTGATTTTGGGTAGTAGTATTCTCACGTGCAGGCTTAGTTTTATCAATGAGTTTTCACGTATATCTTAAATATGTTTAAAATATTTGTTGAAATTTGTAAAAAATACTCTTAATTTTTTCATAGACTGTCCTATCAAATGAATAGTTTATATTGGACCATTGGTGCCTTTCTCTTCCTAATTCAAACTAATGGCGGGATGGCAGAATGAACCAAGAACATTTCTTTTTTACTCGGACTTCCATATCATTCCCGCAGTGAATTTGAATCAATTTTTTTCTGATCCTTTCATAAAATGATTCATTTTCCTCATAAAAAGAGGAGGTAGAACCAATAAAGATTTCTTTTTCGATGGTTTGTGTTGACCAGCTTTTTGGCAAATAATCACACAACGGATTTACGGCCTTTATGTGCTCGAAACTCGAGTACGAACTCATGAAAATTTGTAGCAATTTGATCAAAGTGGCAAAGCATTCATATTCTAGGAAATACGGTTAACATTTGGAATCCGCATTTGTAGTTCAGGGATTTTCGTTTTCATTTCAAAGCTACACGCTGCCCTCTATTTTTTATGACATGCACATGGCATATATACCATATTCTCCTTCATTTTTAAGGCTACAAGTGGCATAGTACTTCAAGTTTTTTTTCTTGAAGATAAAGGAACAGTTTGTTTTTTCCTCAAAATAAGATTGAAACTAAACTTAAAGTTTCACCTTCCAAATTATAAGGCCACTCATTAGTAGAATTGATTAGCGAATTTCCATGAAACACATTTTGATTCAACATTGCGAAAACCTTGACAACAATCGGCGAAATTGTAAAGTTAGTCAGACTCAACCATTAAATCACGGTTAGATGTCCAATTGGATAAAATAAAAAACATTTAGATCAAGTCTTCAATATGAGAGTTTATCATTTATTAATAAAGACTGCGCTTCCAAAAAAATATTAACAAAGATTTTTTCTTTTTTTCTTTTAAGTTATATGCTAAATCCTATATTTTTTCTATTTGATTTCAAATTCTTAAATTTGTCCAATTTATATAAGATTATTATAACATGAATATGTATGATATCGGTTATTAATTTTCTCCAATCGCTTAGTGTTATGAACATATAATATATTAGCATGCAATTTGTCATCACCCAATGTGATGATAACCCCAACAGTTGCGCCCATATATACATACTAGCAATGCTTAAACGCATGAGTATCATAAAATTCACATCTTATAGCATCTTTATTGTATGAAGCATGTAATATCTAAATAAATTGATGTGTCCACGATGTAACCAATCTAATTGGAAAAAAAGTTGACAACATAAAAAAAATTACAATGCAAAATGCTTTTTAAACAATAATTTAACACAAGTATCAAATCAAACTAAGCAAATAATTTGCAAAA
The DNA here is from genome assembly GCA_030737875.1 of Allium sativum. NCBI lineage: Eukaryota > Viridiplantae > Streptophyta > Magnoliopsida > Asparagales > Amaryllidaceae > Allium > Allium sativum. The sequence goes on from CM060922.1 coordinate 534,619,651, forward strand.
TCTATTTTTTATAAATTAGTCAAATTTATTTAATTATGATTCGTTTCATATTGTAAATTACAATATCCACTAGTAAACATTGTATATGACGATGTCTTCTATGTTATTTGTCACATTAAATCGACACTTCATTCTGTATTAACACTGAAGATGATATTTCAATTAACACTGTTATGTGCTGATGTGTAATTTATCTAACATGGAAAAACAATTGGACTGGAGATGCTCTTTGCATATTTAGGCACATCATAGCTTCCTTTTCTCTATACCTAAAATGAGATTAAATAAACTCAAAAGGTGAGAAAAAGCCTTCGTCCAACGGCATACGTAAAGTAATAGAATGAGATGAAATGAAGAAAATTAGATGTGTTTTCATATACACAAACATACAAAAGAGAGAAAGGCGTGAACAAAAATAAGTATTGGAGAACAAGATAATGTAGACTTTACAGGAAGTCGAGAAGCGACACAGCTGCAATTCTCAAAAATGACAAGAAGCACTGGTAAGCATTAACCTAATCATCAGTGGGAAGCCATGGCAACGAGCTAAAATGTGAGTCTCTAAACTGCAATACGACCAACACAAGTTGGAGGAAAAATACCTTGACCAAGGCACAACATAAGAATCCAAAAATGCGTCTGACACGCTTATGCAAGAAAAGAAACAAAAGCAGTAGCAACGCATAAAAATATGTGCAAGTATAGAGTAGGGAACACTGGATAGCCAGGAAATTATTTGATATCGCTTCTTCATCTTAGGTGGATCACACCGAAAGTTGGAAAGATAAGAGATGGTTAAGAGGACCAAAATACGTTTTAGCTTCTAAAATTATTTCTGATGTCATCTAATTCAAGGCACATCATAGTTTAAATATTCAATCCCAATAGATTTGGGATGTCAATGAACACTTCGAATGCGGATAATGAAACACCCCACCTCCGTTAAGGTCACTCACAAAGGGAATGCCTTAACTTCGGTGAAGCGTTTTAGGTAAAAGACGCAGATAAATTACAAGACAGACAAATAAAGCAGCGGAAAATAAATAAACCCTTACTTTATTGATAAAACAATAGCTTGGTAAAACAGCTTGTACAAAGATTGTTTTCCAATACCCATTACAACAAATCATATGTCTTGTTTAACAAAATAAGAAAGCATAAACTGACAATGATATTCCCCAATAAAGCATGAGCCAGTCATAGCAGTGGAAAAGAGAGTTCAAAGCAATACACCAACTAATCTTCAAGCTTGGAAAGAGAAACGGTCCAAAGTAAGCTGAACTATTCCCTCCCTGACTACCTGGGGGGAATGGAAGAAAAGAGGCGAAAACAAACTAGGTCATACATAAGTCTGGTAAGTCCAGTGATTACTAGCATTTAAACAGGAAAATGATCATGACATGAATAAACTGAACATAGGACAATACCATAATAACGAGATAACATAAGATTAGCATAAGAGCAAGATAAACTGAATGCGCTTCGATTCTTTCTCTGACTTCCTACTTTCTCTACACCACCCAACCAGCATCCTAACTAGCGTCTTTTATAGAATGTTTTGTATTCCCTACTAGGGTCCCAACTAGTATCCTATATTATAAAATAAGATGATCCCAACCTCGCAATTGTGGTAGCCTTCAGGTGTACATCTATTATGAGGATCTTACCTCAATCAGCCTAATTGCTGTGGATATGTTAGATGTACCCTTACTATCTGATCGATCGACTCCCCACTTGTATTAATTTTCATTATTTTGTGTCAATCGGTCCTCTCTTGCGTATAGATACCCTATGCTGGTCCCACCATAAGGTGTATCAATCCTTATAATAGCAACCCGACATGATTCAAGATGCACAGTGTATAACTACTGGCACCCGTGCCTGCTTTTTCCCACTCCGGAGTACATGCACGCCTGTAATCCATCGGAACCTACACTGACGTACCCCCTGCTGTTATTTTGACCGCTTATAATCAACCCAGTAATCGTGCCCCACCCTGCCTAGTTCAGGGTACCATGATACATCTATGTGGGTTACTGCTGAAATGGGACCCCATTACTAGGGTTTCCTTTGTGGGTCTATATATACAAATACTACCCACCTACACGAGATGTACTTAACCCTCCCACTGATTCAAACATGTTTATTTAATGGTTAAGTTTGTGGGCCTATATATACTAATATTACCCACCTACCCAAGGTTTACTTAACCCTCCCACTTATCACGTCAATATGTAATATTGGTTAAGCTTGCCTTAACCCTATCCACTTTGTTCATGTAATATTGGTTAAGTGTTGTCCATTCATGTTAACTTAACCCACCCACACATCATGTTGTATTAGTTAAGTGCTTCCTATTAACTTGACCGTGTTCAGTTATATTGGTTAAGTGTTTCTTATTAACTTAACCCACTCGTTCATCATGCTATATTGGTTAAGTGTTTCTTTTTAACTTAACCCTACTCATTCATCATGTTATATTGGTTAAGTGTTGCCCTTTTGTGTTAACTTAACCCTACCACTTATCATGTTACATTGGTTAAGTTTTGCTCTCTTGTGTTAACTTATCCCTACCACTATCATGTTATATTGGTTAAGTGTTTCTTATTAACTTAACCCTACTCATTCATCATGTTATATTGGTTAAATGCCATTAATCCAGTCGAGTTAACTTAACCATCCACTTGTCATGTTACATTGGTTAAGTGTTGCCCTCTTGTGTTAACTTAACCCTACCACTTATCATGTTATATTGGTTAAGTGTTTCTTATTAACTTAACTCTACTCATTCATCATGTTATATTGGTTAAGTGCCATTAATCCAGTCGAGTTAACTTAACCACCCACTTGTCATGTTACATTGGTTAAGTGTTGCCCTCTTGTGTTAACTTAACTCTACCACTTATCATGTTATATTAGTTAAGTGTTTCTCTCTTATGTTAACTTAACCCTACCATTTTTAGCATATCTTCTTCATTGGAATTAATTGATTTATTAATGCACCAACCTCTCACATTAGATATGTGTTGTTGCTGTTACTGGATGTGCCGGGCAGTTCCGGACAGTTTTACACCACAACTCAATCTAACCTCGGGTTAGGCATGTTCATCTTTTCTTTAATTTACATATTTGTCATTTATGTCAAGTTTATGTATAAATTATCCACAAGTGTTGTTATGTCACATTTACTATTATGTTCATAATTAATGGTATAAAAATTATACCTTTTTCATGCTACTAATCATTTAAATGATTATGAGCCAATCTATGCCAATAGCATGTAATTTAATATTTTTTGTTTAATCAATTCTAACATTTCATGTTAACATAAAATGTATATTTTTGTGTTAAATCAACTCTAACAATTCATATTAACATAAAAAGTATACTTTCATGTTTAATCAACTCTTAACAATTTATGTTAACATAAATTTTTTTTTTGTTTGTTTAATCAACTCTTAACATTTAATGTTAACATAAAAAGTATATTTTTATGTTAAATCAACTCTTAACATTTCATGTTAACATAAAAAGTATATTTTTATGTTTAATCAACTCTAACAATTCATGTTAACGTAAAAAGTATATTTTTATGTTAAATCAACTCTTAACATTTCATGTTAACATAAAAAGTATATTTTTATGTTAAATCAACTCTTAACATTTCATGTTAACATAAAAAGTATATTTTTGTGTTAAATCAACTCTTAACATTTCATGTTAACATAAAAAGTATATTTTTATGTTAAATCAACTCTTAACACTTCATACACCGCATATTTGTGTTTCATATCATAATCACGATCAATTTAAATACATGGACACACACACACACACACACACACACATATACATATATATATATATATATATATATATATAAACCAGTCGCATGTTAAAACATAAAAGAACCACAAATTTAATTTACAACATGATAGGTTCCATTTAATCAGTCACAATAATCTCATAGGCATAGGTAATTTAAGATGAACATGGATCAGGTTTGATTATCTTACACTTAAGCACCATTCTAGATTCAACTTATAACAAGTCATGGTATCTATTAAGAAATGTGTTTAAATCTAAGTAATAACTGAACTTACAAACAAAATAACAAATCTTGTATTCTAGGATCTGATTTCTGAAACTGAAAAGTTATCCTTTTGACGTAGACGAATGATTCTCTAATTTTTATTCGGTTATCTAGTTTAGAGAAGATGTTATATTTTTATAGAAGACTGGAGGCTACGCTACGTTGGCCATGGTCAGCATGACGGCTACTTTGAGCAAGGTTATAAGGTCTAGGGTTGAGGGTCGGGGTTGTTTATATAGAAGTTCAGATTAATTCTAGCCTTTAGATATTATGTTTTTAATCTGTATCGTACATCTAGTGTTGAGTCAGCATCATATTATATAAAATGGTCCACGTTCAAAACGTTAAATGGAACATTATATTTTCTAATGCAATGCTTACCTTTTTCAAACGTTCAAAAGATATGGAGCATTAATGTTTACCCTTTTTAAACATTCAGTTTCTTTCTTACTTTACTGTTCTTTAATCCATCATGCCTCTTTTTCCTCCTTATTACACTTGAAATTCAAATGCAATCTTTTCTGCTTATTTTTCATAAAGCAATAAATGTCCCTCTATTTATAATGCATTAATAGTATTACTTTTTAAATGTTATGCACCCTATTAATTGTATGTACAAATTTTCTCTTTATACACTGCGTGTATTTATTCACATGGTACTCACACATTTTTAAATTTGTATCTTTTTAACATAATTGCACATATGTACGTATATGCATCGATTCATTTTTATTTAATACTTTCACCACATGCATTATTGCGCTAATTTTCCCTATTTAACGCACGTACTAGTACGTTAATCTTCTTACCTTTAATTTGTCGCATGCATTTATTTATGTTAACTCTTTCTGCACTTTTAAATTTTCTCCTTTAATTAATTAATCCATTAATTAATTATTAAAAATTTGGGTTGTTACATTCTTCCCTCGTTAAAGGATTTCGTCCCCGAAATCTCCAAGTTAAGAAGAATGTTACCATCCTGCCAACCAAAACCATCTACTCATCCATCATCCACAAACATCCACCATCCTGCCAACCAAAACCATCTACTCATCCATCATCCACAAACATCCATTGTCCTTAATATTTTCTAATGATTGTATGAACATATGCAATTGTGTGTGTATATGTTCTTATACTAATGCAAAAATCAGGAGGTCTACTGATTCAGTTGACCTCCTTAATGCGAATTATGTCAGTGTCATGAGTCCATCATGTATGCAATTATTTCTAATTGTACTTTATAGTTCCTTCATGAGTGCACAATCATTCATACAAATGCAACATCCATGTGACAACACATCAAGTTTTCAACCCATATGCAAATACAAATACATATATGCATATGCAATATGAAAGTGACTGAGCCGATCTAATACCTAATGTGTGTATATATGCATCCTCGAGCAACCACTTGCAACTACTTGCAACCATCAATCATAACATGTTTCATATACATGTTTACATCCATTGGCCTCTACTTAAGGATCAAGAATAGGACCGAGAGGATATACCTAAAATATAGAGACTAGCATAAAAAAAATCTTTACAGAAAAAGAGAGATCAAGAGTATACCCTCAAAAAGGGTATGATGCGTATATCTAGTCTTCAGTCTTCTAAGTCGCATCTTCTTGAGCTTCACTCATTGTGCTCTGTCTGTCTTAACTTCACGATTGCGTAACTTCTTAATTTTTGTTTCCAAAATATGAGTTGGGACTCATTTCACTGTCGCCTCTCGTTCCGTCTCTTCTCCTTCTAGTATACTCAGCACTACAACTTCTGTTGTGCCATGCTAACATTTCCTCAAAAGGTCTTCCAAAATCCTACTCACTCTTTCTGTCAGAGGATGATAAGCGGTGCTTCTTAGCCAAACTCCCTCATTCTCATCTTTGTCATCCTTGTGAAACTACCGCAGCTATATATGTAAGTTGGGCACTTCTTCGCCCTTTGACAGGTGTCGTAGTCTCATCAAGCCTATGGAACCATGTCGCGATGAGGTTACCTCCCAGAAAGCCATGAGCCCTGGAGACTCAGGAAAGAAGAAAACAAGGATTCAAACAAAGGATCAAAAGATAGTGCATATGGCTTTGGGGAGTATGCCCTTAAAACAAAACTTTTCTTTGGGAAATGCTTCTTTTAAAACCGTTTTGCAAATAATTTTTTTTAATTTTTTTTTTCAAACTTTTTATCTGATCCGGTAACCTTCAGCTCTGATACCAAGTGAAACACCCCACCTCCGTTAAGGTCACTCAAAAAGGGAATGTCTTAACTTCGATGGAGCGTTTTAGGTAAAAGATGCAGATAAATTACAAGATAGACAAATAAAGCAGCGGAAAATAAATAAAACCTTACTTTATTGATAAAACAACAGCTTGGTAAAACAGCTTGTACAAAGATTGTTTTCCAACACCAATACCCATTACAACAAAGCATATGTCTTATTTAACAAAAAAGAAGAAGCATAAACTGACAATGATATTCCCCAATAAAGTAGAGCCAGCCATAGCAGTGGAAAAGAGAGTTCAAAGCAATACACCAACTAATCTTTAAGCTTTGAAAGAGAAACGGTCCAAACTAAGCTGAGCTATTCCCTCCCTGGCTACCTTGGAGGGGGAACGGAAGAAAAGAGACGAAAACAAACTAGGTCAGACATAAGTCTGGTAAGTCCAGTGATTACTAGCATTTAAACAGGAAAAGGATCATGACATGAGTAAACTGAATATCAAACGATACCATAATAACGAGACAACATAAGATTAGCATGAGAGAAAGATAAACTGAATGCGCTTCGATTCTTTCTCTGACTTCCTGCTTTCTCTGCACCACCCAACCAACATCCTAACTAGTGTCTTTTATAGAATGTTTCGTATTCCCTACTAGTGTCCCAACTAGTATCCTATATTATATAATAAGGTGATCCCAACCCCACAATTGTGGTAGCCTTCAGGTGTACATCTAGTATGAGGATCTTACCTCAATCAGCCTACTTGTTGTGGATATGTTAGATGTACCCTTACTACCCGATCGATCGGCTCCCTACTTGTATTAATTTTCCTTGTGTCTGTGTCAATCGGCCCTCTCTTTCATGTAGATACCCTATGCTAGTCCTACCATAAGGTGTATCAATCCTTATGATAGCAACCCTACATGATTCAAGATGCACAGTGTATAACTACTAGTACCCGGTGCCTGCTTTTCCCACTTCGGAGTACGTGCACGCCCGTAATCCGTCGGAACCTACACTGACGTACCCCCAGCCTTTATTTTGACTGCTTATAATCAGCCCAGTAATCGTGCCCCACCCTTCCTAGTTCAGGGTACCATGATACATCTTTTTGAGTTACTGCTGAAATGGGCCCCTATTACTAGGGTTTCCTTTGTGGGCCTATATATACAAATATTACCCACCTACAAAACATTTTGATTTTCTCGAAGAATGAAGAAGAGCATGCTCTGCTTTTAAGGGAAGTCATGGATACTCTTCGTGCCCATCAGCTGAAAGCCAAATTCTCCAAATGTCATTTCTGGAGAGAAGAAGTTAGGTTTCTTGGACATGTGGTGTCCAAAGAGGGGATAGTTGTAGATCCCGCAAAAGTAGTTGCAGTGCAAGATTGGAAGGTTCCACGGAATGCAACCGAAGTCCAAAGCTTTCTCGGGCTCGCGGGCTATTACCGAAAGTTCATTAAAGACTTTGCGAAAGTCTCAGCACCACTCACAAGATTAACGAAGAAGAACCTAACTTTCGCTTGGGATTTGGATTGCGATGTTGCTTTCCAACATTTGAAAAGGGCTATTACAACAGCCCCAGTTCTGACATTGCCTAACGGGAGCAAAATGTTTGCAGTATACATGGACGCATGTGGTACAGGATTAGGCACTGTCTTGATGCAAGAAGGCAAGCTAGTTTGTTATGGGGGAAGGCAGTTGAAGGTACATGAGAAGAACTACCCAACTCATGATTTGGAGCTAGCTGCCATTGTTTTCGCTCTTAAGTCATGGCGTCATTATCTACTAGGAGAAAGGTTTGAATTGTTTACTAACCATAAATTGTTAAAGTACCTTTTCTCACAGAAAGATCTTAACTTAAGACAACAAAGGTGGATGGAATTTCTGGCCTCATATGATTTTGAGATTTCCTATACCCCTGGCAAGGGCAATGTAGTAGCAGATGCCTTGAGTAGAAAGAAGATGACCTTAAGTCCTCTCTTTGTAGAAAGGAAAAGCTTGGAGTACATAGCAAACGTTGACTTTAGACCCTCCTCTGAATTTGTAATTTGTTTGTTAACATCGCTATAGGTGCGGCCTACTCTTTTGGACTCAATAGGAACCACGCAACGTGAAGACCCTTGGCTAGTTGATATGATGGATAAGCTAATTAGGGGTGAGACTTCTAGTCACCTAATTAGATACTCCATCGATGACAAGGGTTGGTTGAGACGGGATAAAGGTTATGCGTCCCACAAGCAAGGGATTTGGTGAAAATGGTTCTCGAAGAAGCACACCATTCTAAGCTGACCATACACCCAGGTGGAGACAAGATGCATCAAGACATAAAAGGGTTTTCTTTTGGAATGGCATGAAGGGGGATGTAGCTGAGTTCGTCTCTAAGTGCTTGATATGCCAGCAAGTCAAGGCGGAGCAGAAGAAGCCTGGTGGGTTGCTTCATCCTCTAGAGGTCCCACAGTGGAAATGGGATAACATTTCGATGGACTTTGTTAATGGGTTGCCTAGGTCAAGAAGGGGAAATACTAGTATTTGGGTAATAATGGACAGGCTCACTAAAAGTGCTCACTTTATACCTGTTAAGAATAGAAGGACTGCATCGTCCTTAGCATCCATTTGTCTTAAAGATATAGTTCGACACCATGGGATACCCTCCAGCATAGTGAGTGATCGAGATCATATCTTTACGAGCGAGTTTTGGAGGAGTTTGCAAGAGGCTGTAGGCACACAGCTATGCTTAAGCACTGCCTATCACCCTCAAACCGATGATCAGACGGAAAGTGTGAACAGAGTACAAGAAGATCCCTTGAGATTGTGCATTCTTGACTTTGGAGGAACATGGAAGGATCATCTTACTTTGGTGGAATTCTCTTACAACAATAGCTACCAAGCCACCATAGGCATGACACCTTTCGAAGCTTTATATGGCAGACCATGCCGATCACCAACTTGTTGGTGGGAATCTACAGACAAACTCCTACTTGGGCCAGACATGGTCAGAGAAATTTCAAAAAAAGTGGACTTGATACGAAGACGAATGAAAACTGCCAAGATAGACAAAAGTCCTACGAGACAAAAGAAGGTCTGACCTTGAGTTTGAGGTTGGAGATAGGGTGTTCCTTAAAGTATCTCCTTTGAGGAATGTCATTTGCTTTGGGTCCGTAGGAAAGATGGCACCAAGATTTGTAAGACCATTTCCTATCGTTGAAAGGATTGGGACGATGGCTTACAGAGTAGAGCCACCCAAAAGACTGGCTGGAGTTCATAATGTTTTTCATGTTTCTCAACTACGAAAGTGCTTACATGAGTATGCGGAAGTTGCGGAGCCAAGCATACAAGAGGAAGTAGAATGAGAAGCGACTGTGAGAAGAGTTCCAACTCGTATCTTGGGTACAGAAGTCAAAAAGCTACGCAACCGTGAAGTCAAGCTTGTTAAAGTTCAATGGAGTGACGCTGAGGAAGACGCGACTTGGGAAACTGAGGGAAAAATACGCGCAGCCTACCCTTTTCTTTTTTAGGGTACATCCTTGATCTCTTTTTCCATAAGTTTATACATGCTCGTGTCTACCTTTTTAAGCATATCTCCTCGGTCCTATTCTTTATCCTTAGGTAGAAACCAATGGATTAAACATGTATTTGAAACATTTTATGATTTATGGTTGCAAGTGGTTGCTAGTGGTTGCTCATGGATGCATATACACACACATTAGGTGTTAGATCGGCTCAGTCACTTTCATGTTGTATATGCATATATGTGTTTGTATATGGCTTGAAACTTGGAGTGTTATCATATGGACGTTTCATTTGTATGGGTGATTGTGCACTCATGTAGAAAGTATGATTAGGAATAATTGCATGCATAATGGACTCATGGCACTGACATAATTTGCATTAAGGAGGTCAACTAAATCAGTAGACCGCCTGATTTTGCATTAGATAAGTACATATACACACACTATGCATACAGTCATGAAAGCATTAGAAATCTTTTAAGGACAATGGATGTCAGTGTTTGATGGTTGAGTTGATAGACGATTGGACGGTAGGATATACATTCTTCTTGACTTGAAGATTTCGGGGATGAAATCCTTTAAGGAGAGGAGAATGTAACACCCTGTATTTTCTATGTTTATTAATGTAAAGATTAAAGAATACTTAATTGTAAAATTGGGAATTAAGGTAAACGGGTTACGCCATTGCGTTCGTCTTGGGATTCTGCTTGAGATAGAGTCTGAGTTTGCGTGAATCGGACTCCGTATGAAGAAGTTATGAAGTTCAGAAGATTTCATGCTTAAACAGAAAATTAAATAATTAAATAAACAAAAACAGTTCGAATTTAAAAATCACGTGAATCATCCGGGTGGGAAAATTCCCGCCCATATGGGTCGACTCCCCCCGGGGGGGTCGACATAGGTGTCGACCCCCTCCGCCAAGAGGGTGTCGACTGGGGTGTCGTCCCCCCTGTAGGGGTCGACCCGCTCACACAGATCCAAACAGTGACGATTTCTGACTTGTTGCTGAGTCACTAGGGCATAGGTGGCGATTTCTGGATAGCTCTATCTAGTCTGGATGGTTCTGACTGCTCCTAGATTGATCTAACGGGTCACATAAATCTAAACTTCTATATAAACAACGCCAATCCTCAACCCTAAACCCCACAATTTCATTCCAAGGAGTCGTCATGCTGTCCATGGTCAACGTAGCATAGCCACCATTCTTCTCCAACTAAGAAGCAAACTAGAAAGCAAGTTAGAAGCTATGAATCAAATCTAAATTAGAGAATCGATAGTCTACATCAAGGGATAGCTTTTCAGTTTCAGAAAACAGATCCCAGAAAACAAGATTTTTCTTTTGTTTGTAAGTTCAGTTATTTTTTAGATGTGAACAATTAAAAGTCATGATTTGTAATAAAGCAAAACTAGAATTGTGCCTAGTTGTAAGATAATGGGGATGCTGACTCATGTCTATTCTTGTGACGATTCTATCATATATGCCTATGAGACTATCGTGGTTTATTGGACTTATCATGTTGTATGCTAAATTGGTGATGAACCTATCATGTTATATATATATAAGTTTTGTGATTCTTTCATGTTATGTTACATACAAGTTTCTAGGCTAAGTCATATATGCCTGTATGTTTAGATCTACATTCTCATATGTTTAGATCTATGTTAATTTGATCCAACTCGAATGCAAGTTCACATTTACATGCCTAATTGGATTTGTGTAATTCTATGTAAGTCCTCGTTCATATGCTTAAGATTCATGTTAATTGGATCCAAAATGCAAGTTCATTGTTTTATGCCAAATTCATATGACTAATGTTTAGTTAGATCCTTATTATTTTATGTTGTGGGAATGGTACATGCTCCTTTCTTTTCCCTTTTGTTTATAAGTTAGGCTAAGTTGCGAGCCTAACGTTCTATGTGAATTATGTGAACGTATAACGGGGGTAACATTGGGAAAAACCTTAAATTTCATATTGTTGGCATAGTTTGGCTCATAATCATATAAATGATTAATGGCATAAAATTGTATAATTTATATACCTAAAAATTATGAACATGATTTAGAGGGTAAATGGGGCCTGACTTGAATGGCAATAATTGTGGATAATTTGCATATAAATATGAAGGGTAAATATGTAAATTAAGTAAAAGACGAATATGCCTAACCCGAGGTTAGATTGAGTTACAGTGTAAGACTGTCCGGAACCGCCCGACACATCCAGCAACCGTAACAATATAGATCTAATGTGAGAGGTTAGCGCATTAAGCCCAAAAGAACTCGAGGTTAGATTGAGTTGCGGTGTAAGACTGCCCGGAACCGACCGGCACATCCAGCGACCGCAATAATACATATCTAATGTGAGTAGTTGGTGTTTTGATGAATGAATTAAAGCTAAGACAGGAATGGTCGGGTCAGGTTAATTAAGGCAATACTTAACCAATACAACATGTTAACTAAACTGATGGGTGGGGTTAGGTTAATTTGAGAACACTTAACCATTTTAACATGTTGATTAGGAAACCCTAGCAACGGGGACCCATTTCAGCAGTAACTCACATAGATGTATCATGGTACCCTGAACTAGGTAGGGTAGGGCACAATTACCGGGCTGATTATAAGAGGTCAAAACAACGGCGGGTGGTGCGTCAATGTAGGTTCCGACGGAGTACGAGCGTACATGTACTCCGGAGTGGAAAAAGTAGGCACTGGGCATCAGTAGTTATACACTGTGTATCTTGAATTGTGTCGGGTTGCCACCATAGGATTTGATACACCCGATGGTGGGACTAGCACATGTATCTACAATCAAGCGGGGCCGAATGACACAAGTAGAAAACGTATACGAGTAGGTGTCGATCGATAAAGGGGATCATTTATCTTGAACACATGGTGCTAGTTGAAACACTTGTAAGTGGGTGCAGAGAAATAGTAATGAGTACGATAGCATATTCAGTTTTATTATCTTATTTCTAGGGTGCTGTCCTAGGTTCAGTTTATTTATGTCATGATCCTTTTTCCATTTTCCATGCTAAATAATCAATGGACTTACCAGACTCATGTCTGACCCATTTTTCTTTCGTCTTCTTTTCTTCCGTTCCCCCTAGGTTTGCAGGAAGGGAATACTTCAGCTTAGTTTGGACCATTTCCAGCTTGAAGAGAGTAGATATATTGCTTGAATTCTCTTTCCTTGGGCTATGGCTTTGGATACACTCTTATTAGGGATTTAGGTTGCCTTATTGTTATTTTGTGCTTCTTTATGTTCCAATCAAGACAAAGATTCTGTTGTAATGATTTGGAAGTTGGTTTGAGATAGTTGTTGTAATGTTTTGACTGAACCACGTACTTATGAAATAAATTTAGTTTTTCTGCCGCTTATATGTCTGTCTTGAAAATTATCTATATCTTTTACCTATAATGCTCCACCGAAGTTAAGGGATTCCCTTTGTGAGTGACCTTAACGAAGGTGAAACAACCCACCTCGGTTAAGGTCACTCACAAAGGGAATACCTTAACTTCGATGGAGCATTTTAGGTAAAAGATGCAGATAAATTACAAGACAGACAAATAAAGCAGCGGAAAATAAATAAAACCTGACTTTATTGATAAAACAACAGTTTGGTAAAACAGCTTGTATAAAGATTGTTTTCCAACACCAAAACACCAATACCCATTACAACAAAGCATCTGTCATGTTTAACAAAATAAAGAAGCATAAACTGACAATGATATTCCCCAATAAAGCATGAGCCAGCCATAACAGTGGAAAACAGAGTTCAAAGCAATACACCAACTAATCTTCAAGTTTGGAAAGAGAAATGGTCCAAACTAAGTTGAGATATTCCCTCCCTGACTACCGGGGGGAAACAGAAGAAAAGGGGCGAAAAAAAATTAGGTCAGACATAAGTCTGGTAAGTCCAGTGATTACTAGCATTAAAACAGGAAAAGGATCATGACATGAATAAACTAAACATAGGTCAATACCATAATAACAAGATAACATAAGATTAGCATAAGAGCAAGTTAAACTGAATGCGCTTCGATTCTTTCTCCGACTTCCTACTTTCTCTGCACCACCCAACCAACATCCTAACTAGCGTCTTTTATAGAATGTTTTGTATTCCCTACTAGTGTCCCAACTAGTATCCTATATTATATAATAAGGTGATCCCAACCCCGCAATTGTGGTAGCCTTCAGGTGTACATCTATTATGAGGATCTTACCTCAATCAGCCTAATTACCGTGGATATGTTGGATATACCCTTACTTCCCGATCGATCGACTCTCTACTTGTATTAATTTTCCTTGTGTCTGTGTCAATCGGCCCTCTCTTGCGTGTAGATACCCTGTGCTGGTCCCACCATAAGGTGTATCAATCCTTATGATAGCAACCCGACACGATTCAAGATACACAGTGTATAACTACTGGTACCCAATGCCTGCTTTTTCCCACTTCGGAGTACGTGCATGCCCGTAATCCATCGGAACCTCCCTCTGCCGTTATTTTGACTGCTTATAATCAGCCCAGTAATCGTGCCCTACCCTGCCTAGTTCAGGGTACCATGATACATCTATGTGGGTTACTGCTGAAATGGGCCCCCATTACTAGGGTTTCCTTTGTGGGCCTATATATACACCTAAACGAGATGTACTTAACCCTCCCATTGATTCAAACATGTTTATTTAATGGTTAAGTTTGTGGGCTTATATATACTAATATTACCCACCTACCCAAGGATTACTTAGCCCTCCCACTTATCAAGTCAATATGTATTATTGGTTAAGCTTGCCTTAACCCTATCCACTTTGTTCATGTAATATTGGTTAAGTGCTATCCATTCATGTTAACTTAACCCACCCATACATCATGTTGTATTGGTTAAGCGTTTCCTATTAAATTGAACATGTTCAATTATATTGGTTAAGTGTTTCTTATTAACTTAACCCCACTCGTTCATCATGCTATATTGGTTAAGTATTTATTTCTAACTTAACCCTACTCATTCATCATGTTATATTGGTTAAGTGTTGCCTTCTTGTGTTAACTTAACCCTACCACTTATCATGTTACATTGGTTAAGTGTTGCTCTCTTGCGTTAACTTAACCCTACTACTTATCATGTTATATTGGTTAAGTGTTTCTTATTAACTTAACCCTACTCATTCATCATGTTATATTGGTTAAGTGCCATTAATCCAGTCGAGTTAACTTAACCACCCACTTGTCATGTTACATTGGTTAAGTGTTGCCCTCTTGTGTTAACTTAACCCTACCACTTATCATGTTATATTGGTTAAGTGTTTCTTATTAACTTAACCCTACTCATTCATCATGTTATATTGGTTAAGTGCCATTAATCCAGTCGAGTTAACTTAACCACCCACTTGTCATGTTACATTGGTTAAGTGTTGCCCTCTTGTGTTAACTTAACCTTACCACTTATCATGTTATATTAGTTAAGTGTTTCTCTCTTATGTTAACTTAACGCTACCATTTTTAGCATATCTTCTTTATTGGCATTAATTGATTTATTTATTTATGCACCAACCTCTCACATTAGATATGTGTTGTTGCGGGAACTGGATGTGTCAGGCGGTTCCGGACAGTTTTACACCACAACTCAATCTAACCTCGGGTTTTTCCTGGGAATGATGCACTAACCTCTCACATTAGATCGGTGTTGTTGCGGTTAATGTATGTCTGGTGGTTCCGGCAGTTTTACACCCCAACTCAATCTAACCTCGGGTTAGGCATGTTCATCTTTTCTTTAATTTACATATTTGCCATTTATGTCAAGTTTATGTGTAAATTATCCACAAGTGTTGTCATATCATATTTACTATTATGTTCATAATTAATGGTATAAAAATTATACCTTTTTCATGCTACTAATCATTTAAATGATTATGAGGCTATCTATGCCAATAGCATGTAATTTAATATTTTTATGTTTAATCAATTCTAACATTTCATGTTAACATAAAAAGTATATTTTTATGTTAAATCAACTCTAACAATTCATGTTAACATAAAAAGTATATTTTTATGTTTAATCAACACCTAACAATTCATGTTAACATAAAAAGTATATTTTTTTATGTTTAATCAACTCTTAACATTTCATGTTAACATAAAAATAAATATTTTTATGTCAAATCAACTCTTAACATTTCATGTTAACATAAAAAATATATTTTGTGTTTAATCAACTCTACAAATTCATGTTAACATAAAAAGTATATTTTTATGTTAAATCAACTCTTAGCATTTCATGTTAACATAAAAAGTATATTTTTATGTTAAATCAACTCTTAACACTTCATACACCGCATATTTGTGTTTAATATCACAATCATGATCAATGTAAATATATGGATATATATATATACATACATATATCTAAACCAGTCGCATCTTAAAACATAAAAGAACCACAAATTTAATTTACAACATGACAGGTTCCATTTAATCAGTCACAATAATCTCATAGGCATAGGTAATTTAAGATGAACATGAATCAGGTTGGATTATCTTACACTTAAGCACCGTTCTAGATTCAACTTATAACAAGTCATGATTTCAATTAAGAAATGTGTTTAAATCTAAGCAATAACTGAACTTACAAACAAAAGAACAAATCTTGTATTCTGGGATCTGATTTCTGAAATTGAAAAGCTATCCTTTTGATGTAGACGAATGATTCTCTAATTTTGATTCGGTTATCTAGCTTAGATAAGATGTTCTAGTTTTATAGAAGATTGGAGGCTACGCTAGGTTGGCCATGGTCAGCATGACGTCTACTTTGAGCAAGATTATGAGGTCTAGGGTTGAGGATTGGGGTTTTTTATATAGATATTTAGATTAATTCTAGCCTTTAGATATTAGGTTTTTAATCCGTATCGTACACCTAGTGCTGAGTCAGTACCATATTATATAAAATGGTCCAGGTTCAAAACGTTAAATGGAACATTATATTTTCTAATGCAATGCTTACCTTTTTCAAACATTCAAAAGATATGGAGCATTAATGTTTACCCTTTTTAAACATTCAATTTCTTTCTTACTTTACCATTCTTTAATCCATCATGCCTCCTTTACCTCCTTATTACATTTGAAATTCAAATGCAATCTTTTCTGATTATTTTTCATAAAGCAATAAATGTCCCTCTATTTATAGTGCATTAATACTATTACTTTTTGAATGTTATGCACCCTATTAATTGTATGTAAAATTTTCTCTTTATACATTGCATGTATTTATTCATTCTGTACTCACACATTTTTAAATTTGTATCTTTTTAACATAATTGCACATATGTACGTATATGCATCTATTCATTTTTAATTAATACTTTCACCGCATGCATTATTGCGTTAATTTTTCCTATTTAACGCACGTACTAATATGATAATCTTCTTACCTTTGATTTGTCGCATGCATTTCTTTACATTAACTCTTTCTGCATTTTTAAATTTTCTCCTTTAATTAATTAATCCGTTAATTAATTATTAAAAATTTGGGTTGTTACAGAAAATGTCATATTTGAATCTGCATTCACATCCGAAACTCTTTCGGATATCTACATTCGTAGGTAAAATTGAATATCGAATAATTATCATATCGCAAATAATCGATAGATAAAAAGAAAGTAATTTGAAATATCAGGTTTAGCACAATTTTTATTCAATGCCATGGATTATAAAAATATACAAAATCAACAAATATAATGATAATGAATAATTTTCAGCGGTTAATATATATTAAAACATAATATATAAACTAATATCTTGATAAAACAATAAATTTATATCATTTGTTGCATTAAAATACATATAAAATAACATATAATTTTAACTAAAGCCAAATGGATAATTTGTGAAATGTCTTCATATCCATATACCCTTTTTAAATACTCAAACATGACGTTCCAGCACGTTTAAAAGTAGTTAGCTCTGCAAATGGCAAACATGCAGTGCAGATAACTTCATAACTTAACAATTTAGGCATAATACTTGGGTACCATTTGTTTTTTAAACTGGGCAGTCAAAGCACGCGTCGGCATTGGACACGTCCGACGCGTTCAATGTCGACCCCACACATTGCCCCTTCCAAATGAAGAGTTAAAAAGGTAGCTTTCGCGTCAGAGGCATCCGACGCGTTGGACGCGGCTTCTGACGCGAAAGAAAAATCAAACTTTTGGGATCACTTTTATTTCGAGACTGTCCAGCTCTATTCAGGTTACTACCTCTAATTCAAATTTATGTCTTCTGCTGTCTATTTTAGTTTAAATGCTCGGAAAACATGAATCGAGGAAAAAAATTAATGTTGTATCTCGAAATAAATGCAATGCTCAGTATCGTTTCTGCTGAGATTTGTTTAATTTATTAATGCTTGTGCTTTTTGTTGGAGTATGGCTATTCCTTTTGATTAGATTCAGAATATGATTGCTTTAATTTATTAATACTTGTGCTTTTTGTTGGAACATGAAGTATGGTTGTTCCTTTTGAGATTAATATGGTTGGCTTTAATTGATTAATACTTGTGTTTTTTGTTGGAACATGGAGAACGGCCGTTCCTTTTGAGATTCAGAATATGATTGGCTTTAATTTATTAATACTTGTGCATTTTGTTGGAACATGGAGAATGGATGTTCCTTTTGAGATTCTGAATATGATTGGCTTTAATTTATTAATACTTGTGTTTTTTGTTAATCCTTGTAAGTTACGCAATCAGGGTCTATACTTATGGCTTATATCATAATATAGTTTAGATCAAAAACTTGTTATGTTTTGCAAATGGATCGTATTTCATTATTTTAATCGAAAAATTTGTTTATTGAAGAAAAAACATATTACAGTGACAACCCTATTCTAGTGCCAAAGGAATATTTCCATGAAAAAGTTTACTATTGTAAAATATATAAATGTTGTGAATATGCTTTTATTAGTTCTCTGTTTAGTCCCACATCATGAGAATAAGTTAAATATCAGCTCCAAAGCCTATATATAAAGGAGCCAATGTAATAGAAATAATGATATATCTGAATGAATAGAAATGTCCTCTCTCTCTCCCTTATTTCTTTTGTTCTGTGTCCGTTTTATAACACTTCATCAGCACGAATTATGTGAAACCTGAAGTTTCAAAGTTCCAAAGTTGTTCCAATATTTTAGGAACACAAATTTCTGAAATGAATGGAATAGTTTATTTGTCCATACGAAAATTTGGTCCGAAGAATAATTTCGAGTTGCTCATGCGAATTTGTGGATGCCAATTGCGGAGGGTTCGCCGAATCTGCAGGCTCACGTGATAACAGTAAAAGATAGATCTTCGATTCCGATCCATAGCTTCCGCTACATTCTGCATCTTTCTGCTTCACCATCGCCATTGTAGATCTTCTTCACCACCATGCAATTCAGGGAAGATGTTGGATTGAAATGAGTCGTGTTTGAAATAGTCAAACATCAAATACACGCCTTTAATCTTGTGCTTGAATCAGGTCTTCTACTCATCATACAGGCAAACTCAAGACTTTGGTATTTCAATTTTTATTTTCCCCTTCCATAATTATAAATTTAACACTTAATTTTGTTCCATTAGTTTACAACTTTCTACGTGTCTACAACCTCGACCTTGATTCAGTAGATCTGGCATTTTGCTATTCTTTTGTCTCAATTATTTTTGGTGATTCAGGTGGACTTAAATTTCATGCTGTATTTTGAAAATTTATCCTGCTGTAAGGATTAAGTAGGTACGATGTAAGTTTTTTTTTTGGTATCATCTCATTTTAGTTATGGGTGAAGATTAAAACCTTTACCTGATCAGATCCCTTGTTTTCAGTCAATTTCATGGTTAAACTACGAAATTTGGGTAGTTCCACAAACTGTGTGCATCTATACAGACGCATGAACATATATGAACGCAGATGAATCCATTTATTTGCTAATCTGGACGATTGAGTATTTTAAACATTTTAAATATTTGAACCTGTATTCTGAATCTTCTGGATATCTTATTTGTTACTTCTGTATGGATATCTATATGTTTGTTACGTTCAAAATTCCTTTTACCATGTCATAAGAGGTACATAAACCACTTTTGTGCTTCCGTACTTTATAAGAAACTAAGCGCTGATATTATAAGAAACTAAGCGCCGATAATATGGAGTGATCTCTTTATTTATTTATATGTTTTCTTATTTTGGTTTGTGTGTATTGGTAAGTTCATCTATTATGTTTAAGTAGTAATCTTAACAATGAATTGTTGATTGTTTTCTTTGTTTCCAATTAGTTAGTTAGCGAGTTTTTCATTCTATAATTATATTTATGCAGAGTTACTAAAACAAATGTATATTTGTACATCATTTGTTATTTTATCTCTGCGGCTACTATCAGTTGTCATTTGCATATATACACCCAATAGAATTATGGGTATAAACTATAATGATGTGGCATTTAAACTCAATAGTAATATTGATTTATCACTGAAAGTGAAATTGAAAACTCATGATGTAAACAAATTCTTTCAAATGAGGAACCTGAAGTTCATATGCAAATGACCTGAAGTTCATATGATCTAAAGTTTATAGGCAAATGATGAACCCGAAGTTCATATACAGATGAGAAACATGAAATAAAGTCTTAAAACATATAACTGCATTTGACAGCAAATGGTCTGTAATAGAAAAGGATTTGAAAAATCAATGAAAGGAAATTTATTGTTAGAAGAGATCATTATATTTATAATAAATACTATTTTCTTGAAGAAAAACAGTAAAATGACTCTCATATGTGAATAAAAGCACTCTCTAGAGAAATTGCTTCAATTTAAAATATATAATAATATGCAATTATAATAAAACCTAAAGTTTTATTATAGTATTTTAGAACATATCATATTTCCAGAAGAAATGTTTTATTGTTCCTTAAAAAAAAATTATAAAAGAAAATATGCATCTTGAAGATCATGTTAAATTAAGATCTAATTATCGATCTTAATTTAGCACACCTGAAGTGAATGCAAAAGCAACTTTTATTAACTGGAAAATTTAGAACTTGCAGTTTCTATATGGGTAAGAAATAATTTTGATGTAAAAAGAAAGATCTAAAAGATCTATATATGGATTGTATAATTTGAATCTAAAACATATAATTTTTATGTTTGTTAATTTTATGTATAGATATGCAAGTTGTTCGAATCATTCATATTAAAGAATGTAAAATCTTGATTTTCTGATTATGCGCTTTTTCTCAATTCTCGATTATACATTATGCATATATATGGTATTAGAAAATTTGATTATTGAGAAATGCAGTACAACTATAAGTTGTTTATTTCAGTTTTGTCGTTAATCAATACTGCAGCTAGATCCAAATTTTATTTTGTCGATTTAAGTAAAATTTACATGATTCATATATTTGAACCACATAACGGTTATTTCCACTATTTTTATATTTAATGCATTAAATGTATTAAATGCATTAGTTATTGTAAGTTAAATTATGTATGTTTGTGTTTGGAATAAGAATATACATATGTATTATTATTTGATGTATTTGGCTAGTAATATCTAATGTAATGGAAGAAGTTGTATAACTCAGATCTGAGACTTGAAGTCTTTGATTACGAGAAAAAGAAAATTTTGATGAAGTTTACAAGTTTGAAATCTTGACAATTAGCAATAATGTAAAAGCTTCTAAATTAGAAGTATGTTAAAAAATAAAAATAAAAATTCTGAGAACCAGAAGTTCATCATAAATTAATAAACTTGATATACATATGTATGTGTGTATATATGCATAGGAACTCGAAGTTCCTCAATCAATGAAATTGAAACACTTCATAATCTAAAAAAAAGTCCTAAAGCTGTATTGAAACTGTGTGAAATAATAACATTATACTTCTTAAAGAAGTTACATCATATGCGACAATGATAATGCATCCAAAGATTGCACAATTTTCAAAATGAGTTGTATCTTGCTTATGTACATTTATATTTACATATTGTATTGAAGAATAAATTTTAACAACTTGAAGTTATTTATATATTTTATTTGAATCAGAAGTTCAAAACAGTTGAACCAGAAGTTCAATACAGTTGAACCAGAAGTCCAATGTAGATTAACAACTGAAGTTGTTTATATATTTCATTTGAACCAGAAGTTCTATACAGTTCCAAATCAGATATTTTGGATATTATGAAACGATTTTTAAGATTCATGTTGACATTGCTTGATAAGCAAAAATTAACGATTGGAACCTTATAAACAATTTTTTCTAAAATCAATAACTTGAATGAGAATATGCAATCAATTACATATGTAATACGTGGACGCACGTATATACACATATATGCGAATATTTAATTAACAACCTGAAGTTGTTATGAGCTCATATTATAAATTATGAATATATTATTTTATATTTCATAAAGTCGACTGACATCAATATTGAATGACCTGAAGTCATGTGCATATTCAAATGATAGAAAATTCATCCAAGTCATCAGATCAATGAAAGGGAATAAGCAATGCAATATGAATGCATCTTATCAACTAATAAGAGCGTTATTGTGACGGCCCGCCCTGCATCAGCCGGCATTTTCTCCGAAAGTGCGTTGTACACATGCACGACTAGCACGGAACGGTCGCCAAAGAAAGGAAAGAAGAGAATGAACTAATAAGGAACCTGTAGAATGTCTCACAGTGCATGGAATAAAATATAATAATAATATACTTGACATGAAACAGGCGAGAGAGTGCATAAGCTGATAACTAAAACCAACATCAACATCATCATCAGAGTAGCGGAAATCCAAATACAGCTTATTACAACTTTCCAAATCACTGTCTCTAAACAAAAAAAAGAAAGGTACACCACTAATGCCCAAAGTAGTGACCGCAACAACAAAGGGAGAATATCTATATATATGTATCATATGTGGAAGCCTCCTACTCGTCTCCGGTACAGCTACTCATGCATACCACCTAATCTGTCTCTAGTCTACTCGTGAGAGCACCCAGAGTAATAAGAAGAGACATAAAACTCTAGGTCAGACAAAAAGCCAGGTATGAGCGATAAGCAGCTAAACAGAACAATAACAGGTATACTAAACCATATATAAACCTAGACCTGCAACCAAAGAGTTAGCACTACATACCATACAATACTCTAAGATTCACTGAACAGATGGTGTGAAGATAGTGGGGGGTGGGGTGTGCACGTCATATTGATGGCAAACAAATCAACCATAGCAACCATCCTCACATCTCTCACTCGGTGCGTAAAGCATACGATGTCCACCACTGTCGATCACTAGACCCATCGAAGTGGTGACGGAGTTCGACTTGTACAACTACTGTTACTACCAAGCTTTCCCCATGGAGTCATGACCCAGTCTTTACAAATGACCTCACTTCATTGGTCTATAGCTCTTTTTTCGTACCTAGGCCACTGCGCCCCTGAATCCGTTCACATACCCCCTACACATAGTGATCCAAAGTTATAGACATCGACAAACCCTTAGCATACGTCCCACAGCAAAGCCCAACTCCTGAAGTTAACTCTTTGGTTCCCAGCTGGATCATGAGTTAAAACTTCCCACTTGGACTACCTTTGCATCTCGGGTTTCGGTCGTCACCTTCTTCTCCGGATCGGTCTTCATTTCTTCACTTCTCTGCTTCAGGTTGTGGTCACCAGCTCCTCGGTTCGGATCGGAATACAAACATACGGGTCGGGTCGTCCTCCTCCAACTTGTGACTCCTCGTCAGGTCCTACTCGTGACGAAACGTCATTGGTTCGGAGTCCACTAAGCGGCTCGGATCGCGCCCCCTAGAGTGGTTCGGATCGGGGTAGCTCATGCTCACGAGGGCGGATCGGGTCGGATGGTGTGAGCGGTTCGGTTCGGGCAGAGCACTCTGGTGTGTGATCTTCCATGGCCATCAGTTCACGAGCTCCCAGGCGGTTAGGGTCGGGCACCATCACCACAAGCGGATCGGTTCAGAGAAGATACTCCACGATCGGGTCGGTTCGAGTAGGGGCGATCTGATCCGGTCCTTGCATATTTTCCTGCAACTTCTTCCAGTGACTGTTTATGCCATTCGACGGTGTTTTCGACCAATCTAACACTTCTAGACAACCACAAAGCATACTATATAGTCATAGCAACATGTATAATCATCCACAACAGCAAAACAACAATCATAGCATGTAAAATGGATCAAACATACCCAAAATCCCATATTTTCCCCTAAGCATGTTTAAGCAAAACTAATGATATGATTAGCAAAACTTAACCAAATTAACCAAATTTCCTAACAGATGTCTAAAACATTATTTTGAAATTTATAAATATTTTTCCAGAATTTGATCATGTCTAATTTCGTTAATCTTCACTAATTACCCTTAATTAACCGTAATTAGTGCAAAACTATGCAAATCACTCAACTCAAATAAAATACCAAATCTGAAATGATTTTCTGTTTGGCACTGTTCCCAATGCAACACAGCAGCTCTAACCTTGCTTTGGTGCTATTCCTCTTTAATTTGATGTTGATTAGGCTAATCTTCAATTAGAAAGTGATTTGGGGATGTTTTAGATGTTGGAGGCCATTACTAGGGTTCCTAGAATGAAAGTGGCGGCTGGAAAATGAAGTAAAAATTCGTTTTCTAAACCCTAGCAGCCCCCTTATACTCTTAATCCTGAAATTCCCCTTTGGGCCTAGCTGTTAATCACCCGGTTAAGCCCAATTAAGCTGTTTTTCACCTTTTGAAACTTGTTTAAGCCATATCTTCCAAACGATGGGTCCGTTTGGCTAAAGTGACCACTCTAAGGAAAGGTAAACCATCATCCGGAGCCAATGGATGTGGTTTCAAGTCAAAACTCCTTTCCAATCAAAAGTTATGGCCAAAACAAGATCAGCTAGGGGTAAATTAGTCATTTAAAAATCGGCAAAAATCATGAACATGGGAAATTACTCCAATAGTCGTCTCCCAAAGTTACATGACCATACGACTCCGTATGTGAAAGAAATAAATATTCTACGATCCTGCGATGCGTAGAATGCGGGTCGTTACACTCTCCCCCCCCCCCCCCTCCTCCCTCTTAAGAAATTTCATCTCCGAAATTCCTTAACCTAAAACATACAAAGTGTCCCGCATGCCTACTAATCATATACAACAATCAAACATGCAAAACAGATAAAACAAACCTATCCTAGCATGCGGAAAGACTAAATCGAAACTGAAATCTTACCAGGCGAAGAGTTCTGGATACGTCTTCCTAATGCTCTCCTCTGTCTCCCAAGTACCGTCATTCTCATTCTCGTCCCACTGAACTTTGACTAGATTCACCGCTTTCCTTCGAAGTTGCTTCGTATCGTTCCCAACAATATGCATAGGCTTGCGATTCCCAACCGCCTCGAGTTCAACTTCAATATCATCCAACTGATCAGGTGAAATAGTCACAACTGGGTCGTGCATGAACTTCCTTAACTGGGAAACATGGAATACGTTGTGAACTCCTGCCATCTTCACTGGTAATTCAACTTTGTATGCCAAATTCCCAATTTTCTCAAGAACTGGGAATGGACCAATAAATCTTGGTGCTAACTTGCCTCTCCTGCCAAATCGTATCACTCTCTTCAAAGGAGAAATCTTGACAAACACCAAGTCGCCAATGGAGAACTTTAATTCTCTTCTCCTCTTATCAGCATAACTTTTCTGCCTATCTTGGGCAGCCTTCATTCGTTGTTGGATAACCTTGATCTTGTCTGATGTTTCTCTTATTACTTTTGGTCTAAGCACATATTTCTCACCGGTCTCTAACCAACAGGACTGTGAGTTGCACGGTCTTCCATACAAAGCTTCAAATGGAGCCATACCAATACTGGATTGATAACTATTATTATATGCAAATGGTCATCCCATGATCCACCAAAATCCAATACACAGGCTCCCAAGAGGTCTTCTAATATACGATTCACCCTCTCTGTTTGACCATTGGTTTGAGGATGATACACGGTACTGAGATGTAGTTCTGATCCTAACGCCTCTTGTAAGCTCTTCCAAAATCCACTAGTGAACAACGGATCTCGGTCACTCACAATGCCTTTGGGTATTCCATGAAATCTCACTACCCACTTTATATATAGTTCCGCTAACTTAGCTGTCGTCCTGTTTGACTTGACGGGTATAAACTTTGCACTCTTAGTCAATCAGTCCACAATCACCTAAATGCTATCATGGCCCGATCTAGTCCTTGGTAACCCATCAATGAAATCCATTGACACTTGTTCCCATTTCCATTCTGGGATTTCTAATGGTTGTAACAAACCACTAGGCTTCTTTTGCTCGGCTTTAACTGGCTGGCAATTCATGCATTTGGATATAAATGTCCCAACGTCTCTTTTCATCCCTTCCCAGTAGTAAATCTGCTTCATGTCTTGATACATCTTGTTACCACCGGGATGTATAGTCAGTTTTAAGTGATGACATTCTCTAAGCACTTCATCTCTCAATCCATTGACATTGGGTACAACTAGTCTTCCATTCTTCCTAAGCCATCCATCTCGATCAAGCCCATACTTGTTCATCTCTTCGTCGGTTCCCATTTCTAACTTTGAGATGATTTCCAATAGGTTAGGATCGTCCCTCTGACTGGAACCAATCGCTCAATCAAAGTGGGTCTGATCATCAAACTTGTTAACATTTCTGGATCCAACTCGCACTTTGGTCTGAAATCATACCCAGCGATGTACTCCAGTTGCTTCCATTCAAGAAACATAGCCCCTAAACTGGAATGTCTTCTACTCAATGCATCAGCTACCGCGTTGCCCTTTCCTGGTGTGTATGCGATATCGAAATCATAGGAAGCCAAGAATTCTAACCATCTTTGCTGTCGGAGATTTAGATCCTTCTAAGAGAAGAGATACTTTAATGATTTATGATCGGTAAACAACTTGAATCTTTCTCCCAAGAGATAATGTCTCCATATCTTCAATGCAAACACGATCGCCGCCAGCTCCAAATCATGTGTAGGGTATCTTTTCTCATGCGGTTTCAGTTGCCGACTTGCATAAGCTACAACCCTACCTCCCTGCATCAACACAGCACCTAGTCCGGTACCACATGCGTCTGTATATACCGTCATTTCTTCATTCCCCTTAGGAATGACTAATATTGGTGCACATGTCAACTTTTCCTTTAGACTCTTGAATGCATTCTCGCACTTTTCGTCCCAGACGAAAGCTTGATTCTTCTTGGTCAACTGAGTCAACGGTGCTGCTATCTTGGAGAAGTCTTGGATAAAATTAATATAATATCCAGCTAACCCCAAGAAACTTCTTGTGTCTGTCGCATTCTTGGGCGTAAACCAATCTTGTACCGTAGCCACCTTCGCATGGTCCACGGCGATACCACTTTCTGAAACGACATGGCCCAAGAATCTCACTTCCCTCCTCCAAAAGTGACACTTAGAAAACTTTGCTTTCAATTGGTGTTTTCTCAACACCTCCATCACTATTCTTAAGTGTTCCTTGTGTTCTTCCTCTGTCCTCGAATAAACAAGTATATCGTCCACGAACACAAGAACAAACTTATTCAACTGATCTCTGAATACTCTATTCATAAGATCCACAAAATATGCTGGTGCATTGGTCAACCCAAATGGCATGACCAACCATTCATAAAATCCAGACGGCGTCCGAAATGCCGTTTTAGCTATACTCTCAGCTTCCACTCTAAGCTGATGAAAACCTGTCGCGAGATCTATTGGGAGAATACTCTCGCGCCACTCAACTGATCAAACAAATCATCTATCTGCGGTTCAGGATACTTATTCTTCCTCGTCACTTTATTCATTTCGCGGTAGTCCACACACAATCGAAGGGAACCATCCGCCTTGGTAGCAAACACAACCGGTGCTCCCCATTCAGAAACACTCCTTTTGATAAATCCCTTCTTCAAAAGATCGAGGACTTGCACCCCGAGCTCTCGCTGCTCCCTTGGTGCCGTACGACGAAGTGGCATCACTATAGGTCTGGCATCTTTCACTAAATCTATACAGAACTCAATCTCTCGGTGTAGTGGAAGCCCGATCACTTCTCCGAAGACGTCCGGATACTGGCCAACCACAGGCAAACCTGACAACTCACTATGCGGGATGTCGAGGGAATTTAGAAAACTAGCCATTACCCCATCACTAGGTAGACCACCAAACACTACCCTCCGCCCATCATCCGCTCTAGCTATCACCAAAAAGCCCTCACAGTCTACCACCACCCCGTATCTTTGGAGCCAATTGACTCCCAAAATAATGTCAAACCCAGTAAAGCCCAAAACAAAGCAATCACAAACAAACATGCATCCATGACTCGATAAGACCACATTACGACAAATCATGCTAAGGTTAGTCGAACCACCAATCGAGTTCGTCACTACTAAAGGTCTATCGACGATCTAGGGCTCCAGTCCCAACCTATCTACCAGGTCACTAGATATGAAGGAACTGGAAGCTCCGGTATCAAACAATACTCGAACAGGAACATCATAAATAGAAAGCATACTTTGAATAACGACATTCTTTCCCTTGTCCGCCGCAGTTGGGGCATTCGACGAAGAAGGAATAGCATTAAGGGCATATGCTTTCACCGTCTTCTTTTCTTTAGGGGGTTGCGGACACTTGTCCTTGTGATGTCCCACTTGGCCACAGTTGAAGCACTTCCTATCCGCTGGCTTGGCCCGACAATTACTAGCATAATGGTCCTTCTTACCACAGCTAAAGCACTCGACATATTTCTTCTTCTTTTGGCCATCCTTATTCTGGTTCTGCTTCCTCTTATTCTGGGAACCATTCTTGTCTACGCCGTTTGCTTGCGGCTTTGGCTCCTCTGCAAATGCAACCTCAGTCTTCGACTTAGGGTAAAGACTCTCTGACCTCAATGCTTTCCCCACAATAGATTCAAACGTCTCATCGATGTGGTTAATAAGCCTTTCCCCCAAGTACTGATCCAAGCCAGTTATGAACTTCTTGTTCTTCTCGGCAGTATCTATTAGGGATAACCCATACTTCGACAAAGTATCGAATTCAGCAATATACTCCGAGACAGCTGTGCCATTCTGCTTGAGCTCCAAGAATTTCTTAAACAACACTGACTTCTGAGCAGCTGGAATGAACTTATCGCTAAAGCGAACCTTAAACTCAAGTAATATGATCCTCGGGAGTAGCTGCCTTTATAGCATTCCGCCAATTCATTCCCCGTCCTTGCAGCTGACGGGATGCTAGCCTTCTCTTCATCGCATCCTCGATACCCAAATCTTCGAAGATACGCTCGCAGCTATCCAACCAATCCTGAACATTCGTAGCCGACTCCGTTCCGTGGAATGGCTTTCAACCAAGACTAGTATAATCCTTGTTCAACTTGGCGAAATCGGCCCTAGTCGCCTGCACTAATGGACCACCACCATTACCAGCATTGGGAGCTGCCCTTTGCACATCCCTAAGCATCTCTCTCATGAGGTCAGTAAACATCGTCCTCATATCAGCAGCAATCCCATTATTGGCTCCTCTACCGGTACCCCTTGCATATCGGCTCATCGTTCAATCTGTAAAGAGAAAATGATTAACCATCTCCATAGTGGTGCCAGTGTAGTGCGACTTCATCCTTAACTATACTTATAGTATATATATAGCTTTTGAAAACCAAAATAATCACAAATACGCGCTCTCATATACGTATTATCTCTCCCTGGTGTCTTTCCCTAGGTTAACTACGCAACTTAGAGCTCTGATACCAAGTGTGACGGCCCGCCCTGCACCAGCCGGCATTTTCTCAGAAAGTGCGTTGTACACATGCTCGACTAGCACGGAACGGTCGCCAAAGAAAGGAAAGAAGAGAATGAACTAATAAGGAACCTGTAGAATGTATCACAGCGCATGGAATAAAATATAATAATAATATACTTGACATGAAACAGGCGAGATAGTGCATAAGCTGATAACTAAAACCAACATCAACATCATCATCAGAGTAGCGGAAATCCAAATGCAGCATATTACAACTTTCCAAATCACTGTCTCTAAATAAAGAAAGAAAGGTACACCATTAGTGCCCAAAGTAGTGACCGCAGCAACACAGGGAGAATATCTATATATATGTATCATACGTGGAAGCCTCCTGCTTGTCTCCGGTACAGCTACT
Source organism: Allium sativum (assembly GCA_030737875.1). NCBI lineage: Eukaryota > Viridiplantae > Streptophyta > Magnoliopsida > Asparagales > Amaryllidaceae > Allium > Allium sativum. Next base: position 534,649,675 of record CM060922.1, read on the forward strand.
CGTGCATACCACCTAACCTGTCTCTATTTTGCTCGTGAGAGCACCTAGAGTAATAAGAATAGACATAAAACTCTGGGTCAAACAAAAAGTCTGGTATGAGCGATAAACAGCTAAACAGAACAATAACAGGTATACTAAACTATACCTGAACCTGGACCTGCAACCAAAGAGTTAGCACTACATACAGTACAATACTCTAAGGTGCCACTGAACAGATGGTGTGAAGATAACGAGGGGTGGGGTGTGCATATCATAATGATGGAAAACAAATCAACCATAGCAACCATCCTCACATCTCTCACTCAGTGCGTAAAGCATACGATGTCCACCACTGTCGATCACTAGACCCATCGAAGTAGTGACAGAGTTCGACTTGTATAACTACTACTACTACCAAGCTTTCTCCATGGAGTCATGACCCAATCTTTACAAATGACCCACTTCATTGGTCTACAGCTCTTTAGTCGTACCTAGGCCACTGCGGCCCTAAATCCGTTCACATACCCCCTACACATAGTGATCCAAAGTTATAGACATCGACAACCCCTTAGCACACGTCCCACAGCAAAGCCCAACTCCTGAAGTTAACTCTTTGGTTCCCAGCTGGATCCTGAGTACAAACTTCCCACTTGGACTACCTTTGCATCCCGGGTTCTGGTCGTCGCCTTCTTCTCCGGATCGGTCTTCATTTCTTCACTTCTCTGCTTCAGGTCATGGTCACCAGCTCCTCGGTTCGGATCGGAATACAAACATACGGGTCGGGTCGTGCTCCTCCAACTCATGACTCCTCGTCAGGTCCTACTCGTGATGTAATGCCACTGGTTCGGAGCCCATTAAGCGGCTCGGATCGCGCCCCCTAGAGTGGTTCGTATCGGGGTAGCTCATGCTCACGAGGGCGGATCGGGTCGGATGGTGTGAGCGGTTCGGTTCAGGTAGAGCACTCTGGTGTGTGATCTTCCATGGCCATCAGTTCACGAGCTCCCAGGCGGTTAGGGTCGGGCTCCATCATCACAAGCGGATCAGTTCGGAGAAGATACTCCACGATCGGGTCAGTTTGGGTATGGGCGATCTGATTCGGCCCCTGCATATTTTCCTGCAAGTTCTTCCAACGACTGTTTACGTCATTCGACGGCGTTTTTGACCAATCTAACACTTCTAGACAACCACAAAGCATACCATACAGTCATAGCAATATGTATAATCATCCACAACAGCAAAACAACAATCATAGCATGTAAAATGGATCAAACATACCCAAAATCCCATATTTTTCCATAAGTATGTTTAAGCAAAACTAATGATATGATTAGCAAAACTTAACCAAATTAACCAAATTTTCTAACAGAGGTCTAAAACATTATTTCAGAATTTATAAAAAAAAAAATCCAGAATTTTATCATGTCTAATTTCGTTAATCTTCACTAATTACCCTTAATTAACCGTAATTAGTGCAAAACTATGCAAATCACTCACCTTGGCCACAAATAAAATACCAAATCTGAAATGACTCTCTGTTTGGCGCTGTTCCCAATGCAACACAGCAGCTTTAACCTTGCTTTGGTGCTATTCCTCCTTAATTTGATGTTAATTAGGCTAATCTTCAATTAGAAAGTGATTTGGGGATGTTTTAGATGTTGGAGGCCATTACTAGGGTTTCTAGAATGAAAGTGGCGGCTGGAAAATGAAGTAAAAATTCGTTTTCTAAACCCTAGCAGCCCCCTTATACTCTTAATCCCGAAATTCCCCTTTGGGCCTAGCTATTAATCACCCGGTTAAGCCCAATTAAGCTGTTTTTCACCTTGTGAAACTTATTTCAGCCATATCTCCCAAACGGTGAGTCCGTTTGGCTAATGTGACCACTCTACGGAAATGTAAACTATCATTTGAAGCCAATGGAAGTGGTTTCAGATCAAAATTCCTTTTCAATCAAAAGTTATGGACAAAACAAGATCAACTAGGGGCAAAATAGTCATTTAAAAATCGGCAAAAATCATGAACATGGGAAATGACTCCAATAGTCGTCTCCCAAAATTACATAACCATACGACTCCGTATGTGAAAGAAAGAAATATTCTACGATTCTGCGATGCATAGAATGCGGGTCGTTACAATTATCCTCCTATGATTGAAATACATCAAATGTATTTGCTAGTTGTGATGCTATAATGGATCAAAAATGAATCCAAAGTAGGTTTATTATTTAAAGTGATAATGTTTATCAACATTGAGGAGGAGGATAAAGGAATCATCAATGTTAAATATTTGCTAACATATAGAATTATGCAAAGTATTAAGTAACTTGCATAAATTACCAATTATGTCCCTAATATACTTTCTCCAATATACATTTTAATCCCCGAAGATTCAAAGGTGTAAATCACAGCTAAAAATATGGTATAAAAGTCAGTTCAAAATATCTTTGGAGTAAGTCATAAAGATAGAAAATAAAGGAGGTGAGTGTTCCTAAAGAAACACTTAAGAGTGCTTTGAAAGAAACTCATGACATGATTGTCAGAATAACCCCAGAAGTGGTTTAGATAGCTAAAGCATAATAAGTTTTGAGATCTCAATAAATTATATATAGAACTGACAAGAAATAATCATCGATGATAAATTAATAAATAATAAAGCGCTTATATATATAAATGGATTAAAATCCCATATTAGAGAGAAACATGATTGGCCATCATTAAATTCTCCTAAATAAGATATATGGACCAGTAGTCCATAAGATATGAACCTGTAGTTCATAAGATAAAAATAGAAATATATATAATGACAAAATCACACGGAAGTTACTGAAGCACCATCAACAACATGTTAAGTGCCATGAGCATTGTATTTTCAGAGATAATTGAATTGATTAAAGTGGTGAAAGTGTTTAAAACGCTTACAATACCCTGAAGGTATAAATGATGAAAGTATACAAATTCCAGAAGAAATTGAATAATTTTGGTAGTAATAAAGAGCAAGAAATGTAGATCACAACATTCCTTTAAGTATTGTTGTGATGAAAATCTTGAAATAATTCATGATGAGTAGATCACTTCCTGCTTTCAAGAATTGTTGTAATGAAACTCTTAATATCTATTGAAGTGGTAGTTGCGATATGCAAAACTTATTATAATATATAAGTTCCTGAAGAACATAAATTACATTTGTTATTATAAAGAATACCAAGAACATGGATGATAGATTATAACATTCTTCTAAGTATTGTTGTAATGAAAATCTTGATATACTTCAAGATGAGTAGATTACTTCCTGCTTAGTAATGAAAGTTGTTTTATTCATCAAACATGTATCACAACATGCAAGTCCGATTGAAACAGAAAATTATAAGCACCTGAAGTGTATTCATAAGTGTATATTAGTATCATACAAATCACAAAAGGGAGGCGTTTTAAATAAGAAAGCATGTCTGAAGCATGGAAATACACATGAAGTTTTAAAAGAAAAACTTCATTAAGAAGTATTTGTAAGCAATTTGAGTTATTGAAAGAAGAATACGAATTCAGAGGAAATTATTAAATCATGAGGAGCATCCATAAGTATATATAATGCACTCTTTTTCCTTAACTAAGTTTTTTCCCACTTGGTTTTCTTAGTAAGGTTTTAATGAGGCATGGGTCATGATCTAGAAGTATCTACTCAAAAGTAACATACAAAAATAAATTATAATGTACTCTTTTTCCTTATTTAAGATTTTTCCCACTTGGTTTTTCTTATTAAGGTTTTAACGAGGCATAACATTGATCCAAAAGTATCATACTACTTTTGACGTAGTAAATATGACATTTTATATTGTACTCTTTTCCTTCACTAAGATTTTTTTCATCGGGTTTTTCTTAGTAAGGTTTTAACGAGGCAACATTTTGATTCAGAAGTATCAAACATATTTTGATGTAATAAACTACTACTTATGAAGACAAGACAATTTGCATGGCTCAAATTCAAGTGAATTATATCAAGGCTGGTAGGATGGAGCAAATTTCTTCTAAATTTCTCTTCACACATGAATGAAAAGATAACAAGAATGAGGAGATACAAATTCAATTCAAGAAAAGTGGGTAGATCTGTTCTCAAATGCAATTTCAAAATCAATATTCCAAAAAATGATGTATAAAATGGGCATGCGTCGACTACATCAATAGACTAATTGAATAATGAGTTATAAATAAGGGGGAGCATATAAAATTATGCTAAAATGCACTCTTTTCCTTCACTAATATTTTTCTCACTAGGTTTTGTTAGTAAGGTTTTTAATGAGGCATTAACTTGATCCTGAAGTATCAACCCTTACAGTAACATTGTAAAACATGTTACCTAAAAAGAAAATAAATTTGCACTCTTTTCCTTTTTTTGTAATTTTTCCCACAGGGTTTTTCATAAAAAAGTTTTTAATGAGGCATTATTTTGATCCTGAAGCGTCAAACTCTTTTAAGAAATATCATTTTAATATGATATCCATAATGTCAAACGTTGTATACTCTTTTTCTCGTTCAAGGTTTTTTCCACTGGGTTTTCCTGATAGAGTTTTAAAGGCAACAGACAATAGTTGTATCAACTGGACGGATATATGCAATCAAGATAGTAATAAGAGGGAGCAATCATCATATATGTTTTAAAAGGGAAAACTTCAAGTTAGCAGAGCATTCAAGATTTTGAAGACGCATATTCAAGGGGGAGTGTTGTAAAATATATAAATGTTCTGAATATGCTTTTATTAGTTCTCTGTTTAGTCCCACATCATGAGAATAAGTTAAACATCAGCTCCAAAGCCTATATATAAATGAGCCAATGTAATAGAAATAATTATACATCTGAATGAATAAAAACGTCCTCTCTCTTGTTTCTTCTGTTCTGTGTTCGTTTTATAACATTCACAGTATTATGTATTTTATTTTAGCATTTTAAATTCTGCAATCTGCAATCATGTAATTTCAATTTTGCAATTTGAATTCTGCAATAATATGTAATTTAAATTCTGTAATTTGTATTCTGCATTCTACTATTATATTCGACAATAAATACACACAAATACAAACAATAAAAATAATAAATACAAAAACAATAAAATAATAACTCTACCCCTTTCAATTTACCCCTTTCATAAAAAAGAAACGCGCACACATTCCACATTCATAACAATTCCCCTTTAAATACTCCTTTCCGTTCAAAAACAAACGCACCATTACATTATTTTTAAGCCTATCGTAGATTCAAGCAAAAAATATTAACATCGTATTTACCACTGTTCATTTCTATAAAGAAGACCAGCCTAAACTTAAACACGCTAATCATTAAACAAACCCCAAAATAATAACAAAACATAGCGGTGATACCGCTAGAGTAAAGGCATAGAACAAGGAATAAATTTCAATCTAACCACAACAATAAAAAAATTCAAAAATACACACTTGTGTGTCAGGTAAAAATACAGAGCTCGAGTTTAAAAGTTCATTTTATTCAAACACTCTCCTATTTGCATTCCGGATTGCTTGGATCTGCATCTAATGACTTGCTTTAATTTCAGGGTCTCTGAGAAAGGTGAGTACAATAACGTCAGACATAATTATGGAAGAAGGGAAAAAAAAAAACATAATCTAAGCAGCAGGCATTGAAATTAACCTTTTAATGTGATCAAGAATGAGAAGTCTTGGGCCAGGAGGAATCTTGACATCTCTAAGAGCACTGAAAATGAAGAAAGACCGAACCAAATCATATCTAGCGTCAATCCGGAAATTGGAAGATATCACATTGAAGATTGTACGGATAAATGAAGTTCACATTGGAAAACACCGAACCAAATCTTAATATCACTTAAAAAGTAAAACCTAATAAATAAAATTCATTTAAAGTCCATTCTTTGTTGATTGATAATGCAAAATAAAACGGTTTTGCCAAAAATACAAAATAAAATTAAAATGCACAAAAAATATGATGTTGCAAGTGGATAACAAAATTCAAGTCATCTACGTAAATCATTTAGTTTCAATTTTTTTGAATATATACAATTCGTATAACAACAATTCATGTTCGAAGCGCATCGCATAACCACGTGCGAAGCGCATGTAGTAACATGTAATTTATAGTTTGCTTATATGTAGGCCAGCCCATGGTATGGATTTCAATATGAAAGTACTTTGCTAAAAATATAGGTACAGGTTTATTAAAATACAGATACAGGTTTAGTTTTGACCATTCAGGCTCCAATGCTAGGCCGATATAATTATTACCTGGTACAGACACGGTTTCCTCGCTATCTGTACTGATTTGGATTGAACTCGATTATATATAGTTCATATCACAAAAATTTATTGTTTGTGTACCAATATATTTGCTTGGAAGTGGACTTCTGTGAACTTAATCTCATAATCATACAATTTGTTTGCCAACTTTGTGTATCATTTTAGAATGTTTACAAGCATTAATAGTTTACCCTAGGTATTATATGGTTCTGAAGTGCCCAACAGGCTCGTTATCAGGTTCAAGTTATTAACCAGAATCAGATCAATGTTTTAAGCTACCCAGACCAACTTATACGATGTCATTATTTTCAAATTACATGCACAAAGGAGGACATTGTGTATTATTTAATTTGGCTGTGAAAATTTGTAAAACTTTTCTGATTCAAATCAAAAGAGTTGGGTTACTAGCATATGGAAAAGTGCTGCTAACATTTTATAGTGAATGAAAGTTAAGCTACCTATCTGTGAGGAGTGGTAAGGTGCTATCAGTAAGCAAGCCTTTCCTGAAATTCTTCTCATAGCTTTGAAGACCAAGTCTAGTGAGCATATTTCTTGCTCTGGAATAGTATATGTCCTCAGCTGGTTGTTGTTTTGAAAATTTCTCACCAAACTGTAATGCTCGTATATCAAATAAAAATCAGTATTGGGAAGAAAAAACATAAAACTTTGTATCACCGATACTGATTTCATAGCTGAATAGTAGTAGTAGCATAGCATAGCAAACATATTTTCTATTTACATAAAAAAGTTTTAGAATATATTTACATGCAATGTCGTCAAAATGAAATGCAACACAAATGAGAAGGTTGTAAAATATTAACATAGTTTGCACTAGTGTAATAGCCAAAGTAGAACAGGATTAGTTAGATGAAATATTGTTGGAGAAGATACAAAAAGAGTAGCTGATTTGTTAAGCTATATCCCTCGAAGAATAAGGATTTGGAGTTTACTGGGTGGAAATTAGCATAGAGAGACATACACATAGTTGATAGTCCTAAAGATTTAATAACTAGCGAGGAAATCACTAACCAGATTTTAGGAAGCAATTTTAATGTGAATTCATCTTGATTTTCCTCTATTTTATTTAGTGAATTGGTTTTTATTTCATCGGGATCTGTTTTTTTCTTGCAACTTGAGTTAGTCTAAGTGCAATTTATTTGCAATGATTTTCTTCCATTACGCTATTTTAAGCAACAGAACTACCTGCTTGAATTCATGAATGAAGAATTGATAAAAGAATGTATGAGACTCCCGTGTTTTTCCTTTTTTAATAAGTGTTTTGGTTGTTTATCTATTTTGCTTAATGTTTTAGTTAATCAAAGAAAAAGTTTGATCCTCAGATAACTGTGACAAAGCTATCTGCATGTTTCCCGACAATTAAAAATTGAAATTTCAGTTTCTATTTCAATATTGAATTATATATCAGTCTATAAAATTATAGATATCTACTTTATTTATAAAGATAACTCAAAGAACATAACTTTCCTGGCTTTTTTGAAAAAAAAAAAAAAATATATCCTCATCCATCAACAGAATCTCACCACGTCGGTTTACAACACTCACCGCCATCCCCTCCTCGACTATCCATGAATGGAATTTTATTATTGATTTGTCATTGATACCACAAACAAACAACTTGGAATAAAAGCGTTATAACTACCAAAACCTTTGCACTTACGACACACATTCATCCACTTATTTTTTTATTAAATAAAAAGTAAATATTTTTGGATATTGAATGCATGTACGTGTGTCTTATGCTAGTACAAATAAAAATTATATAAAACAAACATTAAAATTATAACTTGTCATTCATTTATTAGTTTAGATCTTCCTATATCATATGGATATATAAATTATAGTGAAAATCACCGCACCATCCTTAAAATCAAATTTCATGTAAAGCACATCTCTCCTCAAAGATTAATGTAAAGCGGGCCTCTATTTTTAGTTTACTGTAGCAACCATGTTTTCGTTTTTTTTTTTTTTTTTTTTTGCTCCTGTACTTAAAAAAACTCTTAAAATCTTTTGACAATCTGAAAAGGCATGATCCGAGAGACAAAAGGAATACTTGGTTTGCCGGCTGTCAACATATATTATATCTCATATTCCTGTAAACAGAATTCCAACAAAATGGCAGATGATTGGAACTTATGTAATACATGGTGTAGCCTAGCCATGTACAAAACAAAACTATTATTTATACATAAGTAGACTTATTACCTTGAAAAGGCCACCTTGAACAAGAGCAAAGAAAAGCCCGGACGTAACAGCGTTCATTGCCTGATTTTGGCCTCCCATTCCACTCACTAATGAAAACATCGCACCAGAACCAAATGCTGCAACCATGCTGCAAAATAAATTTATATATATTACTATATCAATAATGTGTTACTATAATCCAAAGTTACATTCCAAAGCCAAACTATATTTCAACATTTCATTTCGTTTTCAACTGCAGTTCAGCTATAATGTCATGTTCTAGGTTATAACCATTTACCTTGTTATTTCAGCATGTTATGTTAGATTTTCGACATCCTTGTTACCCATATAAACCAAAAGAAACTTTAGGCTTGATGGATTCATGTTTTGCACCGCAAAAGTTATAGTTGTGTATATATTTTATTACAAAAGAATTAAAATTTGCTGATCTTGAGTGGAATGCAAAACCAAAGATAAAGTATAGACCTTACCTACTTTCAACGTCCTCTTTCCCTCTTATTCTTTTCATGATGCAAGATAGACCAGCATTCACGCCAGTCATAACTGCAAAATTTCGAGCTTGTACTAGAGGATTTCCTGTAAATGCCTGTAAACATATGCAGTTTCCTCATCAATGATTTACATATAAAAAAAGGAGAGAATAATCTGTCTTGTTCTTCGCTGCATGCAACTGAAACTTGTTCTCATGATGGTATTTCAATAAAAGAAGTATCTACTAAATCATTGCTGAAATTGTGCAATGGTTGGTAACATTATAATTGGCAATCTAATAATCCCGGAGTTAACGTGTTCCAATTTACAAATGTCATAATGTTAGTGTGTCAAATATTATAATTACTATGTATAGTATTTGCCTACTGTAGAAGTCGTTGGATGTATGTTACAAAATTCAAACTGACGCTAGAAAACATTCAAGAAAGTATAGCCCTGCCTATGCACCAGAAAAAAAATATTGTTCATGACCTACCAATTAGGTACAATAGAAAGCCAAGAGCAAAAATTATTACAATGAAAATTTCCTAGTCCATTACCACCCCAATATTTGCTTTAAGCTCCCCACAACTTCAGTATAATTTTGAACACCCACTGTTTACTTCTCGAGTCCTGCCTTCTTCCATTTTTGTCCTTTTTCTCATTGGTTAATTTGTTATCTTCATCTAATCTTCACTTACTTATTACAAAGAAACGAAGTTCCTTCTTCACTAATTTCAGTTTGAGAATCTTTTTAAAATCAAGCAATTTTTTCACAGATTTTTTTAAAAAAAAAATATGAAACGAATTACTAATTTTCAAGTTTTGTTCAGTTTCTACCCATCTAACTTCTATTTGCTAGAATTAAATTGTATATGCCAAATGATCATTCACTGTAATCAAGTACCATGATCTAGATTGAAATTGTTGTTATAAGATTGTCTGTGTAGTGAAATTTTCACTTCAATAGAAACCAATAAATTAATATGAACAAAAAAGACAACCACATAATTTGGATTCAAGGAAACAAAGTATCCGTCTGAAGCTATAAGTGATTTCTCTTGGAAATCAATGAACCGTGCACTCAGGAAGAAGATGATAAAAGGGTAAAATTAACATGTAGATTTAAATATTAGGAGGGTGCAAAAAGAAATCAGGGTGGCAAGAGAAGCTGCCAATAACTTTTGCCAAAGAAACGCAAAACTATATCATTACCAGTATACTATTATTTACATATAACAACATCTCAAACTAGTTTCGACGCATGCAGCATTTTTTTATATCTAATACAAAATTCCTGAAATCTTTTCTTTTTTGGTAAGAAGAAAAAAAGAAAATCATATTACATAAAGTCATGTTCCGCTTTGTGAATTACCATTCACAATAGACTACAGAAAACACTGAAAATTAACTAACTTTCAGTTGGAACCTGAAAACATATACGTTATTCATTACAATCAACAACATAACGCTAATTGCAATAAATGTTGGACAACGTACCACCATTCGATATTTTTCTTTATTTATTTATTTTGAAGTCATGCTTGCCGAATGAACTAAAGAACATACATGCTTTGTATTGCCGATTGAAATCGGGTGATACTCAGCATTATTTAGGTGTGGATTGCAACGCTCGTCTACATTTTGCTGTCATTTTGGGATTTTTATTATTTCATTTGCAAAAATGTCCACTCATCAGTCAATTAACTTTCACGATGAGATATTTTGGATTTCAATGCTCATGGACTCTGTCCTCATGTATCGTGACCTCCATCATTCTAGCTGTGATCCTTCTAAAGGTATATCATGAGAATTTTCCTCACAGTCAATGTATGCAGTGGCTGTCATACATTGGGATGCAAAAGCTTTCATGATGTTGGGGTGTTTCATATTGTATGCGGGTAATGAGCGAACATTGGAAAGAAGAATGTGGGAAATATGGGCGTGCAATGGTCTAGCTCCACCTTAAATTTAAATCTGACTACTTTAAGGCTGCACTGCTGGCCACCACGATTTACATATCTTGGCAACAGAGGCTCAAGTCAACATCTTTTAACAAAAGGAATTTTTGTTGTTACATGCGATCAATCTTACATATGTACCACTCCGCCTTTTTGACAATGTGAGACTATTCGTATTCTCAATATACACACATTACCCACACACAATAGGAGACACCCCAACACACAGGGCCTTATTAGTTTCTACACTAACTATTCGCGTGACTCTTTTTTCATGTCCTGGGGCCTTATTTAACAATTAGCATTGTAGTTTCTCAGAGAAAAAGACCACAGGTGAGCTCTTGGCTCTGACTCATTCTCTATATGACCCTAGAGGATTCCGTAACTCAAAACCTTAGAATCATTTTAAGATGTGAGAATGGAACACTTGAAATTATCAGTTCACGTGAATGACTACTTTGAAAAGCTAAATTTAAACTTCAAAGCCTTTACTTTTGGTGCAACATGCTGATTAACATGTTAGGGTGAAAAAAGCGAGAAAAAATAAAATCGGAAAGGCCTACGGAATGAAAATAAGTACCTGCGCTTGCTTCAAAGAACTTAAAGCATCCGAACTCATCGCTGGAGAAACTCCAGGAGGGGCCGTCGGCAAAGCGGAGGACATGTCTGAAGTCATTGTCCCCATCAAACCTCCTATAGCGGCACCCTGAACGGCGCCAGTGGCCGTGACGACGGCAGCCTCAACCGGCATGGATTGCTTTGCCAGCCATGCTTTGAATCCGGATTCAAGCTCTTTGAATTTGGACTGGATTTGGGTAATAGGATTTGAATCAGCGGGAAATGAAATGAGAGACTGGTTCAACTTCTCCATTGACGAGTTGTAAGCAAATGGATAGAACGAGGGGCGAGGGGGTTTGCAAAGATTCCAAGGGGATGTTTATTTATTTACAACATGTCTTTTAGAAGAAAGTAAATTATTGCTAAGATATTATTATTATTATTATTTTGTAAAAAAAAAAAAAAAAAAAAAAAAAAATTAAAAAAAACCAAAGGTAGAGCTAAGAATTTCGACCGTTTTGCCAAACAATCCTATATAAGTTTGGTTCTCATTGGGACACTTTTCAATTTGGAGGCTTTCACTCATGTAAAAGAATTACATGTCTCCGGAAATAATAAACCACGCAGAAATGTGTGTCAATTATTGAACCCTCACCCAGTAGGGGAACTAAAAGCTCTTACTAACCCTAACCCGGCCTTTTGATCTGACTATGAGAAGCAATTCAGACTCGCACAAACTTGTATGACTTGGAAATAGGTAACTCAGTTTAGATTGATCGCCTCTGGGCATCATCCAATCACTTAGAAGAAGCCCGTTCGACTCACAGGATCACTCAGGTTACGCTGACCGGTCATCTCTGGGATCAGGTCGATCACTCTTGAAAATGTGTGATCGGCACGGTCTGATCATCCAACACCATGTGATCAACAATCTCTAGAAATCAACGAAGCTACTCTCGCCCAATCCACACATAAAGGGGTCAGCATAAATCCCAACCCAAGGGATCGGTATGACTTCCACATATCAGATCGGTATAACACCAACACAAATCAGCAACATTTACTACTCCAACATGCAACAGGGTATAACTCGAGAGCCATTATTCGAAACTTCACAAGACTTCTCAATATCGTCAAATGGATCACCAAGAGGATTCGTAGACCCCAACCCACCAAGTTGAGGGATCAGTACAGATCTGGTCGAAGATTGATAATGGGCTTGGGCCCTGCATAACTCTCACTCCAACGGTCCTCCAACGTCCCAGCTCAAACTGTAATTATAAATAGCTCATTCATAGACAAAAAATGAATCTTTTGGCACTTTCATTACTTAGTATATTGAAACACCCCCACCTCCATTAAGGTCACTCACAAAGGGAATGCCTTAACTTTGGTGAAGGGTTATAGGTACAAGCCACAGAAAAATTTACAAGACAGATAAATGTAAGCAGCGAAATTCAAATATTTATTGTATACGTGGTTCAATACAAAAGCATTACAGTAAATTGTCTCAAAATAACTTCTGAAAACATTGCACCGTAATTTTTGTCTTGATTATTTAATGAAAAAGCATAAACCATTAATAAAACTGCATAAATCCCCAAGTGTAGTGTTCAAAAGCCATAGCCAAGGTGAGAGAGTCCCAATCATACATCTACTTTCTTGAAGCTTGCAAAGAGTCTGACTAAGCTGGAGTATTCCCTTCCTGTGGACCTAGGGGAGGGGGGAACGGAAGAAAAGAGGACGAAAGAAAATGGGTCAGACAATAAGTCTGGTAAGTTCAATGATTACTAGTATTTAAACAAGGAAAGGGATCATGACAGTAATAACAGAACATAGGACAATACCCTAATATAAGATAAGAGGAACATGTGATCGCACCTATTACTATAGTCTCTGCACCTACTTAACCATTGGTTCAACCAGCCCCACGTGTTCATAAAAACGATCCCCTTAATGATCGGCTCCTACTCGCATGCATTCATATCCTGTGTCATTCGGCCCCGCTTGATTGTAGATACCTATGCTGGTCCTACCATGGGGTGTATCAGTCCCTCTGGTGGCAACCCGACACGATTCAAGATGCACAGTGTATACTACTGATGCCCAGTGCCTGCTTTTTCCACTCCGAAGTATGTGCATGCCCATACTCCGTCAGAACCTACACTGACGCACCAACCGCCGACGTTTTGACCGCTTATAATCAGCCCAGTAATCGTGCCCCCACCCTGCCTAGTTCAGGGTACCATGATACATCTATGTGGGTTACAGCTGAAATAGGCCCCCGTTACTAGGGTTTTCTAATCAACATGTTTATTTGGTTAAGTGTCCAAGTTTACTTAATCTCACCCATCTGTTTAGTTAACATGTTGAATCTGTTAAGCGTTTCCCTAATTGACTTAACCCTACCAATCCTGACTTAGCTTTAATTTATTCATTAAAGCACCAACCACTCACATTAGACAGGTCTTGTTGTGGTCACTGGATATGTCAATCGGTTCTGTACAGTTTTACACCACAACTCAGTCTAACCTCGGGTTATTTTGGGCTTGATGCACTAACCACCCACATTAGACAGGTCTTGTTGTGGTCACTGGATATGCCGGTCAGTTCCAGACAGTTTTACACCACAACTCAGTCTAACCTCGGATTAAGCATATCCGTCTTTTCTAAATCCATATATTTCCTATATATGTCTAATTCTACATGTAAATTAATCTTAATTTAATCATACCATAATTATCCTTTGATTATGCTCACAATAAATGGTATATCAAATATACCATTTTATGAACAAATCTCTGCCATGAAATTTTCATATTTTCCCATCGTTATCCCCATGGAACGTACGCATGAATCACATAAAATGTTGGGCTAGTAAATTAGCCCGAACCCATAAACAAAAAGGGGTAATAAACAAGGGACATGAAATAAACATAAAATAGCATACATTTAACATATCACGTGTAACTTGGCGTAGAAGTATCATTAACTTAATTAAACGGGTAAAGGTGAACTTGTGACTAAGTTGGATCTAATTATCATGTAAACTTGACATAGGTCTAGCATGTAGGTTTAACATATAAACACAATTTTAAACCACAACTTAGCATATTAACTTATGTGTGTTAAACATAAGAGAGCCATTATTAACATATTTAAATCACAACTTAACATGATAACTTATGTGTGTTAAAAATAAGAGAGCCATTATAAACATATTTAAATCACAACTTAGCATGATAACTTATGTGTGTTAAACATAAGAGAGCTACTATAAACATATTTAAATCACAACTTAGCATGATAACTTATGTGTTAAAACATAAGAGAGCTACAAATCCAATCTTGCAACATAAATAGATTCAACTTAACATGGTTCTAAATATACATGAATGTTGATCTAACATGTAAGCATGTGCTTTAGATCATAAACTTGCAAGTAACCACCAAATTATAACATGACATGTTTCACCATTCAGTTGGCATAATACGTTCATTTCCCAATCATAATAGATCCTAATATATAAAATATGGTATTTTCATCACCACAAGCATATAGACATGATCAATCGCAATGGTAATTTAAGATAAATGAGAATAAAACTTTATTTATCTTATACATAAGCATCATTCTATATTCGAATTACAACATGTCATGATTCATTTGAAAGAAAGTTTAAATCTACGTAATAACCAACTTACAAACTAAAAAGGAATTCTTGATTTCTAAAATCTGAATTCTGAAATTGGTATGCTCTCCTTTGATGTAGATCGTTGAATTTGATTACTTTAATTTGATTTTGATTCAGGTTTTTATCTTGTCTTTGAACTGAAAGCGGCGACGGCTACTCCAAGTTTTCTATTGACAGCATGATAGTTCCAGGATTATTTTTGTGTGATTTTGGGTTAAGCATTGGGTTGTTTATATAGAATTTCAATTTAATTAGAGTCGTCGGATGATCCTAGAGTTAACCACAACCATTCAGTCAGGATAGGGTGACAACTCAGCCTTAATGACTCAGCAAGGAGTCAGAAAGGACACAACAATGACTCACAGTATGAATCAGATCACACCAGAAAGCTGTGCAGGCTCTCAGCTCGGCCTGGGCGCACTTGGCAGGTGCGCCAGTGCAACTTTTGTACTGGCGCACTTCCCAAGTGCGCCAGTGCATTTTTTTTATTTTTCTTCTGGTTTTCTGCTTAAATTCGTTCGTCCATATCTCCTTCATACGGTGTCCGTTTTACGCAAACTCAGACTCTGTCCCAAGCAGAATTTCGAGACGAACGCAATGGCGTAACCTGTATCCCTTAATTCTCACATTGAAATTAATTATTCTTTGATTCGTTAATGTAACGTTAACAGAAAATACAAGGTGTTACATTCTCCCCTCCTTTTAGGATTTCGTCCCCGAAATCTTCAAGTCGAGAAGAACTTATATCCTACCATCCAATCACCTATCTACTCAACCATCAAACACGGGCGTCCATTGTCCTTAAAAGATTTCTAATGCTTCATGATCATATGCATAGTGTGTGTATATGTCCTTATCTAATCCAAAATCAAGCGGTCTACTGATTCAGTTGACCTCCTTAATGCAAATTATGTCAGTGCCATGAATGCCAAAAAAAAAATTCCTTCTCAAAATTTCCTATATAAGTGCACAATCATTCATACAAATGCAACGTCCATATGATAACACATCAAGTTTCAATCCATATACAAATACATAAATGCATATGCAATATGAAAGTAACTGAGCCGATCTAATACCTAATGTGAGTATATATGCATCCACGAGCAACCACTAGCAACCATTTGCAACCACTTGCAACCATCAACCATAACATGTTTCAATTACATGTTTTCATCCAAATGGGTTTTTACCTACGGATAAAGGATAGGATCGAGGAGATATACCTAAAAAGGTAGATACGAGCATAAACTTAAGGAAAAAGAGATCAAGGATGTACCCTCAAAAAGAAAAGGGTAGGCTGCACGCATTCGGTCCTCAGTTTTCCAAGTCACGTCTTCCTCGGTGTCACTCCTTTGAACTTTGACGAGCTTAACTTCACGGTTGCGTAGCCTTTTGACTTCTGTTCCCAAGATACGGGTTGGAACTCTTCTCACAGTTGCTTCTCGTTCAACTTCTACTTCCTCTAGCATGCTTGGTTCTACCACTTCCACAGACTCGTGTAAGCACTTCCTCAGGTGAGAGACATGAAAGACATTATGAACCCCGGCCAATCTTTCGGGCAGCTGTACCCTATAATCCATCTTCCCAATCTTCTCGATGATAGGGAACGGCCCTACAAATCTTGGTGCTAACTTTCCTGTGGATCCAAAGCGAACGACGTTCCTCAAAGGAGATACTTTAAGGAACACCTTGTCTCCAACTTCGAACTCTAGGTCGGTTCTTATTTTGTCTGCGTAGGACTTCTGTCTATCTTGGGCAGTCTTCATTCTTCTTCGTATCATGTCTACTTTCTCTGAAGTTTCCTTAATCATGTATGGTCCGAGTATGAGCTTGTCTGTGGACTCCCACCAGCAAGTTGGTGACCTGCACGGTCTTCCATATAAAGCTTCAAAAGGTGCCATACCTATGGTGGCTTGGTAGCTATTGTTGTAAGCGAATTCCACCAAAGGTAGATGATCCTCCCATGTACCACCGAAGTCAATAATGCATAATCTCAAGAGGTCTTCTAATACTCTGTTGACTCTTTCCGTTTGGCCATTGGTTTGAGGGTGATAGGTCGTGCTTAAGCATAACTGTGTGCCTACAGCCTCTTGTAAACTCTTCCAAAACTCGCTCGTGAAGATAGGGTCTCGATCACTCGCTATGTTGGAGGCTATCCCATGGAGTTGAACTATATCTTTAGGATATATGGATGCTAGAGATGAGGCAGTCCTTCTACTTTTGACAGGTATAAAGTGAGCGCTTTTAGTAAGCCTGTCCACTATTACCCAAATGCTGGTATTGCCCCTTCTTGACCTAGGCAACCCATCTATAAAGTCCATCGAGATGCTATCCCATTTCCATTGTGGGACCTCTAGAGGATGGAGCTGACCACCAGGCTTCTTCTGCTCCGCCTTGACTTGTTGGCATATTAAACACTTAGAAACAAATTCAGCTACGTCTTGCTTCATTCCATTCCAAAAGAAAACTCTTTTGATGTCTTTATACATTTTGTCTCCGCCTGGGTGTATGGTCAGCTTGGAATGGTGTGCCTCTTCTAGATCCGTCTTTACCAAACCCCTTGCTTGTGGGACACATAGTCTTCCATCTCGTCTCAACCAGCCCTTGGCATCAATGGAGTATCCATTGAGGTGACTATAAGTCTCACCCCTAATTAACTTGTTCACCACATCGGCTAGCTGAGGGTCTTCTCTTTGCGCGGCTCCGATTGAGTCTAACAGAGTTGGCCGCACTTCTAATGTTGCTAGCAAGCAAGGTACAAAGTCAGAGGAGGGTCTAAAGTTAAAGCTTGCTATGAACTCCAAGCTTTGCCTTTCCACAAAGAGAAGGCTTAAGGTCAGTTTCTTTCTACTCAAGGTGTCTGCTACTGCATTGCCCTTGCCAGGAGTGTAGGAGATCTCAAAATCGTACGAGGTAAGAAACTCCATCCATCTTTGCTGCCTCAAGTTGAGATCTTTCTGTGAGAAAAGGTATTTTAATGATTTATGATCAGTAAATAATTCGAACTTTTCTCCTAGCAGATAATGACGCCATTATTTAAGGGCGAAAACGATGGTAGCTGGTTCTAAATCATGAGTTGGGTAATTCTTCTCATGAACCTTCAACTGCCTTCTTCCATAGCAAACTACTTTGCCTTCTTGCATTAGGACAGCGCCCAATCATGTTCTGCACGCGTCTGTATATACTGTTAACATCTTGCTTCCTTCATGCAATGTCAGAACTAGGGCTGTTGTTAGAGCCCTTTTCAAACGTTGGAAAGCAATATTGCAATCCAAATCCCAATTGAAAGCTAGGTTCTTCTTTGTCAACCTTGTAAGTGGAGCTGAGATTTTTGCAAAATCTTTGATGAACTTTCAATAAAAGCCTGCTAGCCCGAGAAAGCTTCGGACTTCGGTTGCGTTTTGAGGAACCTTCCAATCTTGCACAGCAACCACTTTCGCGGGGTCCACAGCTATCCCCTCTTTGGACACCACGTGTCCAAGGAACCTAACTTCTTCTCTCCAGAAATGGCATTTGGAGAATTTCGCTTTCAACTGATGTGCACGGAGAGTATCCATGATGTAACGACCCAGAAAATCTGAACCAATTTAAAAATTTTAAATTGGCTAAAATAATGGATTTTAAATATTTAAAATAAATATTTTAAATTATATCAATGAAATGTGAGTTTGAATCGATGTTTGAAAACGAATATAATTAATTCTAATTATAAACAAGGCCTGAAATGGCGCTACAGTTTCAAAAATTGAATTCAAACTTTATCGGACTGTACCGGGTGCAAAACAAAACGGATTTGAGTGAAACCAAAAATATTTAAATCTGTTAGTGAATACCTTTCTAACGAATCTGAAAAATCGAATTTTCATAGCGGAAAGCAAAAGTTATGGCCAAATGAATTTTCAGAAAGGTCGCTATGGAATTTTTATAGCCCGTGAAGTTGGCCATTTTGCATACGACCTCGGAATTCGACGAAACCACTTTTGTTGGATCCGGGATGTGAATTTATTGTTAGGTTTCAAATTTCATAATTTTTGAAGCTAGTATGTGAGCGTGGCAATGGAAAACGTGTTTTGGTCAATTACAATTAAATTGGATCGACCAGAAATGGGCCTTTTTGCAAACGGTCACAAAATTCGACGAAACTAGTTTTGTTGGGACCGTATCGTCAAAACATAGCCAGATTTATTTTTCTGGAATTTTTCGAATCAGTTTGTGGCCCTGGCAAATTGAAATGTACGTTCAAATTGAATATTGAATGTTTTATATTTTAATTTGAATGGAAACTAACTGAAATAGTCGAATGGGCCTACGAAACATATCCCATTGTGTTGGAAATGGGGGCAAAACACTAGGGACGACAGTCGTTCGGTTTAGATTGGTGGTCGCGTCAGAAAACCCCTTTAAAACCCACCGACCAATCATATTCTTTTTTAAAAAAAAAAGAAAAATCCTTTTTCTCTCTCCCCGATCGAAGGCGGAAACCGTTCGAAATCTTCCCCCTCATTTTCCGATCAATCCACACCAAATTAGCTCATGCTGCAGTTGAACTTTTTAAAGATCTTCTCGAGATCTTCAAATCCATATAAAGTTTGGGATTTTTCGTGGCCTGTGGAGAGAGAACCACCTCCCTGAAGTCGTCGACTTCAAACCGCCGCCCCGACCGCCTGGCGCCACCGAGTGAGCCCCCACCATCGCACGCAGACGCGTGTCTCCACCCTCTTCGTCGCTACACTGGCCGATCTTCCTATCGATTCACGGTTTGATCGAAAATTGCAAACCTAGTTTTGAACCTTTCAGCTGAGGTACGGCTTGTTTTATTTTCAACTGTTTTAACACCTTTAAACCGTTGCAAACTTTGAAAAATCATATCTTTTTGCTATGTTGACGAAATTCAGTGAAACAGGAGACAGTGGACTCGTGTGGACGTCTTCAACATTTTAGAAGAGATCGCATATTTTTCTGAGCCTTCTGCTAGTTTTGGTGGAGTGGAACCCAATGTGAGATTTCTAATTTATAAACGATATGGAAAATGACGATGTATAAATTATATAGTCGATGTATGAGTTATATTGTAACACCCCACACCCGCTAAGGTCACTCACTAAGGGAATGCCTTAACTTCGGTGGAGTATTTTAAGTGAATATAGAACAGAAAAATTACAACAAGACAGATATAAATAATACTTGTTAACTAAAATATCATTTCATTGCAGCAGAAGGCAAACATGTTTGGTTACAAAACCATATAACAAGAGTCAAGTACTAAATATCCATCCTTATAAAAACATAAGTACATAATCCCACTACATAACTAATAGCCATAATAGGAAAGATAAGTTGAGCTTTACATCAACGGTCCAAGCTCCAAAAGATAGATAAAGCAATCTGATCAAAGCCCACTAGTGCTAGGCCCACTCTGAGAACCTGAGGGTTGGGAAAAAGATAAAAACAACGGGGTCAGACATAAGTCTGAGTGAGTCCTACAACTTTAACAATACAATCATTAAAGTAATTAGGGTATGATATAAACTTGGTACGGTAATGACTGGGGATAAATGACTACACTAAGTAGCCAACTAGACATAGGATGAACTAAGATATCGGTAAAGACGCATCTACCCACCCAAGGGTAATTACTACACTGCACCACACCAGTCATTCCTACTTAAAGGTTGATCCCACCCAAGGACTTAGAAAATTTAACTAGTAGTTTCGTGTACCCCTAGCTGACCACATAGGTGTCGTCTGCCTCTATCTCCACTAGGTGTACCCACTACTCCCCAAGCGATCGGCTCCCTAACGTAGATACCCGTGCTGGCCCCCACAGTGGGGTGTATCACTCCCCAAAGTGGCAACCCGATACTATCAACGGTGCACGGCTTATACCTACACGATGCAACAACCTCTTACCTACCAGCCCGGGTCCACACACGCATATGAAACCCGTTGGACTTGCGTTGCCACCTCTAACCCATTTTGGCCTCATATAGTCAAGCCCAGTATGCGTGTCCCGTCCTCGACTTGGGTCGAGCCCACAAAGATACGTTTTGGGTTACTGGTTGAAATGGGCCCCCACAAGCTACCCACCTAAGCTTGTCCCTTTTTCTAGTGCATCCCACTTAACCCTTTAATCATGTTTAATTACATGTTTCCACTTGGTTAAGTATTCTAATCGTATTTTCTATTGCCACCCAAGGCAACCCACTAGATTTCCACATGCCACCCAAGGCACTTACTTGATTTCCACATGCCACCCAAGGCACCCACTTAACCCCTCATGCCCCACTACATGCTTATCTGGTTAAGTGTTTCTTAATTGATTAAGAACGTAACCTTTGTAAAGACCTCTCACATTAGACTGTCTTTTATGGCAGCTGGATTTGCCGGTCGGGTTCGGGCAGCCTTACGCCATAACAGAGTCTAACCTCGTGTCTTTACACTTGTCACGTATTTAGTTTATGCCTAAGACCTCTCACATTGGGCCAATCATTTGTAGCTGCTGGATTTGCCGGTCGGGTCCGGGCAGTCTTATGCTACAAAAGGGTCCAACCTCGTGTCTTAGTCGATTAATTACACCTAATTAATCACCCCCATATTTTGAATTAATTTTTCCTAATTAATTCCAATTTAATGATGTACATAATTGACTCAATTATGTCCATCCACTTATGGTATGCAACATCATACCCATTTCACCACAATTTTGTTAACATGAATATTAACCCCATCGTTCCCCATGTAATACGCTAACATGACATACTTAAAAGGGAAGATTCATCACAAACACAATGGGTTCCACTTTGCATAACATTAGCATCAACATGGGTTTTAAAGGTGTCAACTTGCATAAATGACCATAGCATCAAACCCAACTAGCATAAATAACCAACCCAAACTTGCATGAATCACATATGTCATAAAGAGGGTAACTTGCATAGATGTTCATGTCATAGACCTATCATAAAGGGATAAACTTGCATACATGTCATAGGTCTAAAAAGGGATGAACTTGCATATGTTACTCATATCATAAAAAGGGGTAAACATGCATATATATGCATGACATACAAAGGGGTAAACTTGCATATGTATGCATATCATACATAGGTGTAAACTTGCACATGTTACTTGCATATAATCAAACACCAAACTTGCATTACATGTCATATATGAACTTGCATATAATCAAACACCAAACTTGCATAACATGTCATATATGAACTTGCATATAATCAAACACCAAACTTGCATAACATGGTGTCATAATGGATCAATGTTTATCATAGTGATTTGCATAACTAGCATCATGAACATATAGCATAAAACTTGCATAACTAGCATCATGAACATATAGCATAAAACTTGCATAACTAGCATCATGAACACATAGCATATGATAACATAACTTGCATTGATCCACATACATAACCATAACCTCATTATATCCTATCATAATTAGTTTAGCAATTGCTTGCTAAAGGCATAGAAGCTCACAACTTGTTGATTAGCACTCCTATGAAGAAGATTAAGTTGCTAGAGTTGATTAGAAGTTGATTTGAGAAGCTATCTTCTTCTAAAATTTGGTGGAGGCTCCTTCTACTTGCATTTTGACTGCATGACGACGTTGTATCTATTTTTAGTACGGATTAGGGTAGTCTTAGGGTGTATTTATAGATTTAGGATGTAGTTTAGGCCCTTAGATTAACCCTAGATTAGGTTAGAGCCGTCAGATTTCATCACAAGCCCCAAAACACAGCTCAAGAGCCAAAGCAGTGCACCCAGGCCAAACTGGCTCGGCCACCTGTGTCGACTCCCAAATCGACTAGGCAGTCGACTTGGGTCTTGTGGTGTCGACTCCCAAGTCGACTCCCCAGTCGACTTGGCGTGTGGCGAGAATTTTCCCGCCTAGCTCCATTTCTGCATTTGAAATCTGTTTTTGAAATTTGAATTTTCTGAAAACTTCTTCGGGCCTTAACTGGGTCATACGGACTCCGATTTTCGAAAACTCGGACTCTATTTCGCGTATTTTTCCGAGACGAACGCAATGGCATAGCCCGTTTCCCCTGATTCCGATCTTAAAATTTAATTCTGCCCTGATTTATATTATAACAAGTTATTCAACATACGGGGTGTTACATTCTCCCCTACTTAAAGGATTTCGTCCCCGAAATCTCTAAGTCAAGAAGAACGTATCCTACCAACCAAACAACCATCTACTAAACCATCAAACACTGGCATCCATTGTCCTTAAAATTTCTAATGACGTATGAACATGTGCAAAAAGTGTGTGTATATGTTCCCTGCCTAATGCAAAATCAGGCGGTCTACTGATTCAGTTGACCTCCTTAATGCAAACCATGATAGTGCCATGCATCCAATATGTATGCGAAAGAACCCTATCGACACATACTATTTCTACATGTGTGCACAACCATACACCAAAATGCATCATCCATATGATAACACAACCATTATACATCCATTAATATAGCTACCTACACACAATTATATGCAATATGCAATATGAAGTGACTGAGCCGATCTAGTGTCTAAAGTGTGTGTATATGCATCCACGAGCAACCACTAGCAAACACTTGCATCCACACGCATCCATCAATCATAACATGTCTCAAACACATGTTTCAACCATAGGTTTACCCTATCTAAAGGTCAAAGGTACTAATGAGAGGACATACTAAAGATAAGATAAGTACTAGACAAACGATAAAGGAGAAGTTAAAAGACATACCCTCAAAAAGGAATGGGTACAGTGAACGCATCTTCGCTTCTGTCTCCCAAGTAGCATTGCTCTCATCATCTCCCCATTGCACTTTGACTAGTTGAACCTCTCTGTTTCTCAACTTCCTAATCTCTGACCCAAGGATGCGAGTAGGAGCTCGTCGAATTGTCGCATCACGCTCTACCTCCACTTCTCTAAGCAAGCTCGGCTCTACCACCTCTGCGGTCTCATGTAGGCACTTCCTCAAATGTGACACATGGAATACGTCATGTACACCACTAAGTCTCTCGGGTAAATCCACTCTATATGCCATCTTTCCAATCCTTTCCTTAATAGGAAACGGTCCTACAAACCTTGGTGCTAACTTTCCAACGGACCCAAAGCGAACAACATTCCGTAATGGAGATACTTTGACAAAGACCATGTCCCCAACATCAAACTCAAGATCCGTCCTCCTCTTATCCGCATAAGATTTCTGCCTATCTTGCGCTGCTTTCATCCTTCTTCGAATCAAATCAATCTTTTCCGAAGTCTCTCTAACCATATCGGGCCCAAGCAAGATCTTATCCGTAGATTTCCACCAACATGTAGGTGATCGACAAGGCCTTCCATAAAGAGCTTCAAAAGGAGCCATACCAATACTAGACTGAAAGCTGTTATTATACGCGAACTCCACCAATGGAAGATGCTCTTCCCATGTACCTCCAAAATCTAAGATACATAGCCTCAAAAGGTCTTCTAGAACACGATTCACCCTCTCGGTCTGGCCGTCCGTCTGAGGATGATATGCAGTGCTCAAACACAACTGAGTCCCTACTGCCTCTTTCAAACTCTTCCAAAACTCGCTAGTGAAGATAGGATCTCGATCGCTCACTATGCTAGAAGGTACACCGTGAAATCGAACTATCTCTCGAAGGTAAACTGAAGCTAGCCATGGAGCAGTCCTCTTACTCTTCACGGGTATAAAATGGGCGCTCTTAGTAAGTCTGTATACCACAACCCAAATTCCCGTATTACCCTTCCTCGATCTCGGTAATCCATCGACAAAATCCATCGAGACGCTATCCCACTTCCATTGCGGAACTTCCAATGGGTGAAGCAACCCACCGGGTTTCTTTTGCTCCGCTTTCACTTGTTGGCACACCAAGCATCTAGCGACATACTCAGCCACATCTTTCTTCATACCGGCCCAAAAGAAAACTCGCTTCATGTCTTGGTACATCTTGTCCCCACCGGGATGAATGGTCATCTTCGAACGATGCGCATCATCAAGAATAGCCTTCCTCAAACCCTCGTCTTGCGGTACACAAAGTCTACCGTCTCTACGCAGCCACCCCTTATCATCCAGGGTGTACCTACTCAAATGGCTGGACGACTCCCCCCTTATGAGCCTCTCTACCAACTCAACCAACTGTGGGTCGTCCCGCTGTGCCTCGCCAATCCGTCCCAAAAGAGTAGGTCTGACCTCTAAGGATGCTAACAAACCGGGTACAAAGTCAACGGAAGGTCTGAAATCAAACATCGAGATAAATTCCAAGCTTCGTCGTTCAATGAACAATGGAATCAAAGACAACCTTTTTCTGCTTAAGGCGTCCGCCACCACGTTACCCTTGCCAGGGGTATACGCTATCTCGAAATCATAGGATGCTAAGAACTCCATCCACCTTTGTTGCCTTAAGTTCAAATCCTTTTGAGAAAACAAGTACTTCAATTATTTGTGGTCAGTGAACAATTCGAACCTCTCGCCAAGAAGATAATGGCGCCAAGTCTTAAGCACAAAAACAATAGCGGCCAACTCTAGATCATGTGTAGGGTAATTTTTCTCATGCGCTCTCAACTGCCTTCCCCCATAGGCTATTACCATTCCCTCTTGCATTAAGACTGCGCCTAGTCCTGTCCCACAAGCATCGGTATAAACAACAAATGGCTTACTCCCATCTGGCAACACTAAGACTGGAGCTGTGTTTAAAGCTCTCTTTAACCGTTGGAACGCATCATCACAATCTACGTCCCATGTGAAGACTAGATTCTTCTTCGTCAAGCGAGTTAATGGGGCTAATATCTTCGCGAAGTCCTTGATAAACTTCCTATAGTAGCCATCCAACCCCAAGAAACTCCTCACCTCGGTAGCATTCTTCGGAACCTTCCAATCTTGGATGGACACTACCTTCGCGGGATCCACAGCTATCCCTTCCTTAGAGACCACGTGCCCTAAGAACCGCACTTCCTTCCTCCAAAAGTGACATTTACAGAATTTAGCCTTAAGGCTATGCGCTCGAAGAGTCTCCAACACTTCCCTAAGATGTAGGGCATGCTCTTCTTCACTCTTAGAAAAGACTTAGATGTCATCCACAAAGACCACCACGAACTTATTAAGGTACTCCCTGAACACCCTACTCATCAAATCAACAAAGTATATAGGGGCGTTCGTCAAAGCAAAGGGCATCACTAGCCACTCATAGAAACCATCCGGAGTCCTAAAGGCAGTCTTCTCTATACTATCCTCAGCCACTCTCAACTGATGAAACCCCGTGGCTAAGTCCAACTGCGAAAACACTGAGGCGCCAACCAACTGATCAAAGAGATCATCAATTCTCGGCAATGGGTGTCTATTCTTCTTTGTAAGCTTGTTGAGTTCTCTATAGTCTACACAAAGTCTGAGGGACCCATCCGCCTTCGTGGCAAAAACCACTGGAGCACCCCACTCCGATATACTTCGTCTTATGAACCCCTTCTCAAGCAACTCCCCTACTTGCTTATGGAGTTCCCTCCTCTCACGAGGAGCCATGTGGCGCACTGGCAAAGATACTGGTTTAGCATTGTCTACCAGATATATTCGGAAGTCTATCTCCCGCTTCGGAGGTAAGCCCTTCACCTCCTCAAACACATCCGAGTATTCCCGGACCACTCTAACAGATCGCAAACTCTCGACCGAAGCATCAAGCGATTCCAGATAACTTAGCATAACAGAATTCATGGGATTATAAGAGATCTCGAGTGTGTTCCCCAAGCGGGTCATGAGCCTAACAACTCTCCTTTCGCAATCAAGAACGGCACCATTACTGGATAACCAGTCCATGCCCAAAATTAACCCATAGCCCGTGAAGCCAAAACAAAAGCATCACATCTAAACTCAACGCTAAGTATGGAAATCTTCAAACCCAAACATATCATGGACAAATAAGTGGAGCCCCCAATTGGGTTTGAAACAACCAAGGGATCATCTACTAGACTGGTGTCTAAGTGCAGTGACTCAACTAATGATGATGAGATAAACGAATGCGATGCGCCAGAGTCAAACAAAGTACGGACAGGATGATCAAACAGAAAAACCAGACTTTCAACGGAAATAGTTCTACCTCTTACCTAAATCGGTGGAACCGCGAGAGCCTGAACTTGCCCCCTTGCCTGACCTGGTGCCATAAGAGCTTGCACCTGTCCTCCTGAGGTAGATCCCGTCCTCTGCCCCTTCTTAGGGCAGTCCTTCACTAGATGCCCTGCTTCGCCACAGTGGAAGCAGCCAGTCTTCTTCTTCTTCCGACAATCTTTGCTTAGGTGGCCTGGTGTCCCACAGTTGAAGAACTTCTTCTTTTCCTTTCCACCGTTGCCTTTCCCACCCTTGTTTTGCTGTTGCTGTTGAGGTCTCTTCTGATCTCCTTTCTTCTCGGGTGCCTTATTAGCATTGGGACCCTTCTCTTCCTCATGCATGAGTGCCATATCTACTAGCTTCTCAAAGGTGGCCCCCATAGGGATGTGGGTCATAGCCAACCCATGCATCGGTTCATTCAAGCCCTTAACGAACCTCAAAGCCTTCTTCTTCGGTGTATTCACCATGTCTATGCCAAACCTTGCCAATTGATTAAACTTGTTGACATATTCCTTCACTGATAGGTTTCCTTGCTTTAGAGTCAAGAACCTTTCCATATACAGATTTTCTTCCGCCCTTGAGAGAAACTTTGCCACAAACTTTTGTCTGAAATCCGCCAAAGAGTCAACAGGGCGCTCTCCATTAGTGACCTCCCACCAGAATGAGGCCTCTCCCTTCATTAACCAAGCAGCTAACTTAACTTTCTTTCCTTCTTCCATCTCAAAGATGTCTATCAACTCTTCCGTCTCCTTAAGCCAATCCCTAGCTTCCACAAAAGTTTCTGATCCTTGAAAAGGTTTCCCTCCCATAGCCTTAAATTCCTTGCAAGTCTTAGCAAAAGTATCCGCGCGAGGAGGAGGAGGGGGAGGAAGATCGGGTGCAACTGGTGGTGGAGGAACATCGGTTGGACCCGCAGCGGCGGCCCTAGCCTCCATCAATCTCCTATACCATACTGGTATCGCTACACCCACCGGAAAGTTAAGATCTTCAGCCATGCTGAAACGAAAAAGGAAAGATTCAAAACGGAGAATTCGAAAGATAAAGATGTGGCTATTGGGGATTATGCTTTTCTTTCAAAAACTTTTCTCTTAAAAGACATGTTTTTGAAAATACTCCTTCGAAAATGTTTTTAGAAAAATAGTTTTTTCCAAAAGTTTTATCTGTTCTGGTAACCTTCAGCTCTGATACCACGTGTAACACCCCACACCCGCTAAGGTCACTCACTAAGGGAATGTCTTAATTTCAGTGGAGTATTTTAAGTGAATATAGAACAGAAAATTACAACAAGACAGATATAAATAATACTTGTTAACTAAAACATCATTTCATTGCAGCAGAAGGTAAACATGTTTGGTTACAAAAGCATAAAACAAGAGTCAAGTACTAAATATCCATCCTGATAAAAACATAAGTACATAATCCCACTACATAACTAATAGCCATAATAGGAAAGATAAGCTGAGCTTTACATCAACGGTCCAAGCTCCAAAAGATAGATAAAGCAATCTGATCAAAGCCCACTAGTGCTAGGCCCACTCTGAGAACCTGAGGGTTGGGAAAAAGATAAAAACAACGGGGTCAGACATAAGTCTGAGTGAGTCCTACAACTTTAACAATACAATCATTAAAGTAATTAGGGTATGATATAAACTTGGTACGGTAATGACTGGGGATAAATGACTACACTAAGTAGCCAACTAGACATAGGATGAACTAAGATATCGGTAAAGACGCATCTACCCACCCAAGGGTAATTACTACACTGCACCACACCAGTCATTCCTACTTAAAGGTTGATCCCACCCAAGGACTTAGAAAATTTAACTAGTAGTTTCGTGTACCCCTAGCTGACCACATAGGTGTCGTCTGCCTCTATCTCCACTAGGTGTACCCACTACTCCCCAAGCGATCGGCTCCCTAACGTAGATACCCGTGCTGGCCCCCACAGTGGGGTGTATCACTCCCCAAAGTGGCAACCCGATACTATCAACGGTGCACGGCTTATACCTACACGATGCAACAACCTCTTACCTACCAGCCCGGGTCCACACACGCATATGAAACCCGTTGGACTTGCGTTGCCACCTCTAACCCATTTTGGCCTCATATAGTCAAGCCCAGTATGCGTGTCCCGTCCTCGACTTGGGTCGAGCCCACAAAGATACGTTTTGGGTTACTGGTTGAAATGGGCCCCCACAAGCTACCCACCTAAGCTTGTCCCTTTTTCTAGTGCATCCCACTTAACCCTTTAATCATGTTTAATTACATGTTTCCACTTGGTTAAGTATTCTAATCGTATTTTCTATTGCCACCCAAGGCAACCCACTAGATTTCCACATGCCACCCAAGGCACTTACTTGATTTCCACATGCCACCCAAGGCACCCACTTAACCCCTCATGCCCCACTACATGCTTATCTGGTTAAGTGTTTCTTAATTGATTAAGAACGTAACCTTTGTAAAGACCTCTCACATTAGACTGTCTTTTATGGCAGCTGGATTTGCCGGTCGGGTTCGGGCAGCCTTACGCCATAACAGAGTCTAACCTCGTGTCTTTACACTTGTCACGTATTTAGTTTATGCCTAAGACCTCTCACATTGGGCCAATCATTTGTAGCTGCTGGATTTGCCGGTCGGGTCCGGGCAGTCTTATGCTACAAAAGGGTCCAACCTCGTGTCTTAGTCGATTAATTACACCTAATTAATCACCCCCATATTTTGAATTAATTTTTCCTAATTAATTCCAATTTAATGATGTACATAATTGACTCAATTATGTCCATCCACTTATGGTATGCAACATCATACCCATTTCACCACAATTTTGTTAACATGAATATTAACCCCATCGTTCCCCACGTAATACGCTAACATGACATACTTAAAAGGGAAGATTCATCACAAACACAATGGGTTCCACTTTGCATAACATTAGCATCAACATGGGTTTTAAAGGTGTCAACTTGCATATATGACCATAGCATCAAACCCAACTAGCATAAATAACCAACCCAAACTTGCATGAATCACATATGTCATAAAGAGGGTAACTTGCATAGATGTTCATGTCATAGACCTATCATAAAGGGATAAACTTGCATACATGTCATAGGTCTAAAAAGGGATGAACTTGCATATGTTACTCATATCATAAAAAGGGGTAAACATGCATATATATGCATGACATACAAAGGGGTAAACATGCATATGTATGCATATCATACAAAGGTGTAAACTTGCACATGTTACTTGCATATAATCAAACACCAAACTTACATAACATGTCATATATGAACTTGCATATAATCAAACACCAAACTTGCATAACATGTCATATATGAACTTGCATATAATCAAACACCAAACTTGCATAACATGTCATATATGAACTTGCATATAATCAAACACCAAACTTGCATAACATGGTGTCATAATGGATCAATGTTTATCATAGTGATTTGCATAACTAGCATCATGAACATATAGCATAAAACTTGCATAACTAGCATCATGAACATATAGCATAAAACTTGCATAACTAGCATCATGAACACATAGCATATGATAACATAACTTGCATTGATCCACATACATAACCATAACCTCATTATATCCTATCATAATTAGTTTAGCAATTACTTGCTAAAGGCATAGAAACTCACAACTTGTTGATTAGCACTCCTATGAAGAAGATTAAGTTGCTAGAGTTGATTAGAAGTTGATTTGAGAAGCTATCTTCTTCTAAAATTTGGTGGAGGCTCCTTCTACTTGGATTTTGACGGCATGATGACGTTGTATCTATTTTTAGTATGGATTAGGGTAGTCTTAGGGTGTATTTATAGATTTAGGATGTAGTTTAGGCCCTTAGATTAACCCTAGATTAGGTTAGAGCCGTCAGATTTCGTCACAAGCCCCAAAACACAGCCCAACAGCCAAAGCAGTGCACCCAGGCCAAACTGGCTCGGCCACCTGTGTCGACTCCCAAGTCGACTGGGCAGTCGACTTGGGTCTTGTGGTGTCGACTCCCAAGTCGACTTGGGGTGTGGCGGGAATTTTCCCGCCTAGCTCCATTTCTGCATTTGAAATCTATTTTTGAAATTTGAATTTTCTGAAAACTTCTTAGGGCCTTAACTGGGTCATACGGACTCCGATTTTCGAAAACTCAAACTCTATTTCGCGTATTTTTCCGAGACAAACGCAATGGCATAGCCCGTTTCCCATGATTCCGATCTTAAAATTTAATTCTGCCCTGATTTATATTATAACAAGTTATTCAACATACGGGGTGTTACATATATAAGCGTTGTACACCTCTTGTATAAGCGTTGTATAAGTTGTACGTTCGATGTATAAGTTATATATGCGTTGTAAAAATTATATATGTGTTGAAATAGAAGTGAATTGCTATATATATATATATATATATATATATATATATATATATACACACGCCCCTCGTCCACAAACCATGGACGATATTTATTGGTTGTGATTGGTGTGAAAATTGATTGATAGCGAATGGTTGATTGAAATTGTTTGTGGTTGATATTGATTGATTGTGGTTGAAAAATACCCATTTGTGGTTGAGAAATATTTGGTTGAAACCACATAGGATTAGTTCGTGGAAATGAAATAAATATATATATGTCGCATGCGTGCGAACTAGATGCATGATCCCCATTGTCAAAAACCGCGAGGTTTTAAGGTAGAGCGAGGAGCCGTACTAGGGACGGTCCCGGTTTTAACTACCCTGCCGTTATGCTGCCGAAATTTTGAATAATATTCATGTGTTTGAATTATTTTCATTTGCTGAAACTATATTTATTCGTTGAATAGAAAACCTTCATGTGTTGAATCAATATTCATTCGTTGATTAGAAATTCATGTGTTGAATGGTATTCGTGTTTTAAATATAAAAATCACATTTTTATCTATATATAAACTATAGAAAACCTTCATGTGTTGAATCGATATTCATTCGTTGAATTGGAATTCATGTGTTGAATGGTATTCGTGTTTTAAAGATAAAAATCACATTTTTATCTATATATATAAACTATAGAAAACCTTCATGTGTTGAATCGATATTCATTCGTTGAATTGAAATTCATGTGTTGAATGTATTCGTGTTTTAAATATAAAAATCACCTTTTTATCTATTTATATAAACTATAGAAAACATTCATGTGTTGAATCGATATTCATTCGTTGAATTGAAATTCATGTGTTGAATGGTATTCATATTTTGAAAGAAATTGTTTTATAATAAAAATCCCATTTTTAACATCAATATGAAATGTATAAAATAATCTTGTTTTGAAAGAAATTGTTTTATAATAAAAATCCTAATTTTATTACCTATATAAACTATATAAAATAATAGTGTTTTGAAATGAATTGTTTTACAATAAAAATCACATTTTTATTATATACATGAATTGTTAAATATAGTGAAGTGTTGAAATAGAAGACAGTTAGATAAAAATATCATTTTTATAAAATGTATGACAAGAATGTAGCTTTGAAATCAAAGAATCGATATATATATATATATATATATATATATATATATAGAATTAAAATATATCAAATAACGACGCTGCAGTTCGTATTTTGAAACCGTGATTTCAAACGATTATATCGGGAGATCCGACCATCGGATTTTCCTGAAATCGCAACCGTTGGGTTCACCTTGGAAATACTTTTCCAACGGCACCAACTTTGTAAAAATCCAACGGTTGGATTGTCTGGAATTTTTAATTCAAATATGAAGAAAAACAGCGCTAGAAACGATTATATATATATATATATATATAAATATAATTATAATTAATCGAATAACGACGCTGTAGTTCGTATTTTGAAATCGAAACTTCGAACGATTGTACCGGGAGATCCGACCGTCGGATTTTCCCGAAACTGGAACCGTTGGATTCGTTTTAAAAAGATCTTTCTAATGATGTAAATTTTGTGAAGATCCAATGGTTATATTTTCAGATATGTGTAAATCAAATCTGAAGAAAAACAGCGCCACGGTCGCGTTATGGCCCGAAGCGCCGTTTTAAATAAATTGGCTATTTTAAAATAAATAAAAATAGCGATAAATCATTATAAAATATTATAAACGATATTGATATGATTTAGAAATTAACTGAAGGTTGGCTAAGTCGAATGGTTTCCTGGGTGTTGATCTGATGTTGGTTTCGGCCTTCGGGGTTAATATTTGGGAAATCGTTCTCTTACTGATTGACGGTTAGTGACTAATGCATTAAAATGATGCGTGTATATGTTAGTGTTGCACTTGTTTATTATATACACGAGTTGCTCAGAAAGACCGGGTTTATCCCATTCTGAATAACTAAATCGACGATAAGTAATCGAAGATGAAGACGGTGGTCGAAGACCGGAGATCTTCACCTCGTTTGGATGGTAACCGAGGTCCTGATTGGGAGGCATCCCGAAATATGGATAATGAGTGGTGATCGTCCAGACGTACGTGGTGATTGGGAGCCATCAGTTGCACGGTGTGAATTGCCTATGTGGCATGCTAAGATGCAGTGATCAGAGCTTATATTGAAAAGCAAAGTCTTGTGGTGATGATCAAAGCCCCGCCCGTGTGGCGTAGCTTTGTGTATAACATAAATTCGCGAGCCTCACACCCCAGTATGAACCAGAAACGGGAGAAAGGACCTCAGGGAGGGTCTGCGTTTCCTCCTAGATAGAAGTGGCATCAGTGGTTTTACACGCCCTGACGAGTTTGACTTATGTGGTTGTTGCTGTTGCGAGGCGCCTCGGTTAGATCGGACGATCTGGGTCCGATGGAGTCATTCGTTGGCTCGCTTACGCCCCAAAGGGCGGGGAAACGTAGTGTTCAGGCATTTTTATCCACTCCGTGTGGACCGGCCCTGACGATCCAAGGGTCGATGCGTTCTGATCCTGAGACTCGGGCTAGGCAGTCTCGAATTCGGTAAGGACTATCTTTTGCCTTGGTTCATGACGGAAATCTAATTTCCAATTACGTGACTGTGCGGTTTTGATTGTATATACATATGGCGACATGATATATGGTACCCATGTCATCTATGATTGATAGGTATGATTCGAAGTTGTTTTGAAACATGTAAACACTAGTAATAATATCAATTGCTTTTTTTTTATTCGTTTCAATAATATTTTGGCCATTATAAGGTAAAACTCTATCCTCCGGTTTGCGTTGCATTGTGTGATGGGAACTGAGTCTTATAATGGCTTCATTTTTATAAAAACCATTGCGATGTTTAAAAGAAAGATTTGTTTTTAAAGCACTGGCAATCCAATGGAGTAAACCCGTTCCACGAAAGTGGCATGGTCTTGTGCTTAGCCATATTATAAATGTGTTGAGTAGATTTCTCATACCAGTCCCATGACTGACTCGTAGTTTGTTTCACTTTCAAACTCGGGTGCCCCTTTTTCTACACGGGCAGCCTTGTATTCAGGTTTAGCTGGTTCTTTCTGGATAGCTGGAGCTGAAGATGGATTCTATCATTTATCTCTTTTTATGCTGTTCAGCTCCTATTGTACATTATGTTTGTTTTCCGCTGTAGACATATATGTATAGTTGAACTGTATTCGTACTAAGTATGATCATGTATACTGTGTAACTCTGATGATTACTTTTATCCAGTATATTCTATTGTTAATTATCTGGTGTATTTATTTATTTCTATTCTGCTATTATCTGTTTCTGTGTTATATTCCAAGGATTACCCTTGCCGCCGTCCTTACGGGGTTTGGGGTCGTCTCATTTGGTATCAGAGCTTTGGTTAAGCTTAGTTCTGGAATATAACATATGAACAAACTTGTTAGAAATAGAACCAGTAGTGTTCTAGGATGGGTAACTCTATACAGATTGGGCCAGTAATATCCTAGTATAAGTAAAGCAGAATGAAAATACACCCCAGTAGACACATTTACATCGAAGTATTTGTCTCTATATTTTGAAATATCTTTTCTGTTGACCTGACACTTTGTCTGCTAATTGCAGACGCACTAGAAAATGAGTGACAGGAACAGAAGAAATAATCGTATGGCTCGACCAGCTAATGAGCCAGTTGTGCTCCCACAGCCAGAATCAGATATAGAAGTTCTATTCAAGAGATTTCGAAATCTGGGTGGATCGCCATTCTTAGGCAAAGAGTCCATTATGGAAACACAAGCTTGGATTCGTTCTGCAAAGAAAATCTTTGAGGGTTTAAAGCTGAGAGACGATCAGAAAAGATTACTGGCGTCTTGGGCACTCAAAGAAGAAGCTTTGTTTTGGTGGGATTCAGTTATTAAAGATAATCCAGAAGGTGATATCACCTGGGACAGATTCAAAGTAATTTTCTTAGAAAGATTTACTCCCGAAGCAACCGAGCGATTATGTGATGAATTTTCTTATTTGATACAAGGTGATATGACCATCCCAGAATATCATAAGAAATTCAACGAACTTTCTCACTTTGCTCCTCATCTGATTCAAGATCCAAAGAGGAAGAATCTGAGATTTATTTATGGCTTGTAAAGAAAATATCAGAACAGTGTAATGAGGAATGTGAAGCTCCCCTTTTCTGAAATGATATACATAGCTTACCAGTATGAAGATCTCGACAAGAAAGGTATGTTGCCTTACGAAGAAGAGGCCAGCTCTAGTAAGAAAGTTGAGTCTGAAGCTGATCGTCCGAAGGCCAGTACGATGTCTGAGGTCGGTAAGAAGCCCAAAGTAAATCGAGAAAGGGCCAGATCTGAAAAGGAACCAGCAACGATGGCCACCTGTTCTAACTGCAGGAAACTAGGGCATTTTACCAGGAATTGTAAAACCTCGAAGAAACGAAAGAAGGGGTTTAAACCCGATAACCGGTTTCGAGAGAATAGAAAATGTTGTCAATGTCATCGGATTGGCCATCTTGAAAAGGATTGCAGGCAATTTAAGAAATCCAAAGCAGTACATATAAATGAAGTAGCAGAAGCGTTTGAGCCCTCAGCTATTCAAGAAAGGCCAGATGTTTTAGAAGGCACGCTAACTGTCAAAGACATCCCAGTTAAAGTACCGTTTGACACTGGCGCGTCACGCAGCTTCATTGCCAAGAATGCAGCTAAGAAACTGGATTTAAATTTGAAGAAGCTCAAGGAACCAATGACTGTCCAGAATTCGGTTGGGGGTTCCATCGATCTCAGTTGGGTTTGTGGAGTGCCGGTTTCCTTCTCTCGTTATTGGTTCCCTACCATCTCGGTCGTCATGAATTTTAAAGAGTTTGATCTTATCTTGGGGTTAGACTGGTTGACCAAATATGAAGCTGAAGTTAAATGCGCCGACAGAGTCGTAAAGGCGAGGATTAAATCAGGTGATTATATAACCATTCCCTGTGAAGGTCAGAATGCTAATAGAAAAGACTTCTGGGCAGCTTTGCATGTTTCTCCAGCCTAAATAGAAAATATCTCTGAAATCACAGAGAATATTCCCGACCTATTGAAAGATATTTCTGTCGTCAAGATCTATGCGGATGTGTTCGAGGAAGTTGTTCGCTTACCTCCGCAGAGAGAAATAGATTTCAAGATTGCTTTGATTCCGAATGCAAGGCCGGTAGTTCACGCTGTTCGAAGAATGTCCTTGAAAGAGAAAGAAGAA
This sequence comes from Allium sativum, assembly GCA_030737875.1. NCBI lineage: Eukaryota > Viridiplantae > Streptophyta > Magnoliopsida > Asparagales > Amaryllidaceae > Allium > Allium sativum. Next base: position 534,686,590 of record CM060922.1, read on the forward strand.
CTTGACAATCAAACACGACAACTAGTATGGAAGGGTCTGATCAGGCCCAGTTTCTCTGATTGGGGTGCAGCAGTGGTGTTTGTCCCAAAATCAGACGGTACTCTACGACTATGTGTGGATTATCGTGATTTGAACAAGCAGACCATAAAGAACAAATATCCATTGCCGCGGATTGATGATTTTTTTGATCGATTAAATGGCGCACAAGTATTTTCACGAATGGACCTAGCTACAGGTTTCCATCAACTTCGAATTGCCGAAGATTATGTTCCAATGACAGCATTCAGAAGTCCCGACTTATTCTACGAATGGTTGGTAATGTCGTTCAGCTTATGTAACGCTCCAGCTTACTTCGTCGATCTGATGAATAGAGTGTTCAGAGGGGTTTTGAATAAATTTGTTCTGGTTTTCATTGACGATGTTCTAATCTTCTCTAAATCAAAAGCTGAACATGAAAAGCATTTGGAACAGGTTCTGGAAATCCTCAGAAGGAATGTATTGAAAGCAAAGTTTTCCAAATGTATATTCTGGCAAGAAGAAGTCAAATTTCTGGGCCACGTTGTATCGAGAGAAGGAATTGCTGTGGATCCAAGTAAAATCACAGCTATTCAGAATTGGAAACAGCCCAGTACCCCTACAGAAGTCCGCAGTTTTCTCGGAATGGCTAGTTATTACCGGAAGTTTGTCAAAAACTTTTCGAAGATATCTGGCCACTTAACGAAGCTTACAAAGAAGCACTCTAAATTCAAATGGACTCCCGAGAGTGAAGAGGCTTTTGAAGAGCTAAAGTTGAGATTAACAACTGCTCCAGTGTTAACCATCATCGATGGCAACCAGGATTTGAAAGTCTGGACTGATGCTTCTAGAGAAGGCCTTGGCGCAGTGTTAATGCAAAGGGGTCATGTGATTGCTTATGCTAGCCGTCAGCTGAAGCCGCACGAGAAAAACTACGTCACTCATGATCTTGAGTTATTGGCGATAGTATTCGCCTTGAAAATCTGGAGACACTATCTTCTGGGTGAGAGATTTGAACTGTTTACAGATCACAAGTTGTTAAAGTATCTGTTCACTCAGAAAGACCTGAATCTGAGGCAGCAACGTTGGCTGGAGTTTCTTGCAGCATATGACTTTGAAATTATATACACTCCAGGGAAAGCCAATGTCGTGGCCGATGCGTTAAGCCGAAAGAATGAAATGATAGCCAGTTTTATTATCACGACTTCACTGATAGATAAAATATCTGCTCTTCAGGAGGATGATCACTTCATTCAGAAGATCAAAGAGATAATTCAACAAGGTGAACCCTCGAGTTTTCAAGTTGATAATGATGGGATTCTAAGGCTCAAAGGTCGAATCTGTGTCCCTAACATTCCTGAGCTTCGAAAGGAAGTACTGGATGAATGCCACAAGTCGAAACTTAGTATCCATCCGGGAGTAAGCAAAATGTATAATGACATCAAACGCACTTTCTGGTGGAAGTCGTTGAAGAGGGACATTTCTTTATATGTTAGCCGATGCCCTACTTGCCAACTAGTCAAGAGCGACCGACAAAAGCTGGCTGGATTGTTACAACCGCTAGACGTTCCTGGTTGGAAGTGGGAACATATTTCTATGGATTTCATTGATGGTCTGCCCAGAACCAGAAAAGGGAATGACAGTATTTGGGTGATCGTAGATCGCTTCACGAAGACCACCCATTTCATACCTGTCAGATCAAACAGAACCGCTCAGAGTCTGGCGCAGATATACTTCAAGGAAATAGTTAGACTACATGGAGTGCCACTCAGTATAGTCAGTGATAGAGACACAATATTCACTAGCAAATTCTGGGAGGCGTTTCAAGTCGAGCTAGGAACGATGTTGAACTTGAGCACCGCTTAACATCCTCAGACAGACGGTCAGACTGAGAGGGTGAATCGTATTTTAGAAGATCTATTGTGGGCTTGTGTTCTAGATTTTGGTGGATCGTGGGAAGACCATCTGCATTTGGCTGAATTCTCATATAATAACAGCTACCAAGCAAGCCTGACAATGTCGCCATTCGAAGCATTATATGGTAGACCGTGCCGATCTCCTGCTTGTTGGGTCGAACCTGGAAATAGACTTGTGTTAGGGCCAGATATGATCCAAGAAGCTGCCGATAAAGTCGATTTTATTAAGAAACGATTACTGGCCGCTCAAAGTCGACAAAAGAGTTACGCCGATAGGAGAAGAAGAGATATATCCTTTGTTGTTGGCGACTATGTATATCTGAAAGTATCGCCGATGAGAGGAGTAATCCGGTTCGGTAAAACAGGGAAATTGGCGCCCAAATTCATTGGTCCGTTTCCTATTCTGTAACGGATCGGAACTCTCGCTTATAGGGTTAAATTGCCTGATTGGTTGCCTGGAGTTCATGATGTATTTCACATATCTCAACTTCGAAAGCACGTTCATGATCCAGACTTGATCGTGGAAGAAGCAGCTCAACAGGATATTGAAATTACTCCAGAATTAGCTGTGAGACGAGAGCCACTAAAGATCATCGGCAAAGAGACCAAGGAACCGAGGAACAAGAAGGTTCACTTATTCAAAGTGCAATGGAGTGGAGATCCGCGAGATTGTACTTGGGAAACTGAGGAGAGCATTCAGAAAGCCTATCCCAGATGCCGAGTAGATATCTCTGATTGACTCCGGTGCAAGGTACATTTACCATACTTTGCATTACCAATTAGTTCTCTACACAGTTGTTATTTTCTTTCCATGGATGTGCACTTTTAATTCTATAGTCTGCTTAATTTAAAAAGAATATATGAATTAATTTGTATGATTTTGAAAAGTTAAAAACAAATTGCTTGTGGTTTGCGTTGTGTGATAGTAGATTTGATTAATTAAATTATTAAAACGATAGTTAATTTAATCAATAGTAGAATGAATGGTAGAATTTATTCGATTATGTCACACATTGAACTGATTTAAAAATAGATAGAAATATATACATGTTCATTTTATATATTTGAACAGGTGAGTAAAGATTTTATTTGCATGCCCGACAAATAGGTAAACCTTAATGAGTTGGATGTGAAATATTATTATATCAACTCCTGTGAATGCCATTGGATGCGGAGTGCTGGTTTTTCTGTGTGAAATAATAAACGTCGACATAGGATAATAACAATTAATTTTGAACTACATGACATGGCATACTTCTGAAGATAGGCATACTTCATCATATACCACATAAGCATTTGGAGCTTGTGTGACGAGGAGGAAGATTTACCATACGAACGAGAGGCTTGTATGGCGATGACAATATTTTATAGGTTGAACTAATGACTGATATGGACTATTTAAATTGTAACGATTAAATTGCCAGATTAATAAAAACCCCACACGGGTCTGGAGTTGACAATAACCACGTCTCTCTAGTTATTAGATACGGCACATGGACTATTTATTTCCCACACGGGACGAGGTGACGAGGATTTATCCTCTGGAGCATTTAAAATACACACTCCCTCAGGCTTTGACAGGGTGACGAGAATTTATTCTCTGGAGTTATTATCAATACACACTCCCCTATAAACACCAGAATATATCACTATAAATATGTGTATGCTTATTAGGATTTATTGGGTACCTAATACGGCCCAATAAATTTCCAAGCCCCTCCCCGTACAAAGGAGGTTATGGCGAAATTTTTCGAAAATTCCGGGTGTTAGCCAAATTTTTGAAGAATTTGAAAATTCTCAAAAATTGAAAAGTTGGAGAATTGAAGCCAGATTGGACGTAGAGTTGATTAATCAAACCACTTTCGACTTTGTTCTTTTCGGGGACGAAAAGTTTTAAGTGGGGGAGATTGTAACGACCCAGAAAATCTGAACCAAATTAAAAATTTTAAATTGGCTAAAATAGTGGATTTTAAATATTTAAAATAAATATTTTAAATTATAGCAATCAAAAGTGAGTTTGAATCGACGTTTGAAAACGAATATAATTAATTCTAATTATAAACAAGGCCTGAAATGGCGCTGCAGTTTCAAAAATTGAATTCAAACTTTGTCGGACTGTACCGAGTGCAAAACAAAACGGATTTGAGTGAAACCAAAAATATTTAAATCTATTAGTGAATACCTTTCTAACGAATCTGAAAAATCGAATTTTCATAGCGGATTGAAAAAGTTATGGCCAAATGAATTTTCAGAAAAGTCGCTATGGAATTTATATAGCCCGTGAAATTGGCCATTTTGCATACGACCTCGGAATTCGACGAAACCACTTTTGTTGGATCCGGGATGTGAAGTTATTGCTAGGTTTCAAATTTCATAATTTTTGAAGCTAGTATGTGAGCGTGGCAAAGGAAAACGTGTTTTGGTCAATTACAGTTAAATTGGATCGACCAGAAATGGGCCTTTTTGCAAACGGTCTCAGAATTCGACGAAACTAGTTTTGTTGGGACCGTATCGTCAAAACATAGCTAGATTTATTTTTCTGGAATTTTTCGAATCAGTTTGTGGCCCTGGCAAATTGAAATGTATGTTCAAATTGAATATTGAATGTTTTATATTTTAATTTGAATGGAAACTGACTGAAACAGACGAATGGGCCTACGAAACATATCCCATTGTGTTCGGAATGGGGGCAAAACGCTAGGGACAACAATCGTTGGGTTTAGATTGGTGGTCGCGTCAGAAAACCCCTTTAAAACCCACCGACCAATCATATTTTTTTTAAAAAAAAAAAGAAAAATCCTTTTTCTCTCTCCCCGATCGAAGTCGGAAACCGTTCGAAATCTTCCCCCTCATTTTCCGATCAATCCATGCCGAATTAGCTCGTGCCACGGTTGAATTTTTGAAGATCTTCTCGAGATCTTCAAATCCATATAAAGTTTAGGATTTTTCGTGGCCTGTGGAGAGAGAACCACCTCCCTGAAGTCGTCGACTTCAACCCGCCGCCCCGACCGCCTGGTGCCACCGAGTGGGCCCCCACCACCGCGCGCAGACGCGCGTCTCCCCCCTCTTCGTCGCTGCACTGGCCGATCCTCCTATCGATTCACGGTTTGATCGAAAATTGCGAACCTTGATTTGAACTTTTCAGCTGAGGTACGGCTTGTTTTATTTTCAACTGTTTTAACACCTTTAAACCGTTGCAAACTTTGAAAAATCATATCTTTTTGCTATGTTGACGAAATTCAGTGAAACAGGAGACAGTGGACTCGTGTGGACGTCTTCTACATTTTAGAAGAGACCGCATATTTTTCTGAGCCTTCTGCTATTTTTGGTGGAGTGGAACCCAATGTGAGATTTCTAATTTATAAACAATATGGAAAACGACGATGTATAAATTATATAGTCGATGTACGAGTTATATAAGCATTGTACACCTCTTGTATAAGCGTTGTATAAGTTGTACGTTCGATGTATAAGTTATATATGCGTTGTAAAAATTATATATGTGTTGAAATAGAAGTGAATTGCTATATATATATATATATATATATATATATACGCCCCTCGTCCACAAACCATGGACGATATTTATTGGTTGTGATTGGTGTGAAAATTGATTGATAGCGAATGGTTGATTGAAATTGTTTGTGGTTGATATTGATTGATTGTGGTTGAAAAATACCCATTTGTGGTTGAGAAATATTTGGTTGAAACCACATAGGATTAGTTCATGAAAATGAAATAAATATATACATGCCGCCTGCGTGCGAACTAGATGCATGATCCCTATTGTCAAAAACCGCGAGGTTTTAAGGTAGAGCGAGGAGCCGTACTAGGGACGGTCCCGGTTTTAACTACCCTGCCGTTATGCTGCCGAAATTTTGAATAATATTCATGTATTTGAATTATTTTCATTTGCTGAAACTATATTTATTCGTTGAATAGAAAACCTTCATGTGTTGAATCGATATTCATTCGTTGATTAGAAATTCATGTGTTGAATGGTATTCGTGTTTTAAATATAAAAATCACATTTTTATCTATATATATAAACTATAGAAAACCTTCATGTGTTGAATCGATATTCATTCGTTGAATTGAAATTCATATGTTGAATGGTATTCGTGTTTTAAATATAAAAATCACATTTTTATCTATATATATAAACTATAGAAAACCTTCATGTGTTGAATCGATATTCATTCGTTGAATTGAAATTCATGTGTTGAATGGTATTCGTGTTTTAAATATAAAAATCACCTTTTTATCTATTTATATAAACTATAGAAAACCTTCATGTGTTGAATCGATATTCATTCGTTGAATTGAAATTCATGTGTTGAATGGTATTCATATTTTGAAAGAAATTGTTTTATAATAAAAATCCCATTTTTAACATCAATATGAAATGTATAAAATAATCTTGTTTTGAAAGAAATTGTTTTATAATAAAAATCCTATTTTTATTACCTGTATAAACTATATAAAATAATAGTGTTTCGAAATGAATTGTTTTACAATAAAAATCACATTTTTATTATATACATGAATTGATAAATATAGTGAAGTGTTGAAATAGAAGACAGTTAGATAAAAATATCATTTTTATCAAATGTATGAAAAGAATGTAGCTTTGAAATCAAAGAATCGATATATATATATATAGAATTAAAATATATCTAATAATGACGCTGCAGTTCGTATTTTGAAACCGTGATTTCAAACGATTATACCAGGAGATCCGACCATCGGATTTTCCTGAAATCGCAACCGTTGGGTTCGCCTTGGAAATATCTTTCCAACGGCACCAACTTTGTAAAAATCCAACGGTTATATTGTCTGGAATGTTTAATTCAAATCTGAAGAAAAATAGTGCCAGAAACGATTATATTTATATATATATATAAAAATATAAATATAATTAATCAAATAACGATGCTGTAGTTCGTATTTTGAAATCGAAACTTCAAACGATTGTACCGGGAGATCCGACCGTCGGATTTTCCCGAAACTGGAACCGTTGGATTCGTTTTGAAAAGATCTTTCTAATGATGTAAATTTTGTGAAGATCCAACGGTTAGATTTTCATATATGTGTAAATCAAATCTGAAGAAAAACAGCGCCATGGTCACGTTATGGCCCGAAGCGTCGTTTTAAATAAATTGGCTATTTTAAAATAAATAAAAATAGCGATAAATCATTATAAAATATTATAAACGATATTGATGTGATTTAGAAATTAACTGAAGGTTGGTTAAGTCGAATGGTTTCCTGAGTGTTGATCTGATGTTGGTTTCGGCCTTCGGGGTTAATATTTGGGAAATCGTTCTCTTACTGATTGACGGTTAGTGACTAATGAATTAAAATGATGTGTGTATATGTTATTGTTGCACTTGTTTATTATATCCACGAGTTGCTCAGAAAGACCGGGTTTATCCCATTCTGAATAACTAAATCGACGATAAGTAATCGAAGATGAAGATGGTGGTCGAAGACCGGAGATCTTCACCTTGTTTGGATGGTAACCGAGGTCCTGATTGGGAGGCATCCCGAAATATGGATAATGAGTGGTGATCGTCCAGACGTACGTGGTGATCGATGGGTTTGCGAGGTATTTAGTGCTTCCGGTTTCGTTCAGACCCAGAACGGACTTGCAAATGGAAAGTGTGTCTGACATTGGAATTTATTCGGTGTGATTGATAGCCATCTGTTGCACGGTGTGAATTGCCTGTGTGGCATGCTAAGATGCAGTGATCAGAGCTTCTGTTGAAAAGCAAAGTCTTGTGATGATGATCAAAGCCCCGCCCGAGTGGCGTAGCTTTGTGTATAACGTAAATTCGCGAGCCTCACACCCCGGTATGAACCAGAAACGGGAGAAAGGACCTCAGGGAGGGCCTGCGTTTCCTCCTAGCTAGAAGTGGCATCAGTGGTTTTACACACCTTGACGAGTTTGACTTATGTGGTTGTTGCTGTTACGAGGCGCCTTGGTTAGATCGGACGATCCGGGTCCGATGGAGTCATTCGTTGGCTCGCTTACGCCCCAAAGGGCGGGGAAACGTAGTGTTTATGCATTTTAATTCACTCCGTGTGGACCGGCCCTGACGATCCAAGGGTCGATGCGTTCTGATCCTGAGACTCGGGCTAGGCAGTCTCGAATTCGGTAAGGACTATCTTTTGCCTTGGTTCATGACGGAAATCCAATTTCCAATTACGTGACTGTGCGGTTTTGATTGTATATACATATGGCGACATGATATATGGTACCCATGCCGTCTATGATTGATAGTTATGATTCGAAGTTGTTTTGAAACATGTAAACACTAGTAATAATATCAATTGCTTTTGTTTTATTCGTTTCAATCATATTTTGTCCATTATAAGGTAAAACTCTATCCTCCGGTTTGCGTTGCATTGTGTGATGGGAACTGAGTCTTATAATGGCTTCATTTTTATAAAAAGCATTGCGATGTTTAAAAGAAAGATTTGTTTTTAAAGCACTGGCAATCCAATGGAGTAAACCCGTTCCACGAAAGTGGCGTGGTCCTGTGATTAGCCATATTATAAATGTGTTGAGTAGATTTCTCATACCAGTTCCATGACTGACTCGTAGTTTGTTTCACTTTCAAACTCGGGTGCCCCTTTTTCTACACGGGCAGCCTTGTATTCAGGTTTAGCTGGTTCTTTCTGGATAGCTGGAGTTGAAGATGGATTCTATCATTTATCTCTTTTTATGTTGTTCAGCTCCTATTGTACATTATGTTTGTTTTTCGCTGTAGACATATATGTATAGTTGAACTGTATTCGTACTAAGTATGATCATGTATACTGTGTAACTCTGATGATTACTTTTATCTAGTATATTCTATTGTTCATTATCTGGTGTATTTATTTATTTCTGTTCTGCTATTATCTGTTTCTGTGTTATATTCCAAGGATTACCCTTGCTGCCGTCCGTACGGGGTTTGGGGTCATCTCACATGACTTCTTTTAGATGCTAAGCATGATCTTCCTCATTCTTTGAGAAGATCAAAATATCGTCTATGAAGAGCACCACAAACTTATTGAGGAACTCCCGGAACACCCTGCTCATTAAATCAACAAAGTAGGCGGGTGCATTTGTCAAGCCGAAAGGCATGACAAGCCACTCGAAGAAACCATCTGGAGTTCTGAACGCGGTCTTATCATTGCTATCTTCAGCCACTCTTAGCTGATGAAACCCGGTAGCTAAATCTAATTGGGAGAAAACCAATGCACCTACAAGTTGATCAAACAAATCATCTATTCTCGGGAGTGGGTGGCTATTCTTCTTGGTCAGCTTGTTTAGCTCCCTATAATCAATGCATAGGCGAAGCGAACTATCCGCTTTAGTTGCGAACACTACTGGAGCACCCCATTCAGAAATACTCCGCCTTATAAACCCCTTCTCAAGCAATTCTTTAACTTGCTTGCTGAGTTCTTTCCTCTCCCTTGGAGCCATGTGTCTAACGAGTAAAGCAACGGGTTTTGCGTTAGCAACGAGGTATATGCGGAAGTCTATCTCCTGCTTCGGAGGTAAGCCCTTTACCTCTTCAAACACATCCGAGTATTCACAGACTACCATTACAGATTGCAAGTTCTCAACAGACGCATCAAGAGATTCTAGATAACTAAGCATAACAGAGTTCATGGGATTACAAGAAATTTCGAGAGTGTTACCGAGACGAGTCATGAGTCTAACCATGCTCTTTTCACAATCTAGGACGACACCATTACTGGATAGCCAGTCCATGCCTAGAATCAACCCATAGCCCGTGAAGCCCAAAACAAAGGCATTACATCTGAACCCAACGCTTAGTATAAATATTTTCAAATCCAAACAAACCATTGACAAATAAGCTGAGCACCCAATTGGATTTGAAACAACCAAGGGATCCTCTACTATACTGGTGTCTAGGTGCAGAGATTCCACTAAAGCAGTAGATATAAAAGAGTGCAATGCGACAGAATCAAATAGTATGCAAACAGGATGATCAAAAAGATAGACTAAACTTTCGATAGAAATATTTCTACCTCGTTCTTGCGGAGGTGCCGTGAGAGCGTGAACTTGTCCTCCAGAAGAAGGTCCTGCTCTCTGCCCTTGCTTCCTTGGGCAGGCCTTAGCCATGTGTCCTATCTCACCACAGTGGAAACAACCACCCATCTTCCTTTTCTTCTTCTTGCAGTCTTTGACCAGATGTCCAGGAATGCCACAGAAATTACACTTTCTTTTGTCACGGGGTTTGTTGTTCTTCCCACCTTTCTTTGAATCAGCCTTCTTGTTCTGTGACCCCTCCCCTTCTTATCTTGAGGCACTTCCACTTTTGCCTCTTTCTTGCCCTTGTCTTCCTCATGTAAGAGTGCTATGTCCACTAACCTCTCGTAAGTAGCCCCCATAGGTACATGGGTCATAGCCAAGCTGTGAAGTGTCTCATTCAATCCCTTGACAAAACGGAGAGCCTTCTTATGAGGAGTATTCACCAAATCCAGTCCAAATCAGGCCAGCTGATTGAATTGGTTGACGTACTCCCTGACCATCGTACTCCCTTGCTTAAGAGATAAGAACTTTTCCAGCTGTAAACTTTGTTCAGCTTGTGAGAGGAATTTCATCTCAAACCTTATTCTGAAATCCATCCATGTTTCAATTGGTCTTTCAGCGTTAGTGACTTCCCAGCACTAGGAAGCTTCGTCTTTGAGCAACCATACGACCAACTGTATCTTCTGCCTATCGTCCACCTCGAAGATAACGAACAGATCCTCAGTTTCTCTGAGCCAGTTCCTTGCTTCTATGAATGATTCAGTTCCCTTGAAATCCTTTCCACCCATGGCCCTAAAGTCTCTACAAATATTTGAGAAAGCATTTGCACAAGGAGGAGGAGGAACCGCTGCAGCTGGAGGAGGAGGAATATCTGCTGGGCCTGCGTCGTTGGCCCTAGCCTCTAAGTACCTCCTGATCCAGCCAGGTATCGGTACACCCTCTGGAAGGTTAAGATTCTCAGACATGCTGAAACGAAAAGGAAAAGATTCAAAACGAAGGATAGAAAGATAGTGCATATGGCTTTGGGGATTATGCCTTTTTAAGTTTAAAACAACACTTTTTCTTGTAAAATGCTTCTTTATATTTCTTTTTGAAAATAGTTTTCAAAAACTCTTATCTGATCTGGTAAACCTTTGCTCTGATATCAAGTGAAACACCCCACCTCCGTTAAGGTCACTCACAAAGGGAATGCCTTAACTTTGGTGGAGGGTTATAGGTACAAGCCACGGAATAATTTACAAGACAGATAAATATAAGCAACGAAATTCAAATATTTATTGCATACGTGGTTCAATACAAAGGCATTACAGCAAATTGTCTCAAAATAACTTCCAAAAACATTACACCGTAATTTCTGTCTTGATTATTTAATAAAGAAGCATAAACCATTAATAAAACTGCATAAATCCCCAAGTGTAGTGTTCAAAAGCCATAGCCAAGGTGAGAGAGTCCCAATCATACATCTAGTTTCTTGAAGCTTGCAAAAAGTCTGACTAAGCTGGAGTATTCCCTCCCTATGGACCTGGGGGAGGGGGGAATGGAAGAAAAGAGGGCGAAAGAAAACGGGTCAGACAATAAGTCTGGTAAGTTCAGTGATTACTTGTATTTAAACAAGGAAAGGGATCATGACAGTAATAACAGAACATAGGACAATACACCAAAATAAGATAAGAGGAACTTGTGATTGCACCCATTACTATAGTCTCTGCACCTACTTAACCATTGGTTCAACCAGCCCCACGTGTTCATAAAAACGATCCCCTTAATGATTGGCTCCTACTTACATGCATTCATATCATGTGCCATTCGGGCCCGCTTGACTGTAGATACCTTTGCTGGTCCCACCATGGGGTGTATTAGTCCCTTTGGTGGCAACCCGACACGATTCAAGATGCACAATGTATACTACTGATGGCTAGTGCCTACTTTTTCCACTTTGGAGTACGTGCACGTCCATACTCCGTCGGAACCTACACCGACGCACCAGCTGCCGATGTTTTGACCGCTTATAATCAGCCCAGTAATCGTGCCCACCCTGCCTAGTTCAGGGTACCATGATACATCTATGTAGGTTACAGCTGAAATAGGCCCTCGTTACTAGGGTTTTCTAATCAACATGTTTATTTGGTTAAGTGTCCAAGTTTACCTAACCCCACCCATCTGTTTAGTTAACATGTTGAATCGGTTAAGTGTTTCCCTAATTGACTTAACCCTCCCAATCCTGACTTAGCTTTAATTTATTCATTAAAGCACCAACCACTCAGATTAGACAGGTCTTGTTGTGGTCACTGGATATGCCGGTCGGTTCCGGGAAGTTTTACACCACAACTCAATCTAACCTCGGGTTATTTTGGGCTTGATGCATTAACCACCCACATTAGATAGTTCTTGTTGTGGTCACTGGATATGCTGGTCGGTTCCGGGCAGTTTTACACCACAACTCAGTCTAACTTCGGGTTAGGCATATTCGTCTTTTCTAAATCCATATATTTCCTATAAACGTCTAATTCTATATGTAAATTAATCTTAATTTAATCATTCCATAATTATCCTTTGATTATGCTCACAATAAATGATATATCAAATATACCATTTTATGAACAAATATATGCCGTGAAATTTTCATATTTTCCCATCGTTATCCCCGTGGAACGTACGCATGAATCACATAAAATGTTGGGCTAGTAAATTAGCCCAAACCCATAAACAAAAAGGGGTAATAAATAAGGGACATGAAATAAACCTAAAATAGCATACATTTAACTTATCACGTGTAACTTGGCATAGAAGTATCATTAACTTAATTAAACGGGTAAAGGTGAACTTGTGACTAAGTTGGATCTAATTATCATGTAAACTTGATATAGGTCTAGCATGGAGGTTTAACATATAAACACAATTTTAAACCATAACTTAGCATATTAATTTATGTGTGTTAAACATAAGAGAGTCATTATAAACATATTTAAATCACAACTTAGCATGATAACTTATGTGTGTTAAACATAAGAGAGCCATTATAAACATATTTAAATCACAACTTAGCATGATAACTTATGTGTGTTAAACATAAGAGAGCTACTATAAACATATTTAAATCACAACTTAGCATGATAACTTATGTGTTAAAACATAAGAGAGCTACAAATCCAACCTTGCAACATAAATAGATTCAACTTAACACGGTTCTAAATATACATGAATGTTGATCTAACATGTAAGCATGTGCTTTAGATCATAAACTTGCAAGTAACTACCAAATTATAACATGACATGTTTCACCATTCAATTAGCATAATACGTTCATTTCCCAATCATATAGATCCCAATATATAAAATATGGTATGTTCATCACCACAAGCATATAGACATGATCAATCGCAACAGTAATTTAAGATAAATGAGAATCAAACTTTTTTTATCTTATACATAAGCGTCATTCTATATTCAAATTAAAACATGTCATGATTCTATAGAAAGAACTTTTAAATCTACGTAATAACCAACTTACAAACTAAAAAGGAATTCTTGATTTCTGAAATCTGAATTCTGAAATTGGTATGCTCGCCTTTGATGTAGATCATTGAATTTGATTACTTTAATTTAATTTTGATTCAGGTTTTTATCTTGTCTTTGATATGAAAGCAGCGACGGCTACTCCAAGTTCTCTATTGACGGCATGATAGTTCCAGGATTATTTTTGTGTGATTTTAGGTTGAGCATTGGGTTGTTTATATAGAATTTCAATTTAATTAGAGTCGTTGGATGATCCTAGAGTTTACCACAACCATTTAGTCAGGATAGGGTGACACCTCAGCCCTAATGACTCGGCAAGGAGTCAGAAAGGACTTAGCAATGACTCACAGTATGGATCAGATCACACTAGAAAGCTGTGCAGGCTCTCAGCTCGGCCTGGGCGCACTTGGCAGGTGCGCCAGTGCAACTTTTGTACTGGCGCACTTCCCAAGTGCGCCAGTGCATTTTTTTATTTTTTTTCTTCTTTCTTTCTTCTGGTTTTCTGCTTAACTTTGTTCGTCCATATCTCCTTCATATGTTGTCCATTTTACACAAACTCGGACTCTATCTCAAGCAGAATTTCGAGATGAACGCAATGGCGTAACCCGTATCCCTTAATTCTCACATTTGAAATTAATTATTCTTTGATTCGTTATTATAACGTTAACAGAAAATACGGGGTGTTACAACTATCTTACATCGGAGTAATACCGATCCGAACACTATATTTGTAATTTCCAACAATAAATGATCAAAAATTCTAAGTTGACGTAGGTTAATCAATGCCGAACCACTATAAATTGTTGTCTCTTTTTTTCACTGCATTTCTATTATTATATTCCTTAATTTTCTTTTGTTTAATTTTAACTGTCATTGAACTTATTAGATGTTGCACTACTTTTCGGTATCAACATTCTGGTTCTTTCACCAGGAGTTGAAAAACTTAATTTTTTCTATCTTTCTACCGTTTGGGTTTTAGAATCTCCTTAGATCCCTATATGGTCTATATTTGGAGCATGAAATCATGGATAAAAAGACTGAATCCCAAACTATTAGAACTTCTCATGCTGAACAACATGAGGCATCACTTCAACGGTAATATTTTGATAACCTAATATTTCACCACAATCGATGTGGCCACTTTGTCCAACCCCAACGCGCCGCTAACCCAAACTCAAATGTTTGATATGATGAAGAAACTGGAGGACTGTCCAAAGAGAAATCAATAATCATATTAAGAAGAACCTTGAATTGATGCAACAACATTAAGAGTCCACCCGAAGGAACATTAGTCGCCTTAAGTGAAATATGAGTGTTTAATCTCCTAACATCCATGTTTCTGAAAATTCTTCATCGGGTTTCCACCAAAGCAACTAGAGATAGTGGAGAGGGACATCTCATGATGGTGCGGGAGCTACTAGTAGAGATGGAACAGATCAATATGGTCGTTACCGATCCAAAATAGGTCCTAACCAAGGAGCTAGAATTGTACCGCTAAACTCAACCTCATGCTACCTCTATCTAAAATTTGGTTTTCGGGCATCCCACTATCAACCAGAACCAAATAGTTTCAGCTTAAGCTCCTTAAAACCAGATGCTAATATGGTCCAACGATGAGCTTCCATCGAGGAGACGACTCAAGCACCATACCCCGAAGTGGGATCACAACCGCGGAACCAGACGAAGTCCTCACCTCTGAACGTTGCTGCCATGATTTGTAGGATTGTGCAAGAAACCCAAGAATGCGGTTACGAGAACTGAGAAGCCAATATGAGATGCAATCCTTCCACCGAAGCCATTCTGAACGTTAAGTGGCCTCGAAAGTTCAATATATCACAACTTACTGCTTACTTAAGAAAAACCGATCCTAGGGAATTTCGTAATAGATACGCGTGGCATATGGATTCAACCCGCACCACTGATGTGGTGAAGTGCAAGTGCTTTTCCATACTCCTTAAAGGCGTAGCCTTATTATGGTTCTCTCTACTTACGCCGAGATCAATATCCACTTTTGATCAGCTTGCCAAAAAGCTAATAAAGCAATTCAGAATGCACACTATCATGCCTAAAGATATCCTAACCATTTCCAACATCATTTAGGGAGCTATAGAATCTTTGAAAAGATTCTTGGAGAGATTCAACAATGCCCTTGCGGAGGTTAATGACCTGTAACCAAGCATTGTTCTTTCGTAGCTCTCGAACGTAGTTTATTCAGAAACTATGTTTGGAATTTGGTTTGACCAAAGACCTTCGAACTCTTTGGAGATACGTTACGAAAATCCAATCAATACATACGTCAAGAAGAATCCTATAGGAATCATGCAATGCATGATCATCCCGATAATCCACAATGGGGCAATATGAAAAGCTACTTCGCAGTTAAACTAACTGGAGAAAACTCCGGAAAGGATGACGGGAATACCTATAGCAAGCCCAAACAAAGTGGCAAGAATAATAATTCTGAAGGTCGCAATAAAAAAGGAACTAGAGAAAAGAAACTGATTCCCTATTTGCAACATCTACTGTTCACTGAATTATCAACTGGAGACTATTTATTTGGAGGCTTGCAATACCATTTGATACAAGAAGCCCAATCCAAGGGTATCCACGAAGAGGGAGAAGTAGCTTGGCAAGTGCAGAAGACTTTATGAGATGTATGGTCACAATACTAATGACTGTTATCATCTCAGGGATGCCATCGGAAAGCTCATATATGAATAAGGTTTTAAGTAATATATCCAAAACAAGTCTCCATAAGATGGAGCGCCGGGTCCTTCAACACTCGTCGGCCTTAGAGGCACTAGGGCCATCCAATCCTTGACCTTCTTAGCGAGATATTGTCATCAACGCCATTTCTGGTTGGAATCACACTAAAAATAAAAGTTTAAAACATATGGAAGAATATGTCAACTTTATCCAGCATGCTGAATATGAAGAATACTTCGCTGATGATGAAGGTGTCTTAGCCAAATTTCAAAAGACGACAAGTGATGACATTGTCATCTGCAAAAGGGAATCGATAGGAATGGAAGCTCCAATGATAGATATCTTTGCCATCTCGACCAACATAGGTACCCCTTTTATTAAGAAGATCCTCACTTACTCAGGGAGTTCCATAAATATTATATTCAAGAAGGCCTAGACTGGATCAAGATAAAGATCTAACATTTGAAGCCATGTAAAGCTACGATCCATAGTTTTAACGAGGCTGCTAATAAGCCAATTGGGATGGTCAACCTTCTGGTATAACTTGGCGAAGGGAAGTGCAACCAAGTCAGAATCCTCCCCTTCATTATTTATCTAAATCTACTCTCCTTACAATGCCTTCTTCGTGCATCCTGCTTTATCAGATTTTTGAATCTGCATGGCACTACATTGCATACTTTTGAAATTCCCCACTTACAATAGAGTCGGAGAGCCTATTATCTTGTGGAATGGAAAGATGTCTTCTACCACGAGAAGGGAAAGCGAGTAGAGACCTTAATCTGCACCAAAAACGTCAATGCTTAGAAACTAAGGTCTAAGGCCTGGCTCGGATAATACAGTCATCTTTACTATGATCTTAACCAAAGGAACCATGAAGAGCCTAGATACGGAAGTGAAACACCAATTGAGCCAACAGTTGGTATTCCAATCTGCCTCGAAGACCTAAGTCAGATGTTGAAGATTGGATCACAACTCGATTAAACTACAAGGGATGAACTTGCCAAATTCTTACAAACTAATCTTGATGTCTTCGCTTGGACCCACTCTGATATGTGCAGTATTGCACCAGGAATTACAAGCCACACTCTTGATATTGATCCAAGTTTCCTTCCAATCAAGCAGAAACACCAAATCTTAAGGTTAGAGTGATCGGCGACACTCAAAGAGGTGGTAAATAAGCTACTTGACAATGAATTTTTCTGCGACGCCCTCTATCCAAAATTGATGTTCAATCCTATCTTCCTAAAGAAATCAAATGGGAAATGGTGGCCATGCATTGATTATTCTAACTTGAACAAAGCATGCTCGAAAGATAGCTTCTCACTACTAAATATGATCAGCTCATTGACTCAATCACAAGCCTTTAGCTCCTGTCATTCATGGATGCATACTCGAGTTATAATCAAATCTGGACATATGTTCCTTACCTAGGACATAATGGTTTCATTATAGATTTAAGGTCATATTACTTAGTCGTCATGCCCTTTGGATTGAAGAATGCGAGGGCAACCTACCAACGACTTGTAAATCGAGTGTTCAAAGACCAGAACTAGAGATCCATGAAGGTTTATGTGGACGACATGCTCATGAAATGAAGAATGTCGAATGATTGCATCAATGATCTTGCGGGGTTGTTCGATGTTCTTCGCAAATACGATATGAAACTCAATCCCATGAATGCTGTTTGGCATTGCATCGGGAAAATTCTTAGGCTTTATTGTTAACTGACAAGGGATTGAATCCAAACCCGAGAAAATCAAAACAATCTAGAAGATCAAAGTTCATAAGAATATTAGAGATGATCGGAGTCTACCCTAAGTAGATCATTTACAATGTTACTGATAAATGCATTTTTTTATTTGATCAAAAGGGGAAAACACAACTCCGTCGGGACATTGGAGTGTATTGCTGCATTCCAAGATCTATTGAATCACTTAGAAAGACCTCCCATCCTGTCAAAATCTATGGACCAAAGGATCTTTTCATCCGTTTAATCGTCTCTATCCTTACTATTAGTTCCGCGTTTGTGCGCAAGGAGAATTATATCTAGAGGCTTGTGTACTACATCACCAAGAGATTAATAGAGCTAAAAGAAACTACTTAAAAATTAAAAAGATCATATAATACCCGTTGATCTCATTGCGGAAGCTCCACCTTATTTCCAATCTTATACAATCGAAGTGTATACCGACTAGCCGCTATGACAGGCTCTTCTATGACTTGAGGCATCTAGGAGACTCTTAAAATGGAATATTGAACTTAGCGAGTCTGACCTCACATTTGTCCCTCAGTGAGTTATCTTGGGGAAAGCCTCGGCGGACTTCATTGCCAAATTCACTGCTTCCGGCGGCCCGCCAGAAAGTAATGAGTCACCCAACATTTAATGGAAATTACATGCAGATCCATCCTCTACAAATCAGTGTTCTAGCACTAGAGTTGTACTTGTAACTCCTGAGGAACATTCAATTTGTTATTCCTTGACATTCGACTTCCGTACAACCAATAACAATGTTGAATATATGTCTTTATCGTTGGAATTAAGACCACAAAGGATTTGAGCATCAAGACCATTCAAATCTTTTCAGATTCTTACTATATCGTATGCCAAGTGTGAGGAAAGTTTCAAGCTAAAGGAGTTCGATTAGCTCCTTATCTTACTCGGATAAATGAATTACTTAGCAATTTCAAGCACTATACCATCACCACATTCCACAGGATTAGAACGAAAAAGTAGATTCATTATCAAAGCTTGAAAGTTACGAGAATGCATGACATATAAGAATTGTCCTAGTTGAAGTACTCGAATCTATGAGTATTGTTCAAATGGAGACTGGTTGGATATTAGTGATGGAGACTGTATCAAAGCTGGAGTCGTGGATGACTCCAAATAAAGACTTCTAGTAACGAGGAATCCTTTCAGAAAATCGCAATGAAAAAGATTCACTACTTCGCAAAGGATTCAGGTATATCATTCATGAAGGATTATCATGAAAAGTCAATGTGTCTAACTTAAGTAGGTTCTTTATATGGATATAATGGAATTATGTATGATAATTTAACTAGTAAGCTACAATAATTATGCAGGAAAATATGAGCTATATAGATATATCACAAATAAATAAAAAGCAGTAAAAGACACTAGGAATTTTATACTAGTTCGGACTTCCCATCCTACGTCCAGTCCCGAAGTTCCTCTTCAAAATTCACTAACACGGCCTCTCTTAACCTGGAGGAATAGGACACAATACACCCGAGCACCAACGAGGATGCCCCTGCTTGAGCACCAACATAGGACTTCACAATTACAAGTAGTTTTGACTTCTGAATGTGTTCTCGTATCAACACTGAATAGTCATGATCAAGTACACCCTTCCTATAATCTTATCCTCGAGTATTTGATGTGTATGTGAAAATTTAAGGAAGTATGTTGCTTGTTGAATCAAGAGATATGAAATAACTTCAAATATTCAATAAGTAACTTGAATTAGAGAGAGCTTTTAGAATGTGGTGAGTATAGAGATGTAAATTAGAATTTAGAATAGAATAATTAAGAACCGGTTATTTGGAAAACATGTTTGTAGTGCTTATATAATTGTAGAAGATTAGCATTCTTTCATAAAAAGTTTCAGCAAAGAGTTATATCCGTTTCTGTTCATAATTGAAGAGGAATCTCTTCATAAAAGAAGGTGACTTTTCATAAAATTTACTGATAATCTCTGATCAGTCGACTGGTATGAAAATCACTAGTCAACTGGTTACGAACGAAAATCTTATATATATTTACATATGCTCAGCAACTAGCGATTACTGGACTTCTGGTCTGCGACGAGTTGACTGGTCCTTTTTATACCTGTAGACTAGTTACAGAACCAATCCAGTTTCAGCTAGTTTTTGAGCATATATTTATACATATATAAATCTAAAAATTCATGGATTCATGTTATACTTTGAGGATAGATTTTAACATATATCTAACATGATTTAATACATATACATATATATATATATATATATATAAACTTAGCTCCTTACATGATTTCCATTGTTCTTCTTTTATTGTCATTAATCGAAATTCTCGTGAATCAACATACCATATCAAAGAGGTTTCTCCAACCCACTACTTTAATGTGTAGCCCACAATGATGCTAAGCGAGTGTTACATAAAGTAAACGAGGGCGAATGCTGCAACAACACCAAGGGGCAAATTATAGCAAAGAAAATTTTCCACTATGGCTTTTTGGCTAATTGTAGATCGAGATGCAGCCGACTACACCCAAAAATGTGATGAATACTCGAGATTTTCCAAGATTCTAAGAGCTTAGCCTATCAACCTCATGTAAATGGTTAGTGCATGGCCATTTTCTATATGAGGAACGATATCGCTAGAACTCTGCCAATGACTAAAGGAGATGCATGTTACGCGATCATCGTAGTTGATTACTTCACCAAATGGGTTGAAGTCGAGCCTCTTACTATAATCACGACAAAGAAAGTAATCAATTTTATTGTCTGCAACATCATATGTCGCTTTGGAGTTCCCAAAACTATCATTTCTGATAATGGAGCCTACTTGACAGCTCTAACTTCAAATATTTCCGTCAGCATCACCGCATTGAAAATGGTTTTTGGCAGTTGCCCATCTTCAAGCCAATAGACAAGTCGAGATAATCAAAAAAATCATTAAGTCCATACTCAAGTAGCAATTGGAAATGGCCAGAGGGAAGGGGGTAGATGTAATTTTGTTTGTCCTTTGGGAATACCATCAACGTCTAGTTATTCCATTTGCTTTATCCTATGACACTGAAGCTATAATTCTCATTGGGCCTAAAGTACAATCTCATCATGTGACAAATTTTGATCCTCAAACAAATAGATACCTCCTTTTGGAATTTCCGGACTTGTTAGATGAGAAACGAGAAGAAAATAAACTCATAACGGTCACACATCGTCACTGGATCACCCAATACTTCAATACCAAAGTCTGTCTAAAGCACTTTGACATTGGCGACCTCGTCCTGAGAAGGATATTTCCCACACTGATTGGTCTTGATCCTCGTTGAGAAGGTCCTTACATCATTCAACGAAGGCTTGGAGATGGAACCTTCAAGCTAATGGTTGTTTATGGCGCAGAGATACCAAGAGCATGAAATAGTGAACATCTTCGTCGCTACTTACTTAAGCCTTTGTTTAGTACATTTGTATTTCCACTTTTATTGGTACTTTATTTTCAATTCAGATAATGTAATTAGTCAGACATTGCCAACAATTTTCATTTGTTGTTTAATAAAGGCTCTTTCTACCTCATGGTCTTGGTGCTCCTTTATATATTCATAGTATGCTAGTTGTTTGCGGCTGACTATTATGTATGAGTGCAACATAGTAAATATATGCCTCAAAGCTTGACATTGGTTCATCCTTTAAAGTCTATCATTTGGCTACGACCATGTGGGTATGGTTCGACCACCGTTAAACTCACTCAAACCTTGAACAAACTACAACGCCAATTATAAACAACTCATTGTACTCACGACTTGAGGCACAAATACCAATCCTTAGCCTCTGAGCCAGAGGGCAACCACTTCAAGCTAAGTGAATATGATATCGACTGTTCTCTTAGCAAACGCTGATCCTCGGAGTATGGATTTAAGCATAAACATGCAAACAAATGACATCCTCGACTCTAACTCGGACTAAACGATGGAAGAGTATAAATGACGAACCAACAACGTCCATAACTCGAGCCTAAATCATTGATATGTGAGTATAACGGGCTGAATATGATGCCAATTCCTAGAACCTCACGACTTAGTACTGATGACCATATGGAAGTCTCGAAAATGGAGTGCCTAACTTCAAATTGCATACGACTTGAGTCAATGAGCGAAAGGAGATCTAAGGAGTGGAATCAACGACTTTGAATTTCACATGACTTGAATTCACGACCGAAAGGAGACCTTTAAGAGTGAAGTCTCAAATAATTAGTCTAAATCTAAGTATAATGACGAATAATAACACACGAGTATAATTACTGGAAGGTGTACAAAAAACATGGACATTGATAATTTTATGAGAAATAAAAGAAAAACCAAAATTTTATTTATAAACAATTATGACATCATGATATGCATATAGGTGTTATCATGTGATCCAAAAGTGAGGGCCGTAGTCGCATTACATTTGGCCAAGAAGCAAAAATACATCAAATACGATCCCCAAGTCAGTTGGAAGAGCCACTTTTCTTCTTTCCTTCAAGCTTTTTCGATAGAGACTTTCTCTTTGTGTCCTTCCTCTTTCCTTTAGACCCGCTCCTACTCTCAACAGCATGCTACTTTTGCTTTGGCAATGCTTTTTCGGGGGAGCGGTGAGTTCTCAAAGTCCGCAACCACATCCTGATTGGATGTTTTCTCTATCTCATCTGATACCTCCATTACTTCTTCCCCAACGCTTGTCGAAGGAATCATCTTCAAGGGCATAAGGTGTGTTTGACCACTCCTATTGAAGCTTTGTCCTTCTCAGTCTCATTTTTGTCTTTCCTTGTTGCCTCAACCTCTTCTTACTTGATGGCGAGCTAATCTTGTTGTTCTTTAGCTAACTGTTGCAAGCTCAACCCACTTAACTCGGACTAACGCTTGTGATCACAACCTCCTCAGCTTTCCTTTTTCCTAGCTAGCTATCAGTTCATCCATTCTTGCAAACATTTGTTCTATGTTATCGTCCCTACTGAGGTCTATCTCCTCTTACCCCAAGTTTTTATAAGACTCGATGTCCCTAAAATCTAAGTTCATAAACTCTTTGTATATTTCCATATCAAAAGCCGCTTTAAAAGTTGTCACTAATGAGAAAGAAGCAGGAATTTCCATCCTAAGAGTACTTCTGACAAAATACGGAGCAGAGTTAGTTTTCTTTTATTCTCGGATAACTTGACAGGAACCAAGAGACTTCCTCAAAGTTCTTAATCATCTTATGAACTACTCAAGTAAGAGTAGATATACCTCCTGAATCATGTTCAGCCCCTTCCATTGAAGTGTTGCCTTCTTCTATAGGCAACATAAATATTCTTGTGGTTGTACCGCGGATCAATGATAGGCGGGCCACTGGTGAAGCAATTGGAGTTTGGAAGCACCCACATCATTTGAATGGGAAATGATGATGCTCTCAGTCACGAGTGCCTACCTTGTCACCAAAGCTACCTCAGCCTCTGCGTTGTCATCCTCCTCCAATCAACATCTCCCTTCCTTAAGAATCTACGTCCATCTTCTTTCAAGTATTGAGTCGCTAGTGCCACCTCTTCCACATCCAAAGTAGCAGCTTCGTCATCCAACTTCCTCATGAAAATCATTTGCATACTTTATCACCTCTTTATTTGATGCCTCTGTTGCTGCCTTGTCCTTTCTTGCCTCTTCTTTTTCTATTTTGTTGGTGCAAACACCTCACGCCCCTTAACATCACTCGAATGACAATTTTGTTAAGGAATATGAAGCGTATAGGTATAAAATAACATCACAGAAGCTAAAATTCACGAGACAACATATGAAAATACATCAGAAATTAAAACTTTATTTAAAATGGAACATAACTGTTATTATATCTTAAAATGTACTTCATCATAAACCCATAAATGTCTTATGAAAACAAAACATAATCAGAGGGCTAAATAAAATAACTCTGAACATCAAGTACAATAACAAGTCTACCCATCGATCAGCCCTCAATGCAGTTGTGATAACCTATGCCAACTATGGGTCTTGGGTTTATCAAGCCCAACCCATCATCTCTAAAGGGCATATGTTTATCACAGGCGTTATAACATCTTATTTTCTCCAGTCGGCGTGATGCACGCTCACAACCCCGCCAAAACATGCCCATACCCACCTCGTTGGACCCCTTACTGCCTAGTACAGTAAAGCGTGCCCTTGCTTCCTCATGAGACATCTATATAGTTTGATAAAAGGAATACTATCTGATACGGGTCCCCAACCAAAAATGTAATATGACTCAAGTCACCCTTAGACTTAGTCGCCAATCTAATTTATTATCGTTAACCGCCTACTAACATAGACCCCCATAGAATTTTCAACGAACGCCAAGGCCACTATAAAATTATTGTTGACCGTCTTGCTACCCTAGACCCTCATAGAATTGTAAATAAATGCCAAGGCCATCATAAATTAATTATTTTATTAGACATTTATTTTCCCTAATCAATCTACCTTTGCTGCCGGAACGAACCAGAATTATGAGTCGTTACTTAGCATCTTACTAAGTTAACCTATTTCAAATTTCCAATTATTTAGTTTATCAAAAATTTCCCAAATTTTATAGTTCACTTTCCCATTACTGAATTAATTCAATATGCCCAATTTATCCTTTATACAAATTCATTTTTATTTTCAATATGCGCTTTATAATCAAATTCATATTTCCAGAATGCACATAAACAAATAAGCTAGAAGTTTAGGCTCTTTGAAAAGCCAAAACTCAATGTGAAATAAAAGGATAGAGGTCTAGGTTCTCGCATAGCCTAGACTCAAACAAATAAGACAGATCTATGAATGAAACAGGGGGAAAAAATGAATTATACATAAAACAATGTACAAAGAAAAAGGGATAGAAGTAAACTAAATGATTTACAGTAATAGATAAATTATGAAAACAAACAGAAGAAGGGACGGAAATAGTAATCAGATATACAAAAATCATTTATAGAGAATAAACACTAAAATCTGTAAATTACTGAAGAAATTAACAACTGATATACTGTCCGAATAATCCCCAAATTATACTAATCTTCTAATCACGGAATATACTCATATAAATCCAACAAGCCTAGTAGGAATCTTTAGGTTTGTGTATAAATATTCTCCCAAATTTAAATATGCAAAAACCTAATTCTTGGAACTCCATTAAAATTTTAGAGGAAGAAGTTTGTGTGGTGGAGGCACAAGAAAAAAGGAGATAAAGTTGTGAGGGTTTAGGGTTGGATGAGAGTTACATTTATAATAGAGTTAGGAAGCCTAGGACCATTATATATTAGGTTTTTATTTTGGTTCATCAGATCAACAAAAGACTCCAGAAATAATATGAAAAATCGAACCCTTCGCTCGAAAAAACGTGCAAAAATCGTGCACGTTACAAGGGATGGGCCGACCTATCCCTTGGGTGTGTCATTCCAAGGGCCGAACCACTAAAGATACGGGTCGACCCACCAGAGACATGGGTCGACCCATATGTCGGTCCCCTTTGAGCTGAGCCATCCCATCTCCCAACGTTCGAACTTATATATATTTTATTTTTAAATTCAAATTCTATGTTCAGTCTTTTATTCATAACTTCTATGTTTTAAGCCCGATTTTAGCAAATCAAATGTCTATCTTAACCAGAATTTCATAACAGTGGCACAACCCCCAATGCCCAGTTCGCCCTATTTTTCTAACTAATGCATATTTTATTAATCTTTCATTTAAATTGGTTTATTAAAATTTTGGGTTTTTACATTCTCTCCTCCTTAAAGGATTTCGTCCCTGAAATCTCCAAGACTAGGAGAATGGCATAAATATAATCACACCATCATCTACATACAACTACTCACCCATCAATCACAAGCATACATTTTCCTTAGGATTTCTAATGCATTTCATGAACATATGTAACAGTGTAGTGTATATGTCTCTACTAATGCAAGAAATTAGTAGTCCTCCATTGATTCGATTGACCTCCCTTGATATAATTTATGCCAGTGTCATGCATCCAAAATATATGCAAGAAAATCCTAATGATACATAAAATTCTATGTGCATGTTGCAACCACCATCAAAATGCAACATTTATGTGATAATCATCCATTTTCATCCATAAACTAAAAGTGAATTAGAAGTGCACGTACATCCCTATGCAATTATGTTAGTGATCTAGTTGTTGATCATTAATTAGTGTCTAGTGTATATATATGCATCCACTGTATCCATAAGTAAACACTTGCATCCATCAAACATAACATGTCTTAAAAGCATGCTTAAACCGCATCTTACCATCCATAGGCTTTTCCCAAGACACACTAATTCAAATGGTAGGAAATGGATAAGCTTAAAATTCAAAACTAATGAGAGTGTACTATCAAAAAATATGAAAAAGATGTGCGAATCATCTCCTTTGATTCGCATTTTGCCTCCTTGTTATCTTCTCCCCATTGAACTATTACTAGCTCAATCTCCTTTCTCCTCAACTTCTTTACCTCAGACCCCAAAATAAGTATAGGTACTCATCTAAAAGATGCCTCTCTCTCAACCTCAACCTTTTCTAAGATACTCGGCTCCACCACTACCTCAGAATCATGCAAGCACTTCCGTAAGTGCGAGACGTGAAATACATCATGAACACCTGACAACCTCTCCGGTAGCTGAATCTTATAGGCCATATGACCCACCTTCTCTACTATAGGAAATGGTCCAACAAATCTCGACACTAACTTCCCAACTGAGCCAAACGCACTACATTCCTTAAGGGTGATATCTTAGCAGAAACCATGTCCCCTACACTGAACTCAAGATATGTCCTCTTATTTGTGTATGATTTTTGTTTGTCTTGAGCTGCCTTCATCCTTTTTCAAATCAAGTCAATCTTACCTAAAGTTTCCCTAATCATCTCTGGTCCAAGAAGAAGCCTATTTTTTGTCTCCCAGCAATAAGAAGGTGACCTGCAGGGTCTTCCGTATAAAGCTTCAAAAGGTGACATTCCAATGCTCGTTTGATGGCTATTGTTATAAGCAAACTCTACTAAGGGGAGATGCTCCTCCCAAGTCCCTCCAAAGTCCAAAATGCACAACCTTAATTAATCTTGAAGAATATGATTCACACTCTCAGTCTGTCCATCATTCTTAGGGTGGTATGCAATGCAAAGTCTAAGTAGTGCCCCCAAATGCCTCATGCAGGCTCTTCCAAAACTTGCTGGTCTCTATCACTGCCAATGCTCGTAGGAACACCATAAGTCGGACAATCACCCTCAAATATATTGAAGCTAACCAAATTGCGGACCTCTTACTCCTAACTGAGATGAAATTAGCGCTTTTAGTCATTCTATCCACGATCACCCAAATACTAGTATCGGCTTTCCTCAATTTAGGAAAACCATATGTGAAATCCATTGAGATGTTATCCCACTTCCACTGTGGCACATAAAGGGGCTGTAGGAATCCACCAGGCTTCCTTTGCTAAGCCTTAACTCTTTGGCACGTCATGCATCTCACTATAAAACCAGCCACATCCTTCTTCATCCGTATCTAATAAAAGACCCTCTACGTATCCCTATACATCTTATCTTCTCCCGAATGGATGGCCGTCCAAAAGTGATGGGCCTTAAATCATATTGCACTCATCACATCTCCAGTGTAGGGTGCATATAATTTACCATCACGACACAACCATTCTCTCTCATCTGAAAGTACTTACGTGGATCATGTGTTTCTAATTGAGAAAGTATAACTATAAAAAGCTAGAAATGTAGATATAAGGAAAGTAATAAGTGATCACACCAGATTTTTATCCTGGTTCAGAACTCCCATCCTACGTCCAGTCCCAAAGCTCTATTTCGGCTTTCTAACTACCAAAACAACCCTTTCTTTCCTAGAGGAATAGGTTTACAGAAGAGTAGTTTCCTTTGACAAGATTGTGTTCTTTACAACACTGATTTTGACTAAATTCTACATAGTTCTCCTATAACCTCCTTTAATAGATATATGAGTTGAAGTGCTTTTGTATATAGAAGAAATGATGTGCTTTCAAGTAATGAAAATATTGCTAGAGAGTATAAAGAATATAGGATAGATTCAGAAAGATTCAGTGCTTAATCTCTTTTGTTTCCAATCTATTTATAGAGATTGAAGAGGTTTTGTTGAAAAGATATTGCTTTTTGAATGAAAACTTTTCAATCGAATAGTTGCAATCTTCGTAGGGTTTAAAGAAATAGGCGTGACTTTTCAATTTGGAAGAAACTCTTAGAATAACAGGCCGTCTTTAGGACATACGTTTGACCCAAGGAGATAGATTTTTATTCATACCTTGTAAATTTCCCGAGAGCAGTGACAGATGTATGTCCTTATAGGTCAGACGTATGTGTTAAATCTGGAAAATTTCTAGAGAGCACAGATAGACATCGGGCCTTAAGAGATAAAAGTCTTCCATGTGCACAGACCTATAAGCTGAACATTTCTTTTAAGATATATCCAACAAAAGATATTGTACATTTATTTCTTCTATTGCACATAATGCTATCTTACTATGAAGCTCTTGTACATGTCCCTTGTGTATGTCTTCAAATCTCCGATGATATTTTTGCATTTGTATATATCATGCATAGATAGATAGTGTATATACATATGTTGTATATTACGATTATATAGATGTTGTCTTAAAAATCATGAATCATGTTGTAGGATCCTCGTGTTCCTTTCCAAGTGCATGCTACTTTAAACGTCCTATATTTGCACTAGGAATCTGTAGATACTGTCGAGAAGTTAGAGGTGGAAGTGGTGTGGTAGGAGAGTGAGAGGAGGACCTTGTACATTCAGGTAGAGAAGGAACGTTCCAAACGAGTGACTTTCTTTCCTAAGATCTTTTGATTAAGGGATATAAGTCTTTAATTCAAAAGGATAAAATGATGAATATTTTCTCCCATTTCAACAGCAATTCAAGCTTCTTGAAATCCGGATTGGAATAGTGCTCAATAGGTTCGAATGAGGATGAAGGTTGTTGTTGTCATCATCGTCATCGTTGTTGTTGTAAAGGATGTGGTTGTCAATGGTTATGTAACCAATCCACAAAAGGTATAATTCTCGGTGGTGACTCAGGAAGATGCATAAGGGAAACAAAATGATTCTGCTCTCTTTAATTTCAAGTTCTTTGTATTTTGATAAATACAAAGTAATTCCATGTGATTTAAGAATCCGCATAATATATGCCCTATATGGAATAATTCTTTTTGTCGGTGTCCAAAAGTTTTTTATTTGTTTAAAAAAATATTAAGCCCAACTTACTTTTTCATTTCTGAAGATGGTATACAATGCTTTATGATCGTGATCATATACTTGTTCATGACTGCCAAGTCTCGGAGTAACGATATTAATCAGAATTCGATTTTGTAAACATGCTCTTGGACAAAAATAGAGAGGAGTCATTCTAGGAAATTCATCTTTCCAGATAAGATGAGTGATAAGACATCTTGGCGTATAACGCATATCCTCAATATCTTGTAATCTTGTGCCAAAATAAAGACATTGCAATATATGATCAAGCATTTCAATATTGAATTTTACAATTTGCCCATGAATGCTTGACCACATCCAATTCTCAAGATCAGTAGAGTTCCAAACATGAATCGAGCAGAGATTAATAAAAAATACAAAATAGATTGTGAATGGATCTATAACTCCTTTTTGTGATTCATATTCAATTAAATCTGTAATTTCTATGATGGTAACTAAATCCTGAATGTCATATTTTTGTAGATAAGTAAAAGAGAAAAATGGACTTGTATGATATATTTAATAACATGCATTTGTTTCCTTTCATATACTTGGAGAAACCACTATCTAATATCCACTTCTCTCTTTGCTTTTATTTGGGTACTTGCAAGACTGAAAAGTTTAATTGATACCCACTTCCTAGAGTCCTAAATGTCAAGCGGAGAAGGAAGGTATACCCAAGTGGGTTTGGGGCCTTTAAAAATATATTTTGTGTTATAAACTACATTCTTTAAAAAATAAATCAATATGCTTTTGTCTAATTAGATTTTTATTGGATTTAGGAATCCACATTTTTACTTCAGTAGGTTTCAATTTTTTTTTATTGAAAGTTTTCTTTTTGACCACTTTTTTAGAGAAACTGTAGTTTTTGGGTTTTGAATCCTTTTTAAAACCTATTCCATTCCAATTTCCTGATGGTTTTGTATTTTTGATTATTTTACCTAAAATTTGTTTTTCTTTTTTGAATTTTGAAACATTTGAAGTAATCTTTTCTAACTCATTTTTGAGTTTTGAAATTTCAAAATTTGAAATTTCTAGATTACTTTCCAAAGTTATGTTTTTATTAAGAATATCATTATTTTCTAGTTTAACCTTTCCTAATTATTTTGTTAATAAATCATTTTCTAAGAAAACTTTTTGCAATTATCTTGAATATTTTTTAGTTCTTCTTGTAGATTGATTTTTTTCATCTTTCAACAGTACTATCTCAATTTCCGTTCTATTCATTTTAGCAATATATTCTTTATTTAAATTTTAAGTTCTCAATATTTATCATCTAATTCCATGCTAATGTCTAGATTTCATTATAAGTAAGTTCAGGACGTACCTCATCCATATTAGCCACAAAACATATATTAGCTCGTTCTGTATCACTGTCACTATTTGATGAGGAAGAATCAAAATCTTCCTAAGTGACTTGAAAAGCTCTTCTTTTCTTTTTGAATTTTTCGTTTTTGCTCTTCTTGTCATTATTAAGTTTTGGACAATTTTTGTTCATATGTCCAAACTCATCGCACTCATAGCATTTGATTGATGTTTGATTTGTGGCAATTAATCTCCCATAATTTTGAAAATTCGTCATTCTTCTAATTTTTTGAATTTGTTGTAGTTTTTGGTAACAAACATGATTAATCTTCATCCAAATCAGAGTCTTCATTATTTTTTTGAAAAGCTATGTTCTTCTTCTCATTATTTTGTTCCTTTTTAGCCTACAGGTTAGCTTCGTAGGACATTAAATTTCCTATCAATTCCTAAATTTTGACTGTTGAAAGGTCATTAGCTTCTTTTACAGCTAATAATTTTCTTTCCCACTCAGATGTTAAAGAATTGTATTCGAGACACTAAATCAAAATCAGTGAAATTTACTCCTAGTGCCATTAAATCATGTTGAACGGTTTGAAACCTCGAATACATATCAATTATAGACTCATTTTGTTTCATTTTAAATGATGAAAATTGATTTTATAAAACTGAAATCTTAACTTGCTTGACTTTGGTAGTACATTGGTGTGTCACTTGTTAGGAACGCCAAATGTCATATGCAGTGTTACAAAACATGACTTGTGAAACTTCGTCTTTGTCTAAAGCACAAAATAGAACATCCATGGCTTTTGCATTATTTGAAGCCGCAGTTTTTTGTGCATCAGTCCATGTACTCATTTCAGTGGTAGCTGCTTCGTATTTATTTCGAATAGCGGATTAAATTTCTGATCTGCTAGCTTCAATAAAAATTCGTATATGGGTTAACCAATATGCATAGTTAAAACCATTAAAAAGTGGGAGACATGCTGTAGACTGACCTTCTTGAAATATACTTGCTACGTTATATATGATACAAATACATGTTACAAAACTTTAATAAAAACCGTGCTCTGATGCTAGTTGAAAGTACTTTTGTGGATCATGTGTTTCTAATTCAGAAAGTATAACTGCTAAAAAGCTAAAAATATAGAAATAAGTAAAGTAGTAAGTGACCACACCAGATTTTAATCCTGGTTCGGATCTCCTATCCTACGTCCAGTCCCAAGCTCCCTTTCGGCTTTATAACTACCATAATTTCCCTCTCTTTACCCGAAGGAATAGGTTTATAGAACAGTAGTTTCCTCTGACAAGATAGCGTTCTTTACAACACTGATTTTGATTGAATGCTACAGAGTTCTATAATATCTTTGAGTAGATATATGAGTTGACTTGCTTTTTTAAATAGAAGAAGTAGCATGCTTTTCAATGATGAAAAATTGCTAGAGAATATAAAGAATATAGGATAGATTCAAAAAGATTCGGCGCTTAATCTCTTTTGCTTCCAAACTAGATATAGAGATTGAAGAGGTTTTATTGAAAAGATATTTCTTTAGGAATGAAAACTTGTAATTGAATAGTTGCAATCTTTGATAGGCAGAAATAGGCGTGACTTTTCAATTTGGAAGAAACCCTTTCAGAATAACAAGCTGTCACTCCGGACAGACGTCTAACCCAAGAGGACAAATGTCTATTCATACTCTGTAAATTTCCCAAGAGTAGTGACAAACGACTGTCCTTATAGGTCAGACGTATGTGCTAAGTTTGGAAAATTTCTAGAGAGTACAAACAGACGTATGACCTTAAGAGACAGACATTTGTCATGTGTACAGACCTATAATCTGAACATTTCTTCTAAGATATATCCAACCAAGGAGACTGTACAAATATTTCTACTATTACACATAATGCTACCTTACTCTGAAGCTCTTGTACATGTCCCTTGTGTATGTCTTAAAATCCTCGATGATATTTCAGCATTTGTATATATCATGCATAAATATATAGTGTGTGTGTGTGTGTATATATATATATGTTGTATATTATGATTGTATAGTTGTCGTTAAAATCATGAATCGAGGATCTAACATCATCAACTGAGTATCTAGAAAGG
The DNA here is from genome assembly GCA_030737875.1 of Allium sativum. Taxonomy (NCBI): domain Eukaryota; kingdom Viridiplantae; phylum Streptophyta; class Magnoliopsida; order Asparagales; family Amaryllidaceae; genus Allium; species Allium sativum. The sequence continues at coordinate 534,719,220 of CM060922.1, forward strand.
TGCCTAAAGGCCTCGCCTCTACCAATTCGGTCCAAAATATCTATTAGCTGCTGATCATCTCGCTGACTAAATCCAATATGTTCCAAGAAAGTTGGTTGTACCTCAAGCAAAGATAACGATCCTAGTGCAGCGGATGGTCTAAAATCAAAAGATGAGATAAACTCCAAACACTGCCACTCTATGAACAACGGGCTCAATGTCATCCTCTGTCCACTCAAAGCATCCACCAATACATTCTCCTTCCCTGGGGTATATGAAATCTCAAAGTCGCAGGATGCTAGAAACTCCATCCAGCGTTGTTGCCTCAAGTTAAGGTCCTTTTGTTAAAATAAGCACTTGAGAGACTTATGGTCGTATATAGCTCAAACCTCTCACCCAACAAGTAATGCCTCCAATAGTTAAGTGCAAAAACAATAGTGCTAGCTCTAAATTATAGGTAGGATAACTTCTCTCATGTACCCATCTGCTCCCATAGCAAACAATCCTACCCTCCTGCATTAGCACCATTCATAACCCTGTGTTGTAAGTATCTGTATAAATCATGAACATCTTAGATCCATCTGGAAGAGTCAACACTGAAGTAGTCGTGAGTGACTTCTTCAATCTCATTAAGGAATCCTCGCAATCCACGTCCTATGAGAATACTAGGTTCTTCTTAGTAAGGTAGGTAAGCGAAGCTAAAATCCATGCAAAGTCCTTAATGAATTTCTAATAGTACCTCGCCAAACCTAGAAAGCTCCTCACTCGATCGCATTCTTAGGGGGGCTTCCAGTCTTGCACAGAACCACCTTAGCGGGATCTGATACTATACCCTCTCTCGGAACCACATGCCCCAAGAATCTCACCTCTTACGCCAAAAGTGACACTTCAAGAATTTTGCCTTCAACTAATGGGCACAGAGAGTACGAAGGACCTCTCCAAAGTGCAATGCATAATCATCCTTATCTCTCGAGAACACCAAGATGTCATCCACAAACATTGCCGGAAACTTATTTAGGAACTTCCTAAATACTCGGCTCATCAAATCAACAAAGTATGTCAACGCACTGGTTAACCCAAAGGCATAACCAGCCACTCAAAAATCCATTCGGAGTCCTAAAAGCAATCTTATCCACGCTATCATCTGCAACACAAAGCTAATGAAACCAAGTCGACAAATCCAACTGAGAGAAAACGGATGCGCGCACCAACTGATTAAATAAATTGTTTATCTGAGGGAGTGGGTGTTGATTCTTCTTTATGACCTTATTCCGTTCTCTATCATCCACATATAGACGGAGAGAGCAATCTGCCTTAGTACCAAAAATGATCGTTGCTCCCTTTTCAGATATACCCCATCTAATAAAACCTTTCTCTAATAGCTAGCTCACCTACTTACTCAGTTCTCTCATTTCCCTCGGAGACATTTGGTACGCTAATAATGCAATAGCCTTAGCATTTTATGTCAAATAAATCCAGAAGTCGGTCTCTCGTCTCGGAGGTAGCCCTCTCATTTCCTCAAATACATCTAGAAAATCTCTCATCATGGGCACCAAGCTAAGTTCATCAATAAAGGGATCGAGGGACTCTAACAAGCTCAACATGAGCGACCCTCGTAGATCACAAGATATCTCGAGGGCCCTACCATGATAAGTCATCAACCTCACTACCCTCCTCCCGCAATCAAGAATTGCACCATACATGACCAACCAATCCATCCCCAGGATAATACAATACCTCGAAAACCCTAGTACATAGGTATCACAATCAAACCTAATAGAAAGTCTCAAACTCTTACACATCATAGACAAATGAGCCGAACCTCCTATAAGGTTTAAAACTACTACTGGATAATAAATAAAAGATATACTAGGATGCAGACAAACAACTAACGAAGTAGAAATAATGAATGAGAAGCACTATAAAAGTCACAAATAGAGATCAAACATTCAACTGTGACCTTCCTGCCACTGGCTTGAGCCTCCTCCAATGCATGCATTGTGCTCCTGATGAACTATCCCCTTGCCCTTGCTTCTGAGATCACTGCTTACTATAATGACCCAGCTGTCGACAATTAAAACAATTCGCTTTCTTGGCAGTCTTCTTCCAGTCCCTCACAAAATGGCCCATCATGTCGCACCTATAGCATTTAATGTCATTCTTTATTTTGGTTTTCTTTGGTTTCTTTCCCTTCTTCTTATTACCCTTCTTAATCCACCATTTCTTCTTTCCATAACTGTCTTCCTCTACCTCGACTTTACTTTCCTTGGAGTTACCTTTCCATTCCTTATGCACAAGTGTCATCTACACAAGATTCTCGAACGTATCACCTATCGGGATATGAGATAAAGCAAGTCCTTGTAGGGATTGGTTCAGCCCCTTAGCAAATCTTACGGCCTTTTTATGAGCCTTATTCACCAAATCCATCCCGAACCTAGCAAGCTCATTGAAATGATTAACATATTCCTTTACAGAAAGATCACCATGTCTCGTTCCTAGACATTTCTCCAATTGCATGCCCTCGTCCGCATGAGATAGAAACTTCTTTTCAAACCTCTCCTTAAACTCATCCCAAGTCCCAATACCACACCCTACCTTAGCTATATCCCATCAATAAAAAGTCTCGCCTTTCAATTGCCATGCAGCCAACTGAACTCTCCTCCTATCCCCAAGCTCCGAAAGTCTAAATATGCGTTCAGTGTCCCTGAGCTAAATGCGGGCCTCAACAAAAGTCTCCAAACCAAGGAAGGTCTTACCGCCTAGAGTAGTGAAATTTTTGCAAAGCTTAAAGAAATCAATCGTTGGTGGTGGGTTAGGAGGAGCAACCACGGCTAGAGCGGGAGCTTGGGCATTCTCCTGCTCTTCGGCTGGTGTCGTAGCTTCCATGTACATACTGAACCAAGTTGGAACGGGGTACCTTTAGGAAAGTTGAATTCCCTAGACATGTTAAAGAAGGAATAGAGGGAACGAATTAGGAAAGGAATCAAGGGAATATCGTAATTGACTTAAGGGGATGTTTTTCAAAAATAATTTTTTATTTTGAAACCAATTTTCTTCAAAAGACTTCTTCTTTCAAATCAAAAACTTTTCTATAATCTTGTAAGCTTAGGCTCTGATACCAAATGTAAACACCCTATACCCCTTAACGTCACCCATATGAGGATTTTTCTAAGAAATATGAAGCGTATAAGCATAAAATAACATCATAGAGATTGAAATTCACAAGACAACATATAAAAACACTGCGAAAATTAAAACTTTATTTAAAATAGAACATAATTGTTATTACTTCTTTAAATGTTCTTCATCATAAGCCCATAATTGTCTTATGAAAACAAAATAAAATCAGAGTATAAAATAAAATCTCTTTCAGCATCAAGTATAATAACAAGTCTACCATGGAACAGTTACATGAACAAGCAGAAAATAAGTCACAAGCTAAGTCGAACCAAAAGTCTATCCACTCAGAGATCCTCCACTTTGAGAACCTAGAGGGAAGGAAGAGAGAAGGAAGAAAGAAAACTAATCAAACACAAAGCCTGGTGAGTTATGTATTTATTAGCATAAATGATAAAAGAAGAATTCTCAACAGGATAATAGTTTAAGGCACAATAACTATAAATAAGACAATCAAGAGATAAGAAAAGATATAATAGATTGTCATCTCAATCATATCATTCGATTTATGTATTACCATAAATCATAATTAGGAAGTAACCTAGTTCTATCCATCGATCGGGTCCTAAACCACAGTTGTGATAACTTATGCCAACTATGGGTCTCGGGCTTATCGGACCAGACCCATCATCCCTAAAGGACATAGTGTTAATCATAGGCATTACGTCTTATTTTCTCTAATAGGTGTGATGCATGCTCACGACCCCGCAAGAACGCGCCCATACCGACTTCGTTTGGACCTCTTACTACCTCATACAGTAAAGCGTCCCCTCACCTCCTCATGAGTCCTCTATATAGTGTAATAAAATTGAAACTGTTTGACACGAGTCCCCAACTAAAAATATTATTTGACTCAAGCCACCCATAGGCTTTGTCCCCAACCTAATTTATTATCGTTGACCGCCTACTAACATAGAACCCCATAGACTTGTCAACGAGCACCAAGGCCACCACAGAATTATTATTAACCACCTAGCTACCCCAGCCCATCATAGAATTGTCAACAAATGCCAAGGCAACCATAGATCAATTATTTTGTTGGCCATTTATTTTCCCTAATTAGCTTATCTTTGCTTTCGGAATGGACCACAACTACGAACCACTTATTTTTCCCAATCAGCCGTTGTTGGCAGCATAGACTCCATGTCCACGCCTATTAATTTATTCATATTAAACTTATTGCCCAATTTATGTTTATTAATAAGCCTACTCATTTGATTAAACCTCTTGTTTTATATCTTTTTGTTGTATTAAGCATCTTCCTGTTATATTGATTTTACAACCCCAATTCTCGTTACTTAGTGTCTTACTAAGTGAACCTGTTTAAAATTTCTAATTATTCAGTTTATCACAATCTCCCAAATTTTACAGTTTATTTATCCATTGCTATATTAATTCAATATGCCCTAATTTATCCTTTATACCAAAATTCATATTTTTATTTTCAACATGCGCTTTATAATTAAATTCATTTTTTTCCAATATATGCAAAAACAAATAGGGTAAAGGTTTAGGCACTTTGAAAGGCCTAAACTCAACGTGAAATAAAAGGATAAAGGTCTAGGCTCTCGCATGGCCTTGACTCAAACAAATAAAACAGATTTATAATTGAAATAGGGCAAAATATGAACTATACATAAAACAGTCCACAAAGAAATAGGAATAGAAGTAAATTGAATGATTTACAGCAATAGATAAATTACAAAAATAAACTGAAGAAGGGATAACTAGATATAAAAAAATCATTTACAGTGAACAAACTCTAAAATATGCAAATTACTGAAGAAATTAACAACTGTTGTACCGTCCAAACAATCCCCAAATTATACTGGTCTTGTAAATGTAACATAGAAAGTGCTCAGAGGAATATGCAATCCAGCTGGCTCTGGTAAGAATCTCTAGGTCTATGTATAAATATTCTCCAAAATTTATGTATGCAAAAACCTAAATCTCATAACTCCATTAAAATTATAGAAGAAGACATTTGTGTGGTATAGGTACAAGAAAAAGGGAGATGGAGTTGTAAGGGTTTAGGGTTAAATGAGAGCTATATTTATAATAGAGTTAGGATGCCTAGAACCGTTAGATATTAGGTTTTTGTTTTGGTTCATTAGATCAACAGAAGACTCCAAAAACAACACGAAAAATCGAATCCCTCATTGGAAAAAAACGTGCGCACAAAACACACACGTTACAAGAGATGGGTTTACCCATCCTTTGGGTGTGTTGAACCAGGGTCGACCCACCAGATATATGGGTCGACCTATGTGTCAACCCCCTCTAGGTTGGGTCTCCCTATCTCCCAATGTTTGAATATATATATATATATATATATATATATATATATATATATATATTACTACAGAAAGAAAATGGCGGCCTCTTCCATCCTTTCAGAAACCTTAGGCGTCAATGAAGATGAAGGTGAAGGTGGTTGGAAGGAGGTAGGGAGGAAAGGAAAGCAAACGTTCGCTGAGATCTTAAGGCAATCCCCACGAGACACACAATGCTTAAATCGGCCAAATCCTAGTTCATGGGATGATGCTTCTGACTCCAAATTCCAGATCTCTAGAAAGTTGCAATACTTCGCACCACTATGAACTGATGATGTAAAGTATCAGGTCATCGATGAGATTGACTACGCGGAATTGAATAAAATGTGGGAAAACTCGATTTTCACTTATGTGGCAGGTAAAAGGCCTTACTTTGTCTATTTCAATGCTTATATAAAACGGATGTGGAAGCCCAAAGGGACACAGGACGTCTTCCACAGAGAAAACAATTTCTTTTTAATAAAGTTTCAGTTGAAGGAAGATTACGAAAAGGTTTTGAAAGGGGACCATGGTTTATGGATAGCAAAATCATTTTCATGCATAAATGGAAAGTTGATTTCAATTTTGAAAAAATATGTTAACTTCATCCCCTATTTGGGTGAAATTCCCAAATCTGAACCTTGCATTGTGGAATACAAGATGCATAAGCAAATTAGCCAGTATCATTGGAAAACCACTAGAGATTGATGAAAGTACCAAGCTGGTGAAGAAATTCAGTTTTGCCAAATTCCTAATTGAAATTAATGCAGATTCAGAACTTCCCAAATTCATTAAAGCCAATGATAAAAACAACAACACATATGACTAAGCGGTTGAATATGAGTTTGTCCCACCCAAGTGCACTTCTTGCAAATGTTATGGGCGTTCAGATACATACTGTACAATAAAACAACCAAAGGAAATATGGGTGAGGAAAACAAAAACTACTAAAGTGAGCACTTCCAAAAACCTAGCTTCACCAAAAAGTGTTGTACATACTGAAGCCGGTGTTGCTAACCCTACAGTTAGTCCTATTCAAGTGCCTCCTCCGCCAAATGTGGAGGGTTCTGGATCATCTACAGCATCTCGTGGAGATCTAGATTAAAGTCAGGGGCAGGCTCAGGCAATGGAGGTTACTCATATCCAGATGATTATAATGAGGGGTCTACTGAAGTGGTGATGGAGGATAAGGAACCAGGTTCGCTGGATGAAATTCAGAATATGGAAATCTAGACTGATGAGTCTGATGTGGAAAACAATGAAGAAACATATATTAGTAACTTCAAAGAGGTAAATGAAAAATATGAAGCACAATTCGAACACAATAGCAAGAAAGCAACTCCCACAAGTGCTTTAGTTGGTGCTGCTCCAGTTACTAGGAGCAAAGCAACTAAGCCTTAATGTCAATCCTCTGTTGGAATGTAAGGGGTCTGAATAATGATACTCGTCGATTAGACCTCTATAACTTCAGGGATAAGTATAAGCCCACTATTATTACCGTTTTAGAAAATAAATATACACAAGAAAACTTAGAGTACTCTAAATTTAGAATGGGGACACATAGGACATCAGTGACAGTTTAAGCTCTTTCCAAAAAGGATGTATTGTTATCTTTTGTGACGTTGCATCATAGAAATGTGACACAGTGAATAATGATGAACAACAAGTTATTATATATGTAAAAATTACTGGTGGATTAGAGCTATCTATTTCCTTCATCTATGTTAGTAACCTAGCTTCAGAAAGAGCAAAACTATGGACCAATATAATTGATATTTCTAGAAGTATTCAATCTCCATGGTTAGTTTTAGGTGACTTTAATGCAGTATTACGTACAAGTGAAAAGAAAGGAGGACTTACACTCAAGCTTTCCCAAGTTTCAGAATTAACCAATTGTGTATTAGCTAGTGAATTATCTGAGCTACCCCATTAAGGTCTGCAGTACACATGGAGAAGTGGTGATGCTAAGAAAATCACATCAAGCCTTGATCGAGTCCTTGCAAATTCACATTTGTTAAACCAGACCAATGGTCTCAATGCTACAGCCTCAGCCACTTCTACCAGTGACCACTCCCCTTTATTAATTACTTTCAATGATTCCAACAATCCAAAGGGTAAACCATTTCGATTTAACAACCACTGGCACTTAATTCAGGGGTACAAAGAAGCTGTCTGTAACACCCCACCTCTGCCAGGGTGGCTCTTGCAAGCACTCTGACTTTGGAGGGGCGTTTGAATAGGGTAAACATGCATAATGATATATCAAGGCAGAACAAGAACATATGTATATATGTAAACAGGGTAAATAACATAGATAAAACAGCGGAAGATTTCAAACCATTTCAAAACAAGTCTGGTACAACATAATGTTAACTTTCCAAATAAACAAGTCTAGATAAAAACAACTTCAACTGAAAAACTGAAATACGTAAGTACTATCCCCAAAATAAGTGATAACCATAGCTAGCTTCATGTCAAGACCGTACATGAGCTAAAATCCCACAAGCAAGCGATCAGAAATCCAAGCTAAGCTCCACTATTCCCACCCTGAGAACCTGGGGGGGGGGGGGGGGGGGGACGGAAGAAAACAGGCGAAAGAAAAACAGGTCAGTCAAAAAGACCGAGTAAGCCCTACTACAATCAATGTAAACTGATAAAGTTAACTGGCATGAGAAGCATGGATGAACATAAGGATAACAACATACTAGCATGATGATTAACTAACAAGGTAGATAAAGGTGTCATCGCATAATCAGGTTTAAGGTTTTTCACCACAGGTGCACCAGCATTCTAACATGTCATGTATAAACAAGAATTTATCCCTTGGCCTAACTTGGCCCAGTATCAGGTGTTTGACTTTAATCAAGATCCAACTTCTTGGTACCAATTCTAGTATAACAGGATTAGGTGTTACCCAATGTTTACATCGAAACAGGACGGAACAGAATGGTCCATACAGAGATAGAGTTTGGGAAAAATGGGCTTTTACCACCCTAACAGAACGGTACCACGCAGAAACAGACGGGTGTTACCACCCAACAAAACAGACGGTACCAACAGAATCAAACAGAGCTAAGTGTGCCCTAAATCCTACCCAAGCGATCGGCTCCCTAATACATAAACACCTTGTGTCGGCCCCACGATAGGGTGTATCACTCCCTAAAGTGGTAACCAATTGGCACAGGCATATTTACAGATGTCACGGCGTCTTACATCCTCAGAGGCAGACCGGGATCCATGCACGCACAAGACCCGGTTGGAACGCACCATCAACACCCGTCGCCATTATCAGAATGAACCACTTATAATTAGTTCAGTAAGCGTGCCCGGACCCTACCTACAGTTGGGTCAAAGTTTTGATACCAGAAAGGGTTACTGGCTAATATGGGTCCCAAACAACAAATGACACAAGTATTCCCCCTTGTGTCCCCAGACTTTCAGATTCAGATTAACTTATTAACAGAGTTCAGACGTACAAAGTTCAGACGAATCATTTTTCAGACTAACGGATCAGATAACAGATTTACAAACTTGCCTAACTTGGTGTGGGTCCTACAGATTCGCAAAACAGGTTCGTTTAATTTATCAATCAAGTTAGTTTATCCAGACCAGGTATCAAATTGGTTCTCAGCCTTACCAAATTACTGAGTTGGATTGGTTAAGTATAGTTCAACTTAACCCCGTTAAATTACCGAGTTCAGATTGGCTAAGTGTAGGTTAACTTAACCCTTTTACTATTCATGGATTGACTTGGTTAAGTGTAACGATGGGTTCACGACTTAACCCCGATTAATCCACCAAGTCCAAATTGGTTAAGTATTAAGTGGACCATGACTTAACCCTAATCATGAGGCATTAATTAATTAATGTGCCTTAACCTCTCACATTAGACTTTGTTGCGGTTACTAGTTAAGCCGGTCGGTTCCGGGTAGCTTTACACCACAACTTGGTCTAACCTCGGGTTCAAGGTACAACATGACCAACTTCTCACATTGGGTCCTATTGTTTGTAGCAACTAGTTAAGCCGGTCGGTTCCGGGTAGTTTTACGCTACAAACTCAACCCAACCTCGAGTTGGTCACACTTATATTTTCTAAGTGTCATGTCCATTATGTTTACCAAACATATTACAAGTTTTCAAGCATTTGGGTAGACCTAACTTAATAGGTAAATTCCCAATGGGTAGACCTAACTTAATAGGTAAATTCCCACTCTTGTGTTTTTATGTCCTTTAAGTTTACCCAACCCCAAACGCAATCCCATCGCTTACATATCGCAATAGCGCCTAAAGGATAGAAAGAGGGAATTTGGCATAATCATGACATAAAGGTGTTGAAGCCACAAGTTTAACCATGGTGGCATATGAAATGTACATATGTTCATATACTTGCATATTACATTTTTAGGCCTCAAAAGCATGCATAAAACCAAACTTAGCATATTGGTGATACATGGTGATAAATGACATGTAGAAATGGCCATAAGTTCGCATTTAGCCTCACATGCAAGTTATCATAAGAGATATGATAACTTACATGTTGCCAAAATGCAACCTTAGCATAAATCTTGAAGCTTTAAGCTCATAAACCCAAGATAAGCTTGCATAACATGATAACATGAGCATAATGATCAACCCAAACTTGCATAACATAACTTGCATATCATATGACAAACTTGCATATCATAACATAGCAAACTTGCATAACATAACATGATAAACTTGCATATCATAACATGGCAAACTTGCATAGCATAACATGGTAAACTTGCATATCATAACATGGCATACTTGCATAACATAACATGATAAACTTGCATATCATAACATATCAAACTTGCATAACATGACATAGTAAACTTGCATATCATGGCAAACTTGCATATCATTCATTTAACTTTAGAGTTTAAGTATGAAAGTAGAAAAGGGCTTACAATGCTTATGAAGACACAAAAATATGACAAAGCCCTTATGCAATCAAATAGACCCAAAATGCAAGCTCTAATAGAAAAACCCTTGAGCCAAAATGATCAAAGCCCTTGCTTTATGATGTAAATATGGAAACTTGACTTAAATGCAAGCTAATGATGCTCATACAAGCTTGAAAACACTTGTATGCATTGAAAATCTCTCATAGAAATAACTTAGGAATTTTATGAAGAGAGTGGAGGCCATGAGAGGAATGATTTTGCCATAGTTTAGTTACTTGAATGAATAATGATGATTTAGGGTTAGGTTAGGGGCTTATTTATAGGATTAGGATGTGTTTTAGACCCTTAGATTAACCCTAGGTTAGATTAGGACAATCAGATCTCGGAAGCTTCCAGAAAACAGCCCCAAAACACAACCAAACTCAAAAATGGTGCATCAGGCCAAACTGGCCGAGCACCCCCTGTCGACACCCAAGTCGACAGGGCTGTCGACTTGGTCCTAGCCAAGTCGACTACCCAGTCGACAGGCCTATCGACTGGGGTAGCTAGGCGGGAATTTTCCCACCTGCGCCCAATGGCCCCAATTTCGAAATTTGAACCTGAATTTTAAATCTGTTTTGAACTTTGAATTTTCAGAAAACTTCTTCGGGCCTTAACCGGGTCATACGGACTCCGATTTTCGAAAACTCGGACTCTATTTCGCGTATTTTTCCGAGACGAACGCAATGGCATAACCCGTTTCCCTTGATTCAGATTTATAAATTAAATTCTGCCTTGATTTACTATATAATCGGTTATCAAAATTACGGGTTGTTACACTGTCAACCTCATGAATATGATCATTCCAGAGGGCAATAACATGTTTAAAATGGTTATGCTACTCAAGCAGTGCAAGATCAACTTAAAGAATTGGAATAAAACTAGACCTAAAGAGGGAGACCACATCCAAAACATTCAAACACAACTTGAGCAAACACAGGAGTTATTAGATGCGGACCCACTGAATAAAGGACTCAACAATGATTTCTATGTACTCCAAAGACAACTCAAGTCAGCTATGGAAGTTAAAGCTTTGGAAATTAAACAAAAAACCAAAGAGAAATGGCTAATACGGGGAGGTGAATGAACTAAATTCTTTTATACCAAAATGTCTCAAAGAAAACACTATAACAATCTCCTTAACTGTCTGAATGAACAGGATGACTCTCAACAGCATATCGGACAACTAGAAGACACTGCTATCTCTTACTACACAGAGCTTTTCAACGGTAAGTATGATGATGACTTACCCTATATTGAGTGTAGAAGGCAGATCACCGTTGATGGGAGGTTATGGGAGGTGGCAAGATTAGTGTGAGGGAACTGCAGACTGCTGTTTTCTCCATCCATAATGACTCCAGTCTAGGGCCTGATTGAATAGGGGCAGCCTTCATCAAACTGCACCGGGAATACCTGAAACACTATTTGTTAGCAGCATATCAAGAAGCATTAGATACATGAGAGTTCATAAGAGAAAAAAAATCACACTTTTGTATCTCTCATCCCCAAAGTTCAAAATCCATCTAGAATTGAAGACTACAGGCCTATAACTTGCTGTAATGTGGTTTATAAAATTATGAGCAAGATCATTTGCAACAGACTAAATAATGTTCTTCCTGCCCTAATTTCTCAATGTCAAAGTGCATTTATAAAAGGCAGATTCATATATGAAAACTCCCTTATGACTCGTGAACTAGTAAGAGAATTCAATAAGAGAGGAGCAGACAAATTGTGCCTTAAGATCGACTTGCACAAGGCTTATGATAAAGTTAATAGAAGTTTTATTACTCACACGCTATGTTCAACGGGATTACCAGCTAACCTTATTAAACTTATTGATTTCTACCTTAATACTCCTACCTTTTATATTCTAGTCAATGGGGTTCAAAAGGGATTCATTACAAGTTCAAGGGGGATCAGGTGGGGGACCCCTCTCCCCCTATTTATTTGCAGTTGCAATGGAGTGGTCCACCCTGCAGATGGAACATGTATCTGAAAGGAATTTAATTTTGCCAGTTTACAATCACTTGCCTAAAGTCACTCACCTAACTTATGCAAATGATTTATTAGTGGTGTTCAAAGCTTCTAGTATAGCTATTACCCAACTGAAAAGCATTTTTCAAAATCTGGAGAAGTGGGTGGGACTCGAAGTGAATGAACTCAAAACTAAATGTTAATTTAACAAGTTTTGTAATCATAAACAAGAGTACATAGAAGCCATTGGGGTGCAAGAAGGATCCCACCTAGTCAAGTATTTGGGGATTCCACTCCCAAATAACAATATAATTGATGTTGAATGTGGAAAGTTAGTGGATGACATTAGAGATAAACTGCAAGGTTAGATATCCAAATTGTTGTCTTTTGCAGGGAGAGTTGAATTAGTGCACTTAGTGATAACATCAAAGGTCAGATTTTGGTTGCGAACTTTCCAAATTCATGACTGTTCCATTTCCAAGATAAACACAGTGTGTGCTAATTTCATTTGGAAAGGTGGGCTAAAAAAATCAGTTACAAATTGCTTTACAGGCCAAAAAAAAGAAGGTGGAGTTGGGCTTAAAAACTTATTTGAGCTAAAAAAGGCCTATGGGCTTAAATTAGCATGGAAACTAATACCCTCTAATAATTTGTGGGCTTTCTGGATGCGAGCTCGTTATATGAAGACTAATTTCTGGATAGCAAACATAGATAACAATTCCTCAATGATGTGGAAAAACTGTCTGATGCTCAGAAATGAACTTAAATCTAAAATCCAACGTGAAATTGCAAATGGTAACACTACTGGTCTCTAGAGAGACCCATGGCTAAATGGGCAGAGCCTACTTGATAGATTTGGTTGGGATAGCTACTCAGCATATGGTGCACTAAATGTGTTAGTTAATTCAATCATTTCCAACCAAAATCGGCAGTGCAGTAACAGTTTTGTTGTTCAAAACTTAACTAAAGAAATAAATTCCAAGCCTATTTACTCTAGAAGAAGTGAAGACACATGGAGTTGGAAAAATGGTAACTTTAGGCTTAGTGAAGTATGGGAGAGCATCAGAACAATAAATCCTATTGTTCATGGAGTAAAGTGATCTGGACACGTTCTACACCTCCTAAAATGGCATAGACACTATACAAGGCAATTTTGGGTAGGTTGCCTACCAAAGAAAGACTTTTTAGTTGGGAAATAATTGAGGAGGACATATGTGTATTGTGTAATAGACTTCCTGAAACATATAACCATCTATTTTTCGAGTGCAACTTCAGCAAATGCCTATGGGCTATACAAAAGCTTAAATGCTTCAAGACGTGACAAATAGGAAACCTAGAAGAAGAAATAAATTACCTGAATGATGGAGGTCATGTATCGAAGCTTATGGTAGAGGTTGGAAAGGTTTTCCTCACAACCACAGTGTGGAAAACATGGAGAGAACGAAATGCCCGTGCTTTCAAGAAGAAGAATAGAGATGTGTTAGTAAATTCAGCCATAACTAACAGTGAAATTGCTGTAGTAATTGGAAGAATTAGCAGGAAGCTTCTTACTAGTGCAACAGAACGAGAACGATTGTTATTGGAGAAGTGGTACTGGAAGGAAGCGACTGGAGAAAGGAGACGAGAGAATTTACGTCCGCCACGAAGCCCTAATTTTTCTTTTTGTCTTACTTTTTAAAGAATGTTGAGGAAGATCGAAAAGTGAACTATTAGAAGTTTATGTATTATACCCATATGTTATAAACTGGTTGTATTTGTGGGCCGAGCTGGCTTTTGGTCTTAAACAAAATTTTTACCCATTTTCAAAAAAATTATATATATATATATATATATATATATATATATATATATATATATGTATGTATAAATCCAAATTCTGGTTTTAGTCTTTTATTTGTATCTTCTTCATTTTAAGCCTGATTTTTGTAAACTAAGTGTCTTAACCAGAATTTCATAATGGTCACAATGGCGCCATACCCTTTGCCTTATTCTCACTATTTTTTGACTAAAGTATATTCTATTAATCTTTTATTTAAATTGCTTTATTACAATTTTGGGTCGTTATAGTCGGCCTCATATTATCTCCTCAACTCCTCATTCTCATTTTCAGTTTCTTGGTCTCTTCTAGTTCTTTCTTCAGCCTAATATATTCTATTGTAAGATCTTTGTTGCCCTTTTCGATGGCGATAAATCGAGCCGAGTGGGTGGATAATGCTTTTTTATATTTTTCCCGGGCTTGGATGACCGCTACTATCAATTTTCTTTATTTTTATTAGCTGAATTTGACTTTTGTTTAAACTCGATGATATCAATTTCCCTCGCCTTTATCCTTTCATGAGTTAAACTATCCTCAAGCTTCAGATCATTTATTTCCATAATTTTCTTCTTAATAAGAGAAGAAAACATCAACGCATAGTTCATGGTAGTCATGTACTGGATATAAATGTCGAAAAATCAAAGAAACATTTCTTTGTTAATAATTTATGGGATCAAGTGCAACTTCGGCAAAAAGATAAGCTCGTCAAAAGCAAACTTGAGGAACGCTTTCTTCAAGTATGCCTTCTGCTCTTAGGGGGCCATCTCATCAGCCTCGGGCACCTTTTCAACTTATTTTCTCTTTCTCTTTTCTCCCTAATGCGATATTTTCATCTTTGCAGTCCCCCCACTAATCTTGTCTCTATTTGAATCTCTGGGTGGAGGTGGTGGAGCCAATGTCCTTGGGAGGAAGGGAAGGCAGGGATGCTATTGACTGCCCTGTACTTCTTGATTCTGATCTCTTCTCTAGCTCCATCAACTTAGTGGTAGTGGGTAAGGATCACGATGTAGGAGATAATATCTCTTCGACTATAGCCACTGCCATAATCATGTGAGTGCTTATAGTGCGACTGATGCCCTTACATGCTGCTAAAAAATGTTCCTCATAAGTTAAGTCATTTGAGGTAAGAGCTATCTTGACCTCTATTTATATACCCTCCTTTGTCATTTTCCTTTCTTATCTCATTCTCCTTGTCGAGCTATTATGCATGTACAAAACAAAATGTGAGTTAGAGACAATTAATAGGCACATGAGTAAGTGTTGTAACATGCAATACTTATGAGTGTGTGTCCTGATGTTCCCCCCAATGGACTAGATTTTAGTTTTTCTTAAGGGGGTTATCTCCTCAGCACATGACAGTGCTGATGCCATCTCAGAGCTTGGCAACAGACTCTCGACTTTAACATCTCTCAATCCAAATAAAGACGTCTCAACCGGAATATTGTTTGGATCTTTAAACCATCCTTCTACTTCTATTAATGTGGTGATCCCAATTGTAACTATGGGAGATATTAACTTCGCAACCTCTCCCAACCTTATCACTATGAACAAATATGGAATCAGAGTGGATGGTAGTCCTTTTCTCTCGCGAACTCTTCCTCACCAGCCATATCATTGCCTTCTACTTCCTCTTAAGCTCCGACTTCTTCCTCCTTAACCTGGGAAAAGTTCAGATGCATGGCAGAGACATGTCTTCTTTTCCAGTCCTACGTTATCACCGTCTCTAAATCTATGGAACAATCTTCAGGCAACAAGTGTACAGTGCAAAGGAGGTAATCAAAATCAAAGTTAGTGCATTGCGAAAATTTTCTCCTACGTCTCTTAAGGTTAAG
Source organism: Allium sativum (assembly GCA_030737875.1). Taxonomy (NCBI): domain Eukaryota; kingdom Viridiplantae; phylum Streptophyta; class Magnoliopsida; order Asparagales; family Amaryllidaceae; genus Allium; species Allium sativum. The sequence continues at coordinate 534,735,277 of CM060922.1, forward strand.
ACCCTGCCTATATATACTTAACCTGATGGCCTTAGAGGAATAGTTGAACAAAAATCAGATTTCAAATTAGTCTATAGCTTACTACTCGATTAACTACAAACATCATAGGCAAGTGTCAATGCACCCACATCCTCTTAACTATCGTCTTGCAAATCCCAGCGAGCGATGCACGTAGATCCAGTTGTGCTTGAAGTAACTTAGCTTGTTCCAGACCATTGAGACGATCTGACTGTAGGGATGAGCTTCAAGATATACAAGTGATAACTACATGCTCCGACACTTGAAAATATATGGATATCTAATATCGTCCACTGCGAACTCTCAATCCAAAATTTCAACATATAGGAGGTATGTCATGATCAAAAAGCATATTCATTGGGATGAAGCCATGTCGACGCCAATCGCTTGTAGTTTAACATATCCCCGATATATGGCATGAAGGAGGCATGCATGCGATGGAACACATATATGTGTTGCAAGCTGCAAACCCTTCCAATGATGCTTGTGCCTGTCATCACGACCAACCAAACGTCGTTCAGTGGTACGCCATACTTCATGAAAATCCTCGCTAGCATGGCCTCGTGGATTCTGGAAGTAACTTAATTTGGAGGATTTTGCAGGATTATTGCATCCTCTCGAGTATCTGATGCCGGTGGAATGCATTCTTAATCAATCCCTACCTCTTCAGCCTCTTGCAAGCTACTTTTTGCCTCTTGATGGCCTTCCTCAACAGTGGTTCACTATCGGTTGATTTACCGGTTGGAATCATTGAGTTGTTCCCCATGGTCAAGCCTCTTAGGCTGACTCGCTAGTTGGAAAGGGCTGGATTCCTTAGAAGTTGAATGGTTGAGATTTGACAGCTTCGACTGATCCATTGAATGACCAGATTCTGGATACAATTCTGAACTCTCGACCTCCAAGTCTTGGAGTCATCTCTAGCTTATGGTATCTTTAGTTTACTATACTTATAAAATCACAGTAGTAAGTGCGATTAGCTAGTGCCACCCTATGTTAGTGTAAACTAATATGGAAAGTGCAGTGTCGTGTAAGCTCATGTAGTTAAAATAATCACTTTGGAATGCGATGGAAATTTTTAGTTTCATAGCTGAAACCGTCATGTTGACCATCATTCCAACACTTGGATCGAATCGTTGGATTTCGTCGAAGATTGGATTGAAAATTGGAATTAATAATCATTGGTTCAGTCATGTGTCTACAATCTAATTTTAAGTTTTATCCTATGAGCATGTCTGAATTACCAGTCTAGTGCAGTAATCATGTCCATTTCAATACATGAACGATTCGAATGTCAGTTCGAGGTCATAGAATCACGTATTCGAAAACTTAAAATTTATAATCGGGTTTTACGTCATTTGAGTTCATGGTGGCTTAAACCTAAACATGGAATATATATGGTTGATCTTCTCACTTATGAAAAAGCCGATATGATCATGTATAAACCTAAAAGTCAGTCCAATCCAAGCTAAAACATCTACCTGATCACATGACCTGCTCGGATATGTAATTTTTTTTAACTCTATCTCACTTCTATTCTCTCTTTTCCTCTCTACCAATCCCCTTCTCTACGAAAAACAACATCTAATGGATCGAACCCTCTTTCCTTCCTTCTCTTTATCCTTTTCTACCTCCTTTTTTCTTCTGATCTTTCTTCTTTCCCCTTTGTTCCGTTTCCCACTCAATTTTTCATCATGGAGATCCCAACTTCAATGATTGATGCTCCTCCAAACCTACTCCCACCAATCGTCTCCACTATTCAATCGGTAAAACCCAAAATCCCTATGTAGTTCGACTATTTAAGGGGACAAACCCACCTTAATTCGATGATAGGTGGGCGGAGGACAGCGAAGAAGGGGAGGTGCTAGCAAGGTGGTAGTTGGATGTCAAGTCGCGATGGTCAGTGATGGAGTTGGGTAAATTTTTTAAGTTTCCAGGGAAAATCAATAGGGATACGAAAACGATACGAAAGGAAATGAGGGAGAATTAGGATAACTACATGGAAGGAAGACAAACCGTCTTTAGCAAGCAAACTGAGAAAAAAATTCCAAGTATAAGGATCAATATCGATCCCTTACAATATTAATTTTTAAAAAGAAAGAGAAAGATGGGAGGAACATTTGGGATCAATGTAAAATTTTAAATTTAGATACATACATGTATGTATGTATGTATATGTTAAATTCCAAAACTCTTATCATCGACGTGATCCCTAATAAAATATCGAATGTATACTGACAATATTAAACAGACTATGCAATTCCAAAGTGTATGTTTGATGCTTGAACCCAAATAAACTTTGGACACCGACACTTATAACCAAGTGCATATGCTTACATTACCATGCTCTTACTTATTAAAAACTTTGAGCGTATCGCGTAAAAATACTTATAAGTGTGTGAGCGCTTACGTGACTCTAAACCGGTAACAACTTGCTTACACTAAGGTGTGAGTGTATGCAGTAGTCGACGGCTAATAATTAATTTCTTGAATTGACAGAAATTTGATGTTTACCTGAAAATTAGACAATTTCCTTACCAAATAGGAATGGCAATGGGGCGGGGAGGGCACGGGTAGTACCACCCATCACCCGCCCCGTTGGGTGATTTTTTTCCCGTGCCCGCCCTATACCCACATGGGTAACCACTAAACGGGTTTTAAACAAGTTGCGGGTATTCGTAGGTACCCGTTATATTTATTCAAAATGTTTTTTTGCCATTTATTGAAATTATTCAAAAGTACATTTGGTAAAAAAAAAAAAAACTCGACCAATACTCAGATGCTAACCTCAAAATACAAATACATATTTAAACCAACATCCAGAAAAGAAGAAACAACAACAGAAGTATCCATCAAAATATCAACAGCCAGTTATAAATTGTTGACTAAAGACATGCACACAAATACCGAACAACCAACAAGAATGTTTTTTGTATTGACCACTTATAATAAACCACATTCAATATAGGCACGGGTACCCACGGTCATGAATACCTTACTATCCGTACATGCCCCATTAATGAACGAATATTAAAAATACACGTTTATTTTACCCATTGATACCTATTTAATGTTCATGATGGGTTTTACTCGCGGATAACCGTGGGTACATATTTTTTTGCCATCCCTATTCCAATATGGTTAAAGTTTAGACATACAATATTCATAAAATAAAGCTCGAATCACATACTTATACCATTGAAGTTCAACAAACCATCACAACTATTCAAAAGTGACATGCTCCTTGGTGTACACTACTCAAAGAAAAGATCATGACCATTCGTTGAGCGCATCATTAAGAACATTCATGTCATTAAAACTTGTTTCAATTCAAATCACATTATGTTCACACAAGACATACTTTGGTGGCAAATGTTACCCGGCCTTTTGGCCCGACAATCAAAAGTGATTTAGACATGCATTAACTCGAACTAAGCATTATAATCAAATTATGGCTTGCAAAACAGATATTAACTTAATTTGGATCGATCGCTGTGTGGAACTTAGAAAATGACCAATTAACTCACAAGGTCATTTAGGTTGTGCTGATTGGTTATCTCTGGGATCAAATTGATCTCTCTTGAAAACATGTGATCGGAACGGTTTGATCACCCAAAAACATGTGATAAGCATAGCCCGATCACCAGAAATCCACGAAGCTAGTCCCACTCGATCCACACATAAAGGGATCGATATGAATCCCGCAAAAGGATCAACATGAATTCCCACCCAAGGGATCGGTATGACTTCCACATATTAGTTCGCTATAACTCCAGCGCAATTCAGCAGTGTTAGCTACTTTGATAAACAAAGGGGTATAACTCGAGAACCATAAGTTATAACTTCACTAGACTTCATAGGACTACTCAATATCATTAAATGGATTATTAAGAGGATTCATAAACCCCAACTAAACAAGTTGATGGGTCGATATCGATCCCTATTGGGATTAGTAACAATCCGATTGATAGGTCGTGCATGACTCTCTCTCTCTCCAACGATCCTTCGACTTCCCATCTTGAACTACAACTATGAATCACAGACAAAAAATGGATCTTCTGGTACTTTCATTACTTTATACTATCTTACTTCAGAGTAATATCGATCTACGCACTGAAATATGTATTTTTGAACAATAAATTGATTAAGTATTCTAAGTGGACATATGTTGGTCAACATCAAACCACTATAAATCATTTTTCTCTTTTGCATTGCATTTCTATTGTTCTATTCCTCATTTTTCACTTGTTTAAGATTAACTACCATTGAACTCATTGGATGTTGTATCACTTTTTGTTGTCAACACTACCATTACTAGAGCTACGGGCAATTGAGTTATTATTTTGGTTGAATAACGAAAAATATCGCTTTGAAGTATACCAATAGTTTGTTGCTACCACATTTTTTCATATCAAATAGAATAATATGGCATTTAAAGGGATCTCGAGAATTTGATAAAATTTATTATCATGGTATCATTTTTAATAATGATAACATTGAGAAAAATATGATGGATTAAGTTCAAATTAAACCTATAATATTTCCACGAGATTGGGTGGAGGATCAAAGTGGACTCGTGGTAAGCATACCATACGCATGAACGTAAATGACTTTTCTGATGAAGAGAAAATTATGGATTATCAATCATTTGATATTTGGGGATAAATAGAAAAAGCGAGATATCTTTTTGCCTTTATAAATTATCACATGTCAAATGGAACATTATCAAGTTTTCACAGTCTTTTGCATGAAGTATCATGTGTTTTCTTTAGAAGAAAAAAAAATGTATGGATGAAGCAAGATGAACTTAGGTTGAAAAGGCTAGTATTAAATATTGTTAACAAAAATAAAGCTAATATTTGGTAATAAAGAACTATTACTCATGCAATACCACAATTTAATATAATTTTTTTACCATTAATCAATGCCATCTTCACTTGTGATAGTATCAAGAAGACATGGAAAATAAATATAGAATCATTTAAAGAATAAATTGAAGTAAAGCCACATAAGAAGAAGAAAAAGGTGGATTTTTATTTTTGAAAAGAAAAGTTTTGATTGAAAGCGGCAAATAAAACATTACTTAGAAAACATGGTTAGGTTCTTTGAAACACCTCACCTTCGTTAAGGTCACTCACAAAGGGAATGCCTTAACTTCGGTGGACCTTTTTTTTTAGTACAAGATGCAAAAAAATTACAAGATAGACAAATAAAGCAGCGGCAAATAAATAAAACTTTATTTCATTGATAAACAACTTGTACAAAGATTGTTTTACAATACCAAAGTATTCTGTCTTGTTTAACAAAAATAAAGAAGCATAAAATGATTTCCCCAAAAAAAGCATGAGCCAGCCATAGCAGTAGAAGAGAGAGTCCAAGGCAACACGTCAAAGAGTCTTCAAGCTTGGAAAGAGTAACTGCCTAAACAAACCTAAGCTATTCCCTCCCTGACTACCTGGGGGGGAACGGAAGAAAAGAAGACGAGAGAAAACGGGTCAAACAATAAGTCTGGTAAGTTCAGTGATTACTAGCATTTAAACAAGGAAAAGGGATCATGACAGGAGTAACAGAACATAGGACAATACCCTAATATAAGACAAGATAGGTTGAACATGTGATCGCATCCATTACTATAATCTCTGCCCCACCTAACTAGTGTCTCAACTAGTAATTTGTATAAGACGATCCCAATCCCCGCAGTGGTGGTAGCCTTCAGGTGTACATCTATATTTGAGGATTTCACCTCAATCAGCCCAATTGCCATGAATATGTTAGATGTACCCTTACTACCCCATCGATCGGCTCCCTACCTGTGTTAACTTGCCATGTGTCTATGTCAATCGGCCCTCTCTTGCGTGTAGCTACCCTGTGCTGGTCCCACTATAAGGTGTATCAATCCTTATGATAGCGACCCCGACACGATTCAAGAATGCACAGTGTAAATCTACTAGTACCCAGTGCCTGCTTTTTCCACTCCGGAGTATGTGCACGCCCGTAATCCGCCAGAACCTACACTGACGTACCCTCAGTCGCTATATCGACCGCTTATAATCAGCCCAGTAATCGTGCCCCTCCCTGCCTAGCTCAGGGTATCGTGATACATCTATCTGGGTTACTGCTGAAATGGGTCCCCGTTGCTAGGGTTTCCTACTGGTTAAGTTTATGGGTCTATATTTACTAATATTACCCACCAACCCGATATGTACTAAACCTTCCCACCGATTCAAACACGTTTATATAATGGTTAAGTTTTATGGGCCTATATTTACTAATATCACCCTCCAACCCGACACGTACTTAACCTTTCAACGGATTCAAGCATGTTTATATAACGGTTAAGTTTATGGGCCTATATTTACTAATATTACCCACCAACCGGATATGTACGTAAACCTCCTACTTGTCATGTCATGTTGGTTAAGTGGTTCTTATTAACTTAACCTTTCTCACTTATCATGTTGGATTGGTTAAGTGTGACTTATTAAGTTAACCCTGTTCATTCATCAGGTTATATTGGTTAAGTATTTCCCATTTAACTTAACCCCATTCGCTCATCAAGTTATATTGGTCAAGTGTCATTAATCAATTCAAGTTAACTTAACCCATCCACACGTCACGTCATGTTGGTTAAGTGTTTCCTTCTGGTGTTGACTTGATCCTACCTCAAATTATGTTATATTGGTTAAGTGTTGCCCTCTCGTGTTAACTTAACCCTTCCCATACATCCTGTTATATAATTGGTTAAGTGTTTTCCTCTTATATTACATAACCCCACCACATGTCATTATATATTTTGGTTAAGTGTTACCTTAGTTAACATAACCCTATCATTTGCTTAATTAACATGTTACAACGGTTAAGTGTTCTAAATTTACTTAACCTCACCCACTTGTCTAATTAACATGTTGTAACGGAGTGTTCTAATTTTACTTAACCTCACCCACTTGCCTTGTTAACATGTTATTATGGTTAAGTGTTCTAAATTTACTTAACCTCACCTACTTGCCTAGTTAACATGTTATTACGGTTAAGTGTTCTAAATTTACTTAACCTCACCACTTGTCTAATTAACATGTTGTAACGGTTAAGTTTTCTAATTTTACTTAACCTCACCCACTTGCCTAGTTAACATGTTATTACGGTTAAGTGTTCTAAATTTACTTAACCTCGCCCACTTGCTTAGTTAACATGTTATTACGGTTAAGTGTTCTAAATTTACTTAACCCTACCATTCAATTCTTATCTTAGCATTAATTTATTCATTAAAGCACCAACCACTCACATTAGACAAGTATTGTTGCGGTCACTGGATGTGTCGGTCGGTTCCCGGCAGTTTTACACTGCAACTCAGTCTAACCTCGGGTTTAACTTGTGACTAAGTTGGATCAAATTATCATGTAAACTTGATATAGGTCTAGCATGGAGGTTTAACATATAAACACAATTTTAAACCACAACTTAGCATATTAACTTATGTATGTCAAAACATAAGAAAGCTACTATAACCATATTTAAATCACAACTTAGCATGATAACTTATGTGTGTTAAACATAAGAGAGCTATTATAAACATATTTAAATCACAACTTAACATGATAACTTATGTGTGTTAAACATAAGACTTAGCATGATAACTTATGTGTTAAAACATAAGAGGGCTACAAATCCAATCTTGCAACATAAATAGATTCAACTTAGCATGGTTCTAAATATACATGAATGTTGATCTAACATGTAAGCATGTGCTTTAGATCATAAACTTGCAAGTAACCACCAAATTATAACATGACATGTTTCACCATTTAGTTGACATAATACGTTCATTTCCCAATCATAATAGATCCCAATATATAAAATATGGTATGTTCATCATCACAAACATATAGGCATGATCAATCACAATGGTAGTTTAAGATAAATGAGAATCAAACTTTATTTATCTTATACATAAGCATCATTCTATATTTGAATTACAACATGTCATGATTCATTTAAAAGAACGTTTAAATCTACATAATAACTAACTTACAAACTAAAAAGGAATTCTTGATTTCTGAAATCTGAATTCTGAAATTGGTATGCTTGCCTTTGATGTAGATCGTTGAATTTGATTACTTTAATTTGATTTTGATTCAGGTTTTTATCTTGTCTTTGAATTGAAAGCGGTAACGGCTACTCCAAGTTCTCTATTAACGGCATGATAGTTACAGGATTATTTTTGTGTGATTTTTAAGTTGAGCATTGGGCTGTTTATATAGAATTTCAATTTAATTAGAGCCGTCGGATGATCCTAGAGTTAACCACAACCATTCAGTCAGGAAAGGGTGACACCTCAGCCTTAATGACTCAACAAGGAGTCGGAAAGGACTCATCAATGACTCAAAGTATGGATCAGAACACGCTAGAAAGCTGTGCAGGCTCTCTGCTCGGCCTGGGCACACTTGGCAGGTGCACCAGCGCAACTTTTGTACTGGCGCACTTTCCAAGTGCGCCAGTGCATTCTTTTTTTTCTTTCTTTCTTTCTTCTGGTTTTCTGATTAACTTCGTTCATCCATATCTCCTTCATACGATGTCCGTTTTATGCAAACTCGGACTCTATCTCAAGCAGAATTCCGAGACGAACGCAATGGCGTAACCTATTTCCCTTAATTCTTACATTTGAAATTAATTATTCTTTGATTCGTTACTATAACGTTAACAGAAAATACAGGGTGTTACATTCTCCCCTCCTTTTAGGATTTCGTCCCCGAAATCTTCAAGTCGAGAAGAACTTATATCCTACCATCCAATCACCCATCTACTCAACCATCAAACACAGCGTCCGTTGTCCTTAAAATATTTCTAATGCTTCATGATCATATGCATAGTGTGTGTACATGTCCTTATCGAATGCAGAATCAAGCGGTCTACTGATTCAGTTGACCTCCTTAATGCAAATTATGCCAGTGCCATGAGTTCATCATGTATGCAATTATTCCTAATTGTACTTTATAACTTCTACATGAGCGCACAATCGTTCATAAAAATGCAACATCCATATGATAACACATCAAGTTTCAATTCATATGTATAAAAATTCACACATGCATATGCAATATGAAAGTGACTGAGCCAATCTAGTGCCTAATGTGTGTACATGCATCCACGAGCAACCACTTGCAACCACTTGCATCCACCTGTCTCAAACACATGTTTACATCCATTGGCTTCTACCTAAGGATTGAGGATAGGACCGAGAGGATATACTTAAAAGCTAAAGACTAGCATGTAAATAGATTTTACAGAAAAAGAGGAATCAAGGATATACCCTCAAAAAGGGTAAGATGCGTGTATCTAGTCTTCAGTCTTCTAAGTCGCATCTTCTTGAGATTCACTCCACTGTACCTTATCTAACTTAACTTCATGGTTGCGAAGCTTCTTGACCTCCATTTCCAAAACCCACTAGTAAAGATAGGTCTTCGATCACTTACTATGCTAGAGGGTATCCAATGTAGTCGAACTATCTTTCCAAGATAAACAGATATTAACCATGATATCAAGTGTATATCCTAAGATTATTAGAGGTCCCTCCTCTACTTAGCTTATTCGTCATGCTGCAAATCTGAGGGTCTAAAGCTAATGGTTACTATGTTCTTATTACCTCTCTTAAGGTCAGTCTAACTTAGGATGCCAGCCCCAACCATTTATTTCTCACGCAAACCATCCTAGTCGAACTCGACATCCCTCAAGTACAAACCCCAAAGACCTAAATCAATATCAGACAAGTACCCAAGGATACCTCCTCTGAATTTGGACGATCTATGTGAGATGATACTAACAAAACAACCAAACAATTGAGCACTTTACCGACTCTGGCTATCCTCGCCAATCTTGCTCCAGAATTATCATTGATTGCATAACTGGCTTTGCAGTGTCATCTAGATACATGCGGAAGTCTGTCTCGAGTTTTAGGGGAAAACCCCTTACCCTAATCAAAACATCTTGCGTACTCATGGACTACCCCAATGGATCGAAAATCATTGATAGATAAGTTAAGTGATTCGAGGTAGCTAAGACAAACTGATCCCATAGGATCGTACGAAATCTCAAGGGTATTCCCGAGGCAAGTCGAAAGTCTAACTACCCTTGTTTCACAATTACTAACTAACCAATCAATGCCTAGAATCAACCCTTAGCCTAAAAACATAAGCATAAATATAGCTATTCTCAAATCCTCACAAGTCTAAGGTAAATGGGCAGAACCAGCAATTGGATTTGAGACTATAATGGGATCCTCTACTATACAATATCTAGGGTGCAGAGACTAACCTATGGAAGCAGATATATACGAATGTGAAGTGATAAAATTAGAAGGAGTACTAACAGGATAATCAAAAAGGAAAAACTCTTTCAACAGAAATCTTACTGCCTCTCTCTCAGGTATGCTGGCGGTTAGAGCATGCACTTGCCTTCCGGAAAATCCTGTCCCTTATTCTTGCCCTTGCCCTTAATTATACGACTCGTTATACCAAAATAAGGATACTTCCTCTTGTTTTAGGTTTTACTATTCTTTCCTCCCCTACTTTGTGAACCAAGTCTATATCCATGAGTTCTTCATCCTTGTGTTGTGCTCCTTAGCCAAACCCCCTCATTCTAAACTTTGCCATCCTTGTGTAACTTGTTGACATGTCTCTCGAAAGCTTCCTCCATCGCACGGAGAATCCTACAAATCTCGAAATAAAATTACGGCTACAGATGGAAGTTAGGCACTTATTTGCCCTTTGACAGGCGTCGTAGTCTCATCAAGCCTACGGAACCATGCCGCGATGAGGTTACCTCCCAGGAAGCCAGGAGCCACAGAGACGTAGGAAAGAAGGAAACAAGGATTCAAACAAATGATCAAAAGATAGTGCATTTGGCTTTAGGGAATATGCCTTTAAAATAAATTTTTTTTTTGAAAATGCTTCTTTTAAAACTGTTTCAAAATAATTTTTCAAATATTTTTATCTGATCTGGCAACCTTCAGCTCTGATACCAAGTGAAACACCCTACCTCCGTTAAGGTCACTCACAAAGGGAATGCCTTAACTTCGGTGGAGCATTTTTTTAGTACAAGATGTAGAAAAATTACAAGAAAGACAAATAAAGCAGCGGCAAATAAATAAAACTTTATTTCATTGATAAACAGCTTGTACAAAGATAGTTTTACAATACCAAAGTATCTTGTCTTGTTTAACAAAAATAAAGAAGCATAAAATGATTTCCCCAAATAAAGCATGAGCCAGGCATAGCAGTAGAAGAGAGTGTCCAAGGCAACACATCAAAGAGTCTTCAAGCTTGGAAAGAGTAACGGCCCAAACAAACCTGAGCTATTCCCTCCCTGACTACCTGGGGGGAACGGAAGAAAAGAAGATGAGAGAAAACGGGATAGACAATAAGTCTGGTAAGTTCAGTGATTAGTAGCATTTAAACAAGGAAAAGGGATCACGACAGGAGTAACAGAACATAGGACAATACCCTAATATAAGACAAGATAGGTTGAACATGTGATCGCACCCATTACTATAATCTCTACACCACCCAACTAGTGTCTCAACTAGTAATCTATATAATACGATCCCAATCCCCGCAGTGGTGGTAGCCTTCAGGTGTACATCTATATTTGAGGATTCCACCTCAATCAGCCCAATTGCCATGAATATGTTAGATGTACCCTTACTACCCTATCGATCGGCTCCCTACCTATGTTAACTTGCCATGTGTCTGTGTCAATCGGCCCTCTCTTGCGTGTAGCTACTCTGTGCTGGTCCCACCATAAGGTGTATCAATCCTTATGATAGCGACCCCGACACGATTCAAGAATGCACAGTGTAAATCTACTGGTACCCAGTGCCCGCTTTTTCCACTCCGGAGTACGTGCACGCCCGTAATCCGTCGGAACCTACACCGACGTACCCCCAGCCGCTATATCGACCGCTTATAATCAGCCCAGTAATCGTTCTCCACCCTGCCTAGCTCAGGGCACCGTGATACATCTATGTGGGTTACTGCTGAAATGGGTCCCCGTTGCTAGGGTTTCCTACTGGTTAAGTTTATGGGCCTATAGTTACTAATATTACCCACCAACCCGATATGTACTTAACCTTCCCACTGATTCAAGCACGTTTATATAATGGTTAAGTTTTGTGGGCCTATATCTACTAATATTACCCACCAACCCGACATGTACTTAACCTTCCTACGGATTCAAGCATGTTTATATAATGGTTAAGTTTATGGACCTATATTTACTAATATTACCCACCAACCCGATATGTACTTAACCCTTCTACTCGTCATGTCATGTTAGTTAAGTTGTTCTTATTAACTTAACCTTTCTCACTTATCATGTTGGATTGGTTAAGTGTGACTTACTAACTTAACCCTGTTCATTCATCAGGTTATATTGGTTAAGTATTTCCCATTTAACTTAACCCCATTCGCTCATCAAGTTATATTGGTCAAATGTCATTAATCAATTCAAGTTAACTTAACCCATCCACAAGTCACGTCATGTTGGTTAAGTGTTTCCTTCTGGTGTTGACTTGACCCTACCTCAGATCATGTTATATTGGTTAAGTGTTGCCCTCTCGTGTTAACTTAACCCTTCCCATGCATCCTGTTATATAATTGGTTAAGTGATTTCCTCTTGTATTACTTAACCCCGCCACATGTCATTATATATTTAGGTTAAGTGTTACCTTAGTTAACTTAACCCTATCATCTGCTTAATTAACATGTTACAACGGTTAAGTGTTCTAAATTTACTTAACCTCACCCACTTGTCTAATTAACATGTTGTAACGGTTAAGTGTTCTAATTTTACTTAACCTCACCCACTTGCCTAGTTAACATGTTATTACGGTTAAGTGTTCTAAATTTACTTAACCTCACCTACGTGCCTAGTTAACATGTTATTACGGTTAAGTGTTCTAAATTTACTTAACCTCACCCACTTGTCTAATTAACATGTTGTAACGGTTAAGTATTCTAATTTTACTTAACCTCACCCACTTGCCTAGTTAACATGTTATTACGGTTAAGTGTTCTAAATTTACTTAACTTCACCCACTTGCCTAGTTAACATGTTATTACGGTTAAGTGTTCTAAATTTACTTAACCCTACCATTCAATTCTTGTCTTAGCATTAATTTATTCATTAAAGCACTAACCACTCACATTAGATCGGTATTGTTGCGGTCACTGGATGTGCCGTTCGATTCCGGGCAGTTTTACACCGCAACTCAGTCTAATCTCGGGTTTTTATTGGGATCAATGCTCTAACCTCTCACATTAGATAGGTATTGTTGTGGTCACTGGATAGTCGGGCGGTTCCAGGCAGTTTTACACCACAACTCAATCTAACCTCGGGTTAGACATAATCATCTTTTCTACAATTTACATATTTCTTATTTATAATAAATTCCATATGTAAATTATTCCCAATTTAATTATGCCATAATTATCCTTTTTAATTATGCTCACAATTAATGGCATACTAAATATACCATTTCATGAACCAATCTATACCATGTAATTTTCATGTGTATCCTTCATATTTATATGTAAATTATAAATCAATTATTGTCATGGCCCACTTTCCCCCTAAATCATGTTCATAATCTTTGGTATATAAAAATTATGCCATTTAAATTCCACTAATCATTGGCATGTGCCAAACCTGCCAATTACATATAATTTCATGTTTACCCCAACGATATCCCCCGTTTGTACGTTCGCAAAATTACAAGGAATGTTTGGCTTGATATTTTAGCCTAACTTATAACCACAAAAGGGAAAAGCTAAGAACATGAAATATTCTAACAGCATAAAAATATGTGACATATAGATTTGGCACAGGATAATGAACTTGTAAAATTTAGATCCGATTAACATGAATCATAGCATATGAATTTACATAGAACTTACACAAATTAAACTTGTCATGTAAAGGGAAACTTGTGACGAAGTTGGATCTAATTATCATGTAAACTTGATATAGGTCTAGCATGGAGGTTTAACATATAAATACAATTTTAAACCACAACTTAGCATATTAACTTATGTATGTCAAAACATAAGCAAGCTACTATAACCTTATTTAAATCACAACTTAGCATGATAACTTATGTGCGTTAAACATAAGAGAGCTATTATAAACATATTTAAATCACAACTTAACATGATAACTTATGTGTGTTAAATATAAGACTTAGCATGATAACTTATGTGTTAAAACATAAGAGGGCTACAAATCCAATCTTGCAACATAAATAGATTCAACTTAACATGGTTCTAAATATACATGAATGTTGATCTAACATGTAAGCATGTGCTTTAGATCATAAACTTGCAAGTAACCACCAAATTATAACATGACATGTTTCACCATTCAGTTGGCATAATACGTTCATTTCCCAATCATAATAGATCCCAATAAAATATGGTATGTTCATCATCACAAACATATAGGCATGATCAATCGCAATGGTAGTTTAAGATAAATGAGAATCAAACTTTATTTATTTTATACATAAACATCATTCTATATTCGAATTACAACATGTCATGATTCATTTAAAAGAACGTTTAAATCTACGTAATAACCAACTTACAAACTAAAAAGGAATTCTTGATTTCTGAAATCTGAATTTTGAAATTAGTATGCTCGCCTTTGATGTATATCGTTGAATTTGATTACTTTAATTTGATTTTGATTCAGGTTTTTATCTTGTCTTTGAATTGAAAGCAGTGACGACTACTCCAAGTTCTCTATTGACGGCGTGATAGTTCCAGGGTTATTTGTGTGATTTTTAGGTTGAGCATTTGGTTGTTTATATAGAACTTCAATTTAATTAGAGCCGTCGAATGATCCTAGAGTTAACCACAACCATTCAGTCAGGATAGGGTGACACCTCAACCCTAATGACTCAGCAAGGAGTCAGAAAGGACTCAGCAATGACTCACAGTATGGATCAGAACACACCAGAAAGCTGTGCAGGCTCTCAGCTCGGCCTGGGCGCACTTGGCAGATGCGCCAGTGCAACTTTCGTACTGGTGCACTTCCCAAGTGCGCCGGTGCATTCCCCTTTTTTCTTCTTTCTTTCTTCTGGTTTTCTGCTTAACTTCATTCGTCCATATCTCCTTCATACGGTGTTCGTTTTACGCAAACTCGGGCTCTATCTCAAGCAGAATTCCGAGACGAACGCAATGGCATAACCTTTTCCCTTAATTCTCACATTTGAAATTAATTATTCTTTGATTCGTTACTATAACGTTAACATAAAATACGGGGTGTTACATTCTTTCTCCCTTAATGTTTAGAACCAAGTTTCAAATTGTGATGGCCACCTTATACCATCGACATCTAATTTATCAGAAGAGTGTGTTTATATGGTGTTCAGTCAATGTGGAGCCATCATCAAGTTTTAAAAAAGAACTAAACAACATAGATCTTGTCGCATATCTCACATAATACATGTAAAATAAATGACATTGAACAGACAAGGTGTTAAATAACTAAAGTAAATCTCAACAACAGAACAATATACACAAAACAATATACAATATAATAAACAGAGCTATATATATTCAAAGTAACTCATAGAAATTTTCCTTCAAAATAAACACTAGTTAGCCCCATAATACCGAATAATGGAATAGTGAAAGAAAAAATATAGTAGCATGAGAAATAGTCCAATACTCGCCACCTGAACAACTCATCATGCTCATCAAATCTGTCTTTAACATAACATGTCCCAGCATCTACAAAGCTAGCACATAAAAGTGCATACGCTACTATATTATGGTTGTTATGTATCAACTAGAAATCTATATGTTAGCAAACATAACATTTATCCTCATGCTCATTCGGTTCAGTGGATATATGATACCTATATGGCTTCATAGACAAGTCAATGACTCTCTAAAATCTCGACTCTATGCCACATAGAGGGATAGGAAACTAACTATTGGATCGATAGCCCTAGTTAAGTGGACTACTGCATTTTGTGGTCACTACAACTCGAAGGGCTTCACCCATATGAATATCCAAGGCCATCGACAAACAATGGATATCAACTTGCTTACCCACATGTCATGGAGTATCTACCAAAACATACAAATACCACTGATCCCTTAGCATACGTCCTCTATAGAATAGTCCATCTCAAAAATGCCCTTGTAACTCCCATCTGAAGTCATCACGGTGTGAAACATTCCTAGACCCAACGTCGGTCGTAGGATATCAGTATACTATTATCCTCCATTGACAATCTCATCATCTTGACTTATTGTCTTTAATTTTCATCTTGAAGTATAGCTAGTTGTTTATTGAAGAGCCATCATCAAACCTAAGCTAACAAATGATCAATGATGGACCACAATCTTGCCATTGGAACCCTCTTGGACCTCCCACCTACATCATTAAAGGTCACACCCCTATTCGGTGAACTACAGGGACCAGGATCGATCCCTATGAGTCTCCCTTCAAAGCTCCATCTCTTTATTACTCCCACTGCATGTTAGCTTTGATCGATCACGAACATCATGCTATAGCTCAAACACTCTTCATCATCCCCTACTGCTAATTGCATCCCCATTAGGTGAAGGCATAAGGACCCATGATGATCTAGAGTGACCAAACCCCTTCCTTAATCCAATGTTGATCTAGACCCTTCTATATATGCGACGCCAATCTGATCCTACTGAACCACTGTAAATTCATCTTTAATCGATCATAACTTCTTCTTACGAACTCCAAACAACCTAAAAGTCTAATAAGCAACCTAGGGAGATCTTCCTTGTTGCCTCCTATGGATCATGCATAAATCCGAGCATTTTTGAATTTATTGATTATCGGCGATTCCTAATCTCGTCCAAGATCTAGAATGTCATTTTCTGGTGTTTTCATACGTTCAAACATAGAGAAGTCAGGCATGTGACATACATAAGAAATAACAATAGTTGAACAATCAATTTCAATCAAAACTAAATGATGTTGATCTAAGATAGAAATCGAATATGCCTAAAAAAAATTAGGAATCCATAAAAGCACATATTTGCAAATCATATCAGATTCATTTAAAATTCACGCATATGATTTGAAATAAATAGAAGCATCTATAATATTTCTATAAATTTTTAGAAGAGACATAGGGCAACAACACCTTAATTAGTAAGCAAAAAATCTAATCATCCACCTTTGCTTCCCTGATATATAAATCAATAACAATTTATGTGTTTATATAACCTTACGGTAGCTAATCTCTTCTCTTAAATGTTGATCCCATTAATCTCCATTTTATTTTTTGATTCGATTAATTAATTTGGGTTTTTAAATAAATTTTATATGAAGAAATGGTTTAGTAGAGGTTAGGCGGGTTTTGCGATGAAAAGAAATGAGAGAAAATGAAGTTGCAACAATTAATTTCAAGCTCTAAATCTTTTATTCCTAAAATGGGTTGCGGGATCTATAAAAATGGCACTTATTTACTTATTTAAACTATTTAAAACTAGATAAAGCTTTAAACGATCATAAATTGCAAATAATAAGTCCGTTTTCTTAATCTATGAAAAGAGAAACTTATCATCCTATCTTAGTGAAAATAGTTTTGGAACCAAATTCCATTCCACTCAAAAGTTATGAGGAAAAAAAATCATTACGACAAAGTAGTCATAGAAATATTCGATAAATATTCTAGAAAAGAGAAATAACTTAGTAGCCATTTCTAGAAATTATAGATCCTATGATTTCATATGAAAATAATATTAGTATTTTACGATCTTCCTATATGAAAATTATGGGTCCTAACATTCTCCCTTTCCCTCCCTCTATGAATTCCACCCCTAGAAATCCACAAACAAGTCAATAGTCTCGCATGCTTAACAACCATATATAATCATCCAAATCAAAAATGCATACATAGCAACGAATGTAATGAAATAATCTGAGCATAACTTGGCATGTAAGATACTATGTTAAGACTCAATAATGATAATGTATGCGAAAATAAAAGTGGTAAAAGGAAAATCTTACAAAGCAAGAGCTTGGGATACAATGCCCTCACGCTCTCTTAGGTATCCCAAATATTGTCGCCATAACTTTTCATTACACTACACATTTACTAACCACATTGTTTCCTTCCTAACTTTCTTCATATCATTTTTGATTGTATAAATATGCTTATAAGGTCTTGAAGCCTTCGGTTCAATTTTGATATCATTTCGCTAATTTGACGTGATAATTGTACTCGAGTCATGCAGAAACACCCACAATTGACGAACATGGACTATATTATGTACTCCTGCATTTTTTAGGAGTAAGTCAACTTTATAATCTATAATCTTAATCCTTTCTAAAATCAAGAAAAGGACCCATAAATGTTGGTACCAGCTTCCCTTTATTACCAAATCGAACAACACTCCATAAAGGACAAATCATAATAAACACCATATCATCAACAGAGAATTCCATATCTCTACGTCTTTTATTGACATAATTCTTTAGTCTATCTTGGGAAGCTTTCATCCCTTACCAAACGATCTTGAGCTTATCCATAGTCTTCCTCACCATCTCTAGCTGAAGTATTAGTTTCTCACCCACCTCCTATAACAACCCGAATTTTAACAACGTGTTAAGACAAGAATCAAGGCAGAATTTAATTTTAAAATCTGAATCAAGGGAAACGGGCTGCGCCATTGCGTTCGTCTCGGAAAAATACGCGAAATAGAGTCCGAGTTTTCGAGAATCGGAGTCTGTATGACCAAGATATGGTCCGTCGAAGTTTTCAGAATTTTCAGAGTATAAAACAGGTTCAAATTCAAAAAGTCAACCCTGGTCAAAGGGGTGTCGACTCTAGAGTCGACAACTGACGATGTGATACCTTGCAAACTGAGCATTTTTCACGCAGAAACTGAGTTGCTCAGTTTGCGCAAAAACTGAGCCCCGGCTCAGTTTTCGCAAAGTGAGGGATGATAAAAACTGAGCCGAGGCTCATATCTTATATTCAATTTATCAGTTTTGCAATTACACTTGTTATTTGTCGATTTTGCAATTACACTTGTTATTTATCAATTTTGCAATTACACTTGTTATTTATCAATTTTGCAAGGTGTTGAGAAAGTTGTTTGGATAACAGAAGTTTTAGATCCAGAAGCACCGATTTACGATGGTCCTCAAAACAGACATTACAAGCTTTGTGAATTTTTGGATGGAGGCTTTGTGATATTGTCCACGTTTGAACAGTGCCAAAAATTCTATGTATCTTTAGTAAAACTTTGTATTGTTTTTGTAATTTGAACTTGATATTATGGTATTTTGAAATTGGAAGCGTATGCAAAAGTGACATTATTGAATTTGAAATATGGAAGTGTACCAAATATTTTTATTTTGATTGATACGTTGAATTATATATGTAATTGAAATTCATAGAAGCATGTTATATAAGTGTTAGCAATTTATGTATGCCAACATTTATAAGAGTTAGTAGGATTATGATACTGACATTTATAAGTGTTACCATATCTTATGGTTTCAACATCTATAAGTGTTAGCAATGAATATGTTTGTAACTCTTATAAGTGTTACCATATCTTATAGTTCCAACATTTGTAAGTGTTAGCAATGAATTTCCTGTAACACTTATAAGTGTTACCATATCTTATAGTTCCAACATTTACAAGTGTTAACAATGAATATGTTTGTAACACTTATAAGTGTTAGCAGTTACTCTGTTTGTAACACTTATAAGTGTTACAGGAAATTCCTCACAGGCCGTTGGTGACACTTAAAAGTGTTACAGAAATTATTTGTAACACATATACTTGTTGGGAATCTACTGTTTTGGTGTAGTGTACCTTGACTTATCTTGACACCGTAGTTTATCATGACACACTTGTTTATCTTGGTACAGTAGTTCATCCTGTTATTTTGGTTTAGCTTATCTATCTTGTCATCATACTTATGTTCATCTCAGTTCCTCATGCCAGTTATCTTTACTAGTTTATATACTGATAGTAGATAGGGCTTACCAGTCTTTATGACTGACCCCGTTTTGTTTCGCCTCTTTGTCTTCCGTTCCCCCCCAGGTTACAGGGAGGAAATGCTATTGTTAGTTCGGACTTCTTCTGTTTGAAGGTTATCATGTATGGCTTGGACTTTTCTTGGCTATGGCTACTTTACTGTTTCACTTGGGGAATAATTTATGAAAAGGTTTTTATGCTTCTTTACTATTGCAAGACAGGTTTTCATGTAAGAAATTCTCTGATGTAAAAGGCTTTAGACCTTATTTATTAATGATATGAAAGTTGGTTTTACTTCCGCTATTTTATATGTTCTGTCTTGTAATATTTCTGTACATGTTTACCAATAATACCGCTCTATAGCTAGTGCATTCCTTTGCGAGTGACCCTAGCGGAGGTTGGGTGTTACATTTGGTATCAGAGCAGAAGGTTACCAGACTGGGCAAAAGTTTTTAAAACCTTCTGAAAACTATTTGAAAAACCGTTTACAAAGAAGCATTTTTCAAGATATTTTTTTTAAAGGCTATTCCCCAAAAGCCATTAGCACTATCCTTTGTTTCCTTGATCGAATCTCTTTTCCTTTCTTTCCTCCATCTGTAGTCACAGTAGTTTTAACTGCGACTAATCCTTGTCTAGCTACGTAAGTGTTTTCCCATGCGATGGAGGAAGTTCTCGAGAGACCTGTTACCGAAGTTATAAGAAGGGATAATAAGAGCAAGGATAAAGGACACAAGCTTAAGAATAAGCAACTTGTTGGTATGGCTTGATCCACAAAGGAAGATAAGGACAAGATCAGCTAGAGGGCAATTGTATGCTCTCGTTTCTAGCGTACCTAAGAGAAATGGTACCGTTTCGGGTAAAGGCTTAGCCTTTCTTTTCTATCATCCCGTCCAGACTTTGTATTGATCACCGCATCATTTAAGTCTGCCTCGATAGTTAAGTCTCTGCACCTTAGTACTAGCATGGTAGAAGATCCCACTTTTGACCCAAAAATCTGGTTGGAGAGTCGGTCCATTTATTCATGGCTTGTTTGGAATTGAGAGTGTAAATGTCAAGTGTTGAGATTAGAAGCAATACTTCTATTGTTGAGCTATGGATGGATTCTAGGGATGAAGTGGTTATCCAGTAAGGGATGTCATTCTCGGTTTTGAAAGGAGGGTAGTTAAACTCTTAGCTTGCCTTGGTAATACCCTTGAAGTCTCGTGTAACCTTTTGGGTTCTGTCATGGTTAGTTAACTAGAATCTCTTGATGCATTTATCGGAAATCTCTGATCCGATCGAGTAACGTTCGCCACTAAGGCGGATGGTCCATTCCGCTTAAGCATGGGTTATAGGAATCACCCTAGTAAGTGCACGTGGTAACATGGATTGGCATTGGTAAACGAGATCTAGAATTCACTAGTGAATTTTGGAGAGCTTGCATGAGTACGTAGATATGGTTGAGCCAAGTATACTAGGGAAAGAATAAATGAAAATGGAACGAGAGGTGACAGTGAAATGAGTTCCAACTCATACCTTGGAAATAGGAATCAAAGAGCTACGAAATCATGAAGTCAAAGGCGGTCAAGGCACAATGGAATTAAGCTCATGAAAATGCGGCTTAGACGCGCGCATCATGTCTCTTTTTAAGAGTATATCTTTGATCCTTGGTCCACCTGTAGAGCTTGCTTGCACGCTATCGCTTGGTGGATATCCTCTCGGTCCTGTTTCTGTTACAAACCCCGTAAGGAGTTTGTCTTGTTTATCTCCTCGATCTTATCTTGGGAACCTTAGATAGAACTCTATGGATGTAAACATGTATTTTAAACATGTTATGATTGATATGGTTGCAAATGGTTGCAAGTGGTTGCTCGTGGAGGCGCGAATTCACATTAGATACTAGATTGACGCGGTCACGTTTCATGTTGCATATGCACGAGTATTTATACTTATTTATGGATGAAATCGAGTGTGTTGCCATGTGGATGTTGCATGTGGATGAATGTTTGTGCACGCATATAGTACTTATATGACTAGGACTATTTGCATACATGTTGGACTCATGGCACTAAACGTATTTTGCATTAGAAAGATCATTCAGGCCTGATCATTAGCATTAGCTAAGGAGCATGTACACACACGTTTTGCATATATTCATATGGCATTAGAAATCGTCTAAGGACAATGGTTGCCTGTGGATGATGTTTTGTGTAGATGGATGATGGATGGTAGGATATGTTCTTCCTAACTTGGAGATTTCGGGGACGAAATCCTTAAAGGAGGGGAGAATGTAACAACCTGAATTTTAATAACGTGTTAAGACAAGAATCAAGGCAGAATTTAATTTTAAAATCTGAATCAAGGGAAATGGGCTATGCCATTGCGTTCGTCTCGGAAAAATAGGCGAAATAGAGTCCGAGTTTTCGAGAATCGGAGTCTGTATGACCAAGATATGGTCCGTCGAAGTTTTCAGAATTTTCAGAGTATAAAACAGGTTCAAATTCAAAAAGTCAACCCTGGTCAAAGGGGTGTCGACTCTAGAGTCGACACCCCCCCCCCAAGTCGACTCTAGAGTCGACTTGGGAGTCGACACAGGTGGCCAGACCAGTTTTGGCCTGGTGCACCTGACTTCTTCCCCAAGACATGTTTTGGGTCTGATTTGTTGGTATGCGACGGATTTTGATGGCTAGGATCTGAATTGGGGTTAATCCTATGGCTAAAAATAGTCCTAATCTCTATAAAAAAACCCTAACCTAACCTTTAAACCCTCATTATTTGATCCTACAACTAAACTATGCCAAAATTTCTAATGATCATGGCCTCCACTCAAAACCCTAGCCTCCATCCTCTTGTCATAAATTCTATCTTCATTCACATGAGAGATTACATGATCATATGAGAGCTTCTAAACTTGATTTCAAGGCAAATCTTCATCAAAGCAAGGATCTTTCTTATTATTTTCTCAAGGGTTTTATTGGAGCTTATTGATTTGGGGTTTTTGCTAGTGTGGCTTCGTCTCAATCTTTTTATATATTGATTTGTGCCTTCATAGCATTGTAAGCCCCCTCCTACTCTTAGATATTAACTATGAAGTTAAATGTTCATGTTGCAAGTTTTGGGTTTGAACTTGAGTAGGTTACATGCTTAGAAACTATCATGTTATGTGTAGATTTATCCTATGCATATTCGTAAAGTCATCACCTTGATTTTGTGGGCTAAAAGCTATAAGCTTTATGTTGAAATGTTGCATTATGCAACATAAGAACTCTCTTATCCCTTAAGTTAACTTGCATAGAATGCTAGATGCGAACTTCTAGCCATTTTTCTATGTCATCTATCACCATGATTCACCTATATGCTAAGTTTTGGGGTTATGCATGTTTTTGGGGCTTAATAATGTAACATGCAAGTTTGTGAACACATTATGTCTCATATGCCACCATGTTTAACTTGCGGCCTTATACCCCTTTTGTCATACCTTTGCCAAGTTCCTTCTTTTAATCCATTATGCGTTGTTGCGAATGTATATGCGAGTTTAAAAGCGTTGGGGTTACGTTATGGGTAAACTTTAATGACATGAAACATGATTTGGGTAAATTGGTATAAACATGACAACATGAAATTTTGGCTATGAACATGGGACTTGAAAACTTGACACGTATGGGTTGTAAGTGTAATAAGACACTAGACCAAACATGAAAGTGGCCAACTCGAGGTTGGGTTGAGTTTGTAGCATAAATCTACCCGGACCCGCCCGGCTTAACTAGTGGCTATACACAATAGGACCCAATGTGGGTAGTTGGTCATATAGCACTTAAAACCCGAGGTTAGACTAGGTTGTGATGTAAATCTACCCGGACCCGCCCGGCTTAACTAGTAACCACAACAAAGTCTAATGTGAGAGGTTGAGGTGCATTAATCTAATTAATGCCACATGAAAAGGTTAAGTAATTTTGATTAATGACACTTAACCGATATGACACGAATGGGTAGATTAAGTTAAACCGGACTTGGTTCCTTAATGACACTTAACCATATAAGACAATTAGGGGATGAGGTTAAGTAACCTACACTTAACTAATCTAAACACGGTAATTAGATGGGGTTAAGTAATCCATACTTAACTAATCTAACATGGTAAATTCGATGGGGTTAATTAATTTACACTTAACTAATCCGACTTAGTAATTAGATGGGGTTAAGTAACCTACACTTAACTAATCTAAACACGGTAATTAGATGGGGTTAAGTAATCCATACTTAACTAATCTAACACGGTAAATTCGATGGGGTTAAGTAATTTACACTTAACTAACCCGACTTAGTAATTAGATGGGGTTTAGTAACTTAGACTTAACTAATCTAAACACGGTAATTAGATGGGGTTAAGTAACCTTCACTTAACTAATTTAAGCACGATAATTCGATGGGGTTAAGTTAAACACTTAACCAATCTAAACTTGGTAATTTAATGAGGTTAAGTAGCCAATACTTAACTAACTTAACATGATAATTTAATGGGGTTAAGTAACTTATACTTAACCAATTATACATGATGATTTGATGAGGTTAAGTAACCTATACTTAACCAATCTAATATGCGGACCTGATAGGTTTAAGTCACAAGACCTTTTAACTTAGGCTTAACCATTGTAATACGATTAGTGGATGGGGTTAAGCTAACCCATACTTAACCAATCCGACTTGATAATCTGATGGGATTAAGATAATCTATGCTTAATCAATCTAACATGATAATCTGATAGGGTTAAGACAAATAAATACTTAACCAATTTGACTTGATAGGGATAAGTCATGAGCTTCTTGGTACACTTAACCAACTTGTAGGGCTAAGCCTTGAACTTGAGTACTTAGCCAATCTTGACATGATTCGTGGGCGGGTTCGGTCATGAACTTGATTGACAACACTTAACCCATTAGACAAAACCCTAGCTCAGGGGACTAGGTTGAAAATCGTAGTTAACAAGGATAGTGGGAAGAGAAGCTAAGTTGTAAACCTTAGTTAAGGATAACTAATTAATAATTCTTAGCCAAGGACATGGGACTAGTTCATAAATAGATACGGTAAATCATCGCTTAGTATACGAGGAGGAGCAACTTATCTGACTTGGATAAAAAGCTCCAGCGGACTGGGTGACGAAGTGGTAGCTTCGGGGGACGTGAGGGTACTCTTGGTATCCCTCTGTGAGGTGGCAGGTGGTCCGTGAAACCCGGCCTCACAGAGGTTAAGGTCTGCGGTAGAAGAGCCAAGAGTATGCCTTGGTTGTTGTGCGAGCGACCTAAAGACTGGGATGGATTAGCGTGGAGTCGACGATACTTGTTTTTGCCCTGGATAGCACGTCGCCGACTACCTACCATCTTTAGTCAATCGTGTACGTACGGAAAGGCAGAGAACCCCCAACAGACCATGTTCTTGCTATCGAGTCATGGGTGAGGTTGGCCCATAGGAAAGTGGGGCTATAGTAGGGCCGGGATGTGGTTCTCATACATGATTTTTCTTGGATTGCCTTTCAGTAGTTGAGGGAGGGGTCACGTGGGACCATAGCCACGGATACAAAAACAGACCTTGATATCTGCATCAGCAGACGACTTAAAGCTCCCGACCGAGTTCCGTATTTCTCGATTTGCCCTGGCACGAAACTCGGATGGCACATTGGGATACATGTGCGTCTAGACATGGAAAACGATTCACAATACATACGTGGGATAAAGGGCATGGTTGACGGGTGGCATAATCCCTAGTGGCCCTAGGTGGCTTGAACCCAAAACACGGAAACGTTCATTAGGTAGCATAATCCCTTGTGACCCTAGGTGGCCTAAATCCTAAGTGAACACGCGATAGTTCATGGTAAGAATACATAACCAGATCAAGGGTAGCAGTCCAAAATAACCTCAAGGATAAAACGGTACTACCTTGAAGTGGTATAGATTTACATAAGAAAGCCCGTACGGCCTACGGCAAAGGACTGAACTTATGCATGGAAAGAATCATACGAATCAGGAAACCTACATATACGATATATTAGGATGGCATGGACCATTACATGACATTGGGCAAGAGACATTCATAGTTAACACATGACGCGGGCCGGGATACTAGTACGGGAGGTGCAGAGCGAATATACATGATAGATACCTTGCGATATTGTACTTGATAGAAACCTGACGATGTGATACCTTGACTTATCTTGACACCGTTGTTTATCACGACACACTTGTTTATCTTGGTACAGTAGTTCATCCTGTTATTTTGGTTTAGCTTATCTATCTTGTCATCATACTTATGTTCATCTCAGTTCCTCATGCCAGTTAACTTTACTAATTTATATACTGATAGTAGATCGGGCTTACCAGTCTTTATGACTGACCCCGTTTTGTTTCGCCTCTTTGTCTTCCGTTCCCCCCCCAGGTTACAGGGAGGAAATGCTATTGTTAGTTCGGACTTCTTCTGTTTGAAGGTCATCATGTATGGCTTGGACTTTTCTTGGCTATGGCTACTTTACTGTTTCACTTGGGGAATAATTTATGAAAAGGTTTTTATGCTTCTTTATTATTGCAAGACAGGTTTTCATGTAAGAAATTCTCTGATGTAAAAGGCTTTAAACCTTATTTATTAATGATATGAAAGTTGGTTTTACTTCCACTATTTTATATGTTCTGTCTTGTAATATTTCTGTACATGTTTACCAATAATACCCCTCTAAAGCTAGTGCATTCCTTTGCGAGTGACCCTAGCGGAGGTTGGGTGTTACACCTCCCACCAAAATGAAGAAGTGTTGCATGGTCGATCATATAATTCTTCGAATGGTGTCATATTGATGTTAAACAGATATTTATTATTGTATGCAAATTCAATAAGGTGCAATTGATCATCCAGGAGTCACCGTAATCTAGTATGCAAGAACATAAGAGATCTTCTAAGATATGATTCACTCTCTGTGTTGACTAACAGTTTGAGGGTGCTAAGCTATGCTAAGTTGTAGCTCCATCCCTTACGCCTCTTATAAGCTTTTTAGAACCCACTAGTAAACAATGGGCCTTGGCCACTTACAATGCTTTTCGACATACCATGCAATTGTATTATCTACTTCACATACAAATTAGCTAGTTTGGTTGCTATCCTACTTGACTTAATTTGGCATAAATCTAGTGCTCTTGGCCAATCGATCGACTTTAACCTAAATAATTTTGAAACATGTTTGAGTCCTTAGTAACCCATTATTAAAATTCATTAGAACATGTGTCCCACTTCCACTCTAGAACCTCTACTGGTTGTATCAAACTACTACACTTACACTGCTCTGCCTTAAACAATTGACATTTCATGTACCACAGGATGAATGCTTCGAAGTTTCTCTTCATTCCTTCCCAATCACAGGCTACTTCATATCATAATACATTTGATTGTCATGGGGATGTGCAATCAACTTTGAGTGGTGACATTATCAAAGCACCTTATCCCTCAATCCATTGGCATTTGGAACAAATAATCTCCCATTCTTACGGAGGCAACCATCTCGGTCAAGCCTATATTACTTCACGCACTCAGGCCCTACTACAACTTTAAGTTAGTGATGATCATAGCCAATTTATGAAAATATTTCTAACCAATACCAATTATCTCAATCAAAGTAGGTTTTAATGGTCAAGCGTGTTAATATTTTTTTTGTTTTAACGTACAGTTCGTTCAAAAAAAACTACTTGTATAATCCAACCGCATCCAATCTATGAATAAAGTTCTCAAGCTAGCATGTATTCTACATAAAGCATCAATGAATTTATCACCCTTCCCCTCTATATACCCAATATTAAAATCAAAAGAAGCTAGAAAATCAAGCCATTGCTATTAGCGAAGGTAAAGATCTTTTTGTAAAAGAGAAACTTTAATGATTTATGGTCAGTGAATAGCTCTAACCTCTCCACTAAAAGATAAAGCCTCCATATCTTTAGCAAAAATACAATCACTGCCAATCTAAATCGTGAGTGAGATATTTCTTCTCATGTGGTTTCAACTATCGATTAGCTTGTGCTACAACCTTGCCTTTATACATCAAGACCACACTAAATCTGTTATCACACACATTCGTATATACCTCCATATCTTTATTCCTGCTTGGAATAACTAACACTATGGCACTAATTAACCTTTCTTTTGGACTTACAAATGCATGCTAACATCTTGAACCCTAAGAGAAAGGTCCTTCTTCATTAAAGGTTTAAGAATGTCTTTATCTTAGAGAATCCTAAGTAACTGCCTCTAGCACCAAGTCAACCCTAAGAAGCTCCTCACCTACTTAGAATTCTTGGTGCAATCCAATCTTATACCACTATGAACTTTTGTAGGGTGTATGACAATCTTTGCCTTAAAATGACATAACCCAAAAAATCTCACTTCTTTCCTTCCAAAGCCACACTTAGAAAACTTTGTAATTAGAAGGTGTTCCCTCAACTCTTAAGAACAATTCTCAATTTGTTTTGTGTTCTTCTTCTAGCCGAGAATAGATAAGAATATTATCTACAAACAAAAAGCTCAAAATTACTTAGCTAATATCTGATAACATGGTTCATGTAACGCCCCACCCCGAGACCCACCGTAATAAAGAGCATTACTGAGTAATATTATCTATTAGAGCGGGGAATAGGGCTGATTAGGAGCGACCATCCATGATCACATATTAAATAAGTATTGAATACGTCGTTTGTGTTCAATAATTATTTTTTACCTCAAGTGGTTCAACATAATCAATTCGTCTAAAATAAAACTACGATGGATAAGGATCGTTTATAAAAAACTACAACACATCGCAGATAACAGATCACGGAAATATATATATACACACACACACACAACCATAAGATACAATATACATATATTCTATAGACTCGAATGGTTTCATATGAACAATTTATATATACAACATGTCTCAAAAGAATAAATATACAAGTGACATAAATACACGAATACACAACTAAAGTAATAGCCTTAAAAGAGATAGTCCAAGATGGATCAGCTTACTACGATTCTACAACAAGTTATAACTTGAAACAACTTGTTCTGAGCCGAGTATAAATATACAGGTCAGTCTGGCTTACACATATCGGTTATAATAGGATAAGTGAAATAAATAGTCATATAGATAAGGATTCCTTCTTATAGAAAAGGAATAAGTTAAACCCAAATCATCAGTAAGTTCATGAGATAATTACAGGGTGGAAAATAGGCACAAGGACAAACTTTAGAAAAAAATTAGTCTGAAATACGCCAAGTTTTATTTTTAGGCTGAAGGACGATGCTAAATATAATTAGCATTTTCTGCAGTGTAAAACTGAATAATGCTAGTTAAAATTAGCATTTTCGTGTAGTGTAAAAAATTTAATATAATGCTAATTACATTTAGCATTTTTCTTCAGCTTAGTTTTGGTTCAAAGTTTGTCCTCCAGACTAAAAATAAAACTTGGTGTCCTTCAGCCTAAATTTTCAGCAAAGTTTGTCCTTCCCCCTAATTACCTCTAATTACAGGTAAAATAGCATATATGATCTCATGAACAACACAAGTGATCAGAAGTGAGAGTTTATTTCCTACAAAAGGTGTTATGCATCAAAGCAAAGCATAAAAATAAAACACCAAGGAATAACACAAAAACTCCATCAATTGACAACATATAAACTCGCGTATGAGTTTATTCAACTAAAAGTGGTCACTATATTTAAGCTAACATCAAGATAGCTCTAAGGCTATACAAGATCTCAACATCAACGAACCGACATAGATTAAATACAAACTACAAAGCATCAAAATTGATCTAAAACAACAAATACAACAAAGTAAACAAAAGCACTATCGAAGCCTGCTAGTTACTTTTATATTGAGAAACCCATCATCCCTTGGTCATAACCTGTCATTCCGACAATAACAAAAATTGAGAGACTCAACAACTCTTTGTCAAAATCCAATAGCTCAATAATTGAGTAAGAGACTCGATAGCCCTTACTCTAACCCAACTGCCTTCACCAAACACCAAACAACTTTATATGTATATTCAAATACATATAAGACCCAACAACCCTAAGTACTAACACAATAAGGAATGCGTTCTAGACTTCGAAATAGTAAATTGAAAAGTGAAAACAATACGTCTTGTACAACACATTTCACTAATCGATTAAGTACACATCATCTTATTTCACACTGGAAAACAATAATAGTAGCTTCAACCAATGAGTCCAGAATTTACCGATATAATTAATCTACATGTCCCATACCATGTGATTTATTACATTGTTTAAAACTATTCCTCATCTTCTCGATGGTGCAAAAACGTGTGAGCTTATATATATATATATATATATATATATATATAATACTTAGTTCAGAAAAAACAATTTCAGAAACATTTGAATGATTTTTATAAAAACCTTTTATAATTCGGAATATATATAGTATAACCTTGAGACTGCTTTTATTTTTAAAAATAAAACAACAAAAACTAATTCATCTCAAAGCAATAAGAACATTTATATACATGGTCCCTTTAATCTGCTTTATAAAAACGTGCATGTGTCACAAACGTATCTAAATTTCAGCATGAAAGCTTAACTTGAATCTTCATAAAACAATGAATCTGAATCAAATGTAATTTGGGCTTACATCAATAAGAGTGAAGTCATAGTTAATCATCACCAAAACAACTTAAATGATTCATCTAGGAACACAAAACAATACCGAAAAGGTATATAACAAGCAAAAGCAACAAGAATTTCTTGCACAATTCCTTGGCTAAAGGTCAACCTAGGTGTCGACATGGATTAAGAAAGGTCAACCTTATGGTTTATCTAGACGAAGTGAGTCTGCCTAGGCGATTTCCTTTCTTGGGTTCGTTTTCTGATACGTATTTGGACTACTTATGCGGTCGGATCACCCTGAATTTCAACATAAGTGAAGTCTATCATCACTACTTCACATTAGAAAACGAATCACGCAAATCTAACAAGGATTAAGGAAGATTTTTAACTACAAAATCAACCCAGAACTATAGCTTACTATAAACACAGAACTTCATCTTCTCTGTTTAAAGTAAATGCATTTTCATCTCAAATCAACCAGAAACAACAAAACAAAGACATGCGCTGATAATAAGCTAGAATGCATGAGTTGAACAACTCATCTTAATTAGTTTTGAAGAGAGTACACAAATTTAGCTTGCAAGATGATTTCTTAAGGCTTTAGGAACCTGCTATGGTAAGTTTCTCAAGCATGCAACATCAAGAAGGAGCTTGCAACCACCCCTTCAAATTCCATAGATTGATAATTTAGATCTTGCTGAAGATTAGGTGAAGCATATTAGGACAACCTAGTTTCTTCCCTTTTTTATTTCATGGAAAAAGTTTAACTTTGTATAAGGAGGTTTAGCACTTTTCTTTCTCTGTAGTTTTTTTTCCTTTACTGAAAGAAGAAGAAAGAGGGGTAGGAAATATCATATGATTTCCTTTTTTTCCCCTTCCAAAATTAATTAATTTTAGTTATGGGTTGTTTAAACTTAATCAAGCCCAACTATCATTATATTATGCAAATAAGACTTACAAACACACTTATATATCCTTAACACACTTGAAATTCTAATTTTATTAATATATACACATTAAACGATATTGTGCTCACCTATGAATATTCAAAGGCACCTTTTTAAACATTCTTATTCAATTTAGATATCACCTTTAATATAACACACATTAAAATTCTCATTCTCATCAAAACATACATTTTTCATTTCAAACATTCAGACCCACTATTCTTAAGTTCTAAAAATACACAAATCCCATTATTTTAACACAAAGAATTTATACAACCATACATAAATTATCTTGGCTCATAAAGATTGATTTCAGTCAGTCTATTATATTTCTTATTTTAATACAACATAAAATTCCAAAAATATTGTTGTTATTGCCAAAATTCTTTTTTAACAACAATTTATAATTAATTTCATCTTAATACAATACAATATTATTTTATCGTTCTATATATCTTTTTAACTATTTCCAACCATGATTTTTAAACACTCCTTTATCATATTTTATAATTTCAAAAACATTCATTTTCCAAACACATATTCATATATTATTAATTATTTGTTAAAACAACTTAACAATTCATATGGAAAATATATTTCTAATCAATATTTTTATATTTTTAATATTCATATGAACCATTAAAATTTAATTAAGAAATACAGATTGGAATAAATTTCCTTATATATCGAACAAATTTAATTTGTTCCAATACACACGATATCTTACAAATCACAAATTACTTATTTCCACACCTTGAATTATTATACTAGTTAGGCTCCCAAATTCATATTTCAATCTTGACAAATTTTAGAATTACAAAACATATTATAACATGTTTACCCCAAGACCTGGAACACTGGCTGTTACAGTTCATAAGATCCTTGAAGTATGTCAGCCCATTTATTAGTCCAATTAGCATAACCAACCAATCATAGAATCTAAACGGCATTCGAAACACAGTTATCAGCTCACTCTCTCTTACTACTTTTAATTGGTGAAACCTCAACGTTGGATCCCACCAAGAAAATACTATATCACCATGAAAATGATCGAACAAATCATCAATACATAGGAGGGGGTATTTGTTCTTCTTCCTCATCTTATTTAGCTCACTGTAATCAACATACAATCTAAAAAGAATTATTTTCATGTGTTACGAATATCAAAGTGTTTCAAATTTAGATATACTTCCACATCAAAATCTTTTAAGATCATTTACCTGCACCTCAAGCTCTCACTGCTCTCTGGGCGTCATCCTCCTCAAAGGCATCACTGTCGATCTTCCGTCTTTCTTCTAATCAATAGGAAACTCAATCTTTAAAAGTGGCAAAAGTCCAGTCACGTCCACAAAGATGTAAGGATACTCTCTTGTATAACTCATTATGTGAAACAACGAGTGAACGTAGAAAACCAACCATCAACCTATCGATAGGTTGATAGCCCAACACTACCTTTTTCCCATCCTCCATTTCTGTCGTCACCGACGACCTCCACAATCCACCACCACTATATATATATATAACTATAACTCTTACAACCCTAGTATAATGCTAAACCAATCAAATCCCAAGACAAATCAACCACAAAATAAAGATCATCCATGACTTGATAAAACTATATTATGAAAACCATACATATGATGGTTGAACCACCAACATGCTTTGTCATAATCAAAGGTTTGTCAATAATTTTAGGTTCCCATCCTAACTTATCTATTAGGTCACTAGGTATGGAAAAAAGGGAAGTTGCACTATAAAAAAAATTGAATAGGAACACCAAAAATGGAAAGCATACAACCATTTTTTTGTGTCCACGAAGCATTCAGCTAAGACGGAATGGCATCAACAACATATGCCTTCACAATCTAGCTTTAGCGAAGCCAGGATAGTCCTTCTTGATATGCCTCAACCTTGTTGTGGATATAACACTTCTTCCCTTCTATCTTGTGGTCCCCATTGAAGTGACCAACATCACCACACTGAAGCAAGCCAAACCTAATCTTGAACTTCTTTTAACCTTCTTTACCTTAAGGAAGCTTCCTCTTATTATTCCATTTTTTTTCTTTCCTCGCCTGCCTCTATCTTCTTCTAATCCTTAGGAACAACTAAAATTGTTTCCAACTTCGGACATATATTCTCATGCCTCAAAGACTTTCCAATGATTGCTTGAAGATCTCATCAACGTGTTTCAGGTGATTTCTCCTCAATGATCCTCCAAATCAAGAATAAGATTCTAACTTTTGTTAGATAGGAGCGTTAATGAAGAACATTCCATACTTCGACACAAAATCAATTTTAGCTACACATTTAGAGAAAATCATGTTTTCATGCTTCAACTATGCAAACTTTTGAAAGAAGATCGACTTTTGGGTGACTAAAATAAACTTCTCCTAAAATCAAGTCTTGAACTGATCCCTGCTGAACCGGTCCTTAGGAGAAGCCGCTTTCATAACCTTTGATAATTTCATCACTCTACCTTGTAATTATCACCAGGCCAACCTCCTCTTTATAGCACCTTCAAGCCGAAGATCATCAAATATTCGCTCTTAAGTGTGGAGCGAGTCCTGAACTTGCATAGCTGACTTCGCTCCTTGGAACGTTTTACCATCAAGACTAGCAAAGTCCTTAATTATCCTAGAAAAGTTAGCTCTGAGCCTACGCTAAAGAGCCGCCCTCAGAAACTATATTAGGAGGGTATATTGCTTAAGCATTATTGCAGCATGCCCATTATAAAGATATTGATCATGGAATGCTGGGAACGATTAGAAGCACCAGCTGAACCAGCTCTTTCCTCACTCTCTAAATTAGAATTCTTAGAAGTGTATTTCATGTGATGATTCATCCTTCAATCGGAGATAAGGATAGTTAGTCTACATATAAGAAATCCTGCCTAAACAGCGCTCATGCACGATATGAATTACAATTTACATATACACTACTATATAGTTTTGAAACCAAAATATATAACAAGTACGCACTTTCGTATATGTACTCTCGACCCTACCCTTAGGTTAAACAAGGTGACCTAAGCTCTGATACTAAATTTGACTACCATCCTACACTACCAACACCTAAGATAATGAAAGAGTGCACTACTACTACTGTGCTTGGAAATGTGATGCGATCATCAAGGTTGAATGGAACTAAACAACACGGAACTTGTCGCATGTCTCGAAGAGCATGTAATAAAATATAATAATAAATGCAAGTGATATGAAACATGTGTGATGGTAAATAACTAAAGCAAATCTCTACATCATAGCAATAATCCGAATAGTATACAGTGGAGTAACTACATTTCTACATGTCCTAAGTAATTATAGAAACCTTCTCTTAAAATAAAGCACTAGTAATCCTCATAGTGGTAAACAGCGAAATAGCAAAAGTACAAATATAGTAATATGAGAATTAGCCTTGGCTCACCACTTAAATAGCTCCACATGCTCATCAAATTGTCTTTAATTTGACATGTCCCTGTATCCACAAAATTAGAACATAAAAGTGACATATAATAATCTATGACAGTCTTCATCGGTGAACTAGAAATCAACATACTAACAAACATAACATCCATCATACATCCACACACTCACTAACTCAGCGCATTGTGTGTGTGTATGTATATATATATAGACCTATCAAGGACTAATTACAGTTTCAGTCTTTTGTACTCGAATCTATGACAGTTAGAGGAATAGGAAAATAACTATTTGATTGATAGTCCTGGGTAAGCAGACCGCTATGTCATGTGATCCAAGGTTCTGTTGAAATTAATGCACTTTTATATTTATTTATTATAGGTTCATGAACCAAGTAATCAAAGGACTTTTATATTTATTTATTATAGGTTCATGAACCAAGTAATCAAAGGTCAACTATAGAGTTCTCTAGAATGTTCTGTAGAAGCTATATAAGCATGTTACGGAAAAGTACTATATGTGAGAGAGATAAAAATAAAATAAAATAAAAAAAAAGATTCTTTCATCTTTTTTTTTGAGCTCTGCTGCAGCAACTCATTTACATTCTTTCAAATTGGTATCAGAGCGGTTTTTCGATTCTAATCTGGGATTGAAACAAGAAGTGATTTCATGGCATCAAATTCAGAATCATCTCTAATTCCAGTCTTTGATGGTGAAGATTATGACTACTGGAAGATCAAAATAAAAACTGTTCTAAGGGCAGAAGGCTTGTGGAATATTGTGGAGAAAGGGTTTACAGAACCTGAAGATGAAACAAACTTGCCTGAACAAGAATTAAAGAAAATTGAAACGTCTCGTCGCTAAGATGCAAAAGCACTGAGCAAACTTCAGATGGGAGTCACAAAACCAATTTTCACAAGGATATCAACAGCTTCAACAGCAAAAGAGGCATGGGATATTCTAGAAGGTGAATTCCATGGAGATGAAAAGGTTGAAACATTAATCTCCAATCCCTTAAAAAAGATTTTCAGAATTTAAGAATAAAGGATTCTGAAAATATACAAAGTTATCATGCTCGTGTAATGGTGATTGTGAATCAAATGAAAACCTATGGTGATAATATTTCTGATCAACATGTTGTGGAGAAAATTTTGATCAGTTTAATAGATAAATATGAATATATTGTTGCCGTTATTGAAGAAACAAAAGATCTTACCAAGTTGTCCGTAAAATAATTGATGGGCTCTCTTCAAGCACATGAAAAAAGAAGACTTAAACAGGCTGAGCAATCAGAAAATTCTTTTCTATCTGAAGCAAAGGTGAAGCCACAATAATTTGCAAAGAAGGGTGGTTACAACAAGGAGCAAAAGAAGTCAGGCTGGAGGAAGAAGAGAGAAGACAATTCCAGCACTTACAAAAATAATCAGAATGATAGAGGTACAAGTTCTAACCCAATTTTTTTTTGCAACATCTGCAAAAGAACTAGTCATATAACACCTAATGTTGGTTCAAGGGTAAGCCTCAATGTAATTATTGTAGAAGGTTTGGCCATATTGAAAAAGACTGCAGATTTAAAATTGCCGAGAAGGCAAATTTTACAGAAGAAAAGGAGGACAGCAAGGAAGAGCAAATATTTTATGCTTGTCATTCCAGCCTTCCTGAAGACAAGAAATCCTGGTATATAGACAGTGGATGCAGCAATCATATGTGTGAAGATAAAAATATCTTTGTGCAGATTGATACAACAATAAACCCAAAGGTGAGAATGGGTAATGGAGCTATTGCAGAAGCAATAGGCAAAGGAACAATTGCTATCAACACAAAATCTGGAGTCAAATATATACGAGATGTTCTTCTCGTTCCAGATTTAAAACAAAATTTATTAAGTGTTGGACAGCTTTTGGAACATGACTATTGTCTTGTATTTGAGGATAACATGTGCATAATCTTTGAGAAAAAAACAAGAGACAGGCCATTGCAGAAGTAAAGATGGAGAGGAATAGGAACTTTCCACTAATATTCAACTACAATGCTCTAAAGGCTGAAGTGGAAGATCAATCATGGCTTTGGCATAAAAGATATTGCCATCTAAATTTTCAGGGATTACAGCTTCTCAAAGAAAAGAACATGGTGGACGGCCTTCCCAAAATACAAAATGAAAAGAACCCGTGTGAAGGATGCATCATGGGAAAGCACCACAAAATGCCATATCCAAGAGGAAAATCATGGAGAGCAAAAGGACGCTTGGAACTTATACATACTGACATTTGTGGTCCAATGAAAACACTATCGTTGGGACAACAAAGGTATTTTATAATTTTCATTGATGATTTTTCACGAATGACTTGGATTTATTTTCTAAAGGAAAAATCAGAAGCATTCATTACTTTCAAGAGATTTAAAGCCCTTGTAGAAAAACAAAGTGATTGTGACATTAAGTGCATACGGAGTGATAGAGGAGGTGAATATACCTCTAAAGAATTTGAAGAATATTGCAAAGATGAAGGCATTTGGAAGCAGCTCACAACAGGGTACAGTCCACAACAGAATGGAGTGGCTGAACGCAAAAATAGAACAATTGTTGAAATGGCCAGGTCAATGATGAATGAAAAAGGACTGCCAAAGACAGTCTGGGCTGAAGCTACAAACACAGCTGTGTACATCCTCAACAGGTGTCCCACAAAAGTTGTAAGAAACATGACACCTATTGAAGCATGGAGTGGGGAAAAACCATCTGTAAGTTATTTAAGAATATTTGGCTGCATTGGTTATGTTCATATGCCTGCTGAGAAACGTTCTAAACTTGATGATAAAAGTACAAAATGTATTTTTACTGGTTATACTCCGGAGACTAAAGGTTACAGGCTTTTTAATGTTGAAACTAACAAATTGGTTGTTAGTAGAGATGTTCTATTTGATGAAAATGCAGCATGGGATTGGAAAGAAAAACAAGTTGAACATGTCAATCTACCAAGTTCTCTAGAAACAAATGAAGAAACTGAAGAAAGAGAAGATCAAGATCAACACATAGAAACTGAAGAAAGAGAAGAACAAGATCAACACACTCACACATCTGAATCAGAGGATGAGAATGAAACTCCACCAAGAAAATTCAAAAGAATGAGTGAAATATATCAATCTTGTAATTTTGTGGGTACTGAACCAGGAAATTTTGAAGAAGCTGAGAAACATGAAGTATGGCAGCAAGCAATGGAAGAAGAAATGCACATGATTGAGAAGAACAAAACATGGGAGCTTGTAGAAAAACCTGAAGGAAGAGAAATTATCGGGTTAAAATGGATCTACAAGACAAAATTAAATCAAAATGTGGTAGCTTCAAAAGCAACATCTCAAGCAATTTGGTTAAGGAGGATACTTGAAGATATTGGAGAAAAACAAAAGGAAGCTA
This sequence comes from Allium sativum, assembly GCA_030737875.1. Classification (NCBI taxonomy): domain Eukaryota; kingdom Viridiplantae; phylum Streptophyta; class Magnoliopsida; order Asparagales; family Amaryllidaceae; genus Allium; species Allium sativum. The sequence continues at coordinate 534,773,730 of CM060922.1, forward strand.
CAATTCTACTCTGTGACAATAAATCAGCCATAGCTAAGAATCCGGTGTGTCACGAAAGGACGAAGCACATTGTAATCAAATATCATTTTATCAGGGATGCAGTTGAAGAAGGGGAGATACAGCTACAATATTGTAAGACTCAAGAACAGCTAGCAGACATTTTTACAAAGGCTCTTCCAAAAGAAAATTTCTGCTACTTATGTGAATGCATTGGAGTTGTCAAACAAGTGCATTAAGGGGGAGTGTTGAAATTAATGCACTTATTTATTTATTTATTTATTTATTTATTATAGGTTCATGAACCAAGTAATCAAAGGACTTTTATATTTATTTATTATAGGTTCATGAACCAAGTAATCAAAGGTCATCTATAGAGTTCTCTAGAAAATGTCATCTATTGAGTTCTCTAGAATGTTCTGTAGAAGTTATATAAGCATGTTATGGAAAAGTACTATATGTGAGAGAGATAAAAATAAAATAAAATAAAAAAAGATTCTTTCATCTTTTTTTTTTTTTGAGCTCTGCTGCAGCAACTCATTTACATTCCTTCAGGTTCAACTATAACTATAAGGGCTCTGTCTACATGAATTGCATAACCACTTACAGTTAATTGATATCAAATTGTTTATCCTCACTTCGTGAGTACCTACCAGAGTATAAATATCATAGTTCCCCTGCATAAATCCTCCGCAGATGAATTTGGTTTGGAACTTTCCTTATAACCCGCACAGATCCCAATGCAAATCCATATGCAATCGACCATAACTTCTATATATATATTCTAAATGACTTGAAATTTGTTGAACAACCTCGGAAGACCTTCCTTATCAAGTACTCCGAATCACACATAAATTTGAGCATTTTTGGATCCATTGATCTTTAATGATCCTTATTCTAAACCTGGATGGGTTTCATTTCTATTAGCATTTTCATGCATACAAACATAGAGAAAACAAGCATACAACATGCATAAGAAATATCAATGGCCTCATAATCAATTTCAACAAGTTTTGAAGGATTTATGTATATGGTAGAAATTGAGATCCGTAAGAACAAATAGAGCTCCATAAAAATTCACTTTTGCAAATCAAATCAAAATAATGTAAAATTCAAACATATGATTTAAAATAACATAAATGTCTAGCACTTCGAATGACACAAAAAGGTAACGATAAGTGACTTTGCGTAAGCAAATATTGGTTCATATTCCAGGACACGAATTTTGTCCTCTCGCCTATCAAACTTAAGAAAAAGCATGGAGTTATCAAAACAAATCTGGAAATCTCCTCTCAACTTTTACATATTTCTCCATTGTCGTTTGATAGCATGAAAAGGAGGGTTCGAATCCAAGAAGAATCCAACCAAATAATTAGCCTAATGGTCATCTACATAACCGACAACCACTATCGATGGCGTTAGGATACAACTGGATTCCTCAGTATCAAAAGCATATAGTTGGAAATTACCGGCATTACATGGTAGTTTAGAGAATATGGAGATTCATGGAGGCTTTTTACAAGATGCAAAGGATACAACACCTTGGAATTTATAATAATACGATTAATAAGGAAATGAACTAAAAAGAAAATGAACTACAAAGTGAAAATTCTATAGATATTTGAATTTGGGTATGGAAATTTCTCTATTGGGTCTATAGCGATTTTTGGTCAACTTTCATATATAACTTATTATGACTCGAGACAGAATGGAGATGTTGTGAGTGAAAGAAAATCTAAAGATCAAATTCAAATTTGAAATTCAAAAGTAAAAAAATAATAGGCTCAGGTAAACTGCCTAAGGGTCGGTCGACCGCCTCAAGGACGGTCGACCAATGCAGGTTATACTTGGTCACTAGTTTGGCCAGGCCCATGACAAAAAAATCAAAGATGAAATTTGGGCAACTTCGTAATGTTATAACCGAATTATTCCTAAGGAATGGATTTAAATATAAAGCTTAGGTGTATGGACATATTTAAATTAAAACTAAACCTAAGTTTAGATCTAAAACAAAAAGTTAATCTGATGGCTATGATTACGGAGGTGCCACGGCTACGTTAGATTAAATCAAGCTTGATCCAATAGTCATGTATTATCCATTAAAACTATAAATAGAAGACTAGACTTAACCACAAATCACAATCTCATTCACCATATTTAATATTTGACCCATTCCTTTTCTTTCCCCTACCATAGGCATGTAGAGAAATAACTGATTCTTTGGTGGACTCGTAGCATTGCTATGATGCTCCATCCTTATTATACATTCCTATTTTCATTTTTCAACTTGGTTTTTGATGTACCAGATTTGATAAGGGATATTTTAATAGGTACTCTGATTCTATGATTTGAGACTAGGATGTATTGACATTATATTTGATTATATTATTTTGAAATGATGCTTCCATGAAAAAACTACTTAAATTATTTACTTTTGCTGTGAAATAATACTTTCATGTCTTGATATCTTATCTTTGAATGATTAACCTATGGACAAACGATCCATGCTGTTTGATATGACCATGATAGGGGTATCTCAAAAGGTGTGGGTTGTCGTCACATTTGATACTGGAGCCTAAGGTTTTAGCATTCCTAGAAATGATTTTTAAAGCAAAGTATTTTTCGAAGGAAAAGAATTTTGAAAATATAAAGTATAAAAATTTTATATCAAAAATCCATAAAATTCGTCTTCCTTTCTTGTTCAATTCTTTCCTTCCTTGTTTGAAATATTATTTTATCTTATGCATGTCATGGCTAACGATCCCTATCTTTTGGATATTTTAGGCATCGACATGCCGGTGTTGTTCCATATGTATTTACATGCCACGACATTTGCAAAGCCTCAGAATAATGTACAAGCCGGTGCACTTACCGGTTGAGCCTCCGCTTATACACCAAATGTGTTTGACTTTCCTAAGTTTTGTATAAGTTTCACCAATATTAAAGCGATGCCCTTTGAAAGTACTACATCCTGTATGGAGGCAAAATCATGGATCATAAACTATGAGAATATATTTTGGCTTATATGGTTAGAAGATAGCACTAAGAAGCAAGCTTTCCATTTGGCAGCCGGAAGGAGAGACACTTTGTTGGTGGGAGGTTCTTGAACCTGAGCTTGGAGTGGTTGATTGGAATTAATTTGGAGAACGGTCGAGAGAAAGTTTTTATCTCAAACGAAAGACGGGGTTCAATTAGAGAAATGTATGAATGTAATATAAGGGCAAAGATCTATAAAGGAATACACCAATCTGTTTAATGAGATGGCTAGTTTTGGGATGGGTCTTGTGAATACTCTACATAAGAAGGCTTCGAAATTTGGTATGGAGCTAAACAAACCGCTACAAGGGTTAGCTATTAGTCATGTGCTCATAGGGGGATATATATGAGACCTTATTTGACATGGCCCCAGTGGATGAAATTGAGAAGGAGGTTACTAACGTAAATGCAACTAAAGGAAAAGGAAAGGATTTCTTAAAAAGAAACAATGAAGAAAGGTGGAGGACCGCAAGTAAATGGATAGATCCAGAAGGAATTGAAATGTAACATTTATGGTAAGATAGGACACTGTGTTAAGGATTGCATGTTTGGCCACTTGTAGGGAAAGTGCTTTCTTTGCGAGTAAGCATGACATATTAGTAGAGACTGCCCATGGAGGAATAGGTTTCACCTCAAGCTACCACCCACTTAGCTCAAGCATATGCACTAGAGGCGACTCCATCTCCAAAGGCCGAAAAGACAGAGGGAAGAAGGCTTAAAGGTGTCGTTAGAATTCATATTTTGATGTCTTGATAAGTGACAACTATACAATTATATATTGTCGTCTACTAACTTTAATTGTAGGAGAATTATTGATATACCGATTCCAAAAGCTTCAATTAATTTATACCATCTGATTTAGCCTGTTGTTTAGTTAGTAAAATTTGTTAAAATCTCTCGTAGGTAATATACAACATAACACTCTGTTTTAATATAGGAAAAATAAGTATGTACACAAAATGCATACATAATTTAGGCTGTGTATTCAGTAGGCTGAATGAGTTTATTCTGATAGTTGAATGTTGAATAAATTCATATTTCATATTAATATTCAATCATCTAAACTCAAAATTTCTGCTGGCTGAACTATACCTGAAATTTCCAATTTCTTATTGCCTCTACTTTGCATCAATTCGGCCACTTGAATAAAATTTTCAGTCAGTCGAACGACAAGTTTTCTAAAAAGGCATTTCCCTTTGACAAAAGAACATAACTCATAATTAAAAGTTATATCTATTTCCATTGGTTAAACCTCTTCGTGAAGGAAAGCAACTCTTAATATTATATAAATTAACTTTAGAATCATTTGTTTCAATTATCAAAATCAATCCAATTTGATCATCTAACTCTTATTCTTTACTTACTCTTTTATTATCAATTTCTCTCAAGTTCAAAAATCTTGTGATTGATTAGTCTTCATTACCTTGCATATTCTTCATGTTCAATACACTATATATCATCAAGGAGAATAGTATAGGAAGGTTATACTTAAATTGACTTATCAGTGCTAATTAAAGAGCACATCGCAATTAAACTCTTCTGTCTCCATTATAAGTAAGTCCTGGTCAGTTAGTCAAGCAGAAAAATCCTTTTCGGTTGTTTTAGGTAGTTAAATTACTGTTCAGTGTCGTAGGTGGTGCAAACCTATTCCTTCCCGTTAAGTGAGGGTTGCTGATAGTGAAATTTCGGAGGGAATCTGGGATTGGACGTAGAATGGAAAGTTCGAACCAGTATAAAAATTCCTAGCATTTTTTATTCTTTTAGTGCTATTTATATTTTGTTATATCTTCCGAATTAAGTTTATATCATAGCACACATTTCCATATTACTCGATCCCTTAGTGACTTTCATTTGGTTTCAGAATCCGGGATTCCGGAATCGTAACAATACCTTGTAATAAATGGTGATAAAGAGATATAGTCAAGGCAATATAAAGAAGTTGAGAAATAAAGCATAATCAAAGAAGCAAGTAAATAAATGTTTCATGGCTGAACTTAGATCACAAACGGTATGTGTAAATTCATTATATAAATATGTTTTGTTAGCACTTGAAAAATTACTAAAAGATTGTAAAACTTGGAATAAAATAAATACAATTGCTTTATCGAAGTTAAAAGATTATGATCAAGAAATTTCCAGTTTAAAAGAGGAAAACAAATTCTTGTAAAACAAACTAAATATTTTGAAAATGTCATAGAAGAACTTATTTTCCAAAAAGATTTAATATAAAAAGAAAATGAGCGTTGGAAGTTAAAAATAATGATTTATTGGAGGAAATCAATGTTTTACAAAATAAAAACACAATTTTAGAAGATTCTTTAAATAACTCCAGCTCTTTAATTTTATCACTTGAAAAGGAGAATGAAGCTTCAATTAGGAAAAAAATTATCTAATGAGTATGAGATTTTAAAAGTTAATAATAATATTTTACAAAAAGAAGTTTGTGATTCAAAAGAAAATTTTGAAAGATTAAATAACAAAGTCATAAATTTCAACAGAGGTAAAGTTATCTTATCTTCCTTAGTTACAAATTCAAAAACTCACAATGTTAAAAGTGGTTTAGGCTATAAACAAGTTAAAGATGTAAATAGTACTACATATGCGTTCTTGTATACTAATTTTAGTACCAGTACGAGGTGCCAAGGTAAAACAACTTATAGTTATAATCATACCTTGTCTAGAAATGGTAAAAATATATATATTTCGAATGCTAAGCTAATGGCTAATAATATTAGGATATGGATTCCAGCTAATATGCTTGATCATGATAAGCAACTTTATATTAATAACTCTTACAAGACAATGTTTGTAATGAAAAATATATTTATAAAGGTTCAACCACACCCAAAGGGGTATGGTTCCCAAAATTTAAAAAACTGTAAAAACCTTGGGTATCATATGATTTAAATATTTTTTTTTGATACCCTAGTTTATAAGGCAGTAGTTAATTTTATTTGATAAAGTTGTTTCACTATTTTAAAGGGTACAAATATACCTATTTCTGGGTAAGCTTTTTAATCCATTATTAAACCCTTTGGACCCTAACATAGGAAGTGAGTACTAAAATATATATCTTATTTTTTTTGTAGGTACACCATATATGGAATATAAATTATTCATGTATCTTTGATTAATGTGGAAATAGAGCAAAAAATAAAGGGACAATCAGAGAATTTAGTGCCTACTCATGAGAAAATCTGGTAAATTCATATTTTCGTAAATCATACTTCGAACTTAATTCTACTCTCGACAGGTTAAATCCCTGTATTTCTCCTATTGATATTCATCTTCTTTTTTGTTGATGAAAAAAGGGAGAGAAAATACAATCATATCAACAAGGGGAGGTCATATCGATAGGGGGAGTGTATATTTAGGGGGAGGACAATCTATATATTAATTTCATAAAATTGTATGGTTGTCATCATTAAAAAGGGGGAGAAATGTTAGAAATCAGATTCTGATGTTTAGATAAGTGACAACTATACAACTATATATTGTTTGTAATGTCCCGTATTTTTGGTAGCCAAATATTTAATATAATTTATTATTTTAAATATTATATTTGGAATATTAATGTATTTTAATATTGAATTCGTTTATTAAAACAAAGTTTAAATGTTAAATTTATAGTTAGTATAAATCGAGCTTGTAAAGGCGCGATAGTTCGTAATATTGAGTTTTGAACTTAATTGAATATGTAGGATCCGATATAAGTCGGAATTCTATGAAACAAGAAACGTTGGGATCTTGTTCATTATAATTTTCATATGAAAGAGAAAAATTCAGATTTTGTGTTACAGATTGTTAGTTATGTCCAATTCAAAATTTAAAATAGTTGTTATGGATTTCATTAATAAATGAAATAGTTTATTTAATAATTTATAAGGATTTTTAATGTAATTTGAATACCGTTTTAATTCAAAATTGATGATATTGGGTTGTATAATTTATATTTGAAGCTATATGATATTTCCAGTTGGGTGTTTATGATAATAATAATTTATTATTATTTTATTTGATTATTTTGGATTTTTATAATATTTTAATCAATATTAGTATAGCCTTAAAATAGCCATTTTGCAAACTAAGTCCGTTTTCAACGAAATTAGTTTCATTGGAACCATAACGTTAAATTATTCTACGGTATTAAATTTCGTGGAAAACTAATGTCGTATGTGGCCACGGCAGTCGTAAATGCCCAGTCATTTTCTATAGCGCGTAATTAATTTAATTTAATAAAGGGGTATTTGTGTATAACTTGAGAAGACGATCAAATCAAGCCACGAAACCAATTCCGTTGAGTTTGTATCAACGTTTAGAGTCAGAATAAGCAAGTAGTTTGTTATTTTTGGACATTGGGTATTTTGGTGTCCAAAATAGCGTTATTGGCATATAAAAATAGCGTATTGGGAAACAGTCTCAGAATGGATGAAACTTGTGTCGTTGGATTCGTATTAATTAATTATTACAAGATTTCAATTTTCGTGTCAATTGGGCTTACCGTTTGATCGTGGCAATGATAAACGCCTTAATAGTTTATATTATTTTGGCCAATTTGGACCGGGGTAACTTTGGAGGAATAAACGACTAGCCAAATGAACTCCAATTTTAACAAAACAAATTTCATTGGATCCGTAAGGAAAAAGTCTAGTAGAATTTCAAAGTTTCAAGTTAATTGGATTTATTTTGTGACCATGGAAAATTTAAACGCGTAATTTTTAGCTTGTGATTTATAAAGGACTTTTCACAAACGACATCGGAATTCCACGAAACCTATCCCATCGTGTCCGGAATATTTTTCCATGCTAGGAATGGAGTTTCATCTTGATTTGAGGCCATATGAGCTCATTTTCACATGATGCTTCACCACGAAGTTTCAATATAATATTTTATTATTTTGTCTATAAAAGGTCTAACTAAACCCTAACTTGCGCAAATAATTTGCGTGGGTGATCAACAGATTCTATTGACCCGCATCCAGCTAAGCCATTAACAGCTGAAATTTCATAACTTCTCCCATAATTATCTCTAAATCCTTACGCTAAAATTCAAAACTTTCAACTGCAAATCGCTACAACTCGATTAGATCTCCTAGTTAACTGGTGATGATGGATTTCAAATGCTCGTGGTAGCGGGAATGGAGGCTAGAAGGCGCAGGGGTTTGGGGACATTTACTAATGAATGAAGATGACTGGGTGACGAGGCTTACGGCGCTGGGGAAGTGAAGTGAGGCACAGGCGTTGGAGTTCTCTGATTAGGCTCCGATCATCGAGAGGCGCAACGGTAGGACCTTGGTGATGTCGAGTTTTATGTGAGCAACATGCTAGTGGAATGAAGACCTGGGCATACATAGAAAACCAGATCCAATTTCCTTCTAATGAAAACATAATTAACCTTTTATATATTAAATTAGATTAATTAATTAGAGTTTAAGGGTGTATTAATTAAATCATGAATTGTGTACAGGCCAGGGAGTTCTGAAACATGAATGCGAGAGGATGAAGAAGCAGTATAATGCCAAATTAGGACATGAGGAAGGAACAACAATATCGGACCAATTACATTAATGTAATATATATATTAAACGTAAGTTAGAAATTAATTATTAAGAGACAATTAAGAATTTAAGTAATTTAATTTAAACCATGTTATATACCGCAAGTAGTATCTACAGGGAACGAGGTTTAAGGGTTTGAGCATTTTGATTTAGACCATAATTAATTTATTTGAACGTAATTAGTTGTTAAGACATAAAATGTTTAGTTTAAAACTTAATTAAGGAATTAATAGTTTATTTAATTTATACTGACTTATAACGTTAATAACAAATCAATATGCGACCAGAATTGGATGATTCAAGAGACGTTGGACTCATCTCCACAAGCACAACGTCATGGAGCAGAATGAGGCAGTATTGGGATCAACATTTTTTTTTAATTAAATTAAACACTCGTTTAATTTTATTAAAAACAACTGTTTTAACATCAAATTAGATCAAGGTGAGTTAAACTCACTCAGTTATCCCACTTATATTTTATATAAGTCGGGTTTTTATTTTGTGTGCTATGGTTGCTAATGGTTGCTTGTTTGGTAATCATATATTTATATATTGATTGAACCCATGAAATTAAACATCGTTTAATTTCAATGAAAAACCAACTTGTTATTTAAACGGTTGGGACCAACTGAGGTAACTTACCCTGTTGGTCACATTTATAAAATAAATATGTTAAGTTGTTTGGATTGTTTTGATAATTTGTTGATGTTAAATAGCCGTTATATACTATTATAGAAATAATCATTTAAATTGAATTTTATGAATTTATGTGAGATAATCTATTTTGATGCAGAGAAGAACAGGTTGGTGGGATTCCTCAAATATATTTAATATTATTTAATTTCATATTATCATTATATGAATTGTTCTGATTGAATGATTGATTTGATTGTTGACCACTGATCTGAAATTCAACATTTGTTATGTTTTAACCAATGGGCAATATCGGTTGAGTAATTGGCAGTATATGGCCTATAAATTAATCATTCTCTAAATATTGATTTACCGTCAGGTAAATAGATAGAAGTGAAGTTATAAAATTTATTTTATAACTAAAAATAGATTTTAAATCTATTATTTTGAATAAAAGTTTGTTAAAATAAAATAAATATTTATTAATTATTAATTAAGTTTATAATTAATTATTAATTGATTCTATAAAGTAAATTCTTATGTTAAGAAGATTTATAAGCAAACGAACAGAAATTAACCTGACGGTTAAGAGTTGGATTCTTAAAAAACAATTAAATGGAATTATTTAAATTAATTAATTATATTAATTAATTTAAAGGAAGGATTATAAGAATGGGTTAACGAATCAATCGTGTTTTTGAGTTGACTAAGTTAACCGTTTTTAACTGGAATTGATTATTAAATTATTTGTTTTGAATTAATTTAATAAAATAGTTTAATGAATATATGTTTTAGTTTTAATAAGACTTTAAAAAGGAATTTACTATTTATTTTAGTAAATTAAGAAGTTAACTACCGATACTATAGTTAATGATTAAAGTAAATTATTATTTTAATTAATAATAATTTAGGAGATTACTTTTTAATTGAAATACATTTAAAAAGTGATCGAAGTTGGAATGAACTCGAATTGAATGGTGAAAGGAATGTATGAACGGTTTTTAATATAAAACCCGAGTTTTTATAATGAAATTATAAAAGGGATTTTAAGTGAATCTGATAGCTTAAATCAAATATTTACTTAATATTTGAAGTTGAAAAAGGAAATTTAGAAATTGGAAAATTGTATGAATGGCTAAGGGAGATTTATTCCGAGGTTCGAAATGTGATATTCCAAAGTTCGGAATGTTAAGCAGAGTTAAAATTGTTCCAAAGTTTGGAATGTTAATCAAAGGCGAGAGTATAAGCTAAATAAAAGGTTTTGGAAATTGCAACAAATATAAGTTTTCGCAAATGATTTACAAACGATTTTGTAAATAGGAGTTAAGAGTTTAGAAATGTAACCGAAATAGTAGTTATCGATAATAATTTACGAATGGAATTTGTAAATGAAGTAAGAGTTTTGAAAAAATGAATTTGTAACCATTGTTACAAATAATAAATTAACCTATTTTATTTATAAACTGAAGATTTTTTAGAAAATCGCTATGTGATTTTAGACAATGCATAAGTTGTCGGAATGATTTGAAAAAGGGTGTAAACAAAGAAAGGAAAAAGTATTGAAATGAAATATGTAACATTTGTTATAGATGATATGTTGAATTGTTTTGATAAAAATAAATATAAGGATTCATACGAGATGTCAGTTATAAGAATTGTAAAAGATACTAATGTAAGATTTATAAAGATATTTATATAAGTTTTCTAAATATATTTGTTAAAGACAGTTATATATGATTTAAAAACAAATATAGTATTGTTGTTGCAAACAAGTTGGAAAGTGTTTATAAAATGATGTCGGAGAAATTTTATAAAGGATTCTATTTATAATGGAATCAAAGCTCGAGTATAACATTATAAAGGATTATTAAAGATTAATAGAGAAGTATAAAAATAGTTTACTTTATTATGTAAACGTTGTTGAGATTTAAATAAGGTTTTCAAAGGAAAACATGTGGTTAATAAACTTCTATCTATTATAAAGATATGAATGTTTTTGGTCAAGTTCTAAGAGGTAAATAAATTACCCCAACCTTGAATGACTTCATGATTATCAAAGAATGGTATTAGTTTATAAACAAGAGAAATTGAGGGAAACATAATAATATTTAAAGCTGTATTCGAAAAGTTTATAAGTAAATGAAATGATTTTTAAGAATATTCTTATTTATAATAAGAAGTAAAAGATAGACTCCAAATATTGGAAGATTTAAAGAATACAATTAACAGATGTTTAATTAAATAGGCCAAGTAATGTTGAGTACTGAATCAGTAAACTCATTTCATTTTCATGATTATTTATTTGATAATTAAATAACCGACTATCAAATCTGGCCAAATACGATTGTTGGTACGGAAAGACCGGGATCGAAATTATATTCGAAAACCATTCCGACCAGCAAATACATGGAAGATGTTAATTGAAGATGGAACATTGAAGACCGTGGATCTTCACAAGTGGAAGAACCACTTGTTGAATTTCTTTGGTTTAGCGACCAGGGATATCTCGGCAGTGATTCCGTCGTGAGTAAAATCTTCGGATTGCAAGGACTACTCGCTATTGATCCTTGGGTGGTACCTATATAGGTTGTGGTAAGACGGTGCCTTCAGTTCATCATGTTCCTTGATGACTTGTATGGATGGATGTCTGACAGAGTATTTCCAAAGGAGTCACGTATATTGATTTCTTCAAACGTACCAAGTTGAGGGCGGAGAGGTGCACATTTTCTTAGCTTAACAACTAAAGTATTTTTATGGATGTCAATTAGTGATTTTCTGGTAGATTTGATGATATGACATTCAAAGTGAATAGTGGCCAGATATTTTAAAGTATTTATGACCTCAAGCCTCATCAACCGAAAAATGATAAAAATCGGGTAGGTCGCGTGACTATATGGGTCTCTCCCATTAGGGGGTATTGTCACCATCTATAGAATATTCATATTTGTTCTTCTTTTTGCTTCTGTATCTCCCGGGAACGGTTATGTTTCTAGCAATCATAGGTGACAATATATTCAGTACTTTCAAGCGAAATGAGGGGACAGTCGTGTTTAGCTTGAGTTGCAAGATGTTCTTGTTGAACTCGGTGTATTCCTATCTAGAGATACACTGTTGGAAAGATGGTTGTCCATATCTTATCATGGAAATCCATTCTCCAATAAGCGGCTGCGGTTTTGATTGTATACCATGTATATAGAGCGTGAGGTGCAAGTGTTCTGCTAGATTGATATTTATTTGTTTTTAGACACTATTATAATGTTAGGAAAGATATTGATTTCATAAATGTTTTGGATTATCGCAAGGTAAAAACCATCTGTATTTATGTGTGGATTTGATCTTATGATTATCCTTTTCTTTCAAAAGGATTTTGATGTTAAAATCAAGTTGGACAATATCCTTAAACTTAGTTTGTTTTTCTCACTCTGGTTCACTAGACTGATCCATCATTTGTAATGCTCGGGTTAGACCGGGTTGTACAGGTTCAGGTTATCGGATGTTATGAAAAGACAAGCCGGATGGGTTCAGACGTATAACATGATATATATATATATAGTGTGTATTCCGTTGTGTGTTGTATACGAGGATAGGTTATTATAACTTTCCAGAGGTGTTGATGTACTCTGATCTTGCAAGTATTTTTAGAGCTCTTAGTAAAGATTTATTTCTATATTATATTTTGTTCCGCTGCGATGTGAGATTATGATTATGGTATGTGATTCTTCTTTTTCTGTTCTAATATTTCTTTCTTTCTTATCTCACCCTCTAATTTCTTTCTAATAACGTTCTGGTGTTTCTGATGCTTGAATAGTCTACATAATGATTTGTGTCGATTTTCGGGTTCGAAAATCCCGTGTTCATTACATTGTTGTATACTAACTTTTATTGCATGAGAATTTCTAATGAATAGATTCATGAAATTTCAATTAATTTATATTATGGGATTGAGTATGTTGTTTAGTTAGTTAAATTTGTCAAAATCTCTCTTGGATGATATACGACACGGCGGCACTACTGTTTTGACATAACAAAAGGAACTATGTACATAAAATGTGTACACAATTCAGACTGTGCATTCAGCTACATGAATAGGTACATTTAGCCGGCTGAATGCGTAATAAATTCATATTTCATATGGATATTCAGCTGTCTAAATTCAAAATTTCTGTCGGTTGAATTATACTTGAAATTCCTATTTTCTTACTACCTTTATTTTTCATCGATTCAACCAGCTGAATAAAAAAATTAGTCAGCTGAATGGCTAGTTTCTTGAAAATGTGCATCCTTTTCAACAAAAGGATACAAATATTAGTCAAAAGTTATATGTATTTCTATTGATCAAACGTCTACGCGAAGGAAAGCAACTCTTAATATTATATAAATTGACTTTAGAATCATTTGTTTCAATTATCAAAATCAATCCAATTCGATTACTAATTCTTATTCTTAACGTACTCTTTGATTTTCAATTGCTCTCAAGTTCAAACATCTTATGATTGATTAATTTTCAATACCTTCCATATTCTTCACATTCAATACACTATATATCATCAAGTAGAAGATTATCGGAAGGTTGTACTTAAAGTGACTAATAAGTGATAATTAAAGAGCACATTGCAGTCAAACTCTTCCATCTCTATTATAAGAAAGTCTTGGTCAGTTCAGGCAGAAAAATCCAATTTTGATTGCTTCACGTGGTCAAAGTCCCATTCGGTATCTTAAGCAGCATAAATCTATTTCTCCGAGTTAAGTGAGGGTTGTTGATAGTGAAATTCTAGAGGGAATCTAGGAGCGAACATAGAGTGGGAAGTTCGAACCAGTATAAAAATTCCTGGTCTATTTTCACTACTAGAAATAGTGGCTACAACATCACCCTTCTGACATTGGTTGCTAAAACCACCGTTGTTAAAAGTTCTATTAACATCATGAAATTTTAAAATGATGTTAAATGGGTCTTTAGACGTCGATGGTTAAAACAACCGATGTCTATCATTTAAGAAAACCTATGTTCAACCACGAAAAAATGCTTCTCCCAAAATCATTTCTCGTGCCTTCTCTTCTTTAAAAAAAGGCAGACGAAACCATCAGCCGTTTCCTCCATCGCTTAGTCTCTCCACTACCTCCAAATCGCGAGCCGCTACTTGCAGTCGAGCACGAATGCAAGTGGAAGCGTTTTTTTCCTTCAAACTAGGTTTTTTGATACGAAATGATGCTTCTCTTTCATATCCGTCCCTTTATCTCGAGCACGGTTACGATTGGAAAATTGTAAGTGATTCTTTTTATTCCTTTTGCTCGATCTATCCTCTTATCTCGAGCATGGTTTATGTTTAAGCTTGAACTCAAATACACTCATATGCCAATGATGAATGGTTTTTAAGTAGGAGTTGAAACTCCTATTTTCTAGTCTATTTTTGATTGACCGATTCAAGTGATTTTGATTTGTCGTATGTTACTGAGTTCATTCATTCAGAAAAATGTAATCTTTGTATAAAGATTTATATAATTCTTAGCTTAAATAAGGGTTTATAGAATTTAATGGCTCTTGCTACATTGGGTAGTCACATAAAAATGCTAATCTTTGCTCAGTTCGGTCTTTGCATATATTATTGTTTACCATTGAAATGTTTAAAAGAAAAAAAACTGATAAGAATTTGTTTCTTGCAGAACTTGTGTAACGATACAGATTTCGGTCGGACCTAATCGATCGCTAAATTTACCAAGACCGTTTGAATCCCGCATATGCTAACTCTGGGCATACAACACATCAGAACAAATAACAGAAGACTTTTATAAACATCATAATAATGTTACATCAGAGTACATAATATCAGAGTATATCGAAATATAATCAATACATCGGAAGATGATTTTACAATAAATGTAATAAAATGCACAGCGGAATTATAAAATAACACAGCGGAAGACGATAAATTAATGCACTTGACACATCTTTAAGCTTCAATCCAGAATCCTGCTCAAAATAAGTATCTGCAAAACAAACTACTCGACTGCTCGTTTGGAAAATAGTGGCCCCTTAGTTTGCAAAGTGAAACAAACTACAAGTCAGTCATGGTACTGGTGTGAGAAACTCTACAGTTAAAATTAACTTATCAAAATGGTAAGGCAAATCACAGGACCACGCCGCTAACGCGGAACGGGTTTACCCCCATGAATGCCAGTGTATAAACAACTATCAATAATAGAGATATGGACTTACTATGCGTCAACCAACATGCAATATCCCAATCTACCCATTTAGATTAATCACCACACTTCGATTTTCCAAATCCAATTCAATTTACAGAAATTATTCCTTTGGATTTTATTCCTGATTTCTTATTTCAAATCATTTTGAAATACATATCTAGCCTTTATATCAAAGTAGATTTCACTTCGCGATCTCAAATCAAATCATTTGGAAATATGAATTCCAAAACAAATGCATACAAACAAGTATGCAACCAAATATCGGGCTCCCCTCAGACAAGGCAAAGGGTACGTACCTAAGCAACTTGATATATATATATGCACCTCCCACACATGGAGCAGGCTACACACTGACCGCTCACCCTAAGGCACTGGATCTGTGACGAAAAGGAATTTCGCTCGGTCTGAACCAGTCGCTAAACCGACCCAGGCCGTTCGAAACGCCCTATCGTTTTGAGAACACGACAAAATAGAATGCATACAAAAGAACATTTCATTGTATATTACAACAATACATCAGATTACAAGAATATACAGAGTATAAACGAATAAATATTACATAGAAATATCAGAGATTTAAATTACATTTAAATACATAGCAGCGGAAAATAATACAATACACAACTAGAAGGAGATATACGGATACAAAGCTTTCCGGATATCGTTCCAGCTGTAAACCAGGATCCTGTGAATATAAATCTGCAAAACCAAAACTACTAGCTGCCCGTGTGGAAAATAGGGGCACCCAGAGTTTAGGTTAAAACAATAAACTCCAGGTCAGTCATGTGACTAGTGTGAGAACTAAAACAGTTAATCTTTATTTTTAAGGTTAGGTAAATCAAGGGACCACGCCGTATAACACGGAACGGGTTTCCTCCCAAGAATACCAGTGCATAAAACAACAACGCAATGCTAAATAAAGAAAAATGAAGCTATTATAAGACCCAGGTCCTATCACACAATGCAACGCAAGCCGGGGGATAGGGTTTTTACCTTATAATAGCCAAGAATGCTTGATACGTTTAAAAGAAATCATTTTGATACTATTATAAGTGTATAGTGTATAAAACAACTTCAAATCATAAGTATCAATCATAGGCGGCATGAATGCCCCATACCACTATGTCGCCATATATAGGTTATACAATCAAAACCGCAATGTCGTATTGGAAGTTGGGTTATCATTTATGGTATGAACCGAGGCTAGGGGCAAGATCCTCACCGATTCGAGACTGTCTAGTCCGAGCCTCAGGAACAGCCGCAACTGCCCCATGGATCGTCAGGGCCGGTCCACCGATGTGGATTATTATGCCTGAACACTGCGTTCCCCCGCCCTTTGGGGCGTAAGCCTGGCCCGTCAGCCGACCAGAAGCATCGGCCGAAACCGATATCACGAGGCGCCTCGCTTTTCAGCAAGTAATAATAAGCAACATCC
This sequence comes from Allium sativum, assembly GCA_030737875.1. Taxonomy (NCBI): domain Eukaryota; kingdom Viridiplantae; phylum Streptophyta; class Magnoliopsida; order Asparagales; family Amaryllidaceae; genus Allium; species Allium sativum. The sequence goes on from CM060922.1 coordinate 534,790,592, forward strand.
ACATGAGTCAAACTCGTCAGCCAGTTCAAGCACTGACGCCACTTCTAACTAGAAAGAAACGCATGTCCTCCCTGAGGTCCGTCTCCCGTTTTTAGTTCATACCGGGTGTGATACTCGCGAATCAACGTTACATAAAGCTACGCCACACAAGGCCGTGCTTTGATCATCAACCACAAGACTTTGCTTTTCAACAAAAGCCTTGATCCATGCAACTCAGCATGCCACATTGTCAGTCCATACTGTACCACTGATTTCTGCCAATATATAACCTCTAGGCTCGTACGTCTCAGAGAAGGGTGTATAGCAAGAGAATAAATTCTCTGCCACCAAACAGATATATATTTAGCAGAGATCACCAATACAATATAAAGGAATACAACGTCAGACACACTATCCATTTACAAGTCCGTTCTGGGTCTGAACGAAACCGGAGGCACCTTGTACCTCGCATATCCATCGATCTCCAAGTACGTCTAGACGATCACCAACTGTTTCTCTCCTCTTGGGTGTACAGCCCAATCAAGATCATCAGTAATTATCCAAACGATGTGAAGACCTCCGGTCTTCAACCACCGTCTTCATCTTCGACTTATCGCCGAATCAGTTATTCAGAATGGGATAAACCCGGTCTTCCCGAATAACTCGCGTATATTTTAAATAAGTGTTACACAAACACAACATACGCCTCATTCCAATTCATTAGTCACTAATCATAAATTAATCAAGAGAATAATTCCCCAAAAATTAACCCCGAAGGCCGAAATTAACACCAGATCAATATCCAGGAAACCATTCTGCTTAGCTAACCGACAATTAGTTTCTAAATTTCACATTCGTAGGGAAAGGTTCCCATTGATTTTATCAAAGATAAATTCTTTAATTTATTCTTTAATCTATTTTTGAATATCAATTCAAACTAGTCGGGATTAACGAACCTTACCGAAGTAACCATTTGTTATAATTTCCCAATCCTAACCTATTCATCCCATGAAGTAAAACTGGTCATACTTCATATCTAACACCACGGTGTTATCGGTAAATTCAATTACCATTTCACGTCTAAATCTAATTAAAGATTTAACTATCGCCTGGAGTAAAACTGGTAATACTCCATTCTCGATCTTTTCAATCTAATTAAAGATTCATTAAAACTCCACTTAGTTTTAATCTGTGACTGGGTTAAAGAATCAGTGTCATTTAAAACACGGTTCACGATAAACCCAAAATCACATTTCCATTAATTATCGGGTTAAAGAACGAGTGTTATTTAAAACACTGTCCACGATAAACCCAAAAATCAATATCAATTCAATTCCAATTAAATATTATTTAATTGGTACACTTCATTAAATCTAAATAAAAAGATTTAATCTCTTCTCAACTGGGTTCAAGAACAGTGTTAGTGAAGACACCATTCACGACAAACCCAAATCACATTTGATATTCAATACAAGGCTCTGAATAGAAAATATATCGGCTTATATTCAATATCAAATTCTACGACCAACAGATATCGTATTGGAGATAACGATATATATCTATATCTTTCAAATTTCCATAACAACATCTGTATAATCACGAAATCCAATGTCGAAATATTCCGAAGACAATTTCGATTCAAATCCACTCCAATGCAATCATTGGAAATTCTGTTTATTTTTAAAACCCTTTTCAAATTCAATTTATTTATTTAAAAATAAATAGAATTATAATTCTAGTTCAAAACTAGTTCATTTCGATAAAAATCTATTTTTATCTTTTCAAATATGGGTTTTTCCATCCCAATCCTTTCTAAATCATTTCTTATGATTTTACACAAATTATTTCTATTTTTAATAATTTTATCAAGGCCCGTACAGTCAATTTCCATCAACGGCCATCGAACTGCACTTACAGCGACCTTTTTCAAATTTGATTTGGACGTATCTCCAAATCCAACCGTTAGATTTCAAATTTCTAATATTCGTTAGAAAGCTCTTTTCGATACGAACCCAACGGTTCCGGTTTTAGGAGAATCCGACGGTCGGATCTCCCGTAATGTCCGTTTGAAATAAATGGTCGAAATTCGCGAACTGCCGCGGCGCGGCGCGTTCTATTCAGGCCATTATATTAAATATATAATATATATTTCATCGATTTCTATTTAAAACGAATTATATAAATAGTTCTAAATTCGTTTCAAAAGCAATTTCAACTTCCATTTCAATTCAAATCAAAATTGAATTCTTCTTTATAAATTCGTTTTAAAATTCATTTCTATTCAATTCAAATTTCAATTCAATTTGAATTCATTTAAATTTGTTTCCAATTCAATTCGAATTCATTATATATTCAATTCATTTCGAAATCGTTTTATATTCAATTCATTTCGATTTCATTTTATATTCAATTCAATTTGATTTCATTTCAAAATATGCGTTTTCGAAATATGCATTTTAAAATGAATAAAATCGATATAAATATCGTTCACGTCAAAATGGCGTCAATCTAACCAACACGGCTTCATATATTTCTATTTTCAAATATTCTATTCAACAAATGAATATTTATTTTTGTCAACACACGACTAATCTCAACGAATGAGTACTGTCCACGTGTGACAATTTTTGTTAAATTATTTTGTTCAACACATGACTAATCTCAACGGATGAGTACAGTCAACACATGAACCTTTATTTTATATTGATAAAGATGCAAATTTTATTATTAAAATATTTCGTTCAACACATGACTAATCTCAACGAATGAGTACAGTCAACACATGAACTTTTATGTTATAATATTCTTTATTTTCTAAATTGGAATGAGGCCCAATCAATCACCATATAAAATTAATTATATGGATTTTCATACAACACATGTATATAATAGCATTGAAAAATAATCAACCATCAACCAAAGTGCACTACACTGTATAAGCATCAAATATAGATATCTAACGCTTATAACAGTCTGTCAATCAATCGATCGACATATTTAATAAATCAGGATGAGTGAACTTCAAATTTCATCCCAACACCCGTGTGGGGTTTCAAACAATCAAACACAGATTTTAGTTGTGCAGTTGGGCGATGTGTAAAATTTATTGACCCATTCAGTGTCCTTCAAATAGGTGTACATAAACAAACCGTCCGGTTTGTAAATGAATATTTTATTTTATTCACTTCCACGTTAAAAATTATATTTTTAACGATAAAATATTTTATTTCAACACATGAATTTCTATTCAGTTCATTCCTCAAATAAAATGATATTTTTATTTTTCTAACATATTTTAGAAAATTTCGGCGGCATAACGGCACGATACTAGAAACGGGACGAGGCCTAGCCTTATCCCCGGTCTATTGAAGGCCCACGCCATTCACACATCAATCAAATCCATTCATTTCACCACACAGTTCAATTTCAATCAAATGATCTAACTAATTTTTGCAATCAAACAAACAAGTCCATGGTCTGTGGACGATTGTGTCGGGTGCTACTAAACACCGTCTGCATCCTAGTATATATATAACTAGAAGATGAAATTGAAAGGTGACAAATTCTCACCGAAAGCTATCCAAACATCTTGACTCTTCTTTTGGAAATCTTCGTTGTCTGCTTTCACTGCATATGTAAAAATCGAATTTTTACTTCGCTATTCAATATATACAAATCATATTTTTACTTCGATGCTCAATATATAAAAATCATATTTTTACTTCGATGTTCAATATATAAAAATCATATTTTTACTTTGATGTTCAATATATAAAAATCATATTTTTTCTTCGATGTTCAATATATAAAAATCATATTTTTACTTCGATGTTCTATATAAAAATCATATTTTTACTTCGATGTTCAATATATAAAAATCATATTTTTACTTCGATGTTCAATATATAAAAATCATATTTTTACTTCGATGTTCAATATATAAAAATCATATTTTTACTTCGATGTTCAATATATAAAAATCATATTTTTACTTCGATGTTCAATATATAAAAATCATATTTTTACTTCGATGTTCAATATATAAATATCATATTTTTACTTCGATGTTCAATATATAAAAATCATATTTTTATTTCCAAAAATATTTTTTTTTATAACGCTATCTTTGTATAAAATAAAAACCAAATTTTTATTCCACTAACTTATATATAAAAATCAGATTTTTAAAGTAAATCTATTTTTATTTCGCTACTTTCTATTTGAAACCCATATTTTTATTACTTTAACATATATTAAAAAAAAATCAAATTCTTACCTCTTGAAAATTAAATCTTTCTTCCAATGAAAATCTACATTTCTATGACTACATAAAAATAAACCTTATTTTCAAACATTAAAAAGCCCACTTTTTCTATATTAAAATTCCTATTTTCCTTTTGGTATAATATATATAAAAAAACTGAAATTTAAAATCTCACCGTGCTACTCAGAGGAGGGAGGGGAAGCTGCTGTCGCTGGTGTGGAGGTGGAGGCCGGTTGAACTCGCTGGATGTCGGATTTACTTCGAGCGGAGGGAGGGTTGGCGGATTTCGACCTGGGGTTGCCGAATCGAGGGAGTGGCAGGCTGGGGCGAGCTGAGGGAGGAGAGGGAAGGCGAGATTATCGCGGCTACAAGGGGAGGAATGCCTCCAGCGGTGGCGCGGATCTTGGGCAAGGGGGCGACGGGACTTAGGGTTCGATTGGGGGTGGGGCTTTTGGGTGGATCGCACGTCGTATGGGGAGAGGAGGGAGGTTGGACGGAGGGGAGACGCCTCCTCCTGCTCTGGCGGCGGCGGCGGCTCGATCGGAGGAGCGACGAGCTCCTCCCCCTCTTTTTTTTATTTTCTTTCTTACGTCCTGATTTGTGAAACGAATAAGGAGGGGAGGGGCTAAGTAGAAAATGTATATATTATTTTAATTATTATTTTCCGTTTTATTCTCCACAAAGTCAAATTTTATTCGGACTGAGAATCGAACCCAACGACTGTCGTCCCTAGCGTATTGCCCTCATTCCGAACACAATGGGATATGCCACACAAGCCTATTCGGCTGTTTCGATAGGTTTTTCTCAAAATTAAAATATAAATTAGTGTATATTCAACTTTAAACGTACATTCCAAATTACCGGGGCCACATACGAACTCTAAAAATTCCAGAAAAATTATTTCTAGCTTCGTATCGACGATACGGTCCTAACAAAACTAATTTCACCGAATTTTGAAACCGTTTGAAAAATGGTCAATTTCTGGTCGACCCGAATTGACCAAACACATTTTCTTGTGCCACGGTCACATATTAATTCGGAAAAATTATGAAATTTGGAATCTAGCAGTAACTTGACATCCCGGATCCAACAAAACTGGTTTCGTCGAAATCCGAGGTCGTTTGCAAAATCTCCATTTTCAAGGGCTTGAATTCTATAGTGACTATTCAGAATTTTCAACTGGACATATCTTTTGATTCCCGCTATGAAATTTTGATTTTTCGGATTCGTTGGAAAGATATTATCAATTAGATTCCATTATTTTTGGTTTCACTAAAATCCGGATTGTTTTGCACCCGGTACATTCATTTGAAGTTTGAAATCGAATTATCGAACTACCGCGCCATTTTCAATTCCTTTTATAATTATATATAATTATTATATTCTAACGACGACGTATATAGTACATACGTTCTAATTATATTCAAAATAGATTTCTCATCGATATTATTTAAAATAATTCATTTTAAATAATCAAAATTCGCTAAAATTGCCAAAGTAAAAATTTTAAACTGGCCTGGATTTTCGGGTTGTTACAGGATCCCACCCATACTTTTAGTAGACCTGGTTACCAAATCTTTAGCCGCATACCAAATCATTTCATATTCCGAAGTAAGAAAAATCATTTCACAACATAATAATCACAAGTACTTTCATAATATAGTACTTCACATCAGCAGTTCACACATATGATTAGTCACTATTAATCACATAGCCTTTGAGCTCGTACGTCTCAAAGAAGGGTGTTAAGCAAGAGAATAAATTCTCCGCCACCAAACAGATACATCATCAATAGCAACTAATCGGATACGCGATGAACCACAATGTAAAACCATAATACATTTTAGAAATCATTGGGTTTTAGGACTCGAAATCCTTTCTGTTTTATAAAACATTTTTATAAAATATTCCCTGTCCGAAATCGGGAATATATTTCTTTTCACTTGAGAAAAACATCATTTCAAAATCATTCATTAAATTTGAAATGAACGCATCGCTAAACACCTTATCGTCAAATCGTGAAGTGTTTGACAAGGCGTTAGCACACAGATATTTCTACCCAACCCAATGTTAAATGTAAAAGCATATTTTGCTCATAAACTGGTCGAGCACAATTCAAACAATCAATCAGTCCAATTTGACATTAAATATAAGGTTTTGAATAGAGATAGTATCGACTTATATTGAATATCAAATCCTGAAAACAACAGATATCATATCGAGAATAGAAATATCGATATCTTGCAAATTCCCATCACAATATATGTATAATCACGGAATCCAATATTGAAATATTCCGAAGATTATCTCCATTCCAATATATTCATTGGAAATTTCTGGTTATATTAAAACAATTTCTCAATCCAAATTATTTATTTAAAAATAATCGGACTATAATTCTAGTTAATAACTAGTTCATTTCGATAAAAATCTATTTTTATCGTTTCGAATATGGAATTTTTCATCCCAATTCTTTTCAAATCATTTCTTTTGATTTTACACAAATTATTAATATTTTTAATAATTTAATCAAGGCTCATACAGTCGATTTCCATAAACGGTCATCGAACTGCACTTACAGCGCATTTTCCTATTTTGATTTGTACATGATTCCAAATCCAACCGTTATATTTCAAATTTCTAATATTTGTTGGAAAGCTCTTTTCGATACAAACCCAACGGTTCCAGTTTTAGGAGAATCCAATGGTCGAATCACCTATAACGTCAATTCGAAGTCAATGGTCGAAATTCGCGAACGGTCGCTGCGCGGCACGTTCTATTCAGGCCATATGATATATATAATATATATGTTACATTTATTTCATCGATTTCCATTTTAAAACGTATTTTATAAATCATTTGAAAATGATTTCAATTTCTATTTTGGCTCAAGTTCTTCAACTTTTCAATTTCTAAGAACTTTCTAATTTTTCAAAAATTTGGCTAACACCCTAAATTTTCGAAAAATTTCACTATAACCTCCCCTGTACGGGAGCACTGGGAAAATCCCGAAATTGCCATACAGGTCTCTCCAATCCAAAAAGAAAAAGAAGCAGCCAAGCGGCTAGCCAATCGGCTCATAAAACCATCATACCCAAACAAAACAGTAAATATGTACCTATTTGTCGGGCATACAATTTTATCCCTCTTCTCTAGCCACCTTGCTATGACCTGTTCAATATATCGTATATGTATGTTTTCATACAACGCCTATATGTACATTTTCATATGACGCTTTTATATATTCATTCAACGCATATATAATTTCACACAACCCATATATAAGCTAAAAATAATTTTATTAGCGAACTAATAATATTTCCATCGTATGACAATTTTATATATACCATATATACGCTAAAAATGATAATTTTAGCGAATTGATTTTTATTTCAAGGTGTGACTATTTTATATACTCATATACGTGTTAAAAATGTTATTTTTAACAAACTAGAATTCATTTCAACGTATGACTATTTTTATTACTTCACATACATGATAAAAATGTTATTTTTATCGTTCAAAGAATTTTTTTTCAACACATTAATATTTCATATACTTCATACGTACAAAAAAATGTTATTTTTATTGTTCAAACAATTAATTCAACATATGAATGTTTTATTTACTTTAATTATACGATAAAATGCGAATTTTATCGTTCAAACAATTTATTCAACATATGAATGTTTTATTTACTTCATAGATACGATAAAAATGTGAATTTTATCATTCAAACAATTTATTCAACATATTAATGTTTTATTTACTTCATATATACGATAAAAATGTGAATTTATTCGTTCAAACAATTTATTCAACGTATGAATATTTTATTTACTGCATACACAATCACAATCAATTTGCACAACACAATCAAACAAACAAGTCGTCCATGGTCTGTGGACGATGGGAAATAGTTCATATATGGAGTTATGAAATAAATAACTGTATAAGAAATTACAGTGAGGAGTTCTCACCTTTGGGATCCACTCCGCCGTGCTTTGTTATCGTCTAGATTCGTTTTTCTGATTCCAATGCAATCTGTTTCACGAAATTTATATTAAAAATCATATTTTTAACTATGCTATATATATTTTAAAAATCATATTTTTATTTCACTACTATATATATAGTGATCATATTTTTATAACGCTACATGTATATAAAAGATTATATTTTTACTACGCTACATGTACATAAAAGATTATATTTTTACTTCGCTGCATGTACATAAAAGATTATATTTTTACTTCACTGCATGTACATAAAAGATTATATTATCATTCTATCAATATAAAAATCCAATTTTTATCATTCGTCAATATAAATAAAAATCCAATTTGTATTCGCTATTCATATATATATAAATCAAATTTTTTATATAACTAAAAATCATAGCTTTATGTTCATAAAAATCATAACTTTATGAATTAAGAATCATACTTTGCATGTTTAAAAATCATAACTTTCTTATCAAAAAAATCATATTTTTTTCTTTGCTACTTCATATGTAAAAAATGACATTTTCTTCCTTGCTACTTCATATGTAAAAATCATATTTTTTTTCTTCGCTACTTCATATGTAAAAATCATATTTTTTCTTCGCTACTTTATATGTAAAAAATCACATTTTTATCATGCTTTTATATAAAAAAACTGATTTTTTTCATTGCTTTTCATATAAAAAAACTGATTTTTTTCATTGCTTTTCATAAAAAAAAAACTGATTTTTTATTCAATATAAAAAAAACTCACTGCGGTTGTTGGAGGAGAGGTCAAGGAGGCTGCTGCGCATTGGAGGTGGAGGAGTACTGAGAGGGGGTGGCGCCATGACTGGCGACGGTGGATTGGGGACTGGCGGTGGTGGATTGGGTTGATTTGGGGGTTGGGGTTTCAGAAATTGGATGGCGAGAGCAGGAGTAGGAAGAGGAGGAAGAAGAAGAAGAGGAGGAGGAGGAGAGGAGGGGGAGGAGAAGGAGGAGTGTGGCGGCTTCCGGTGTCCGGCAGGAGAAGGAGCACACGACGTTTTTTTCTTTTTCTTCTTTCCGAAAGATAAGGACGAGAGGGAGAAGTGAGGGAGAGAGAGAGAGTTGACCATGCTTTATAAATATATATAATTAATTTAACTATATTCCAAAAAGTTACGTTTTATTTTGAACTCCAAATCGAAGCCACCGACTGTCATCCCTAACCAAATACCCCCATTTCGAACACAATGGGATATGTATCGTAAGCTGATTCGATCGTTTCGATCAGTTTCCATCAAAATCAAATATAATTCTATATATTGAATTTGAATGTACATTTCAATTTACCCGGGCCACATACTGACTCTATAAATTCCCGAAAAATATTTTCTAGCTTCGTATTGATGATACGGTTCTAACAAAACTAATTTCGTCAAATTTGGAGACTGTTTGAAAAATGGGCATTTTCTGGTCGGTCCCTATTGACTGAAACTGTCAAAACATTTTTTCTGTGCCATGCTCACATATTGATTCAGAAAATTATGAACATTGGAATCGAGCAATAACTCGACATACCGGATCCAACAAAAGTGGTTTTGTCGACCATTTGCAAAATTTCCATTTTTAAGGGCCAAAAATTCCATAGCGACTATTCTGAATTTTCAACTGGACATAACTTTTTATTCCCGCAATGAAATTTCAATTTTTCTGATTCGTTTGAAATATATTTTCAAATAGATTCTAATATTTTTAGTTTTGCTAAAATCCGGTTTATTTTGAATCCTGAACATTCATTTGAAATTTGAAATCGAATTTTCAAACTACTGCGCCATTTCCAATTCCTTTTATAATTAAAAATAAATATTTATATTCTAATGTTGATTCAAATAAATATATACATTCTAATTCTATTCAAAACAAATTTCTCTTCGTTATTGTTTAAAATAATTCATTTTAAATATTCAAAATTCGCTACAATTGCCAAAATGAAAATTTTAAATTGGTTCGGATTTCCAGGTTATTACAATCTCCCCCACTTCAAACTTTTTGTCCCCAAAAAGGAACGAAGCTGAAAGTTGTTTTACAAACCAACTCAACTTTCATTTTGGCTTTCATTCTTGGGCATTTCTAACCCCATCTCTAATGAGGATTCTTTTATAGGATATTACTAATCCTACCTCTGATGAATCTTTTATTCTGTTCTAAATAGTTGCACCCCAAAGATTTGAGATAACTAAAGCTTTGATACCAGCTGTAACGCTATGGATTTCTCTCGGACCTAATCGATCGCTAAATCGACCAAGACCGTTCGAATCCCGCATACGCTAACTCAGGGCATACAACACATCAGAACAAATAACAGAGGACTTTTATAAACATCATAATAATGTTATATCAGAGTATAAAATATCAGAGCATATTGAAATATAATCAATACAGCGGAAGATGATTTTAAAATAAATGTAATACAATACACAGCGAAAATATAAAATAACACAGCGGAATACGATAAATGCACTGGACACAACTTTATGCTTCAATCCAAAATCCTGCTCAAAATAAGTATCTGCAAAACAAACTACTAGACGGCCCGTGTGGAAAATAGGGGCAACTGAGTTTGCAAAGTGAAACAAACTACGAGTCAGTCATGGGACTGGTGTGAGAAACTCTACAGTTAAAATTAGCTTATCAAAATGATAAGGAAAATCACAGGACCACGCCGCTAACGCGAAACGGGTTTACCCCCATGAATGCCAGTGTATAAACAACAATCAGTAATAGAGATATGGATCTACTATGCATCAACCAACATGCAATATCCCAATCTACCCATTTAGATTAATCACCACACTTCGATTTTCCAAATCCAATTCAATTTATAGAAATTATTCCTTTGGATTTTATTCCTGATTTCTTATTTCAAATCATTTTGAAATACATATCTAACTTTTATATCAAATTAGATTTCACTTCGGGATCTCAAATCAAATCATTTGAAAATATGAATTCCAAAACAAATGCATACAAACAAGTATGCAACCAAATATCGGGCTCCCCTCAGACAAGGCAAAGGGCACGTACCTAAGCAACTCGATATATATATATATATATATGCACCTCCCACACATGGAGCAGGCTACACACTGACCGCTCACCCTAAGGCACTGGATCCCACCCATACTTTTAGTAGACCGGGTTACCAAATCTTTAGCCACATACCAAATCATTTCATATCCCGAAGTAGGGAAAATCATTTCACAACATAATAATCACAAGTACTTTCATAATATAGTACTTCTTATCAGCATTTCACACATATGATTAGTCACTATTAATCACATAACCTTTGAGCTCGTACGTCTCAAAAAAGGGTGTTAAGAGAATAAATTCTCCGCCACCAAACAGATACATCATCAATAGCAACTAATCGAATACGCGATGAACCACAATGTAAAACCATAATACATTTCTAAATCATTTTAGAAATCATCGGGTTTTAGGCCTCGAAATCCTTTCTGTTTTATACAACATTTTTAAAAAACATTCCCTGTCCAAAATCGGGAATATATTTCTTTTCACTTAAGAAAAACATCATTTCAAAATCATTCACTAAATTTGAAATGAACGCATCGCTAAACACCTTATCGTCAAATCGTGAAGTGTTTGAGAAGGCGTTAGCACACAGATATTTATACCCAACCCAATGCTAAATAATAAAGCATATTTTGCTCATAAACTGGTCGAGCACAATCAATCAATCCAATTTGACATTAAATATAAGATTTTGAACAGAGATAGTATCGACTTATATTCAACATCAAATCTTGAAACCAACAGATATCATATCGGGAATAACGATATCGATATCTTCCAAATTCCCATCACAATGTAACAACCCGAAAATCTGGGTCAGTTTAAAATTTTTATTTTGGCAATTTTAGAGAATTTTGATTATTTAAAATGAATTATTTAAAATAATATCGACGAGAAATTTATTTTGAATGGAATTCGAACATATATATTATATAGTTCGTCGTTAGAATATAAATATTTATTTATAATTATAAAAGGAATTGAAAATGGCGCGGTAGTTCGATAATTCAATTTCAAACTTCAATTGAATGTACCGGGTGCAAAACAATCCGGATTTTAGTGAAACCAAAAATAATGGGGTCTAATTGTGACTATCGTTCCAACGAATCCGAAAAATCAAAATTTCATAGCGGGGATCAAAAGATATGTCCAGTTGAAAATTCTGAATAGTCGCTATGGAATTCAGGCCCTTAAAAATGGACATTTTGCAAACGATCTCGGATTTCGACGAAACCACTTTTGTTGGGTCCGTGATGTCAAATTATTGCTAAGTTTCAAATTTCATTATTTTTCGAATCAATATGTGAGCGTGGCAAAGGAAAACGCGTTTGACCAATTTCAGTTGAATTTTAATCGACTGAAAATGGCCATTTTTCAAACGATCTCAGAATTTGACGAAACTAGTTTTGTTCAGACCGTATCGTCGATACGAAGCTAGAAACTATTTTTCGGGAATTTTTCTGGTTAGTATGTGACCTCGGTAAATTGAAATGCTTGTTCAAATTCAATATATAGAGTTATATGTTGATTTTGACGTAAACTGATCGTGACGATCGAATTGGCCTACCAAACATATCTCATTGTGTTCGGGATGGGGGTAATTAGCTAGGGACGACAGTCGGTGGGTTCGATTCTGAGTTCGAATATAAAGTCAACCCTTTGGAGGAATTAATTAATTAATTATTAAATATATATATATATATATAAACGTTTTAAAATCTCTAAACCTAATTCACTCAGTCCAAAGCCCACCCCCTTTTCCTCAAAAGTCCTGTAGCCCCCGTCGCTCAACCTCCTCAGACGCGCCGCCCTGCGCTGGCCATCGCCGAACTCCGGCGAGGTCCCCCCTCTCGCCACCGTCTTCCTCTCGCACGTCCCCCTCTTGTTCTTGCTCTCCTGCTCCACTCGAGACCCCCCCAAGTACCTCGTCGCCCCTCCGATTGACAGTCGTCGCACCCATCAGGCCGTCGCCCACCCCCTGCGCTGGCATCGCCTTCCACCCGACCCTCCCCCACCTTCTACGAGCGCGCAGAAAACCCACCTCCCCCCTCTCTCTCTATAGTTCAAAACCACGGCTACCCTTCTCCAATGGGTCGAACCCGCGTTGAGCCACCAGATCCCGCACGGTGGTGGTGTTCCAATCAACGGCAGTTTCCAATTTAATAGAGAAAGGTAATTATTTTATTTAAATACAACATTATTATTATTATTTTTATCAGTTTTCAGTTTTAAAAACAGTTATATAGACAGTTCTTTTTATATATATATATATATATATATGAAAAGGTGAGGTTTTTAATACGATAAAAGTTTGATTTTATTATTTATTTCTCTCTATTTATTCAATGAAATTCAGTTTAGACTGAAAATGATTTTTGCCATAAAAATTTGGTTTTTAATGTAGATAAATTTTTTATCTTTATAGTAGAAAAGATTAGATCTAGATGTAGAAAAGTTTATATTTTTATAGTACAAAGACGATATTTTCAAAAGTGAAAAAGGTGATATTTTTATTAGTGAAAAGGATGGATTTTTATATATTGAATAGCGAAGTAAAAAAAATGTGATTTTTACATATGTAGAGAATACGGGCAAAGAAAGTGACAAGAAGCAAGAACGACGAAGATTTTTACCTAAGAAGAGTCGTGGCGTTGGATTAGCTAATCGGTGAGAACTTCTCACTCTTCAATTTATTTTTCTAGTTATATATATACTAGGATACAGACGGTGCTTAGCAGCACCCGACACCCGTCATCCACAGACCATGGATGGCTTGTTTGTTTAATTGTTTGGTTGTGTAGTTGGTTAGATTATTTGGTTTGAATTGAATTGTTTGGTGAAATGAAATTGATTTGATTGATGTGTGAATGGCGTGGGCCATCACTAGACCGGGGATAAGGCTAGGCCTTGTCCCGTTTCTAGTATCGTGCCGTTATGCCGCCGAAATTTTCTAAAAATAAGTTAGAAAAATAAAGATAACATTTTATTTAATAAATGAACCGAATAGAATATTCATAGGTTGAATAAAATAGTTTGATCGTTAAAAATATAATTTTTAACGTGAATGTGAATAAATAAATATTCATTTACAAACCGGACGGTTTGTTTATGTACACCTATTTGAAGGACATTGATTGGGACGATAAATTTTACACATCGCCCAACTGCACAAATAAAAATCTGTGTTTGATTGCTTGAAACCCCACACGGGTATTGGGATAATATTTGACGTACACTTATCCCGATTGTTTAGTTGTATGTCGATCGATTGATTGACAGGCTGTTATAAGCGTTGAATATTTATATTTGATGCTTATACAGTGTAGAATGCACTTTGGATGATGGTTGATTATTCATCGTTGTTGATATATACATGTGTTGCAGAAAAACCCATATAATTAACATTATATGGTAATTGTTTGGGCCTCATTCCAGTTTTGAAATAGAAATATTTGAAATGAAATATTTAAATAGAAATATTTGAAAAAGAAATATTTGAAGTAGGATATTTGAAAATTGAAATATATGAAGCCGCGTTGATAGATTGACGCCATTTTGACGTGAACGATATTTATATCGATTTTATTCAAATTGAAGTGAATATTAAAGTGAATTGAAATTCGAATTTAATTGAATTGATTTGAAATTCGAAATAAACTGAAAGGGTTTGAAATTCGAATAGAATTGAAATCGTTTTAAAATGAATTCGAATAGAATCGAAATAGAATTGAAATCGTTTTGAAATGAATTCGAATAGAATTGAAATAGAGTTGAAATCATTTTAAAATGAATTCGAATAGAATTGAAATAGAGTTGAAATCGTTTTAAAATGAATTCGAATAGAATCGAAATAGAATTGAAATCGTTTTGAAATGAATTCGAATAGAATTGAAATCGTTTTGAAATGAATTCGAATAGAATTGAAATCGTTTTGAAATGAATTCGAATAGAATCGAAATAGAATTGAAATCGTTTTAAAATGAATTCGAATAGAAATTGAATAGAAATGAATTTGAATTGAAATTGAATTAATTTGAAATTCAAATTGAATTGAAAACGAATGGAAATGGAATTAAAAATCGTTTTGAAAAGAAAATCGACGAAGTATATATTATATATAATATAATGGCCTGAATAGAACGCGCCGCGCCACGGCAGTTCGCGAATTTCGACCATTGACTTCGAACGGATATTGTGGGAGATCCGACCGTCGGATTCTCCTAAAACCGGAACCGTTGGGTTCGTATCGAAAAGATCTTTCTAACGAATATTGGAAATTAGAAATCTAACGGTTGGATTTGGAATTATGTCCAAATCAAATTTGAAAAAGGTCGTTGTAAGTGCAGTTCGATGGCCGTTGATGGAAATCGACTGTACGGGCCTTGATAAAATTATTAAAAATAGTAATAATTTGTGTAAAATCATAAGAAATGATTTAGAAAGAATTGGGATGAAAAACTGCATATTTGAAAAGATAAAAATAGATTTTTATCGAAATGAACTAGTTTTGAACTAGAATTATAATTCTATTTATTTTTAAATAAATAAATTGGATTTGAAATGGTTTTGAAAATAACCAGAATTTCCAATGATTGCATTGGAATGGATTCGAATCGAAATTGTCTTCGGAATATTTCGATGTTGGATATACAGATATTGTTATGGGAATTTGAGAGATATATTGATATCGTTATTTCCAATACGATATTTGTTCGTCGTAGAATTTGATATTGAATATAAGCCGGTATATTTTCTATTCGGAGCCTTGTATTTAATATCAAATGTGATTTGGGTTTGTCGTGAATGGTGTCTTCATTAACACTGTTCTTGAACCCAGTTGAGAAAAGATTAAATCTTTTTATTTAGATTTAATGAAGTGTACCAATTAAATAATATTTAATTGGAATTGAATTGATATTGATTTTTGGTTTTATCGTGGACAGTGTTTTAAATAACACTCGTTCTTTAACCCGATAATTAATGAATGTGATTTTGGGTTTATCGTGAACTGTGTTTTAAATGACACTGATTATTTAACCCAGTTAGCGATTAAAACTAAGTGGAGTTTTAATGAATCTTTAATTAGATTGAAATGATCGAGAATGAAGTATCACCAGTTTTGCTCCAAGCGATAGTTAAATCTTTAATTAGATTTGAACGTGAAATGGTAATTGAATTTACCAATAACACCATGGTGTTAGATATGAAGTATTACCAATTTTACTTCATGGGATGAATAGGTTGGGATTGAGAAATTAAAATAAATGATTACTTCGGTAAGGTTCGTTAATCCCGACTAGTTGAATCGAAATTCAAAAGGATAGATTAAAGAATAAATATAAAGAATTTATCTTTGATAAAATTAATGGGAACCTTTCCCTATGAATGTGAAATTTAGAAACTAACTGTCGGTTAGCTAAGCAGAATGGTTTCCTGGGTATTGATCTGATGTTGGTTTCGGCCTTTGGGGTTAATATTTGGGGAATTATTCTCTTGATTAATTTACGGTTAGTGACTGATGAATTGGAATGAGGCGTATGTTGTGTTTGTGTAACACTTATTTAAAATATACGCGAGTTATTCGGAAAGACCGGGTTTATCCCATTCTGAATAACTGATACGACGATAAGTCGAAGATGAAGACGATGGTCGAAGACCGGAGGTCTTCACGTCGTTTGGGTGATTACTGATAATCTTGATGGGCTGTACACCCAAGAAGATGGAAACAGTTGGTGATCGTCCAGACGCACTTGGAGATCGATGGATATGCGGGGTACTAGGTGCCTCGGGTTTCGTTCAGACCCAGAACGGACTTGTAAATGGACTGCGTGTCTGACATCGGATTTCATTCTGTGTGACTGATATAAGTTGCATAGAGTGGTTTGTCTGTGTGGCATGCTAAGATGCAAATGATCAAGGCTTCTGTTGAAAAGCAAAGTCTTGTGGTTGATGATCAAAGCACAGCCTGTGTGGCACAACTTTGTGTAACGTGAATTCGCGAGCCTCACACCCCGGTTGTGAACCAAAAACGGGAGAGGACCTCAGGGAGGGCATGCGTTTCCTTCTAGCTAGGGTGGTGTCAGTGACCTACCAGCCCTGACATTTATATACTTTTCACCTGTGTGGTTGTTGCTGTTGCGAGGCGCCTCGGTTTGATCGGACGATCCGGGTCCGATGGAGTCATTCGTTGGCTCATTTACGCCCCAAAGGGCGGGGAAACGTAGTGTTCAGGCATAATAATCCACATCGGTGGACCGGCCCTGATGATCCAAGGGGCAGTTGCGGCTGTTCCTGAGACTCGGGCTAGACAGTCTCGAATCGGTTGAGGACTATCATTTTCCTCGGTTCATAGATGGAAACCCAATTTCCAAATACGAGACATTTGCAGTTTTAATTGTAGAACTAGTATGGCGACATGATATATGGTACCCATGTCGTCTATGATTGATACTTATGATTTGAAGGTGTTTTATACACTATGCACTTATAGTAGTATCAAATGATTTGTTTTAAACGTATCAAGCATTCTTTGGCTGTTATAAGGGAAAACCCTATCCCCCGGCTTGCGTTGCATTGTGTGATAGGACCTGGGTCTTATAACAGCTTCATTTTTCTTTATTTAGCATTGCGCTATTTGTTTTATGCACTGGTATTCTTGGGAGGAAACCCGTTCCGTGTTATACGGCGTGGTCCCTTGATTTACCTAACTTTAAAAATAAAGATTAATAACTGTTTTAGTTCTCACACCAGTCACATGACTGACTTGGAGTTTATTGTTTTAACCTAAACTCTGGGTGCCCCTATTTTGACATGGGCAGCTAGTAGTTTTGGTTTTGCAGATTTATATTCACAGGATCCTGGTTTACAGCTGGAACGATATCCGGAAAGCTTTGTATCCGTATATCTCTTCTAGTTGTGTATTGTATTATTTTCCGCTGCTATGTAATTTTTTTGTAATATCTGATAATTTGTGTTGTATATTATTTGTTTATACTTTGTATATTCTTGTAATCTGATGCATTGTTGTAATATACAATGAAATGTTCTTCTGTCTGCGTTCTGTTTTGTCGTGTTCTCAAAACAATCAGGCGTTTCGAACGGTCTGGGTCGGTTTAGCGACTGGTTCGGATCGAGCGAAATTCCTTTTCGTCACATTTGGTATCAGAGCTTTGGTTTACAAAGCTAGAGAACAAGACACATCAGAACCATACGAAAGAATTCATCAGATATTGGATTAGTAATATCCAATGGAATGACTCGTTAGAGATGGGATCAGTAGTATCCTAGAACGGGTGTGAAGAGTATATTTTTAAAATGAAAACAAATTTTGTTTTGAAAATTTAAATCAACTATTCGTATTTGATTATTTATTCTATATTGATTGGGACAATCCAATATATAAAGATTTTGCATATATGTCTTGCAAACGTGTATTCGAAGTTTTAATGTGTTGGATAGTTATAGAATCATACTCTAGTTGCCCGGGGATAATTCTGGTGATGGGGCACCATCGCCAGTATTTATTTTCGAGTTACGAAAGTGAGATTTCTATATATTTCCTATTGACTGGTGTGAGAACCGAAACTAGATAGGGCTTATTGTTGTGATTTGGAATCAAAAATGTGATTTTTGACTATATATCAAAGTTATGCATTTGAAATGATAATTCACTAATTGATTGATGGTTGTGTTGTTTGATTATTGTTTGAATAATTAAATGTTGAAACTTTAACCAAATTGGTCAAATATTGAATTGTATTGAAATTTGGTCGCATTTTCTTGCATATACATCTACTTACATTGAACAGGTCATAGCAAGGAGGCTAGAGTAGAGAATAAAATTTGTTTGCCCGACAAATAGGTACATGTTTACTATAATTTACTATTTTGTTTGGGTGATGATGATTTTATGAGCCTATTGGCTAGCTGCTTGGCTTTTTCTTTTTCTTTTTGAGATCAGAAGGCCTATATGGCAATTTTGGGATTTTCCCGTGGCTCCCGGTGCAGGGGAGGTTATGGCAAAAAAATTCGAAAATTCCGGGTGTTAGCCAAATTTTTGAAAATTTGAAAATTCTCAGAAACTGAAAAGTTGGAGAATGGAAGCCAGGTCGAACGTCGAGTTGATTAATCAAACCACTTTCGACTTTGTTACTTTTCGGGGACGAAAAGTTTTAAGTGGGGGAGATTGTAACAACCCGAAAATCTGGGCCAGTTTAAAAATTTTATTTTGGCAATTTTAGCGAATTTTGATTATTTAAAATGAATTATTTTAAATAATATCGACGAGAAATTTATTTTGAATGGAATTCGAACATATATATTATATAGTTCGTCGTTAGAATATAAATATTTATTTATAATTATAAAAGGAATTGAAAATGGCGCGGTAGTTCGATAATTCGATTTCAAACTTCAATTGAATGTACCGGGTGCAAAACAATCCGGATTTTAGTGAAACCAAAAATAATGGGATCTAATTGTGACTATCTTTCCAATGAATCCGAAAAATCAAAATTTCATAGCGGGGATCAAAAGATATGTCCTGTTGAAAATTCTGAATAGTCGCTATGGAATTCAGGCCCTTAAAAATGGACATTTTGCAAACGATCTCGGATTTCGACGAAACGACTTTTGTTGGGTCCGTGATGTCAAATTATTGCTAAGTTTCAAATTTCATTATTTTTCGAATCAATATATGAGCGTGGCAAAGGAAAACGCGTTTGACCAATTTCAGTTGATTTTAATCGACTGGAAAATGGCCATTTTTCAAACGGTCTCAGAATTTGACGAAACTAGTTTTGTTAGGACCGTATCGTCGATACGAAGCTAGAAAATATTTTTCGGGAATTTTTCGGGTTAGTATGTGACCTCGGTAAATTGAAATGCTTGTTCAAATTCAATATATAGAGTTATATGTTGATTTTGACGTAAACTGATCGTGATGATCGAATTGGCCTACGAAACATATCTCATTGTGTTCAGGATGGGGGTAATTAGCTAGGGACGACAGTCGGTGGGTTCGATCCTGAGTTCGAATATAAAGTCAACCCTTTGGAGGAATTAATTAATTATTAAATATATATATAAACGTTTTAAAATCTCTAAACCTAATTCACTCAGTCCAAAGCCCACCCCCTTTTCCTCAAAATCTTGTAGCCCCCGTCGCTCAACCTCCTCAGACGCGCCGCCCTGCGCTGGCCATCGCCGAACTCCGGCGAGGTCCCCCCTCTCGCCACCGTCTTCCTCTCGCACGCCCCCCTCTTGTTCTTCCTCTGTAACACCCCACCTCCGGTAGGGTCACTCACAAAGGGAATGCACTAGGTTTGGTGAAGCATTATCGAGGTAAACATGCACAGAAATATTACAAGACAGAACATAAATAAAACAGCGGAAGTAAAACAAATTTCATTACCTTATAAAATAAGGTCTAAAGCCTTTTACATCAGAATACATCAAAACCTGTCTTGCAATAGTAAAGAAGCATAAAACCTTTTCATAAATTATTCCCCAGAATAAAGCGGTGAAGCAGCCATAGCCAAGAGAAGACCAAGCTATACATGATGACCTTCAAGCATAAGAGGTCCGAACTAAACAACATCATTTCCTCCCTGAAAACCTGGGGGGAAACGGAAGACAAAGAGGCGAAACAAAACGGGGTCAGTCATAAAGACTGGTAAGTCCTATCTACTTCCAGTATAAAAACAGGTAAAGATAACATGACATGCATAAACTGAAAGTAAACATAAGGATGATGACAATATAGGTAAGCTAAACCAAGATAACTGGATGAACTACTGTAGCAAGATAGGCTAAGGTATCATGATAAACTACGTGTCTAGATAAATCCAGGTATCACATCGTCAGGTTTCTATCAAGTATACTATCCCAAGGTATCTATCATGTATAACATCCCACGGTATCTATCATGTATAACACCCCAAGGTATTTATCATGTATATTTGCTCTGCACCTCTCGTACTAGTATCCCAACCCGCGTCATGTGTTAACTATGAATGTCCCTTGCCCAATGTCATGTAATGGTCCATGTCAACCTAATATATCGCATATGTAGGTTTTTCCAACTCGTATGTTTCTTTCCATGTATAAGTTCAGTCCTTTGCCTTAGGCCGTACGGGCTTTCCCATGTAAATCTATACCACCTCAACTTAGTACCATATTATCCTTGAAGTTGTTTTGGACTGCTACCCTTGATCTGGTTATGTTTTCTTATCATGAACTATCACGTGTTCACTTAGGATTTACGCCACCTAGGACCACTAGGGATTATGCTACCTAATGAACGTTTCCGTGTCTTGGTTTGGGTTCAAGCCACCTAGGGCCACTAGGGATTATGCCACCCGTCAACCGCGCCCTTTATCCCGCGTATGTATCGTGAATCGTTTTCCATGTCTAGACAAACATGTTTCTCAATGTGCCATCCGAGTTCCGTGCCAGGGCAAATCAAGAAATACGGAACTCGGTCGGGAGCTTTAAGTCGTCTGCTGATGTAGATATCAAGGTTTGTTTTTGTACCCGTGGCTATGGTCCCACGTGACCCCTCCCTCAACTACAAAAAGGCAATCCAAGAAAAATCATGTATGAGAACCACATCCCGGCCCCACTATAGCCCCACTTTCCTATGGGCCAACCTCACCCATGACTCGATAGCAAGAACATGGTCTGTTGGGGGTTCTCTGCCTTTCCGTTCATACACGATTGACTAAAGATGGTAGGTAGTCGACGATGTGCTATCCAGGGCAAAAATCAAGTATCGTCGACTCCACGCTAATCCATCCCAGTCTTTAGGTCGCTCGCATAGCAACCAAGGCATACCCTTGGCTCTTCTACCGCAGACCTTAACCCCTATGAGGCCGGGTTTCATGGACCATCTGCCACCTCATAGAGGGATACCAAGAGTACCCTCACGTCCCCCAAAGCTACCTCTTCGTCACCCAGTTCGTTGGAGCCTTTATCTAAGTCAGATAATTTGCTCCTCCTCGTGTGTTTAAGCGATAACCTACCGTATCGGGTTACCCATCTATCTGTGAACTGGTCCAAATCTCTTGACTAAGAATTATTACTTAGTTTCCCAAACTAAGGTTTACCACTTAGTCTCCTTTCCCGTTATCCTTGTTAATCCCGATCTTCCACCTAGTCCCCTGAACTAGGGCTTTGTCTAATGGGTTAAGTATTGTCATTTAAGTTCATGACTTAACCTGCCTACGAATCATATCAAGATTTGGCTAAGTATTCAAGTTCAAGACCTAGCCCTACAAGTTGGTTAAGTATACCAAGAAGCTCATGACTTAACCCTATTCAATCATCAAGTCAAATTGGTTAAGTATTTGTTTATCTTAACCCTATCAGCTTATCGTGTTAGATTGGTTAAGCATAGATTATCTTAACCTCATCGGATTATCGAGTAGGATTGGTTAAGTATAGGTTAACTTAACCCCATCCACTAATCGTATTAGAATGGTTAAGTATATTTAAACGGTCTTGTGACTTAACCCTATCAAGTTCTCACATTAGATCGGTTAAGTATGGTTGCTTAACCTCATCAATCATCATGTAAAATTGATTAAGTATAAGTTACTTAACCCCATTAAATTATCATGTTAAGTTGGTTAAGTATTGGTTACTTAACCATATTGAATTACCAAGTTTAGATTGGTTAAGTGTTTAACTTAACCCCATCGAATTACCGTGTTTAGATTAGTTAAGTGTAGGTTACTTAACCCCATCTAATTACCGTGTTTAGATTAGTTAAGTGTAGGTTACTTAACCCCATCTAATTACCGTGTTTAGATTAGTTAAGTGTAGGTTACTTAACCCCATCTAATTACCGTGTTTAGATTAGTTAAGTGTAGGTTACTTAAACCCATCTAATTACCGTGTTTAGATTAGTTAATTGTAGGTTACTTAACCCCATCTAATTACCAAGTCAGATTAGTTAAGTGTAAATTACTTAACCCAATCCTCTAATCGTCTTATATGGTTAAGTGTCATTAAGAAATCAAGTCCGGTTCCACTTAACCTTCCCATTCGTGTCATATCGGTTAAGTGTCATTAGTCAAAATTGCTTAACCTTTTCATTTGGCATTAATTAGATTAATGCACCCCAACCTCTCACATTAGACTTTGTTGTGGTTACTAGTTAAGTCGGGCGGGTCCGGGTAGATTTACACCACAACCTAGTCTAACCTCGGGTTTTGAGTGCCATATGACCAACTACTCACATTGGGTCCTATTGTTTGTAGCCACTAGTTAAGCCGGGCGGGTCCGGGTAGATTTATGCTACAAACTCAACCCAACCTCGAGTTGGCCACTTTCATGTTTGGCCTAGTGTCATATTACACTTACAACCCATACGTGTCTAGTCTCAAGTCCCATGTTTACCCCACATGTCATGTCCCCATTTAGGTGTATCATGAGTGTCATATTTTCATGAAATCCCATATCAAATTTTCATGTCATAATCACGCTCGTCTATCCTACCCCAAATCGTGTTTCCAACCCAAGTAAAAGCTAGTCAACATAGTAAGGATACTATGCTACATGTTGACCTCAAAACATACACGATGTCAAGAAGGGATTGGCCACAAACATGCATAGTTTCATAAGGGGTTTGGCCACAGAATATGCATAGCATCATAAGGGGTTTTTGGCCACAAACATGCATAGTGTCATAAGGGGTTTGGCCTCAAAATATGCATAGCATCATAAGGGGTTTTTGGCCACAAACATGCATAATATCATAAGGGAATTTGGCCACAAACATGCATGATAACATAAGGGAATTTGGCCACAAACATGCATGATAACATAAGGGGTTTGGGTTCATTTACATGCATAAGCCCCAAAGTCAAATCTTTGCCAATGTTTCACAAGTCAAATGGTTCCCAAAGGTTCATACTAGCATTCCATAGATAAAGATTCAAACTTGCAAGATAAACTAGGTTAATCATAACATGAATGGCATGGTTTAGTCACTAAGCATTGCCAAAAGTCATAGGTTCAAGCAAAGGAGGCATGACAAGGTTCATATAGGCTAGCATACTTAGTTTAATCTCATTTTATTCCATGCCATCATTAAAACTACCGTTTAGATCTAGAAGTAGCTAGAACTTACATAGCATGGAAAGAGATTTAGGAGCATGAATCGTCTTGTCGAAGAATCCATGTTGAGATGATGATCAAAACCCTTGATTTGGTGTAGAAAGCTTGCACCTTCGTCTTGGATCTAGTTTGAATGCATAGGCTCTTGAAGTTGGAGATGGAGGCCATGATCAACAGGGATTTGGGCAGCACTTCGTTGATAGATTGATTTTGAGTGATTTAGGTTAGGTCCTAGGGTGTTTTTATAGAGATTAGGAGTAGTTTAGGCCATAGGATAAGCCCTAGGATAGATCTGAACCCTCAAAATCCGTCACCAGCCCTAAAGCATGTCTTGAGGAACAAGTCAGGTGCACCCAGGCCCAGGTGGTCGGACCACCCAGGTCGACAGGGGTGTTGACTGGGCAGTTGACACCACCTGGGGGGTGTCGACTCCCAAGTCGACTCCCCAGTCGACTTGGGGTGGCGGGAATTTTTCCCGCCTCTTCTGCTTTGCTGAATTTGAAATCTGAATTCAAATTTGAACTGTTTTTGAACTTGAAATTTTCTGAAAATTTTGACGGGCCATAACTTGGTCATACGGACTCCAATTTTCGAAAACTCGGACTCTATTTCGCGTATTTTTCCGAGACAAACGCAATGGCACAGCCCGTTTCCCTTGATTCAGATTTCAAAAATAAATTTCGCCTTGATTCTTGTCTTAACATGTTATCAAAATTCGGGTTGTTACATTCTCCCCTCCTTTAAGGATTTCGTCCCCGAAATCTCCAAGTTAGGAAGAACATATCCTACCATCCATCATCCATCTACTCAAAACATCATCCACAGGCAACCATTTTCCTTAGACGATTTCTAATGCCATATGAACATATGCAGAACGTGTGTGTATATGCTCCTTAGCTAATGCTAATGATCAGGCCTGAATGATCTTTCTAATGCAAAATATGTTTAGTGCCATGAATCCAACATGTATGCAAACAATCCTAGTCATATAAGTACTACATGCGTGCACAAACATTCATTCATATGCAACATCCGCATGACAACACATTAACATTCAAACAGGTATAAATACTCGTGCATATGCAATGCAAAATGTGAGTGCGTCGATCTAGTATCTAACGTGTATTCGCGCATCCACGAGCAACCACTTGCAACCATTTGCAACCATATCAATCATAACATGTTTCAAACACATGTTTACATCCATAGAGTTCTATCTAAGGTTCCCAAGATAAGATCAAGGAGATAAACAAGACAAACTCCTTACGGGGTTTGCAACAGAAACAGGACCGAGAGGATATCCACCAAGTGATTGCATGCAAGCAAGCTCTACAGGAGAACCAGGGATCAACGATATACTATTACAAAGAGACACGATGCGCGCGTCTAAGGCGCATTTCCTTGAGCTTAATTCCAGTGTGCCTTGACTGCCTTTGACTTCATGATTTCGTAGCCCCTTGATTCCCATTTCCAAGGTATGAGTCGGAACTCTTTTCACTGTCGCCTCTCGTTTCACTTTCATTTATTCTTTCCCTAGTATACTTGGCTCAACCATATCTACGTACTCATGCAAGCTCTCCAAAATTCACTAGTGAATTCTGGATCTCGTTTAACAATGCCAATCCATGTTACCACGTGCACTTACTAGGGTGATTCCTATAACCCATGCTTAAGCGGAATGGACCATCCGCCTTAGTGGCGAACGTTACTCGATCGGATCAGAGATTTCCGATAAATGCATCAAGAGATTCTAGGTAACTAACCATGACAGAACCCAAAAGGTTACACGAGACTTCGAGGGTATTACCAAGACAAGCTAAGAGTTTAACTACCCTCCTTTCAAAACCGAGAATGGCATCCCTTACTGGATAACCACTTCATCCCTAGAATCCATCCATAGCTCAACAATAGAAGTATTGCTTCTAATTTCAACACTTGACATTTACACTCTCAATTCCAAACAAGTCATGAATAAATGGACCGACTCTCCAACCAGATTTTTGGGTCAAAAGTGGGATCTTCTACCATGCTAGTACTAAGGTGCAGAGACTTAACTATCGAGGCAGACTTAAATGATGCGATGATCAATACAAAGTCTGGACGGGATGATAGAAAAGAAAGGCTAAGCCTTTAACAAAAACGGTACAATTTCTCCTAGGTACGCTAGAAATGAGAGCATGCAATTGCCCTCTCGCTGATCTTGTCCTTATCTTCCTTTGTGGATCAAGCCATACCAACAAGTTGCTTATTCTTAAGCTCGTATCCTTTATCCTTGCTCTTATTATCCATTATTATAACTTCGGTAACAGGTCTCTCGAGAACTTTCTCCATCGCACGGGGAAAACACTCACGTAGTTAGATAAGGATTAGTCGCAGTTAAAACTACTGTGACTGCAGATGGAGGAAAGAAAGGAAAAGATATTCAATCAAGGAAACAAAGGATAGTGCTAATGGCTTTTGGGGAATAGCCTTTAAAAACTTTTCTTGAAAAATGCTTCTTTGTAAACGGTTTTTCAAATAGTTTTCAGAAGGTTTTTAAAACTTTTGCCCAGTCTGGTAACCTTCTGCTCTGATACCAAATGTAACACCCCACCTCCGCTAGGGTCACTCACAAAGGGAATGCACTAGGTTTGGTGAAGCATTATCGAGGTAAACATGCACAGAAATATTACAAGACAGAACATATATAAAACAGCGGAAGTAAAACAAATTTCATTACCTTATAAAATAAGGTCTAAAGCCTTTTACATCAGAATACATCAAAACCTGTCTTGCAATAGTAAAGAAGCATAAAACCTTTTCATAAATTATTCCCCAGAATAAAGCGGTGAAGCAGCCATAGCCAAGAAAAGACCAAGCTATACATGATGACCTTCAAGCATAAGAGGTCCAAACTAAACAACATCATTTCCTCCTTGAAAACCTGGGGGGAAACGGAAGACAAAGAGGCGAAACAAAACGGGGTCAGTAATAAAGACTGGTAAGTCCTATATACTTCCAGTATAAAAACAAGTAAAGATAACATGACAAGCATAAACTGAAAGTAAACATAAGGATGATGACAAGATAGGTAAGCTAAACCAAGATAACTGGATGAACTACTGTAGCAAGATAGGCTAAGGTATCATGATAAACTACGTGTCTAGATAAATCCAGGTATCACATCATCAGGTTTCTATCAAGTATACTATCCCAAGGTATCTATCATGTATAACATCCCACGGTATCTATCATGTATAACACCCCAAGGTATTTATCATGTATATTTGCTCTGCACCTCTCGTGCTAGTATCCCAACCCGCGTCATGTGTTAACTATGAATGTCCCTTGCCCAATGTCATGTAATGGTCCATGTCAACCTAATATATCACATATGTAGGTTTTCCCAACTCGTATGTTTATTTCCATGTATAAGTTCAGTCCTTTGCCGTAGGCCGTACGGGCTTTCCCATGTAAATCTATACCACCTCAACTTAGTACCATTTTATCCTTGAAGTTGTTTTGGACTGCTACCCTTGATCTGGTTATGTTTTCTTATCATGAACTATCACGTGTTCACTTAGGATTTACGCCACCTAGGACCAATAGGGATTATGCTACCTAATGAACGTTTCCGTGTCTCGGTTTGGGTTCAAGCCACCTAGGGCCAGTAGGGATTATGCCACCCGTCAACCGCGCCCTTTATCCCGCGTATGTATCGTGAATCGTTTTCCATGTCTAGGCGCACATGTTCCTCAATGTGCCATCCGAGTTCCGTGCCAGGGCAAATCAAGAAATACGGAACTCGGTCGGGAGATTTAAGTCGTCTGTTGATGCAGATATCATGATCTGTTTTTGTACCCGTGGCTATGGTCCCACGTGACCCCTCCCTCAACTACTGAAAGGCAATCCAAGAAAAATCATGTATGAGAACCACATCCCGACCCCACTATAGCCCCACTTTCCTATGGGCCAACCTCACCCATGACTCGATAGCAAGAACATGGTCTGTTGGGGGTTCTCTGCCTTTCCGTTCGTACACGATTGACTAAAGATGGTAGGTAGTCGACGACGTGCTATCCAGGGCAAAAATCAAGTATCGTCGACTCCACGCTAATCCATCCCAGTCTTTAGGTCGCTCGCATAGCAACTAAGGCATACCCTTGGCTCTTCTACCGCAGACCTTAACCCCTGTGAGGCTGGGTTTCATGGACCATCTGCCACCTCACAGAGGGATACCAAGAGTACCCTCACATCCCCCAAACCTACCGCTTCGTCACCCAGTTCGTTGGATCCTTTATCTAAGTCAGATAATTTGCTCCTCCTCGTGTGTTTAAGCGATAACCTACCGTATCGGGTTACCCATCTATCTGTGAACTGGTCCAAATCTCTTGACTAAGAATTATTACTTAGTTTCCCAAACTAAGGTTTACCACTTAGTCTCCTTTCCCGTTATCCTTGTTAATCCCGGTCTTCCACCTAGTCCCCTGAACTAGGGCTTTGTCTAATGGGTTAAGTATTGTCATTTAAGTTCATGACTTAACCTGCCTACGAATCATATCAAGATTTGGCTAAGTATTCAAGTTCAAGACCTAGCCCTACAAGTTGGTTAAGTATATCAAGAAGCTCATGACTTAACCCTATTCAATCATCAAGTCAAATTGGTTAAGTATTTGTTTATCTTAACCCTATCAGCTTATCGTGTTAGATTGGTTAAGCATAGATTATCTTAACCTCATCGGATTATCGAGTAGGATTGGTTAAGTATAGGTTAACTTAACCCCATCCACTAATCGTATTAGAATGGTTAAGTATATTTAAACGGTCTTGTGACTTAACCCTATCAAGTTCTCACATTAGATCGGTTAAGTATGGTTGCTTAACCTCATCAATCATCATGTAAAATTGATTAAGTATAAGTTACTTAACCCCATTAAATTATCATGTTAAGTTGGTTAAGTATTGGTTACTTAACCATATTGAATTACCAAGTTTAGATTGGTTAAGTGTTTAACTTAACCCCATCGAATTACCGTGTTTAGATTAGTTAAGTGTAGGTTACTTAACCCCATCTAATTACCGTGTTTAGATTAGTTAAGTGTAGGTTACTTAACCCCATCTAATTACCGTGTTTAGATTAGTTAAGTGTAGGTTACTTAACCCCATCTAATTACCGTGTTTAGATTAGTTAAGTGTAGGTTACTTAACCCCATCTAATTACCGTGTTTAGATTAGTTAAGTGTAGGTTACTTAACCCCATCTAATTACCAAGTCAGATTAGTTAAGTGTAAATTACTTAACCCCATCCTCTAATCGTCTTATATAGTTAAGTGTCATTAAGAAATCAAGTCCGGTTCCACTTAACCTACCCATTCGTGTCATATCGGTTAAGTGTCATTAGTCAAAATTGCTTAACCTTTTCATGTGGCATTAATTAGATTAATGCACCCCAACCTCTCACATTAGACTTTGTTGTGGTTACTAGTTAAGCCGGGCGGGTCCGGGTAGATTTACACCACAACCTAGTCTAACCTCGGGTTTTGAGTGCCATATGACCAACTACTCACATTGGGTCCTATTGTTTGTAGCCACTAGTTAAGCCGGGCGGGTCCGGGTAGATTTATGCTACAAACTCAACCCAGCCTCGAGTTGGCCACTTTCATGTTTGGTCTAGTGTCATATTACACTTACAACCCATACGTGTCTAGTCTCAAGTCCCATGTTTACCCCACATGTCATGTCCCCATTTAGGTGTATCATGATTGTCATATTTTCATGAAATCCCATATCAAATTTTCATGTCATAATCACGCTCGTCTATCCTACCCCAAATCGTGTTTCCAACCCAAGTAAAAGCGAGTCAACATAGTAAGGATACTATGCTACATGTTGACCTCAAAACATACACGATGTCAAGAAGGGATTGGCCACAAACATGCATAGTGTCATAAGGGGTTTGGCCTCAAAATATGCATAGCATCATAAGGGGTTTTTGGCCACAAACATGCATAGTGTCATAAGGGGTTTGGCCTCAAAATATGCATAGCATCATAAGGGGTTTTTGGCAACAAACATGCATAATATCATAAGGGAATTTGGCCACAAACATGCATGATAACATAAGGGAATTTGGCCACAAACATGCATGATAACATAAGGGGTTTGGGTTTATTTACATGCATAAGCCCCAAAGTCAAATCTTTGCCAATGTTTCACAAGTCAAATGGTTCCCAAAGGTTCATACTAGCATTCCATAGATAAAGATTCAAACTTGCAAGATAAACTAGGTTAATCATAACATGAATAGCATGGTTTAGTCGCTAAGCATAGCCAAAAGTCATAGGTTCAAGCAAAGGAGGCATGACAAGGTTCATATAGGCTAGCATACTTAGTTTAATCTCATTTTATTCCATGCCATCATTAAAACTACCGTTTAATTCTAGAAGTAGCTAGAACTTACATAGCATGGTAAGAGATTTAGGAGCATGAATCGTCTTGTCGAAGAATCCATGTTGAGATGATGATCAAAACCCTTGATTTGGTGTAGAAAGCTTGCACTTTCGTCTTGGATCTAGTTTGAATGCATAGGCTCTTGAAGTTGGAGATGGAGGCCATGATCAACAGGGATTTGGGCAGCACTTCTTTGTTAGATTGATTTTGAGTGATTTAGGTTAGGTCCTAGGGTGTTTTTATAGAGATTAGGAGTAGTTTAGGCCATAGGATAAGCCCTAGGATAGATCTGAACCCTCAAAATCCGTCACCAGCCTTAAAGCATGTAACACCCCACCTCCGCCAGGGTGGCTCTTGCAAGCACACTGACTTTGGAGGGGCGTTTGAATCAGGTAAACATGCATAATGATATATCAAGGCAGAACAAGAACATATGTATATATGTTAACAGAGTAAATAAGATAAGTAAAACAGCGGAAGATTTCAAACTATTTCAAAACAAGTCTGGTACAACATAATGTCAACTTTCCAAATACACAAGTCTAGATAAAAACAACATCACTGAAAAACTGAAATACATAAGTACTATCCCCAAAATAAGTGATAACCATAGCTAGCTTCATGTCAAGACCGTACATGAGCTAAAATCCCACAAGCAAGCGATCAGAAATCCAAGCTAAGCTCCAATATTCCCACCCTGAGAACCTGGGGGGGGGGGGAAACGGAAGAAAAGAGGCGAAAGAAAAACAGGTCAGTCAAAAAGACTGAGTAAGCCCTACTACAATCAATGTAAACTGATAAAGTTAACTGGCATGAGAAGCAGGGATGAACATAAGGATAACTACATACTGGCATGATAGATAAAGGTGTCATCGCATAATCAGGTTTAAGGTTTTGCACCACAGGTGTACTAGCAAACTAACATGACTTGAATAAACACGTATTGATCCCTTGGCCCAAGCTTTGACCCAATAACATGAAATGACCCTAATACGAGGTCCAATAACATGAAGTGACCCTAATACGAGGTGACCCTAATACGAGGTCAAATAACATGAAGTGACCCTAATACGAGGTCCAATAACATGAAGTGACTCTAATACGAGGTCCAACCAAACAGTCTAATCGATCGGCTCCCTAAGCCTAACTCATCACGTGTTGGTGTCAATACGGCCCAAACATAATTGTACTCGGACTGTGCCGGGTCCACCCTTCGGGTGTATCAAGCCCTAGGGTGTAAACCCCTGGACACCATAAACATAAGTGCACAGTCTCGATCTACTGGTACCCGTGCATGTTTTCTCCGACTACGGACTATGTGCACGACCATAGTCCGTCCGAAACTACACCGGCGTACCACTCTGCCGTCGTTTTTGGTCACTTACCTCAAGTCCAGTAATCGTGCCCCACCCTAGCCTAGTCCCTAGGGTCATAATGATACAAACTTGGGATTACTGGTGGAGTGGACCCCCATTGCTAGGATTTTCTAGTGGGTTACGGTTTAACCCTCTTGCTAATCATGGATTAACTTGGTTAAGTGTAACGATGAGTTCACGACTTAACCCTGATTAATCTACCAAGCCCAAATTGGTTAAGTATTAAGTGGACCATGACTTAACCCTAATCATGAGGCATTAATTAATTAATGTGCCTTAACCTCTCACATTAGACTTTGTTGCGGTTACTAGTTAAGCCGGTCGGTTCCGGGTAGCTTTACACCACAACTTGGTCTAACCTCGGGTTCAAGGTACAACATGACCAACTTCTCACATTGGGTCCTATCGTTTGTAGCAACTAGTTAAGCCGGTCGGTTTCGGGTAGGTTTACGCTACAAACTCAACCCAACCTCGAGTTGGTCACACTTATATTTTCTAAGTGTCATGTCCATTATGTTTCCAAAACATATTACAAGTTTTCAAGCATTTGGGTAGACCTAACTTAATAGGTAAATTCCCAATGGGTAGACCTAACTTAATAGGTAAATTCCCAATCTTATGTTTTTATGTCTTTTAAGTTTACCCAACCCCAAACGCAATCCCATCGCTTACATATCGCAATAGCGCATAAAGGATAGAAAGAGGGAACTTGGCATAATCATGACATAAAGGTGTTGAAGCCACAAGTTTAACATGGTGGCATATGAAATGTACATATGTTCATATACTTGCATATTACATTTTTAGGCCTCAAAAGCATGCATAAAACCAAACTTAGCATATAAGTGATACATGGTGATAAATGACATGTAGAAATGGCCATAAGTTCGCATTTAGCCTCACATGCAAGTTATCATAAGAGATATGATAACTTACATGTTGCCAAAATGCAACCTTTAGCATAAAGCTTGAAGCTTTATGTTCATATACTCAAGGTAAGCTTGCATAACATGATAACATGAGTAAATGATCCACCCAAACTTGCATACATAACATGACAACTTGCATATCATAACATGGCAACTTGCATAACATAACATGGCAAACTTGCATATCATAATGATCAACTCAACTTGCATCATTCATTTAACTTTAGAGTTTAAATATGAAAGTAGAAAAGGGCTTACAATGCTTATGAAGGCACAAAAATATATATAGATTGAGACAAAGCCCTTATGCAATCAAATAAACCCAAAATGCAAGCTCCAATAGAAAAACCCTTGAGCAAAAATGATCAAAACTCTTGCTTTATGATGTAAATATGGAAACTTGACTTGAATGCAAGCTAATGACACTCATACAAGCTTGAAAACACTTGTATGCATGGAAAATCTCTCATAGAAATTTATTTAGGAATTTTATGAAGAGAGTGGAGGCCATGAGAGGAATGATTTTGCCATAGTTTAGTTGTATGAATGAATAATGATGATTTAGGGTTAGGTTAGGGTCTTATTTATAGAGATTAGGATTAGTTTTAGCCTTAGGATTAAACCCTAGTTCCAATCTCAGCCTTCAAAACCGAATCTGGCCCCAAAACCTAACCAAGACCCCAAAATGGTGCACCAGGCAAAACTTCCCGGCTGAACCAAGTCGACAGCCAAGTCGACAGGGCTGTCGACTTGGGTCCAACCAAGTCGACTCCCAAGTCGATAGGGCTGTCGACTTGGGTGCTCTGGCGGGAATTTACCCGCCTGGCCCAATCTGACCGTTTTTCGAATTTTGAACCCGAAATTCGAAATCTGTTTTGAACTTGAAATTTTCTGAAAACTTCATTGGGCCTTAATCGGGTCATACGGACTCCGATTTTCGAAAACTCGGACTCTATTTCGCGTATTTTTCCGAGACGAACGCAATGGCATAGCCCA
The DNA here is from genome assembly GCA_030737875.1 of Allium sativum. Lineage (NCBI taxonomy): Eukaryota > Viridiplantae > Streptophyta > Magnoliopsida > Asparagales > Amaryllidaceae > Allium > Allium sativum. The sequence continues at coordinate 534,824,748 of CM060922.1, forward strand.
TTTCCCTTGATTCAGATTTATAAATTAAATTCTGCCTCGATTTACGTTATAACAGTTTATTGAAAATACGGGTTGTTACATTCTCCCCTCCTTAAAGGATTTCGTCCCCGAAATCTTCAAGTTAGGAAGAACGTATCCTACCATCCAACATCCATCTACTCAAAACATCATCCACGAGCAATCATTGTCCTTACAGGATTCTAAATGTTGTATGAACATATGCAAAGGTGTGTGTATATGTACTTATCTAATGCAAATATCATCAATGCAAATTATGTTAGTGAAATGAATCCATATGTATGCAATTCCTAACATAATGTATAACATCTGTATGTGTGCACATAACATACATCCATATGCAACATCCATGTGATAACACAAAAAAATTTCATCCATGAATAAGCGTAAACACTCATGCATATGCAATATGAGGAGTGTGTGAGCCGATCTAGTGCCTAATGTGTATAATGCATCCACGAGTAACCACTTGCAAACACTTGCAACCACTTGCAAACATCAAGCATAACCTGTTTCAAACACATGTTTCATCCAAAGGGTTTCTACCTAAGGTTCTCATGACGAGATTAACACGATAAACTAGATAAATATGGATAGCAAAGAGAAAGATATGCTATCAAAGAAAAGAGGTTGAGAGTGTACCCTCAAAAAGGAATGGATAAAGCCCACGCATCTTCTCCTCGGTTTCCCAAGTTGCGTCTTCTTCGGCTTCACCTCATTGAACCTTCACCAACTTGACCTCTCGATTCCTTAGCTTCTTGGTCTCCGTCCCCAAGATACGAATCGGAGCTCTCCTCAAGGTAGCCTCTTTCTCCACTTCCACATCTTTCAGAACACTTGGCTCAACAACCTCTGCTGATTCATGTAAACACTTCCGGAGATGCGAGACATGAAAAACATCGTGTACTCCGGCAAGCTTCTCGGGCAACTCCACTCTATAAGCCATATGCCCGATCCTCTCTATAATAGGGAATGGTCCAACAAACCTCGGTGCTAACTTCCCAACGGCTCCAAATCGGACCACATTCCGGAAAGGAGAAACCTTCATGAAAACCATATCCCCAACATCAAACTCCAAATCAGTTCTTCGCTTATCAGCATAGGATTTCTGTCGGTCTTGGGCCGCTTTCATCCGTCTCCGAATCAACTCGACCTTCTCGGATGTATCTCTGATCATATCAGGCCCAAGTATAAGCTCATCTGTAGTCTCCCACCAACATGTAGGCGACTTGCACGGTCTCCCATATAAAGCTTCAAATGGTGCCATCCCTATACTTGCCTGATAACTGTTATTATATGCAAAGTCAACAAGAGGAAGATGGTCTTCCCAAGTACCACCAAAATCCAGAATACAAAGCCTCAACAGATCCTCGAGTACCCTACTCACCCTTTCGGTTTGACCGTCCGTCTGTGGGTGATAAGTCGTACTTAGATTCAACCTTGTGCCCATAGCTTCTTGCAAGCTATTCCAGAATTGACTTGTAAAGATTGGGTCACGGTCACTGACTATACTAGAAGGGACTCCATGTAGTCTCACAATCTCACGAAGATATACAGACGCTAGCCAAGATGCGGTCCTCTTGCTCTTCACCGGAATGAAATGAGCACTCTTCGTAAGTCTATCCACAATAACCCAAATGCTCGTATTCCCTTTCCTTGACCTTGGTAGCCCATCGATAAAATCCATGGAAATACTCTCCCACTTCCATAGTGGAACGTCTAGAGGATGCAATAGCCCACCGGGCTTCTTCGACTCGGCCTTAACTTGCTGGCAAATGATACATCTAGAGACAAACTCTGCCACATCCTTCTTCATCCCAGGCCAAAAGAAAATGCGTTTCATATCTTTATACATCTTATCTCCGCCCGGATGTATAGTCAACTTAGAGCGATGCGCTTCCTCAAGAACTTTTCTTACTAAATCTTCCACCATTGGAACACATAACCTTCCATCTCTCCTCAGCCAACCCTTGTCATCAATAGAATATCGAGCGAGATGACTAGACGCCTCTCCTCGAATCAGCTTATCCATAATCTCAACTATCTGAGGGTCTTCTCTCTGAGAAGCCCCAACTTGATCAAGAAGGGTAGGTCTGAGTTCCAGAGATGCTAAAGAACCGGTCATCGACTCAACCGCCAAAGAGAAATCAAAGGTTGCCACATACTCTAAATTCTTCATCTCAACGAATAGAGGACTCAAAGTCAACCTTTTTCTACTCAATGCATCTGCTACCACATTCCCCTTGCCAGGGGTATAAGCTATCTCAAAATCGTAGGACGCCAAGAATTCCATCCATCTCTGTTGCCTCAGATTCAGATCCTTATGAGAAAAGAGATACTTCAATGACTTGTGATCGGTATAAAGCTCAAATCTTTCTCCCAGAAGATAATGGCGCCAAGCCTTGAGTGCATATGCTATTGCTGCCAACTCTAAGTCATGAGTGGGATAATTCTTCTCATGCACTTTGAGTTGTCTACCGCCAAAGCATATCACCCTTCCTTCTTGCATCAGAACAGCTCCTAACCCCGTGCCACATGCATCGGTATATACTGTAAATAACTTCCCTCCATCGGGCAAAGCTAGAACAGGTGCTGATGTGAGAGCTCTCTTGAGCTTCTGAAAAGCAAGCTCGCATTCTATGCTCCAAGCAAAAACTAAATTTTTCTTCGTCAATTTAGTGAGAGGAGCGGAAATCTTCGCGAAGTCCTTGATGAACTTCCGGTAAAAGCCTGCAAGACCTAGAAAACTTCTCACTTCGGTTGCATTCCTTGGAGTCTTCCAATCCTGAACTGCAACTACCTTAGCGGGATCCACCGCTAAGCCTTGTTTAGATACTATATGCCCAAGGAATCTAAATTCCCTTCTCCAAAAGTGACACTTGGAGAACTTGGCCTTCAACTGATGCGCTCTAAGCGTATCCATCACCTCCACGAGATGCCTTGCGTGCTCTTCCTCATCCTTAGAGAAGATCAGAATATCATCTACGAAGACCACGACAAACTTGTTCAAGAACTCCCTGAACACCCTACTCATCAAGTCCACGAAATATGCGGGTGCATTAGTCAAGCCGAACGGCATGACAAGCCATTCGAAGAATCCATCTGGCGTTCTGAACGCAGTCTTGTCTATACTATCTTCAGCTACCCTGAGCTGATGGAATCCAGTAGAAAGATCAAGCTGAGAGAAAACAGAAGCACCGATAAGCTGGTCAAAGAGATCATCAATCCTCGGTAACGGGTGTCTGTTCTTCTTAGTCAGCTTATTCAACTCTCGATAGTCAACACAAAGTCGGAGAGAACCATCTGCCTTGGTAGCAAATACCACAGGCGCTCCCCATTCAGATATACTTCGTCTAATGAAGTTCTTCTCAAGCAACTCCTTCACTTGCTTACTTAGCTCCCGCCTTTCACGCGGAGCCATGTGCCGAACGGGCAAAGAAACCGGCTTTGCATTATCCACCAGATAAATGCGGAAATCAATCTCTCGCTTAGGGGGCAACCCCCTAACTTCATCGAAAACATCCGGATACTCTCGAACCACTCTCACAGACTGAAGAGTTTCCATTGACGAGTCGAGTGATTCAAGATAGCACAACATGACGGGACCTCTCGGATTACAAGAAATTTCTAGGGTGTTTCCGAGGCGAGTCACGAGCCTCACAACCCTATGCTCACAATCAAGGATGGCTCCATATATGGACAACCAATCCATGCCCAATATCAATCTGTATCCCCTAAAACCAAGAACATAAGAACTACACAAGAACTCTACACTCAGTATAGAGATCCTCAAATCCCCACATATCATAGACAGATGGGCAGAACCCCCAATAGGATTTGAGACACAGACGGGATCATCTACCAAGCTAGTACTAAGGTGCAAACTATCAACAAGATCAGATGAGATAAAGCTATGCGATGCACCAGAATCAAACAAGGTACGAACTGGAAACTCAGAAATATATACAAGGCTCTCAACAGAAATACTACCTCGATCGGGAACTGGAGCAGCATTGAGAGCATGAACTTGCCCTCCTGAAGGTCCAGCACGCTGAGTCTGACCCTGGCCCTGCCCTTGCTTCTTCGGGTAATCCTTACTGAAATGTCCAGTCTCACCGCAGAAAAAGCATTCACCATTCTTCCTTTTCCTCTTCTTACAATCCTTAATAAGATGCCCAACTGAACCGCAATAATGGCACTTCCCCTTTTTGTTATTGCCCTTGTTGTTGTTCCCCTTGTTGCCTTGACTCTTGTTCTTGTTCTTATTGCCTTGACTGCTCTGACCACTTGGATTACCCTGATTTCCTTTCCACTGGGAATCAGTCTTCTTGGCTTGAATATCATTCATCTTGATCTCTTTCTTGACATCTCCCTGAAGTAACGCCATATCAACCAAGCTCTCAAACGTGGCCCCATGGGGAATATGTGACATAGCCAATCCCTGCAACGGCTCATTCATTCCTCTAGCAAAACGAAGAGCCTTCTTCTGAGGAGTACTCACCATATCCAAGCCAAAACGAGCTAACTGATTGAACTTGTTCACATATTCTTTGACAGACATATCTCCTTCTTTCAAAGTTATGAACCTCTCCATTTGCAGATTCTCCTCAGTAGAAGATAGAAACTTAAGCACGAACCTTGCCCTGAAATCGGCCCAAGTCTCAACAGGCCTAGTACCATTGGTGACTTCCCACCAATAAGCGGCTTCATCCTTCATAAGCCAAACCGCCAACAAGATCTTCCTCTGATCGTCTAACCCAAAGATAGCAAATAAATCCTCGGTCTCTTTCAACCAATTTCTGGCCTCTACAAAAGTCTCAGTGCCTTGAAAGTTCTTGCCACCCATTGCTTTGAAATCTTTGCAAGTCTTTGCGAAGTCAGCTTGAGGATGCTGAGGGGGAGGAGGAAGAGGAACCTCAACGACAGGAGGAGGAGGAACATTAACTACCGGAGGAGGAGGAACATCTGCGGGGCCGGCTTCGGTCGCCCTAGCCTCTAAAAGTCTCCTATACCAAACAGGTACGTGTACTCCCTCCGGAATAGCAAAGTTATCGGCCATACTGAAAACGAAGAAAAAGACAGATTCAGAATGGAGAAAAACGAAGGAATTTTGCTAATGGATTTTTGGGGAATAGCATTTAAAATAAACTAGACTTTTCTTTGGAAAATACTTTATACTTGGTTTTGAAAATAGTTTTCCAAAAGTGTTAAAAACCTTTTTGTTCCTTCTCGTAAAATATATGCTCTGATACCAAATGTAACACCCCACCTTTGCCAGGGTGGCTCTTGCAAGCACTCTGACTTTGGAGGGGCGTTTGAATCAGGTAAACATGCATAATGATATATCAAGGCAGAACAAGAACATATGTATATATGTAAACAGAGTAAATAAGATAAGTAAAACAACGGAAGATTTCAAACTATTTCAAAACAAGTCTGGTACAACATAATGTCAACTTTCCAAATACACAAGTCTAGATAAAAACAACATCACTAAAAAACTGAAATACATAAGTACTATCCCCAAAATAAGTGATAACCATAGCTAGCTTCATGTCAAGACCGTACATGAGCTAAAATCCCACAAGCAAGCGATCAGAAATCCAAGCTAAGCTCCAATATTCCCACCCTGAGAACCTGGGGGGGAAACGGAAGAAAAGAGGCGAAAGAAAAACAGGTCAGTCAAAAAGACTGAGTAAGCCCTACTACAATCAATGTAAACTGATAAAGTTAACTGGCATGAGAAGCAGGGATGAACATAAGGATAACTACATACTGGCATGATAGATAAAGGTGTCATCGCATAATCAGGTTTAAGGTTTTGCACCACAGGTGTACTAGCAAACTAACATGACTTGAATAAACACGTATTGATCCCTTGGCCCAAGCTTTGACCCAATAACATGAAATGACCCTAATACGAGGTCCAATAACATGAAGTGACCCTAATACGAGGTCCAATAACATGAAGTGACCCTAATACGAGGTCCAATAACATAAAATGACCCTAATACGAGGTCCAACCAAACGGTCTAATCGATCGGCTCCCTAAGCCTAACTCGTCACGTGTTGGTGTCAATACGGCCCAAACATAATTGTAGTCGGACTGTGCCGGGTCCACCCTTCGGGTGTATCAGGCCCTAGGGTGTAAACCCCTGGACACCATAAACATAAGTGCACAGTCTCGATCTACTGGTACCCGTGCATGTTTTCTCCGGCTACGGACTATGTGCACGACCATAGTCCGTCCGGAACTACACCGGCGTACCACTCTGCCGTCGTTTTTGGTCACTTACCTCAAGTCCAGTAATCGTGCCCCACCCTAGCCTAGTCCCTAGGGTCATAATGATACAAACTTGGGATTACTGCTGGAGTGGACCCCCATTGCTAGGATTTTCTAGTGGGTTAAGTACGGTTTAACCCTCTTGCTAATCATGGATTAACTTGGTTAAGTGTAACGATGAGTTCACGACTTAACCCTGATTAATCTACCAAGCCCAAATTGGTTAAGTATTAAGTGGACCATGACTTAACCCTAATCATGAGGCATTAATTAATTAATGTGCCTTAACCTCTCACATTAGACTTTGTTGCGGTTACTAGTTAAGCCGGTCGGTTCCGGGTAGCTTTACACCACAACTTGGTCTAACCTCGGGTTCAAGGTACAACATGACCAACTTCTCACATTGGGTCCTATCGTTTGTAGCAACTAGTTAAGCCGGTCGGTTCCGGGTAGGTTTACGCTACAAACTCAACCCAACCTCGAGTTGGTCACACTTATATTTTCTAAGTGTCATGTCCATTATGTTTCCAAAACATATTACAAGTTTTCAAGCATTTGGGTAGACCTAACTTAATAGGTAAATTCCCAATGGGTAGACCTAACTTAATAGGTAAATTCCCAATCTTATGTTTTTATGTCTTTTAAGTTTACCCAACCCCAAACGTAATCCCATCGCTTACATATCGCAATAGCGCATAAAGGATAGAAAGAGGGAACTTGGCATAATCATGACATAAAGGTGTTGAAGCCACAAGTTTAACATGGTGGCATATGAAATGTACATATGTTCATATACTTGCATATTACATTTTTAGGCCTCAAAAGCATGCATAAAACCAAACTTAGCATATAAGTGATACATGGTGATAAATGACATGTAGAAATGGCCATAAGTTCGCATTTAGCCTCACATGCAAGTTATCATAAGAGATATGATAACTTACATGTTGCCAAAATGCAACCTTTAGCATAAAGCTTGAAGCTTTATGTTCATATACTCAAGGTAAGCTTGCATAACATGATAACATGAGTAAATGATCCACCCAAACTTGCATACATAACATGACAACTTGCATATCATAACATGGCAACTTGCATAACATAACATGGCAAACTTGCATATCATAATGATCAACTCAACTTGCATCATTCATTTAACTTTAGAGTTTAAATATGAAAGTAGAAAAGGGCTTACAATGCTTATGAAGGCACAAAAATATATATAGATTGAGACAAAGCCCTTATGCAATCAAATAAACCAAAAATGCAAGCTCCAATAGAAAAACCCTTGAGCAAAAATGATCAAAACTCTTGCTTTATGATGTAAATATGGAAACTTGAATTGAATGCAAGCTAATGACACTCATACAAGCTTGAAAACACTTGTATGCATGGAAAATCTCTCATAGAAATTTATTTAGGAATTTTATGAAGAGAGTGGAGGCCATGAGAGGAATGATTTTGCCATAGTTTAGTTGTATGAATGAATAATGATGATTTAGGGTTAGGTTAGTGTCTTATTTATAGAGATTAGGATTAGTTTTAGCCTTAGGATTAAACCCTAGTTCCAATCTCAGCCCTCAAAACCGAATCTGGCCCCAAAACCTAACCAAGACCCCAAAATGGTGCACCAGGCAAAACTACCCGGCTGAACCAAGTCGACAGCCAAGTCGACAGGGCTGTCGACTTGGGTCCAACCAAGTCGACTCCCAAGTCGACAGGGCTGTCGACTTGGGTGCTCTGGCGGGAATTTACCCGCCTGGCCCAATCTGACCGTTTTTCGAATTTTGAACCCGAAATTCGAAATCTGTTTTGAACTTGAAATTTTCTGAAAACTTCATTGGGCCTTAATCGGGTCATACGGACTCCGATTTTCGAAAACTCGGACTCTATTTCGCGTATTTTTCCGAGAAGAACGCAATGGCATAGCCCGTTTCCCTTGATTCAGATTTATAAATTAAATTCTGCCTCGATTTACGTTATAATAGTTTATTGAAAATACGGGTTGTTACAAAGCATGTCTTGAGGAACAAGTCAGGTGCACCCAGGCCCAGGTGGTCGGACCACCCAGGTCGACAGGGGTGTCGACTGGGCAGTCGACACCACCTGGGGGGTGTCGACTCCCAAGTCGACTTGGGGTGGCGGGAATTTTTCCCGCCTCTTCTGCTTTGCTGAATTTGAAATCTGAATTCAAATTTGAAATCTGAATTCAAATTTGAACTGTTTTTGAACTTGAAATTTTCTGAAAACTTTGACGGGCCATAACTTGGTCATACAAACTCCGATTTTCAAAAACTCGGACTCTATTTCGCGTATTTTTCCGAGACGAACGCAATGGCACAGCCCGTTTCCCTTGAGTCAGAATTCAAAATTAAATTTTGCCTTGATGCTTGTCTTAACACGTTATCAAAATTCGGGTTGTTACATTCTCCCCTCCTTTAAGGATTTCGTCCCCGAAATCTCCAAGTTAAGAAGAACATATCCTACCATCCATCATCCATCTACTCAAAACATCATCCACAGGCAACCATTGTCCTTAGACGATTTCTAATGCCATATGAACATATGCAGAACGTGTATGTATATGCTCCTTAGCTAATGCTAATGATCAGGCCTGAATGATCTTTCTAATGCAAAATATGTTTAGTGCCATGAATCCAACATGTATGCAAACAATCCTAGTCATATAAGTACTACATGCGTGCACAAACATTCATTCATATGCAACATCCGCATGACAACACATTAACATTCAAACAGGTATAAATATTGGTGCATATGCAATGCAAAATGTGAGTGCGTCGATCTAGTATCTAACGTGTATTCGCGCATCCACGAGCAACCACTTGCAACCATTTGCAACCATATCAATCATAACATGTTTCAAACACACGTTTACATCCATAGAGTTCTATCTAAGGTTCCCAAGATAAGATCAAGGAGATAAACAAGACAAACTCCTTATGGGGTTTGCAACAGAAACAGGACCGAGAGGATATCCACCAAGCGATAGCATGCAAGCAAGCTCTACAGGAGAACCAGGGATCAACGATATAATCTTACAAAGAGACACGATGCGCGCCTCTAAGCCGCATTTCCTTGAGCTTAATTCCATTGTGCCTTGACTGCCTTTGACTTCATGATTTCGTAGCCCCTTGATTCCCATTTCCAAGGTATGAGTCGGAACTCTTTTCACTGTCGCCTCTCGTTTCACTTTCATTTATTCTTTCCCTAGTATACTTGGCTCAACCATATCTACGTACTCATGCAAGCTCTCCAAAATTCACTAGTGAATTATGGATCTCGTTTACCAATGCCAATCCATGTTACCACGTGCACTTACTAGGGTGATTCCTATAACCCATGCTTAAGCGGAATGGACCATCCGCCTTAGTGGCGAACGTTACTCGATCGGATCAGAGATTTCCGATAAATGCATCAAGAGATTCTAGGTAACTAACCATGACAGAACCCAAAAGGTTACACGAGACTTCGAGGGTATTACCAAGGCAAGCTAAGAGTTTAACTACCCTCCTTTCAAAACCGAGAATGGCATCCCTTACTGGATAACCACTTCATCCCTAGAATCCATCCATAGCTCAACAATAGAAGTATTGCTTCTAATTTCAACACTTGACATTTACACTCTCAATTCCAAACAAGTCATGAATAAATGGACCGACTCTCCAACTAGATTTTTGGGTCAAAAGTGGGATCTTCTACCATGCTAGTACTAAGGTGCAGAGACTTAACTATCGAGGCAGACTTAAATGATGCGATGATCAATACAAAGTCTGGACGGGATGATAGAAAAGAAAGGCTAAGCCTTTAACAAAAACGGTACCATTTCTCCTAGGTACGCTAGAAATGAGAGCATACAATTGCCCTCTCGCTGATCTTGTCCTTATCTTCCTTTGTGGATCAAGCCATACCAACAAGTTGCTTATTCTTAAGCTCGTGTCCTTTATCCTTGCTCTTATTATCCCTTCTTATAACTTCGGTAACAGGTCTCTCGAGAACTTTCTCCATCGCACTGGGAAAACACTCACGTAGTTAGACAAGGATTAGTCGCAGTTAAAACTACTGTGACTACAGATGGAGGAAAGAAAGGAAAAGAGATTCAATCAAGGAAACAAAGGATAGTGCTAATGGCTTTTGGGGAATAGCCTTTATAAACTTTTCTTGAAAAATGCTTCTTTGTAAACGGTTTTTCAAATAGTTTTCAGAAGGTTTTAAAAACTTTTTCCCAGTCTGGTAACCTTCTGCTCTGATACCAAATGTAATACCCCACCTCCGTTAGGGTCACTCACAAAGGGAATGCACTAGGTTTGGTGAAGCATTATCGAGGTAAACATGCACAGAAATATTACAAGACAGAACATATATAAAACAGCGGAAGTAAAAAAAAATTCATTACCTTATAAAATAAGGTCTAAAGCCTTTTACATCAGAATACATCAAAACCTGTCTTGCAATAGTAAAGAAGCATAAAACCTTTTCATAAATTATTCCCCAGAATAAAGCGGTGAAGCAGCCATAGCCAAGAGAAGACCAAGCTATACATGATGACCTTCAAGCATAAGAGGTCCAAACTAAACAACATCATTTCCTCCCTGAAAACCTGGGGGGAAACGGAAGACAAAGAGGCGAAACAAAACGGGGTCAGTCATAAAGACTGGTAAGTCCTATCTACTTCCAGTATAAAAATAGGTAAAGATAACATGACATGCATAAACTGAAAGTAAACATAAGGATGATGACAAGATAGGTAAGCTAAACCAAGATAACTGGATGAACTACTGTAGCAAGATAGGCTAAGGTATCATGATAAACTACGTGTCTAGATAAATCCAGGTATCACATCGTCAGGTTTCTATCAAGTATACTATCCCAAGGTATCTATCATGTATAACATCCCACGGTATCTATCATGTATAACACCCCAAGGTATTTATCATGTATATTTGCTTTGCACCTCTCGTACTAGTATCCCAACCCGCGTCATGTGTTAACTATGAATGTCCCTTGCCCAATGTCATGTACTGGTCCATGTCAACCTAATATATCACATATGTAGGTTTTCCCAACTCGTATGTTTCTTTCCATGTATAAGTTCAGTCCTTTGCCGTAGGCCGTACGGGCTTTCCCATGTAAATCTATACCACCTCAACTTAATACCATTTTATCCTTGAAGTTGTTTTGGACTGCTACCCTTGATCTGGTTATGTTTTCTTATCATGAACTATCACGTGTTCACTTAGGATTTACGCCACCTAGGACCACTAGGGATTATGCTACCTAATGAACGTTTCCGTGTCTCGGTTTGGGTTCAAGCAACCTAGGGCCACTAGGGATTATGCCACCCGTCAACCGCGCCCTTTATCCCGCGTATGTATCGTGAATCGTTTTCCATGTCTAGATGCACATGTTCCTCAATGTGCCATCCGAGTTCCGTGCAAGGGCAAATCAAGAAATACGGAACTCGGTCGGGAGCTTTAAGCCATCTGCTGATGCAGATATCAAGATCTGTTTTTGTACCCGTGGTTATGGTCCCACGTGACCCCTCCCTCAACTACTGAAAGGCAATCCAAGAAAAATCATGTATGAGAACCACATCCCGGCCCCACTATAGCCCCACTTTCCTATGGGCCAACCTCACCCATGACTCGATAGCAAGAACATGGTCTGTTGGGGGTTCTCTGCCTTTCCGTTCGTACATGATTGACTAAAGATGGTAGGTAGTCGACGACGTGCTATCCAGGGCAAAAATCAAGTATCGTCGACTCCACGCTAATCCATCCCAGCCTTTAGGTCGCTCGCATAGCAACCAAGGCATACCCTTGGCTCTTCTACCGCAGACCTTAACCCCTGTGAGGACGGGTTTCATGGACCATCTGCCACCTCACAGAGGGATACCAAGAGTACCCTCACATCCCCCAAACCTACCGCTTCATCACCCAGTTCGTTGGAGCCTTTATCTAAGTCAGATAATTTGCTCCTCCTCGTGTGTTTAAGCGATAACCTACCGTATCGGGTTACCCATCTATCTGTGAACTGGTCCAAATCTCTTGACTAAGAATTATTACTTAGTTTCCCAAACTAAGGTTTACCACTTAGTCTCCTTTTCCTTATCCTTGTTAATCCCGGTCTTCCACCTAGTCCCCTGAACTAGGGCTTTGTCTAATGGGTTAAGTATTGTCATTTAAGTTCATGACTTAACCTGCCTACGAATCATATCAAGATTTGGCTAAGTATTCAAGTTCAAGACCTAGCCCTACAAGTTGGTTAAGTATACCAAGAAGCTCATGACTTAACCCTATTCAATCATCAAGTCAAATTGGTTAAGTACTTGTTTATCTTAACCCTATCAGCTTATCGTGTTAGATTGGTTAAGCATAGATTATCTTAACCTCATCGGATTATCGAGTAGGATTGGTTAAGTATAGGTTAACTTAACCTCATCCACTAATCATATTAGAATGGTTAAGTATATTTAAACGGTCTTGTGACTTAACCCTATCAAGTTCTCACATTAGATCGGTTAAGTATGGTTCCTTAACCTCATCAATCATCATGTAAAATTGATTAAGTATAAGTTACTTAACCCCATTAAATTATCATGTTAAGTTGGTTAAGTATTGGTTACTTAACCATATTGAATTACCAAGTTTAGATTGGTTAAGTGTTTAACTTAACCCCATCGAATTAGCGTGTTTAGATTAGTTAAGTGTAGGTTACTTAACCCCATCTAATTACCGTGTTTAGATTAGTTAAGTGTAGGTTACTTAACCCCATCTAATTATCGTGTTTAGATTAGTTAAGTGTAGGTTACTTAACCCCATCTAATTACCGTGTTTAGATTAGTTAAGTGTAGGTTACTTAACCCCATCTAATTACCAAGTCGGATTAGTTAAGTGTAAATTACTTAACCCCATCCTCTAATCGTCTTATATGGTTAAGTGTCATTAAGAAATCAAGTCCGGTTCCACTTAACCTACCCATTCGTGTCATATCGGTTAAGTGTCATTAGTCAAAATTGCTTAACCTTTTCATGTGGCATTAATTAGATTAATGCACCCCAACCTCTCACATTAGACTTTGTTGTGGTTACTTGTTAAGCCGGGCGGGTCCGGGTAGATTTACACCACAACCTAGTCTAACCTCGGGTTTTGAGTGCCATATGACCAACTACTCACATTGGGTCCTATTGTTTGTAGCCACTAGTTAAGCCGGGCGGGTCCGGGTAGATTTATGCTACAAACTCAACCCAACCTCGAGTTGGCCACTTTCATGTTTGGTCTAGTGTCATATTACACTTACAACCCATACGTGTCTAGTCTCAAGTCCCATGTTTACCCCACACGTCATGTCCCCATTTAGGTGTATCATGAGTGTCATATTTTCATGAAATCCCATATCAAATTTTCATGTCATAATCACGCTCGTCTATCCTACCCCAAATCGTGTTTCCAACCCAAGTAAAAGCGAGTCAACATAGTAAGGATACTATGCTACATGTTGACCTCAAAACATACACGATGTCAAGAAGGGATTGGCCACAAACATGCATAGTGTCATAAGGGGTTTGGCCTCAAAATATGCATAGCATCATAAGTGGTTTTTGGCCACAAACATGCATAGTGTCATAAGGGGTTTGGCCTCAAAATATGCATAGCATCATAAGGGGTTTTTGGCCACAAACATGCATAATATCATAAGGGAATTTGGCCACAAACATGCATGATAACATAAGGGAATTTGGCCACAAACATGCATGATAACATAAGGGGTTTGGGTTCATTTACATGCATAAGCCCCAAAGTCAAATCTTTGCCAATGTTTCACAAGTCAAATGGTTCCCAAAGGTTCATACTAGCATTCCATAGATAAAGATTCAAACTTGCAAGATAAACTAGGTTAATCATAACATGAATAGCATGGTTTAGTCACTAAGCATAGCCAAAAGTCATAGGTTCAAGCAAAGGAGGCATGACAAGGTTCATATAGGCTAGCATACTTAGTTTAATCTCATTTTATTCCATGCCATCATTAAAACTACCGTTTAGATCTAGAAGTAGCTAGAACTTACATAGCATGGCAAGAGATTTAGGAGCATGAATCGTCTTGTCGAAGAATCCATGTTGAGATGATGATCAAAACCCTTGATTTGGTGTAGAAAGCTTGCACCTTCGTCTTGGATCTAGTTTGAATGCATAGGCTCTTGAAGTTGGAGATGGAGGCCATGATCAAGAGGGATTTGGGCAGCACTTCGTTGTTAGATTGATTTGGAGTGATTTAGGTTAGGTCCTAGGGTGTTTTTATAGAGATTAGGAGTAGTTTAGGCCATAGGATAAGCCCTAGGATAGATATGAACCCTCAAAATCCGTCACCAGCCCTAAAGCATGTCTTGAGGAACAAGTCAGGTGCACCCAGGCCTAGGTGGTCGGACCACCCAGGTCGACAGGGGTGTCGACTGGGCAGTCGACACCACCAGGGGGTGTCGACTCCCAAGTCGACTCCCCAATCGACTTGGGGTGGCGGGAATTTTTCCCGCCTCTTCTGCTTTGCTGAATTTGAAATCTGAATTCAAATTTGAACTGTTTTTGAACTTGAAATTTTCTGAAAACTTTGACGGGCCATAACTTGGTCATACGGACTCCGATTTTCGAAAACTCAGACTCTATTTCGTGTATTTTTCCGAGACGAACACAATGGCATAGCCCGTTTCCCTTGATTCAGATTTCAAAATTAAATTTTGCCTTGATTCTTGTCTTAACACGTTATCAAAATTCGGGTTGTTACATCCTCTCCTGCTCCACTCGAGACCCCCCCAAGTACCTCGTCGCCCCTCCGATTGACAGTCGTCGCACCCATCAGGCCGTCGCCCACCCCCGCGCTGGCATCGCCCTCCACCCGACCCTCCCCCACCTTCTACGAGCGCGCAGAAAACCCACCTCTCCCCTCTCTCTACAGTTCAAAACCACGGCTACCCTTCTCCAATGGGTCGAACCCGCGTTGAGCCACCAGATCCCGCACGGTGGTGGTGTTCCAATCAACGGCAGTTTCCAATTTAATAGAGAAAGGTAATTATTTTATTTAAATACAACATTATTATTATTTTTATCAGTTTTCAGTTTTAAAAACAGTTATATAATCAGTTCTTTTTATATATATATATATGAAAAGGTGAGGTTTTTAATACGATAAAAGTTTGATTTTATTATTTATTTCTCTCTATTTATTCAATGAAATTCAGTTTAGACTGAAAATGATTTTTGCCATAAAAATTTGGTTTTTAATGTAGATAAAATTTTAATCTTTATAGTAGAAAAGATTAGATCTAGATGTAGAAAAGTTTATATTTTTATAGTACAAAGACGATATTTTCAAAAGTGAAAAAGGCGATATTTTTATTAGTGAAAAGGATGGATTTTTATATATTGAATAGCGAAGTAAAAAAAATGTGATTTTTACATATGTAGAGAATACGGGCAAAGAAAGTGACAAGAGGCAAGAACGACGAAGATTTTTACCTAAGAAGAGTCGTGGCGTTGGATTAGCTAATCGGTGAGAACTTCTCACTCTTCAATTTCTTTTTCTAGTTATATATATACTAGAATGCAGACGGTGCTTAGCAGCACCCGACACCCGTCATCCACAGACCATGGATGGCTTGTTTGTTTAATTGTTTGGTTGTGTAGTTGGTTAGATTATTTGGTTTGAATTGAATTGTTTGGTGAAATGAAATTGATTTGATTGATGTGTGAATGGCGTGGGCCATCACTAGACCGGGGATAAGGCTAGGCCTTGTCCCGTTTCTAGTATCGTGCCGTTATGCCACCGAAATTTTCTAAAAATAAGTTAGAAAAATAAAGATAACATTTTATTTAATAAATGAACCGAATAGAATATTCATAGGTTGAATAAAATAGTTTGATCGTTAAAAATATAATTTTTAACGTGAATGTGAATAAATAAATATTCATTTACAAACCGGACGGTTTGTTTATGCACACCTATTTGAAGGACATTGATTGGGACGATAAATTTTACACATCGCCCAACTGCACAAATAAAAATCTGTGTTTGATTGCTTGAAACCCCACACGGGTATTGGGATAATATTTGACGTACACTAATCCCGATTGTTTAGTTGTATGTCGATCGATTGATTGACATGCTGTTATAAGCATTGAATATTTATATTTGATGCTTATACAGTGTAGAATGCACTTTGGATGATGGTTGATTATTCATCATTGTTGATATATACATGTGTTGTAGAAAAACCCATATAATTAACATTATATGGTAATTGTTTGGGCCTCATTCCAGTTTTGAAATAGAAATATTTGAAATGAAATATTTAAATAGAAATATTTGAAAAAGAAATATTTGAAGTAGGATATTTGAAAATTGAAATATATGAAGCCGCGTTGATAGATTGACGCCATTTTGACGTGAACGATATTTATATCGATTTTATTCAAATTGAAGTGAATATTAAAGTGAATTGAAATTTGAATTTAATTGAATTGATTTGAAATTCGAAATAAACTGAAAGGGTTTGAAATTCGAATAGAATTGAAATCGTTTTAAAATGAATTCGAATAGAATCGAAATAGAATTGAAATCGTTTTGAAATGAATTCGAATAGAATTGAAATAGAGTTGAAATCATTTTAAAATGAATTCGAATAGAATTGAAATAGAGTTGAAATCGTTTTAAAATGAATTCGAATAGAATCGAAATAGAATTGAAATCGTTTTGAAATGAATTCGAATAGAATTGAAATCGTTTTGAAATGAATTCGAATAGAATTGAAATCGTTTTGAAATGAATTCGAATAGAATCGAAATAGAATTGAAATCGTTTTAAAATGAATTCGAATAGAAATTGAATAGAAATGAATTTGAATTGAAATTGAATTAATTTGAAATTCAAATTGAATTGAAAACGAATGGAAATGGAGTTAAAAATCGTTTTGAAAAGAAAATCGACGAAGTATATATTATATATATATTATATATAATATAATGGCCTGAATAGAACGCGCCGCGCCACGGCAGTTCGCGAATTTCGACCATTGACTTCGAACAGATATTGCGGGAGATCCGACCGTCGGATTCTCCTAAAACCGGAACCGTTGGGTTCGTATCGAAAAGAGCTTTCTAACGAATATTGGAAATTAGAAATCTAACGGTTGGATTTGGAATTATGTCCAAATCAAATTTGAAAAAGGTCGTTGTAAGTGCAGTTCGATGGCCGTTGATGGAAATCGACTGTACGGGCCTTGATAAAATTATTAAAAATAGTAATAATTTGTGTAAAATCATAAGAAATGATTTAGAAAGAATTGGGATGAAAAACTGCATATTTGAAAAGATAAAAATAGATTTTTATCGAAATGAACTAGTTTTGAACTAGAATTATAATTCTATTTATTTTTAAATAAATAAATTGGATTTGAAATGGTTTTGAAAATAACCAGAATTTCCAATGATTGCATTGGAATGGATTCGAATCGAAATTGTCTTTGGAATATTTCGATGTTGGATTTCGTGATGATACAGATATTGTTATGGGAATTTGAAAGATATATTGATATCGTTATTTCCAATACGATATTTGTTCGTCGTAGAATTTGATATTGAATATAAGCCGGTATATTTTCTATTCGGAGCCTTGTATTTAATATCAAATGTGATTTGGGTTTGTCGTGAATGGTGTCTTCATTAACACTGTTCTTGAACCCAGTTGAGAAAAGATTAAATCTTTTTATTTAGATTTAATGAAGTGTACCAATTAAATAATATTTAATTGGAATTGAATTGATATTGATTTTTGGGTTTATCGTGGACAGTGTTTTAAATAACACTCGTTCTTTAACCCGATAATTAATGGAATGTGATTTTGGGTTTATCGTGAACCGTGTTTTAAATAACACTGATTCTTTAACCCAGTTAGCGATTAAAACTAAGTGGAGTTTTAATGAATCTTTAATTAGATTGAAATGATCGAGAATGGAGTATCACCAGTTTTGCTCCAAGCGATAGTTAAATCTTTAATTAGATTTGAACGTGAAATGGTAATTGAATTTACCAATAACACCATGGTGTTAGATATGAAGTATTAGCAGTTTTACTTCATGGGATGAATAGGTTGGGATTGAGAAATTAAAATAAATGATTACTTCGGTAAGGTTCGTTAATCCCGACTAGTTGAATCGAAATTCAAAAGGATAGATTAAAGAATAAATATAAAGAATTTATCTTTGATAAAATTAATGGGAACCTTTCCCTATGAATGTGAAATTTAGAAACCAACTGTTGGTTAGCTAAGCAGAATGGTTTCTTGGGTATTGATCTGATGTTGGTTTCGGCCTTCAGGGTTAATATTTGGGGGATTATTCTCTTGATTAATTTACGGTTAGTGACTGATGAATTGGAATGAGGCGTATGTTGTGTTTGTGTAACACTTATTTAAAATATACGCGAGTTATTCGGAAAGACCGGGTTTATCCCATTCTGAATAACTGATACGACGATAAGTCGAAGATGAAGACGATGGTCGAAGACCGGAGTTCTTCACGTAGTTTGGGTGATTACTGATGATCTTGATTGGGCTGTACACCCAAGAAGATGGAAACAGTTGGTGATCGTCCAGACGTACTTGGAGATCGATGGATATGCGGGGTACTAGGTGCCTCGGGTTTCGTTCAGACCCAGAACGGACTTGTAAACGGACTGTGTGTCTGATATCGGATTTCATTCTGTGTGACTGATATCAGTTGCATAGAGTGGTTTGTCTGTGTGGCATGCTAAGATGCAAATGATCAAGGCTTCTGTTAAAAAGCAAAGTCTTGTGGTTGATGATCAAAGCACAGCCTGTGTGGCACAGCTTTGTGTAACGTGAATTCGCGAGCCTCACACCCCGGTTGTGAACCAAAAACGGGAGAGGATCTCAGGGAGGGCATGCGTTTCCTTCTAGCTAGGGTGGTGTCAGTGACCTACCAGCCCTGACATTTATATACTTTTCACCTGTGTGGTTGTTGCTATTGCGAGGCGCCTCGGTTTGATCGGACGATCCGGGTCCGATGGAGTCATTCGTTGGCTCATTTACGCCCCAAAGGGCGGGGAAACGTAGTGTTCAGGCATAATAATCCACATCGGTGGACCGGCCCTGACGATCCAAGGGGCAGTTGCGGCTGTTCCTAAGACTCGGGCTAGACAGTCTCGAATCGATTGAGGACTATCTTTTGCCTCGGTACATAGATGGAAACCCAATTTCCAAATACGAGACATTTGCGGTTTTAATTGTAGAACTAGTATGGCGACATGATATATGGTACCAATGCCGTCTATGATTGATACTTATGATTTGAAGTTGTTTTATACACTATGCACTTATAGTAGTATCAAATGATTTGTTTTAAACGTATCAAGCATTCTTTGGTTGTTATAAGGGAAAACCCTATCCCCCGGCTTGCGTTGCATTGTGTGATAGGACCTGGGTTTTATAACAGCTTCATTTTTCTTTATTTAGCATTGCGCTGTTTGTTTTATGCACTGGTATTATTGGGAGGAAACCCGTTCCGTGTTATACGGCGTGGTCCCTTGATTTACCTAACTTTAAAAATAAAGATTAATAATTGTTTTAGTTCTCACACCAGTCACATGACTGACTTGGAGTTTATTGTTTTAACCTAAACTCTGGGTGCCCCTATTTTGACACGGGCAACTAGTAGTTTTGGTTTTGCAGATTTATATTCACAGGATCCTGGTTTACAGCTGGAACGATATCCGGAAAGCTTTGTATCCGTATATCTCTTCGAGTTGTGTATTGTATTATTTTCCGCTGCTATGTAATTTTTTTGTAATCTCTGATAATTTGTGTTGTATATTATTTGTTTATACTCTGTATATTCTTGTAATCTGATGCATTGTTGTAATATACAATGAAATGTTCTTCCGTCTGCGTTCTGTTTTGTCGTGTTCTCAAAACAATCAGGCGTTTCGAACGGTCTGGGTCGGTTTAGCGACTGGTTCGGATCGAGCGAAATTCCTTTTCGTCACACACAATATCCGTATAATCACGGAATCCAATATCGAAATCTTCCGAAGATTATCTCCATTCCAAACCATTTCAATATATTCATTGGAAATTTCTGGTTATATTAAAAACATTTCTCAATCCGACTTATTTATTTAAAAATAATCGGATTATAATTCTAGTTAATAACTAGTTCATTTCGATAAAAATCTATTTTTATCTTTTCGAATATGGAATTTTTCGTCCCAATTCTTTTCAAATCATTTCTTTTGATTTTACACAAATTATTAACATTTTTAATAATTTTATCAAGGCCCGTGCAGTCGATTTCCATAAACGGTCATCGAAATGCACTTATAGCGACATTTTCCTATTTTGATTTGGACATAATTCCTAATCCAACCGTTAGATTTCAAATCTCTAATATTCGTTGGAAAGCTCTTTTCGATACGAACCCAATGGTTCCGGTTTTAGGAGAATCCGACGGTCGGATCTCCCATAACGTCAATTCGAAGTCAATGGTCGAAATTCGCGAACGGTCGCTGCACGGCATGTTCTATTCAGGCCATATAATATATATAATATATATTATATATATTTCATCGATTTCCATTTTAAAACGTATTTTATAAATCATTTGAAAACGATTTCAATTTCTATTCTGGCTCAAGTTCTTCAACTTTTCAGTTTCTAAGAACTTTCTAATTTTTCAAAAATTTGGCTAACACCCTAAATTTTCGAAAAATTTCGCCATAACCTCCCCTGTACGGGAGCACCGGGAAAATCCCGAAATCGCCATACATGCCTCTCCAATCCAAAAAGAAAAAGAAACAGCCAAGCGGCTAGCCAATCGGCTCATAAAACCGTCATACCCAAACAAAACAGTAAATATGTACCTATTTGTCGGGCATACAATTTTATTCCTCTTCACTAGCCTCATTGCTATGACCTCTTCAATATATCGTATATGTATGTTTTCATACAACGCCTATATGTACATTTTCATATAACGCTTTTATATATTCATTCAACGCATATATAATTTCACACAACCCATATATATGCCAAAAATAATATTATTAGCAAACTAATAATATTTCCATCGTATGACAATTTTATATATACCATATATACGCTAAAAATGATAATTTTAGCAAACTAATATTTATTTCAAGGTGTGACTATTTTATATACTCATATATGTGTTAAAAATGTTATTTTTAACAAACTATAATTCATTTCAACATATGACTATTTTTATTACTTCACATACATGATAAAAATGTTATTTTTATCGTTTAAAGATTTTTTTTTTTCAACACATGAATATTTCATATACTTCATACGTACAATAAAAATGTTATTTTTATTGTTCAAACAATTTATTCAACATATGAATGTTTTATTTACTTCATATATACGATAAAATGTGAATTTTATCGTTCAAACAATTTATTCAATATATGAATGTTTTATTTACTTCATAGATACGATAAAAATGTGAATTTTATCATTCAAACAATTTATTCAACATATGAATGTTTTATTTACTTCATATATACGATAAAAATGTGAATTTTATCGTTCAAACAATTTATTCAACATACGAATATTTTATTTACTTCATATACAATCACAATCAATTTGCGTAACACAATCAAACAAACAAGCCGTCCATGGTCTGTGGACGACGGGAAACAGTTCATATATGCAGTTATGAAATAAATAACTGTATAAGAAATTACAGTGAGGAGTTCTCACCTTTGGGATCCACTCCGTCGTGCTTTGTTATAGCCTAGATTCGTTGTTCTGATTCCAACGCAATCTGTTTCACGAAATTTATATTAAAAATGATATTTTTAACTATGCTATATATATTTTAAAAATCATATTTTTATTTCACTACTATATATATAATGATCATATTTTTATAACGCTACATGTATATAAAAGATTATATTTTTACTACGCTACATGTACATAAAAGATTATATTTTTACTTCGCTGCATGTACATAAAAGATTATATTTTTACTTCGCTGCATGTACATAAAAGATTATATTTTTACTTCGCTGCATGTACATAAAAGATTACATTATCGTTCCATCAATATAAAAATCCAATTTTTATCATTCTTCATTATAAATAAAAATCCAATTTTTATTCGTCATTCATATATATAAAAATCAATTTTTTTTTATATAACTAAAAATCATAGCTTTATGTTCATAAAAATCATAACTTTATGAATTAAAAATCATACTTTACATGTTCAAAAATCATAACTTTCTTATCATAAAAATCATATTTTTTTCTTCGCTACTTCATATGTAAAAAATCACATTTTCTTCCTTGCTACTTCATATGTAAAAAACATATTTTTTTTCTTCGCTACTTCATATGTAAAAATCATATTTTTTCTTCGCTACTTTATATGTAAAAAATCACATTTTTATCATGCTTTTATATAAAAAAAACTGATTTTTTTCATTGCTTTTCATATAAAAAAATAGATTTTTTTCATTGCTTTTCATATAAAAAAACTGATTTTTTATACAATATTAAAAAAAAACTCACTGCGGTTGTTGGAGGAGAGGTCGAGGAGGCTGCTACGCATTGGAGGTGGAGGGGTGTTGAGAGGGGGTGG
Source organism: Allium sativum (assembly GCA_030737875.1). Classification (NCBI taxonomy): domain Eukaryota; kingdom Viridiplantae; phylum Streptophyta; class Magnoliopsida; order Asparagales; family Amaryllidaceae; genus Allium; species Allium sativum. The sequence continues at coordinate 534,847,748 of CM060922.1, forward strand.
CGCCATGACTGGCGGTGGTGGATTGGGGACTGGCGGCGGTGGATTGGGGACTGGCGGCGGTGGATTGGGTTGATTTAGGGGGTTAGGGTTTCAGAAATTGGATGGCGAGAGCAGGAGGAGGAAGAGGAGGAAGAAGAAGAGGAGGAGAGGAGGGGTAGGAGAAGGAGGAGTGCGATGGCTTATGGTGGCGGGCAGGAGAAGGAGCGCATGACGTTTTTTTCTTTCTGAAAGATAATGACGGGAGAGAGAAGTGAGGGAGAGAGTTGACCATGCTTTATAAATATATATAATTAATTTAATTATATTCCAAAAAGTTACTTTTAATTTTGAACTCCAAATCGAACCTACCGACTGTCGTCCCTAACCAAATACCCCCATTTCGAACATAATGGGATATGTATCGTAAGCTGATTCGATCGTTTTGATCAGTTTCCTTCGAAATCAAAATATAATTATATATACTGAATTTGAACGCACATTTCAATTTACCTGGGCCACATACTAACTCTAAAAATTCCCGAAAAATATTTTCTAGTTTTGTATTGACGATACAGTTCTAACAAAACTAATTTCGTCAAATTTGGAGACCGTATGAAAAATAGCCATTTTCTGGTCGATCCTAATTGACTGAAACTGTCAAAACACGTTTTACTGTGCCACGCTCACATATTGATTCAGAAAATTATGAACTTTGGAATCTAGCAATAAATCGACATCCCGGATCCAACAAAAGTGGTTTCGTCGAAAACGGAGGTCGTTTGCAAAATTTTCATTTTTAAGGACCAAAAATTTCATAGCGACTATTCTGAATTTTCAACTGGGCATAACTTTTTATCCCCGCTATGAAATTTCAATTTCTGATTCGTTGGAAAGATATTTTCAAATATATTCTAATATTTTTAGTTTCGCTAAAATCAGGTTTATTTTGAATCCAGAACATTCATTCGAAATTTGAAATTGAATTTTCAAACTACCGCGCCATTTCCAATTCCTTTTATAATTAAAAATAAATATTTATATTCTAACGTCGATTCAAATAAATATATACATTCTAATTCTATTCAAAATAAATTTCTCGTCGTTATTATTTAAAATAATTCATTTTAAGTATTCAAAATTCGCTAAAATTACCAAAATAAAATTTTAAATTGGGTTGGATTTCCGGGTTATTACAACTTGTTTTCTATTCATGATATTTTGTATACTTGCTTTGTTTTCTATTTATATGTAACGCCCCCGTTTTTGACTGATTTTGTTCAACTATAATTTATAGACTATATCTGTATTTTAAATCGATTAAATATTATTGGATTTGGATATTGCAGGTAATTAAGAAAAAACATTTATTTAAAATCCTATGTATGTATATTGAACTTGTTAAATTCAGTAGCAATTTTATATTTAAGTGATGTTTTAAATATCTTTCTTTATTTTAAAAGTTTGTTTTAAAATATATATATATATATATATATATATATATATATATATATATATATATATCTGTTTAATGTAACAAATTTGTCTTATGTAAAGTAAATCAAATTTTACTTCACCTAGAACTTGAATACTTAATACATGGAGACACAACATCAAATTAATAAGCATAACATAAGAAAATATTAAGTTTGCTTCATATGTATGAAAGGAAGACTATATTAATGAAGATTTAACACATTAGATCAAAACATCTAATATACATGTAGGCTGTGTGCTAGGATGTACCATTCAAAAACATTTAGGACATATGCATTTATAATTTAAATAGCTTAGCAACCAAGGTTTGATATTTTTACATAGCTGCATACACACAAGCTCACTTCAATCATGGCATATCCTCTTAATACATCAATACACAGCTAATTACATAGCTGCATATTTGCCATCATCCCAATACAGAAGCCTATAGAACATTTTGCACATGGCTTTGTACATTTTTCCTATATACTGCAAACATTTTTGGCCGTGACAAATGATGGCAGAAAACTTAATATAGATAGCTAGCAATTTCCCTTTTCAACCACTACTTACATAGCTACAAACCTATTTGCTTCATTCTTTCCAACACTATACACTACTATCACATTGCTTCACTCATATCAATCACTCAAAGCAATAGTCTTACACTTCCCATCAACTGTGCCTTGTTCCCCATACGCCCATGTGCAATGCTCATATTTTATCAAATTTGCATCTATAAATACACATTAGTAGTCGCCCTGCATTCATAGTTGATTCGAAAAAACAAAACATGGAAAAACAAAATAGAATCTGAGAATGGAAAAGTAAACCGGAAAGCAAACTAGAATAGAAATGGTAACCAAACTGGAACAAGCCGAGAGAAAATGACAGACCAAAGAATGGAAACCTGAAACCAGAAGTATGAAATATAGAGACATGACATGGTGAGTAAACCCATTTATAACTCTGTTTGAATCTATCCTTGGATGTTTTATTATATGCTGTAAGTGTATGTGCTACCATATGATGTATTACATATCATTGAAATCAAATCTGAACCAGGAATAAAAGTATGAGAAAACAGAAAGCGTTTCCGATGAGTAAACCGCTCTATTAGTTATGTATGATATATATATATATATATATATATATATATATATATATGTATATGTATATGTGTGTGTATTCATTTATGATGGGTAATATTAGTTACCAAATATACATGCATGCATCCAAAAATAATGCCCTGTACCCAAACCCCATGTCCCCCTGTATCCAACCAATGAACACCCCTGATTTCCATCTTTTGCAGTTAAGCCTTTTTTTATCTTCGACTTAATTGCAAAATTGTGAAAATCAAATGCTTTGATTGGTTGGGGACAGAGATATAGGGAAATTCGAGGATAGAGGATTTGGTCTCGCATGAATCTAGAAGTATGTATATAACCAACCTAGCTAAAACTATGAACAACCAGTGGGAGTAAAACCCTCTTTATCTCTCTATTAAAACAACATAAATAGATATTTTGTATTAAGCTTCAAACTATAAATATAATATCTATGGAATTAGCAGTGATACATAGTTTAGAATTAGCACTCACAAGTCACAATACTTCCTAAATTTTGAGCATACGAGTACTAAGCAATGGTATTTGCAAATGAAGTGCACAACGATGGTAACAGACAATTTCAGACTTAAACTGATATGAAATTGGTTGACAATAAAACTAAAACAATACCGGTAATGGAAATAAATTGCATGGAATAAAGAAAGAATGTAAACTAATTTGATTGAACTAGTTAATGAAAATAATACTGGAAAGAAATAGTGCATTGTTAACAAAGAAGGCTTGTTTTTGAGTGTGATCTCCTTTTCAACTCACGTCTCAAAATCTCAGTAGCTTACCATATTAAGCTTAGATGAGATATGGGGTTAAGGGGAAGTTCTGTGTATAGAAGATGGTAAAGATGCTACAACATGAAGAAGGCAAATTGTCTATGGAGAGTTGCGAGTGTAGATGGCAGGCGTGTATGGTCTGAGCAATTTGATGAAGTTGCGACCATGACCGGAATGTAGACTGAAGTGAAACTAGTCAGAGAAACAACTGTGTTGACAAGTACAACTGGATTGGCATGAGGGTTATGATGTAGAGTGGGTTGGCTGAAGCAAGTGGTGATGGAGATGAGTCCAGGAGAAGAAATAGGGTTTGCGGATGACAACCGGAACAAGGTTGAGTCGAGGAGGAAGTTGTGCACGTGCACCGTGCACATGTGTATTGTAATAGGGAAGACAGCGTTATAAAGGAAAAATGGTTTGGCACAAATGTTTGCTTGGAGATCACGTGAAAGAAGTGAGAGCAGCATGCTTTGATCATGGCATAAATGGCGGGTAGCATGATGGAGTTTAGCGCAGGAAAGAAGGAGAAGTTCAAAGCAGATGATGGTTGAGGGTGAGCAAAGGAGAAATAGGAAAGTATAGGGAAGGCGAGATTTTAGCAGTACAGGCAAAAGAAAAAGGAACGGGAATGAGTTATAAATGATTATGGAATAACTTAAAAATAATCGCAACTTTTATTAACATATATAAACAAATACATGGTCGAAAGCATATATATATATATATATATATATATATATATATATATATATATATATATATATATATATATATATATATATATATATATATATATTAACCCATGAAATTTTAGATAGTTACGGGGGATTGGTTAAGCAGGTGAATTTGCATTTGTGTGGGGTTTCGAAATCGGTAAAGGTTGGCGGCGGAATGTGTGTATGTGCACGGATGATACTGGAAAGGGTAGGAGAATAATGGCAGTGGATCCTCTAGACCGAAATCCCACGGACCCAGTGTACCAAATGCATCTGGCCCCCTGATTTTCGGTGGGTCACACCGAAATCAACAGCCAAGATGCATTTGGTCCACCGGGTCCGTGGGATTTCGGTCCAGACGATCCGAACCCGAAAATAATGGGGGAGGTAAAACAACAGGGAAAGGAAAGAGAAGACAGGACTGGCCAAGTTGGCGCATCCTGCGTGACAGTATGGGCAATGGTATGGTGAAGGGATTGAATATCAGTCGAGACTGTTTTGGGTGGAGCAAAGAAGGACCAGAAGTTTTGGACTTGTTCCATTAATTTCGGTGGGTTGATGGTTAAGACATGTTCATGCACAGAGTATTGGTTTAGCAACCACTTTGGTAAGGTGGTTTTCGATTCCAATATTTAAATCCTATATACATGAACTGATGGACACAGCTTTACTTCATAATGGATAGATTTGTGAAGCCCCTTTAAATATGTCGACAAGGCTTGAAATTTATTTTAGTTATATTAGGACGCTTGTGAGTTTTATTACATGTCTGTTTGTCCTGACACATTGATAATACTACTGGACAAGTATGGTGGGAGATATAAATGCGAACATGCCAAAGCATATGGCGCATTGAGAAACAACGGTACCTGTTTGACAGGCTTCTAATACATACGGTTATTATATAAAGATATTTGTAAGAAAAGAAAAAAAGGGAAGCTAAGGAACGTTTAGTAAATAAATTCATAAATATAGGTTTTCTTTTGAAATATGAATTCAATATAAAATATTTTTAAAGAATAAAAAGAAAGCAATGAAAGTATGGATGATAAATTCTGAAGGGGGTAATGACAGATGATCAAACAAAGACTGAAGTGATAGAATTATATTTCGTCGGAATTTAACAAACTTTATTTAAATAAATAACAGAGTTAAGATAATTTCTTTCAAATTAATTAAAATTAATCAACGGCTTGTCGTGATAAATGGATTATGGTATATCATTTTAACTGTGTGATAATAAACTCAAATTGTTTTAAAGTAGAATGATATTTTAAATTTAATCGAATCAGGCCGATAAATATATTTTAAATCAAAAAAACGATTTAACCGTTGAATTAACGACAAATAAACCAAATAATAAAATTCAAAGGAACGTGATTTTATAAAATGGCTAGCTAAATAAAATTTGATCATATACGAATAAATATTAATGTAACCAAGTTGAGTTCAGAAGGAAGAATATTTACAATCCAAAGTGCATATTGTCAGAAGAAAATGTTTTGCAGGTAAGAAGGCCGTGGGAGAAATTGGTAAGAGAAAATCAGGTGACCAATAACTATGAGTATTATTTTGGAGTTTAGAAAAGAAATGGAATAATGATGAATTAGAAGGAGGTATGGTATTGGTAACCAACTGAGTTGAAGTTAGAAAAGTGTCATTCACTTTCCGTTTTAAATAAAATTTTGAATAAATTATATATTGAATTATTAATAAAGAAATATAATAATAGTTAAGTCGTATGGGTTATAACAACACTATTATAATCGATATAAATAAACTCTTAACTAGATATAACATGGGAATATTATTTCCCAAGATCAACCGATTCATGAACGACGATAAATCATTAAATTGTGATGAATTTGTATGATAATTGTTTTGTTTGATTATAATGCTATGGAATGACCCCATGAACTTGTTTTAAACATTTATATATCTTATTTAGATATAATCAAACTATTGTTGAAAAATCTGGAATCTTATATGTTTTCATTAGATCAGTACTAATAAAATAAATACTGGAATTTGTTAAATAGGATAATGTAATCATTTAAGTATCACTTAAAATATTTTTACCCTCATCGATTCAAAGAGTCCGGGATTGGTTTCTAAAATGAAATCCACATACCACTTTGTTTCGACTTAGGCATCGATTAATTTGAAGTAAAGACGAAGACCCCTGAAGACGGTGTTTATGCAAGGACTGTTCTGTTTACAGAATAGTGCCTTCGGTTTGTCCTGTCCTAGAACAACTTGTATGGATGAATGTATGACAAAGTATACCTAACAGATCGCGTAAGTTGATCTCTTCAAAACTATATTTGGTGGCGGAGGAATTCGTTTCTCTTAGCTTTTAACCCGTGGTTTTGGGGAAATCAATTTGTGATTTGATAGGTTTGACGATGTTGCATTCAAAGTAAATAACGATGTGTTGTTACAAAGGTAAGTTCTTACCTCAAGCCTTACAACCAGGAAATGACAAAAATTGGCCAGCAGCATGGTATATGGGTCTCTCCCGTTAGGGTGTATTGTCACCATCTAGAAAATATTCATTTTTGTAACTTCTTTCGCTTTTGTATCTCCCATAAACGGTTATGTTGGTACCAACCATAAGGTGACAATATATTCGATACACTCAAGAGAAATAAGTGGTCAGTTATGTATGGTCGGTTTGTAAGATATTCTTGTTGAAACCAGTGTGTTCCTCTTTAGAGATACACTATCAGAAGGTGGATCCATACCTTATCATAGTTGGAAATCCATTACCCAATAAGTGCTCACGGTTTTGATTGTATACTATATATGTAGAGCGTGAGATGCAAGCGTTCCACTAGATTGTTATTTATTTGTGGATTGATAGACACTATTATAATATCAGGATAATATTGTTTTCAAAGATATTTTGGGTTATCGTAAGGTGAAAACCATCCGTGTTTATGTGTGGATCGGTCTTACGATTATCTTTTCTTTCGAAACGTTTTGAAAGTTAAACCATATGCTTGGGATTCTCATAAGGTAAAAACTCGTTCTGTTTTTATGGCGTAGTCGTATGAGTTATCCTTTATAAACCAAGTTGTTTTAAAATCGTTTACTCACACTAGTCCCATGACTGACGCAGAGTTTATTTTCTATGTTTTCCCTAAGCTCTTGGGCGCCCAACTTGTACGGGCAATCAAGTAGTTCAAGATTTTATAGATTACTAGAGGCGCTTAGGGCAAGAGGCTTCAATGATAGATATATAGAGTTTATTTCCATTGTATTGTATATATGTTGTACTCTGACGATGTATGCAAGTTAAAATCAAGTTTGTATTTCAAAGAAATTGTATATATATTATATTTTACCCATTTCGCTGCGAGAATCGTCTTGCTCTGATTTTGTGTATTCTTCTTTTTCTTCTATTCTAACATTTCTGTCTTATATTTTCCCATCCTCTAATTTCTTTCTTAGACACCTGAGTTTTTGTGTTCTTTGGGTTGGACTTGGGTTGTATTTGGTCAGCTCAAAGAGTATCGAAATTTGGGTCGTCACACTATATATATATATGAGTTTTATATATGTGATAACTCATACACTCCTATTGTCATGATATGTTGATTCATGCATGTCTGGCATCTGTGTGTGCTTGGTAATTAGTTGCTCCATGTTGCTTTATGCCCTAGTATTTATGTGGAGGTTGACGCACATGTGTGTATACATATACAGCCTAGTACATATATATATAGATCGTTGGCAAACAAACACTTGGTCAAAACTAATAAGAACAAATACTACACTTGGTCAAAACTAATAAGAACAGATACTGTAGAATCAAAAGATAACGACGGACAACTTAAATGCCTAAGGCAACAATATAAAATATATATTATTTTTAGTTCGAATTATATTTAGTAGTTTCTGATGAGTATCTCTTACTTGTGATTATAAATTGATCTACTTAGTGGTTTTTGCACCGACTAGGGGTGAGGCTTGAGCTTGTGGTTTTGGTGTAGCTGTTTGCAACAACAGGTACATTGTCCAGTTGGTAGAATAAGGCTAATCAAAAGGGGACGATTTGATTAGTCTAATCCCACCAACTTCGGACAATGTTCTTGTTGTTATCAAATAGCTCCATCGAAACTGAAACCTCAAGCCTCACCCCTTATCAGTACAAAAACCGAAGCCACCACTCAAATTTGTTAATGGCCTCCCCGAATTCATTCCTCTTTCACTCAAACTGAAGCCACCGCTCCTCAATCCAATCAAAGCCTCCAATAATCGACTCGTTGCTGAGACCACCAAACTGCCACCGTTCGCTTTCTCCTTCGAATCGCAAGCCACCACTGCAACCTCCTCCTCGCCTTCCATTGTTGTGCCAAAGGTGAGTTTTAACTCATGAACTACTTTATTCAAGTATTTTGACATCGATTTAAACTAAAATATGATAGTCAAATTCTTGTTGTTGGTTGCTAACTTTGTGCTGCATGCTACTGTCTTTTGTTTGGTTTGTTAGTAATTGGCTTGAATCGAATCTGCCTTAGTGTTAGCATATGTTACCTTATGAAACCGAAATATACACTTGGTTCAAATTTGAAAAACTATTGTCGTTTTTTTGAATTACTAAATCAGAAACTCTTTGGTGCATTTTTCTTGTTACCTGGAACTTGTCCTTATGCTTTGCTCTCACTTACGAATTAGTTACCTTAATTTGATTTGGGATAAACTGAAAATGTGGTGCCTTGTACTTCGAACTGGGTCATGCCTTGCTAAGAAATAATACAGGTTGATGCCATGCAAAAACTAACTGGAATTTATGTGACATCCTAACTTTTGATCACTTAAACTGAACTGTGTTTGTCTCATCGATGAACTGGAATATGCATTGTTTACCTTGGTGTTGTAGGCCATACACCTAGTTCCCCTTATGTTATAAATTTAGTCTTGAATGTTGAACTTGTGTTTTTCTTGTTTCCGAGATGCAGAGGCAGTGAACATGTGTACATTGGTTTGATGCTGTGCACTTGTTATTTTGTGCTGCTGTCATTTTATTTTTCACTTGTGCATATATACCCATGTTGTTGTCTTGAATTTCCTGAAAAGCCTACATTTGTACACTTTTGTCTTTGTACCCTTTCTGCACTATTGTAGTGCTCTTCTGTAGTTTTGCTTTCACTTCCCTTGTGTTGTCCCACGGCTTGCTGTTTTACTGGCCAAATGCATGTAATTATTGCATTGCTGAATCATTTGTGTTTGTGTCACTTGAACCTTGTGTTTTCACATTTTCTATTTTCATGACTTTGAATTTGTAGCAACTGATTTTCTCTTCACTGGTTTCTATGTGTATACTTGAAGTGCATGAGCCTGTGATCATGTATTTACTAGGTTTGTTTTTGTGGCCTAATCTTGTATGACTACATGTATTTTCCTTAGCCATGCTATGCTTGTTAACCAGTATGCTTGTGCATTATCATGTGTGCTTGGTACTTGTCTTTGCTGCCGACCTATTTAGCTGCACATTCACTTGTCAATTTTGAGAATATACTTGTATATACATATAAATGTGTGTGTATATTGGTACTTATGGTCATGCAAATATGAAATTTATATTTATATTGGTACGCCTTATACATGTTGTTGTATTGTTTTGTCTTTGCCTTGTGTTGTCACTTGTATATGCTTTACTTGCACTTGTTATTTCCTGGTTCTGGGATGTTGTGGCAGTACACATGTGTCCATGTACATGTGTGTACATTCATGCCCCTATGACCAGTTATCCCTAAAAAATAAAACAGAAATGCGTAGATACTCCACTTGATCTAAATACTAATATAGAACAAACACTGCATAACTTTGTATTTGCACATGACCTATAATTAAAGTCGGATTAATTATTATATTTTGTGTTTTATTGAAGTTGACTTACTCGATTAAAGTTAATCCTGACTCGAGTGTTTTATGCTTTTGCATGGAACGCTCAGGTCAGACCTGAGTGTTACAGATTAAAGACTTCAACTATCGAAGTTAGAGTATGGTGAAGATGCTCGCTTTGGGTTCGTTCTTTTGTAAAATTTTCGTTTAAGAAAAATCTTATGCATTTTAACATTTTTCGCTATATAATAAATATTGTATCAACTCTGATATTTTTGTAATAAAAATATTTTGTTATGAGATACAATGTTATCTATTATGTCTGTGATTCTGTGTGTTTATTTTATTTGACATTGTGATTCTATGTATTTATTCTATTTGACATCATTTTCATTTTTTATGTGATGTTAGTTTCAGTTGTTTGCATCATATAGTTATTGTAAACTAATGTATATAATTAAAATGACATCAATTTATTGCAAATAACTGATGTAAAAAAAACTATAGACATCAGGAGAACCTCGAAAAATTGATGTTCAAAAGCACCTAAAACATCGGCTAATTAAAACAAGACCAATAAAAACATTGTATAAAACCATCTTAGAGACCAGATATCCTAAAGAAAACATTTTCTAAAGCCATCTTAGGCATCATCCAAAAATCGATGTGAAAGATCCTGACCTTTCTCTACACTCGCAAAGAAAACGATCGAAAAACTCCTAGACATCGACCAAAAATCGACGTTGTATCCTATATTTTTGGTAGTGTTTATTCTTTTATTACTATTCATATTTTACTATATCTTCTAAAACCAATTTATATTATTGCACGCATTTCCATAGTACTCAATCCCTTTGCAAATTTTAGATGTGATTTCTATTTCTGATTTTCCTATTCACTTTTTGTTTGATTCGGAGCATCCTACTCTTTTACTTCTGGTACTTATGTTAATAATTTGCACCTGTATATTAGCTACTCATAGGTCCTATTGTAGTTTAGAACCCCGTTGGAGGGTCCACTATTTATGATATGTTAGGGTTTAAAACTAATGATCTTAGATGAAAATTATGACTGTGATGCTTATGTTTTGTGCTCTACTAGGTATGGGTTGATATTGGAGATGGACTATTTAACCATATATGAGGCTATTCTTGATTTTGATAGGAAGGTTTCCATTTTAGACACTTGGAATGGACACACCCTAAAGGTTTCTTGTGATATGAGAGGGTCAACTATGCTGAGCTATATTTACTCCCTATACCTATCTTCTGGTGAGACGAGTTCTGTGCCTATTGTTATAGACTTTCCAGACGTTTTTGAGGAGGTAGCCAACTTCCACCTAGGAGAGAAATATAGTTTAAGACATATCTTATTGATAGTTCTAGACCATAACTTACCAGTAAAACATATGTCTCCAAAGGAAAAACAAGAGTTAAGCAAACAGATTAAGGAACTTCTGTAGGATGATTTTATGAGAAGAAGTATTTCATAATGGGAAGCAATAGTCTTCTTTGCCACAAAAACCGACGGTTTCCTTAGCCTTTGTGTTGATGATGGAGAATTAAATAAGTTGATCAAGAAGAACCACTATCCCTAGCCTCACACTGGTGATATCTTTAGTCAATTGGTAGGGGATAAATTTTTCTCTCAAGTAGATTTCACCACTGGTTTTCACTAACTAAGGGTATCAGAAGATAATATCGACAATACTGCTTTTATGACACCCAATGAATTTTATGAATGGTTATTCATGCCCTTTAGACTAACCAATACCCCAGTCTATTTTCTTGACATAATAAGTAAGGTATTTCGAGATGTTCTGAATAAGTATGTAGCAGTCTTCTTGGATGATATTATGATTTATTCAAAGGGAGAGGAGGAATATGCTTTGTAGTTGGAGGAGGTCCTTAGTACCTTCTGAGCACATAGATTCTACGCCAAAATTTTCAAGTGTCACTTTTGGAGATAACTTTGCTTTTAAGGGCATATAGTTTATGAGTATGAGCTAGCAGTAGTTCCTGTTATGGTTGCGATAGTGAAAGATTGGCAGGTTCCCAAGAATGAAAAAAAAGTTAGAAGCTATCTCGACCTTGTGGGTTAGTACAGGAAGTTCATTAAGGAATTCACTAAGATTTCGGTTCCACTGACCTGCCTCACCCAAAAGAACTTACTTTTCTCTTTAGGATGAGAAACGTGAAGAAGCTTTTATGTAAAGAGAGCCATAACCAGTGCACCAGCATTATTTCTTCCAAATGGTTCTAAGCCTTTTACTGTCTACACTGATGCATGTGGTACTATACTTGGAGCACTGTTATACAAGAAGGTAGGGTAGTATATTATGCTAGTAGGTAGCTTGAGACCCATGCGAAGAATTATCCTACCCGTGACCTTGTGTTAGCCACCATCATCTTTGCCCATAAATATGGAGGCGTTACTTGTTGAAAGAGAGATTTGAGTTCTTCACAGACAATAAGTTGCTAAAATATTTGTTTTCTTAGAGAGATTTGAACTTATGGCAACAGAGGTGGATGGAAGTCCCAGGACCTTATGATTTCGAGATCTCATATACCCCTGGTAAAGGGAATGCTATAGAGGATGCATCAAGTAGGAAGAAAGTAATTTTGAGTTATTTATTAGTAGAGTGGAAGCATTTGGAATATATAGCCACGTTTAATTTCAAGCTCTTTACAGAACTTACCCTAGGATTATTGGCAGCTTTGGAGGTTTAATTTACTCTTTTAGTGCAAATCGGTCTTAGATCGAGAGAGAATAAAGAGCTAAAAAATATCATGGATATGATGAGTGAAGGAGAGACATTAGTACATCTCCAACAAGCCATGGATAATAGAAAATAAGAGACACGGAGAGTATGTAAAGTGGAGAATATGAACAAATCATTAATGCAACTCCCATAACTGATATGTGTGGTTTTAGTTGAGTCTGCGTCTTTCTACATATTTTAAAGAATGGTTAAGGAAGGACGACAGATTATATATAATCGATGTAGCAGATTTGACGAATGTAGTGCTAGTTGACACTCATCACTCAAGGATAACCATTAATCCCAATGATGACAAAATGTAGCGAGACATGAAGCAGATATTCCATTGGCCCAAGGTAAAGAAGCAAGTAGCCTAGTTTGTTGCTAGATGTATAACTTGCCAAAAGGTAAAGGCGGAGCAGAAGAAGCCTGAGGAATGCTCTAGCTATTAGACACACCATAGTAGAAGTAGGAAAGTATCTCGATGGATTTTATGGATGGCTTATCATAATCTAGGAAAGGGAATACAAGCATATGCATTATAGTCAATAGGCTTATCAAGTATGCTCATTTCATTCTCATTCATAGTAAGAGAATGATGACATCTTTGGAGCCCTTGTATGCAAGAAAGATTGTTCAATTACATAGAGTCTCCTCTAGTATAATCAGCGATAGAGACCCACACTTAATCAGTGAATTTTGGATGAGTCTTCAAGAAACTTTTGGTACCTAGTTAAATCTTAACACAACTCATTAATCACAATTGGATGAGCAAACAGAAAGATGAACAAGGTTCTAGAAGATCTGCTTTGGATGTGCATCTTGGAATTCTATGGGACATGGAAGAAGCATCCACCAATAATGGAGTTCGATTATAACAACATTTTTCAAGCCTTGGAGATCACCTTATTGTTGGTAGGATACCACAGATATGATAAGAGATACTTTAGAAAAGATACGCTTTACTCGGAGAAGGATGAAGGCAGCTCAACACCATCAGAAATTTTATGTTGATAAAAGGAGATCTGATTTACAGTTCATAGTTGGAGATATGATATTCATCATTTTCTTTCCACTGAGGCATGTAATTAGGTTTAGTTCAATAGGAAAGTTTGCTCCAAGGTTTGTGGGATCCTTTCTCATAGTTGCTAGAGTCACAAAATAGCCTATACAAGTATACCTCCCTGAGAGTCCGAGACTGACTAGTGCTCATGATGTTTTATATGCCTCATACTTGAGAAAGTGTTTACATGACCTGGTAGTTATTGCATAGCCTAATCAATTAGAAGAGGTAGAAGTAGAGTAGGAAACCTTAGTTTGTCATCTGCCTACTCGCACTATAGGACATGACGTTAAGCGACTCTACAATAAGGATGTTCATCTCATCAAAGTCCAATGGAAAGGAGATTCTGAAAAACCCACTTAGGCGTCCAAAGAGAATATTACTCTTCCTATCCTTACCTTTTTGACGGTACGCTTTGAATATTCAATTTTAAGCATTTTCCTTTGTTAGGATCTTTCTTTTTATACCTTATAGGAGGGTTGGTTTAAGGAATTGAGCTTATTGATGGTATTAATCAATGTAAACATGTCACTAAGACATGTTATGTATAATGTTTGCAAGTGGTTGCTAGTGGATGCTAGTAGATGCAAATGGTCTTATTTGCACACATTGGATAAACACTATATATGGTGATCAACCAACCAGATGTTTATATGTGCATATGTATATGGATGTGTGATATCACTCATTTTATAAGTTACACGGTTGTCATTGGATGACTAGCATAAGAGTGTTTCATATGGCTGACGAATAAGATATGCGTACATAAATTATCAGTTATCACTCTGCATGCATATGGACATTTGCATTCAAGACTACTATAATATAAATTTAACTAGAAAATAATAAGTATAATGTTTACTATGGATGATTTTTTGAGTAGATGGTTATAGGTTTTGGATATAACTGCCAATTGCATTTTTTTTTTTTTTTTATCCTTAGAGATTTCGAGGTCGGGAACCCTTTAAGGAGGGAATAATGTAACACCTAGGAATTTTTAATATTGAGATTAATAAAGAAATGAATATGATAAGAAATGTAGTAAAAAATAAACTTATATAAATGTCCTAATTTTGCTATGAAATCTTCGCTACTGGTCCGTGAAGATTTCCTAAACAATTTTTATATATAACTTATTATGATATGAGTCTAAAAGGAGAAGTTATCAATGATAGGAAATTTAAATGATTAAATTCAATTTCGAAATTAAAAAATAGGATTGGGTCAATTTCCCAAGGGGACGATCGACCCAAGCTGGTCGCACCTGGCCATTAATATGGATAGGTCCATCACAAACTAGGAGACAAATTCTGGACAAGTTCATAATGTTACAATCTTCTTATTTCAGAGGGATAGATTTGAACCTGAGGCTTAGGTTTATCGACAATTTAAATTAAAACTAAACCTAATGTCATATATAAATCTAAAAATTAATATGATGGCTAGGATTAAAGAGATGGCGTGACTACATTAGATTAAATTAGGCTAGATCTGACGGTCCTGAATTCTTTACTAAAACTATAAATAGACTACTGGACGTAACCCCAAACCACATTCCCATTCACTAGACATTTATGTCAGGCCTATTCATTTTCTTTACCCCACTTAGGCATGTAAGGAAGCCAAGATTCTTAGTGGACTCGGAGCATTGCTAGGACACTCCATTTTTACAGCATATTCCTCTTTTCAATTTTCATCTTGTTTTATAAATGTACACAGATTTGATAAGCGATGTTTTGATATGCACTCTGATTTTATGATGTGATACTGAGATGTATTGACATTATATTTTGTTAAGTTACTATGTTCTTCTAAAGATTTTACATAAATTATTCACTTATACTATGGTATAATACTTTTTTTGTCTTGACATATTAGATGTTGAATGATTTACTGATCCATACTTTTTTGTTCTAACCATGACTAGCAAAGGGTGTGAGTCATCAAAAAGGCAGGAACAGAATGCAGTTGCACCTCTATAGTGACCGGCTTAGAAGGCTTGGAAATAAGATAAGTCATTTGTAGACATTTTGTCAGCCTTACATCAATCACAACATTGAAATTTGAACAAGCACCTATCGAGCATGCCACAAGAACTTGATTTTCGAAAGCACAAGCATTTGAATAATCTTCTGCACTATCACTCACATCATACTTACCAAAAGAAACATCTTCAGTTTTATTGTTAACCAAATAAGATTTAAAGGAATCTGGATGGCCAAGGAACTGGATTTCCAGTAGATGCGACGACATTCCAGGCAGCAACTGCCGAAAATAAATTGGAAATGGTGGATCTCGACTTGGGATTATTGATACTAGAAAGAGGAGAAATGAATCCTCAAATTGCTAGAGACGCAAAAGGATTAACAATAGCAGTAGCAACAAGCCTAACCCCAAGCCCTAACCAAATGTGCTATCTAGTGGAGGGTGCAAGGGAGGGAAGTCAAAGGCCTTTGCATTGAAAAGAAAAAGCCAAGAATCAACATTGGTGGCCCTAAATTTCTTTCTAACTCTGTTTAAGGAAGAATAACTATCAGCATGATTTGTTAAAAGGCGCGAAGGAGAAGACATGGCGAGTAGGATGAAGACTGGAAAGGAGATCGGAAAATTAGCGTGCCACTCACCAAAATAATCACGAGGAATATCTTCATTTGTCAATCACCATTAAAAATGAGTGTGGCATCATTTGATTGGACTTATTAAATTGAATATCTTATCAATATTATATTTCATCCACGCGCGACCCACTTTATCCATGTTGGAACTATGTTAATCCAAAACAAAAAATTATGTATGAATTTCAAAAAATCTTACTGTATCTATATTGAACCTAAGAAGTCTAATTCCTTTAGAATTTTTATAAATATTATTTACTTGAAATATTTTATTTTATTTAAATTGATAAATTAATATATATTTTTAGTATATACACACAAATACATGTGTATATATGTGTATCTGTCACATACACTTATATATGTGTATGTGCACGAGTAACATACCAACTGGTTTTTTTTTACTGGTTCGTCCATCTTTTATTGCAACAAGTAATAAATACAATTAGAACTAGGAGATAAGATGATTTCCTATGTGCTACAAACATCTTTGCAACACCACGCAGGGTGAAGACAAAAAACAATAATCTGAAAGAAATACACCAGAAAGGTGCACTCAAGAACAAGATGCACTCGACAATTTGAAATGCAAATCATAAGATAATACATCTAAAATCAAGCATTAATACATCATAGACACAACTCTTGTTGGCGTAAACCAAAATTCATTAATTACTGTAGTGTCTATTAAAATAAAAGGTCATTAAGTGTCATGTCTATTAATGAAGTGTCATGTTCATTAGACGAAGTATCATGTCTATTGGTGAAGTGTTGTGTCCTTTAAGTCTAAGAGTCATATCAAAGTTTGTATGTCTTTTAGTAAAGTGTGATGTCCATTAAATGAAGTGTCATGTAAGGCTATATATAAAGCCTATCATTTTGTTGTAATGAATGTGGTGAATGAAAAAAGAAGTAAAGTGAATAAAAAAAGAAGTAAGGAAAAAAGCAAGAAAAAAAAGTTGTTCTTCCTCCTACAAAATAAAGTCTTCTTCCTCCAACAAATTTATATCAGTGTTTCTCTACTCCATCAAATTGGTATCAAAGTCTTCTTCCTCTAACAAATTGGTATCAAAGCTAAAAAAACCCAACAAACTGGTATCAGAGCTTCTCCACTCCAACGAACTGGTATCGGAGCCTGGTTGAAATATGACATTTCAATTTCTTTTTCCGTTTGTTCACACAAAAGAAAACTTTGAAGCGTGGAGTAACAAAAAGAAAGAAGAATTGATCTATAAAGGATTATGGGAGATCGTTGAAAATGGCTTGAAGATCCAGAAGATACTAAAGATTTGATGGAGAAAGAAAGAAAATCAATCACAATATTGAGTTGGAATGATCTGTAAGCTCGTATTGTGATGACTGCAAATATCGATGATGAAGCATATGATCATATTATTGGAGAAAATTGCACAAAAGATGCGTGAAATTTATTAAAGGAAATTTATGGTAAGAATGTGGAGGAGAACATATACATATAAATTTAAAGAGGCTATTTCTAAAGTCAAAGCTGAAAAAGATGAAAGTAGCGTAACTGAGCCCGTAAACATGCCAAATGGCAACGAAGCCAAAGTACACATTGAAGAGGTTAAGTCAACCGATGATGTGAAAGTTAATGCAAACAATATGAAATATGGGGATGTTGCAAACAAGCCTGAAGAAGAAAAAGATGATGAATCACTGCCCAAGGTCGACGATGCTGCAAAAGAAACTACCGAAAATGATGTCAAAGACACGGTTAGTAGCATTGCGAATATGGGAAAAGAATCTGAAATAGTAGTTTCAAAAGAGGCAAACTCTCTTCAGAGCAATACACTCATAGTTGAACAAAACAAGAACCAAAGGACGATGTTAAAGCGCAAAAATGTTGCAGCTAAACCAAAAAAGAAGAAGGTCATGGTGACTGAAGTTGTTGCGGGTGGAATTGGAGATAACAAAGCAACATAACAACATGAAATGGTACAGAAAAAAAACTAGCAGGAAGACGAAGAGAGAAAGAAAAATGAAAACACTCCCTCGTTATTTTATCACTGCTCTTAAAGTGTTGAAACCTGAACATAACCCACAGAAGAAGAAGACAAAAAAGAAAATTCGGATAATATCCCTATTTTTACCAAAACATGAAAAATATAAAGATTGGATAGCAACACAAAAGAGCACAAGTGAGATCGTGTTTAACAAATGTCGCTGCATTGGATATTCAAAGGAATTTTGGTTTAGGGGAGACATTATTGGCGTAAACCAAAATTCATTAATTACTCTAGTGCCTATTAAAATAAAAGGTCATTAAGTGTCATGTCTATTAATGAAGTGTCATGTCCATTAGACAAAGTGTCATGTCTATTGGTGAAGTGTTATGTCCATTAAGTCTAAGAGTCATATTAAAGTTTGTATGTCTTTTAGTAAAGTGTGATGTTCATTAAATGAAGTGTCATGTAAAGCTATATATAAAGCCTATCATTTTAGTTGTAGTTGTGGTGAATGAAAAACATGCAATAAAATACTATCTTCTTCCTCCTACAAAATATCATCTCCTTCCTCCAACAATTTGTATCAGTGCTTCTCTACTCCATCAAACTGGTATCAAAGCTTCTTCAAAAAACCAATAAATTGGTATCAAAGCTAAAGCCAAAAAAACTCTAACAACTCTCTGAACAAGCACCACGCAGGGTGGCTATAATTTGGAAATAGAAGCTTAATGTTGCACAAAGCAATCTGACTTATACACCATCTACTGAACAAACATGATGCACTACAGAAAACCAAGACAAATAAAAAATATATACGTACCCAAAACTAGGTTATAGAAGCAAACTTTACCAGTGTATAATATTCCTGTTTATAGATATTAGAAACTACATCGCAACAGACATGTTTGCTCATCCAATAAACAAGTATATGATTGTGAGTGTTTTTTTTTGTGTGTGTGTGTGTATATATATATATATATATATATATATATATATATATATATATCAAATTGGGTATATTTTATCAAAGGCCTATTTAAGCCCAATAGAAGAAATGTGTTCACAATTAGACAACGCATCATACACATCTGTCCACTCATCATTAGAAAAATAAAACATTAACTCGACATCCTCCGCATAATTCTCCAACCTAAAAGAAACTCAAGAGACCTAAAATGGAGAATAATGGTGGCGCAGTTCAAATCGACGAGAACTTCATGGAGGCAAATGGTTTTCAGCTGTAGTGTGAAGTACCTGCCGTCCCCTTCGATCCATATTTCCATTTACAAACAGTGATTCTTCCGTGTCTGATGTAAGCACTCTTCTTCTCGTCTTCTTAATTAGGTTGAAATCTACTTCAATTAGCTTGCTGATTTCGTTCACCGTCCTCTGCTTGTTGTGAAATGTTCTTCGATTACGCTCTTTCCACAACCACCAAATGGTAGTTATCAAGCCAACGCGGCTATCTTCACATACCATGTTTACACTCGATCTTCTCTCATTCAGGTAATCAATTCTTTTTTGAAGATTATCATCACTATTCCCCAAGTTTAGATTGATTTTGGTACAGATGTTAGTAAGAACTGCATTTGAGTAGGAACAATTGAAAAAAAGATGATTATGTGACTCCTCCTATGAGCTACACAGCATGCAATCACTGTTGTTGAGTATTCCCCATTTTCGTAATATGTCTTTTGTTGGTAGACGATGTAATAGAGCTTTATAAGTAGTAAACGATTGTTTAGGAGGTAGAATTCTATTCCAAACTACAGAATGCCAATTAGCTTTGCTTTGTGTGTTTCTGCATGCGTTCCACGCATTTTTTGTAGAGAATTCTTTACCTGAACCCCATTTCCAGATATCAAACTCTCTGTCGATGTACAGAGGGATATATTCAATTTTCCTTTTTTTTGTTCTTCTGTGCATGGTATGCTATCACATTTCCATTTGCCTTCCTGTATGATATTGTTGACCTGTAATTGAGGACAACCATGCGCAGAAAAGGTGTCCCATCCCCATTTGTCAATCAAAGATTTGCCATTTAACCATGGATCTCTCCAAAGATCAGTTTCATTGCCTTTTGCAAATTCTTTCTCGCAACAGCTAGCAAGTTTATTTCTTATTCGTAAAATCACTTTCCAAGTTGCTGAGGCAATATTATCTATCGCCATAGTCCAAAAGTTGTCTTTAACATATCTTCTCCTCGTCCATTTAGACCACAAACCATTATCCACAATAATTTTCCAGCCTTTTTTCAGAGTGAATGCTTCTCTTATATCTATAATTTTGCGTAAACCAACACCTCCTTCATCTTTAGGTCGACATAGATCATGATATTTGATCTTATGCAGTTTACCTTTCCATACGAAATCAGCACATACCTGTTCAATTTTGTCTATCGAAGCATCAGGTAAATGGAAAGTTTGAAGCTAGAAATTTACCCTCGCTTATATAACAGTATGTACTAGTTCAATATGACCCGCAAAAGAAAGTAAATTAGAATTCCATCCTTGTAATTTGTCTCTTATCTTTGTAATTAGCTCAGAACATTCTCTATCCGTGGTTTTATTCGAAGACAACGACAATCCTAAGTATTTAACAGGTAATATACCCTCTTTCACTTTCATAATATCAAGAATATGGTTTTTCACACGACAAAATTTATTAAAATAGAATTTCATCTTTTGCTCATTCATCTTCAAAACCACAAAATTTTCTAGCCTCTCAAAAATGTTCAAAATTTTTTGGGCTGCAGAGCTTGTTTCTTTAATGCAAACAATCAGGTCGTCGGCGTATAGTAGATGATTAATAGATGGTTGAATTTTGTGGATTGGCATAATTGCCTTCTCATGTTCTGCTAACTCCATCTGAAGTGAAAAATATTGCATGGCTATGGCAAAGAGATATGGGGATAAAGGATCTCCCAGTCTGATACCACGATTACTGGTAATATATCCCTTAGGCACACTATTAATCAATATAGAAAAAGTAGGAGTATTGATACATTATGAGATAAGTCTAACAATTTTCTATGGAAACCCCATAGCTTTAAGCAGATGGATAATAAAATTCCTGTTAATTTTATCATATGCTTTGTGGAGGTCCACTTTCAGGCAAAATTTATTTGCACTTTTTTATTAAAGTTTCTAATTAGTTCATGAGCCAATAGAGAGTTCTCCGAGATGCTCCTACCTGTAATGAAAGCGCTCTGACATTCTGCAATCAAGTCTGGTAACACTTTTTTAATTCTATTGCAAATGACCTTACTCAAAATTTTGTAAAAAACATTACAACACGCAATCGGTCTGTAGTCTGCTATCTTGGTAGATTTCTCCATCTTTGTGATTAAACACAGGAAGGTGTGATTTATTTCTTTTAGAATTTTCCTTGTCTTAAATGCTTCATCAACTGCTAATGTTACCTTACATTTCAGGTTGTTCCAATGCCAACTGTAGAAACAGGATCCGAACTCATCGGGTCCGGAGGCGGAGTCAATATGGATGGAGTTAATAGCATCAGTGACTTCGGCTTCATTGATAGCTCTGCACATCAACCTCCTTCCTTTAGCATTCAACATTCTCCTTGGAACAATATGGGGTAAGTCAATTGAGCATTCACCATTGTATAGCTCCTTAAAATATGTGCATGTTTCATCTTCAAATTTGGATAGATTCACCAAGTTATTGCCATCTTGATCAAAAAATTGAAAATTAAAATTAGTGTTTCATCTAACTAACATTTTCGTATAAAAATATTTAGTGCATTCATCCCCATCAACCATCCATTTTTCTTTAGCTTTTTGCTTCAGTTCCACCGCCTTTATTCTTAGTGCTTCCTTCAACTCACTTTGACTCTGTGTATAAAGACTCTATGTATAATCACTGTCATCCCAATCATCAATTTTTTGTAAAAGCTCTGTTCACCTTCCTTCGATGCTGTTGATATGATCATTGGCTTTTGGTCTGGTTCTGTTCCATTCTTTGATTTGTTGCTTTGAATATTTGAGGAATTAAACAAAGTGATACATAAAAGAATCACCATACTGCTGTACCATATCAAAATTGAAAGACTCATGATACCCATCTAATAGTCTCTAATGATTAGCATATCGAAACGGCCTTCCCTTGTTGTTATCAACTCTAGGCACTAGATTAACATGAATAGGACAATGGTCGCTAGTGGAAGACGGCAGTACAGTAACCTTCAAATCAGAAAACATATTAATGCAATCTGAGTTTATAAGCACCCTGTCAAGTTTACAATTTATTTTTCTGCATTCACCTCTTCTCCATGTATAATACAGGCCACAATGTACTGGTTCTACTAGCCCTGAAGCAACAACACAGGTATTAAATTCAGCAAGTTGAGAAACACATACATTAGATCACTACAACAAAAATACCCTATTGCAACGTCCATTTTACAACGAGCGTTGGCTGCCCGTTGTAATAGATGCATGTACAAAAACCCATTTACAACAGACATAAACTTCCCGTTGTAATAAATGCTATTACAACGGTCATTTTCAGGCTTGTTGTAATAGATGTCTATTTTACAACGGTCACAAAATGTCCATTGTAATAGATGTCTATTTTACAACGGTCACAAAATGTCCGTTGTAACAGATGCCAATTTTCGACGGCCAATAATTAGTACTTACAATACTTGCATAAAATTAAATTTGATTATTATTTTTTATTTAATAATTAATCATTAACCATATATCATTAATAATATTATATTATTTAATAAATAATCATTAATAATATTATATTAATCATTTATAACTTATAATAATTAATGACTATTAATAAACTAATATAACCGCACAACGGTGGGAAAACCGTCCGTTTGATTATACAATTTTAAAAAAAATTCAGATTAATCTACAAAAACATGATTGATTTAAAAAAAATAGAATTTTTAAATTTAGTATATATTTAGATATATAAAAAGATATTGTAGTAGAAATATATTACCGGTGGATCTGAAATACATTTGAAAGGTAAGGGATATTTTAGAGAAATTTTAGGAATTAAAATTTGAACGGTCAAAAACATTGGAGAAAACAATTCTGAGAAAGGAAGAGCATTTTTTTGACCTCACAACAGTTTATTTTAACCAACTGGCAGTAAACAAACCTCCATAACGGTCGGTTTGATAACATTATATAGTTTTTGAAAAAAAATTGTTTTGTTTAAGTATTAGTTAAACATAAAAAAGTAACGTGATAGATAATATTTAAAATTGGAGAAATCTAAGGAGATAAAAGTGGAAAAAATTAAGTTAATTAGATTGAAAATATTTAAGGAGACATGATATAGACATGTTTCATGCTTTTTAGGCTTCGGAAAATTTTATTTTGGCCAACTCACAGTAAGCAAACCTCTTTAACGGTCGGTTTGATAATCTCTAATTACTAATTATTATATACTAGTACTACCATAAAATGGTGGGAAAACCGTCCATTGAGGTGTTCAACATGAAATATAAAATCATTTATTAAAACATATTTCAAGTCAGATTTTATTAAAAAAATATGGCATTTTAAGACAACATAGAAATAATTAAAAAGGTGTAAATTCAATTAAACTGAAATAAAAATAGTGTAAATTCAATAAAAAATTGACACCATCAGTGGATTGCAGTTACACATACGAAACAATACAGGTCAAATCATTGCTCGAATTACCCTTTGCTAATTACCCTTTGCTAATGGCGTCCTTCTCTAATTCATCCCCTTCCTCTTTCACCCTTGATCAAGCCTTTCCACCACTCCCTTCTCGTCCTCCTGATCCACCACCTACAGTCAATTCGTCCTGTGTCCACCCAATTACTGAAACTTTCGCTTCCAATCCAGATCTCTCCCAATCTGTAATTCCCGATATTCCTTTGTTTCCTAATCCGTCATCCTTTCCTTCTGAGTCCAATAATTTTTCTTCTCGATCTATGTTTCATCTTGATAATCCAACCTTGAACACTAATAATCCCTTAAAAAATCAATCTGGCGCTATCTCTCCACCAAACTCTTCTGAAAATACTTCTAACCCATCACACCCTTCTAACCCAAAAGTGATTAAATCTGATTTTGCTTCACTGTTCAAATCTCTACCTCGTAACGCTGGTTCCTATAAGCCGATTCAGTACGATATTCCACGTGATGGTAAGAAAAGGCTGATTCCTGAACATGTTAAGAATGCTGGGCTTAAGTATTGGAGTGAATATTTAGTGGGTTTCTTCTTGGATGGTACGTCATCTTATGGTTTTGTTGTTAATTTCTTGCGCAAGTACTGGAAACTGCAAGGGGAAGTTGATATTAAATTTGATGGGTTCAATTTCTTTTTCAAATTCTCGAATATTTTAGATAAGGAGAAAATCATTCATGCAGACCCCATTTTTATTAGAGGAAGGATGTTTATTATAACTAATTGGGATCCTGCGTTTGGTAGCTCACAATCCCAGATTAGAAAAGTTCCAATATGGATTCATCTACACAGAATTCCACCCTTACTTTGGACATTACCCGGTATCAACTGGCTAGCTTGTCATATAGGAAGACTCATCTGTTTTGATGAAAGCACAGAGAAACTGCAACGCTTTAAATACGCCAAAGCTCTTGTTGAGATTAATCCTGACTTTGAACTACCCGATAGCATAGTGGTTGATGAGCTTGGAGTAAATTGTCCTTCAGTGAAAGTGTATTATGATTGGAGGCCATCGATTTGTACAATCTGTAAGGTGTTTGGGCATAATACCATCGAGTGTGAACACAATGATTGCAAAGATGAAGTCGAGGAAGGTCAGAAACTTGATGCGAATGTGCATTTTCATGAAAATGCAAATTACTCTATGAGGAATAACATGACTAGGGAAAGGATTGAAAACAAACGCAATGAATGGAATAATGTTAGCACGAGAAAGAAGAAGGTTTGGGTTAGGAAAACAACAACTGAACAGGAATCGAATGTCGAAAACAATGGTTCCAAGATTAATGCAAATGTGGAGGATCATATGGTGGAAAACATGGATAGAAATATGGATGACGTGATAAATGTGGACAGTAGTGGTAGAGTCCATCAGAATAATGGAACTGTTGATCAATCTAATGTTGTAAAGGATAATTGCTCCACTGATCAGGCAGCTAGAAATTTGAAAAAAGGCAAACAAATCATTGATGTTAATGAAAACATAATAGAGGAAATCAATTTACATAATGCTTTCTCCGCTTTAGATGACATGTCAGGCTTTGAGATTCCACCAGACTCTAATATTGATGCACCCAATTTGGGCGCTTCTTCATCAACATCTCATCCTAACACTTCTGATTCTTTTTCGTTTAATGTCCATCCAAATTCATCGACCAACATTGATCTCAATTCATCTCTCTCTTCGCCTTATGCCCACCTTTCAACTCCTCCTCATATCACTCTTCCTCCTCCTCTAAAAGTCACAGATGGCAAATCCTCTTTAAATTCAATTGGGATCAATTCTCATAGTAGCAAAAAAATGAAGAGGGGTGGAAAGAAGAAATTGCATGCCTCTGAGAATACTACTCTTGATGATCTCAATGATGGAATTGATTTTTCGCTTAATGACATTCAGCCTTCTGGAAGTAATAAGATGCCAACCAATCGACACAATGGGAAACATTCCACCCCTCTATCCTCCCCACTTGTCATTAATGATGCATAGAATTGCTTTTTGGAATATTCGTGGTTTGCATTTGGAAACCAAACAAGGTGACATAAGAGATTTCATTAAAAATAAAGGAGTACAACTTATTTGCCTTTCAGAAACTAAACTGGATTTGAAACTGACCAAGGCTGCAGCTTCTTTTATTTCCTCTGGTTGGTTCTATGAGCATAATCTTGATAATGCTAGTTATGGAAGACTTCTAACTATTTGGAACCCTGCCTTTTTTCAATTGACAAAACTCGCCTCTTCTGATCAATTCCTGCATTTCAAATGTACATATTTGCCATCTAATTCTTGTTTTCTTCTTACGTCTGTTTATGCACAAAATGGTGTGTCTCTTCGTCAAGTTTTTCTTGATTTTCTTCCTTCTCTAAATTCAAATGAGCCATGGATTGTCGGAGGTGACTTCAATTGTATGTATTCATCCTCTCATAAATCCGGTGGCTGTCCTCTTACTGTCAAGGAAATTGCACCTCTTAATCAAGCACTTATCAACTCTTGTCTTATTCCCCTTAGTAGCTCGGGTTTTGAATATACTTGGAGCAATAATAGTAGATCAAATCCTCCTACACGTTGTAAACTTGACTACATCTTTGCAAACATTCATTTCGTCAACCTTTGGCAAAATTCCTATTATGAAATTCTTCCACCATCCTTATCTGACCATTGTCCTCTTCTTCTTCATTGGGGAAGTGTAAACGCCATTAACAAGGGATTTTCCTGTTTTAAATTTTTTAACTTTTGGACTAAGCATGCAGATTATTCTCAGATTTTATTGCAGGTCTGGAAGCAGCACTCTAGTCGAAACCCTTTGCATCGGCTTCTACATAAACTTAAAGCTCTGAAACTAAACCTTAAAGTTTGGTCAAGCCACACCTTTGGTTCAGGAGCTAAACTGTCATCCACTATCAGACATGAGCTGCACAGAGTTCAAGAGGAAATCAACAAATTTCCTAATAACCAAAATCTTCTAAAGTCTGAGCGTGAGCTACAATGTAAGTTGAAGACTGCTCTCAATATGGAGATCCAAGGTCTGAAACAGAATGCTATGCTTAGAAGAGAACGGGAGGCTGATAGAAACACTCGTTACTTCCATAACTCAATTAAGATACAGAGATTAAGAGAGTCAATACATTCCATTAATGACATGCATGGTGTCTCGCACTCGGACAAGGATGGAATTAATAAAGCTTTTGTTGACTATTTTTCCTCAATCCTAGCAGCACCGCCTACACCCATTAATATACAACCTCTCTTTAATGTCATAATTCCTTCCCTTACTGATGAACAATCTCATGTCATGGTCAGATTAATTGATGGTGAAGAAATTAAAGCTGCTGCCTTCAGCTTGGATGCAAATAGCTGTGGAGGTCCTGATGGGTTCAATGCCTACTTTATTCAGCACTCCTGGTCTATAATTGGTGATGACTTTACTTCTGCAATTCAGTACTTTTTCTTGAACAATGTGTTACCTAAGAGTATTAATGCTACAGCTATTGCGCTCATCCCAAAGATTAATAATCCTCGATCAGTTTCTGATTTTCGTCCAATTTCTTGTTGCAATATTCTTTATAAAATAATTTCCAAAATTCTGGCAAATAGATTACAAGCTGTACTACCCTCAATCATCTCTCTGAATCAATCTGCGTACATTAAGGGTAGATCTATATCTGATAATATCCTGTTGACCCAGGAATTATTATATGGTTATAGAAGGAAAAATATCTCTCCAAGATGCATGATCAAATTAGATATCAGGAAGGCATTCGATTCTGTGTCATGGCACTCCATTCTTGCAGTATTAGCACGTATGAATTTTCCTTTGCCGTTCATTGCCTGGATACATACATGTATATCTACACCCACCTATTCTATTATTAGAAATGGCAGGCTTCATGGTTATTTTGAAGGAACTACAGGGGTGAGGCAAGGTGATCCAATCTCTGCGTATTTATTCATCATTGTAATGGAGTTACTAAATTCTTTAATTAAGGAGCAGATTCAGAATGGTAATTTGGAGCTACATCCCAAATGTAAGAATCCCATGATCTCGCATCTACTTTTTGCAGATGATTTGATTATCTTTACAAAGCCTACTATTAAGAATATCCAATGCATTTTTGATATCCTTGCTTACTTCCATGACATTACTGGTCTTAAAATTAATTTATCAAAATCTCATATCTTGATCGCTGGTGTGCCTACAGAAAAGAAAACTGAGATAATCAATTTTTCTGGTCTTGCTGAATTACCAACTAATGCCTTTTATCTTGGTATGCCTTTGAATTGCTCGAGGCTGACTAAGGAGCATTGCATGCCACTGTATGAAAAAATCATAAATAAATTATTGCAGTGGCCTTCTTGTAAGCTATCTCAAGCTGGTAGGCTCACAATTGTACAATCCATAGCCAATGCAATGACTACATATTGGTCTAGACACTACATGTTGCCTATCAAGCTTATTGATATGATCACCTCTGCTCTAAACAAGTTTTTTTGGCACGGAGACCCATTCTCAAAAAAGCTTATTCCTTTTGCATTTCATAAATTATATGATGACAAGAAATTGGGAGGTCTTGGCATAACAAATCTGTGCATGTGGAATAAAGCAGCTATGTCAACATACTTTGAGAGATTGTTCTCTAATGAGAAGGGCTTATGGGCGCAGTGGATTCATAGTAATATGATTGGCAGTAAGGATTTTTGGACCATGTCAATTCCTCAAAATTGTAGCTGGAGTTGGAGAAACATTCTAAAGCATCGTCTCACTTTCAAGAAGTTTATTCAGTGTAATTGGAGAACTTGCACTAATCTTTCTTTTTGGCACAGCCCTTGGGCTAAACCAGGTTTAATTCTAAGTGAAGTTGTCGATTATAATGTGATGTTGAATTCTGGTATTCCTCAATCTGCTCTTGTTGCAGACTATTTTCATGATGATGCCCTTGAACTTCCCTATTCTAGCTCACCCACTCTCAGGGAACTTTGGCATGAAATCACTAACTGTTACAGATTCACTGGAGATAAGGCATTGCAATGGATGGGAAAAGAACATTCGATCAAAGTGGTGTACAACCTCCTGATGTCCCCAAGGCAGCCCTTCCCTTGGCATTCAAGAATATGGAATTGTGGCAGCTCGGCCAAAGAGAACCTTTTACTTTGGAAGATCATGGCTAATGCAGTCAATACTAAAAGTAAACTCCTATCTTATGGTATCATTTCAGAGGATATGTGTGTTTTGTGTAACTCCCACGCAGAAACGAATGTTCATTTATTCTTTGAGTGTACTTTTGTGAGCAATATCTGGTCCAAGCTGCTTGCGATTGGAGGTTTTCATAAGCCTTCTTCAGTTAGCCAAACTGAATGGTATAACATATATAAAGCAACAAGATGGAAAAATACAAAGACATGCATTATGCTTAGGCTTCTTAAAAGGTTCATTTATGAGATTTGGCTTGAAAGGAATAATCGTATCTTTGGCAATGAGAGAAGGAGCAGTGACCAAATATATATGCAAATAATTCGCAAGATGACAAGATCATCTCATTCTACAGCTTGATTCTGTTTTGGGCTGCCTTTTCTTGTTATTCTTGGTTTTGTCTCTTTTGCATTGTATAGAATTATTAGCTATTTTGTAACCACGTTGTTAATAATATAGTTTCCTTTTGCCTTTCAAACAATACAGGTCAAATAATCAAAAAAATTATAACCCTATTAAGTAGAATTATTAACAAATATACAACTATGACAAATTGCAATAAATGAACCAAAATTGCAATAAAAGGGAAAAATCAGAAGCAGCACAGATTTCAGAATGTGCCAGTTGCAAGATTCATCGAAATTAATTGCAAATTCATATACTGAACCGATTATTAAGTTGACTCGTCGAGCACATAATCTGCATAGAATTATATGCACACAAAGAGAAATCATTAACTGCATTTCCAATAAGCCGTTTTCTTAGATTTAACAGAAATATCTGCATAGAATTATCTACACAAAAAGAAAACACCATTACTGTATTACTGTACAACGGTAGGAAAACCGACCGTTTAGTGGTATAATTTAAAGAAGTTACTAAAGGTTTTCTCTAAAATTTTGGTGAAGGAAAAAACATACAGTAAAAGACGATTAACCATTGTGAATGATATATGCAAATAATTTGCGAGACGCGATAACATTTAAGGAAAACACAAACATTTCATCGTTTCAGCTTCAGTTCTAATAACCAATCTATGCAATTGGTGTTGGATCTTGTAACTTACAATCCAACATAAATTGAATTTGAATTTGCAAGAACATGGAAACTGATTTGCTTGGAATGTACTCATCTGCGATTCTTTGTAAACTTAAAATATAAAATAATCTAAAGAAACGGCCTAGCTAAATCCACTCTTTATTAGTAGCTAATTAATTTCAGCACAACCTAGCTTCAGTTCAGTTCCATGCCAGACAAATTGCAATATCGACTACTTGGATAATAAATGAACTATATCAGAAATAATATAAAGCTTCCAACCACTCTACATTATGAAATAACATCTTTAGCTTAGCCGAATGTTCAAAATGGTATCATTCAAGAGTATCTTCAAAATATTTTCCTTATAATTAATAATAATAAAAAACATTAACCTGAAGGTCATGCAGTAGAAAACCTAGAAATTTGTTTCAATCTGCCAATTTCCTATATTTCTAAATAAGTGATAAACAATCACTATCGTAAAATTATGATACTTGTATTAACTAAGTTGATAGATGATGATCTTACTACAGCTATATCACATGTAAGATATTAATGCAAATCACTATAAAGATTCAATACTGGTTCTCAGTGAGTAAAAATAATAATACTATTATAAGATAATATGATTATGATACTCATAGTAACTATATTTGGTTGTTGTAATCATACTATAATGGTAGCTATGATGCACGACTGGTTAATATCTAAATGCTTGATATTAAATTGTGAAATCATCAGAACCTACCTCAAAATACAACAGTCATGTGAATCTATTTTAGTGAAATAGGCATAAGTTACTCTTATTAAAACACTGATGGAATAACATAGGATCTTATGTATCCTGAATTCAAAGTAAACCCCGGAGCCATGTCCTTGTATGAAATAGTGCAACCATGATATCATTTTATGCATGCATTATGTGTCAGTTATGTTAACAAAGCATGGCCTATTTAGTTTTAAAAAATACCGTATAACTTCCTCTAATTGTACATTTCTAGCAGAAAAATAATAACTTACCGAAAACAATTTATTTCCGTCTGAAATAGATGTTAAGTATTGAGCATAATGAGATTAGTAGAAAGCAACAATATTTATTAGTATGCATATCCTTACCGTCAAACTTTTGAGAACAACATTTATTTGTACATTTCTTTTTATAACTTTCTTTTTTGTAAAATTGATAAAAAAAATCAGTATGCTAGATACAAAAGACACCACCAATTGACAAGCAAAGAAAATAATATTTAAGGAAATGTATATTTAGTTTTGTTGTATACATAGTCATTCTTTATTAGAAGCTAATTACAGAAAAAATGAGAGCATGAACATGTTGTAATACCAACACACAGAAGCAACCAAAAAAATAAATGATTTATGACAAATTTAGTAAAGTGGTAAAAGTTGGACACAAATACAAACATGGTTGCACACTTATGGAAATAGAATGAATTCAAATTGAATAAATTTTAGTACACTATATCATTATTTGAAAAAGAGTTTTAGTGAGCGGAATTGATACTTTTAAAGCTGGATATAAATGCAACCTTTGCTTGCACTTCCATGGAAATAGAATAAATTCAAAAGGTATCACACCTGCACTTTAATGTTCATTAATTCCTCATTTTAGCTAGGTAAGGAACAACTTCAATACATATATATTAAACTGAGGAATCATTAGTTATTGATATTTTTATATAAATTAAAGAATTAATGATCATTGCCATTTTTATATAGAGCAAGGAATCGGTCAGATTTTATATTCATCTGAACCATGATTTGAGATACGATTTAAGAAGAGAAAGATGGGAGAGGAACGGTCGGGTTGAATGATTTGGAAGGAAGAACAGGGCAAGAAATTATCGCTTGAAAATTCATTATGACCCACAGTAGGCAAACCTCCCCAACGGTCCGTTTGATAATCAGCATTCCAACAAACTTAATTTTACTTTCCACTTATTAGTAAGTAATATATATCCAGTAATTAATATCAATAATTTATAATTAATGTTAATAATTTGTGATTGATAATATTACTACATTATTTGAAAAATGCCATTTTACAATATTGAATCTGGGTTAAATCACCGAAGTGTTGTAATTTTTTTTTTGATCTTTCACAATTTTTAAGAAAATAAATGTTGTAATAGGATTTCCATGACAATGTTTTTATTTAAATGTTGTTAATGTAAAAATATCTACAATGTGTACCCAAAGCATTAAAAAATGTTTTAAATAATTTTTTCTTTTTATATAATTGTATACATATTGGATTTTATTCAATGGTGTTGTTATATAAATTATATTATTGCCTTTTACTAAGTTTATTTACTACTTTACAAAATAATGGACAATAAAATAGTTATATTAATAATTACTATCAAATGGTTAAAAATTAATATAATAATTGTTAAGCATTGATCCAAAATTATTTTTCAATAAAAAATATGCACTAAGAATTTGCTCTTTGCCGTTAATGAATATAAACAAAAAGTATATATGAGGTTGGCTCAAAATATGTTTTTTTTTTATATTTTAAATAATCACCACCAATAAATTTATACAACACTCGAATTTTTAGAGCATTTGGATATAATTGCAAAAAATCGCATCTTAAACAAGCCTCATTTACTCAAGCTATTAATTTTAGAAAATCATAGAAGCTTAGATAGTAATTTCAGATATATGAAAACATATAAATTTAGATAGTAATTTCATATATATGAAAACATATCTAATTTATAAATTTATAAATTTATCTGTAAAAACACGCGTTTGAGAACATGCAGTCTTTCAGATACATAAACTTTCGGTTTTAAGAAATTAGAAATATTTCCGTCCGTTCCAAAAATTGCGCTCCAATCCTTAGTTTGCTGACTGAATATTTCGGCCCTACCCCCATAACCAAAAATAAAACCTAATCTCTAACTCGTTTCTTTCAGTAAACCTAATCTGTTCTAAATCGCAGCCGCCACAAAAATCCTCTTTCACAGCTTCAATTTTCGCTTTATCTTCATCCTAAATTTCCAATTTGTGCGTCAAGACGAGGAATGCTACCGCATTCCTCAATTTCCAATCATGTCTGCGCTTCTTTAAATTTCTTAGCTGGGTTGCTACTGCTTCCTTCAATAATATGATTCATTGTTTTGTCTGCAACACAGAAGTCTTGCAAAGGGCTTGGATTAGAAGCAAGCACACGTGATGAAGCAATCAAGGCAGTTAGTACCAGATAAAGGAACATTTTAGCTGTCATTTGTTTTGAAACTTCAAGGTGAGTAAATACCTTTGAGCTGAACTACTTGTTATGAGTTAGACATCAAACTTATGGGGCATACATATAGTTTAAATAGGTAGGAAACTTGTATAAACTTGAATGAATTTTGACTTGGAACGGGTCTGCTTGATTGTTTCCATGTATAAGCCGCCACTGAGCATCTAGAAATTTAATGTAGTCTTCTTTTGCATTTTTTAATAGTACTATATTGTCTAAAAACAAATCAAAGTTATGTAATGATAAATTTAACGACGTCGGAATATCATGTTATTTGCTATGCAGGTAAGCATGCCTATTTGATAAATCAGAACAATTTTTTTTAGCAAACTGATAATCTAAAGTTTCTTAATAAAATGAAACAAGCAAGTACTTATACATAGTACAGTTGGAAAGTTTGTTGTTTCTGCATATATGATTGAGGGTTCGACTCTTACCTTAAACTGCACCCGTACAATGGCGCTTTACATGAAAATAAACCATAGTCCATTTGTGTTGGAGTTGACGCTCTTTAAATTAAACTTTATCTATGTACTGTTTTATTTTGCTTTATTTTAATATTTTAACAAAATTCATTGTTTATAAAATTTTGCAATTCCTTTGATCGAATGTTGTATAAAATGAATGGCTATAAAGTATACTTGTGCTAAATTGAAAAATAAAAAGAACAGAACTGTTCAGACTTCCTTTCTTTATTTTTGCATGCTATTGAAATGGCTAACCAAAATAATTAGAGGCATAAATTCATTGCTTACAAAATTTTGCAATTGGTTTGATCGAATGTCATCAAATGCACGAGTTAATAATCCCTTTTATCGGTAATTAATTAAGTGGATAGTGAACAGGCAAGCGTGCATGAGCAGTATTATACCAAATTCAAAGTTTTACGTAAGATTAGACATACTAAGCTCGTAAAATATGTTGTACAGTGGATTAAACAAGGGGTGCATTTATAGATAATGCCAAATAGATAAGGGAATAAAGCACAGACTTATAAAAAAAAAGAATGAATGCAGAAAAATTAAAAAATTCAATGGCTTTTGATTTTAAACATCCGTTGAACAGGCACCTGACGCCAGATGTTTATTCAATAGACATCTAAAATTATATATATATATATGTATATATATAATATTAATATCGGGCGTCTACTGGACAGACGCCTATAGCTCGCCGTTTATTCAACTGATGTCTCATAATATTGCAGATATGTAATTGCATTTTGTGAAAACGCAATCAATTACTGAATCTTACACTCTCTTGGAAACTGATATAAGCGTACACATTATATTTTGTAATATGTGATATTTTTATGGGAATGCTCTAGTGGTAGATTGAAGCTATATTATGAAAAACGAACTGTAAAACACTTAAGCTTCCTTCTTGTTCCTTTTACATGTAGATATATGTTCTCGATTTCTTTGACTACCCAATGAGAAAATTACATATTAAATGGTAGCTAAATTTTTTTTGTACGATGTAGTGTATTTATAGAAAGGAGCTTCATAGATTTGTCAGGGGATGTGGTGGATGGATATTAGTGGTAGACGTTGGTTGAATGTTGTGGCTTGACATGCAACGTATTTTTTTCAAATGATTACATTTTGTAAGCTCGGTGGAAGATGTTTTAGAAGTTGAGATTCATATTCAGGTCAGCTATCGAAGCAAAATAACTCAATGATCTTTTTCATTGTATGAAATGGTAATTTTGGCTTGCGATGTGTAATATCAACAACGTTCAATAAGAATATTTAAAAAAGAATACCAGATGAGTTACAATGGAAATTAGAGGCTCACAGATCTTTCTCATTCTATGAACTGCACAGTATTTCTTTATCATATAAATTCTTGGCTTTATGGCTTACAAAATTTTGCATTTGGTTTGATTGAATGTCGTATCAAATGCATGGTCATAGAATCTATCATTATATTTTATAGAGTATTCAAGATTTTACTTCAATGATGAAATGTGCAGTGCAATCATTAATTTGCCTAGTACTTTAGAATTTTGTTATGCACTCATTTCCTTTGTTATTAGATGCTGGGTTAGGCAGATCACTCAATACGCAATTGCATTCTGTTAATGGATCTACAGATGCTTCATCTGCTTCCTAGGTATTTAATTCATTCCCCAGTGTAATTTCGTATAGGTGAAATGCTAAAAACACACACAAAACTGAATAATGGGCTAATGTTTTTTTTTCTTTTGAATTTCAGTTGGGAGCTTTCTGGGAAGATGATCTTCAAAGCATTGTTGAAATGAATTTCAGCCAAAACCAGGAGCCAATGTTTCCTCCTCAGAATCGCCAAGGTCAGTACATGATAAATTGATCATTTCTTGATAAATTGATCATTTCTTATCATTTTGTCTTTGTAGCAATATATCAACAACAAACTACTACTGCATCTTCTCATTGCACAACTTTGTAGTTCCCTAGTTTCCTTTATTTTGCCAACATGTTATAGTTGGAGATTTAATTTTAAATGCAGTTTTGAGTTTGCGCCATGGTGTACATGAGTTCCCTATGCATACATAAATTGATTTAACATGATATAATATAGTAAGTATTTGATCAGTTTTCTATGTAATCAAGTGAGTTTTTAAATACATTTTAGATAAAAGATTCACAATGGTTTTTCGAAGGTGAACTTAGTTCCAATCTACATCTTCATATATTTGGACTTTCAATAGAAGCTTATTATGTAATTAATTCTTACTTTGGTCATATAATTGTAGAAATAAAAGTTCATATATAATGTTAGTTACAAATACAAATATTTTTACTTGAATACAACTGCAAGCTGTGGATATGGTGGTGTCTAAACTGTATCTAAACTGAAGTAGGAAGACTATGGAACCTAAGGCTGATAAGCTAGGCAAGCATTAACCCCATTGAACATATACTTCACTAGCATGGGTGAAAAGCCCTATGTTTGGCCGAAACCATATGCAGTAATAGGGACGTGGTTGGATACTTGTGAAAAGCCACCTTTGGAACTTAGTTATGTTGCTAGGAGACAATTACCTTAAGAACTTAATTAACATAGTTTACACTTGTATCCTCTGCTCTACCTTGCTGCTCAAGATGACTTGAAGTAATAATATACTCAAATGCTGTATAATAATATATGGTGATATGTGTACAAAAATTGAGAACAAAACAGTTAACTTTTTGTACACTCCCAATTTAGTGCAATGCTGTAAGGTTACAGCGATGCAAAACTTAAATGTTGTATAATAAGTTTTGAATGGTATATAATAATATATTCTCTCTACATTTGGTAGCTTTTTTTTTTTCCTTTTTTGCAGTAACACCGTGCTAGTAACAATATGCAGACTCAAGATCAATAGGCCGTTGGATCTGCCGTGGCATGGCACAAAGACTACGTTTCCTTGGTCTAGTGTTGGTACTTATGAAACTAGTTATGTAATTTATGTTAGAACTATGTCGACGTAACTTATCTAACCTTTTGGAATGTAAACTTATCTAGTCTTTTGGAGTATAAACTTATCGAACTTTTTGAAATGTGTTTGAATTATATGATTCTTGCTTCAGTCTTTTAGTATGTGTTGTTATGTGATTTTGATTGCTGCATTACAATATTTATTGCATGTTAAAATATTCATTATTATTATGGATGTGTATCAGAGCAGTTATATTTAAATTTGCATTTATTTCACAAGGGGCAAGAATTGTTGTTATATGATAATTTTACAATGGTCCATAGCCTATTGTAAAATAGGTTTACCAAGTAGAATATTACAACGGTTGACGACCATTGTAATATACAGTATTACAACGGGCAAAAGCCGCTTGTAATTTATTAGCTATTACAACAGGTTAATAACCATTGTCATAGAGTCAGTGCATGTGACAAAGCAAGTTATTACAACGGTCCTTTACAACAGTCATAGCCCATTGTCAAATAGTCAGGAGCTATTACGACGACGCATATTAAGACGGGCATGTGCCCATTGTGAAATGCATATTACAACATTTTTTGCCCGTTGTAAAAAGACTGTTTTGTTGTAGTGGATCCACCTTTTTTCTCATTAGCTCTCAAGATATCGTTAAAGTCCCCCATCACTATCCAAGGTTCTTTAATGTTGATAGCTAGATTCTTTAGTTTATCCCATAAAAAGGTTCGTTGATTATTTAAGTTACTAGCATATACAATAGATACTATCATGTTGAGACCAACCAAGTTTGAGATTTTAATCGTGATTTGCTGGTTAACTTTATGTAACACATCACATGACCATACACTTGCACACCATATGATGAGTATTCTACCTTTATTTCAGAAATCATTGTTAGTTACATGTAGCCACTTGTTACCCATAGATTCAACAAAAAATTCAAGTTGTCATCGTTCATCTTGTTTTCTAAGATACCCAGAAATGAAGGAAGATGCTTCCTTCGAAGATTATCGAGGTCTAACAAGCGGGTATCATTGCTAAGACCTCGAACATTACAACAAATTATGGACATTTGGGGTTAGGTGGATGACTCCTAGCAAGTCTAGGAGGTTGCACCCTCATGCTAACATTGGCTGTACTTTTCTCAGAATTTGTATTGAATTGTGCTTTATATTCTGGGTTCGATTTAGTTAAACTTTTGGATATGTTACCAATCTCTTCTTTCTCTTCATCATCCCATTCTTCTAAGTCAATGTTTAATTGATCCAAATCTTCTATGGTTTCAATATCTGCATTTGTTGAATCAGCAGCCATTGATAGCACATCCATTTGGGGAACTTTCGCCCTTGGTTCATCAGTTGTTGCCTCCTTCTCCAGTTGCTGAATCCTCTGCTCCACCACTAGTTCCACCTCAGCAGTACAAAGGTCATCGTCAGTTTGTACAGGAGTAGTTATGTCAATAGGTGTACTACTACTAGTATGTATGAATCTGGTAGTGGTATTTTCAGCATTTTTGTCGCTGATTAGATCAGTGTTTTTGTCTAGTTGCACTTCAGTCGTGTGTAGTTCATTAGTTCTCTCTTTTATCATCCAAACTTGCTTAACAGATTTCACCACTGTAACACATTGACTATCAGTGTGACCAAAACATTTACAGTTTTTGCATGATGGTGAAATGTACTCGTACTCTACATCTTGCAAGTAAATGTTGCCACCTTTATCTTTTTCATGCAATTGTTTTTTACATTCATTGTTCACATGCATGTCCACTAGCACACGAGCATAATTAAGCCGTTTAACATTTTTTGTAAGATTGTCCATTGCAAACGGGGTACCAATTAAACTAGCTAGTTTACTCCCTAGCGTTCCATAGTCATAAATCTAGATTCAACAATTTTATCCAAACAGGGTGCGTTTCTAACATGTCTCGCTCCAGTCGTAAATTTGGTTCCCATCTTTTTGTAAAAATCAGTTTACAATGCATAAACCATGGCCCTCTTTCTAGAACTGAATTGCAATCTTCCTCCTTTTCAAACTTTATCAAATAGAATACGTTCTCTCTTGCAAACACGTCCCATGATCCATTTGGTTTCCAATCGCTTCTAATAAACACATTCAGACGCACATAAAATGGTCTTTTACCCACCAAATTAATGTAAATTGAATTTTTCCACATGTTTTTTTGCTGAATCGAATACAAAATCACCCAGATCTACATATTCCCCTTCTTCATCTTTAGCATTAATAAAAGTTTCTACTCCTCCTTCGATTGTGGTGTTTCCAGCAACGGCCGCCGCCTACATTCTTACTCCTTGCCTCAGTTGAAAATCCAATTGTTTGTTTGTATTTTTAGGTCTAGCATAATTAGATTTTCCAACAAGCAATCTGATTTGTTCCTTTCCTTTCACTGCTTGGGCAAAAGACTTATGCTTCTTACTGACTTCCTGCCATCCCTCTTCTTCCACCGCAACTGCATCTTCTTCTTGTGATTCACCATTGGATGTAGAATCTGATTGATTTTCTTCATTAGGGTTAGGGTTTGTATTAGCAGATGTAGTAGATGCATGTTTATTGCATTATATATATATATATATATATATATATATATATATATAAAGCCCATCCCATATGCATGTATATGATTGTATATATATAAACTATTATTTATATATAATATTATAAATCGATGATATTATCCTTATAACACAAATGTTAGAAACATATTTACATACGGGCCTAAAGAAAATGTGCATTCCAGCACACCTAATGCATAAAGCATGGAGACAACTGGATAAAATATATGCAGCGCTCCTTACGTAGAAATATCAACCTGCATAACACATAAACAACATAAAGACAAATGACTTACATAAACAAAAGGATGAAAACAGATGAAGTAGTGAAGAATATACGTAATAGCACTACTACTTCAGCCTGCACACAAACTCACGTAATATCTAGTGCACTTTTAATTAATATGCCTATATGGAATAGAAACTTGTTAGAAGTCCGGCAGCTTGAACATGATCCATACTTGCAGCAGATAAATGCACATAAACTCATCCTTATTTGCTTATAACTAAGTTTTATTGCCTTTGTAGCTATAAAGGGAAGTCCATATATATATATATATGGATATATATATATATATATATATATATATATATATATATATATTCCAGGAATTCAAGCAACGAATACAAAAGGTAGACAGTTTGTAGCTACTTTTTTTAGGTAGGTTTGTTCACATCATTTGTTAAAAGTTGACCTATTTATCATGGAAGATAATTAATAGTAAAATCAGTTATATAGCAAATTAGCAAATGATGTATTTACATATAGTAAAATGGACAATTTAGTTAGTTCTTGCAGCACAACAAATAAGACTATAAATTTTTTGTCAATCCGGAATGTCCAAATTTAAGAGGACAGTTCCGCTCTCATGACCCTTTGTGCCACATTTTTTGCATTTCCGTTTTTTCTTGCTAGTGTACAACTCAACTGTGCTTTTAATTCTGCCTTTCACACCACTTTGAATAAATCATTTGTCGTCTCTCATCTTCCTTTTGATTTTGAAATATGAGGATCTTGAATCATAAAAGGAGTTTGATCATTAATTGATAAATACTTTGTGTAACAACCTGGAAAATCGGAACCAATTTAAATTTTTTATTTTGGCTAGTTTAATGAATTTTGAATATTTAAAATGATTTATTTTAAATAATAACGACTAGAAATTTATTTTGAATAGAATTAGAATGTATAAATTTATTTAAATCGAAGTTAGAATGTAAATATTTATTTTAATTATAAAAAGAATTGGAAATGGCGTGGTAGTTTGAAAATTCGATTTCAAATTTCAATTGTATGTGCAAGATTCAAAATAAACCGGATTTTAGTGAAACCAGAAATATATGAATCTATTTGAAAATATCTTTTCGACGAATGTGAAAAATCCAGATTTCATAACGGGAATAAAAAGTTATGTCCAAAATAATCGCTATGGAATTTATATAATATACAGCCCTTAAAAATAGCGATTTTGCAAACGACCTCCATTTTCGACAAGACCACTTTTGTTGGATCCGGAATGTCAAATTATTGTTGGATTCCAATTTTCATAATTTTTTGAATCAATATGTGAGCGTTGCGGATTTAAACGTGTTTGGTCAATTCAGTTTGAATTTAATCGACTGAAAAATGACCGTTTTTCAAACGGTCTTCAAATTCGACGAAAATAGTTTTGTTAGGACCACATCATCGAAACATAGCCAGATTTAATTTTTTGGAATTTTTGGAGTCAGTATGTGGCCTCGGTAAATTGAAATATATGTTAAAATTAAATATATATTGATTTACATTTTAATTTCAGCGAAAACTGAACGAAACAGTCGAATTGGCTTGCAAAACATATCCCAATTGTTCGGAATGGGGGTAATTAGCTATGGGCGACATACATTGGGTTAGATTTGGAGTTCAAACACAAAACCCTAATTTTAGAATTAAATAATACAATATATATATTCCTTTTCCAGCCAATCCGATCTCGTTCTCTCCCAAAATTGGATTTCGATAAAAAAAAAAGGTCAGCCGCATTGCCTCCATTCCCAATCGCGCTCCAGCCTCCGCCGCACCACCGTCATCCACCACCTAGTCGCCCCTTTGATCATCCTTCTCCATAACTCCTCCTCCTTCGCGCCTTCTGATCGAATCCCGCAAACCCCAGACCTACAACCAACCGCTACCGTAACCCCACCTCCAACCGCCGCCTATCAGATGCGCAACCCCCTTTCCCCCTTTATTGCGCCTTCTTCTCCCTCTCTCCTCCTTCTCCAAGCCCATACCCCCCTTTTTCAGACCGCTGCTCCAACCAATGTGGGCCACGCCGCCGGCCACAACGCCTTCCCGACCATTTGCAGACCCTGGCGCGCCCCATCCTCGACAAGGTGAGTTTATTTTTAATTTTTCTTCTTTATTTTCTGTGAAACTAGTTTTAAAAAATTTAAAATTAGTTTTTTATATATATGTAAACATAGTAAAAATTTGATTTTTATGTATATAATTACATAGTAAAAATTTGATTTTTAACATTGTAAAAATTTGATTTTTAACAATGAAAATTTTGATTTTTAACAATGTAAAATTTTGATTTTTAACAATGAATTTTTTTGATTTTTAACAATGAAAAGATTTGACATTTAAAAATATAAAGTTGTGATTTTTAAAAATATAAAGTTGTGATTTTTATAAATATAAAGATGTGATTTTTAAAAATATAAAGATGAGATTTTAAAAATATAAAAATGAGATTTTTATCGTATGAATCATAATGTTTTCAATTGGATAAAAATTCGAATTTTAGTTATATAAAAATATGATTTTTATTATTTATAACATAAGATAAAAATTTGATTTTTATTATCTAGAAGGTGAAATAAAAATATGATTTTTATAATGTAGATTAGAAATAAAAATATGTTTTTTATTATATATATCATTATATAAAATGTGATTTTTATATATGTAGTAGCGTTGTTTAAAAAATCGATTTTTAGTTATATAAAAAATTGATTTGTATT
This sequence comes from Allium sativum, assembly GCA_030737875.1. Classification (NCBI taxonomy): domain Eukaryota; kingdom Viridiplantae; phylum Streptophyta; class Magnoliopsida; order Asparagales; family Amaryllidaceae; genus Allium; species Allium sativum. Next base: position 534,890,278 of record CM060922.1, read on the forward strand.
ATATATGTAGCAATATATAAATGTGATCTTATATATATATAGCGATATAAAAATGCGATTTTTAAATAATATGAACATCATATTAAAAATGTGATTTCTAATATGAACAGCGTAGAAAAGACTACGTTGGAATTTCGGGCAAATCCAAACGGTTTAGAAATTCAGAAACAGAACTGGAGGAGTGGATCCCAAATATGAGAACTTCTCACTTTAATTTATTTTCTAGTTAAGAATACATACTACGATGCAGACGGTGCTTAGAAGCACCCGACACCTTTGTTTGAAACCATGTTTTTTGGTTGATTGGATAATTTGTTTGACTTTGGTTGTTTGGTCGAATGAATTGATTAGAATTCGGCTTGTACATGGCGCGAGCCATTATTAGACGAGGGATAAGGCTAGACCTTATTCCGGTTCTATTATCACGCCGTTATGCTACCGAAATTTTCTAGAAATGTTAGAACAATAAAAATATCATTTTTATTGTATAAATGAACTGTATAAAATATTCATGAGTTGAAATAAGTATTTTATAGTTAAAAATATAATTTTTATCGTGTATATGAATAAAATAAATATTCATTTACAAATCGAACGATTTGTTTATGTACACACATTTGACTGATATGGATTGGGACGATATATTTTACACATCGCCCAACTGCACAAATAATATTCAGTGTTTGTTGTTTGTAAACCCCACACGGGTATTGGGATGATATTGGACATACACTAATCCCAATATTTAGTTGTATGTCAATCGATGGGTTGATAGACTATTGTAAGCGCTAATTATTTATATTTAACGCTTATGCCGTTGTGTAATGCACTCTGGATGATGGTTGACTATGTTTGAATATCATTGTGTACATGTGTGTATGAAATCCATATAAATAAGATTATATGGTAACTGCTAGGACTAATTCCGATTCGAAAAGAATGAATATTTTAAATTAAAGAATATTTTAAAATGATGAGTAATAAATATTTTGAAATAACTAATATTTTAAAATAATATTTAGTAATGGATCAAAATATGATTTTGATGTCCGATTTGGGATGGACACGAAAATATTTAAGTACATAAAGCCGTGTTAATTAAATTAATGTCATTTTGACGTGAACGATATTTATATCGATTTTATTCATTTTTTATAATGAATATCGAAAAGGAAGTGATTTCAAAATCTAATGTTTTGAAAATATTATCATTTATATATTAATGATATGGAATATTCAATTTTGATTTGAAATTGAAAAAGAAGTAGAAATCATTTTGAAAACGAATTTAAAACGATTTACAAAATATGTTTTAAAATGGGAATCATCGAAATATATATAATATATATATTATATATATTGGTCTGAATAGAACACGTCGCGCCGCGGTAGTTTGCGAATTTCGATCATTAACTTCGAATTGACATTACGGGAGATCCGATTATCGGATTCTCCTAAAACCGAAATCGTTGGGTTCGTATCGAAAAGAGCTTTTCAACGAAGGGATTTGAAAACTAACAGTTGGATTTGGAATTATGTCCAAATCAAATTTGGAAAAGGTCGTTGTAAGTGCAATTCGATGACCGTTTTTGGAAATCGACTGTACGGGCCTTGATAAAATTATTAAAAATATCAATAATTTGTGTAAAATCATAATAAATGATTTGGAAAGAATTTGGATGAAAATTTCCACATTTGTAAAGACAAAAATATATTTTTATCAGAATGAACTAGTTACGAAATAAAATTATAATCCAATATTTTTAAATAAATAAATTGGATTTGAAATGGTTTTAAAAATAACCAGAATTTCCAATATTTGAATGGGAATGGATTTGAATTGAAATTATCTTTGGAATATTTCGATATTGGATTCCGTGATTATAAAGATATTGTGGAGGAATTCGAAAGATATATATATATATATCGTTATTCCTAATACGATATTTGTTGATCTCAGGATTTGATATTGTATATAAGCCGATATAATTTCTATTCAGAGCTTTGAATTTAATATTGAATTGGATTTTGGGTTTGTCGTGAATGGTGTCTTCGTTAACACTGTTCTTAAACCCCGTGTGAAAAGAATAAATCTTTTAATTAAGATTATTAGTGTTTCCAGTTAATTAACATTTAATTGGAATAAAATGGAATGTGAATTGAGTTTATTGTGAACTGTGTTTTAAACGATATTCGTTCTTTAATCCGATTTACAGTGAAATGTGATTTGGAATTTATAAATCTTTTTATTAAGATTTAACGGGAATTTTCCAAAGTAAAGTTTTCCATTTAATATATTAAATTGGAATTGATATGATTTCGATTTGATAATAATCGAAATGAGCTTCCATGGAGGAAGACTGTTAATATATATGGAATATAAAAGGCTTTGTTGTTATTCCATTTATATTATTAGTCGGATACGGAAATTGATATCGATTATATATATTGATCTGTTTTCCTTGGAGATTCCATAATTAATGGAATGTAATTTGGGTTTATTGTGAAATGTGTTTTAAATGACATTAGTTCTATAACCCAGTTAAAAACAGGATTACATGTCTAACATTGTATTTCGAACTGTACGGTTGGTCTCTGCCAAATACACATCTGTTTGGTGGCGGAGAATTTATTCTCTTGCTTAACACCCTTCTTTAAGACGTATGAGCTCAGAGGTTATATATCGGCAGAAATCAATAGTATGGTGTAGATTGTCGATGCGGCATGTTCCAAAGTTAAATAATCATTAATATTGATTTTTGGGAAGATTAAAACTAAGTGGAGTTTTAATGAATCTTTAAATAGATTGAAATGGGAATTGATAATTTAAATTATCAAATTTGGGAAATGATCGAGAATGGAGTATCACTAGTTTTGCTCCTAGCGATAGTCAAATCTTTAATTAGATTTGAACGTGAAATAGTAATCAAATTTACCGATAACACTGTGGTGTTAGATATGGAGTATGACCAGTTTTGCTCCATGGGATGAATTGGTTGGTATTGGGAAATTAAACAAATGATTACTTCGGTAAGGTGCGCTAATCCCGACTAGTTTGGATAAACCTTAATTTGGTTTGAATTGATATCCAAAGGAAGATTAAAGAATAAATTTATAGAATTTATCTTTGATAAAATTAATAGGAACCTTTCCCAAAGGATATGAATATTTAGATAAAAGAATATTAAGAATTGGAATGAGGCTTATGTTGTGTTTTATAGCACTTGTTTATTATATACGCAAGTTATTCGAAAAGGCCGGGTTTATACCCATTCTGAATAACTCAATCGATGATATGTCGACGATGAAGACGGTGATTGAAGACCGGAGGTCTTCACACCGTTTGGATGATTACTGATGTCTTGATTGGGATGTACACCCAAGGTGAGATAATAAGTGGTGATCGTCCAGACGTACTTAGAGATCGACTGGATATGTAAGGACGTCTCTCCTGTATTGGACATATAGGACGAGGAATAAGGTATCTCCGGTTTTGTTCAGACCCAGAATGAACTTGTAAATGGATGTGTGTCTGACATTGGATATTATTCAGTGTTGATTGATCTCTATTAAATATATATTTGTTTGGCTACGGAGAATTTATTCTCTTGCTTAATGCCCTTCTCTGAGACGTACAAGCTCAGAGGTTATATATCGATAGACATCAGTCGCTTGACGTGAATAGCCTGTGTGGCATGCTGAGATGCAAATGATCAAGGCTTCTGTTGAAAAGCAGAGTCTTGTGGTTGATGATCAAAGCATGGCTTTAATATAGCATAGCTTTGTGTATAGCGTTAATTCGCGAGCCTCACACCCTGGTGTGAACCAGAAACGGGAGAGGACTGCAGGGGGGACATGCGTTTCTTTCTACCTAGGAGTGGTGTCATGGCATGTAGCCCAGATATTTTTACTTATGTGGTTATTGGATTGCGAGGCGCCTCGGATATATCGGTTACTACGGAGCCGATGGATATTGAGTCATCTGGCTCAATTACGCCCCATAGGGCGGGAAACGCATTGTTCAGGAATTTCCAATCCTCAAACGTAATATAGGACCAACACTGAAGATCCAAGGTGGAGTTGCATCTGTAGCCTGAGACATGGTAGGCTAGATTGTCTCTAATCGGTAAGGACGATCCCTTGTCTTATTTCACAAATGGAATCCAACTTCCAGTACGTGACATTTCGGTTTTAATTGTAGAGCCTAGTATGGCAACATAGTGAATGGGGCCACTATGTCATTTATGATTGATACATTTATATTTGAAGTTGTTTTCATACACATTACACTATGCTTTTAGACGTACCCAGCATGTTTGGCTATAATAAGGGAAAACCCTATCCTCCGGCTTGCGTTGCATTGTGTGATGGGACCTGGGTCTTATAATAGCTTCATTTTTCCAAAAAGCATTGCGCTGTTTATTTCTATGCACTAATATTCTTGGGAGGAAACCCGTTCCGTGCTATACGGCATGGTCCCTTAATTTACTCCATTTCAAAGTAATGTTTTAATAACTGTTTTAGTTCTCATACCAGTCCCATGACTGACCTAGAGTTTATTGTTTTAACCTAAACTTTGGGTGCCCCTATTTTCCACACGGGCAGCTAGTAGTTTATTTTTTACGGATTTATATTCACAGGATCCTGGCTTATAGCTAGAACGATATTCGGAAAGCTCTGTATCCGTTTATCTCTTTCAGTTGTGTTTTGTATTTTTACCGCTGCAATGTAATGTATTTTAATCTCTGATATTTTACAATGTATAAATTATTCATACTCTGTATATTCTTGTACTCTGAGATAATTGTTGTAATAAGCAATGAAATGTTCTTCTGTTTGTGTTCTGATTTGTCATGCTCTCAGACAATCCGTTCTTTCTCTTCTCTTCAGAGATCGGGAAAGTTCGGGTCGTGTTAGTTTGGTATCAGAGCTTTGGTTTACAAAGCTCGAGAAGAAGGCATATTAGAACCAAACGAAAGAATTCATCAGAGGTTGGATTAGTAATATACAATGAGAATGACTCGTTAGAGATAAGATCAGTAGTATCGTAGAACGAGAGTGAAGAGTGTTGTTTTAGAATAAAAAAATTTAAAACAAATATTGTTTTGAAAATTTAAACCTTATTCATCGTATTTGAATATTATATTTAAATTGATTTTGGACAATCAAGTACATAAAGATTTTGCATATACGCCTTGCAAACGTATATTCGAAATTTTAATATACTAGATAGATATAGAATCACACTCTAGACGCCTGGAGATGATTCTGATGATTGAGATCTCATTATCAGACCTTATGTTCGACGGTCGAAATATATTTCAAATTGAATGGTGTGAGAACCAAAATTAGATAGGGTTATTGTTGTGGTTTGGCATCAAAAACATGATTTTGAATATATATATATATATATATATATATATCAAAGTTTTGAATTTGAAAAGATAATCAACTAATTGGTTGTTGGTTGTATTGTTTGATTATTATTCCGATTAATAAAAATATATTGGAACCGTAAAACTAATATGAAAACGAAAGGCAAAATTGAATCAAACCGAATCAAATTTTGAACTGTATTGAAAATAGATTGTAAATTGCATGCATATACATGTATATACATTGAACAGGTCATAGAAAGGAGGCTAGAGAAGAGGAATAAAATTGTATGCCTGACAAATAGGTACATGTTTACTAATTTATTGGACTGGGATGATTTTATGAGCCGATTGGCTAGCCGCTTGGCTTTTTCTTTTTCTTTTTGGATGATGAGGGCCCTACGTGGCTAGTTGAGGTTTTAAATGCCTCCCCGTACAGAGGAGGTTATGGCAAATCAAAAGTTTAGGGTGTTAGCCAAATTTTTGAAGAACTGAAAAATTCTTAGAAACCGAAAAGTTGAAGAATGAAAGCCAAACTGAAAGTTGAGTTGGTCAGTTAAACAACATTCAGCTCCATTCCTTTTCGAGGACGGAAAGATTTTAAGTAGGGGAGATTGTAACAACCCAGAAAATCAGAACCAATTTAAAAATTTTATTTTGGCTATTTTAATGAATTTTGAATATTTAAAATGATTTATTTTAAATAATAACAACTAGAAATTTATTTTGAATAGAATTAGAATGTATAAATTTATTTAAATCTAAGTTAGAATATAAATATTTATTTTAATTATAAAAGGAATTTGAAATGGCGCGGTAGTTTGAAAATCCGATTACAAATTTCATTGAATGTGCAAGATTCAAAATAAACCGTATTTTAGTGAAACCAAAAACATATGAATCTGTTTGAAAATATCTTTCCATTGAATTTAAAAATCCAGATTTCGTAACGGGAATAAAAAGTTATGTCCAGTTGAAAATTCAGAATAGTCGCTATGGAATTTATATAATATATAGCCCTTAAAAATAGCGATTTTGCAAACGACCTCCGTTTTCGACGAGACCACTTTTGTTGGATTCGGAATGACAAATTATTGCTGGATTCCAATTTTCATAATTTTTGGAATCAATATATGAGCGTGGTGGATTTAAACGTGTTTGGTCAATTCAGTTTGAAATTAATCTATTGAAAAATGGTCGTTTTTCAAACGATCCCCAAATTCGACGAAATTAGTTTTGTTAGGACTGCATCGTCAAAACATAGCCAGATTTATTTTTTTGGAATTTTTGGAGTCAGTATGTAGCCCCGGTAAATTGAAATATACGTTAAAATTAAATATATATTGATTTACATTTTAATTTCAGCGAAAACTGAATGAAACAGTCAAATTGGTTCGCGAAACATATCTCACTGTGTTCGGAATGGGGGTAATTAGCTAGGGGCGATAGCCATTGGATTTGATTTAGAGTTCGGACACAAAACCCTAATTTAAGAATTAAATAATATAAAAAAATTATATATATTACTTTTCCAGCCAATCCGATCTCATTCTCCCCCAAAATCGAATTTCGATAAAAAAAAAAGAAAATGAAAAAAGGTCAGCCGCATCACCTCCATTCCACGTTGCGCTCCAGCCTCCGCTGCACCACCATCGTCCACCACCTAGTCGCCCTTCTGATCTTCCTTCTCCATAACTCCTGCTCCTTCGCCCCTTCTGATTGAATCCCGCAAACCCCCAGACCTGCAACCAACTGCCACCGTAACCCTACCTCCGACCGCCGCCTGTTAGATGCGCAACCCCATTTCCCCCTCTTTCGCGCCTCCTTCTCCCTCTCTCCTCCTTCTCCAACCCTAACCCCCCTTTTTAGACCGCTACTCCGACCAATGTGGGCAACACCGCCGGCCACAGCGCCTCCCCGACCATTTGCAGACCCCGGCGCGCCCTATCCCCGACAAGGTGAGTTTATTTTTAATTTACTTCTTTATTTTCTACGAAGCTAGTTTTAAAAATTTTAAAATCAGTTTTTTATATATATGTAAACATAGTAAAAAAATTATTTTTATGTATATAATTACATAGTAAAAATTTGATTTTTAACAATGTAAAATTTTGATTTTTAACAATGAAAAAATTTGATTTTTAACAATGTAAAATTTTGATTTTTAACAATGAAAAATTTTGATTTTTAACAATGATTTTTTTTGATTTTTAACAATGCAAAAATTTGATTTTTTAACAATGAAATTTTTTGATTTTTAACAATGAAAAGTTTTGATTTTTAACAATGAAAAATTTCGATTTTCAACAATGAAAAGATTTGATTTTTAAAAATGTAAAGTTATGATTTTTAAAAAATATAAAGTTGTGATTTTAAAAAATATAAAGTTGTGGTTTTAAAAAATATAAAGATGAGATTTTTAAAAATATAAAAATGAGATTTTTATCGTATGAATCATAATGTTTCCAGTTAGATAAAAATTCAATTTTTAGTTATATAAAAATATGATTTTTATTATTTATAACATAGGATAAAATTTTGATTTTTATTATGTAGATGGCGAAATAAAAATATTATTTTATAATGCAGATTAGAAATAAAAATATGATTTTTATTACATATATCGTAATATAAAAATGTGATTTTAATATATGTAGTAGCATTGTTTAAAAGTTCGATTTTTATTATATATAGAGCGATATAAAAATGTGATCTTATATATATATATATAGCAATATAAAAATGCGATTTTTAAATAATATAAACATCATATTAAAAATATGATTTTTAACATGAACAGCGTAGAAAAGACTGCGCTGGAATTTCTGGCAAATCCAAACGGTTCAAAAATTCAGAAACAAAACTGGAGGAGTGCATCCCAAAGGTGAGAACTTCTTACTTTAATTTATTTTCTAGTTAAAAATATATACTAGGATGCAGACGGTGCTTAGAAGCACCCGACACCTTTGTTTGAAACCATGTTTGTTTGGTTGATTAGATAATTTGTTTGAATTTGGTTATTTGGTCGAATGAATTGATTAGAATTCGGTTTGTACATGGCGTGAGCCATTATTAGGCGAGGGATAAGGCTAGACCTTATTCCAGTTCTAGTATCGCGCCGTTATGCTGCTGAAATTTTCTAGAAATGTTAGAACAATAAAAATATCATTTTTATTGTATAAATGAACTGTATAAAATATTCTTGAGTTGAAATAAATATTTTATAGTTAAAAATATAAGTTTTAACGTGTATATGAATAAAACAAATATTCATTTACAAATCGAAAGATTTGCTTATGTACACACATTTGACTGATATGGATTGGGACGATATATTTTACACATCGCCCAACTGCACAAACAACAATCAGTATTTGTTGTTTGAAAACCCCACACGGGTATTGGGATGATATTGGACATACACTAATTCCAATATTTAGTTGTATGTCAATCGATGGGTTGACAAACTGTTGTAAGTGTTAATTATTTATATTTAACGCTTATGCGGTTGTGTAATGCACTCTGGATGATGGTTGACTGTGTTTGAATATCATTGTGTACATGTGTGTATGAAATCCATATAAATAAAATTATACGGTAATTGACTGGGTCTGATTCCAAATGGAATGAACGAACTTTTTAAATTAAAGAATATTTTAAAATGACAAGTAATAAATATTTTAAAATAACTAATATTTTAAAATAATATTCAGTAATGGATCAAAATATGATTTTGATATCCGATTTGGGATGGACACGAAAATATTTAAATATATAAAGCTGTGTTGATTAAATTAACGCCATTTTGACGTAAGCGATATTTATATCGATTTTGTTCATTTTTATAATGAATATCGAAAAGGAAGTGATTTCAAAATCTAATGTTTTGATAATATTATCATGTATATATTAATGATATGGAATATTCAATTTTGATTTGAAATTGAATATGAAGTTGAAATCATGTGAAAATGAATTTAAAATGATTTGTAAAATGCGATTTAAAATGGAAATCGAAGAAATATATATAATATATATATTATATATATTTAATGGCCTGAATAGAACGCACCGCGCCGCAGCAGTTCACGAATTTCGACCATTGACTTCGGATTGACATTACGGGAGATCCGACCATCGGATTCTCCTAAAACCAGAACCGTTGGGTTCGTATCAAAAAGAGCTTTCCAACGAATATAAGGGATTTGAAATCTAACGGTGGATTTGGAATTATGTCCAAATCAAATTTGGAAAAGGTCGTTGTAAGTGCAGTTCGATGACCGTTTTTGGAAATCGACTGTACGGGCCTTGATAAAATTATTAAAAATATCAATAATTTGTGTAAACTCATAATAAATGATTTGGAAATAATTTGGATGAAAAATTACACGTTTGTAAAGATAAAAATATATTTTTATCAGAATGAACTAGTTATGGAATAGAATTATAATCCAATATTTTTAAATAAATAAATTGGATTTGAAATGGTTTTAAAAATAACCAGAATTTCCAATATATGACTTGGAATGGATTTGAATCGAAATTGTCTTCGAAATATTTCAATATTGGATTCCATGATTATACGGATATTGGGGAGGAATTTGGAAGATATATGTATCGTTATTCCCAATACGATATTTGTTGATCTCAGGATTTGATATTGCATATAAGCCGATATAATTTCTATTCAGAGCCTTGTATTTAATATCTAATTGGATTTTGGGTTTGTCATGAATGGTGTCTTCATTAACACTATTCGTAAACCCCGTGTGAAAAGAATAAATCTTTTAATTAAGACTATTAGTGTTTCCAGTTAATTAACATTTAACTGGAATAAAATGGAATGTGAATTGAGTTTATTGTGAACTGTGGTTTAAACGACATTCGTTCTTTAATCCAATTTACCATGAAATGTGATTTGAAATTTATAAATCTTTTTATTAAGATTTAACGGGAATTTTCCAAATTAAAGTTTTCCAATTTAGTATATTAAATTGGAATCGAATGGAATTCGATTTGATAATAATCGAAATGAGCTTCTATGGAGGAAGACTGTTAATATATATGGAATTTAAAAGGCTTTGTCGTTATTCCATTTATATTATTAGTTGGATACGGAAATTGATATCGATTATATATCGATCTGTTTTCGTGAAGATTCCATAATTAATGGAATGTGATTTGGGTTTACTGTGAACTGTGTTTTAAATGACATTAGTTCTTTAACCTAGATAAAAACAGGATTACATGTCTAACATTGTATTTCGAACTGTATGATTGATCTCTGCTAAATATACATCTGTTTGGTGGCGGAGAATTTATTCTCTTGCTTTACACCCTGAGCTTAGAGGTTACATATCAGCAGAAATCAATAGTACGATGTAGATTGTCGATGCGGCATGTTTATGTTTCCAAAGTTAAATAATCATTAATATAGATTTTTGGAAAGATTAAAACTAAGTGGAGTTTTAATGAATCTTTAATTAGATTGAAATGGGAATTGATAATTTAAATTACCAAATTTGGGAAATGAACGAGAATGGAGTATCACTAGTTTTGCTCCTAGCGATAGTTAAATCTTTAATTAGATCTGAACGTGAAATGGTTAGATATGGAGTATGACCAGTTTTGCTCCATGGGACGAGTAGGTTGGGATGGGAAATTAAACAAATGATTACTTCGGTAAGGTGCGCTAATCCCGACTAGTTTGGATAAACCTTAGTTTGGTTTGAATTGATATCCAAAGGAAGATTAAAGAATAAATTTAAAGAATTTATCTTTGATAAAATTAATGGGGACTTTCCCAAAAGATATGAATATTGAAATAAAAGAATATTTAGAATTGGAATGAGGCATATGTTGTGTTTTATAACACTTGTTTATTATACATGCGAGTTATTCGGAAAGGCCGGGTTCATACCCATTATGAATAACTCAATCGACCGATATGTCGATGATGAAGATGGTGATTGAAGACCGAAGATCTTCACATTGTTTAGATGATTACTGATGTCTTGATTGGGCTGTACACCTAAGACGAAGTAATAAGTGTTGATCGTCCAGACGTACTTGGAGATCGCCCGGATATGCGAGGACCTCTCTCCTGTATTGGACATATGGGACGAGGAATAAGGTGCCTCTGATTTCGTTCAGACCCAGTACGAACTTGTAAATGGATGCATGTCTGACATTGGATTTTATTCTGTGTTGATTAATCTCTATTAAATATATATATCTGTTTGGTGGTGGAGAATTTATTCTCTTGCTTAACGCCCTTCTCTGAGACGTACAAACTCAGAGGTTATATATCGATAGACATCAGTCGCGTGGCGTGACTTGCCTGTGTGGCATGCTGAGATGCAAATGATCAAGGCTTCTGTTGAAAAGAAGAGTCTTGTGGTTGATGATCAAAGCACGGCTTTAATATAGCATAGCTTTGTGTATAGAGTTAATTCGCGAGCCTCACACCCCGGTGTGAAACTGAAACGGGAGAGGACTGTAGGGAGGATATGCATTTCTTTCTAGCTAGGAGTGGTGTCATGGTATGGAGCCCAAACATTTTTACTTATGTGGTTGTTGGATTGCGAGGCGCCTCAGATATATCGGTTACTACGGAGCCGATGCATATTGAGTTATCTGGCTCAATTACGCCCCATAGGAGGGAAACACATTGTTCAGGAATTGCCAATACTCAAACATAAGAGAGGACCGGGCCTGAAGATCTAAGGTGCAGTTGTGACTGTAGCCTTAGACATGGTAGACTAGATTGTCTCGAATCGGTGAGGACGATCCCTTGCCTTGGTTCACAGATGTAATCCAACTTCCAATACATGACATCTCAGTTTTAATTGTAGAGCCTAGTATGGCGACATGGTGGGACGGGGCACTATGCCGTATATGATTGATACATTTATATTTGAAGTTGTTTTCATACACTTTACACTATAATAGCATCAAAATGATTTGTTTTAAATGTACCAAGAATGTTTGGCTATTATAAGGGAAAACCCTATCCTCCGGCTTGTGTTGCATTTTGTGATGGGACCTGGGTCTTATAATAGCTTCATTTTTCCAAAAAAGCATTGCATTGTTTATTCTATGCACTAGTATTCTTTGGAGGAAACCCGTTCCGTGTCATACGGCATGGTCCCTTGATTTACTCCATTTTAAAGTAATGTTTTAATAACTGTTTTAGTTCTCACACTAGTCCCATGACTGACCTGGAGTTTATTGTTTTAACTTAAACTCTGGGTAACCCTATTTTCCACACGGGCAGCTAGCAGTTTTGGTTTTGCAGATTTATATTCATAGGATCCTGGTTTACAGCTGGAACGATATTCGGAAAGCTTTATATCCGTTTATCTCTTTCAATTGTGTTTTGTATTTTTTTTGGCCTGCTATGTAATGTATTTTAATCTATGATATTTTACAATGTATAAATTATTCATACTCTGTATATTCTTGTACTCTAATGTAAATTGTTGCAACAAGCAATGAAATGTTCTTCTGTTTGTGTTCTGATTTGTCGTGTTCTCCGACAATCCATTCTTTCTCTTCTCTTCGGAGACCGGGGAAGTTCGGGTCGTGTCACTTCACATCATTATCGTCTTCACTTTTTTCTTCTGCAATGTTATTTTTTGCTTCACATACTCTAATTGTAAACAGTTCTTCTATTCTATCCATTGTTATTTTTGTACAATATTTCAGTGTCGACGCAATGCATGAAAGTTGCGTAGCTCTTGGACATATATGGCTAAGTCGAAATGCTTCACTCGAACTGGATTGACCTTCATATGTAAAATCATCCATGATCCACAATGAGTTAGCTCCTTTTTCCACCACTTCAGAATAAAATATGAAGGTATTTCATCTACTTTTAGCTTAGAGAATCCTTTTAATATGTGGTTACACGGTAATCCTTTAAACTCAAATAATATACATTGGCAATAACCTATGCAAGTATTTGCATTCATTCTAACAAAAAAACTTTCATATTCACCAACTTTGGAAGGCACCATGTATGATGTCATGTCTTCGCTACTTTCATTCTTAACTGATCTAAATCGAATTGAGTCTTTTAGCTATCCACAAAACTGATCAAACATATTTCGGGTGTATATGCTAGCAGCATATTCACAAAATTCTCTTCCACTTCTCTCCAGATAATTTTTTGTCGTGCTTGCTCATATCTAGTAAAAAAATTATTTTATTTTGGTGACACAAAAGTATTAAAGAAACCATTAATCCCCTCACTTCAACCTGTAATGTTCAATCCGACATAAAAGGTAGAACGATGAAGCACAGGTATCCTAGACTCACGTTGTTCGTATTTTTTCCGCAACGAATTATTATTCTTCAAGTCATATTTCTCTATTAATGATTTTCACTTATCTTCGAAATCTGGTATTGAATATGTGAAATTTAAAAAAAAAAATATTTTCTTTTTTTGAAAGGAGATTTTTTGTGATATACGTGAGATAAATTCTCCCTATAATTTTTCTTCACGTGCCAAAGGCATAAGCGATGTCGAGTGTTTGGGAATACCTTTCGAATAGCTACACTCATTGCATGATCTTGATCGGTTATTATTTAAACTGGATGACGACCTCCTATTTCTTCAAGCCAAGTTGTAAACAACCAGTAAAATGTAGGTTCGGTTTCATCACATAAAAATGCACATCCAAACTGTATAATTTGATAGTGATGATTTACACCGGCAAATGGATCAAAGGGCATCGAATACGTATTTGTTCTGAACGTGGTATCGAATGTAACAATATCGCCAAAATGTTGGTAGGATATACGTGATCGTGCATCAATCCAAAAAAAAATTACTTCCACGACCATGTCCGTCCAGTTGAATTGCATAAAAAATTGAGGATTCTCTTATTGTTTCAGTTGAAAATTATAATCCATCACATATTACGCATCACATATTTCTAAGTCTTTAAGTATTGCTAACTTTAAATGGTTGTAGCAATCTTTTTGGCTGAAACCCGCACTAACACCACCAAAAATGGCAGAAAATTTAGCTATTGGTAAATTTTGTTGACGGAAAACTTCAGTCAAGTCTTTTGCAGCAGATGACATATTACGATTAGTTTGTAATTAGACTCTTTTTATTGGAGATACGAATGAATTATTATGATCATCATTTAACTTAGTTATTGACCATTTGTTAGTTAACTCGCTATAAAGAATTCACATCTTTGCTTGGCATCCACATTTAATTGTGTTGGTGCTTCTATTTATATGATATACTCCAATTACATTATCTTTTGTACGAATCATTCCTGATCGTGAACAAACTAAGCTGACTAAAGTTATTTTATAAACGTGGGGAATGATTTTACTTGACGATTGAACACGGATAGCAAAACCTTTTTGTCGACCATACTCAATATAATAGTTTTTTCTGTCATCTAGGGTGTTGAATGTCATTCCAATGTTTGGCTTTATGAAAATATCACTTGGCTATTTTGGTGGTGAAGTTGAACCAATGATATCAGTCTCAGTTATGTTATTGTCCCCTACAAATGCATTATCTTCGGTCGTTTCCTCTGAATAACCATTAACATTCAACGCATCCATACTAGCTACTAGAAGGTACAAAAAATTAATATATAAGTCAACAAAAAAATTAAAGTATGTAGAACACTGTTTCAATTAAAGAAACAAATGGTGTCATCGAGTTATATATGTTTATAAATGTCAACCCATCACAAACTGGTAGAACTTGAAACAAGTATATAATTGGTTAGTTTTTGTAGAATTAAATGTACAACAAAGAAGAATAATAGCTTGTGTTTTGTAAACAGAATATATCAGTTTTTGTAAATATCTTCAAAATCACAATCTGATTCACTTCATATATGCATGCAGATTGATGCGTATCTGCATGAATATATGGCAAGAAGCTCAACGTGAAACCAAAAAAAAAATATGAATGATCAACAAAAGGAAGAAAAAGTCATAAAATTGTTTTGATATTGCACGCCGTAGTATTGTCCAATAAAAATGACCATAAGAAATATGTTACAAACATGTTGTATAACAAACTCCTAGTCTGAACCAGTAAACAAACAAAAAATGCTTTGTGCAAACAAGTACGATAACGCAAGATATAGCCGTAGCACAAGCTAGATCCGAAATTAGCTATACAGAAGTATACAAAAAAATTGTTAATACGTTAAATTATGGGTTGAAAAGTAACCAAATTGAGTGAGTTAATCTACTCTGCGTCGTTGAGTATTTATCACTGATATTTTGGGCAGCTATTCGTCGGCGACAGAAACATAATGTAGCACAAGATATGAATTTGTGTAGGAACCCAAATTAGTGTGAGCATTTGTAATTTGGTATTGGAGAGAGGCCTTTGCTCGAAATTGAAAAGGAAGAGAAAATGGTTTGTGATTTGGAGGAAGATCGGTCCGTTATTTCAGAGTTAGAAGCGTGAAATTGACAAGGAAGACAGAGCGGTCTTTGATTGTAAGGAAGATAGATTCGATGTTTTAGAGGAGGGAGCATTGATGGAGTTGAGATGGAACAACTATCCAGTATTATTTTTGACGTCTCTGATCTGAAAGATCTAGTGACTATAGTTGTGTGTGTAATTTTGTGTTTTTCCATTGTGTTCCAATATCCCTAGACACAAACACACATGCGAGCAAGTGCGCGCAGGGGCGGAGTATAACAATCCAAACTTCCCCGGTCTCCGAAGAGAAGAGGAAGAACGGACTACTTTGAGAACACGACAAATCAGAACACAAACAGAAGAACATTTCATCGCTTATTACAACAATTTCATCAGAATAAAAGAACATATAGAGTATGAATAAATATTACACATTTACTAAATATCAGAAATTTACAAATTACAATGCAGCGGAAAAATAATACAAAACACAACTGAAAAGAATACACGGATGCAGAGCTTTCCGAATATCATTCCAGCTGTAAACCAGGGTCCTATGAATATAAATCTGCAAAACCAAAACTACTGGCTACCCGTGCGGAAAATAGGGGCACCCAGAGTTTAGGTTAAAACAATAAACTACAGGTCAGTCATGTGATTGGTGTGAGAGCTAAAACAGCTATTTAAAACTTTACTTTAAATCAGATATATCAAGGACCACCCCGTATAACACTGAATGGGTTTCCTCCCAAGAATACCTGTGCATATAACAAAACAGCGCCATGCTTTTTGGAAAAATGAAGCTATTATAAGACCTAGGTCCCATCACACAATGCAACGCAAGCCGGAGGATAGGGTTTTCCCTTATAATAGCCAAACATGCTTGGTACGTTAAAACAAATCATTTGATACTATTATAAGTGTATAGTGTATAAAACAATTTCAAATATAAATGTATCAATCCTAGACGGCATAGGTACCATATATCATGTCACTAATACTAGGCTCTACAATCAAAACCGCAATTATCACGTATTGGAAGTTGGATTTCCATCTGTGAACAAAAGCAAGGATTGTCCTTACCACTTCGAAACTCTCTAGCCCGAGCCTCAGGCAAGCGCGCAGACAAGCCTTGGATCGTCAGGGATGGCCTATTTTCTGGTCGATCCAAATTGACCGAAACTGTCAAAACACGTTTTCCTGTGCCAAGCTCTCATATTGACCCCCAAAATTATGAATTTTGAAACCTAGCAATAATTTGACATCCCGGATCCAACAAAAGTGGTTTCGTCGAAAACGAAGGTCATTTGCAAAATTTACTTTTTTTAAGGACTATATTTTCCATAGCGACTATTCTGAATTTTCAATTGGACATTACTTTTTATTCCCACTATGAAATTTCAATTTTTCGGATTTGTTGGAAAGATATTTTCAAATAGATTCTAATATTTTTGGTTTCGCGAAAATCCGGTTTATTTTGAATCCTGTACATTTATTTGAAATTTGAAATCGAATTTTCAAACTACCGCGCCATTTTCAATTCCTTTTATAATCAAAATATAATTATTTATATTCTAATTTCAACTCAAATAAATATATATGTTCTACTTCTATTCAAAATAAATTTCTTGTCGTTATTATTTAAAATAAATCATTTTAAATATTCAAAATTCATTAAAATTGCCAAAAAAAACTTTTAAACTGGTTCTGATTTTTCGGGTTGTTACAACCACCCCTACTTAAAATCTTTTCGTCCCCGAAAAGGAACGGAGCTGAAAGTT
This sequence comes from Allium sativum, assembly GCA_030737875.1. Taxonomy (NCBI): domain Eukaryota; kingdom Viridiplantae; phylum Streptophyta; class Magnoliopsida; order Asparagales; family Amaryllidaceae; genus Allium; species Allium sativum. The sequence goes on from CM060922.1 coordinate 534,907,848, forward strand.
GTTTAACTAGCCAACTCAACTTTCAGTTTGGCTTACATTCTTCAACTTTTCAGTTTCTAAGAATTTTCCAATTCTTCAAAAATTTGGCTAACACCCTAAATTTTCGAGAAATTTCGCCATAACCTCCTTTGTACCGGAGCACCGGGAAAATCCCCAAACCGCCACATAGGCCCTCTCATCTCAAAAAGAAAAAGAAACAACCAAGCGGCTAGCCAATCGGCTCATAAAATCATCAAAAACCCCAAGAAATACGATAAACATGTACCTATTTGTCGGGCAAACAATTTTTTTTCCCTCTGCTTAGCTTTCCCGCTTTGACCTGTTCAATATATATACATGTACATATATGCAAATGCAATAAATTTCAATTTAGTTCAATATTTGATCAATTGGATTACATGTACCGTTTTTTCACATAATGGTTTTATTAAATAACAAATAATCATACAATACAACCATCAATCAATTAGTGAATTAACGTTTCAAATTCATAATTTTGACATATATACAGAAAATCGTGTTTTTGATGCCAATTTACAACAATAACCCTATCTAGTTTTGGTTCTCACACCAGTCAATTGGAAATATATAGAAATCCCACTTTCGAAACTTGAACATAAACTACTGATGTTGACATGTCAATCACCAGTATCATCAGAGTCATCTCCGGGCGACTAGGATGTGATTCTATATCCATCCAGTATATTTGAGACTTCAAATACACGTGGATCAGACGTATATTAAAATCTCTATATATTTGATTGTCCAAATCAATTTAAAATAAATATTCAACTATGAATAATAAAGTTTAAATTTCCAAAAAAAAACTTGTTTTCATCTTTGTTTAAAGACAACTCTCTTCCGACTCATTCTAGGATACTACTAATCCCATCTGTAACGAGTCATTCTCATTGGATGTTACTAATCCAATTTCTGATGAATTCTTTCGCTCGGTTCTAATGTGCCTTATTCTCCGAGCTCTGTAAACCAAAGCTCTGATACCACCTATAACAACTCAAACTTCCCCGGTCTCCGAAGAGAAGAGGAAGAACGGATTGCTTTGAGAACACGACAAATCGGAACACAAACAGAAGAACATTTCATTGCTTATTACAACAATTTCATCAGAATACAAGAATATACAGAGCATGAATAATTATTACACATTTACTAAATATCAGAGATCTACAAATTACAATACAGCGGAAAAATAATACAAAACACAACTGAAAAGAACATACGGATACAGAGCTTTCTGAATGTCAATCCAGCTGTAAACCAGAGTCCTGTGAATATAAATCTGCAAAACCAAAACTACTAGCTGCCCGTGCGAAAAATAGGGGCACCCGAAGTCCAGGTTAAAACAATAAACTCCAGGTCAGTCACGTGACTGGTGTGAGAATTAAAACAGTTATTTAAAACTTTACTTTAAATCAGATATCTCAAGGGACCACGCCGTATAACACGGAACGAGTTACCTCCCAAGAATACCAGTGCATATAACAAAACAGCGCCATGCTTTTCGAAAAAATGAAGCTATTATAAGACCCAAGTCCCATCACACAATGCTACGCAAGCCGGAGGATAGGGTTTTCCCTTATAATAGCCAAACATGCTTGGTATGTTAAAACAAATCATTTGATACAATTATAGGTGCATAGTGTATAAAACAACTTCAAATATAAATGTATTAATCCTAGACGGCATGGGTACCATATATCATGTCGCCAATACTAGGCTCTACAAACAAAACCGCAATTGTCACGTATTGGAAGTTGGATTTCCATTTGTGAACCAAGGAAAGGGATCGTCCTTACTACTTCTAGACTCTCTAGCCCGAGCCTCAGGCAAGCACACAGACAAACCTTGGATCGTCAGGGATGGCCCATTTTCTGGTCGATCCAAATTAACCGAAACTGTCAAAACACGTTTTCCAGCGCCACGCTCTCATATCGACCCCAAAAATTATGAATTTTGAAACCTAGCAATAATTTGACATCCCAGATCCAACAAAAGTGGTTTCGTCGAAAACTGAGGTCGTTTGCAAATTTTCCATTTTTAAGGGCTATATTTTCCATAGCGACTATTCTGAATTTTCTATTGGACATTACCTTTTATTCCCGCTATGAAATTTCAATTTTTCGGATTCGTTGGAAAGACATTTTCAAATAGATTCTATTATTTATAGTTTCGCTAAAAGCAGGTTTATTTTGAATCCTGTACATTCATTTGAAATTTGAAATCGAAATTTCAAACTACAGCGCTATTTTCAATTCTTTTTATAATAATAATATAATTATTTATATTCTAATTTCAATTCAAATAAATATATATGTTCTAATTCTATTCAAAATAAATTTCTCATCATTATTATTAAAAATAAATCATTTTAAATATTCAAAATTCATTAAAATTGCCATAATAAAACTTTTAAACTGGTTCTGATTTTCCGAGTTGTTACACGGAGGCACATTGGAGCTGGCATGGGCATGTGCCCTTCCTAGGATTTGACCAAAAAAGTTGAAGAAAAAAGATTCTTAAATTAAACCTAAAATCTACCCCACATTTCTCCTCTCCAGGTTCGCATCTATAGCTGTGGCGCTGCTTCATGCTCTCCTCCATGATTCTGATATGCCTAGTTTTCTATTACTTTTTTTTCGTTATTGTAAAAAGTCTAATTTCATACTGTAAGTTTGCAAAATTGATTTTTTTTTTCTTTTGGTTGGTATATATAATCTGGTTGATATTTGACTGAAGACAGAAGATTCCATTCACCTTTTCTAGTTAGACTGTAGCCCTTTATGTGGCAACTTGCTTTAATAATATTAGCTAAATGCTAGTTTCAAATTTGACATAAAAGGCTCAATTTTAGCCAGAATAATTGTTTGTGTATGTTTATGGAAATTTTCTCTGTAAAATGTCTACAATTTGAGAAAAGATAGGAAAAGGCATGAACATCCCGTATAATTGTTTAATCTAAATTAAATAATGGAACAACACTATGATAAGATTGTTTAGTGGTAGTTTTAAATTTGTATGAGTTTATACACATATTTGAATATTTGGCCCAATTTTTTTCTAAAACTGCAACCTTTGAACGCTTAGTTTTTAACATTCTGCCCCTGCCAAAATTATTTGCTGGCTACGCCACTGCACACACGCAGAAATATACATATATACCGACATGTATGTATACACACACACACACACACACACTAGTACATAGCCCGTGCATTGCACGGGTGTTTAAGACCGATATTTGTTTGGTTGGGCATTTAGTAAAACCTATATCCTTGTTTCTTCCCAATGAATTGTGCGTTCTAATATTTGTTGTATATCATAAATTATAAATTCTAACACAGTTGGTTATGAAACAAAAACATGGGTATATATTATACATCACTCTAAAGAAGGCTGGAGCAATTTGAAAACTATAACTTAAATGTTAATCCATCAGGAATAATTGAGTATTGCTGACAAAGGTGGATGATAATTCATTAGGAATAATTGAGTATTGTTCACAAAGGTGCATGATAAACCTTAATAATCAAACATCTGCATGTAATATTCCAACTTAGTATCGGTATACTTATAGTGAAAGGATACTATTTGGAGTAACGAAAATTAACATATCAATTTTTGGATCTAATTGTTGTTAGCCTCTAATATTAAAAATGATGCAGAATTAAACAATAGTAAAGACAAATTCAAAATATAGGTTCCCTTTCATACCAGAAAGCTATATCTCAAAGTCAATCATCTTCGATAATAGTCAGGCAAGACATTAAGGAAGTGGAATACAATATAAATGATAACGTCTAAAAAATATTAAGAATAATTTGTACAGGAAAAATAGGTAAAAACGCAATTCCTTATTCCACAGTTGCGAAAGAACCAAAGTATAAAAGAAGATTACGTGGCAGTTAGCATATTGCTGTTGTACACGTTCAATTCTTAATCCAGCTTCCTGCATCAGCTGAGCATCCTCACCTTGTAAGGGCGTTATCAGTTTTAAAAGCCAAAATCAATATGTGTTTCCCTATATAAAAATGGAAAATTAAGAAGGTGTAAAAGTACCATGATAGTATGAATTAACGGTGGAAAATCAAAGCTGCCAGATAACAACAATGAACAATAAATTCCGAGCATGGAGTACATACAACTTTATGCCAAGGAGATAGGCTTTGCATGGAAAATAGCCTATAGAGGCATAAGGTAGAACAGGATTCAAAGATTAGAATTAAAAGATTTTTTAAAACGGCTTCTAAAATTTAAAACAAATGCAGGATTTTTCCTTAACTTATTATCATTTAGATGGCTAAAACATAGTTGTCTTTTTTTGAGTGAATAGGAAAGAAACCTTTCAAGAAAGATTTGGAAGATGGATAAGCTTTTTTTTTCTTCTGAAAATAAAGGTAAGTCTTGTATGTTATATATATTAAAATAGTTTGTTAGCAGCAATAAACTTATGACATAAACAACCTACACGGAGCTTGGTTTTGTACAATTTAGTTTCATAATATAAAACGAAAATCACCTAAAATTTATCTTAAATCAGCATCTTCCTCAAAAAGCAATACTTTTTAAAACATACAACACTGTAAATAAAGAACCAATTATAGTTTACTATTTCTGAGAAGAATGTTTAAATGTATCATTGTATATATCAAAAAGAATTACATAGTTTGTTAGTGTCAACAACAAAAAAAGACAACGCAAACAACTAATCTAAAAGATTTTACAGTAGAGAATATACATCAGCTTCATTGTAAATAATCTTGTATGGATCAATCAGCGGAAGAAATAGGACATGTTGAGAAGCAGATAATAGATAAAGCGTGAAAACAGCAAAGCTAAGACATAACTTCAAATGTTATATGTTCGTAAATGTAAAATTAAATCACTAAAAATCGAATCATAATCGGAGAAGTTCAAATTGTAGATAAGAGAGATGAAGATCTGGTTACCTATGACGTCAAAAGCTAGATCGAAAGCACCATCTTAAAAGTGGACTTAGTAATTTCTAGATCTGGAAACTTTCAAATTAGGGCTTCACAAAGATTTCTGATCCTGGGTTGTTATTCAGTTGTGAATGGAGGAAGGGGAGTAATGTACATTGCCAAGACAGAGTATTGTGTAATGTAAATATGTTGTCTATGAAGAAAATTGGTTTGATTTTCATTACTTGGAGCATCTATGGAAGAAATGTCATTTTCATGACGATCAGAAGGAAAAAAAATGCGGTAGACTCTACTTATCCAACATCAAATGTGGAACCGTTTCTTAAAAAAATTAGTTAAGCCGTATAAACGATTCATAGAAAATAGTTTGAGTTTTTTTTTCCTTTATAGGGTTAGATGTGGTTTTAAGAAATAAGTAGTAAACTGATTATCGTTTGTAACATAAACGGCAGTTAAAATTCCATTTGATTTGTATATGAGAATATGTTCCATGCTTTAGATCACTGCTGCAAAAAAGAGAGCAAAGCCCTGTTTTATTTATATTCCCATGCTCGAGTTGCCACTGTTAGAGTGTGGAGAAACAAATTAACGTGGGAGTTCGCCCGTTTTTGCATTTATCCACACAACTTAAGATGCTCTTAGTTGAAAACCATTTATAATGCTTTCCGTAAGTGAAAATCCTATGAATTGCATGGACCTAAGAGGCGCATAATCGATGAAATTTGAAATGTGTAATTAATTATGAAATAGACATTTGAAAAATTGTTCATCACAAAATTTAAAAGGATCTGCATTTTTTTTATTTTGCTTAAGCTAGTTTATTTTTAGCATTCATAAATCATAATTTTATTTTATTTTTCATTTTTGGGAAAAATGATGAATTTTGTATAATTACGGGAAATCACATATCAGTTATTGTAGCATCTTTAAATTCAAAACCATTCAAGTATTTAAGGTCAAGGAGGATGAGTGGGTTTCATATCACGAAGTCAAAAATGTAATGATATCTTGAAGCTGTTCGGTAGATGATGACAGTTGATATATGTAGGATAATTTTTTTGCATAAGCTAAACTCTCTTTTTTTGTTTATTATAAAAGGCTTGAAAATAAAAATAATTTGATTTGCACGAACATCTGTAAGAAAAATAAATCACACAGCAACAAAGCATAAATGAATACTAATCAACAATGTAATTTGTTAAATTAATTAAACCTTATATCTTGAGGGATTGAACATATATAATGCGACCACATATATATAGTTTTAATGATAATTTTATAAGTCTTGTTGAAACTATAAACACAAATATTGAATCATATGCAGAAACAGTCGTAAAAAGTATGAAACTATGATATTATGTGCATAATCGCAAAAATGAAAACCAAAACATATGCTTTAAACATATAGTAAGGATATCATAAATAAATATCTCTCTTTCCTGTGTCTTGTGTGCGTACACAAAATAAAATGACACCTATATTGTCAACTTGCTTACACTTGATTTTACAGAAGTGAAACAATAGTGTTAAGAACAATTATTAATTCAGGTTTATAGTGTCAATGCTTGCATTCCAACAGCATTTGCTTTGGATTGCTGATTCCATCACTCACCGAGTATGCTTCGACAAAAATGTTGTTTAAGAACACATTTAAGTATTGATATTTTATACTTTTGAAAAGCAATGATTCAAACGATTAATCAACGGCATTTATTTAAAGTAAATAAATCATTATGAAACTTATGGCCTGCTCATTGGAAGATAAGGTGGAATAAACTAAAGTAACATATATATTGAAACATTTTGATTGATAATATGTCAATTTATAAGTGACGTATGAAAAAGGGATTAAAACAACAAAGAAAGCAGTGGCTGTAATAATTTTTTATCTTGAGCAAGCAGTGAATATAATAACTGAAGCAAACCAACACACAATAAATATGTTACCTTGTATATAACTGTTTTTGTTTATTCATTTGACAATTACTATGTAATTAATTGTTTCATAGTGAAAACTACACACAGTTCATAATAAAATAACAAATGAAACACGTTTTAGTTTTGGAGAAGATTAAAATTAGCAGATGCAATAATGAAGCAAAATCTAGTTCAACTTCTCTCAGCATATAGTGGTAGCAAGAATTATACTTATCCATTAAGTATGCTATGCATAATGACTAAAAGTCGATGTTCAGTTGATAACGATATAATGGGCTAACCCTATTTAATACATCAACTTTTACCCAAATCTAACAGATATATGAAATACGTATTGAACTCAGATATGGTTACTTTAGAAAAAGAAAATGCTATCATCGAAATGTAATCTACCTTTCTTGTGTTGCCTCCAGATCCGTTTTGGTGATATTCATCACTCCCTTAAAAGTATTAGCAAGAAGCATAGAAGTTCATGTTAACCTACTCCCAGTTAGTAGTACAAATTATTTGTCATCACCATGCCATCCATCTTCTTGTGAACTGTGAAAATCAAGGGTAAACTAGTCAGACACCATGTGAGTAGCAAGATTTTGAAACAATTGTAATAGGAAATTATTGCATTACTAACATGAAATTGAAGGCTCCATTTAACAAATTATCAAAAATTGATTTTCATGAACTGCAGAACAGCGGGTGAAACCGAATGGGAGTAGAAACATTAACCATAAAGGAGAAAAATGATGAAAATATATTATTGTTCCATAAAGAATAGCCAATTAGATACGTCGATGGGTGGAATTAGACGTCCTAATTGACGAAAATATAAGATCTTCATTTTTTGGAATCTAAAAGCAGTACGAAGATAATAATAAACCAGTCGAAGTCATGTCTACATAATCGAGATCCATTAAAAGGTAGTAATCAAACCATGTCATTGTATTGAAACCAATGAGAACCCAAAATTGGCATTAAAAAAACGAAGAAAGACAAAATAGAATAGAATTGAGTCCCAGGTTACCATTTTGAAAACAAATCGATGAAACAGTGAAGCGATCGAAGATGACCTTCGATTTGGATCTGGAACACAAAAGTATTTTAAGTTAAAAGGTAAAATTAATTTTTTTGGTTTACTGGGAAGAAATGAGTGTGGAAAGAGAGAGGAAAGTGAAAGAAGACATGCTCGGAGGAGTGGGTTGGAAAATTAATTCCGTTGACTGTACTTTTTGTCATAGCCGCTTGATATACTTTGACAAAATAGAATGTGGTCCGTAGAATGTGGTCCGTGCTTCACATATAGAATCAGATCAAATAACTGTTGTCTAATTATAACTTATTTTTTATGTATAGGAAATTAATGAAACGTCGTGTAAGGTAATTATTTTTTAAGATCATGCTACGATGACCAGGGAAAATGGTGAGAAAAGCAGGATGTAAGAAACGAAGCGAAATTCAGGTGGGCTAACAATCTGACGGTTCAAACTGCTGATGAACTAAATGACTCCCTATTTTCCTATTGAAACAGGACATTCGTTTATTTTATATGCATCTCATATAAATATTTTGTACATATTTTCTAAATATTTTTTCACCTCTCTCAGTTTAAAAATAAGAATCACCATAAAGAGCGTATGTCAACATCATCATCATTGCTTTTATTATACCTAAAAAAACACAGTTACCATCAAATGATTGTCTATATCATCATAAACGAACGAATGCGGTACTTTAGTCATTCTGTTCAAGCGGTAGATGCTAGACTGTTTTCTCCTTAAATTATTCCGTTACACGTAGATAAAGTGGCCACATGCTAAAATTTAACACTGAACTATGTCTGTTACGTACTTGAATACGACATAGAGGTGGTAGGCCGCTAAAAGGTATGAATTAGAGGAAGCATTGCAGAAATAAAGCTGTAAGAATGCATTTTAAAAGATGAACTAAAATGTTGTTAGCAAAACATACATAACTGGAGTTCAAAATTAGGTCGTACAATAAACATAAGTAGACATTGTTTAAGCACAAAATACTGAAAAATATAAATATAAACTAAAATGAAAACATGTCCCCCAGTGTCGGATAGCGGACTTCAAAACTGCAACCTTCATTCCTTCTGATATGGTCTCTACCTATTATTTGTGAAATTTCCTGCAGTGATTTTTGCGACTTCTTTAGTGCCATCCTAATAGCAGTAAAGTAACACAGGTTATTAGTTTAATACATTGGATGATTGGAGAATGTTCTAAATGTGTAATTATGAAATAGAGTTGAAACATCCATCAATTAACGGAGAGAAAATGCATTAAGGGTTTACAAATACATGGATTTTAGAGTAACATAGTGTAAGTGGATCCGTAAATTGAAGTTATGATATTGGAATATAAAGCATCATTCACCAGTTAAACAGGGAATGTAAATCAACCTTAAATTAGTTTTCTAATTTCCCACAGTTTTTAAGGTCAATATATTTTCTATTTGAAACTATTAATGTTTGAAATTGTACGCAACCACAAGGAAACCAAATTTTCCATAGACACACGAAATCAACTGTCCTATCAATTTAACATGCATAGTAGTAAAATTGCAACTGAATAGTCCACATCAAACCCTAACCACCGACAATATCAAAGGGATATCCTAACTCCGACTTTGGATAAAGTTTCTAGGAGTACATTTTCATAACTGTTGTATTGCACTCTTTCATGAAAGTGGAGTTTTACTCTGAGAATATCATTAGTTTCATCTCATCAATTTAGAAAAAGAGAAAGGACAAATTCAACAATATATCTTATAAGAAAGAGTTACTTGCCCCACTTCTAACATGAATTTTCATTCATCACTTGTGGGATGGTGTTGATTTTATTCAGTGAATCTTGAGGTATGGAATCCAATTCCGTTGCTATCATATTATCATGGTAAAAAAAGATAGAGTCTTATTACGAATTTAATCTCCAATTTTAATTATATGGTATTCAGTCTCTTTCTTTATATATGTGGTATAAACATAAATTATCCAATATATGCTTATCTTCATACTAGTTTCAAAAATCACTATCATATCGAGCAAGACTTAACATCTGCTATTTAGTTTTTGACTCCTTTGAAAATATTCGGGTGTAGTATCCCTAACATAATCTTAGTAGAAAATGCATGCTATATTTCAAAATTAGCATACTACCCATCTTTACATTTTTATGTTACTGCAATGAATAAAAATACATAAAAATTGTAGTAACTTGTTTCTGCAAGTATATTTACTGAATATTAGTGATACATGTTGATGGTCGATGGTAGCTTACGTAGTTAAACCATCTGAATCTAATTACAAATGACTGCATAATATACATAAGTGTTTTACAGTTTATAAAAATGGTAATTTTGGATGGAGGAATTAAATATCCGTCTTAATCTTATTTTAGTACCTATTCAATTAACCAATTATAATCGGGGTTCCATTCTTGAAGTATTCCTAAATATAGTATAGCATTGACATTAACTAACCCAACATAAATTGTCTACATTCCTAGAAAGACAGTTGAGTTGTAGTTAGGTAATCAATTGCCAACTAATAAAGGTAATGGAATTTACATGGAAATTGCCTATATTCCATGATTGCAAAGGATGTCGGAAAGTGCATAAAATCTCTAATAAGTTGAATATAATAATTCCATAATTTTTTGGAATATAATAAGAATTCACCAAAAGTTGGCATTCGTCTCGTTATAGAATATAGTCGACGTGTACATTGGTAAGCCATGAAAAATTTATATATAATGACCAATCATACCCAGCAATTGAGTTGCTACGGCCCATTGTTGCATATCTTATGTTTTTCTCGAAGTGCATCTTGATCAAGCTTGTGGTGATTTTTCCATAACATGTGAAGTGTGATGATCAATGAGAGAAAGGGTGGTCAATCTGAGTAACTGGCAAATATGAGTTTATTACAGTTTTATATGATTATTGTACAAAATTCTAAACTTGGGAACATATCAAATCTCATTGTCCAACAAAAAACAATATTATCTAGGCAGTAATAACTCAAAAAAAGTGTTTTTTATAGCTATTACAAAAAAATATAAAAGTTATTGGATAACGATAAGAATTATAGATGGATATTTAGGATAGTTTCAAAACATTAGTTCAGTAAATTAGGAATTGTAATCAGAGAGAAGTAGGAATACTTTGTCAAAACATTTTCAGCCATATCCGCAATACTGGTAGGTAACAGCCTAGATTAATTATGAGACAACATAAGGAACATAAAGTGGCCAAACTTTCTAAACTAAAAAACAGGGAATGGTATACGAGATTTGCAGATAAGAAATTATTTTGCTGAAATTCATGAGAAAGAAGCATGTAAAGAAAATTGAAGTTTTGGTCATATAATTCAACAATTAGTGCAAATGGTAACAAATAAAAGAAAATGTGCGATATTTGAAAATCTAAATATTTAAGATGATTTAATGCAAGAAAAATTTATCTATCACACCAAGGTGGTTCCAAACCAATTTCATGTCGTCAACAATTCACCCTAGCAACTACAATTGTCAAAAAAATCAATATAATGTTAAATCATGGCACAATATGAAGTAAAATGTTAAATCATAGCACAATATATGGTATATGTATTGTAATAACCCGGAAATCTGAGCCAATTTAAAATTTTTATTTTGGCGATTTTAGTGAATTTTGAATATTTAAAATGATTTATTTCAAATAATAACGATGAGAAATTTATTTTGAATAGAATTCGAATGTATATATTTATTTGAATCGACATTAGAATTTAAATATTTTATTTTAATTATAAAAGGAATTGAAAATGGCGCGGTAGTTCGAAAATTCGATTTCTAATTTCAAGTGAGTGTACAGGATTCAAAATAATCCGGATTTTAGAGAAACCAAAAATAGTATAATCTATTTGAGAATATCTTTCCAACGAATCCGAAAAAATTAAATTTCATAGCGGGGATAAAAAGTTATGCCCGGTTGAACTTTCAGTATAGTTGCTATGGAATTCTGGCCCTTAAAAATGGAAATTTTGCAAACGACCTCGGTTTTCGATGAAACCACTTTTGTTGGATTCAGGATGTCAAGTTATTGCTAGATTCCAAAATTCGTAATTTTATGAATCAATATGTTTGCGTGGCAAAGGAAAACGTGTTTTGATAGTTTCAGTCAATTTTGATCGACCAGAAAATGGCCATTTTTCAAACGGTCTCAGAATTTGGTGAAATTAGTTTTGTTAGGACCGTATCGTCAATACGAAGCCAGAAAATATCTTTCGGTAATTTTTAGAGACTGTGTGTGTTCCCGGTAAATTGAAATGTGCGTTATAGATTTATATTTTGATTTTGACGGAAACTGATCGAAACGATCGAATAAGCTTACGATACATATCCCATTGTGTTCGGAATGGGGGTAATTAGCTGGAAACGACAGTCGTTGGGTCTCGTTTTGAGTTCGAATAAAAAGTCCACTTTTATTGGAAATTAATTTAAATTATTTAAATAAGGGGGCCCAAGCCCTTATCCTTCAACCCGGTCAACCCCTTTACTCCCTCACCTCTGCCTCTCTCTCATACCTCTCCCCCCGTAAATATCAGAAAAACAAAAAGAAAAAAATCTAGGAAGAATCGCGTCGACCCCCCTTCCACCGCCGCCCTCCTCCACCTTAAGCCCCCTCCCCCCATCGATCGAGAACCCCCCTTTCCTCTACGCGAAAGCCCACCGAGCCCCCCCGCCACCCTGCGCAGCGACCCCTTCTCATTCCACCACGAGATGGAGCGCCACCCCCTGCATCGAATTCCGACGCCAATCCCCCCTTCGATTGAAAGCCGCCTGAGCAGCGCAGTCCCGACCATTGAGTCACCACCATCGAATGTAGGGCCTACCACCGCCCTCCAATGCCAAGACCGACGCCCTTCTGCTGAAGAAATCAAACACAGTAAGTCTTTATTTTTTTATTTATATAAAATCCTATTTGATTTAGGTAAATCTTATATTTTTATTGAAGTTAAAGTTATGATTTTTACTTATGCAAAGTCATGATTTTTAATATAATAAAGTGGTGATTTTTATCTTAAGAAAGATATGGTTTTTCTATTATTTTTTTATGTAAAGATTCGATTTTTATTTTAGCAAAGTTTAGATTTTTAATAATAAAAAGATCTGATTTTTAGAAGTGAAAAGATTATAATTTTAGAAGAATAAATATTAGATTTTTTATTATGAAGCTAGTGAGGTAAAAATATAATTTTTAGGAGATAAAATTTCGATCTTTATATAAGAAGTAGAAATATAAAAATATAATTTTTATATAGAAAGAAGCGTTGTAAAATATATGAAATTGAAATAAAAATATGATTTTTATTTATTGGGATAAAGCGATAAAAATATGATTTTTATATAATAGAGAATATAAAAATGTGACTTTTATATATGTAGTGAATACGGAAGACGAAACTGACAAAAGGCGAGCACGACGAAGATTTTCTACATACAAAGAGTCATGGTGTTTGGTTTAGCTCTCTGTGAGAACTCCTCGCCTTTTTATTTGTTTTCTAGTTGAAATATATATTAGGATGCAGACGGTGCTTAGTAGCACCCGACACCCGTTGTCCACAGACCATGGATGATTTGTTTGTTTGATTGCTGTGTTGTGAAATCTGATTGTGTGATGTGGAATGAGATAAAATATTTTGTAGTGGAAAATATTTTATAGTTAAAAATATAATTTTTAACGTGTATATAAAATAAATATTTATAAACAAATCGGACGATTTGTTTATATACACTGATTTGACTGATATTGATTGGGACGATAAATTTTACACATCGCCCAACTGCACAAATAAAATCAGTGTTTATTGATTTGAAACCCCACACGGGTATTGGGATGATATTTGACGTACACTAATCCCAATTGTTTAGTTGTATGTCAATCGATGGGTTGACAGACTATGTAAGCGTTAGTTATTTATATTTAATGCTTATGCAGTTGTGTGGTGCACTCTGGATGATGGTTGATGATTTATCGCTGCTGTTATATACATGTGTTGTAGGGAATCCATATGATTAACGTTATATGGTAATTGATTGGACCTCATTCCAATTTGTAAAATAAGAAATATATATTCATGTGTTGAATAGAAAAATAAATATTCATGTGTTAAATAGAAAAATAAATATTCATGTGTTGAATATAAATATAATTTCATGTGTTGAAATAAAATAATTTCATGTGTTGAAATAAAATATATATTCATGTGTTGAATAGTAAAATATATATTCATGTGTTGAATAGAAAAACAAAAATTCATGTGTTGAAGAAAATATTCAATTTTGAATAGAATAACGAAGTTATTGAAATATATAAAGCCGTGTTGGTTAGATTGGCACCATTTTGACGTGAACGATATTTATATCGTTTTTATTCATTTTTATAATGAATATAGAAAAGAAAGTGATTTCAAAATATAACGTTTTGAAAATATTATCATTTGTATATCGATGATGTGGAATATTCCATTTTGATTCGAAATTGAATATGAAGTTGAAATCGTTTCGAAAACGAATTTAAAACAATTTATAAAATACGTTTTAAAAGGAAGTCGACAAAATATATATAATATATATTATATATATAATGGCCTAAATAGAACGCGCCACGCTGCGGCAGTTCGCGAATTTCGACCATTGACTTCGAATGGATATTACGGGAGATCCGACTGTCGGATTCTCCTAAAACCAGAACTATTGGGTTCGTATCGAAAAGAGCTTTCTAACGAATATTAGATATTTGAAATCTAACGGTTGGATTTGGAATTATGTCCAAATCAAATTTGGAAAAGGTTGTTGTAAGTGCAGTTCGATGGCCGTTGATGGAAATCGACTGTACGGGCCTTGATAAAATTATTAAAAATAGTAATAATTTGTGTAAAATCATAAGAAATGATTTGTGAAGAATTGGGATGAAAAAATTCCATATTTGAAAAGATAAAAATAGATTTTTATCGAAATGAACTAGTTTTGAACTAGAATTATAATTATATTTATTTTTAAAATAAATAAAGTGGATTTAAATGGTTTTAAAAGTAACCAGAATTTCCAATAATTGAATTGGAATGGATTTGAATCGAAATTGTCTTTGGAATATTTTGATGTTGGATTTCGTGATGATACAGATATTGTTATGGGAATTTGAAAGATATATTTATATCGTTATTTCCAATACGATATTTGTTGGTCGTAGAATTTGATATTGAATATAAGCCGATATATTTTCTATTCATAGCCTTGTATTTAATATCAAATGTGATTTGGGTTTATCGTGAACGGTGTTTTAAATAACACTTGTTCTTTAACCCGATAATTAATGGAATGTGATTTTGGGTTTATCGTGAACCGTGTTTTAGATGATATTGGTTCTTTAACCCAGTTAAAGACAGGATATTGATTTTTGGGAAGATTAAAACTAAGTGGGGTTTTAATGAATCTTTAATTAGATTGAAATAATCGAGAATGGAGTATCACCAGTTTTGCTCCAGGCGATAGTTAAACCTTTGATTAGATTTGAACGTGAAATGGTAATTGAATTTACTGATAACACTGTGGTGCTAGATATGAAGTATTACCAGTTTTACTTCATAAGATGAGTAGATTGGGATTGGGAAATAAAATAAATGATTACTTCGGTGTGGATCGCTAATCCCGACTAGTTTGAATTGATATTCAAAGAAGATTAAAGAATAAATCTAAAGAATTTATCTTTGATAAAATTAATGGGAACCTTTACCAAAGTATAAGAATATTTGAATGAAAGAATATTTTGAATTGGAATGAGGCGTATGTTGTGTTTGTGTAACACTTGTTTATTATATACGCGAGTTATTCAGAAAGACCGGGTTTATCCCATCCTGAATAACTGATTCGACGTGGTGTCGAGGATGAAGACGGTGGTCGAAGACCGGAGGTCTTCATATCATTTGGGTGATTACTGATGATCTTGATTGGGCTATACACCCAAGAGGAGGGAATCAGTTAGTGATCGTCCAGACGTACTTGGAGATCGATGGATATGCGAGGTACTAGGTGCCTCCGGTTTCGTTCAGACCCAGAACGAACTTGTAAATGGACTGTGTGTCTGACATTGGATTTTATTCTGAGTGATTGATTTCTATTAAATATATATCTGTTTGGTGGCGGAGAATTTATTCTCTTGCTTAACGCCCTTCTCTGAGACGTACGAGCTCAGAGGTTGTATATTGATGGATATCAAACGCATGGAGTGAATTGCCTGTGTGGCATGCCTAAGTGGCAAATGATCAAGGCTTCTGTTGAAAAGTAAAGTCTTGTGGGTGATGATCAAAGCACGGCTTGTGTGGCATAGCTTTGTGTAGCGTTGATTCGTGAGCCTCACACCCCGGTAGTGGACCAGAAACAGGAGAGGACCTCAGGGAGGACATGCGTTTCCTTCTAGCTAGAAGTGGCGTCAGTGGTTTTACACGCCCTGACGAGTTTGACTTATGTAGTTGTTGCTGTTGCGAGGCGGCTCGGATATATTGGTCGATCCGAGACCGATGGAGTCATTGGACTCATTGACACCCCATAGGGGGGGAAACGTAGTGTTCAGGCATTTTAATCCACATCGTTGGACCGACCCTGTCGTTCCAAAGGTCACTCGAGCTCTGACCTGAGGGGCGGGCTAGAGCGTCTCGAATTCGGTGGAGGACGACCCCTTGCCTTGGTTCACAGATGGAAATCCAGCTTCCAATACGTGATTTTGCGGTTTCGATTGTAGAGCCTAGTATGGCGACATAGTGGGATGGGGCACTTATGATTGAAATTGTTTTGACACTATACACTTATAGTAATAAAAGATGAAATTTAGCGTATCAAGCATGCTTTGGCTATTACAAGGTAAAACCCTGTCCTCCGGCTTGGGTTGCATTGTGTGATGGGACCTGGGTCTTATAATAGCTTCATTGTTCTTTATTTAGCATTGCGTTGTTTGTTTTATGGACTGGTATTCTTGGGTGGAAACCCGTTCCGTGTTATACGGCGTGGTCCCTTGATTTACCTAACTTTAGAATAAAGATTAATAACTGTTTTAGTTCTCAAACCAGTCCCATGACTGACCTGGAGTTTATTGTTTTAACCTAAACTCTGGGTGCCCATATTTTGACACGGGCAGCTAGTAGTTTTGGTTTTGCAGATTTATATTCACAGGACCCTGGTTTACAGCTGGAACGATATCTGGAAAGTTATGTATCCGTATATCTCCTTCAGTTGTGTATTGTATTATTTTTCCGCTGCAGTAAATTATTTAAATCTCTAATATTTTCTGTGTAGTATTTATTCATACTCTATTTATTCTTGTATTCTGATGGAATTGTTGTAATTAACAGTGAAATGTTCTTCTGTTTGCGTTCTTTTGTGTGTTGTTCTCAAAATATCTGGGCCTTCCTTACCGTGGAAGTTACGGGTGGTTACAGCTGGTATTAGAGCTTTGGTTTACAGAGCTCGGAGAACAAGACACATTAGAACCAAACAAAAGAATTCATCAGAAATTGGATTAGTAATATCCAGTGGGAATGACTCGTTAGAGATAGGATCAGTAGTATCCTAGAACGAGTGTAAATAGTGTTGTTTTGAAAAGTAAAAGTGAAAACAAATTTTGTTTTGAGAATTTAAATCAATTATTCGTATTTGATATTTATTTATATTGAATTTGGGCAATCCAATATATAAAGATTTTGCATATACATCTGATCCACGGGTATTCGAAGTTTTAATATATTGAATAGATATAGAGTCACGCTCTAGTCGCTCGGGGATAATTCTGGTGATGTCGCGACATCATCAGTATTTGTGTTCGAGTTTCGAAGGTGTGATATTTATATATTTCCAATTGACTGGTGTGAGAACCAAAATCAAATAGGGCTTATTGTTGTGGTTTGGCATCAAAAATCTAATTTTTGGACTATGTATCAAAATTATGAATTTGAAAAGTTAATCAACTAATTGATGGCTGATTGTGTTGTTTGATTGTTGGTTGATTAATTAAAATTTGAACCATTTAGCCAAATTGAATCAAATAGTGAATTGCATTGAAAATTTATCGCATTTGCATGCATATACATGTACTTACATTGAACAGGTCATAGCAAGGAGGCTAGAGTAGAAGAATAAAATTGTTTGCCCGACAAATAGGTACATGTTTACGAATTTATTGGGTTTGGATTATTTTATGAGCCGATTGGCGAGCCGATTGGCTAGCCGCTTGGCTGTTTCTTTTTGGATTGATGATGGCCATGGGAGGCTATTTGAAATATCCCGAAGTCCCAGGTGCAGGGGAGGTTATGGCGAAATTTTTCGAAAATTTAGGGTGTTAGCCAAATTTTTGAAAAATTTGAAAAGTTCTTAGAAACTGAAAAGTTGAAGAACTTAAGCCGTAAAGAAAATAGTGAAAGTTGAGTCAATTAGTTAAACAACTTTCAGCTTCTTTCCTTTTCGGGGACGAAAAGTTTTAAGTGGGGGAGATTGTAATAACCTGGAAATCTGAGCCAATTTAAAAAATTTATTTTGGTGATTTTAGTGAATTTTGAATATTTAAAATGATTTTTTTCAAATAATAACGACGAGAAATTCATTTTGAATAGAATTTGAATGTATATATTTATTTGAATCGACATTAGAATTTACATATTTTATTTTAATTATAAAAGGAATTGAAAATGGCGCGGTAGTTCAAAAATTCGATTTCTAATTTCAAATGAGTGTACAGGATTCAAAATTATCCGGATTTTAGCGAAACCAAAAATAGTAGAATCTATTTGAGAATATCTTTCCAACGAATCTGAAAAATTTAAATTTCATAGCGGGGATAAAAAGATATGCCCAGTTGAAGTTTCAGAATATCGCTATGGAATTCTGGCCCTTAAAAACGGAAATTTTGCAAACAACATCGGTTTTCGACGAAACCACTTTTGTTGGATCCGGGAAGTCAAGCTATTGCTAGATTCCAAAATTCGTAATTTTCTGAATCAGTATGTTAGCGTGGCAAAGGAAAACGTGTTTTGACAGTTTTAGTAAATTTCGATCGACCAAAAAATGGCCATTTTCCAAACGGTCTCAGAATTTGATGAAATTAGTTTTATTAGGACCGTATCATCAATACGAAGCTAGAAAAATCTCTCGTGAATTTTTAGAGACTGTGTGTGTTCCCGATAAATTGAAATGTGCGTTCAAATTCAATATATAGAGTTATATTTTGATTTTGACGGAAACTGATCGAGACGATCGAATCAACTTATGATACATATCCCATTGTGTTCGGAATGGGGGTAATTAGCTAAGGATGACAATCATCGGGTCTCGTTTCGAGTTCGAATAAAAAGTCCACTTTTATTGGAAATTAAATTAAATTATTTAAATAAGGGGGCCCAAGCCCTTATCCTTCAACCCGGACAACCCCTTTACTCCCTCACCTCTACCACTCTCTCATACCCCCCATAAATATCAGAAAAACAAAAAGAAAAAAAAACCAGGAAGAATCGCGCCGACCGCCCCTCCACTGCCGCCCTCCTCCACCTCAAACCCCCCTCCATCGATCGAGAACCCCCCCTTTCCTCTACGCAACAGCCCACCGAGGCCCCCCGCCACGCGACCCCTTCTCATTCCACTGCGAGATGGAGCGCCACCCCCTGCATCGAATCCCGACGCCAATCCCCCCCTCGATTGAAAGCCGCCTGAGCAGCGCAATCCCGACCATTGAGTCACCACCATCTAATGTAGGGCCCACCACCGCCCTCCAATGCCAAGACCGACGCCCTTCCGCTGAAGAAATCAAACACAGTAAGTCTTTATATTTTTATTTATATAAAATCCGATTTGATTTAGGTAAATCTTATATTTTTATTGAAGTTAAAGTTATGATTTTTACTTATGCAAAGTCATGATTTTTAATATAATAAAGTGGTGATTTTTATCTTAATAAAGATATGGTTTTTCTAATTTTTTTTATGTAAAGATTCGATTTTTAATTTAGCAAAGTTTAGATTTTTAATAACAAAAAGATCTGATTTTTAGAAGTGAAAAGAATATAATTTTAGAAGCATAAAGATTAGATTTTTTATTATGAAGCTAGTGAGGTAAAAATATAATTTTTAGGAGATAAAATTCGATCTTTATATAAGAAGTAGAAATATAAAAAAATATTTTTTATATATAAAGAAGCGTTGTACAATATATGAAATTGAAATAAAAATATGATTTTTATTTATTGGGATAAAGTGATAAAAATATGATTTTTATATAATAGAGAATATAAAAATGTGACTTTTATATATGTAGTGAATACGGAAGACGAAAGTAACAAAAGGCGAGCACGACGAAGATTTTCTACATACGAAGAGTCGTGGGGTTTGGTTTAGCTTTCTGTGAGGACTCCTCACCTTTTTATTTATTTTCTAGTTGAAATATATACTAGGATGCAGACGGTGCTTAGTAGCACCCGACACCCGTTGTCCACAGACCATGGATGACTTGTTTGTTTGATTGCTGTGTTGTGAAATCTGATTGTGTGATGTGGAACGAGATAAAATATTTTATAGTGGAAAATATTTTATAGTTAAAAATATAATTTTAATGTGTATATAAAATAAATATTTATAAACAAATCGGACGATTTGTTTATATACACTGATTTGACTGATATTGATTGGGACGATAAATTTTACACATCGCCCAACTGCACAAATAAAATCTGTATTTGTTTATTTGAAACCCCACACGAGTATTGGGATGATATTTGACGTACACTAATCCCGATTGTTTAGTTGTATGTCAATCGATGGGTTGATAGACTGTGTAAGCGTTAATTATTTATATTTTATGCTTATGCAGTTGTGTAGTGCACTCTGGACGATGGTTGATGATTTATCGATGCTGTTATATACATGTGTTGTAGGGAATCCATATAATTAACGTTATATGGTAATTGATTGGGCCTCATTCCAATTTGGAAAATAAGAAATATATATTCATGTGTTGAATAGAAAAATATATATTCATGTGTTGAATAGAAAAATATATATTCATGAGTTGAATAGAAAAATAAATATTCATGTGTTGAATAGAAATTGAATTTCATGTGTTGAAATAAAATAATTTCATGTGTTGAAATAAAATATATATTCATGTGCTGAATAGTAAAATATATATTTATGTGTTGAATAGAAAAACAAAAATTCATGTGTTGAAGAAAATATTCATTTATTGAATAGAATAACGAAGTTGTTGAAATATATAAAGCCGTGTTGGTTAGATTGACGCCATTTTGATGTGAACGACATTTATATCGATTTTATAATGAATATAGAAAAGAAAGTGATTTCAAAATATAACGTTTTGAAAATATTATCATTTGTATATCGATGATGTGGAATATTCCATTTTGATTCGAAATTGAATATGAAGTTGAAATCGTTTCGAAAACGAATTTAAAACGATTTATAAAATACGTTTTAAAAGGAAGTCGACAAAATATATATAATATATATTATATATATAATGGCCTAAATAGAACGCGCCACGCTGCGGTAGTTCGCGAATTTCGACCATTGACTTCGAATGGATATTACGGGAGATCCGACCGTCGGATTCTCCTAAAACCAGAACTATTGGGTTCGTATCGAAAAGAGCTTTCTAACGAATATTAGATATTTGAAATCTAACGGTTGGATTTGGAATTATGTCCAAATCAAATTTGGAAAAGGTGAATAATTTGTGTGAAATCATAAGAAATGATTTGTGAAGTTGGGATGAAAAAATTCCATATTTGAAAAGATAAAAATAGATTTTTATCGAATTGAACTAGTTTTGAACTAGAATTATAATTCTATTTATTTTTAAAATAAATAAAGTGGATTTGAAATGGTTTTAAAAGTAACTAGAATTTCCAATAATTGAATTGGAATGGATTTGAATCGAAATTGTCTTTGGAATATTTCGATGTTGGATTTCGTGATGATACAGATATTGTTATGGGAATTTGAAAGATATATTTATATCGTTATTTCCAATACGATTTTTGTTGGTCGTAGAATTTGATATTGAATATAAGCCGATATATTTTCTATTCAGAGCCTTGTATTTAATATCAAATGTGATTTGGGTTTATCGTGAACGGTGTTTTAAATAACACTTGTTCTTTAACCCGATAATTAATGGAATGTGATTTTGAGTTTATCGTGAACCGTGTTTTATATGACATTGGTTCTTTTACCCAGTTAAAGACAGTATATTGATTTTTGGGAAGATTAAAAATAAGTTGGATTTTAATGAATCTTTAATTAGATTGAAATAATCGAGAATGGAGTACCACCAATTTTGCTCCAAGCGATAGTTAAATCTTTGATTAGATTTGAACGTGAAATGGTAATTGAATTTACCGATAACACTGTGGTGTTAGATATGAAGTTTCACCAGTTTTACTTCATGAGATGAATAAGTTGGGATTGGGAAATAAAATAAATGATTACTTTGGTGTAGTTCGCTAATCCCGACTAGTTTGAATTGATATTCAAAAAAGATTAAAGAATAAATCTAAAGAATTTATCTTTGATAAAATTAATGGGAACATTTCTCAATGTATAAGAATATTTGAATGAAAGAATATTCTAAATTGGAATGAGGCGTATGTTGTGTTTGTGTAACACTTGTTTATTATATATGCGAGTTATTCAGAAAGACCGGGTTTATCCTATTCTGAATAACTGATTCGACGTGGTGTCGAGGATGAAGACGGTGGTTGAAGACCGGAGGTCTTCATATCGTTTGGGTGATTACTGATGATCTTGATTGGGCTATACACCCAAGAGGAGGGAATCAGTTAGTGATCGTCCAGACGTACTTGGAGATCGATGGATATGCGAGGTACTAGGTGCCTACGGTTTCGTTCAGACCCAGAACGAACTTGTAAATGGACAGTGTGTCTGACATTGGATTTTATTCTGTGTGATTGATTTCTATTAAATATATATCTGTTTGGCAACGGAGAATTTATTCTCTTGCTTAACGCCCTTCTTTGAGACGTATGATCTCAGAGGTTGTATATTGATGGATATCAAACGAATGAAGTGAATTGCCTGTGTGGCATGCCTAAGTGGCAAATGATCAAGGCTTCTATTGAAAAGCAAAGTCTTGTGGGTGATGATCAAAGCATGGCATTTGTGGCATAGCTATGTGTAGCGTTGATTACCGATCCTCACACCCCGGTAGTGGACCAGAAATGGGAGAGGACCTCAGGGAGGACATGCGTTTCCTTCTAGCTAGAAGCGGCGTCAGTGGTTTTACACGCCCTGACGAGTTTGACTTATGTGGTTGTTGCTGTTGCAAGGCACCTCGGATATATCGGTCGATCCGGGACCGACGGGGTCATTGGACTCATTGATACCCCATAGGGTGGGGAAACGCAGTGTTCATGCATTTTAATCCACATCGGTGGACCGGCCCTGACGATCCAAAGGTCACTCGAGCTCTGACTTGAGGGGCGGGCTAGAGCATCTCGAGTTCGGTGGAGGACGATCCCTTGCAATACGTGATTTTGCGGTTTCGATTGTAGAGCCTAGTATGGCGACATAGTGGGATGGGGCACTTATGATTGAAATTGTTTTGACACTATACACTTATAGTAATAAAAGATGAAATTTAGCGTATCAAGCATGCTTTGGCTATTACAAGGTAAAACCCTATCCTTCGGCTTGTGTTGCATTTGTGATGGGACCTGGGTCTTATAATAACTTCATTGTTCTTAATTTAGCATTGCGTTGTTTGTTTTATGCACTGGTATTCTTGGGAGGAAACCTGTTCCGTGTTATACGGCGTGGTCCTTTGATTTACCTAACTTTAAAATAAAGATTAATAACTTTTTTAGTTCTCACACCAGTCCCATGACTGACCTGGAGTGTATTGTTTTAACCTAAACTCTGGGTGCCCTTATTTTGACATGGGTATCTAGTAGTTTTGGTTTTGCAGATTTATTTTCATAAGACCCTACTTTACAGCTGGAACGATATCCGAAAAGCTCTGTATCCGTATATCTCCTTCAGTTGTGTATTGTATTATTTTTCCGCTGCAGTAATTTATTTAAATCTCTGATATTTTCTGTGTAATATTTATTCATGCTCTGTTTATTCTTGTATTCTGATGGAATTGTTGTAATTAACAATGAAATGTTCTTCTGTTTGCGTTCTTTTGTGTGTTTTTCTCAAAGTATCCGGGCCTTCCTTACCGGGGAAGTTACGGGTGGTTACATGTATTCTTCGAGTAAATGCAGTCGACGAAGTTAAACTAACCTATGTACGCAAAAGTAGATATTATGGCTTTATGGACAGAAAAGGTATGCTTAGTAATATAGACATAGCATTTGCAAACGATAAGCCCCCCCTTAAAAAGAGAGAGAGAGATATATGCTTTCTAGTTCAATGTGATTATAGCATTAATTGAAGTATTTGTGAATTGGATGGTAATATATCGATGAGATATAATGTTCTGTACTTTGAATACAGTTAGAGGAAAAGTAAACTACAAACGCAAACATAGAGAACATTTAAGAGGTGGATTATTTAAAATAGAGAGGCCCTATGTGATTTCGCTTTAGTGTTATGTTTTTTATTTTCAATTTGTAGTACAAAATATGAGGAATGAGGTAAGAAAATTAATAATTCTTAGCCAGTTCAATGACCTGTGGACAATGGAGCAGGTGGAATATTGTATACGATTTTGTTATCTTCCGAATTTGAAAAATTAAGTAGAATTCCTATCTATTTCGCGAGTTAATTTCATTTTTCAAAATTGCTTGTTTTTTAACAATACATATGATGTGCACATTTTTGTTAAATGAAATACAAAATTAAAGTTGTCAAACTAAAGGGGACGTCGATTTTTTCTGATACATGGAACAGTGTAATATTATATGACATGAACAGAATGTAATTTGTAACATTTGTTCCATTGATAGAAGGGGATAATACAATTTTAAACTTTGTAAAAATTAACCTTCAAATCTTTATTACAAAGAAGTATAAAAGTATTGTTCGAAATCTTTACCAAGTGTGTTAGTGTATTAAGTTATCACCGACATTAACAATATCCCTAGTTCCATATAGAATCGCAATCTTCAGCATTTTACAAAAATGAAATGATTTAACATGTAATGACCCGCATTTTCAGCGATATAATAATTAATTTATTTGAATATTTAAAAGGTGATTAAGAGGATTTAATGGTCATTGAATTAAATAAGAGTGAATATTTAATTAAAATAATAATTAAATAATATATTTAATTCTGAAATAATCAGAATTGGCGATCTGGTGTAAACTGGGCAATTCAAATTATATAATTCAGTTTAGAATTGAATTTGAATAACGAATATATTATACAAACGACAGTTTGAACGTATAATTATAATTTAATTATAATTGAGCTCGAAATGGCGCGGCAATTCGCGAATTGGCGATTCGAACTTTAAACCAGTATACCGAAGCCATTTTAAATCGGATTTTTGTGAAACAAGAAACGTTAGGAGCTGGTGAAGTATATTTTTCTAGTGAAAGAGAAAATTCGCGATTTCGTCGTATAGATTTCGATTTATGTCCAAATCAAATTTTAGAAAAGTTGCCGTGAAATTCCTTTATAATTTATTTATATTTATAAAAGGAATTTCATTATAAATCGAATATCGATTTAATCGGGATTTGAAATATCGAGTAAGAAATTCATATAGGAATATTCTAGAGCCGTATGATATCCTGTTGTGAATATATACGATAATATTTATTTATAAATATTAAATTTAAATGTTTTATAATATATTTATATATTTAAAAGGGCTATTTAGAGCTTTAAAAATAGCCTGTTTTGTAAACGACCTCAGAATTCGACAAAACCAATTTTGTTGGATCCACAATATTAAATTATTGCTAGATTTCAATTTCCGTGATTTTTGAAGTCAGTATGTGGCCGTACAGGATTTTAATGTGAAGAACAGATAGTATTTTGACGGTTAAAAATACGCTGTGGGAGCATATGGAGTCGGAATTCGACGAAACCAGTTTTGTTGGGACCGTGATGTCGAACAGTAGTTGTATGTCAATTTTCATGATTCTATGGTATCGTATTTGGTCACAGGAATTTTTAAAGATGAATACAAACAGCGTAGGATTAAAATGGAAAATAAAATCGAATATAAAAATATTAAAAATATCCTATAAATATCCGATTGACATAGAAATGTGTTTATTTTATGCTCTAATATCTCGTCTTTTGTATATAAATAAGTATTACTTGGGTATTGTTTTGTTACTTTTACAGATAGTCCAACCCAGCCGCATGCAACCAGAAATGTAGAGAAATAGAGTTCAATTTGCTGTGTATTTGCATTTTGAAGAATTGTAGATGAAGATATCACATCTAGTTGCTGTTGGACAAGAAAAGTAAAAAAGGCTTTGCACATCACAAATCAATGAAGAAATATCAAGGAAGCAAGAGGAAAAAGAGAAAAGGCCCAAATTTGCTTTATTTATCTAAGGCCCATTTATGTTTCTCATTGTAAACAAATTAGTGGTGTAATGACCAGGCCCATTTACCATTAGGGTTAGGGTTAGGGTTTGGCTATCTACCCTATATATACCCTTGTAATGGCATTGTAGCCACCATCCTATCATATATCTCAGTCTATTCTCTTCTTCATCAATAAAACTCATTTTTCTTTTTATGCAATTTTCTATTTTTCTTAGCAATTAGTGTTGTCTACACGATTAGATTCGGTAGAACACTATTTGTCTTTTGCATTTCTTTTCATTAGCGATTGACCGTCTGATTAGATTCAGCGGTAATCCTAATTGTTATTTTCTGTTCGTTTAATTCTGTTCTGCAATTTTATTTCCATTGTTCTATTTTATCTTTAATCGTTGAATTTATTACAGATCTGATTAGATTCGAATCTGCAGTAAATTTAATTGCATCTTTTAATTGTAGTTTCACTTTTTATTTTGTTTTGCAAAATCAACCTCCAGCTGTGTCTAACTCGCCCAAGAGATTAGATAAATAATTGATTTAATTCACCTCCCTGTGTTCGACCTGTATGCTACACACCTGTATGCTTGCAGAATTTATTACAAATGTCGCGCTTTTCTAATTCATAGATTAGCGACGATCAAGTTTTTTGGCGCCGTTGCCGGGGAGGTAACATTTAAATTTTATTATTTATTTAATTTCTGATTCGTGTTAGTTTATTTTTATTTTGTTTTTCTTGTTTTTGTTGTTTATATATATATTTTTCAAAAAAAATAAAAAAAAATTTAATGTCACTAATAAATGGATTGTAGGGGGAGATTTTAATGTCACTAGGTTTCTAGGGGAGAGATAACCTCGAGAAGGTGATTTCTCTGACGTGGAGGAATTCAATGATTTCATTTCTGATAATAATTTGATTGAGATTCCTCTAAGCAGTAGATCTTTTACATGGTCAAACGTTAGATATTGTCCTTCTTTTGCTTTATTGGATAGGTTTTTTATTAGTACTGAGGTGCATGATAGGTTCGCTATTTGTAGAGTTAAAGGACTGCCATTTTTATATTCTGATCACTGTCCTATCATTTTCTTGTGTGATTCGAATATTTCTATTAGTAACAGTTTCAAATTTGAGAAGATGTGGTTATTAGATTCTAGTTTTATTAACCTTTTTTCTGTCAAGTGGAACTCTTTGTCCTATTTTAATAGTGTGTATAGGGGTAATTCTATGAAGATTTTTGTTGCAAAGCTTGGTAAGTTAAGGTTTTTTCTTAAGCGGTGAAATAAATATATTTTTAGTAGTGTTAGGATTAAGAAAGATAAGATTATGTGTGAGTTGTTAGATTTAGACAAGATCAGGGAGTCCGGGATGCTTAATCCCATTGAGAGGGATAGACTTTGCTTCCTTAGGAATGATCTCAAGCTGACTTTAGATAAAGAAGGGAGTATGTGGAAGCAAAGGGCCCGAGTTCAATGGATTAAGGAGGGTGATAGCAACACTAAGTTTTTTCATAGTGTCGCTAATAAGAGGAAACATGATAACTTGATTCACTCTATTTTTATTAATGATGTGGAGGTGACTGTTCAGAGGGAATTAAATTAGGCTTTCACAAGGTATTATAAATAGATTTTTGGCACTAGGATTGAGAGCAAGATTAATGTCAGTTGGAATGTGTAATGACCCGCATTGGCAGAGGTATTATAATTAATTAATTTATTTAATTATATAAATGGTGGTTTAGTGAATTAAATGGTCGTGGAATTAAATAATGATGAATATTTAATTAAAATAATAAATTAAATAATATATTTAATTCTGAAATAATCAGAAATGGCTGAAATGACAATATGGTGTGAACTGGGTAATCTGTGATATTTAATTCAGCTTGGAATTGAATTTGAATAACGAATATATTATATAAATGACAGTTTGAACGTATAATTATATTATAATTAAAATCGAGCTCGAAATGGCGCTGCAGTTCGTAAATTGGCGATTCGAACTTCAACTGAATGTACAACATTCGTTTTAAGCCGGATTTCTGTGAAACAAGAAACGTGTGGAGCTGGTCGAGTATATCTTCCTAGTGGAAGAGAAAAATCGGGATTTCATCGTGTAGATTTTGATTTACGTCCAAATCAAATTTCAGAAAAGTCGCTGTGGAATTCCTTTATAATTTGCGACGCTTTAATTATGTTATAATTGGATTTTCGATATAAATTGAATATCGATTTATTCTGGAATTCTGGATAATCAAGTTATAAACTCTGATAGGATATTCTAGAGCCGTACAACATCGTATGTGGATATATACGATGATATTAATTTATTTATATTTAATTTAATTATATTTAAATATATTTATATATTTAAATGGGTCATCCAAAGCTTTAAAAATAGCCACTTTTGCAAACGAAGTCGGAATTCGACGAAACTAATTTTGTTGGATCCGCAATGTCAAATAGTTGTTAGATTTCCAGTTTCGTAATTTTTAGAGTCACTGTGTGGTCGTACGGATATTTAGAGTGAGAAATAGTCAGTACTTCGACGGTTAAAAATACGCTGTGTGAGCAGACGGAGTTAGAATTCGACGAAACTAGTTTCGTTGGGACCGTAATGTCGAACTCTAGGTGCATGTCCAGTTTCGTGATTTTTGGGTATCGTATGTGATCGTAGGAATTTTTAAAAGGTGAATAGAGATAACGAGTTGTTATAAATTAATAAAATAATATTTATACCTTCCTATAAATATGGGAACCAACCCCTTAAACCTAAAATTTTTCATTCTTTGGTCAATTCTTTTATCCTCCGTCAGTTCTTACTCCAAACGAAGAAAGGGAGCCTTCAAAAATCAAAAGAAAATCCGAACAAATTCTATAAATCCTAAATCAAGTATATTCGACATTCTTGAAGAATTCCCTTTGTTTTGGGTGTACTTCTTTTGAGATCGATGCAGTTTTATGTGGTTCGAATATTTGAGCGTGACCTAGGGTTTTGATTTCAGAAAGGCTGAGGCGTTAATGCAAGTACTGGATATTGTTTTCGGGTTGAGTGAATGAAGTAGAAAAGTTTGGCAAATTTTGAGGGAGTTTGGCACGGATTTAGGTCGCTCGACGCACTGTAGCTGACCTTCGACGCGGGATCTACAGTAGCGGCGAGTTCGTTGTAGTTTGGTGGAGGAGGGAGAGGCCGGAAGGAGGAGTTCAGTGGTGGTGTGGAGTTCGATGGAGTATGTGGTGAGTTTGAATCAAAGGAAATCGTGGAAATGTCTTGAGCAGGAGTCGAAGTTTTCTGGAGTGGAAGGTATCCACGATGGGGAAAAAGGATTGCGGGTGGGCCAACTGTTGGTGGCGGGCCAAGAAATAGAGAGGTGTGAGGCCCAAATTCTAAATAGTTTAAAGTTTTATTTAATTTTAAATAGTGTATAACTTCGTAAAATCATAACTTGATCATACGGTACCGAAATTCAGCGAAACAAGATCCGATAGGATCGTATGGACGGACACTACCCAATGGAACTGACTGGGAGCGGATTGGTGCTCGTTTGAATTTATGGCTGGCGAATTAAATTGTTTAATCCAAATCAAACAACAATTTATCGTTCTTTAAAGATGAACTGCCAATGTGAGTAAATCTCACTAACTCTGAACAGTTTATAATTTCATGTTGTATTTTTAGAACTGTTAGAAATTGTCTGATTGACTGTGTGTTGACTGTTTGATTGAACTGCTAGTTAGTTAGTTGAATTTCTATATTTGATCCTGTTTAACAGAATATATCATATGGAACTGAAAGTGATGTTATCTATATTGTTAAACATCTGTTATGCAGGGAAATAGGTTGGAGGAACCCAACTGGGTTCCTCAACATTTATTTTACTGTTTTTCATATATTGTGATATATGATGTGATATATAATTTGTTGTCGATTATATGTGTTTGGACGATACTGATCATCGTGATTTGATATGTTGAATACCATAACATACCGAAATGTTGATAAGAGAATATTTTCAAAGTGATATTTGAAAATAAAATATTTATAAATGGAATATTTATAAATAAGGAATATTTATAAATTGGAATATTTATTAATAGGAGATATTTAGAAAAAGGGAAAATGTTATAAAAAGGAAACTGTTATAAGGAGGAAATAATTTTTAAAGTGGAAAACCGTTACTAAAAGTAAATCTTTAAAAATGAATAAACGTTGTTAAAAAGGAAATCTTTATAAAGCGAATAGAGTTAAATCGAATATAGTTATTCGAAAGGAGTTAAATCGAATATGGTATTCGAAAGGAGTTAAAACGAATATGGTATTCGAAAGTTAATAAATCGAATTAGTTATTCGAAAAGGGTTAGTCGAGTCGAGTTAGTTGAATAGAGTTAGTCGAATATTAGTTATTCGAATAAGAGTTAACCAAATGGGCTAAGTTAGTCAAGTTAACTGAAACGACCCGAACTTCCCCGGTGGGGAAAGCGCGGATAGTTCCAGAACAAGCCACAACAGAATGAAAACAGAAGAACATTTCATTATTATTACAACAATTCCATCAGATACAAGAATATACAGAGTATGAATAAAAAATATTATACAGAAAATATCAGAGATTACAATACATTATATAGCAGCGGAAAATAATACACTACACAACTAGAAGAGATATACAGATACAAAGCTTTCCGGATATCGTTCCAGCTGTAAACCAGGATCCTGTGAATATAAGTCTGCAAAACCAAAACTACTAACTGCCCGTGTCAAAATAGGGGCACCCAGAGTTTAAGTCAAAACAATAAACTCCAGGTCAGTCATGGGACTGGTGTGAGAACTAAAACAGATATTTATCTTTATTTTCAAAGTAAGATAAATCAAGGGACCACGCCGTATAACACGGAACGGGTTTCCTCCCAAGAACACCAGTGCATAAAACAACAGCGCAATGCTAAATAAAGAAAAATGAAGCTATTATAAGACCCAGGTCCCATCACATAATGCAACGCAAGCCGGAGGATAGGGTTTTTACCTTATAATAGCCAAGAATGCTTGATACGTTTAAAACAAATCATTTGATACTATTATAAGTGCATATTTTATAAAACATCTTCAAATCATAAGTATCAATCATAGACGGCATAAGCGCCCCATCCCACTATGTCACCATACTAGGCTCTACAAATAAAATCGAAGTACACGTATTGGAAATTGGATTTCCATCATGGTGGCTCCTGATTCGAAAGATCGATCGCGTAGTGCAATTCCCCACGGCTTACGTCCCAGCAAGAGAAAACACCGTAATGCACATCCGCACTTTTGGGACCAGAGTATCACCGCGGCTTACGTCCCAGCGAGAGAAAACACTGCTTACTCTATCCCTGAGCACTAAGCTCATCTCGGTCGACCGAATCCACGACACCACTAAGGTGCCCATCCACTAAAATGCATACTGATCAAACCATCAGTTTACCACCATACCGGGGTGTGAGGCTCGCAAATCAACGCTATACACAAAGCCATGCTATATCAAAGCTGCGCTTTGATCATCATCCACCAAACTTTTGCTTTTCAACAAAAGTCTGGATCACTGCATCTCAGCATGCCACACTATCAATCCATATCGTACCACTGATTTCTGCCAATATATAACCTCTGAGCTCGTATGTCTCAGAGAAGGGCGTTAAGCAAGAGAATAAATTCTCCGCCGCCAAACAGATATATATTTAGCAGAGATCAACGAATACAATATAAAGGAATACAATGTCAGACACACTATCCATTTACAAGTCCGTTCTAGGTCTGAACGAAACCGGATGCACTTTCCTTGCATATCCGTCGATCTCCAAGTACGTCTGGACGACCACCAACTATTTCCCTCCTCTAGGGTGTACAACCCAATCCGGATCGTCAGTAATCACCCAAACGATGTGAAGATTTCCGGTCTTCGACCACCGTCATCATCTTCGACTTATCGTCGAATCGGTTATTCAGAATGGGTATAAACCCGGCCTTTCCGAACAACCCGCGTATATTATAAACAAATGTTACACAAACACAACATACGCCTCATTCCAATTCAGCAGTCACTAACTGTAAATTAGCAAGAGAACAATTCCCCAAATGTTAACCCCGAAGGCCGAAACCAACATCAGATCAATACCCAGGAAACCATCCTTCTTAGCTAACCTACAGTTAGTTTCTAAATTTCACGTTCTTAGGGAAAGGTTCCCATTAATTTTATCAAAGATAAATTCTTTAAAATTTATTCTTTAATCTTCCTTTGGATATCATTTCAAACCAAATTATGGTTTTCCAAACTATTCGGGATTAGCGAACCACACCGAAGTAATAATTTATTTTATTTCCCAATCCCAACCTATTCATCCCATGAAGCAAAACTGGTAATACTCCATATCTAATACCACGGTGTTATCGGTAAAATTAATTACCATTCCACGTCCAAATCTAATTAAAGATTTAACTATCGCTTTGGAGCAAAACTGGTGATACTCCATTCTCGATCTTTTCAATCTAATTAAAAATTCATTAAAACTCCACTTAGTTTTAATCTTTAACTGGGTTAAAGAATCAGTGTCATTTAAAACACGGTTCACTATAAACCCAAAATCACATTACATTTTAATCAGACCCTAACCATAAATTAGCAAGTGAGCAATTCCCTAAGTATTAACCCCGAAGGCCGAAACCAACATCAGATATATATTTAGCAGAGATCAACGAATACAATATAAAGGAATACAATGTCAGACACACTATCCATTTACAAGTCCGTTCTAGGTTTGAACGAAACCGGAGGTACTTTCCTCGCATATCCGTCGATCTCCAAGTACGTCTGGATGACCACCAACAATTTCCCTCCTCTTGGGTGTACAGCCCAATCCGGATCGTCAGTAATCACCCAAACGATGTGAAGACTTCCGGTCTTCGACCACCGTCATCATCTTCGACTTATCGTCGAATCGATTATTCAGAATGGGTATAAACCCGGCCTTTCCGAACAACCCGCATATATTATAAACAAATGTTACACAAACACAACATACGCCTCATTCCAATTCAGCAGTCACTAACCGTAAATTAGCAAGAGAACAATTCCCCAAATATTAACCCCGAAGGCCGAAACCAACATCAAATCAATACCCAGGAAACCATCCTTCTTAGCTAACCTACAGTTAGTTTATAAATTTCACGTTCTTAGGGAAAGGTTCCCATTAATTTTATCAAAGATAAATTCTTTAAAATTTATTCTTTAATCTTCCTTTGGATATCATTTCAAACCAAATTATGGTTTTCCAAACTAGTCGGGATTAGCGAACCACACCGAAGTAATTATTTATTTTATTTCCCAATCCCAACCTATTCATCCCATGAAGCAAAACTGGTAATACTCCATATCTAATACCACGGTGTTATCGGTAAAATTAATTACCATTCCACGTCCAAATCTAATTAAAGATCTAACTATCGCTTTGGAGCAAAACGGGTGATACTCCATTCTCGATCTTTTCAATCTAATTAAAGATTCATTAAAACTCCACTTAGTTTTAATCTTTAACTGGGTTAAAGAATCAGTGTCATTTAAAACACGGTTCACTATAAACCCAAAATCACATTACATTTCAATCAGACCCTAACCAAAAATTAGCAAGTGAGCAATTCCCTAAGTATTAACCC
Source organism: Allium sativum (assembly GCA_030737875.1). Lineage (NCBI taxonomy): Eukaryota > Viridiplantae > Streptophyta > Magnoliopsida > Asparagales > Amaryllidaceae > Allium > Allium sativum. The sequence continues at coordinate 534,942,017 of CM060922.1, forward strand.
CGAAGGCCGAAACCAACATCAGATATATATATTTAGCAGAGATCAACGAATACAGTATAAAGGAATACAATGTCAGACACACTATCCATTTACAAGTCCGTTCTAGGTCTGAACGAAACCGGAGGCACTTTCCTCGCATATCCATCGATCTCCAAGTACGTCTGGACGACCACCAACTATTTCCCTCCTCTTGGGTGCACAGCCCAATCCGTATCGTCAGTAATCACCCAAATGATGTGAAGACTTCCGGTCTTCGACCACCGTCATCATCTTCGACTTATCGTCGAATCGGTTATTCAGAATGGGTATAAACCCGGCCTTTCCGAACAACCCGCGTATATTATAAACAAATGTTACACAAACACAACATACGCCTCATTCCAATTCAGCAGTCACTAACCGTAAATTAGCAAGAGAACAATTCCCCAAATATTAACCCCGAAGGCCGAAACCAACATCAGATCAATACCCAGGAAACCATCCTTCTAAGCTTACCTACAGTTAGTTTCTAAATTTCACGTTCTTAGGGAAAGGTTCCCATTAATTTTATCAAAGATAAATTCTTTAAAATTTATTCTTTAATCTTCCTTTGGATATCATTTCAAACCAAATTATGGTTTTCCAAACTAGTCGGGATTAGCGAACCACACCGAAGTAATTATTTATTTTATTTCCCAATCCCAACCTATTCATCCCATGAAGCAAAACTGGTAATACTCCATATCTAATACCACGATGTTATCGGTAAAATTAATTACCATTCCACGTCCAAATCTAATTAAAGATTTAACTATCGCTTTGGAGCAAAACTGGTGATACTCCATTCTCGATCTCTTCAATCTAATTAAAGATTCATTAAAACTCCACTTAGTTTTAATCTTTAACTGGGTTAAAGAATCAGTGTCATTTAAAGCACGGTTCACTATAAACCCAAAATCACATTACATTTCAATCAGACCCTAACCATAAATTAGCAAGTGAGCAATTCCCTAAGTATTAACCCCGAAGGCCGAAACCAACATCAGATCAATACCACAGAAACCATTCAACTTAACTAATCTCCAGTTAGTTTCTGATTTTCTTAACTCCTTTGGGTCTAAGAACAATATTATTGAAGATACCGTTCACGACAACCCAAAATCACATTCTATTAATTATCGGGTTAAAGAACAAGTGTTATTTAAAACACTGTTCACGATAAACCCAAAAATCAATACCAATTCAATTCCAATCAAATATTATTTAATTGGTACACTTCATTAAATCTAAATAAAAGATTTAATCTTTTTCTCAACTGGGCTTAAGAACAGTGTTAATGAAGACACCATTCACGACAAACCCAAATCACATTTGATATTAAATACAAGGCTCTGAATAGAAAATATATCGGCTTATATTCAATATCAAATTCTACGACCAACAAATATCGTATTGGAAATAACGATATAAATATATCTTTCAAATTTCCATAACAATATCTGTATAATCACGAAATCCAACATCGAAATAATCCAAAGACAATTTCGATTCAAATCCATTCCAATTCAATTATTGGAAATCCTGGTTACTTTTAAAACCCTTTCAAATCAAATTTATTTATTTAAAAATAAATAGAATTTTAATTCTAGTTCAAAACTAGTTCATTTCGATAAAAATCTATTTTTATCTTTTCAAATATGGAGTTTTTCATCCCAATTTTTCCCAAATCATTTCTTATGATTTTACACAAATTATTACTATTTTTAATATTTTTATCAAGGCCCGTACAGTCGATTTCCATCAATGGCCATCGAACTGCACTTACAGCGACCTTTTCCAAATTTTATTTGGATATAATTCCAAATCCAACCGTTAGATTTCAAATTTCTAATATTCGTTAGAAAACTCTTTTCGATACGAACCCAACGGTTCCAGTTTCAGGAGAATCTGACGGTCGGATCTCCCGCAATATCCATTCGAAGTCAATGGTCGAAATTCGCGAACTGCCGCGGCACGGCGCGTTCTATTCAGGCAATTATATTATATATATAATATATATAATATATACTTCGTCGATTCCAATTCAAAACATGCTTTATAAATCGTTTTAAATTCATTTTCAAAACGGTTTCAACTTCATATTCAATTTCAAATCAAAATTGAATATTCCAATATAAATTCGTTTTAAATTCATTTCAAATCGATTTCAATTTAATTCGAATTTCTTTTCAATTTTCATTTTTCAATTTGAATTCAATTCCTTTCGATTTCAATTCGAATTTCGATTATTTTCAATATAATTCAAATTTCGAAAACACTTTCAATATAATTCAAATTTCGAAAACACTTTCAATATACACTGAAAATTGAATAAATCGATATAAATATCGTTAACGTCAAAATGGCGTCAATCTAATCAACACGGCTTCGTATATTTCTATTTTCAAATATTCTATTTCAAATATTTCTTTTTCAAATATTTCTATTCAAATATTTCTTTTTCAAATATTTCTATTCAAATATTTCTTTTTCAAATATTGAATGAAACCCAATCAATTACCATATAATGTTAATTATATGGATTTTTTCTACAACACATGTATACAAAAACAACGATGAATAATCAACCATCATCCAAAGTGCACTCTACACTATATAAGCATCGAATATAAATATTTAACGCTTATAACAGTCTGTCAATCAATCGATCGACATACAACTAACTATTGGGATTAGTGTATGTCATATATCATCCCAATACCCGTGTGGGGTTTCAAACAATCAATCACAGATTTTATTTGTGCAGTTGGGCAATGTGTAAAATTTATCGTCCCAAACAATATCAGTCAAATGTGTGTTTATAAACAAATCGTCCGATTTGTTTATTTTTATTTCCTTTCATATACGCGTTAAAAATTCTATTTTTAACTATAAAATATTTTTAACTATATAAATATTTTATTTCATTTCACATCACATCACACAATCAACTACACATCAAAATCATACAAACAAGCATACAAGCCGTCCATGGTCTGTGGACGACGGGTGTCGGGTGCTACTAAACACCGTCTGCATCCTAGTATATATTATTAACTAGAAAACAAAATAAAAAGGTGAGAAGTTCTCACCGAGGGTTCCACTCCTCCATTCTCTATTTCTGAAATTCAGAACAGTCTGGATCTGCCCGTACTTCCAACGACATTTTCTCCATGCTGTTCATATTAAAATCACATTTAAAAATCATATTTTTAATATTCTACCAATATAAAAATCATATTTTTTTCTTTCTATATAAATATTATATTTTTATATCTCTTCATTCTTACTTTAAAAACAATGCTACTTTTATTTGAAAAGCCTATGCAAATTTTATTTAGAAGACAATGCAAATTTTATTTTATAAACCATGATTTTTTATATTTGAAATCATATTTTTAAACTATGTTATTTATATTTTTATTTTCAAAAATCTAATATTTTCTATGATAAGAATCTCGCCTTTGCTATGTTAAAAATCATCAAATCTTTTTTCCTATGCTATGTATATAAAAAAAATATTTTTCTACGCTATATATATGTAAAGAAAATATATTTTTCTATGCTATTTTTATTTTACTTTCTTTCTTTTAAAACTATAATATATAAAATTTCCAGATTTTAAAAGAAATGCTCGTTTAAATAAATAAATTAATAAAAACCTTTCTTTTTTTCTTCTTCATTCTCTCTAAACCGAAAACTGCTCCCCCCTTCAGATAAAAACTCGACCATGCTCTTCATCTACGGTTGACCCTCGCACCTCCTTCCTTGCATCGACCAATGATCCTCCAGTGCCACGCTCTCGAGCTCCACACCGCCTACCTCCGCGCTATGTAGCACCCAGTTCAGTGCTCCCAAGCCTCACGAAAATCCCCACGAACAATGGCGGTTTGAGGACGAATTATGAACGAACCAGGCCACGAAAATTTATCAGACTTGTTTGGATTTAAAGAAGGGAGAAACCCCTTTGATTTTTGTTTCAAAGCATCTGAATTCATTGAGGGGATCAGAAATGATTTGAGAAGAAGCATTGATTAATTTTCCGTCGTTCGTCGCATGAGAGGTGCGGGTTTGACCCGTTGACTTTGAAATGAAAAGGACAGGGTTTTAAATAGGTTATATATATATAATTTAATAATATTAAATTCATTTATTCTCTTATTAGCCAAGTTTCTCATCCGAACTCGAAATGGATCCCAACGACTGTCGTCCATAGCTAATTACCCCCATTCCGAACACAATGGGATATGTATCGTAGGCTGATTCGATCGTTACGATCAGTTTTCGTCAAAATCAACATATAACTCTATATATTGAATTTGAACGTGCATTTCAATTTACTGGGGTCACATACTAACTCGAAAAATTCCAGAAAAATATTTTCTAGCTTGGTATTGACGATACGGTCCTAACAAAACTAGTTTCGTCAAATTCCGAGACCGTTTGAGAAATGGCCATTTCCAGTTGATTAAAATCAACTAAAACTGGTCAAACGCGTTTTCCTTTGCCACGCTTACATATTGATTCGAAAAATTATGAAATTTGGAATCTAGCAATAATTTGACATCGCGGACCCAACAAAAGTGGTTTCATCGAAATCCGAGGTCGTTTGCAAAATTTCCATTTTTAAGGGCCTGAATTCCATAGCGACTATTCTGAATTTTTATCTGGACATATCTTTTGATCCCCGCTATGAATTTAAATTTTTGGATTCGTTGGGAAGATATTCTCAATTAGATTCAAATATTTTTGGTTTCACTAAAATCCGGTTTATTTTGAATCCTTTACATCCATTTGAAGTTTGAAATCGAATTATCGAACTACCGCGCCATTTTCAATTCCTTTTATAAATATAAATAAATATTTATATTCTATCGTCAATTCAAACGAATATATACATTCGAATTATATTCAAAATAAATTTCTCGTCGATATTATTTAAAATAATTCATTTTAATTAATCAAAATTCGCTAAAATTGCCAAAATAAAAATTTTAAATTGGCCCAGATTTCCGGGTTATTACATTAACCAAATGGGTGAAGTTAGTCGAGCTAATCAAATTGAATTTAGTTAAAGGGGTTATCGAATATAGTTTATCCCAATGGAGTTAAAAGGGTTATTCGAATTAGTTATTCGAATAGAGTTAAACACATAAGAGTTATTCGAATTAGTTATTCGAATAGAGTTAAATAAATAAGGGTTATTCGAATTAGTTATTCGAATGGAGTTAAACACATAAGAGTTATCGAATTAGTTATTCGAAAGGAGTTATCGATTATAGTTGATCGAAAGGTGTTATCGATTAGAGTTAATCAAAGGAGTTAAGTAAAAAGAGTTAATCGATTAGGGTTAAATAAATAGAGTTAATCGAATTTAGTTTATTCGAAGAAAGGTTTTCGAATCTAGTTATTCGTAAGAAAGATTATAAATGAATAGTTTATTCAAAAGGAACTATCGAATATTAGTTATTCGAATAGGAGTTAAATAGAGTAATCGAATATTAGTGATTTAAATAAAGTAAAAGGAGTTAATCGAATTTGGTTTATTCGAATAGAGTTAAAGGAGTTATCGACTAGAGTTAAATCAAATAGAGTTAATCCAATAGTGTTAGTCCAATAGAGTTAATTGATAAGGGTTAATCGAATAGAGTAAATTGAATAGAGTTATCGAATATACCTTATCGAAGGGGGGGGGAGTTATCGAATAGAGATGATTCGAAAGAGGTTAAGTAAGGAAGTTGTTAAAGAATTAAAGGGGTGAACTTTGTCTATTTCAAGGTTAAAAACGTTGTTCAGTTAAGGTCTGAGAGGTAGTATTACCCCAACTTGATTGGCTTTATTTTTAACTAAGGAATGGTTAAGGTTCGATAGTGAAGGTGGGTTAAAGGAATTTAGTTAATAAGCGTAATGGTTTGAGTTGGCATCGCGATGGTTTGTTTAAACATCTGTCTAAGTCCAATGAAGGAGTTTTGGAAATGTTTTCCAAATAAGAACCAGAAATGTTTTCTGATATAGAAAACAAGAAATGGAAATGTTTTCCAATGGTAATAACATATATTTTCTAAATTTAGAAAATAAGAAATGTTGAATATAGGGAAACAGGAGATAAGTAAATTAATGAACTAAGGAGATATATGATTGATGATTGATTGATAGAATTTCCATCTGGAAATAATATCGTTGTTTGCACACTTGTTTTTATTCGATAGTTAAATCACAGACTATCGAAGTTTTGACCATTTTAACGTTGTTAATATGGAGAGACCGGTTGGATTATTATCCAAAGAACCACTTTGTATTGGCATAAGCGTTGCGAATCATATATGCCAAAGATAATTGAAGACAGAGTAAAGTGCAAGGGATATTGTATAAGTCTTAGATAACAGTACCTAAGATGGATATACTGAATAGTACCTTCGGTTCATCCTGTTCTTGGATGACTTGTATGGACGGATGTCTGACAGAGTATTTCCAGACAATCATGTATATTGATTTCTCCAACCGTACCAAGAGTGAAAGCGGAGAAGGAAACTTCTTTTAGCTAACACATAATGTATTGTTGAGGACGTCAATCAGTGATTTGATGGATTTGACGATGTGGCATTCAAAGTGAATCTGGTGTGATGATAAAGCGTAGCTTCTAGCCTCACATCCGGTAAATGACAGAAATCGGGCAGGCAGCATGGCTAAGTCAGTCGCTCTGAAGTAGGGTGTATAATCACCTGATCTAGAGTTTCATTTATTTCCAAAAATCTATTGTTGATGCTGTCCCATTCGGGAAACGGTTGCTGATCCCAACCGTTGGTGATATACATTCGATACACTCAAGCGAAATGAGTGGTCAGTCATGTGTGGCCGGGTTGCAAGATGTTCTTGTTGAACCCAGTGTATTCCTTTCTAGAGGTACACTAGCGAAAGGTGGTTCCATACCTTGTCATAGTTGGAAATCCATTACCCAATACGTGTTTGCGGTTTTGATTGTGTACTATATATGTAGAACGTGAGATGAAAGCGTTTCTGCTAGATGATTATTATATTGTGGTTGATAGACTGTTAGATCAAAATTTGGCTCTAACACCCAAATTGTTCTGATTCATGGAGAATTATAACTGAAAAATGAGGAAAAAAGCAGAGAACACACAAGGTTTATAGTGATTTGGCGTTAACGAGCCTACGTCCACTTTATATGCTATTGATTATACTTTGAATGCTAGTACAACCAATGATTTCTCTCAAACTCACTCTTACAATTATGATTTCTCTCAGTAATCTCGAAGTAAAACTGATAAGAAATAGTGGTGTGACAGTAATGGTGTTGTCAATCCTTGAAACTGCCAAAAAGATCCTGAAAAATGCCAAGCTCTGGGCTATTTATAGCTGATTTCTGGTGACGGATCGTGGTCATACGTGGCCCACATCCCGAAGATCTCGGACCGGTTTGTAGCTTGATGAAGAATTAGTCAAATTAACCGTTGTGGACAGGTGTCGCGATCTCCTTAAACATCGGATCATGGATGACTCAGTCCGTGGCCATCATCGTGTCTTCCTGCTCGGATCGGATCGGATTGTGATCGTAGCTTAATGAAGAATTGGTCAATATGACAGTTGGTGACATGTGTCACGAGATCCTGCATTCTCGGATCATGGTGGACCTGGTCTCGGTCATCATCCATCAGCTTCGGGGATCGGATCGGATCGAGCTAGCGATGGACGGTTCGGATCATTGTCAAAAAGGGGGGCGATCGCGAGCCGAGGGGAGTATGGCGATCCGATCGGGTCTTCGAGGGTTAAAGGTGTGAAACTTCATATTTTCTTCTTGTGTGTGAAACTTGGTGGCTTGGTCAAAAAGCTAGCCAACATAGACATTATTATAATATCAAAAGGTTTTTGATATAAAGATATTTGGATTCTCATAAGGGAAAAACCCGTTCCGTTATACGGCATGGTCTTATGAGATATCAAGTACTTGTTTAAACTGTTTTAAACTGTTTTACTCACACCAGTCCCATGACTGACCCGGAGGTTATTTGTTTGTTTCCCTAAACTCTTGGGTGCCTAAATTTGTACGGGCAGTTAAGTAGTCGGGATTTACAGATATACTGGAAGAGCTTGGAGCAGGAGGCTTCATGATTATATAGCTATAGTTATTTCCGCTGTGTTGTAAGTGTTGTACTTTGATAATGATGTATATTCAAGTACAGATGTATATTTCAAGTTATGTTATATATATTATATGTTATTCGTTCCGCTGTGAGATTCGTGTTACTCTGATGTTGTGTTCTTCTTCTTCTTCTTCTATTCTAAGTTTCTATCTTATTTTTCCTCACCCTCTAATTTCTTTCATTAATCATCCGGTATTTTTCGATGTTTGGTTAGTCATCATTGAGTTTATGGCGATAACCAAAGTCGATAAAATCCCGGGTCATTACAAAATGACATTTATCCGCCTGACTCTAAGGTTGAGTTAGGAGATTTGGACATGCCTTTTACTGAGCAGGAGATTTGGGAGGCTATCTGTGATATGCCAAGCGATAAACCTCCAAGGCCTGATGGTTTTTCTGTTCTTTTTTATAAGCAATTTTGGGAGGTTCTGAAACTTGATATCATTAAACTTTTTAATGATTTTTATAGTGGTAATTTGCGTTTAGGTAGTTTTAACTTTGCTAATGTTATTCTCATTCATAAGAAAGAGGGTGCTAATTCTTTAAAGGATTTCAGGCCTATTCCCTTAATTAATTGTCCGGTCAAGATTATTTCCAAAGTCCTAGCTAAAAGGCTAAGTGTTAAGATGAACGAGCTCATTGATTGTTCCCAAACTTCTTTTATTAAAGGCAGAAGCATAGTGGATGGAGTGGCCGTTGTGCAGGATTATATTAATGTTTGTTGTAAAAATAATTTGACTTGTGCCATCATGAAATTAGATTTTGAGAAGGCGTTTGACTCGGTGGATTGGGACTTTATTAGTGAGTTGTGTCTTGCCAGAGGCTTTAGTATCAGATGGATTAACTGGATCATGCTTTTGTTTAGATCGGGTTGTTCTCATACTGTTGTTAATGGGGTTGTGGGTAAGAAGATCCAATCTAAGAGAGGTCTTAGACAAGGTGACCCCCTATCACCTCTTCTTTTTAATTTAGCAGTTGACGTTTTCTCTAGAATTATTAAGAGAGCTGTTAGATTAAGTGTCTTAGGTCGTATTGGTAATGAGGTATTTAGTAATGAATTATCTATTTTGCAATTTGCAGATGATACATTATTATTTTCCTCGCACCTCCCCAAGCATATTATTGCCCTACAGTTTATTCTTTATTGATTTGATATGTTAATGGAGATTAGAATCAATTTTGATAAGAGTGCTTTAATGGTCCTTAATGATCTTGATAACGTTGAGTCTTTGGTTGCTGGCTCTTTGAAGTGCTCGGTCATGAAGTTTCCCTTTGATTATTTAGGTTTTAAGATTAGGCCTTCGAAACATAAGAAGGATTATTGGTTAGTTATTATTGATAAGATCAATAATAGATTATCGGGTTGGAATAATAGGTTCCTGTCTAGAGCTGGTAGATTAGTGCTTGTTAATTCGGTGTTGTCTGTTATTCCCTCTTATTGGATGGCTATTCATTGATTTCCTCGATGGGTTATTGAGAAAATAGACAGAATTAGGCGTAACTTCCTTTGGAGTGGTGTTTCTATTTGCAGCGGCTTTATGTGTTTAGTTAACTGGGAGGTGTGTTGTAAGCCCAAGAAGGATGGTGGTCTGGGGATCATTAATTTGTTTAATTTTAATTTTTCCTTATTAGCAAAATGGATTTGGAGATATAGATGCCCTGATGTGTCGGCTACTTGGAAGATAATTATTTCCAAATTTTATTACTCTTGGGGGAGAGTTTATTGTTGGTTCTAGTTCCACCTGGCTTACTAGACTATCGTATTTTTGGAAGTCTATTCTGTGGTGTTTTGATTTTTTTTCATTTAGGTTGTAAGTTGACTGTTCATTTGGGGAATCTTACTTACTTTTGTCACAATGCTTGGATTTCTCATTTGTCTCTTAAAATTGAATTTAGAGAGCTTTATAATAATTGTTGCTTTAAGAATGCTTTAATTATTGACGTTTATAGAGGTGATTTGGATCCCCCGTCGGTTTTTACCTTTGATAATATATTAGAAGGGGGTATGTTAAGGCAATTAGCCTTACTTAAAGCTAAGTTAGATCTTTACCATCTTGATGAGAATAGCGATTCTATTAGTTGGGGTTTTAACAGGAGTTTGGTGTTCTCTGTTAATTCTATATATAATTTCATTAAATTTTCTGGTGTTTCTTTATATCCTTTTAAGTTTATTTGGAAATCTAACGCTCCACGTAAAGCCAAGTTTCTTATGTGGCTGATTATTCATAAGAAGCTTAATACGGTTGAGCTCTTAAAGAAGAAGAATATTGTGTTTGATGGTAAGTGTTGTTTCTGTAGTCTTTTGGATGAGGATGTTGATCATTTATTTTTCTCTTGCAGTGTTACTAATTACATTTTAATTACAGTTACTAGGATTTTTGTGTTTGGTAGTTCAATTTCCTTTAGCAATTGTGTTGATTATTGGCATTACTATAGAGTTTCGTTTTATTCTAGACAGAGATATGTGTTGGATCCTTTAGTCTCTATCATTAGTTGGTTCATCTGGTTGGAAAGGAATCAATGATTTTTTAATTCCTTTTCTGTATCTGCTGATATTTTAATTACTAGGATTATTAATTTCTGTTTGGTTTGGATGTCTAACTCTCACTATAAGTTTTTTGGTGAATCGTTTTTTGATAGTTTTCTGACTAAGGTAAGATTTAACTTATGTTTATTTTTTAGATTCAATAGTTATTTTAGTTGTAATAGACCTCGTATTTGTTATTAGTTTTTTCTTCCTTTCTTCTTCACACATATATATGGTTATATATATATTCTTTAATATATATATATATATATATATATATATATATATATATATATATATATATATATATATATGCACATTTACCAATATATATATGTGTTGGTTTCTTATGTTTTTTTGTAGTTTCTTTCAGGTTTCAGGTAGCTGATTTTAGCTATGGAGCTTGGTGATTAGCTGACTGGGCTGGTGCTTGTTTTTCTCTCTTGAGATCATTGGTGTGAGGTTTTTTGTAGTTTTGTTCTTGAAGGGTTCTGTTTTTTGTTGTTTGTAGCTTTGTGTATCTTGTTCCTGTATTGGTGTAGATATACTTCATTATTGGGTGGTGGCTTTGCCGGAATTCGATATTGAAGTTCGATGGGCGGTGGTTTATCTGGACCTCATCTATTTACTATCCTTTACATTCTTGTAGTTTTGTTTTTGTATTGTTGGACCTCCTTTTGGGTTGATTGTCGAATATTGTATTCTTCTGGGTTTTTTATATATATGTGTACTCCATTCTTTATAGAAGATCACACATTTTTGTTTTAAAAAAAAAAAAATTACTGTGCAAAGTTTAATCATCACCCTGTCAGAGTTCTGAAGAAATAAATCAATGCGTGCAGCATGAAAGTCCATCAATCATTGGCAGTTATGAGTGAAGTCAGACGTAAATCCCAATTTCATAGATGAAACTAAAATGAAGAAGTGGTATGATTAAAAAGATAATGTTAAATTGGAACTAATTAATTTGGGGAAGATATATAACCCAGTTCGATTACAGTTGCACATAGTAGATGAAGAGATAGTGTAAAACTGAGACTAATTAATTTGGGGATCGTACATTTGTTTCGATTACGGTTGTGGGATAAAGTAAAATTCCTAAAATGAAGCGTATTATAGTATTTAAAAATTTGAGAGAGCAGGGTAGGCATGCAATCGTTTTCGTGATCCTGTTTTTTATGTTTAAATAATAGATTATCATCACCGTAATAATTGCAGTTGGTCCTGAAATTAGAAACCAGAGCATACCTCCTTTTCGGTGTTTATTAATTTGTAGATTCATTCTGTTTATCATGTGCATGTGTTCCGCACAAAGATGTGCTTAACTGATGGTGTTTCCCACTCCTACGGATTCATGTGTGCAATGTTTGCATACGGTGATTGAACAATGAATAAACCATTAGTCGTTTACTTCATAGTAGTATAGTTCTTCTGGCTCTGGTGTTCCTGCAGGTCTGCAGGTTCAGAAGGCAATGCGAATAGTTAGTCTGCTCAACAATTTCTGCATAGGTAGTTCATCGAAAATAGCATTAACGTTGCACTGTCAACAAAAGTTGATATTTACACAGCTGAATAGTAATCCGAAACATGTAATGTGGTTCAGTTGAATAAGTTACAGTGTGTAGATTAGTACCATTGAGTTGCAAACGCTGTCATAAGGTACGTTGGTGCATGTTGTGACCATTTTAACATTCCCTGTCAAATACTACTGGCAAACATAATAGGTATTAAGTAAATAAAAAATTCAAATAAATATTAGGTATTAAGTAGCATATGATATGCATCTTAACAAATAGCCGGTACCCTATTCCAACAATGAGATAATGAAGGACCAATTTTTACAACAGCGCAACAACAACAAAGCCATATATCCCAAACAAGTTGGGGTTGGCTAGATATGGAACCCAAAATTAAAAATCATAAGGTTCCATATCCATAAGAGTGGCTAAGTTTTTACGTTGGCTCGCCAAGCCTATCACAACCCTCCTCCTTTACCCTGGCTTGAGACATGCTGCATAGAAAACTACACAGGCGGAGTTTTTTTTCACAGTAGCGCAAAGTAGGAAAATATATATTGAAGATTAAATATGTCAAGAAATAAGCCACGAAAGTAACTGACATAAATAACCCAAAACATAGAAACCGTGTAAATATATGTCCCAACTAACAATAGTAAATTTGAGTGCTGTAAACGTAAGTATATGATATTAAAAGTGTAATGTAGGTATTATTAAACATACTTAGTACAAATAGCTGGAAAACACAATCGTGTTTGTAATTGCATAGCAGCATGCACATCCGTAGCTAAAATTTTACATTAGAAAAAAGTTGCACGACATAAACTACATGACAAAACATCAACTACAACTGTATTATATGGATCCGAATAATAATTATAATTATAATTGTAATAACCGATTAAATAAAAGGTTACTTAAAATAAACAGCTAGTAAAATATGGTCTTGGTAGTCCAACAAAGAGACATAATGAAATTGTAATAAGCAAGCACAACTTAATGAGCTTAAAGATGGTAAGTAAAAGAAACTATAATTTTAATGTTTTACTGTTCATCATAAATCCAGTAAACTAAAGACCTTTGAAAACGTTGATTAGAAAAATGGCTGGCAGAACAAAAAGTTAGACTTAAAAATTCACCAGTTTAGTAAATAAAACCTCAAGTAGACAACCAAATACAATATGCATCTCAAGTCTTCCCATTATTGGTAGAGTAATGAATATTTTACTGTATATCTGAAATTGTGCATGTTTTCTGAATTCTACAACCAGAAAGAAGTAGAATATAGATTTGGTTGTCACACATTCGAATTCTAGAACACAGATTATGATATGATAAATTCAAAGTGAATGAATTTTAACAGCAAGAATGGTATTGAACATATATATTTTAATTTGAGTAAATAAAAAAACTGGAAAAAAAAACGTTACATGGTATGTCCACGATGACAGAGATTTCAGGGGGATAGGATTGATCGTTGCATATACAGAAGTTACAATAAAACAAAGATAATTCTTTGGCTTGTAGTTTTGTACCGTGGTTAGATTTTCATAAATTCCCAACTAGATAGTAGAAAGCAACATCCAAGCTTAGCAAACTTGATAATTGTATCTTTAAATCTGCATAAAAATAAGGTTGAATTATTCTTTTCCATACAGTAAATAAACTAATTGTAGAAGCACAGTTACCAACTTATTTAATGTAATCTATTTTATAAACCTTAAATGATAAAAATGGATAATAACTTATTCAAAGCCAAATATTCTTTATGAATTCACTCAACAACGCACCTAATCCAGTAGTTTAAACAATTTCCAAATGTGCGAAGAATATTTAATGGTTGTGCATTAAACAGTATCAATGAAATGTGCAGCAAATATGTCAAAGGATACTCATAGAAACTGTTACCATATTTAAGTTGAATGCTTACCTCTGCAATTCAAAACAAATCTGTTTATAAGTTTTACAATACAAAAAAGAAATCAAAATTTGGAAACAATTTATTTACAGCAAACAATCAATTCAACAAGTTATGTACAATCAACGAAAAAGAGAAAGAATTTAAGAAGACGTGGATTTGGTATACTTGTAAAATAATACCTATCTAATACTCTATGATTATCCTGAAAAGAACATAAATGAAATTCAAACCTTCAGATTTATTATATACACAGACAAATCAAACTTAAGTCAATGGCAGCAACAACCATTAAGTACAATGGAAAATTTAGTGGCACATCAGTGTAGTCAATAGCAAATAGCGCAAGGCTTGCGCTATTTTGCGCTATGCGCTATAGCGCGCTATAATTTTATTTTTACCCAAATAATAGAATTATCATACATAACTGAAATTTAATGTTTTTGTTGCAAATTTTGTGTCATATCCAAGATGTTCAAGGCTCCAAATGCAATGCTAGTGTACTTCATGCATATGTTATCTTTATTTAATATTAAATGTAATTATATTAGAGAAAATATATTAATAATTTCATATTGTACATTCAAAATTATTGATGGATATAACATATTTATGTCTTACACAATTTAAAATTTATTCTTAAATTAATGACTTACGATGAAATTTATTCTTGTTTTGAGTTATGATGAGATTCTACGAAAAAAATGCATAAAAAGTACAATTCACATAAAATATGAAAGCATGTATGTTCAGTTAGAAAGAAGAAAATAGTTTTTTCTTCTCAACAAAAGGTTAACATAGAAAAAAACACAAAACAAAACATGTCTGCTCAAAATATCTCAAAAAAAATCTGAAACTGTATGCTCAAAAAAGAAATCTGTATGTCCATCTAGAAAGTAGATAAAAAGGGGAAAAATGTCTCGGAAAGACATGGATAGTTTTAAAATTCAGAATAGGAGACCGAGGAAAAAAAAGTAAAGCCAATCACGGAATCAAATGAATAAAGCAGTAAACAAACTGATAGAAGTTAGCTTCAGCTTTTCTAGCAGCAGAAATTGATTTGAAAAAGAAAGTAATTTTGCCCTAGGTTAGAAGTTGATTCACTTGTTACGTTATTGTCTAAATAGGAAACAAAATGGACCTCTTACGTTATTATTCAAATTAAATAGGCCAGACCTGGCTTCTTTACACACTCTCCAAACCATAAAAGGAGAAAAGAAAAATAGCGCTATTTATCGTTATGCACTATGATAAAATAACGCGCTATTTTTGCGCTATAGAGGACCCCTGCGCTATAAGAAGTAGAATAGCGCAACGTGTGCGCTATGCGCTATTTATTGCTATAGCGCTCGCTTTGATAACACAGTTGCACATGTGGGTTATAGTTAATATCACTGAGAGAAAATTTGTAATTTTTGTTTTGTAGATAAAATTCAACATTACAATTACAAAGGTCAGCATAACTTGCTTTGTAAGGATTTGAAACCACTAATGATCATCATGTACAACTTTAAGCAGGAAAATTTAGGATTAGAATATGGTAACAGTATATGTTTATCATGTAACAAAAATGTCTGAACGACCTAATGTTGACAATAGGGATTTTAAATCTTAATTGTTCCTGTGTTTTCTACCTGTTAATGTGATGTAACATGCCATGCCTATTCTGTGGGTTATGGGGAAAAATATTTCACAAATGTCAATCGACTTATGTATTGTTCTGGTAAAAAATGATTCATGAACTCTAATACTGAAAACTTCAACAGTAATCTTACTGGTAGTTTCCTATTAGACAGTCGAAGAGAGCAGTTACTAACATAAATAATTTAAAATATCAACCAATGTATGTACCAGATTTCTTTTATGTGGTACGAAGAATAGATTTGGAAGTGAAACTTATTAAGCTTTGTAATGCATATGATATGTGAAACAAATGAACAATCAGTTCAAGGGATTGTGTTTTGAAGCATCTAACGAATGCAAATAAAATCAATCTGTAAAAATCAGTAGATAAACACATGAAGGTGAATTAAACAAATGTAAAACCAAAGGGACAAAATTAGTTCAACTAATTCACTGTTCTAAAACATCGAGTGACTGGCTAACATTTGGTATGAGAAGTGCTAGTAATTTGGACTATTGCACAATCGTGCCAGACATGTAATATGCTGGAAAAATTTGTACATACAATAGTTGAGTTGGGACTGAGCAGGATTTGTGAGAAACTGTTAATAAGTCAAATTTCTTTTAGTGTAATTTCATTTTAGCCAAATACCGGGTTAGAAAACTCCAAAAATTACTGTAGAAAAGTGTGTGCATGTGAATTGAAAGGTTAAGTTGGGGTTGGTAGAAATATAGATATGCATGTGTGGAGTAAGGGAACTAAATTTCATGGAATGAGGAATTAAAAATTTGGGAGATAGCAAACCTGGGACGATTCAAATTTCAGTCAAGTCAATTACCGCCAGACCAGTAAGCATGGCTAGAGTGACCGTCTTCACTCATCGGAGGAGAGGCAGACATTGGGGACCGGTTTACATTGAATGGGATGAAATAAAATTTGCAGCAGATTGGTTACCACCAAGCACGGAAGAAGATCAGGGCTATTGATATGACCATCTGACGGATTTGTGGAACCAGACGTCCCCGAATGACAATCCACTAATGGACGTGAAGGCTGATGAAGAAGTGTTGGCAGGGAAGAGGTTACAGATGACCACAGTACAACGTTAGGGTTTGTGATTTGGTTCTCCACCGACTTGGACAATGTTCCGAGCATATAGGAATACGTTCGTAATGGCGTTGGGAGTATTCGGGGAAGAGGGTGGGAAGGGAGTGGCTGGAGAGAAGGAAACGTAAATTATTTGTATTAAGGATTGGGGAAATGAGTACGCTAAATAAATTCGCGGTTTGACAGTTGACGGTGGAATTGAGAAGATTGATTTACAGGGCGTTGTTTGGTAATATGGAGAAGTGAAGTAGCGACGGAAGCATTCTGTGTTTCTTGATTTAGGAAGGGATAAAAGGAGGAGAGGGAGAAGAAGTTGAGCGGTTTCCTACTAACGTTGTTTTCAAATTTTATAATGCCCAAAATAAATGGACTGGAAAAAGGAAAAATAATAATTGTGGAATATAGATCGAATATTTTGAAATACTGAGAAGAGACGATGCCACCTAAGTGGTCAGAATTTCCTGTTTTCTAGTTTAAGTAATAGATTAGATCTTCTTTTGTCTCTTGGTTTGTCCTATCAAAGGAATTTATTATACAGATAAATTTTTTTTGAACGGTAAAAATGGTTTGGCCTAAAGCCCATTAAAGCGGGTAAAGATCCGAAGCAAAATAACAAAGTCACAAACACTATGACATAACCCTAGCTGCCAAACATTATCTCAGTGTGAAAACCCTAAAAGAAAACAATGGAAATGATCGTCTCCTTAGAAAAAAAAACCTCCTACTTCACGGCGGTTTCCAAGCGGAGTCATCCATGACTTCGCTTCTCCTTTCTTTAGTTCCAAGCTTGTTATTATCTTCTTTGTCTCTCAGGCACCAATTCCCATTGCTTGATTTACATCTCTGATGATTTGTGAAATTCAAGGATTTCAACTCCATCAGTTCTGAGCTTTTTGAACTCTCAAAGCTTCTCTTCCTCCTGGAAGAGTCTCTGGTGTTATCAGAGGGTCTTCCTCTGCTGCTCTCGCCATCTGACCAGTTAGATAAGTGATAGATCTGGTGATTGAGAAAGCTTTTGTATTGATTTTCACCAATTTTCTGTAAAAATCTGATTTTTCCATCTAATTGCCCTTTATTCAGGTGATTGTATGGATCTGGATCACTGTTGAAGGTACCTCCCTTTGTATCAGGTAAAAACAGCCATTTACTATTCGATTTAGAAATAAAATCATGCACTTTAGAAGTAAAGTTATGTCTACTTCCCTCACAGATGTTAGATATGATAGCGGGGTTGATGGATACTTCAGGAAGGAAGCCAGATCTGTCAGAATCCCTGTTAATGATCTCTAAATCATATCTGCATAGAAGCTGATCTCTAATATTTGCATCAGGCAAGCAAGGGGATTTAATGTTCTTATTACTAGCAGTACTAAAGTTATAATCTACCTTAATAAGATTACTCCATTTATTGCTAGGGCCACTGGTAGCAGAATAGAGATTGACTTCACCAGTAGAGGGGTTGGAGAGAATTCTGCTAGTGTTCTGCTTGCCATTAAGTAAGAAGCCTTCTACAAGCTTATCACTATCATTATTGCTTTTGTGATAATCTTGATTAAGAAATTTATCCTACATGTATCTGTTAGCCTTTTGCAAGACAATATTGCTATTATATAGAATAGAATTCCAAAGTTGCATACGGCTAGTCTCTTTACCAGTGTGTAATCTATGATTTCTCTCCCTCCAAATATAATAGATAGAAGCAGTCAATAATACACAAGCTTTGTTGAAATTGGTGGACTTGGGCTTAAAACTTTTCAAGATGTAATCCACACTGTCCCTTATGTTAAGTGTAGCACAATTATGATTGAAACCCAAAGTGCATTTGGCATTATACCAAATGTACTGGGAGTAACAACAATCAAAAAACAAATGCTTGGAGCTTTCAACCTCATTTTTGCAAAGAAAAAAAGTATTATCTGAACCTTTGTTCCATTTGCAACACTTATCCCTAGTAGCAAGCTTATTTAAAAGAGCAAAGTAAGCACAATGTGCCATTTTTGGACAGTTAGATTTGCACCAAATAACTTTATGCCAATCAACTTCAACCTCTTCACCTTGCAGAAACTCCCAAACTTTTTTGAAAGAAAACTTATCTTCAGAACATAGGTTCCAACACCAATGATCTTTATAAAAATTTGGATCAATATTAATACCTAAAATGGCATTTTTAAAGATCAAAGCTGCAGGGTTACTGAGAAAGCTCCAACAGTTATTTATGATAATGTTGTTAACTCTGTCATTAACCCCACCTAAAATATGCAAATTATCCCAGCCAAGAAGATTTATAAGTGAATTACCACTAATCCAAGGGTCAAACCATAAACTGGTTTGATTACCATCTTTAATTCCCCTATGAATGGGTTTTCTGCCTACATCTCTACAGTCTAAGATGTTTTTCCAAATATATGAATGGTGATTCTACTTTCTAGCCAGCCAAAAATTTTATTTTTTAAATATTTGGCTCTCAGCCATCTGGCCCAAAGAGATTTTCCATCCAAGAATTTCCAGAACAATTTAAACTTGCTAACTTCAGCTATGTCTTTTAAGTTCCTGAGCCCAAGTCCACCAAATTTTCTAGGCTTAAAATCTTTGTCCCATGCATCCTTATGATACTTCCCTCTCCAAATAAAGTTAGAACATATTTTATCAATTTTATGAATGACCTTGGCAGGGATGTTATGTGCTTGGACCCAATACATGATCATAACAGTGATGACTGTATGTGTGAGTTCAACTCTACCTGCTAATGATAACAGTTTGCTAAACCAACCATCTAGTTTACCTTGAATCATGTCTATTAATCTAGAACAGTCCCTATCATTAATTTGGTTAATGCTTAAAGGAAGGCCAAGGTACTTGACAGGAAGATTTCCTTCGTAGAATTTCAAAAGATGTAAAATTTCATGCTTAATTAGGACATTTTTGCAGAAATAGATTTTTCTTTTATTGACATTGACAGCTAAACCAACAAACTTTTCCATATTTTCTAAAATTCTGTAAACAGCAATAGCACTTTTTTTATCAGCTTTAAGAAAAAGGAGCATGTCATCAACATATAACAAATGAGTGATGTGAGGCTTGACTCTGTTTATAGGTTTAATGTTTCCCCTTAACACTTCTAATTCCATTTGCTTGGAGAAATATTCTATAACTATTGAGAAAAGGTAAGGTGACAGAGGATCACCTTGCCTTATTCCTCTATTAGTGCGAATAAAACTTTTGGGGGAACCATTAACCATGATAGAGTATGTTACATTGTTGATGTATTCATTTATCAATGCACAAAATCTGTTATCAATTCCCATTTTTTGCATAATAAAAATGATAAAACTCCTATTAATTTTATCAAAAGCTTTATGCAAATCGATTTTAATACACATAAGATTTATATTCCTCATATTAAAATTCCTAATTAGCTCATGAGCTAATAAAGAATTTTCCAAAATCAATCTGCCAGGAATAAAGGCACTCTGATTTTCAGAAATGGTAAATTTTAAAAAACATTTCAATCTATTACAAAGAAGAGAGGAAATAATTTTGTAAACAAAGTTACAATAGGCTACGAGTCTATAATCCTCTAGTCCAGATGGATTTTCCACTTTTGGGATCAAGGTTAAAAAAGTGTGATTGGTGTTTTTCAGAAGCTTTCTAGAATTAAAAAAATTCTTTTATTGAATCACACAATATTGACTGAATTTTAGCCCAATGGGTTTTATAAAATTTAGCTCCAAATCCATCTGGACCAGGGCTTTTGTCAACATTAGCATTGAAGATAATATTTTTAATCTCTTCCTGACTAATAGAGGCCAATAATAAATAAGAGCTATTGATGTTTACAGTATATTTAAATTCTAAATCAAAAAAATAGTTGGATAATCATTAGAATTATATAAGGAGTTGAAATAATTAATAGCCTTTTCTCAATTTTAGAGGCTTCATTAATTACTTCACCCTTTGCATTCATTAAATTACTAATATTATTCCTGTTTTTTCTGCATGACATTTTGGTGTAAAAGAATTTACTAGCTTCATCACCAGTTGTTAACCAATCTAACTTGGCTTTCTGTTTAAGATTAACAACATTAATATGAAGAGCATTAACCAATTTGGCTTGAGAATTAAAGAAATTCTCAACATTGGTCTTGTCTGAGCTATTTTTATCAAGATCATTTTGAAACCTCTCACATTCATCCCTGATAGGTCTAATGGCATTTCTATTTCTAGTAGAGTTCCAACTTTTAAGATTATTTTTAACCATCTGCAAAGTTTTATTGAATTTGTATTGAGCAGTTCCAAAAATATTATTACTGAAACATTTGGAAACAACATCTTTATAGTTGTTCTCGTCAAGGTTTTAAATCTCGGATATCAGTCGCATTTCGTCTCGGAGATTTTATTGACTCAGTCTCGTATCGGGGGAGATCTCGGACGAGATGAGTCTAACTCGGGAGTTCGTCTCGGATTTTCATCTCGGGTCTGGAAGTTCATATCGGAACAATCTCGGGGTACATGATATGTTAAAAATGATGTTTTAACAAAATGATTTTTGTGAATGCTTTCAAAAACTTAGTAACTTAAACTTAAAATGCAAATAACTTTATTATTCTTTATTTTATGAAAGATCATTCATACTCTAAATCGTAATATGCTTAAAACATGAATATTGTTAGGCAGAAAACATTAAAAGGATCCAAAACATTAAAAAATTCAGCATAAATAGACCACAAAATACATAATTTCATAAGTAACATGTATGTAGAAAGACGAATATGAAAATCATAAGCATTGTAAAACATATACGAACATACAATATAGTCATTTAACATGCAAAATGTAAAACAACAAAAGATTGATAGGGCTAGAATTGAGTTTTTTAATTATAGTTCTAGTTCAGGCAAAAATTTAAATTTTAACTAAAAAAACTAAGATCTCGGGCGATATTCCAGTATTTCGTCTCGGTCGATATATCGTTCAATATTGCAATATCTCGGGCGATATATTCGAAAGGAGATTTAGAGTGATATTTGCTATTTCATTTCGGAAGGAGACCAAAACGAGATCTCGGAGGAGATCTCGGGCGATATTTGCGAGATTTGAAACAGTGGTTCTCATACACCTAACCATTCACAAATCTAAAAGGGGAATTACTATGATTAACCTCATTTGAATTGAAAGAGACTAGAATAGGGGTATGGTCACTAGTGTTTTAAGGTAAGGTACTACATTTAACATTGGAAAAGAGGTTGATGAAATTTTGATTAAATAAAGACCCTATCAAGCTTGCAATGAATATTCCTGAATTTACCTGACTTCCAGGTGTATTTATTGCCAGAAATGATAGGTTCTATTAATCCAGATTTCATCTTAAAATTGGCAACTTGTTCTAATTTAGAAAAAGGAACTAGATTCCCCCCCCCCCCCCTCAAAATTGTGAAATACGGTGTTGAAATCCCCAATTAATAACCAAGGACTATTAATAATATTACTGAACTGCTCAATGCAACTCCAAAGCTTACTTTTGTCATTTTCAAAATTGGAAGCATAAAAAAAGTGATAATTATAACCAAACCACCCGTATTTTTAAAAGTGCGGTGTATATACTGTTGATCAATGAAATAACTGATGAGAGTTCAGATGGCAGGATTATGTAGAATCATAATCCTACCATCTCTTCCCATCAGGTTATTATTGATAATGTTCCAATTTGAAAATAGTCAGGTGTACAGATTATTAATCCTTTGACCATTACTAAAATACTAGGCTTAAACTTATTCATAAAGTTGACCAGGTCTAATTGTCTAGCAGGGGAATTGAGCCCCCTAATGTTCCAAGCAATAATATCCATAATAAAATATATAAAATATAAAAAATAAGGATGTCACCTATCTATGGTGGACCAGAGCTTTTGCTGCTGTCCAATCTGACCTCCAACTGTTTGCCACTACTTTTGAAACTAGTGTTTTCTGCTGACTTGAGTTGTTTTTCCCACTTTGAGTTTTTACTTATGTATTTTTGTCTGAAATCATGATCCTTGTTTTCCTCTGTATCTTCTACTGATATTATGTCAGAAAGACTTTTTTTTTTTGCTCTTCTTTTTCTTTTTTACTGGAGATGCAGGTTTTGAGGGCTTGGAGCCAACCAATGCATGGTTAACTACCTTTTGGATACTGTTCTATGTAACTGAAGAGGTTTTCGAAGAAGCAAGTCTTTCAGTCAATAGAGATTCATCAGTGAAAATGAGATCAGCTGATAGTAGCTCAGCACAGTCGGTTTCTTTCCCTTTCACTTTAATGTTTGTCAAATTTGTAATTAAACTTGAATTCTCCTTTGAGGGGAGGATTCAATGACTTGTACACTTGAAATTCCCTTTGTGTTTTTATGATTTGTTCAGTCAGATCTGAGGATGCAATGTAATTGCCGTCCTTAGATTTGCATTGAACATTCTCTTTTTGCATGCTTTTGGAAAAGCATGCAGATCTCTGCATTTGTTGAGTTGCCCGTGACCAATCGGTGATCTCTGCATTGTCGTAAATATGCTCCATGTTGTCTTGATTTCTTCCCTAGAATCTGTGCGGGCATACTTCCAACTCACGAAATCAAAATTAAACAAAGTAACTCCGTTTCTTCCACTGTCAAAAAATCAAATAAACATTGTCAACATCTTGCACAACCCATCGCTTAGTATTTCTGTAACTGCATGTTGGAGAATCTCGTTTTTGGTGATGATCGCTGTAGAACATGGGTGCCTGCGTTTGCTTGAGTTTAGTGATTGGGATCTTTGTCCACTTATCACTCTTACTGCTGTACATCGATCAGCAAGAAGGGAGATTTTTTTTCAGTTTGGAAAATGAAGATGAGAAATATACGTGTGAATGCAGAGAAGGCGGATGCAGCTGATTATGATTCATATGCTTATTTCAGTCTTAGCATTACACGTAAATGAAAGATCCAAGCTCCAATGGTTTTGTTTGTTTCTACAAGAATGAATCTCTAATCAAGTTTCGTGTATATTACGTTTGTACATTCACAATCACATAATCAAAATGTGTGGTCTACAGTAGGAGTTTGTTGACACCACATTATGTGGTTTCAACGTAACTCTATCCACCGATTGGTGGATAGAGGAGGACCCCATATCACATAAAGTACATGCAGCGCTTCTTCTTGCGTAGAAATACCAGCCTGCATAACACATAAATAATATAAGGACAAATGGCTTGCACACAACCAAAAGGATGAAAACAGATGAAATAGTGAAGAATGTACGTAATATGCACTGCTACTTCAGCCTGCACAAAAGTATTTTCACATAATACCTAGTGCACTTTGTATTAAGATGCGTATATGGATTGAAACTGTTAGAAGTCCGGCAGCTTGAACATGATCCATACTTGCAGTAGGTAGATGGCACACAAACTCATCCTTAATTTTTTGTAACAAAGTTTTATTGCCTTTGGAACTATAAAGGGAAGTCCACATTTATTTCTTTATTCCAGGAAATCAAGCAATGAATACAAAAGATAGACAGTTTGGAGCTATACCTTTTTCAGGCAGGTTTGTTCATATCATTTGTTGAAAGCTAACCTATTTGTCATGGAAGATAATTAATAGTAAAATAGTTAGACAGTAAATTGGTAGATGATGTATTTACATATAGTAAAATGGACAATTTAGTTAGTTTTTGCAGCACAACAAATAAGACTATAAAAATTTCGTCAATACTGGATTGTCCAAATTTAATAGGACAGTTTGTGCTATTATGACCCTCTGTGCCACATTTTCGGCATTTCCGTTTTTTCTAGCTAGTGTACATCTCAACAGGGATTTTAATTCTACCTTTCACACCACTATGAATAAATCTTTTGTTGTCTCTCGGTCTTCCTTTTGCTTTTGAAATATGAGGATCTTGAATCAAAAAAGGAGTTTGATTATTAATTGATAGATACTTTGCATCATTATTGTCTTCACTTTTTCCTTCTGCAATCTTATTTTTTTTTATTCACATACCCTTGTGAACGGTTCTTCTATTCCATCCATGGTTATTTTGTACAATATTTCAGATGCCGACGCTATGCATGAAAGTTGCATAGCTCTTCGACATATACGACTAAGTCGAAATGCTTCACTCGAGCTGGATTGACCTTCATATGTAAAATCATCCATGATCCTAAATGAGTTAGCTCATTTTGTTCACCACTTCAAAATAAAATCTGAAGTATTTCATCTACGTCTAGCTTAGAGAAGACTTGGTAATCCTTTAAACTCAAATAATTGACATTGGCAATAACCTGTGTAAGTATTTGCATTCATTTTCACAACAAAACTTTCATATTCACCAACTTTAGAAGGCACCGAGTATTATGTCATGTCTTCGCTACTTTCATTATCAACTGATCTAAATCGAATTAAGTTTTTTAGTTGTTCACAAAACTGATCAAATATAATTCGGGTGTATATGCTAGTAGCCTGTTTCAAGTTGTATTCATCAATATTTCTATTTTTATGCTCAGAAACAAAATCCTCTTCCACTTCTCTGGATAATTTTTTGTAGTGTTTGCTCATATCTAGTAAACAAATTCTTTTATTTTGTTTTTGGGGAAACAAAAGTATTAAAGAAACTGTTAATCCCCTCTGTAGTGTTTATTCCGGCATAATAGGTAGAACGATGAAACACAGGTACCCAAGACTCACGCTGTTCATATTTTTTCCGCAACCAATCATTATTCATCAAGTCATATTTCCCTATTAATGATTTTCACTTATCTTCAAAATTTGGTATTGAATACGTGATTTTGGTTGAAACTCGCACTAACACCACCAAAAATGGTATGAATTTTAGCTATGGTAAATTTTGTTGATGGAAAACTTCAGTCAAGTCTTTTGCAGTAGATGACATATTACGATTAGTTCGTAGCTGGACTCTTTTTATTGGAGATACAAATGAATGATTATAATCATCGTCAAATTTGGTTATTGATCATTTATTAGTTAACTCGCTATAAAGAATTCACATCTTTGCTTGACATCCACAATTGATCGAGTTGGTGCTTCTATTTATACGATCTATTCCAATTAAATTATCTTTCGAATGAATATTTCCTGATCGTGAACAAACTAAGCTAACTGAAGTTATTTTATCAACGTGGGGAATAGTTTTATTTGACGATTGAACATGGATAGCAAAACCTTTTTGCCGACCATACTCAATATAATAGTTTTTCCATCATCTAGGGTGTCGAATGTCATTCCAATGCATGGCTCTATCTAAATATCACTCGGCTGTTTTGGTGGTGAGGATGAACCAATGATATAAGTCTTGGTTATGTTATTGTCCCATGCAAATGCATTATCTCTGGTCATTTCCTCTGAATAACCATGAATATTCAACCCATCCATACTAGCTACTAGAAGGTACAAAAAATTTAATATATAAGTCAACTAGATAAATTAAAGTATGTAGAACATTGTTGCAATTAGAGAAACAAATGATGCCATCAAGTATGTTTATAAATATCAACCCCATCACAAACTGGAAGAACTTGAAACAAGTATATAACTGGTTAGTTTTTGTAGTGTCCATAGCGTATGGTGTTGTACATTCATTTTGAACTTTCTTTTGTATTATTTACCATCTGTATGAAATGTTGCTAAGTGGATCATTTCTATGTTTCAACGCCAAGTTGTTCGTTTATGGGACCCTAAGTGCATTAGCTAGGAGATAAAGGCTTTTCTCTATTTTCCTAGGCTATGAGACCTTAAATTGTTTATATATCTGTTTCGTAGTCAGTGAAAATAATCGATTTTGAAAAATCATGGATGTTTCTTCATGTTACTCCTAGGAGGTCAAAATGTTTATGCAAATGTAGTGTTATTAATGATTGGACATTAGCACAAAAAACAAAAAGGACACATCATCAAGATATGAAATTTAATTTGAGCGTTGCTCATCTTAACCAAAAATAAATAGTAGTTCATATTTTATTTTGCTTATTATCACACCATTCAGAACTAAAGACTGCATATATGTCCGGTACATTGATATTTTGCAAACATTTCTAAAATAACTATTACCATATCCATGAACATTCCAAGAAAACATACTTGCATTGGCTATCAAAAAAAAGAACACTTTTTCCACATATTTCCGGATTAATACACAAATCGCATCATTTATATTTATAGACCAGCAAGTAGTCAACCGTGTTGCACATATAATATAGTTATTTACACTTCTAAACAAAAAACATTTGAGTTTGTACATTTTACAGCAGAACCAATGAAGAATCAAAATTTTGATGTGCCAACTTTATTTCCATCCATTATGTTAGTAGGCTTTATCATCAATCAAGATTGCATTTTTAACGTTATGCTCGTATAAAATGAGTATAATCAAATGGAAGAAGAAGAAGAGGAAGAGGAAGAAGAAATAGAAAAAGAAAAGGAAGAAGAGGCGCAAAACGAAGACATGGAAGAAGACGATCGAGTGATATGCATAGGTAATGTGTGTTTTGACAAATATGGGAATATGATTGAGCAAAATGGGGAATTACGTCTTTATTGTCCCTATTGCCCAATTCACGAATCCCCGATTGTTAAGAAACACTAAATGTGACGATCCCAAAACCCCGTACGACGATGTTAAGGATAATCATTGGAATATAACACATTAATCATCATTAGCAGAAAACAGATAATAGCATAAGCAGCAAATAAAATAATTTACATAAATATGACAGCGGAATCATAATATGTTACAACATCCGATAGCACAGTGTAGGATACAACTTAGTGCACAAGAGTACATGATCAGTCTACATCACCATAAGCGGTACATATACATAGAGAGTACATAAAAGAAACATTTGTCTACATCGCCAGAGGCGGAATCATATACATAGATAATAATGACAGAATATCAATAGTCAACTCTGAGAAGTCAAGCCTCGCCATGAGCCAAAAGATGCACTTCTTCTGCAGTGCAAAGCCAAAATATGTCCAGCTACCTGATACTAGGTTGCCCGTGCGAAAATAAGGGCACCCGAGTTTGCAAAGTGAAACAAACTACGAGTCAGTCATGGGACTGGTATGAGAAATCTACTTAACTAATTAAACAACAATAATAAGGCAAATCATAGGACCACGCCACTTTCGCGGAACGGGTTTACTTCAATGATTGCTAGTGCATGAAATAAAGTAAATTATTAAATCATCGAAATGCTTTTTATAAAAATGAAGCCATTATAAGACTCAGCTCCCATCACACAATGCAACGCAAGCCAGAGGATAGAGTTTTACCTTATAATGGCCAAGAAATGCTTGATACGTATAAAACAAAAGTGTTTGATATTATTACTAGTGCATATAAGTTTCAAAAACAACTTCCATCATAAATATCAATCATAGACGGCATGAGTACCATATATCATGTCGCCATACTAGTAATACAATCAAATCCATGATTTCGTACTGGAAATTGAATTCCATCATGAGTCGAGGCATGGGGCAAACTCCTCTCCGATTCGAGACACTCTAGCAAATGTCTCAGGACCACACACAGCGATCCTTGGAACCTCCAAGGCCGGTCCTCTCTTACTTTTGAGGATTAGTATTCCTGAACACACGTTTCCCGGTCCTATAGGACCTATAATCGAGGCGCCTCGCATTCCAACAACCACACAGGTAAAAAGAATATAAATGTCAGGGCTGGTAGGTCACTGACATCACCCATAGCTAGAAAGAAACGTCATGCACTCCTTGGGTCCTTATCCCGTTTTTGACTCATACCGAAGTGTGAGGCTCGCGAATCAACGCTATACATAAAGCTACGCCACTCAGGACGTACTTTGATCATCAACCACAAGACTTTGCTTTTCAACAGAAGCCTTGATCATCTGCCACTTAGGCATGCCACACAGGAAATTCACTCCATGCGACTGATTTCTGTCGATATATAACCTCTGAGCTCGTACGTCTCAGAGAAGAGAGTTAAGCAAGAGAATAAATTCTCCGCCGCCAAACAGATATATATTTAATAGAGATCAATCAACATAGAACAAAATCCAATGTCAGACACACAGTCCATTTACAAGTTCGTACAATCAACAAATACGTCAGGATGGCTACCACTTCAGCTCCTTCAAGGAAGCTACTCCAATCATGAGCATCAGTAGCGCCCATCCACCCGATGTGAAGATTGTCGGTCTTGAACCGTCTTCAACTCTTCGACTTCTAACCGTCGATCAATTATTTGAAATGAGAATTAACTCGGCCTTTTCAAATAATTCACGTATAATTGGAATTTCTAATCAATTCTTCCCATGGTTAAATTATTCGACATTCACATTTCAGTTCTTTAGTATAATTTTCACGTCAAACACATTCGACCATCAAATATCAAGGAAACCAAGTAGAATCGGTTTATTTCCATTCTATATCGTCTATAATATTTTATAACGATATATCGCCATTTTTATTTATTTAAAAATGGCCCTATTTAATTAAACGACGTTCCAGGTCGTGCAGAGTCACTGGCGCTGTTTTTCCCTAAATTTGTTTTACACATATCTGAAAATCTAACCATTGGATCTCAACAAAGTTTATATCGTTGGGCAGATATTCCTAAAGCGAACCCAACGGTTCCAGTTTCGTGAAAATCCGATGGTCGGATCTTTCGGTATAATAGTTTGAATTTACGATTTCAAAACGCGAACTGTAGGGGCTCGATTCGTTTTATTTATTTTATATTTATATTTATATAAATATAATTTATTTGACGATTTCAATATTGTTTTCACTTCAAATATTTCACTAACGCTTTTAAATTTCGAAAAATTTCGCCATAACCTCCTTTGTACGGGAAGAGGTTTGGAAATTTATTGGGCCGTATTAGGTACCCAATAAATCCTAATAAGCATGCACATATTTATAGTGATATATTCCGGTGTCCACAGGGGAGTGTGTATAGATCATAACTCCAGAGAATAAATTCTTGTCACCCTATAAATGGTTTTTGTGCCTTAATGACCAGAAAGACGTGTTTATTGTCATCTCCAGACCCGTGTGGGGTTTTTATTAATCTTGCAATTCACCGTAACAATTTATATAGTCCAGATCAGTCATCAGTTCAACCTGTAATATATAATCATCGCCATACAAGCCTCTCACTCATATGATAAATCTTCAACCTCGTCACATAAGCTCCAAATGCTTATGTTGGATATGATGAAGTATGCCTATCTCCAAGAAGTATGCCATGTAATGTAGTTCAAAATTAATTGTTACTATCCTATGGCGACGTTTATTATTACACACAGAACAACCAGCACTCCGCATCCAATGGCATTCACAGGAGTTGATATAATAATAAAATTGCACATCCAACTCATTAAGGTTTACCTATTTGTCGGGAACACAAATAAATTCTTTACTCACCAGCTAATCCATTTTCCTGTTCAACACATGTATACATATATGTGCAAAACTAAGCTAAAAATAATATTTCTAGCTAAAAAAGGTTTATTTCCACATATGGTTATTTTTAACACTTCCTACACATGTTAAAATTAATATTTTTCAACCCACACATATTTATTTGAACAAGTGGTTATTTTTAACACTTTACGTTTCGCATAAAAATGATATTTTTAACGAACAAAAATATATTTCAACACATGACTATTTTATTTAGTTCACCTACATGTTAAAAATAATATTCATAGCAAACAACTATTTGTTCCAACACTTGTATATCTTTAGCGAGTCGTTTACATGATAAAAATGATATTTTTATCATTAAAAATATTTATTCAACTCATGAACATTTTTTAGCACTTCATATTCACAATAAAAATGTAAATTTTATTGTTCAATCTATATATTCAACACATGAATATTATCCACTTCACACATACGGTAAAAATATGATTTTTATCATTCTAATCCTTTATTCAACACATGAATATTTTCTATAGTTTATATATATAATAAAAATGTGATTTTTAATGTTAAAACAATTTATTTAAAACACGAATAGTTTATATAGTTTATATATGTGATAAAATGTTAATTTTATTTTTCAAAGAATTTTATTCATCACAAGAATTTTTATTCAACACATGAATTTCTATTCAACACATGAATATGGTTTCAACACATGAATTTCTATTCAACACATGAAAAAAGTTTCTGCATATGAAAATAATTCTAACACATGAATACTATTGAAAATTTCGGCAGCATAACGGCAGGGTATTTAAAACCGGCACCGTCCCGAGTACGGCTCCTCGCTATACCTTAAAACCTCGCGGTTTTTGACAATGGGGATTTCATACATCTAATTCGCACGCAGGCGGGTATGCTTTTCTTTTCCACAATTTATTCTAATTTTGTTTCAACCACAAATGGGTATTTTTCATCAATTATGGTATTTTTCAACCACAATCCAAACAATATCAACCACAAACAATCATGTCAACCATTCGCATTATTCACCAAATTTTTCACGCCAATTCACAATCAACAAATATCGTCTACGGTTTGTGGACGAGGGGAGTGTATATATATATATACATATATAAAAGTATATTTTATTTCCATTCCAACAGACATATGATTTATACAATGCATGTATAATTCATACATCGCTTATATAACTTATGCCACGCATGTACATGAAGTATACAACACTTGTATAATTTATATTTCGCTTATATAACTTATACAATACATTTCCATTCACATTTCAGTTTAGAATTCTCACCTTGGTTTGTTGCTTTGCTAAAAATCGTAGCGAGCTTAGAAAAATCCACGGACACTTCTAGAATGTAGAGAGCGTCGACAAGTTCTCGATGTTTCCTGTTTCATCGAATTTCGTTAACTCACGATAAAGATACGATATTTTAAGGTGTTAAAACCCTTTCAAAATACCTCAGCCGTTAATCTTCAGAATTGGTTCAAAGTTAGGTTTGCAAAAATCTTCAAATCCGAAGCGCTTCGCTCAGATCAGGTTACACTACGAGGAAGAGGGTCGGAAGGCGTGCCTGCGCCTGGGGGTTCGACGCGGTTCGGTGGTCCAAGCAGATGGCGGCGGCGCGGTGAAGTATCGGACTTCGGGGAGCTCGCTCTCCTCGATGGCGCAACGATAGGGGGTCTAACAGGTATTGATTTGAAGAGGAATAGAGGGCTTCAAAAAGTTAAACTGGGTCGGGGTCAAATGATGAACGGAGTGGCCGGAATCGGCCTGGAAAGTTCTGAGCACTGTGCGTCGTCGAGAGCGAGAGGTTTCAGGGGTTTTTGAGGAGTTTTATATTTTTAAATTATGATGGAATTTTTCTATTGGCCCATGCTTATATATTTCAAAAAATTAGGGTTTTCATAAGCAAACACCATATCAAGCCCAACGACTGTCGCCCCTAGCTAATTACCCCTATTCCGAACACAATGGGATATGTTTCGTAGGCCCATTCGACTGTTACAGTCAATTATTCTTCAAATTAAAACATAAAACATTCAATATTCGATTTGAACATACATTTCAATTTGCCAAGGCGACAAACTGATTTCAAAAATTCCAGAAAAATAAATCTAGCTATGTTTTGACGATACGGTCCCAACAAAACTAGTTTCATCGAATTCTGAGACTGTTTGAAAAATGGCCATCTTCTGGTCGATCCAATTTAACAAAAATCAACCAAACACATTTTCTTTTGCCACACTCACATATTAGCTTAAAAAATTATGGAATTTGAAACTTAGCAATAATTTGACATCCCGGATCCGACAAAAGTGGTTTCGTCGAATTCAGAGATCGTTTGCAAAAATGTCTATTTTCAAGGACTATATATTCTCTATAGTGACCTTTCTGAAAATTCATTTGGCCATAACTTTTGATTCCCACTAACTTCGATTTTTCAGATTCGTTAGAAAGATATTCATAAACAGATTTAAATATTTTTGGTTTCACAAAAATCTGTTTTATTTTGCACCTTGTAAAGTCAGTCAAAGTTTGAATTCAAAATTTTAAACTGCCGCACCATTTCTAACTCTTTATTTTATTGAAATATTCTATTCCAATTGCCTTAATCTCTTTAAAATAACCAACTAAATTTTTTTAAATTGGCTCATATTTTCTGGGTTGTTACAATCTCCCCCACTTAAAACTTTTCGTCCCCGAAAAGGGAAACATCAGTATAGTAGGAAACAAAAATGGAAATGCAAAGTATTGTAAAGGTACCTTGCACCAGAGTTAGTCAGAGATGTCCACTCTGCACTTGGGTAAGCTTTCTTAATGCTTTCCTCAGTCTCCCAAGTACAGTCTCCAGGACCGCTACTCCACTGCACTTTAACTAAATGAACCTTCTTGTTCCTTAGCTCTTTGGTTTCTTTGCCAACAATTTTTAACGGCTCTCTTCTAACTGCTAATTCTGGAGTAATTTCCAAGTCCAGTTGCGCTGCTTTTTCTACAACAAGATCTGGATCATGCACATGTCTTCTAAGTTGAGATACGTGAAACACATTATGTACCCTAGGCAAACAATCAGGTAATTGAACCCTATAAGAAAGAGTTCCAATTCGTTTAAGTATAGGAAAGGGACTAATAAATCTGGGTGCCAACTTCCCAGTTTTACCGAATCGGATTACTCCTCTCATCGGAGAAACTTTCAAATAAACATAATCACCAACATCGAATGCCAAATCTCTTCTTCTAGAATCCGCATAACTTTTCTGTCGGCTTTGCGTGGTTTTCAATCGTTTCTTGATGAAATCGACTTTGTATGATGCTTCTCGAATCATATCGTGTCCCAACACAAGTTTGTTGCCAGGTTCTACTCAACATGCAGGAGATCTGCACGGTCTACCGTATAATGCTTCAAATGGCGATATTTTCAAACTTGCTTGATAGCTGTTGTTATATTAGAACTCTGCCAAATGCAAGTGTTCTTCTCATGACCCGCCAAATTCAATAATACAAGCCGATAGTAAATCTTCTAGAATTCTGTTCACCCTCTCCGTTTGGCTATCTGTCTGAGGGTGATAAGCAGTGCTCAGGTTCAATTTTGTTCCCAATTCTGTCTGGAATGCCTCCCAGAATTTGCTAGAAAATATTGGGTCTCTATCACTGACTATGCTGATGGGAACTCCATGTAGCTTAACAATTTCTTTGAAATAAATTTGTGCTAGACTTTGGGCAGTTCTATTGGATCTGACAGGTATGAAATGGGCGGTCTTCATGAAGCGATCTATGATCACCCAAATACTGTCATTACCTTTTTTGCTTCGGGGAAAACCATCTATGAAATCCATGGAAATCTGTTCCCATTTCCAACCTGGGACTTCCAACGGTTGCAACAATCCGGCCAGCTTTTGTTGGTCACTTTTGACTAGTTGGCAAGTAGGGCACCTACTTACATATAAAGAAATGTCCCTCTTCATGGACCTCCACCACAAGGTGCATTTGAAATCATTGTACATCTTACTTACCCCGGGATGAATGCAAAGCTTGGATTTATGACATTCATCAAGCACCTCCCTTTTGATCTCTGGGATGTTGGGAACACAGATCCTCCCTTTAAATCTCAGAACTTCTTCCCTATCTACTTGAAAACTCGAGGGCTAGCCTTTCTGTATTCTCTCTCTGATCCTTTGAATGAAGTGATCATTCTTCTGAAGAGCAGATATTTTATCAATCAGTGAAGGCATAACTATAAGCATGGAAATGATTGCGCTTTTTCTGCTAAGCGCACCAGCTACAACGTTGGCTTTCCCCGGAGTATACAGAATATCTAGATCATATGCTGCGAGAAATTCTAACCAACGCTGCTATCTCAAATTCAGATCTTTCTGGGTGAACAAATACTTCAATGATTGATGATCTGTAAACAATTCGAATTTCTCACCCAATAAGTAATGCCTCCAGATTTTCAAGGCAAACACGATGGCTAGCAACTCAAGATCATGAGTTACATAATTCTTCTCATGCGGTTTCAGCTGACGGCTTGCATAAATGACTACTTGGCCTCTTTGCATTAATACTGCACCAAGACCTCTAATAGAAGAATCCGTCCATACCGTCAAATCTTGATTGCCATCAATAATGGTTAATACTAGAGCGGTTGTCAATTTTGATTTCAATTCGTAGAAAGCTTCCTCATAGTCGGAAGTCCACTTAAATTTCTCGTGCTTCTTTGTAAGCTTTGTTAACGGACCGGATATCTTCGAAAAATCCTTAACGAATTTTCGATAATAACTAGCCAACCCCATGAAACTTCGGACCTCTGTGGGTGTAGTAGGCTGTTTCCAGTCTTGAATTGCTGTAATTTTGCTCGGATCTACAGAAATTCCTTCCTTTGACATGACATGGCCAAGGAACTTTACCTCTTCCTGCCAGAAGATACATTTAGAGAATTTGGCTTTGAAGACGTTATTTCTTAGAATTCCAAATACTTTTTCTAAATGTTTTTGATGCTCGGTTTCTGACTTAGAGTAAATTAAAATATCATCGATGAATACTAGAACAAATTTATTTAGAACTTCTCTAAACACTCTATTCACTAGATCGACGAAGTATGCTGGAGCGTTGCATAAGCCGAACGGCATTACTAACAATTCATAAAATATGTCCGGACCTCTGAAAGCTGTAAAAGGAACACACTTTTCAGCTATTCTCAGTTGATGGAAACCTGTAGCTAGGTCCATTCTGGAAAATACTCTCGCCCCATTTAATTGGTCTAACAGATCATCAATGCGGGGTAACGGATATTTGTTTTTAAGCGTCTGTTTGTTGAGGTCTCGGTAATCAACACACAATCGGAGAGTACCGTCTGACTTAGGAACAAAAACACTACAGCTGCACCCCAACTAGAAAAGCTAGGTCTGATCAGACCCTTCCATAGCAGTTGACGAGTTTGATCGCCTAATTCTTCCTTTTCTTTCGGAGTCATTCTTCGAATTGGATGTACCACTGGTCTGGCATTTGGAATTATATCGATTCTGAATTCAATTTCTCTTTGCGGAGGTAAGTTCTCGACTTCTTCAAACACATCCGCATAGTTTTTAACAACAGGAATCTGTTCTAAGGAAGTGGGAATAACCTCTAGTGCAGACCAAAATTCCTTTCTATCTGGATCTGAACCATGGTATGGTATAGTAATATATCCAAGCTTCGTTTTAATTTTTACTATTCTTTCCGTACAATTTATTTCGGCCTGGTATATTGTAACCAGTCAAGCCCAAGAATAGCATCGAATTCATAAAAATCCATAACGATCAACTTAAAAGGAAACCGGTAAAAAGAATAAGAGACTAGCACATTACAGTATGAACCGAGAACAAGAGTGCCTCATATCGGATTTTGAACTCTAATCGATTCTTTAAGCTTTCTTGAATTTATCTTTAACTTGTTAACTGTGTTACTTGCAATAAAACTACGTGATGCACCAGTATCAAATAGTACAGAAACATGAATATTTTTAATTGTAAGAGAACCTCCCAAAACATCGGGTTTACCTGCTCCATCTGAAGCAGCCGGCGGGTCCACCCCGTCATAAACAAGTGCAACTTCTGCCTTCTTAAGTAATGGACAATCTTTGACGAGATGTCCTGTTCGGCGGCAGTTGAAGCGTGATCTAGAATTCTGGCTTGAGCCTTGTGAGTTGGTCTTCTGGCGCTTTGAAGCTGTGCACACATTAGAGTAGTGTCTCATCTTTCCATAATTAAAGAAGCTTCCCTTTGGCGGCTTGCTAGTTTGCTGATTTATGGATGCTGCGTTGCTGGACTCAGGCTGGTTCGTAGAGGGCTTGCGTTTGTTTCCCGCTTGACTCTTGGCACGGTCTAGATCAAGGTTCCTTTGGTCCAAATCTTAATAATTACAGGCCATTTCCACTAAGTCTGCAAATGGGAGTTTGATGTGGCTCATGGCTCTATCTTGATACTTGTGCTTCAGCCCATGTATGAACCTTCTGTTCTTTGCTTTTACAGTCGTGATAAGCTCTGAGGCATAGCGAGATAGCTGCGTGAACTTATTGAGGTAGTCCTGCACGGAGAGGTCTCCTTGTTGGAGATTGGCAAGTTCATCGTGCATGCGCTCCATTGCTTGTTCTGGGATGAACTTCTCCTTAAACATTGCTTTGAACTCATCCCATGTTCTCCCTACATTTTGGTTCTCAGCGGTGATGGCTTCCCACCATAATTACGCCTCATCTTGTAAAATCCAGGCGCCCATAAATGCCTTGTCCTGATCCCCGAGTCTTAGGCCTCCCAAGATCTTTTCGCAAGTTTTTAACCATGCTAAGGCCTCTATCACTGTGCCTATTCCTGAGAAGGTTTTGCCCCTAAGATTCTTATATCTATTGGCCACTCGGTCAAGCTCGAATGGCTGAGCGGCTCGTGGTTGCATCAACGGTCCTTCTGCAGCGGGGACATCTCCTCATCCTCTGCTTCGGCCTCCTTAGCCTCCTTGGTCGCCTCTCTGGTATCCATCTATCAAGTTCTGTATAAGCAAGAAAAGAGTCAGCCCTCAGAATCGATAATTTTATTATATAGTACAGCAGAAGAACTTAAGGAAAGACAACGATGTACGGATCAGATTATTTTTGCTATTCTTCTTAGCTCATTCTAGGTCATTACAAGTCCTATCTATAATAAGCTACTCGTCTTAAAATACTACTGATTCTATTCTGACGAGGTGTTTAATGTGTTAAATTCTAGAACTAAGGTTAACCAAAGCTCTGATACCACCTGTGACGATCCCAAAACCCCGTACGATGGTGTTAAGGATAATCATTGGAATATAACACATTAATCATCATTAGCAGAAAATAGATAATAGCATAAGCAGCAAATAAAATAATTTACATAAACATGACAGCGGAATCATAATATGTTACAACATCAGAGAGCACAGTGTAGGATACAACTTAGTGCATAAGAGTACATGATCAGTCTACATCGCCATAAGCGGTACATATACATAGAGAGTACATAAAAGAAATATCAGTCTACATCGCCAGAGGTAGAATCATATACATAGATAATAATGGCGGAATATCAATAGTCAACACTGAGAAGTCAAGCCTCACCATAAGCCAAAAGATGCACTCCTGCTGCAGTGCAAAAGCAAAATATGTCCACCTACCTGATACTAGGCTGCCCGTGTGAAAATAAGGGCACCTGAGTTTGCAAAGTGAAACAAACTACGAGTCAGTCGTGGGACTGGTATGAGAAATCTACTTAACTAATTAAACAACAATAATAAGGCAAATCATAGGACCACGCCACTTTCGCGGAACGAGTTTACTCCAATGATTGCTAGTGCATGAAATAAAGTAAATTATTAAATCATCGAATGCTTTTTATAAAAATGAAGCCACTATAAGACTCAGGTCACATCACACAATGCAACGCAAGCTAGAGGATAGAGTTTTACCTTATAATGGCCAAGAAATGCTTGATACCTATAAAACAAAAGTGTTTAATATTATTACTAGTGCATATATGTTTCAAAAACAACTTCCATCATAAATATCAATCATAGACGGCATGGGTACCATATATCATGACGCCATACTAGTAATATAATCATATCCGTGATTTCGTACTGGAAATTGGATTCCATCATGAGTCGACGCAAGGGGTAAGCTCCTCTCAGATTCGAGACACTCTAGCAAATGTCTCAGGATCACACACAGCGATCCTTGGAACCTCCAAGGCCTGTACTCTCTTACTTTTGAGGATTATTATTCCTAAACATACGTTACCCGGTCCTAGAGGACCTATAATCGAGGCACCTCGCATTCCAACAACCACATAGGTAAAAAGAATATAAATGTTAGGGCTGGTAGGTCACTGACATCACCCATAGCTAGAAAGAAACGTCGTGCACTCCTTCGGTCCTTATCCCGTTTTGACTCATACCCAGGTGTGAGGCTCGCGAATCAACGCTATACACAAAGCTACGCCACTCAGGTCGTGCTTTGATCATCAACCACAAGACTTTGGTTTTCAACGGAAGCCTTGATCATCTGCCACTTAGGCGTGCCACACAGGAAATTCACTCCATGCGACTGATTTCTATCGTTAACCTCTGAGCTCGTACGTCTCAGAGAAGGGCGTTAAGCAAGTGAATAAATTCTCCGCCGCCAAACTGATATATATTTAATAGACATCAATCAGCATAGAACAAAATCCAATGTCAGATACACAGTCCATTTACAAGTTCATTTTGGGTCTGAACGAAGCCGGAGGCACCATATTCCTAGCATATCCGTACAATCAACAAATATGTCCGGACGGCTACCACTTCAGCTCCTTCAAGGTAGCTACTCCAATCATGAGCATCAATAGCGCCCATCCACCTGATGTGAAGATCGTCGGTCTTGAACCGTCTTCAACTCTTCGACTTCTAACCGTCGATCAATTATTTGAAATGAGAATTAACTCAGTCTTTTCAAATAATTCACGTATAATTAGATTTTCAAATCAATTCTTCCCATGGTTAAATTATTCGACATTCACATTTCAGTTCTTTAGTATAATTTTCCCGTCAAACACATTCAGCCATCAAATATCAAGCAAACCAAGTAGAATCGGTTTATTTCCATTCTATATAATCCATAATATTTTATAATGGTATATCGCCATTTTAATTTATTTTAAAATGGCCCTATTTAATTAAACGACGTTTCAGGTCGTGTCGAGTCCATGGTGCTGTTTTTCCCTAAATTTGTTTTACACATATCTGAAAATATAACCGTTGGATCTCAACAAAGTTTATATCGTTGGAAAGATATTCCCAAAGCGAACCCAACGGTTCCAGCTTCGTGAAAATCCGATGGTCGGATCTTTCGGTATAATCGTTTGAAGTTACGATTTCAAAACGCGAACTACAGGGGCTCGATTCGTTTTATTTAATTGATATTTATATATATAAATATAATTTATTTGATGATTTCAATATCGTTTTCACTTCAAATATTTCACTAACGCCTTTAAATTTCGAAAAATTTCGCCATAACCTCCTTTGTACGGGAAGGGGTTTGGAAATTTATTGGGCCGTATTAGGTACCCAATAAATCCTAATAAGCATGCACATATTTATAGTGATATATTCCTGTGTCCACAGGGGAGTGTGTGTAGATCATAACTCCAGAGAATAAATTCTCATCACCCTTTAAATGGTTTTTGTGCCTTACTGACCAGAGAGACGTGTTTATTGTCATCTCTAGACCCGTGTGGGGTTTTTATTAATCTTGCAATTTACTGTTACAATTTATATAGTCCTGATCAGTCATCAGTTCAAACTGTAATATATAGTCATCTCCATATAAGCCTCTCGCTCATATGGTAAATCTTCAACCTCGCCACACAAGCTCCAAATGCTTATGTAGGATATGATGAAGTATGTCTATCTCCAAGAAGTATGTCATGTAGTGTAGTTCAAAATTAATTGTTACTATCCAATGGCGATGTTTATTATTACACACAGAACAACCAGCACTCCGCATCCAATGGCATTCACAGGAGTTGATATAATAATAAAATTGCACATCCAACTCATTAAGGTTTACCTATTTGTCGGACACACAAATAAATTCTTTACTCAACAGCTAATCCATTTTCCTGTTCAACACATGTATACATATATGTGCAAAACTAAGTTAAAATAATATTTCTAGCTAATAAAGGTTTATTTCCACATATGGTTATTTTTAAAACTTCCTACACATGTTAAAAATAATATTTTCAACCGACACAAATTTATTTGAACAAGTGGTTATTTTTATCACTTCACGTTTCACATAAAAATGATATTTTTAGCGAACAAAAATATATTTCAACACATGACTATTTTATTTAGTTTACCTACATGTTAAGAATAATATTCATAGCAAACAACTATTTGTTTCAACGCTTGTATATTTTTAGCGAGTCATTTACATGATAAAAATGATTTTTTTATCATCAAAAATATTTATTCAACACATGAACATTTTTAAGCACTTCATATTCACAATAAAAATGTAAATTTTATTGTTCAATCTATATATTCAACACATGAATATTATCCACTTCACAAATATGATAAAAATATGATTTTTATCGTTCTAATCCTTTATTCAACACATGAATTTTTTCTATAGTTTAATTATATAATAAAAATGTGATTTTTAATGTTTAAAAATTTTATTTAAAACACGAATAGTTTATATAGTTTATATATGTGATAAAATGTTATTTTTATTTTTCAAAGAATTTTATTCATCACAAGAATTTCTATTCAACACATGAATTTCTATTCAACACATGAGTCTGGTTTCAACACATGAATTTCTATTCAACACATGAATAAAGTTTTAACACATGAAAATAATTCTAACACATGAATATTATTGAAAATTTCGGCAGCATAACGACAGGGTATTTAAAACCGGCACCGTCCCGACTACGACTCCTCGCTCTACCTTAAAACCGCGCGGTTTTTGACAATGGGGATTTCATACATCTAATTCGCACGCAGGCGAGTATGCTTTTCTTTTCCACAATTTATTCTAATTTTGTTTCAACCACAAATGGGTATTTTTCAACCACTATGGTATTTTTCAACCACAATCCAAACAATATCAACGAAAAACAATCATGTCAACCATTTGCATTATTCACCAAAATTTTCATGCCAATTCACAATTAATAAATATCGTCCATGGTTTGTGGACGAGGGGAGTATATATATAAGTATATTTTATTTCCATTCCAACACACATATGATTTATATACAATGCATGTATAATTCATACATCGCTTATATAACTTATATCATTCATGTACATGAGGTATACAACGCTTGTATAATTTATATTTTGCTTATATAACTTATCCAATACATTTCCATTCACATTTTAGTTTAGAAATCTCACCTTGGTTTGTTGTTTTGCTAAAAATCGTAGCGAGCTCAGAAAAATCCACGGACACTTCTAGAATGTAGAGAGCGTCGACACGGTCTCGATGTTTCCTATTTCATCGAATTTCGTTAACTCATGACAAAGATACGATTTTTAAACAATAAACAAACTTTGCGATCGTTTTAAGGTGTTAAAACCCTTTCAAAATACCTCAGTCGTTAATCTTCAGAATTGGTTCAAAGTTAGGTTTGCAAAAATCTTCAAATTCGAAGCGCTTTGCTCAGATCAGGTTACACCACGAGTAAGAGGGTCGGAAGGCGTGCCTGCGCCTGGGGGTTCGACACGGTTCGGTGGTCCGAGCAGATGGCGGCGGCGAGGTGAAGTATTGGACTTTGGGGAGCTCATTCTCCTCGATGGCGCAGCGATAGGGGGTCTAACAGGTATTGATTTGAAGAGGGAATAGAGGGCTTCAAAAAGTTGAACTGGGTCGGGGTCAAACGATGAACGGAGTGGCCGGAATCGGCCTAGGAAGTTCTGAGCATTGTGCGTCGTCGAGAGCGAGAGGTTTCAAGGGTTTTGAGGAATTTTTATGTTTTTAAATTATGATGGAAATTTTCTATTGGCCCATGCTTATATATTTCAAAAAATTAGGGTTTTCATAAACAAACAACATTTCAAGCCCAACGACTGTCGCCCCTAGCTAATTACCTCCATTCCGAACACAATGGGATATGTTTCGTGGGCCCATTCGACTGTTATAGTCAGTTATTCTTCAAATTAAAACATAAAACATTCAATATTCGATTTGAACACACATTTCAATTTGCCGGGGCCACAAACTGATTTCAAAAATTCCAGAAAAGAAATCTAGCTATGTTTTGATGATGCGGTCCCAACAAAACTAGCTTTGTCGAATTCTGAGACCGTTTGAAAAATGGCCATTTTTTGGTCGATCCAATTTAACAGAAATCAACCAAACAAGTTTTCTTTTTCCACGCTCACATATTAGCTTCAAAAATTATGGAATTTGAAACTTAGCAATAATTTGACATCCTGGATCCAACAAAAGTGGTTTCATCGAATTCTGAGGTCGTTTGCAAAATGTTTATTTTCAAGGGCTATATATTCTCTGTAGCGACCTTTCTGAAAATTCATTTGGCCATAATTTTGATTCCCGCTATGAAACTTCGATTTTTCAGATTCATTAGAAAGATATTCATAAACAGATTTAAATATTTTTGGTTTCACCAAAATCCGTTTTATTTTGCACCCTGTATAGTAAATCAAAGCTTGAATTCAAATTTTCAAACTGCGGCACTATTTCTAACTCTCTATTTTATTGAAATATTCTATTTCAATTGCCTTAATCTCTTTAAAATAACCAATTTAAAAATTTTAAATTGGCTCGTATTTTCTGGGTTGTTACACTAAATATTTAAAGATTTTTTATATTTGTTCGTAATGTACATATTACGATTGTTTGAATTGATTATTTTGATTGTATTGCTTGTTTAAATTGGTTGTAAATATGGTTTGATCACTTAATCTGTATAATGTTTGTATTGATTATCTTCCTCATTTAGATTACTTAGTAGGATTACACTAATATAGTCATTAAATTAGGAAGAGTCCTTATTTTTTAGAATTATAGATTATACTTTGGATTAGTCACTAGGATCATTATTGGTATAAATTTTGGGGGAGTATGGTTAGATATACTTTTTGTTGATGACAAAGGGGAGAAATTATAAAATAGGTATTAATAAAATAGGTACAGTTTAAGAGGGAGTTGGAAAGAATTCATTGTGAAAGGGGGCGTAATCGAAGAATCAGAACGACAGGTAATATCAGGTATGAATATTTTTTAAACCAAGGTTGTCATCATCAAAAAGGGAGAGATTGTTGGAGAATGGAATGTTGATGATGTTTTGATGACAACAACCTTGTTGCAGGAAATAAATATTGCAGACTGTACAGTTTTAAGAGATTCAAGAATTCAAAGGAGATTCAAGGCTCATGACTATCAAGATACCAAGATATCAAGAGTTCAAGATTGTCAGAGTAATAGAGTCTAGTTAGGATGTAAAACCCTGAATAACACTCAAATTCTGTTTTCAAAATATCTCTTTCAACTTGATTTTAAACTGCTTTCAAATTGATTTCAAAATATTCTCAAATAATAATTTTCTTAAGGAATATGATTTCAAATATATATTTTATAAGTTTCATATATATTATAAAGTTATATATATATGTTTATAATTATATTATATATAGTTTTCAAATCATATGTTTAAATTATATATTACTATGTTTTCTTACTTGAAAAAATATATTTTAAACAACTAGTTTTTTTTAGGAATTTCCAGAATATATATATCAGCTTAAATACTTTAAAAATATTTAAAATTCAAATTTCAAATACATATGTCGACATATAAGAAATGACATGTCGACATACAACTGTCAGAAATTTTTAAATTTTAAAAGAAGTGTATTTTCATATTTAAAATGTTCAGGAATGGTTACGTCCCTTCGAACACTATATAAAGATCTGATTTTGAATTTTTTTTATAATATATCTTCTCCTTCTTCCTCCTTTATCAAACCACTGTTATTCTTCTTAATTTTCTAAGTTTCTACACTTATACTCTGCTAATTTCAATTCAAATTATATCATTCTTCTTCTATTCTCAATCTATATCAAATATTCTCTGTTTGGAAGTGCTACTCAAGAGTTCTAGGGCAATTGTAATCGATAAGGAAAGTATGTGTTCCTTGTAGCTCGTATCAAGGAAAAGAAGCGGTGTTAACCTTGTAGCCGTGAAATCAAGGGGTTTGAATCGGTGTTAACCTTGTAGCCGTGAAATCAAGGGGTTGTAATTGGATATTGATATTAATAAAACTCAGCACAGGATGCAAAAATTTATTTTAAATCGAAGTTAGAACGAATATATTAATTTTAATTTTAAAAGGAGTTAGAAATAGCGCGACAGTTTGAAAATTTGAATTTGAACTTTGACTGACTCCACAGGATGCAAAATAAATCGAATTTCATCAAAACCAAAAATATTAAATTCTATTTAAAAATATTTTTCT
Source organism: Allium sativum (assembly GCA_030737875.1). Lineage (NCBI taxonomy): Eukaryota > Viridiplantae > Streptophyta > Magnoliopsida > Asparagales > Amaryllidaceae > Allium > Allium sativum. The sequence goes on from CM060922.1 coordinate 534,986,882, forward strand.
AATGAATCTGAAAAATTTAAATTTCATAGCAGGAATCAAAAGTTATGCCCAGTTTAAAATTCAGAATGGTTGCTATGGAATATATATATATATATATATATATATTTAATATAATAAATAGCCATTTTGCAAACGACCTCCGTTTTTGATGAAATCACTTTGGTTGGATTCAGAATGTCAAATTATTGCAGGATTCCAATTTTCATAATTTTTGGAATTAATATGTGAGTATGGCGAAAGAAAATGTGTTTTGTCAATTTTATTCAATTTGGATCGACCAGAAAAAGGCCATTTTTCCAATGATCTCCAAATTCAATGAAATTAATTTTATTAGGACCGTATCGTCAAAACATAACTAGAAATAATTTTTTTGGAATTTTTTGAGTTAGTATGTGGCCCCAGTAAATTTGAATGTACGACCGGATTAAATAATTAAATGATTTATATTTTAATTTAAATAAAAACATATCGTAACAGCCAAATTTGGTTAGTAAACATATTTTATTGTGTCCAGAACGGAGGTATTTGCCTAGGAGCAACTTTCATTGGGCTGAAATTGGGGTTATTAAAGTGTAACGGTTTTTTTTGAACTTTAGAGAATTTATTAATACAATATTATAAATATAGATTAGAAAACCCTAGTTCATCTCCTAATTGACAACCGCCACCTTCTATTTCGATGGCCACCGATGCTCAAACCTGCTTCCTCCTTGTTATCCGAATTTATTCAATAAATTCCAACACTTCAAAAGGGGAAATTGTTATACACTTCAGGCTCTTCATGTTGAACTTTTGTGATCATCTTTAATTTCGTGATTTGGGAGAAATCAAAGCCCAAATACCCTATGTTCGCATGCTAATCAAGAGGTGAATAGGGCACCGAGTTCGGCGCTATGGCTGGCAGGGGTGGCGCCTCCAACGGCGTCGTGATTGTGCAGGTGGATCGGTCTCTGGTGTCCGGATGCAGGTTGCGGCGGTGGAAGTTCAAGCGCGATGTTGGGTTTAGCATTCGACAGAGAGAAACGCGATGAGGAATGGTAAAAGAGGAAGAAATGATTAATATAAATTTAAATTATTAATTATATTTATTAATGTAAATAAATCTTCACACCATCGTAACTTCTGCATACAACGTTAGAAAATTGCAAACAATGGTGTGTTATAACCGTAACTTTGCAACATGGAAAGGATCAGAATAGAAACTGAAGTAATATGAGAATTCTACTTTATTTATTTTTCTTAAATAATTGAAATTAATTATGATTGTGTTATCACAAATCCGCTATTAAATTCTAATTGATTATCATACGTGATTTGATCTGGAATTGTCATTGTTATGTAGATCTATTGATTTGATTGTTGGGTTGAAAACAATTATATCATGTTTGTTAAAATAAAATGGTTGAAAACAATTATATCATGTTTGTTAAAATAAAATGGCTGAAAACAATTATATCATGTTTGTTAAAATAAAATGGTTGAAAACAATTATATCATGTTTGTTAAAATAAAATGGTTGAAAACAATTATATCATGTTTGTTAAAATAAGATTGTTGAAAACAAATATATCATGTTTGTTAAAATAAAATTGTTGAAAACAAAAGTCTTCATTTTTGTCAATATAGTTTAGTTAAACAAAAATATTCATTTTTGTCAATATTTCTTAGTTGAACAAAAATATTCATTTTTGTCAATAAAGCTTAGTTGAACAAAAATATTCATTTTTGTCAAAATATAATAGTGGAAACAAAATTTTACATTTTGTCAAAATGTGATGGTTGAAAACAAAAATTACATTTTTGTTAAATAGATTTGAGGTAAAACAAAAGTAGCATTTTTGTTAAATAGGTTTGTGTCTGGCCAAAATTATTAATTTTGTTGAAATAGAATTGTCAACGAAATGAAAAGACCATTTTTATTCATTTTGTTAAACTAGAATTGTTAACAAAATGAAATTATCGATTTTAATCATTTTGTTGAAATAGAATTGTCAACAAAAATTAAAATATCATTTTAATCATTTTGTTGAAATAGAATTTTCAACAAAATGAATGAATCACTTTTTAATCATTTTGTTGAATGTATCACTTTTTATGCATTTTGTTGAAATAGAATTTGTATGCAAGTTAAAGAATCATTTTTATTGTTGAAACATTCAATAGAATTTGTATGTAAGTTAAAAATTCATTTGTATCGTCAGATTATACAATAGAATTTGTATGTAAATTAAAGTGACATTTTTATTGTTAAATTATACAATAGAATTTGTATCTAAATCAAAGTGACATTCTTATTGTTAAATTATACAATAGAATTTGTATGTAAATTAAAGTGACATTTTTATTGTTAAATTGTACAATAGTATTTGTATGCAAATCAGAGTGACATTTTATTGTCAAATTATACATTAGAATTTGTGTACAAAGTAAAGAGGCATTTTTATAGGTTATGTTATACATTGAAACTATATATACAAATAAAATATTTCTTTTTATTTGTTGAAGTTAAATATAGAAATTGCATACAAATAATGGAAATAAAAATTATCTTTTTATTTTTCGTTAGCAAAGATGTAATGTGAATAAAATACATACTTGTTTGCCATTAGAAACACGCAGAAATAAATGCAAATAAAATACATATTTATTTGACATTATGAACATGTAGGTATGATATGCCAAAAAAACATTCTTTTATTTCATGTGTTAAATAAGTTAGTGGAATCGTAAAATAATTTATATTTATATACAATTTTATATATAAATATAAATTAAAATTAAACGAATCGCGTGCGGTATCTCACATTTCATAATTGTAACTTTAAACGATTATACCGAAAGATCCGGCCATCGGATTTTCCCAAAACTGGAACTGTTAGGTCCGCTTTGGGAAGATCTTTCCAATGATATAAATTTTGTTAAAATCCAATGGTTTGATTTCGGAAAAGTGTAAATCAAATTTGGGTAAAAACAGCGCCAGGGCCGCCTATTGACCCAAAGCCTCGTTAATTTAAATTGGGCTATTTTTATATAAATAAAAATAGCGATAAATCGTTATAAAATAAGATTAACAACATGAAATGGTTTAAATTATATATATGTGAGAATTATTTGAAAAGACCGAGTTCAATCTCATTTCAAATAATTATACGACGATTTAAAGTCGAAGACATTGAAGACGGTGATTGAAGACGGACGATCTTCACATCGAATGGATGACTACTGATGCCTTGGACTGATTTTCTCCCAGGAAAGGGTTACAGTGGTAGCTGCTCGGAAGTACTTGTTGATTGTCCGAATGAGCGAGCACCTCTCTTCCGTATTGGACATACGGGACGAGGAATAAGGTGCCTCCGGTTTCGTTCAGACCCAGAACGAACTTGTAAATAGATGTGTGTCTGACATTGGATTTCATGCTATGTGAACTGATTTCTATTTAATATATATTGGTTTGGTGGCGGAGAATTTATTCTCTTGTTTAACATCCTTCTCTAAGACGCATGAGCTCATAGGTTATATATTGATAGTTATTGATCGCATGGCGTGAATTATCAATGTGGCATGCCAAGATGCAAATGATCGAGGCTTTTTTTGAAAAGGAAAGTCTTGTGGTTGATGATCAAAGCACAGCTTGTTTAGGCATAGTTTTGTGTATAGCATTACTTCGCGAGCCTCACACCCCGGTATGAGTCAAAAACGGACAAGAGAACGCAGGGAGTGCACATTTTTCTTTCTAGCTAGAAGTGGTATCAAGGTTTTGCAAGCCCTGACATTTTACTTATGTGGACGATGGATTACGAGGCCTCGGTTATATTGGTCGATAGTTATATAAAAGTTATATATTGAAACAAATAAATGAATGAAAGTTGAGTTGGTTAATTAAACAACTTTCAGCTCCGTTCCTTTTCGAGGACGAAAAGATTTTAAGTGAGGGAGATTGTAACAACCCGGAATTTTGGAACCAATCTAAAATTTTTATTTTAGAAATTTTAATGTACTTTAAGTATTGAAAATGATTTATTTTAAATAATAATGACTAAAAATTTATTTTAAATCGAGGTTAGAACGAATATATTTATTTTAATTTTAAAAGGAGTTAGAAATAGCGCGATAGTTTGAAAATTTGAATTTGAACTTTGATTGACTGTACATGATGAAAAATAAATTGGATTTCAGCAAAACCAAAAATATTGGAATCTATTTAAAAATATCTTTCTAACGAATCTGAAAAATTTAAATTTCATAGCTGGAGTCAAAAGTTATGCCCAGTTTAAAATTCAGAATAATCACTATGGAATTTGTATATATATTTTAATATAATAAATAGCCATTTTGCAAACGACCTCCAATTTCGACGAAACCACTTTGGTTGGATTCGGAATGTCAAATTATTGCAGGATTCCAATTTTCATAATTTTTGGAATTAATATGTGAGTGTGGCAAAAGAAAATGTGTTTTGTCAATTTCAGTCAATTTGGATCGACCAGAAAAATGCCATTTTTCAAACGGTCTCCAAATTCAATGAAATTAATTTTGTTAGGACCATATCGTCAAAACATAACTAGTAATAATTTTTCTAAATTTTTTAGAGTTTGTAAGTGGCCTCAGTAAATTAGAATGTATGATCGGATTAAATAATTAAATGATTTATATTTTAATTTAAAGAAAAACATAACGTAACAGCCATATTGGGTTACGAACCATATTTCATTATGTCCGGACGAGGGTATTTGCCTAGGGGCATCTTTCGTTGGGCTGAAATTGGGGTTATTAAAGTGTAACGGTTTTTTTTTTTTTGAAATTTAGAGAATTAATTAATACAGTATTATAAATATAGATTTGAAAACCCTAGTCCATCTCCTAATTGACAGCCTCCACCTTGTATTTCGATGGCCACCGATGCTCAAACCTTCTTCCCCCTTGTTCTTCTAATTTATTCAATAAATTCCAAAATTTCAAAAGGGGAAATTGTTCTACACTTCAGGCTCTTCATGTTGAACGGTTGTGATCATCTTTAATTTCGTGATTTAGGAGAAATCGAAGCCCAAATACCCTACGTTCGCACGCCAATCAAGAAGGGAGGGGGTACCGAGTTCGGCGCTTTGGCCAGCAGGGGGATGCGCCGCCAACGGCGTTGTGATGGTGTAGGTGGATCGGTCTCTGGTGACCGGATGTAGGTTGCGGCGGTGGAAGTTCAAGCACGATGTTGGTTTTAGCGTTCGACAGAGAGAAACGCGATGAGGAATGGTAAAAGCAGAAGAAAGGATTAATATAAATTTAAATTATTAATTATATTTATTAATGTAATTAAATCTTCACACCAACGTAACTTCTTCATACAGCGTCAGAAAATTGCAAACAATGGTGCGTTAGAACCGTAACTTCGAGATATACAACATTGAAAGGATTAGAACAGAAACTGAAGCAATGTGAGAATTTTATTTTATTTATTTTTCTTGAATAATTAAAATTAATTATGGTTGTGTTATCACAAATCCGCTGTTAAATTCTAATTGATTATCATACGTGATTTGATCTGGAATTGTCATTGTTATGTAGATCTATTGATTTGATTGTTGGGTTGAAAACAATTATATCATGTTTGTTAAAATAAAATGGTTGAAAACAATTATATCATGCTTGTTAAAATAAAATGGTTGAAAACAATTATATCATGTTTGTTAAAATAAAATGGTTGAAAACAATTATATCATGTTTGTTAAAATAAGATTATTGAAAACAAATGTATTATGTTTGTTAAAATAATATTGTTGAAAACGAAAATATTCATTTTTTGTCAATATAGTTTAGTTAAACAAAAATATTCATTTTTGTGAATATAGCTTAGTTGAACAAAAATATTCATTTTTTCAATATAGCTTAGTTGAACCAAAATATTCATTTTTAGAAGAAGAAAAAAAGTGTAAACAAAATTTTACATTTTGTCAAAATATGATGGTTGAAAACAAAAATTACATTTTTGTTAAATAGATTTGAGGTAAAAAAAGTAACATTTTTGTTAAAGAGGTTTGTGTTTGGGCAAAATTATTAATTTTGTTGAAATAGAATTGTTAACAAAATGAAACGACCATTTTTATTCATTTTGTTAAACTAGAATTGTTAACAAAATGAAATTATCACTTTTAATCATTTTGTTGAAATAGAATTGTCAACAAAAATGAAAATATCAATTTAATCATTTTGTTGAAATAGAATTGTCAACAAAATGAATGAATCACTTTTTAATCATTTTGTTGAATGTATCACTTTTTATGCTTTTTGTTGAAATAGAATTTGTATGAAAGTTAAAGAATCATTTTTATTGTCAAAACATACATTAGAATTTGTATGTAAGTTAAAGAATCATTTGTATCATCAAATTATACAGTAGAATTTGTGTGTAAATTAAAGTGACATTTATATTGTTAAATTATACAATTGAATTTGTATGTAAATTAAAGTGACATTTATATTGTTGAATTATACAATAGAATTTGTATGTAAATTAAAGTGACATTTTTATTGTTAAATTATACAATAGAATTTCTATGTAAATTAAAGTGACATTTTTATTGTTAAATTGTACAATTGTATTTGTATGCAAATCAGAGTGACATTTTATTGTCAAATTATACATTAGAATTTGTGTATAAAGTAAAGAGGCATTTTTATAGGTTATGTTATACATTGAAACTATATATACAAAAAATATTTCTTTTTATTTGTTAATGTTAAATATAGAAATTGCATACAAATAATGAAAATAAAAATTATCTTTTTATTTGTCATTAGCAAAGATGTAATGTGAATAAAATACATACTTGTTTGCCATTAGAAACACGCAGAAATGAATGCAAATAAAATACATATTTATTTGACATTATGAACATGAAGGTATGATATGCCAATAAAACATTCTTTTATTTGGCGTGTTAAATACGTTAGTGGAATCGTCGAATGATTTATATTTATATATAATTTTATATATAAATTAAAATTAAAATTAAACAAATCGCGCGCGGTAGTTCGCGTTTCGGAACCGTAACTTTAAACGATTATACCAGAAGATTCGACTGTCAGATTTTCCCAAAACTGGAACGTTAGGTCCGCTTTGGGAAGATCTTTCCAATGATATAAATTTTGTTAAAATCCAACGGTTAGATTTCGAGAATTGTGTAAATCAAATTTGTGTAAAAACAGCGATAGGGCCGCCTATTGACCTGAAGCATCACTAATTTAAATTGGGCTATTTTTATATAAATAAAAATATCGATAAATCGTTATAAAATAATATTAACGATATAAAATGGTTTAAGTTATATATACGCGAGAATTATTTGAAAAGACCGAGTTCATTCTCATTTCAAATAATTATACGACGATTTAAAGTCGAAGATGGTGATTGAAGACTGGCGATCTTCACATCGAATGGATGACTACCGATGCCCTAGATTAATTTGCTCCCAGGAAAGGGTTACAGTGGTAGTTGTCCGAACGTACTTTTTTGACTGTCCGGATAAGCAAGCACCTCTCTTCCGTATTGGACATACCGGACGAGGAATAAGGTGTATCCGGTTTCGTTCAGACCCAGAACGGACTTGTAAATGGATGTGTGTCTGACATTGGATTTCATTCTATGTGAATTGATTTCTACTTAATATATATCTGTTTGGTGATGGAGAATTTATTCTCTTGCTTAACACCCTTCTCTGAGACATATGAGCTCAGAGGTTATATATTGATAGTTATTGATTTCCTGGCATGAATTGTCAATGTGGCATGCCAATATGCAAATGATCGAGGCATTTGTTGAAAAGCAGAGCCTTGTGGTTGATGATCAAAGCACCGCCTATTTAGGAGTAGCTTTGTGTATAACGTTACTTCGCGAGATTCACACCCCGGTATGAGTCAAAAACGGGAAAAGGGAACGCATGGAGTACACACGTTTCTTTCTAGCTAGAAGTGGTATTTGGGTTTTGCAAGCCCTGACATTTTACTTATGTGGATGATGGATTACTAGGCCTCGGTTATATTGCTCGATAGTGACCAAGGTTCAATAGGACCGGCAAACGTGTGTTCAGGAATTGCCAATCTACTAAAGTATTTGTGGACTGGCCCTGCAGGATCCAAGGGTTGCCTATAGGTGTGATCGTGATACATTTTCTAGGGTGTCTCGAATCGGTAAGGTGATCGTTCCTAGCCTTGACTCATGATGGAAATCCAACTTCCAATATAACACCATACGGTTTTGATTGTAGAACTAGTATGGCGACATAGTATATGGTAGCTATGCCGTCTATGATTGATACATTATGATTGAAATGTTTTTAAAACATATGTATACTAACAATAATATCAAATCCGTTTTTATCATATCAAGCATTTTTGACCATTTTAATGTTAAACTCTATCCTTCGGTTTGCGTTGCATTGTGTGATGGGGCTTGAGTCTTATAATGGTTTCATTTTTCTAAAAAGCATTGCGTTGTTTAACGATTTACTTTATTTATGCACTGGCAACCCAATGGAGTAAACCCGTTCCGCGTCAGCAGCGTGTTCTTGTGATTAGCCATATTGTTAGGAAAGATTTCTCATACCAGTCCCATGAATGGCTCGTAGTTTGTTTCACTTTGCAAACTCGGGTGCCCTCTTTTCCACACGGGCAGTCGAGTAGCTTATTTTGCAGATATATTGAGCAGGATTCTGGATCGAAGCTTATTGCTGTGTCCCGAGCATTGATAGTTTTCTGCTGTGCTAGTTTATTCATTTCCGCTGCACTGGATTACATTTATTGTAATTTAATCTTCCGTTGTATTATTATTTATTGATGTACTCTGATATATTATGTACTATATTGTAACATTATTATAATGTTTATAAAAGTCTGCTATTATTTGTTCTAATGTGTTGTATGCCCAGAGTTAGTGCATTCGGGTTATGAATGATCTTGATTGATTCAGCGATCGATTAGGTCCGAGCGAAATCCGAATCGTTACACAATTGTATCTAGCTTTTCATCCAGTCACCAAACTCAAGTCTATGGGATTCACCACATACCATCCTCATGCTCTTAAAAAAAATCGCTAAACGAACCGTGTGGTAAATAGGGTTGACTAGAAACTCAAACTCAAAATACTTCTGACTCTTAGTCTTTTTAAATCTATCTTAAATAAACAGGCTTACGACTATATCATCATAGAAATATTTTAGGGTCAAGTAAGATGGGCCAAAGCAAATAGAAAAAATGTCGAATATGTACTCTCACTAATCCTGAGTTATTAATTCCTCTGATCGTCTAAACCTAGGCTTTGATAACAAATGTAACACCCCACAATTTTCTAAGCCCGATTTTCGACAAAAATCGGAACACAAACCTATCCAAGCATGCAGAGTGTAAATTTGGTACTGACAATTAATGAGCATGAGCATAATTAGAGTAAAATAAAACTAACCCGCAGTGGAAACAAGATAGGATAACAAGTATAGATTTGGGTAACTACCTTAAAAGCAAATCACCATGTAAATACCGAGCATGAGAGATTAAGAACTGAAAACCAAACTTGAACACTTGCTAAGACTTGTCTTCCCTGAGATAAACCTCAGAGTTGTTATGAGGAGGAGGTCAGAACTACAAATCCTGGTAAGTAGAAAATGAATAACACTGTCCACAATACATAAATGTATCCCGTTTAGTCTCCCCCAAAATATATGTCTAATAAGGCTAGTATTCTAACCTAACTCTATAAAAATTTACGCACGATGACTAGCTATCAAACCCATGGTAACATTTCCCAAAAATAATGATATCACAATACTGAGATAGAATTTTTACACATAAGTATGAAGTCTTTAAACCATTATTCAACCAACTACCGAAAACTAAGAGACGGGCTTTCCAACTACTCAATATACCATAACGAGGTAAGTTATTTTTATATAGTCGCTTAAGACCTCGCTATCAGTATAAGATAAGGGTGGATACTTTTGACCACTTGGGACATGAAGAAACAGTCGATCTCTTATTATCTTACTTGATGGTTTACCCTACATAAATATAAATTAGAGGATACTAGCAACTAAGTCCTACTAATTTAAGGCTTTCGTCATTCACACATATACCCAATCCCTGCACAAGGAAAGAGATAGTAAGTAGTCACTTATTACCTACAGGATAGGTAGATGACTAACCGCCATATACGACTTTCCCCCGGCGAACCCCCATGTTACTATCCAATAAACCTTACTGAATATTCCTTTAGTCACTTAACACTTCCCATAGGATAGGTAGACCTATGGTACTTCGTGGTGGTATTTTATTACTTTTTCCCCAGGTAGACTCCAACCCCAGTCACTTGATACCCATAGGAAGCGGGCTATCTTGGAGATTACCAATCTCGTACCTATTTAGCCTTTAATACTTCTTATTTATGGAGAGGTGAGCTATTCAATCACTTAATACATTTTGAAGGGTGGACCAATGTATTTTACCCTTATAGGGAAGGGTGAATCAAATCACTTAATAGCCAATAGGTTGATCCCACTAATTAATACCTCGAATCCAGAAGTAGGATACGCTTATAAATTATTTCCTTTTTGGTTCCTTGTAACGACCCAGAAAATCTGAACCAATTTAAAATTTTTAAATTGGCTAAAATAGTGGATTTTAAATATTTAAAATAAATATTTAAAATAATAATGATGAAAAGTAAGTTTGAATCGAAGTTGAAAATAAATATAATTACTTTGAATTATAAACAAGGCCTGAAATGGCGCGGTAGTTTCAAAATTTGAATTCAAACTTCGACTGACTGTACCGGGTGCAAAACAAAACGGATTTGAGTGAAACCAAAAATATTTAAATCTGTTAGTGAATACCTTTCTAACGAATCTGAAAAATTGAAGTTGCATAGCGGAAAGCAAAAGTTATGGCCAAATGAATTTTCAGAAAGGTCGCTATGGAATTTATATAGCCCGTGAAATTGGCCATTTTGCAAACGACCTCGGAATTCGACGAAACTACTTTTGTTGGATCCGGGATGTTAAACTATTGCTAGGTTTCAAATTTCATAATTTTTGAAGATAGTATGTGAGTGTGGCAAGGGAAAACGTGTTTTGGTCAATTAAAGTTAAATTTGATCGACCAGAAAAGGGCCATTTTACAAACGGTCTCAGAATTCGACGAAACTAGTTTCGTTGGGACCGTATCATCAAAACATAGCTAGATTTATTTTTCTGGAATTTTTCGAATCATTTTGTGGCCCTGGCAAATTGAAATGCATGTTCAAATCGAATATTGAATGTTATATATTTTAAATTGAAGGAAAACTGACTGAAACAGTCGAATGGGCCTGCGAAACATATCCCATTGTGTTCGGAATGGGGGTAAAACGCTAGGAACGACAGTCATTGAGTCTGGATTGGGGTTCGTGAGAGAAAGAGGGTATTTTCGAAATTTAAAAATATATAAATAAAATAAAAAATATGATTGGTCCTCACTTTTTCTCTCTCCCCGCTTCTTCCTCGATGCTCTGAAACCCGACGGCGGAAATCATTCCGTTCTTTTCCTCCATTTATCTTCTAATCCACGCACCATTAACGAACGCTCCAGTTAAACTTTTTGAAGATCGAAGTCCCCTCTTCAAATCCATATAAGCCTTGCCCCTCCTCGTCACGCCGTTCGAGAGATCCACCTCCGCAAACTTCGATCGTTCGTGCCCTGGTTTATCCCTCCACCGTGCTTCAAGTCAGCCACTGCCACAATCGATCGGGGCGCCTCTCCAAGCACTCCAAGGTGGCACCGCCCGATCGTCACCTCGTGCTACGGATAACGAGAAAAACTGAAACCTAGTTTCGAACCACACTGAAAGGTAACGGCTGTGTTTTATTTAATCTGTTTTTAACATTTAAAAGCGTAGCGAACTTCTAAAAATCATACTTGACGAAATTCAGTGAAATAAGAGAGAGTGGACTCGTGTGGACGTCTTCTACATTCTAGAAGAGACCGCATATTTTTCTGAGCCTTCTGCTATTTTTGGTGGAGTGGAACCCAATGTGAGATTTCTAATTTATAAACGACATGGAAAACGATGATGTATAAATTATATAGTCGATGTATGGGTTATATAAGCGTTGTACACCTCATGTATAAGCGTTGTATAAGTTGTACGTTCGATGTATAAGTTATATATGCGTTGTAAAAATTATATATGTGTTGAAATAGAAGTGAAATGCTATATATATATATATACGCCCCTCGTCCACAAACCATGGACGATATTTATTGGTTGTGATTGGTGTGAAAATTGAGTGATAGCGAATGGTTGATTGAAATTGTTTGTGGTTGAAATTGATTGATTGTGGTTGAAAAATACCCGTTTGTGGTTGAGAAATATTTGGTTGAAACCACATAGGATTAGTTTGTGGAAATGAAAAAAAATATACATGCCGCCTGCGTGCGAAGTAGATGCATGATTCCCCATTGTCAAAAGCTGCGAGGCTTTAAGGTAGAGCGAGGAGCCGTACTAGGGACGGTCCCAGTTTTAACTACCCTGCCATTATGCTGCCGAAATTTTGAATAATATTCATGTGTTATAATTATTTTCATGTGTTGAAACTATATTCGTGTGTTGAATAGAAATTTCTTTATTGAATGACATTCATGTTTTGAAATAAATTGTTTTGCTATAAAAATCACCTTTTTATTTATTTATATAAACTATAGATAACCTTCATGTGTTGAATCGAAATTCATTCGTTGAATTGAAATTCATGTGTTGAATGGTATTCGTGTTTTAAATATAAAAATCACCTTTTTATCTATATATACAAACTATAGAAAACCTTCATGTGTTGAATTGAAATTCATTCGTTGAATAAAGATTCAGGTGTTGAATGGTATTCGTGTTTTAAATATAAAAATCACCTTTTTATCTATTTATATAAAATATGGAAAACCTTCATGTGTTGAATCGAAATTCATTCGTTGAATTGAAATTCATATGTTGAATGGTATTCGTGTTTTAAATTTAAAAATCACCTTTTTATCTATTTATATAAACTATAGAAAACCTTCATGTGTTGAATCGAAATTCATTCGCTGAATTGAAATTCATGTGTTGAATGGTATTCATATTTTGAAAGAAATTGTTTTATAATAAAAATCATATTTTTATCATCTATATGAACTATATAAAATAGTCGTGTTTTGAAAGAAATTGTTTTATAATAAAAATCATATTTTTATCATCTATATGAACTATATAAAATAGTCGTGTTTTGAAAGAAATTGTTTTATAATAAAAATCATATTTTTATCATCTATATGAACTATATAGAATTGTGGTGTTTTGAAATAAATTTTTTTACAATAAAAATCACATTTTTATTATATACATGAATTGTTAAAAATAGTGAAGTGTCGAAATGAATGTATGTTGGATAAAAATATCCTTTTTATCAAATGTATGAAAAGAATGTAGCTTTGAAATCGAAGAATCGATATATATATATATAAATAGATTTGAAATATATTGAATAACGAAGCTGCAGTTCGTATTTTGAAACCGTGATTTCAAACGATTAGTGCGGGAGATCCGACCATCGGATTTTCCCGAAACCGCAACCGTTGGGTTCGCTTTGGAAATATCTTTCCAACGGCACCAACTTTGTAAAAATCCAACGGTTGGATTGTCTGGAATGTTTAATTCAATCTGAAGAAAAACAGCGCCAGAATCGATTATATTTTTATATATAAAAATATAATTATATTTAATCGAATAACGACGCTGCAGTTCGTATTTTGAAATCGAAACTTCAAACGATTGTACCGGGAGATCTGACCGTCGGATTTTCCCAAAACTGGAACCGTTGGATTCGTTTTGAAAATATTTTTCTGATGATATAAATTTTGTGAAGATCCAACGGTTAGATTTTCAGATATGGGTAAATCAAATCTGAAGAAAAACAGCGCCACGGCCGCGTTATGGCCCGAAGCGTCGTTTTGAATAAATTGGCTATTTTAAAATAAATAAAAATAGCGATAAATCGTTATAAAATATTATAAATGATATGGATGTGAAATTTAGAAACTAACTGAAGGTTGGCTAAGTCGAATGGTTTCCTGGGTGTTGATCTGATGTTGGTTTCGGCCTTCGGGGTTAATATTTGGGAAATCGTTCTCTTACTGATTTACGGTTAGCGACTAATGAATTGAAAAGAAGCGTATGTGTGTTTGTGTTGCACTTATTTATTATATACGCGAGTTGCTTAGAAAGACCGGGTTTATCCCATTCTGAATAACTGAATCGACGATAAGAAATCGAAGATGAAGACGGTGGTTGAAGACCGGAAATCTTCACCTCGTTTGGATGATAACTGATGTCCTGATTGGGAGGCATCCCGAAATATGGATAATGAGTGGTGATCGTCCAGACATACGTGGAGATCGATGGGTTTGCGAGGTATATAGTGTCTCCGATTTCGTTCAGACCCAGAACGGACTTGCAAATGGACAGTGTGCCTGACATTGGAATTTATTCTGTGTGATTGATAGCTATCAGTTGCGCGGTGTGAATTTCCTGTGTGGCATGCTAAGATGCAGTGATCAACGCTTCTGTTGAAAAGCAAAGTCTTATGATGATGATCAAAGCACCGCCTGTGTGGCGTAGCTTTGTGTATAACGTGAATTCGCGAGCCTCACACCCCGGTATGAACCAGAAACGGGAGAAGGACCTCAGGGAGGGCATGCGTTTCTTTCTAGTTTGAAGTGGCGTTAGTGGTTTTACACGCCCTGACGAGTTTGACTTATGTGGTTGTTACTGTTGCGAGGCGCTTTGGTTATATCGGTCGATCCGGGAACGATGGAGTCATTTGTTAGCTCATTGATGCCCCAATAGGCGGGGAAACGTAGTGTTCAGGCATAATAATCCACATCAGTGGACCGGCCCTGACGATCTAAAGGGTTGATGCGTTCTGATCCTGAGACACGAGCTAGAGCGTCTCGAATTCGGTAAGGACTATCTTTTGCCTTGGTTCATGACAGAAATCCAATTTCCAAATACGTGACCGTGCGGTTATGATTGTGTTATATATATATATATATATATATATATATATATATATGGCAACATGATATATGGTACCCATGCCGTCTATGATTGATAGTTATGATTGAAATAGTTTTCGAAACCTATAAACACTAGTAATAATATCAAATGCTTTTGTTTTATTCGTATCAAGCATATTTTGGCCATTATAAGGTAAAACTCTATCCTCCGGTTTGCGTTGCATTGTGTGATGGGAACTGAGTCTTATAATGGCTTCATTTTTATAAAAAGCATTGCGATGTTTAAAAGATTTATTTGTTTTGAAGCACTGGCAATCCGATGGAGTAAATCCGTTCCACGAAAGTGGCATGGTCTTGTGATTAGCCATATTTTAAATGTGTTGAGTAGATTTCTCATACCAGTCCCATGACTGACTCGTAGTTTGTTTCTCTTTCAAACTCGGGTGCCCCTTTTTCTACACGAGCAGTCTTGTATTCAGGTTAGCTGGCTTTATCCGGATAGCAGGAGATGAAGATGGATTCTATCATTTATCTCTTTTTATGTTGTTCAGCTCCTATTGTACATTATGTTTGTTTTCCGCTGTAGACATTTATGTATAGCTGAACTGTATTTGTACTAAGTATGATCCTGTATACTGTGTAACTCTGATGATTACGTTTATACAGTATATTCTACTGTTTATTATCTGGTGTATTTATTTAATTCTGGTCTGTTGTTATCTATTTATGTGTTATATTCCAAGGATTACCCTTGCCGCCGTCAGTACGGGGTTTGGGGTCGTCTCAACGTGGTATCAGAGCTTTGGTTAAGCTTAGTTCTGGAATATAACATATTAATGAACTCATTAGAAATAGAACCAGTAGTTTTCTAGGACGGGTAACTCTATACAGATAGGATCAGTAATATCCTATTATAAGTAAAGAAGAATGAAATACACCCAGTAGACACATTTACATTGAAGTATTTGTCTCTATGTTTTGCAATATCTTTTCTGTTGACCTGACACTTTGTCTGCTAATTGCAGATGCACTAGAAAATGAGTGACAGGAACAGAAGAAACAATCGTATGGCTCGACCAGCTAATGAGCCAGTTGTGCTCCCACAGCCAGAATCAGATATAGAAGTTCTATTCAAGAGATTTCGAAATCTAGGTGGAACACCATTCTTAGGCAAAGAGTCCATTATGGAAACACAAGCTTGGATCCGTTCTGCAGAGAAAATATTTGAGGGTTTAAAGCTGAGAGATGATCAGAAAAGATTACTGGCGTCTTGGGCACTCAAATAAGAAGCTTTGTTTTGGTGGGATTCAGTTATTAAAGATAATCCAGAAGGTGATATCACCTGGGACAGATTCAAAGTGATTTTCCTAGAAAGATTTACTCCTCCCGAAGCAACCGAGCGATTATGTGATGAATTTTCTTATCTGATACAAGGTGATATGACCATCCCAGAATATCATAAGAAATTCAATGAACTTTCTCACTTTGCTCCTCATCTGATTCAAGATCCCAAGAGGAAGAATCTGAGATTTATTCATGGCATGCAAAGAAAATATCAGAATAGTGTGATGAGGAATGTGAAACTTCCTTTCTCTGAAATGATATACATGGCTTACCAGTATGAGGATCTCAACAAGAAAGGTATGTTGCCTTACGAAGAAGAGGTCAGCTCTAGTAAGAAAGTTGAGTCTGAAAATGATCGTCCGGAGGCCAGTACGATGTCTGAGGTCAGTAAGAAGCCCAGTGCCAAGAGGAAAAGGGCTAAATCTGAGAAGGGGCCAGTAGCGACAACTGTATGCTCTAACTGCAATAGGCAAGGACATCTCTGGATAAATTGCAGGCCCTTAAAGAAACGAATCAAGAGTGGATCTAAATCAGAGAAGGATTTTCAAGAGAAAAGAGGTTGCAGTAAATGCCATCAGACTGGTCATCTTGCAAAGGATTGCTGGCTCTTAAAGAAGCCTGAAGTAGTTCAAGTGAATGAAGTGGCAGAAACTCCATCAGCCTTAGCTAGTCAGGAAAGGCCAGATGTTTTGGAAGGCACGCTAACTGTCAAAGATATTCCAGTTAAAGTACTGTTTGACACCGGCGCGTCGCGAAGCTTTGTTGCAAAGAATGCAGTTAAGAAACTGGATTTAAATTTGAAGAAGCTTAAAGAACCAATGACTGTCCAAAATCCGGTCGGGGGTTCCATCGATCTCAGTTGGGTTTATGGAGTACCAGTTTCTTTTTCTCGTTATCGATTCCCTACCATCGCAGTCGTCATGGATTTTACAGAATTTGATCTTATCTTGGGGTTAGACTGGTTGACCAAGTATGAAGCCGAGGTTAAATGCGCCGACAGAGTCGTTAAGGCGAAGATTAAATCAGCTGATTATATAACCATTCCCTATGAAGGCCAAAATTCAAATAGAAATGACTTCTGGGAAGCGTTGGATGTTTCTCCTGCTCAAATAGAAAATATCCCTGAAGTCACAGAGAATATTCCCGACCTCGTAAAAGATATTCCTATCGTCAAGAATTATGCGGATGTGTTTGAAGAAGTTGTTCGCTTACCTCCGTAGAGGGAAATAGATTTCAAAATTGCTTTAATTTCGAATGCAAGGCCGGTAGTTCATGCCATTTGAAGAATGTCCTTGAAAGAGAAAGAGGAATTAGACAATCAAACACAACAGCTCGTATGGAAGGGTCTGATCAGGCCTAGTTTCTCTGATTGAGGAGCAGCAGTGGTGTTTGTCCCAAAATCTAACGGTACTCTACGGCTATGCGTGGATTATCGCGATTTGAACAAGCAGACAATAAAGAATAAATGTCCATTATCGCGAATCGACGACTTATTGGATCGTCTGAATGGAGCACAGGTATTTTCAAGGATGGACCGAGCTACAGGCTTCCATCAGCTTCGTATTGCCGAAGAATGTGTTCCTATGACAGCATTCAGAGGTCCAGACTTATTCAATGAGTGGTTAGTAATGCCGTTCGGTTTATGTAACGATCCAGCTTACTTCGTCGATTTGATGAATCGAGTGCTCCACGGTGTCCTGAATAAATTTGTTCTGGTTTTTATCGATGATATTCTAATCTTCTCTAAATCAAAAGCCGAACATGAAAAGAATTTGGAACAGGTTCTAGAAATTCTGAGAAGGAATGTATTAAAAGCCAAACTATCCAAATGCATATTCTGGCAAGATGAAGTAAAATTTCTGGGCCATGTCGTATCAAAAGAAGGAATTGTTGTGGATCCAAGTAAAATCACAGCTATTCAGAATTGAAACAACCCAGTACCCCTACAGAAGTCCGCAGTTTTCTCGGATTGGCTAGTTATTACCGGAAGTTCGTTAAAAACTTTTCGAAGATATCTGGCACTTAACGAAGCTTACAAAGAAGCACTCAAAATTCAAATGGACTCCAGAATGTGAAGAAGCTTTTGAAGAGCTAAAGTCAAGATTAACGACAGCTCCAGTGTTAACCATCATCGATGGCAATCAGGATTTGAAAGTCTGGACAGATGCTTCTAGAGAAGGCCTTGGCGCAGTGTTAATGCAAAGAGATCAAGTGATTGCTTATGCTAGCCGTCAGCTGAAGCTGCATGAGAAAAACTACGTAACTCATGATCTTGAGTTATTGGCTATAGTATTCACCTTGAAAATCTGGAGACACTATCTTCTGGGTGAGAGATTTAAACTGTTTACAGATCACCAGTCGTTAAAGTATCTATTCACCCAGAAAGACTTGAATCTGAGGCAGCAACGTTGGCTAGAGTTCCTTGCAGCATACGATTTTGAGATTATATACACTTCAGGGAAAGCCAATGTCATGGCCGATGCGTTAAGCCGAAAGAATGAAATGATCGCCAGTTTTATTATCACGACTTCATTGATAGATAAAATATCTGCTCTTCAGAAGGATGATCACTTCATTCAGATGATCAGAGGGATAATTCAGCAAGGCGAACCCTCGAGTTTTCAAGTTGATAATGAGGGGATTCTAAGGCTAAAAGGTCGAATCTGTGTTCCTAAAATTGCTGAGCTCCGAAAGGAAGTTCTGGATGAATGCCACAAGTCAAAACTTAGTATCCACCCGGGAGTAAGCAAAATGTATAATGACATCAAACGCACTTTCCGGTGGAAGTCGATGAAGAGGGACATTTCTTTATATGTTAGCTGATGCCCTACTTGCCAGCTAGTCAAAAGCGACTAATAGAAACTTGCTGGACTGTTGCAACCGCTGGACGTTCCAGGTTGGAAGTGGGAACATATTTCCATGGACTTCATTGATGGTTTTCCCAGAACCAGAAAAGGAAATGACAGTATTTGGGTGATCGTAGATCGCTTCACGAAGACCGCCCATTTCATACCTGTCAGATCGAACCGAACTGTTCAGAGTCTGGTGCAGATTTACTTCAAGGAAATTGTTAGACTACACGGAGTGCCGATCAGCATAGTTAGTGATAGAGATCCAATATTCACTAGCAAGTTCTGGGAGGCATTCCAAGTAGAACTGGGAATGAAGCTGAACTTGAGCACCGCTTATCATCCTCTGACAGATGGTCAAACTGAGAGGGTGAACCGTATACTAGAAGATCTATTCCGGGCTTGTGTTCTAGACTTCGGCAGATTATGGGAAGACCATTTACATTTGGCTGAATTCTCGTATAACAACAGCTACCAGGCGAGCCTGACAATGTCGCCATTCGAAGCATTATATGGTAGACCGTGCCGATCTCCTGCTTGTTTGGTTGAACCTGGTAATAGGCTTGTATTTGGACCAGATATGATCCGCGAGGCTGCCGACAAAGTCGATTTCATTAAGAAACGATTACTCGCCGCTCAAAGCCGATAGAAGAGCTATGCCGACAAGAGAAGGAGAGATATATCGTTTGCTGTTGGCGACTACGTATATTTGAAAGTATCGCCGACGAGAGGAGTTATCCGGTTCGGTAAAACAGGGAAGTTGGCGCCCAAATTCATTGGTCCATTTCCTATTCTTGAATGGATTGGAACTCTCGCTTATAGGGTTAAATTGCCTGATTGGTTGCCTGGAGTGCATGATGTATTTCACATATCTCAACTTCGAAAGCACGTTCATGATCCAGACTTGATAGTGGAAGAAGCAGCTCAACAGGATATTGAAATTACTCTAGAATTAGCTGTGAGAAGAGAGCCGCTCAAGATTATCGGCAAAGAAACCAAAGAGCTGAGGAACAAGAAGGTTCACTTAGTCAAAGTGCAATGGAGTGGAGATCCGCGAGATTGTACTTGGGAAACTGAGGAGAGCATTCAGAAAGCCTATCCTAGATGCCGAGTGGATATATCTGATTGACTCCAGTGCAAGGTACATTAACCATACTTTGCATTACCAATTATTTAACTACTTTGTTGTTATTTTCTTTCCATGGAGGTGCACTTTTAATTCTCTAGTTTGAATGATTTTAAAAGAGTATAGAAATTGATTAGTATATTTTCGAAAAGTTAAAAACAATTTGATTGTTGTTTGTGTTGTGTGATAGTAGATTTGATTAATTAAATTATTAAAACGATAGTTAATTTAATCAATAATAGAATAATGGTAGAATTTGTTCATTTAAATCACACATTGAACTGATTAGAAAATAGATAGAAATATATACATGTGCATTATATATGTTTGAACAGGTAAATGGATAGCTGTTGAGTAAAGATTTTATTTGTGTGCCCGACAAAAAGGTAAACCTTAATGAGTTGGATGCGAAATATTATTATATCAACTCCTGTGAATGCCATTGGATGCGGAATGCTGGTTATTCCGTGTGTAATAATAAACGTCGCCATAGGATAGTAACAATTAATTTTGAACTACATTACATGGCATACTTCTGAAGATAGGCGTACTTCATCATATACCACATAAGCATTTGGAGCTTGTGTGACGAGGTGGAATATTTACCATACGAGCGAGAGGCTTGTATGGCGATGACTATATTTTACAGGTTGAACTGATGACTGATATGGACTATTTAAATTGTAACGATAAAATTGCCAAATTAATAAAAAAAACCACACGGGTCTGGAGTTGACAATAATCACGTCTCTCTAGTTATTAGATACGGCACATGGACTATTTATTTCCCACACGGGACGAGGTGACGAGGATTTAACCTCTGGAGCAATTAAAATACACACTCCCTCAGGCTTTGACAGGGTGACGAGAATTTATTCTCTGGAGTTATTATCTATACACGCTCCCCTGTAAACACCAGAATATATCACTATAAATATGTGTATGCTTATTAGGATTTATTGGGTACCTAATACGGCCCAATAAATTTCCAAACCTCTCAACGTACAAAGGAGGTTATGGCGAAATTTTTCGAAAATTCCGGGTGTTAGCCAAATTTTTGAAGAATTTGAAAATTCTCAGAAACTGAAAAGTTGGAGAATGGAAGCCAGATTGAACGTAGAGTTGATTAATCAAACCACTTTCAACTTTGTTCCTTTTCGGGGACGAAAAGTTTTAAGTGGGGGAGATTGAAACGACCCGGAAAATCTAAACCAATTTAAATTTTTTAAATTGGCTAAAATAGTGGATTTTAAATATTTTAAATAAATATTTTAAATAATAATGATGAAAAGTATGTTTGAATCGAAGTTGAAAATAAATATAATTACTTTGAATTATAAACAAGGCCTGAAATGGCGCGGTAGTTTCAAAATTTGAATTCAAACTTCGACTGACTGTACCGGGTGCAAAACAAAACGGATTTGAGTGAAACCAAAAATATTTAAATCTGTTAGTGAATACCTTTCTAACGAATATGAAAAATCGAAGTTTCATAGCGGAAAGCAAAAGTTATGGCCAAATGAATTTTCAGAAAGGTCGCTATGGAATTTATATAGCCCGTGAAATTAGCCATTTTGCAAACGATCTCGGAATTCGACGAAACCACTTTTGTTGGATCCGGGATGTTAAACTATTGCTAGGTTTCAAATTTCATAATTTTTGAAGCTAGTATGTGAGCGTGGCAAGGGAAAACGTGTTTTGGTCAATTACAGTTAAATTTGATCAACCAGAAATGGGCCATTTTACAAACGGTCTCAGAATTCGACGAAACTAGTTTCGTTGGGACCGTATCGTCAAAACATAGCTAAATTTATTTTTCTGGAATTTTTCGAATCAGTTTGTGGCCCTGGCAAATTGAAATGTACGTTCAAATCGAATATTGAATGTTATATATTTTAAATTGAAGGAAAACTGACTGAAACAGTCGAATGGGCCTGCGAAACATATCCCATGGTGTTCGGAATGGGGGTAAAACGCTAGGAACGGCAGTCGTTGGGTCTGGATTGGGGTTCGTGAGAGAAAGAGGGTATTTTCGAAATTTAAAAATATATAAATAAAATAAAAAAATATGATTGGTCCTCACTTTTTCTCTCTCCCCGCTTCTTCCTCGATGCTCTGAAACCCGACGGCGGAAATCATTCCGTTCTTCTCCTCCATTTATCTTCCAATCCACGCACCATTATCGAACGCTCCAGTTAAACTTTTTGAAGATCGAAGTCCCCTCTTCAAATCCATATAAGTCGTGCCCCTCCTCGTCACGCCGTTCGAGCGATCCACCTCCGCAAACTTCGGTCGTTCGCGCCCTGGTTTCTCCCTCCACCGTGCTTCGAGTCAGCCACCACCACAGTCGATCGGGGCGCCTCTCCAAGCACTCCAAGGTGGCACCGCCCGATCGTCACCTCGTGCTACGGATAACGAGAAAAACTGAAACCTAGTTTCGAACCACACTGAAAGGTAACGGTTGTGTTTTATTTAATCTGTTTTTAACATTTAAAAGCGTAGCGAACTTCTAAAAATCATATCTTTTTCGTTTCTTGACGAAATTCAGTGAAACAAGAGACAGTGGACTCGTGTGGACGTCTTCTACATTCTAGAAGAGACCACATATTTTTCTGAGCCTTCTGCTATTTTTGGTGGAGTGGAACCCAATGTGAGATTTCTAATTTATAAACGACATGGAAAACGACGATGTATAAATTATATAGTCGATGTATGGGTTATATAAGCGTTGTACAGCTCATGTATAAGCGTTGTATAAGTTGTACGTTCAATGTATAAGTTATATATGCGTTGTAAAAATTATATATGTGTTGAAATAGAAGTGAAATGCTATATATATATATATGTGTGTGTATATATATATATATATATATATATATATATATATACGCCCCTCGTCCACAAACCATGGACGATATTTATTGGTTGTGATTGGTGTGAAAATTGATTGATAGCTAATGGTTGATTGAAATTGTTTGTGGTTGAAATTGATTGATTGTGGTTGAAAAATACTCGCTTGTGGTTGAGAAATATTTGGTTGAAACCACATAGGATTAGTTTGTGGAAATGAAAAAAAAATATACATGCCGCCTGCGTGCAAACTAGATGCATGATTCCCCATTGTCAAAAGCTGCGAGGCTTTAAGGTAGAGCGAGGAGCCGTACTAGGGACGGTCCCGGTTTTAACTACCCTACCGTTATGCTGCCGAAATTTTGAATAATATTCATGTGTTAGAATTATTTTCATGTGTTGAAACTATAATCGTGTGTTGAATAGAAATTCCTTTATTGAATGACATTCAAGTTTTGAAATAAATTGTTTTGCTATAAAAATCACCTTTTTATCTATTTATATAAACTATAGAAAACCTTCATGTGTTGAATCGAAATTCGTTCGTTGAATTGAAATTCATGTGTTGAATGGTATTCGTGTTTTAAATATAAAAATCACCTTTTTATCTATATATACAAACTATGGAAAACCTTCATGTGTTGAATTGAAATTCATTCGTTGAATAGAGATTCAGGTGTTGAATGGTATTCGTGTTTTAAATATAAAAATCACCTTTTTATCTATTTATATAAACTATAGAAAACCTTCATGTGTTGAATCGAAATTCATTCGTTGAATTGAAATTCATGTGTTGAATGGTATTCGTGTTTTAAATATAAAAATCACCTTTTTATCTATTTATATAAACTATAGAAAACCTTCATATGTTGAATCAAAATTCATTCGTTGAATTGAAATTCATGTGTTGAATGGTATTCATATTTTGAAAGAAATTGTTTTATAATAAAAATCATATTTTTATCATCTATATGAACTATATAAAGTAGTCATGTTTTGAAAGAAATTGTTTTATAATAAAAATCATATTTTTATCATCTATATGAACTATATAAAATAGTCGTGTTTTGAAAGAAATTGTTTTATAATAAAAATCATATTTTTATCATCTATATGAACTATATAGAATAGTGGTGTTTTAAAATAAATTGTTTTACAATAAAAATCACATTTTTATTATATACATGAATTGTTAAAAATAGTGAAGTGTCGAAATGAATGTATGTTGGATAAAAATATCCTTTTTATCAAATGTATGAAAAGAATATAGCTTTGAAATCGAAGAATCGATATATATATATATATAAATAGAATTGAAATATATTGAATAACGAAGCTGCAGTTCGTATTTTGAAACCGTGATTTCAAATGATTAGTGCGGGAGATCCGACCGTCGGATTTTCCCGAAACCGCAACCGTTGGGTTCGCTTTGGAAATATCTTTCCAATGGCACCACCTTTGTAAAAATCCAACGGTTGGATTGTCTGGAATGTTTAATTCAAATCTGAAGAAAAACAGCGCCAGAATCGATTATATATATATATATATATAATTATATTTAATCGAATAACGACCCTGTAGTTCGTATTTTGAAATCGAAACTTCAAACGATTGTACCGGGAGATCCGACTGTCGGATTTCCCCAAAACTGGAACCGTTGGATTCGTTTTGAAAATATTTTTCTAATGATATAAATTTTTTGAAGATCCAACGGTTAGATTTTCAGATATGTGTAAATCAAATCTGAAGAAAAACAGCGCCACGGCCGCGTTATGGCCCGAAGCGTCGTTTTGAATAAATTGGCTATTTTAAAATAAATAAAATTAGCGATAAATCATTATAAAATATTATAAACGATATGGATGTGAAATTTAGAAACTAACTGAAGGTTGGCTAAGTCGAATGGTTTCCTGGGTGTTGATCTAATGTTGGTTTCGGCCTTCGGAGTTAATATTTGGGAAATCGTTCTCTTACTGATTTACGGTTAGCGACTAATGAATTGAAAAGAAGCGTATGTGTGTTTGTGTTGCACTTATTTATTATATACGCGAGTTTCTCAGAAAGACCGAGTTTATTCCATTCTGAATAACTGAATCGACGATAAGAAATCGAAGATGAAGACGGTGGTTGAAGACCGGAAATCTTCACCTCGTTTGGATGATAACTGATGTCCTGATTGGGAGGCATCTCGAAATATGGATAATGAGTGGTGATCATCCAGACGTACGTGGAGATCGATGGGTTTGCGAGGTATATAGTGCCTCCGGTTTCATTTAGACCCAGAACGGACTTGCAAATGGACAGTGTGCCTGACATTGGAATTTATTCTGTGTGATTGATAGCTATCAGTTGCACGGTGTGAATTGCCTGTGTGGCATGCTAAGATGTAGTGATCATGGCTTCTGTTGAAAAGAAAAGTCTTGTGGTGATGATCAAAGCACCGCCTGTGTGGCATAGCTTTGTGTATAACGCGAATTCGCGAGCCTTGCACCCCGGTATGAACCAGAAACGGGAGAAGGACCTCAGGGAGGGCATGCGTTTCTTTCTAGTTAGAAGTGGCGTCAGTGGTTTTACACGCACTAACGAGTTTGACTTATGTGGTTGTTACTGTTGCGAGGCGCCTCGGTTATATCGGTCGATCCGGGACCGATGGAGTCATTCGTTGGCTCATTGACGCCCCAAAGGGCGGGGAAACGTAGTGTTCAGGCATAATAATTCACATCAGTGGACCGGCCCTGACGATCTAAAGGGTTGATGTGTTCTGATCCTGAGACACGGGCTAGAGCGTCTCGAATTCGGTAAGGACTATCTTTTGCCTTGGTTCATGACGAAAATCCAATTTCCAAATACGTGATCGTGCGGTTTTGATTGTATATATATATGGCGACATGATATATGGTACCCATGCCGTCTATGATTGATAGTTATAATTGAAATGGTTTTCGAAACCTATAAACACTAGTAATAATATCAAATGCTTTTGTTTTATTCGTATCAAGCATATTCACTACACCAAAACAGTGGATTCCCAACAAGTATATGTGTTACAAATCATTTCTGTAACACTTTTATGTGTAACCAACGGCGTGCGAGGAATTTCTGTAACACTTATAAGTGTTACGAACAGAGTAACTGCTAACACTTATAAGTGTTACAAACAGAGTAACTGCTAACACTTATAAGTGTTACAAACATATTCATTGCTAACACTTATAAATGTTGGAACCATAAGATATGGTAACATTTATAAGAATTACAAACATATTCATTGCTAATACTAATAAATGTTGAAACTATAAGATATGGTAACACTTATAAATGTCAGTATCATAATCCTACTAACTCTTATAAATGTTGGTATACATAAATTGCTAACACTTATATGCATCACAGTACGAAATTAAGTTCTTCTCTATTTTTTACACGATTAATATTAAAACTCTCAAAACAAATGAATATAACATATCTTTGTGATTTTCAATACACATATATAATTCAACATATCAATTCAATATAAGATTTAGTACACTTCCATATCTCAAATTCAACAATGTCACATTTTCATAATACTCAAATTTGAGCTACATGCTTCCGATTTCAAAATACCATAATATCATGTCCAAACTGTAAAATATAAATGCACTCATCCCATTCCAAAAACTTTAGAGATAAAATCATTATCAAGGTCACACGTGTTTGCTTTCTTTATGTTTTATCCCTCCTCCAGGAGTGCCTACAAAATATAAATGCACGCATTTTTAGAAGAAGAAGAAAATGACAAGTTGCAATGGAACATTTTTCACTAAGGTGATACATGCATCAACAATCAAAAACCAATCCTTACAACATCATATCCACCAATCAAGTAAATAGCTTAAAGATCACACATAAATAGATATGCTTTTGCTGAGTACAAACATAAATAGGAAAACATACATCACACATAATAGATATGCTTTTGCTGAGTACAAACATAAATAGGAAAACATACAGCTTACGAATTTGAAATAACTTGATATCTTTCTATCATAAACAGAGAGGTCTTAAGGAAGTTAAACGTAAACTTCAGTGGGAGATAAGGTGTAAGATGTGTTAATATTCAATGGTCAGTAATTAATAGATAAAATTCATACCTGATAGAAAGCGAAGTCTGTTTTCAGCTTGAGTGTAATCCTCTTTCCTCCGTAATTTTTATTTCAAAATAAACCTGAAAGAACCACTAAGAGATACAAATCAAATAATACAGATAGAAACCTACTTATGAAACAAATAAAAACCACTGAAATTGCAGACAATAAAGAAAAAGAAATTTCATATTATAACTATAGACAAAGGCACCATTTAGTCACATCTAAATCTATGGCAAACTGTTGTACAATGCTCACTAAAAATAATCGATCTCTGATAATCCACAAACAATTGCAAGAAAAATAAAATTCAGTAAAAGACGTGTTTAATTCGAGAACTGAAAGCACATTCAACAGCTACTTACAATTCATTAAGGCTTGTTAGATTGCTAATGCTAGAAGGGACCATACCTCTAAGAGAATTTCAATCAAGCCTCCTATAGTCGGATAAATTTAATTAGCATAATTTGACAGTAAAAATGTAAATAATAACAGAGATGCAGCATGATGTTTAGAAAATACTTACAAAACCTCAAGCGATTTGACTAGTCCTACCGAGTCTGGAATTGTTCCAGTGAGCTCATTGAAATCAAACAGTCTACAAAATATGGTCAGAAGTAAAATTAACAAATATCTTATGTGTATGTGTGTTGAAGTTTAGAAACATTTAGAAACTTACACTTGTATAAGTTTCATTTGAGAGTTGAAGAGTTCCCTTGGTATGATACCTGATAACTGATTTTTGTTGAAGTGACTTCTCATTCAAAGATAAAAGAATTTAGGTTAACTAAAAGATAATTAAGGGCCAAGACTTAGAAAGAAACTGTTTAATGTCGACTTACAGATGCTTGACATTTAGAAGCAGGTCCAATCCGGATGAGTTGGCATTTGAAATTGGTATGGTTCCACTTATTTGGTTATCTGCTATATCAAACCAGTATAGATTTGATAGCTTACCCAATGAAGAAGGAATTTCACCATTAAGTTTGTTTGAATTTAGAGCCCTGAAATCAGTTTCGTGTGAAGAATTTCACTATGAATTTCAGATATTGAGTATTTTCAATACAGGAAATGCCATAAGGTGTACATACAGAAACGAGAGCAGTGGTAAATTCCCTATTTCTTCTGGAATGCTGCCTGAAAAGCTGCAACCAGATAAAATTCTACAAAAGGAGATAAATTATTTTATCTATGAAAATTTTCAAGACCTTAAAGTACTATAACTGGAAAGTTGAATTTTTTTTAAGAAATATGTTCAAACTTTAGCCACATCCACATTTTTCCAGTATTTTTCACTGGAAAAAACGATATAATATATACATAGTTCTCTGTATCTTTTCCAACTATGGTCATATATGAATATCCATGCACGCATAATATAAACCAAAGCCTGCAGTGCAACCAAACGAAAATTATGTGAAGTTGAAGAGAAATTCTTCGGACTTACAGAGTGGTTAGTTGAACCAAATTTCCAATACTCTTAGGAAGTGCACCAGCAAGGGCTTCGTTGGATGACAAATCCCTATGCAAGATGAATCAAAGTAATTTTCTGAGGAACCAAAAAACATTTGTTTAGGAAACTTGACATGTACAAACTTCAAGTATTACTATACAGGTGCATGTTTATATGTTTAAGATGAGGAATCTTACAAGGATTGTAGTTCGGTAAGTTGTCCAATATCACCACTTAATGTACCTTTAATTCCCATGCTTGATAAGTTCCTGATGCAGAGATAGCTATTCATTATAGGAATCATTAAGTGACTTAAAATTAAGTATCTAATTCCACTCACAATGCAACTACTCGAGATTTTGGGTTACATATAATTCCTTCCCATTCACATGGATTACTTGAACTTCCCTAACTTGATGGCATATTTTGCCAGTGCCTCATCAGGGATGTTAGAGCATAAGCTGATTTCATCATTTAGTTCACTATAAGCATTAAACTTCTATGAACTATTCTTTTTTCCATAGTTGTGATAAACAGAGTCTACTTGATATTTACTCAAAAGCGAAAAAGGAACAATTTTTGGCACCCAGACTCAGTACTTAGGCCGTGGGTATGCTGGCTGAGAAGCACACAACAATATAAAATCAACCGAATTAAAGCCTTTATGTTCAACTACATACGCAATACATCTTGATAACTGTGGATCGAGGGAAAGCAAATTGATTGCTGGCCGAAACAATTAGTAAACATCTTGTAGACTCAACATCCGCAAATTGATAATTATGGCTCAAGTGTAACGTGTATGTGTATAATATTTTAGCTTATAAATAAACATGGCAATGAAACCTCACCATCAGCAAAATCTGTAGCGCCAAAACAGACTTGAATCTCTACAAAAAGCACTGAAAGGAGTACAAGACTTATGATAATCTTCATCTTTGATTCAAATTATAGCTTGATCTCAAATTATATTACAACCTATGTATATATAGGTCGTAAAAAGGTCAACTGCATTGTTCTTATCGTTGTCATAAGAAATGTTGAAATTAACGATTATGCAATCGTCACCTCAATAACAACGCACAAAGTGAAAAATGAGAAATTAAGTAATTATACACTTTAACAATTTGTTGACTAAATTGTACGGGGATGTAATGTGCTTAAATTAATTTTACTTCCTTATTGTATACGTTATAATAGTAATAATTTTGCTAAAATGAAAGGAAAGCTGGTGCTGCAAAAATAGAAGCCGACAAGTATATTTTAGTTTGCCTTCAACCCACTTACAGGCTTCCTTAAACTGAAAATACGGCAGTTGCAAGTAGCGAAAAAACTAATATTTTGAAAAATACCCTAATTTTACCTGTAATGATATGTTATACGAGATATATATTGTAAATGGGCATGTTTACTTTCTCAACCCAATATGCAGGGTGTTGCATATATAACCGCCTGTACACTGTAAACAAATTATCAATTCAGTAGTAAATCATATCTCATTCAATTCAATATAAAAGTCAATACTCTCTGCAGTTCTTCAAACTTGAATTCCTGAAGGCAACGTGACAATCATATATCTAGACAGTCCAGCCAGTCAAACTATGCATAAATATGACTAGTTGACCAGCCATAACCAAAGCAAGAAAAACCTACGCTATAGTTTGAAAAACTGCAAATATCAAGCATTTCTTCATTTTTACAATTTTATTTTTGAACTGAAATGGTTTCCGTTTTAGTTTGCCATAATTTTGTGATTAGAAACCTAAGAAAAAGCGATTCAGTGTGGGATCATGAGTTAAAATTAGCAGTCAAAAGGAAAAATAAATAAGGTAGCGATAGGCACTTACAGCAAATCAAGACACCGTAGTTTGATTCCATCTCCCTCTCGACTCCATCTCCCTCTCTGATTCCAGCTTTATCTTTGAATTGAGACACCGTAGTTTGATTTTTCCCCCATTTTAATTTTCTAGGGTTATGCTGCCATCATCGTTTCTTTTTATTTGAATGAGTTTTAATTGGTTGTGGATTGAGAAACGAGTTGAGAAGCGAAGTCCATTTTTCTTTTTAATTGCTAAAGACGCGGCCGTCATAGGAACAAGCGTTGGGGGAAAAAGAATTGAGGCAACAATTAGGTTATGGCTGAGAACTTACCCTTTTGCCCTTAGAAAATAAGAGTTGACTAAGCATAACAACACATAAAAGTGTTGGCACATTTTTGGTGACACATTTTTACTACCGCAACACATATTAGTGTTACTACTCTACAACACATATAAGTGTTGGCAGTTGAAAAAAATAAGAGTTGCCAATTGGCCATTATGGTGTAGTGATTTTGGCCATTATAAGGTAAAACTCTATCCTCCGGTTTGCGTTGCATTGTGTGATGGGAACTGAGTCTTATAATGGCTTCATTTTTATAAAAAGCATTGCGATGTTTAAAAGATTTATTTGTTTTGAAGCACTAGCAATCCGATGGAGTAAACCCCTTCCACGAAAGTGGCGTGGTCCTGTGATTAGCCATATTTTAAATGTGTTGAGTAGATTTCTCATACCAGTCCCATGACTGACTCGTAGTTTGTTTCACTTTCAAACTCGGGTGCCCCTTTTTCTACACGGGCAGCCTTGTATTAAGGGTTTAGCTGGCTTTATCCGGATAGCTGGAGCTGAAGATGGATTCTATCATTTATCTCTTTTTATGCTGTTCAACTCCTATTGTACATTATGTTTGTTTTCCGCTGTAGACATTTATGTATAGCTGAACTGTATTTGTACTAAGTATGATCCTGTATACTGTGTAACTCTGATGATTACGTTTATCCAGTATATTCTATTGTCTATTATCTGGTGTATTTATTTAATTCTGCTCTGCTGTTATCTATTTATGTGTTATATTCCAAGGATTACCCTTGCCGCCGTCAGTACGGGGTTTGGGGTTGTCTCATTCCTTCTTTTAGACCGGAGGCAAGCCCTACATCCACTTAATACCTTAACACACGAAGTAAACTCTATCTTAGGAAATAATTCTCGCTACGCAATAAACTATCGTCACGGGTTCCTATGGTTAATGATATCTCACATCAGTTGCACATATATCCGACTGTTGGAAACTAAAAACTTTTGTAGAATAAGATAGCTGACCTCGCATCGTTAAACTGCTAAGTCCAACCTTTATTTCTAATTATATTAATTGTAGATTAACTAGAATAAATAAGGAAAACTTATAACTTCCTATCATAGGATATTTAATTATTCATTTCCTTATTGGACATAGCATTTACTACGACAACCAATACCCATTAATCCCCTCTTTATTCCATTTATTATTTCTATTAAGATAATATGCCATTTATGACCCTAACGGTCAATCCTAGAGCATTAATCAACCTATTGAATTCTATTTATGTCAGTCCCATTTAAATTCAAATCTAATTATTGTAACTCCCAAATACAAATTTAATTCTATTTAGTTCTTATTTGAATATACATATATACATATGTATATATATATATATATATATATAAGTTTACTACTTTTTACTTCTCTTGTTGGAGTTACAATCCCTATTCCTAATGTCAATATAAATTGTAACCATTTAGGCATTTATTTCCTATTCAATTCATTTTCTCAAAACATACATGGTTACATTATTTTTCACCTTATTCATGACCTTTTAATTATAGCAAATCAATTCGACATTTATTGCAATAACTATCATAATATTTATTTCCATTAAGATGGGTTATATTTCCGTACGCATCCCCATAAAACAGAAACTATTCACACTCAAACACATAACAACAAACATTTATCAATATAATATAATATATTAGCGTTATTTACGTACATTTGAACATATAAGACTATAATATATATGTATTTATATTTTAAGGGCGAAATTAACATAGATACCAATTTTTGTTTTATTAATATTTACTATTTATGTTCATGTCTGAACTAACGAGTAAAACAACCATTTTTGCGTTAAATCTTTTTTAAGTTTCAGAATCTTATAAAAGGTTAATAACAATAATTATTGTAAATCTTGCCCAAACATTTCAAAGAGGAATATCGACACATTTTAGATCACAAGAAATTAGGATATATTTCCTACTGATTTTAAATAACATCTTTTCATTAAAAAGGAATAAAAAGGGCGTATTTAAATAACCAAGAAAAACCCCAAACAATATCTAACAAAATAGGATTATTATTCTAATTGAAACTACACAAACCACAAATCAACACTTATATCTTATGAATCTGGAGTAAAATACTACACATCTAACTACAAATTTTGGGACTGGTTTCCAAATCCAAGGTGTTTAAGATAACCACAAACAATCTAAGGGTGATTGTAGGTAACGTGATAATATTAAACTGAAAGGCCTACAAATCTATACATAATTTATGTTCGTTATATATAAGATTTTACAAAAACAACAAATCTTATAACTTTTAGGCATATAATTCAGATCTAACACGTACGAATTATATGGGTTATTATAAAAGATGAAATTATTTCTCTCTCATCTGAAAGCTATCCAAATTTGAATATGAACAAAGCTTTTAGGCTTGCAATTCCCAAACCCCATTGATATATAGTTTATTTACAAAGGGGATTTACAAACACAAATTAAGGTTTGTAGATCTGAAAGAAGAATAGGAAAAGAAGAAGAAAAATTTATAATATAGATTACATATTTGTAGAACAAACTCTTTTGCGTAGATCTAGATTCAATATCTCCAATCCTTGTTTATTTTATTTCAGTAGATTTAGAATTTAGAATTGAAGAAGAAATTAGAGAATTGGGAATGGCAGAGCTTTGCTGCTACCTCCAGAAAATATGAGCAAAATAGTGGGTGTCTAGCCTTTTATTTATAGTCATAGAGATGACCCTAAACTGTTAGATTTAATTTTGTAAAGATCCATCTGTCGATATATTTTTTATAAAACAAATACCCTAGCTGCCACTATAAAGATCGACCAGGGGTCGAGCCAGGGGTCGACTGCCTGGATCGACCTAGCAGTGGGGGAAGGGAAAGATATATCCGTTACCATACATATTATATTCTGTTTTATTTGTTTTCCGTTCGTTTTCATATTTTTTCCATAATTTTTCATAAAACTCCGTTCGCGAAGTTCCAAACATGAAAATTGACAAGAATTCCATTATGAACACAATGCTAGTTTCATGGTCAAATTCAATCATTTGCATTAATTCCATTTTTTGTAATTTAATTAAATAACTAAATTAATTATCGCCAAATTTATAGGTTGTTACACGTATACGCTCCATAAGCTCCAAGATACAATCCTCTCATTTAGCAAATCCTGACTTGCTCATGAATCGGGTTTCAAAGTTTTGGTTGCGCATGGAGCTTGGCTCGCAGATTTGAGGGGATGAGTAGGGGGCGTTTGGTTGTTAGCACTTCAATGGAAGGGAAAGTTGAAATTTGAGAAGGACGATTTTTTGGAGGAGCAGAGAAACAACCCATTTTTTTAGATCGAGACTTCTTTGGACAAGGAAGAAAAGGGTGAGAAAAATGGAAAAAGTCAGGGAGACAAAAGTAAAAAAGGGAATGGAAAAGATCGACGAGTGCAAATTTCCTTTCTGATTGTTTGAAACGTGTTTTTTTCTTCTCTAATACATATATGCTAGGCTAAACCAAAAACAATTACAAATAAAAACTCCCAAATACAAATAAAGATGCTAAACACACAAACATCATCTGATTTTACGCGTTTTTATACTGAAATAAAAGATTTGAGATAACAAACATCTGAATTTTGCGAAATGAATAAATGGTTGATGTTTTGTCAACAAACACTATTGAAATGGCGTTCCCTTCTCAACTTAACTCCTCTTATCCAAGCTCATCCCAACCTAAAACACTGCTCCGTTATGCTCCGCCTCATCCTCTTCCCTTGTCGTCCTCTCAGTTCATCCTTTCTAATCGTCAATCTTCTTCGCTTGACACTAATTCCCTTCCAGTTCATCATTTCCCTTCTGAAGCAAGCAATGATCATGTCCAAGTTCTCATGCACCCATCGCCGCCATAATCCCCATTATCTTATGCTCAGGTTGCGGCTTCTCGATCAAGGCTTTCAACAATTCTCCCCAATCCCCCCACCAGAAGACGTCGGATTCTTCCAACGTACAATTCGGTTTAGGATACGCTGAAGTTTTTGAATTTTGAAAGAAGCTGTCTCAAATGCGATGATAGGGGACATGTGGTGAAAGAATGTAGAAACGTGTTGATTCGTTATTATTGCTTCTTTTTTGGACATGCAAGCTCGCAATGTTCCAATAAAAAGAAATCATCTTTTCACACAAGAAGTGATGATTGTTGCACCGTCCCAACGTAGCTCAACTGATGAACAACAGCAAGGCAACCAACCTGCAAATTCAGAGAAAAGGGTCCCACCAGTCTTCTCACGTCTCTAATCGGCATCATAACCCTAATTCATCTAACTCTCATTTTAAATCTAAACCACTCATCAGTTCAAACAAAAATCCTTCTTCATCTCCTAATCTCTCCTCTAACTTCAACCAAGAATTTCCTCTTTTACTAGAAATAGCGGGTGCTTGCCTTTATCTCACTGTGACTACCATAGATGGACTTTGGTCCATTGAAATGCTCACTTGTTCCCTTAAATCAGTGTTTGGACAAGATCATAAGTGGCCAATTTGGCACATCACAGAAAACTCTTTTTGTAACGACCCGAAAAGTTCCGATCTTGATTATCGACACTAATACATACATGTATCTCATATCGACTAATAAACCATCAGAAATTAACAGATCATTAATAGAAAGAAGTAAGAGGGTGACAAATAGAAAGAAAGTTAGAATAGAAGAAAAAGAAGAACTGAACACAACAGAATCCGAGTATAATGAATCTCACAGCGGAACTGAATACAATGTATTATATAACATCTTGAAATACAAAACTGCATTTTATTTACATACATCATCAGAGTACAACTCATATACAACACAGTGTAAATAAACTCTATATATAAAATCTTGAAGACTCCCGCTCCAAGCTCCTTCGAGAGAATCTGGAAAATCTTAAAACCATTTGACTGCCCATACAAATTTGGGCACCCAAGAGTTTAGGGAAAACATAGAAAAATAAACTCTAGGTCAGTGTGTGAGTAAATGATTTTAAAACAGACTGATTTGACGTTCAAAAACCCTTTTGTAATAAATGATCATCATAAGACTGATCCACACATAAATACGGATGGTTTTTACCTTACGATAACCCGAAACATTTTTGAAATCATATATATCATATGATATTATAATAGTGTCTAAATATAAATAAATAGCAATCTAGCAAAACGTTTACAACTCACGCTCCACATATATAGTATACAATCAAAACCGTAGGCGCTTATTGGGTAATGGATTCCGACTATGACAAGATATGGAACCACCTGCCGATAGTGTATCTCTAGAGGGGGATACACTGGGTTAAACAAGAACATCTTGCAACCTGACCTACACATGACCGACCATCATTTCGCTTGAATGTATCGAATGTATATCACCAACAGTTGGGATCAACAACCGTTCCCCGAAAAGGGACAGCATCGAAATAGATTAAAGAATCAAATGGAATTTCTCTATATAGGTGATTATACACCCTAATGGGAGTGACCCACATAGCCATGCTGCCTGCCCGATTTCTGTCATTTCCCGGTTGTGAGGCATGAGGGTTGAATTCACCTTTAGAACATCTGATCATCATTTACTTTGAATGCCACATTGTCAGATTCGTCAAATCATTAATTGACGTCCACAAAAATATTCTAGGTGTTAGTGCCACCAACAAAAATATGTTTGTAAAAATTAATGAACGTGACTCTAAAGAAATACTCTGTTAGACATTCGTCTATACAAGTCATCCAGGAACAGGATGAACCCAAGGCACTCTCCTACTGCACCCAACATAGGAAACAGCCCATGGATCAGTAGCGAGTAGTCCTTGCAAATCCAAAGATTTCAATCACAACAGAA
Organism: Allium sativum; assembly: GCA_030737875.1. Lineage (NCBI taxonomy): Eukaryota > Viridiplantae > Streptophyta > Magnoliopsida > Asparagales > Amaryllidaceae > Allium > Allium sativum. Next base: position 535,023,723 of record CM060922.1, read on the forward strand.
TCACTATCAAAATATCTTCAGGAGCGACCTAGAGAAATTTATCAAGTAGTTCTTCCGCTCATGAATATCTACGGTCTTCACTCTCACTATTTTTATAAGTATATTTGCAAGTTGGTTTACGGACGAAAAGCCAGTTCGAAGTGGTTTTGGGTCCAGTTCCCATCCCAGACTCTTCGAACTAACACGTAGGGGATATTTATTTGATAGTCGGTGTCCTAACTATCAGATTTAAACAGTGTAGATAAATAAACAATTTATTTAAATTTATCTCACATCAGATTTATATTCGTATCATGTCAATTAAAGTAAATTAACTTATACAACATTATTTCAAATTTTCCAATAATAATCATCATAATACGATTAAAATTAAATATAACGTACCAATGTTTTATTTTAACTCATTTATATTTGATTTATCACTTCATAGCATAACATATGATTAACAACAATTATTCAACACAACATTAACATCCAATACTGATTCGATGTTTTATTTCAAACTAGTGATAGTTGAAATATCTGATTTGGATAACGACTTATTTCACAGTCTTATTTATCAAAATATTTGGAAATGAATTAATCGATTTTATTTACTTATATTTCTATATATAAACATATATAAGCATTTCAGATTTGAACTCAAGTTTACACGTTAACACTTATTCTGCAGTTACGAAATAATTCAATAGATTTCCGACTCTTATTGTTATTTACTTGTTTATTTATATATTTAATCTTAACTCTTATTCTGATTGAATTAATTTAAATTGATTTAATAAAATATCCTGATAGGTCTAACACGACTCACACTCGTATAGCCGAAAACATTCCGGTCGACTTCCTTAAATATTCCCTTCTTTGTTTCTTCTTCAATTATATGAATATATGTAAGATGGTTTAATTTAAAACTTAAAGATTTCAAATAACATTCCTTTAATTAAAAATTACTAACCCAAAATTCGGCCCACTCAGAAGCCCATCCCCTGCTTTCTTTTTCCCAGCTCTGTGCCTGCCTTACTCCACGTGATCAGACCAAGGAATAAAACATACTGATCCAATATTTATTCTGCTCCACCACTGCCCCTTTTCTTCTTCTTTTTCTTTTCGTTTATCCTAGGTGATAAACTCAGAAGTATGGATTTAGTAAACCAAAATGTGGATTAACATCCTAAAATACACAACTTATAAGGATCGAATTGATCCTTCCATTTCCTCTCTCCTGTGCTTCATCCTTCTTCCCCTATCATCTGCTGTTTTTCCTCACCATGCACAAGTGCACCGTACATCTGCACGGTCGCTCCTCTGACGATCTCACCTCCGCAATAGATGCCACCAACTCCTTCTCATCCCCTTAATTCAGTCCAGACCCCAAAAACTTGATTCATCATTCCCATCAAAATCTGCACCTCCGACCTATATTTCACCAAAACAACTTCCACTAAATTGCCTCGCGCCGCCATTATTCACACCTGATGGCCATCGTTCTCCAGATATAGGAAGCCGACCCTCCCCTCTTCCAATTTCCCTACATGCGATCGCCTGTACCACCACTTAGGAGGTGCTTTTCGTCGTTAAAACCAACTCACCAAAAACAGTATCAAAATCTCGTTTAAAATAAATTATCCTAATATACTAGTTTAAAATTTTAGTTTGTATTTTTTCCATCATCGCTGACATCCCACGCCTCTCTCACTTCGACGCCTTCGCCCACGACCGACCACCTCGTCGGAATTTGATCAAACTCCCCTTTTTAACCAACTCATAAATTCACACTACATACTCCACTAAAAATTTAGTTTTTTCAATCAAAATTCACTATTTTCCATTTCTAATCTATCTGTATACCTAAATCATTTAATTGTGAGGTTTGAAAATTTGAGATTTAATACTCTATTACTGTAAATTGATAACTTCTGGTGAGATATACTATTGTTTGTATCTAAACCCATTTTAGAGTATACTACACATACATAAACAACTTTCATGTTTACCTCACTCCCGAAAACAAACTAGAATTCAAGTTGTTGATTGAATTTTTTTATAAGTTGATGTATATGACTCTACTGTGAAACACACAAAGGGTTTTCAATTTTGTTTATATTGATTCAATCGGGAAGTAACAACATATATAAATGATGCAGATAGTAGTAATCTATGAATACATATAATGAATCGAATATATATATATATATATATATATATACACACACACACACACACACACACACACACACACACACACACACACACACACACACACACACACACACATGACTATGGATTAGATTTTTGAATGAAAAAAAAGTAAGTGGTAACTCATAATACAAGTCCACTGTATTTGGCATCCCTGCTTCTCAGTTTTTCCCAAACTCTAAAGTTTTAATCAAATAAGTTTCAGAGATAAATCCTTACACAATATCAATAAGTTGTGTACATATCAGTGCATATGCCGCTTGAATCCTTTATAGAATTTTATGTGGACATTACAGATATTTTCAAGCTGTTATTCACATGTTGGTTACTGCAAAAAAAAAAAAAAAAAGTGTTTCCAGGTTATTCAAATTCTAATTCTTAAGCTAACTATTTTTCCGAGATCTACCCTCCAACAGCATCTATATTTGAATCATTTATTATAGGCATATTTTAGCACACATACAATTGAATGCACCAAAAAAATAGAGAATTTTAAGTTGTTAGCTCACTGATTTATTTGTTACTTCTACTTGTTTGTTACTCTCTTAGGTAATCCAATCCTCAAATCGTAATCTGATCGCCCATAAGTACTTAAATACTTGCACTAAATATGGGGGTTCATATACACATAGTTCTAAATCCTACTTGAGTTAAATAAAAATAGGTAGAGTAAATGTGAAGTGTTTACTCACAATCTATTCACCGTCTTTGGTATTTGTCTCTAAGGTTGTTTAAAACATCCAATACTAATCTAATAGTCTTACAGAGGTTATTCCTATAAATCAATCACAATTATTTGAGCCAATGTGATGAATCCATATTAGCACGCATAATTTGAGCAAACTTATAAATTATAAAACAGTAGAGGGATGTTTAGTTGTTTACTCACCTTGTACTACTTCTGTTTTGCATTTTTGTTCACTGTTCTTCTGTTGAATACATAGACTTTTACTTCATGGTACTCGGCCATTGCTCCTTCCATGTTTATGCTCTTAGTTTACATTTGTTTCAAGTTAACTTTTGTGTGTATTTACATGGGTTTCTTGTGTATTTATAGATGCAAAAGGGTTGGCTTAAGTCAGGTAGGTTCCAAGGAAGGAAGGTGTATACTGCTGCCATTTAAGGTGAGGTGATGTGCATGTCATCTGCATTAGATTTCTTTACAGGCAACAAGTCAAGGCCATCTGTGTTGTGTACTCACTTATGTACAAATTCCATGTGCAAATGGCTTGAGAGACTAGGCTTATGGTTAGGGGATGTATAGGCTGTCTTTTTATGTGAATGGGATAGGTATGTAGCAACTATCTCATGAAGTGATTTGTGATGGCTGTGTAATTCAAATCTTGTTTCTAAATAAGTCGGTCAGGCCATGTTCTTGCTGTATGGTCGTGTGTATATGTACTTCATCCATCAACAATTCATGTCATCTAACCCTTAACATCTAAGCAAGAACAATTCTATTTACTATCTATGATCTTAGCTTGCCTGACATGTCCTTAATGCCTCAAATGTCTTCAATCTTAGCATGTTTTTTTTAGCTGCACACATGTGCATAATCATGTACTCTATATATTTTCAAATCAACCTTTGCATCAAAGGTAATATTAACCTATGTTCTAGCATGTACAACATATGCTCAATGTTTTGAATGACTCCGAATATAGTATCAAAGACAATCAATAGAATTGATCTCATAAATGCAAGTCTCTTTCCTAGCTATACCTTTTTTGTGCACTTATATGTGAAGTAAATTAATATTTTACTTATGTATCACAATAGTTAGTTGAGATGACTTATAGAAGAAAATTTCAAATGTAGACAAAACTGTTGAAACAACAACCACTTGCTTACATACATATATAAACAATTTAATGTATATACATGATTTTATAAAACAATCATTCTAATTTAAAAGAAATTTGATTTTATCAACATTCTCAAAATTAAATGAATAACATGTATTTAGTGAACAATATATTTGTGTTTTCGTTTTTATATAAGATAATCAAATATTTACTTACGAAAATTTTATATTCCATAAGTTTTAAACAAATTTAAAAATGCACGAAGATGATAAAATATCAATTACTTGTTTTCATATGCATGTATACATTGTTCTATTGAAATTTAACTGTCAAGAAATATATTTAGAATTTTCCTGGCTTTTACTAGATATATAAATTTTATTAAATTAAAGTACCAGTATAATCCATACATTATAGATTATAAAATTAGTCCGAAAACTGGGTCATTACAATCTACCCCTTCAAAGAATTTCGTCCCCGATATTGACGAGTAGCGAGGAGATTATAATTATATCCAAAATTATAGACTTAAATCAAAATTTATATCTGGGTCGTCCCCTAACAATCATAACAACTAAGGCATCGAAAATTCATCTACTAAACATTTTACTACGATCAATATATCAATAATTTTCGACCAATCATACTAGAAATATTTGATAATACAGTTGGAAAACATTTCCATTCCACATTCATGCATTACCATTCTTCCATACTCATTAGTTCCTAACCATAAAATTGGTAAGAAAATAATCCTTTAAGTATCAACCCCGAAGACTGAAATCAACATCAGATCAAACTCAGAAAATTATTTAACTCAACCCTTTCTCCCGTTAGGTTCCTGTAACGACCCGTATTCTATACATCATAGGATTGTAGAATATTTATTTCTTTCCCATGTGAAGTCGTATGGTCATGTAACTTTGGGAAACATCCATTAGAGTCATTTCTCATGTTCATGATTTTTGTCGATTTTTAAATGACCATTTTGCCCCTAGTTGGTACTGTTTTGGCCATAACTTTTGATTGGAAAGGAATTTTGACCTAAAACCACTTTCATTTGATTCGTTTGATGGTTTACCTTTCCGTAGAGTGGTCATAATAGCCAAACGGACTTACCGTTTGGGGGATATGGCTGAAATAAGGTTTGGAGGGTGAAAAACTGCTTAACCGGGCCAAATCGGGTGATTAGTGAGTAGGCCCATAACCCATTTCGGGATTAGGGTTATGGGGAGGCTGAAATGAGATAGAGGATCATTCCATTTCAGTTTTCTAGCCTCCACTTATCACCAAGGAACCCTAAAAATGGCCTCTAACCTCTAAATCACCTCCAAATCATCTTTTGGTCAAGGATTAAGCTTAGCAACCCCTAATCAAGGAAGATCTTCACCAAAGCAACATAGGAGCTGTTGTTTGGCATTGAAATTCACATCAAATCAGAGAATTATTTCAGATCTTAGTTTATTTGTGGCTAAGGTGAGTGATTTGCATAGTTTTACACTAATTATGGCTAGTTAAGGGTAATTAGTGTTAATTAGCGAATTTATACACTAATAAATTCGGGAAAAATGTTCATAAATTCTTAAATGATGTTTTAGATCTCTGATATGAATTTGGGTTAATTTGGTTAAGTTTTGCTAATCCTATCATTAGTTTTCACCTAAACATGCTTAGGGGGAAATATGGGGTTTTGGGTATGTTTGATCCATTTTAACCTATCATGTTGATGTTTTGATGTTTGTGGTTGATTATGCATGTTGCTATGACTGTATGAAATGCTTTGTGATTGATTTCAATAGTTAGAATGGTCGAAAACGTCGTCGAATGGCGTAAACACTTGCTGGAACAGTCTCAGAAAACAGTGCAGGATTCGGATCGGATCGGACATAGGGCTCGGATCGGATATGTTGAACTGAGCAAAGAATCCGATCGGATCGGAACCCAACACTTGGGAAAAGTGGCAAAAAGGAAGGCCACGCTAGCTGAACTGGGATCGGATCGGATCGAGGAGAACGGATCGGATCGAGATGGACGGATCGGATCGAGGAGGACGGATCGGAACGGAGGCGCAATCTGGAGGGGAGATGACACCCGACCCGACCCGAGACGAAGCACCCGACCCGAACCGATGGAGGACAACCGACCCAAACCGCACCATGAGAAGACCCGACCCGAACCGCACTAGAAGGAGACCCGACCTGAACAGAGGAAGGATACCCGACCCGAACCGATGGCTTGAGAAGGAACCCGACCCGACCCAGTATTGACCAATAACCCGAGATGCAAAGGTAGTCCAATATGGGAAGTTAGAGCTGAGGATCCCGGAACCAGTTGGGAACCAATGAGTTCACTTCATGGTTGGACTTTGTTGCGGGACGTGTGCTAAGGAGTTGTCGACGTTCATAACTTCGATTCACCACTAAGAATGAATGATGGGCTACTTATCAGTGCAGTAGGGTCATTGTGACCTGAGGGGCAAGGTGATGGTAGCAAGACTACGTTATCAGTGCAGTAGGGTCATTATGACCTAAGGGGCAAGGTGATGCGTAGTAAGACTATGATCCAGCGCAGATGGGGTGAATAACTCCATGGGGCAAGTGGACATAGTAAGGATTAGTAAGACTATGAGCCAGTGCAGTGGGGTTCTTGTGACTCCATGGGGCAAAGTGGACATAGTAAGGATTGGTAAGGCTATGAGCCAGTGCAGTGGGGTTCTTGTGACTCCATGGGGCAAAGTGGACATAGCAAATGATTAGTGGCAACGTTATCAGTGCAGTGAAGCCATTTATGACTTCATGGGGCAGAGTGATCGTAGCAAGGTATGTTGGGTGATCGAAGTGGTGAATATCGTATGCTTTACGCACTGAGTGAGAGATGTGAGGATGGATGTTATGTTTGATTGTTTGCCATCCCTATGACATGCACACCTCCCCCACCTTCGTATCTTATATTGTTTGATATGATACCTTGGAGTGTTGTACAGTATGTAGTGCTAACTCTTTGGTTGCAGGTCCAGGTTCAGGTATGTTTTAGTCTACCTGTTATTGTTCACTTTAGATGCTTATCGCTCATACCAGGCTTTATGTCTGACCCAGAGTTTTATGTCTCCTTTTATTACTCTGGGTGCTCACACGAGCAGACTAGAGACAGGTTAGCTGGTGATGCACGAGTAGCTGATTCGGAGGCGGGCAGGAGGCTTCCACGTATGATATATATATATATATATATATATATATATGCACATTCTCCCTGTATCGTTGGTGGCCGCTACTTGGGCATTAGTAGTGTACCTCATTTATCTTGCTTTTGCTTGAGACAGTATGAAAGTTGTAATAAGCTGTATTTTGGATTTCCGCTGCTATGATGTTTAGTTCTGATTTTCAGCTTATGCACTGTCTCTCCTGTTTTATGTCAAGTATGTTAATATTATATTTTGTTCTATGCGCTGTGAGACATTCTACAGGTTCTTTGTATGTTCATTTCCTTCTTCCCTTTTTCCTTCTCACGACCCGTTCCGTGCTAACTGGACATGTGTACAGCGCACCGTTGGAGTAAATGTCGGTTGGTGCGGGGCGGGCTGTCACACTTGGTATCAGAGCTCTAGGTTGCGTAGTTAACCTAGGGAAAGACACTAGGGAGAGTTAGTACGTATATGAGAGCGCGTATTTGTGATTACTTTGGTTTTCAAAAGCTATGTATATATATACTATTAGTAGTACAAAGAATGAAGTCGCACTGCACTAGCACCACTATGGGGTCGTTAATCGTTTCCCTTTTTCAGATTGACGATGAGCCGAGACACGAGGGGTGCTGGTAGAGGGACCAACCAAGGGAATACCGCTGACATGAGGGCAATGTTTACTAACCTCATGAGAGACATGCTTAGAGAAGTACAAGGGGCAGTTCCCAATCCCGGAGTTGGTGTTGGCCCAGTAGTGCAGGCGCCTAGGGTCGATTTCGCCAAGTTGTGCAAGGATTACACTAATCTTGGTGGAAAGCCGTTCCATGGAACGGAGTCGGCCACAGATGTTCAAGATTGGATGGATATCAGTGATCGTATCTTTGATGACTTGGGTCTTGAGGATGCGATGAAGAGAAGGATAGCGTCTCGTCAGCTGCAAGGGCGAGCAATGAATTGGTGGAATGCCATTAGAACAGCTACTCCAGAGGACCAGGTTACTTGGGTTCAGTTTAAGGCTCGCTTTAACGAGAAGTTCATTCCAGTTGCCCAGAAGTCGGTATTGTTTAAGAGATTCTTGGAACTAAAGTAGAATGGGAGGGCAGTTTCTGATTATATTGCTGAGTTCGACACTTTGTCGAAGTATGGACTGTCTCTCATTGATACTCCTGAGAAGAAGAATGAGAAGTTCATTACTGGTTTGGATGGATACTTGGGTGAAAGGCTTATCAACCACATCGATGAGACTTTTGAATCGATCGTGGGGAAAGCTTTGAGATCAGAGAGCCTTTACCCTAAGTCAAAGACTAAGGCTGCATCTGCAGTAGGGCCAAAGCCGCAAGCAGGCGGTGGAGGCAAGAATAACTCTCATAATAAGAGGAAGCAGGACCAATCTAAAGGTGGCCAGAAAAAGAGTAAGAAGGATGTTGAGTGCTTCAGCTGTGGTAAGAAGGGCCATTATGCTAAAGAATGTCGGGCCAAGACAGCGGAAAGGAAGTGCTACAACTGTGGTCAAATGGGACATCAGAAGGATAAGTGTCCGCAACCTCTTAAGGATAAGCAGATTGTGAAAGCATATGCTATTGATGTTGTTCCTTCTTCGTCGAATGCCCCAACTTCGGCGGAGAAAGGAAAGAATGTTGTTATTCAAGGTATGCTTTCTATTTATGATGTACCAGTTCGAGTTTTGTTTGATACTGGGGCTTCCCGTTCCTTCATATCTAGTGACCTGGTAGATAGGTTGGGACTGGAACCCAAGATAGTCGATAGACCATTGGTTGTGACGAACCCGATTGGTGGTTCGACTAGCCTTAGTATGATTTGCAGGAATTTGGTCTTATCGAGTCATGGATGTATGTTTGTATGTGATTGCTTTGTTTTGGGCTTTACTGGGTATGGCATTATATTGGGAGTCGATTGGCTCCAAAGATATGGGGTGGTGGTAGACTGTGAGGGCTTTTTGGTGACAGTAAGGGCGGATGATGGGCGGAGGGTAGCGTTTGGTAGTCTACCCAGTGATGGGGTTATGGCTAGTTTTGTAAATTCCCTCGACATCCCGCAGGATGAGTTGTCAGATGTGCCCGTGGTTGGCCAGTATCCGGACGTCTTCGAGGAGGTGACCGGGCTTCCACCACACCGAGAGATTGAGTTCCGTATTGATTTAGTGAAAGATGCCAGACCTATAGTGATGCCACTTCGTCGTATGGCACCAAGGGAGCAGCGAGAGCTCGGGGTGCAAGTCAACAATCTTTTGAAGAAGGGATTTATTAGAAGGAGTGTCTCCGAGTGGGGAGCACCAGTTGTGTTTGCCACTAAGGCAGATGGTTCCCTTCGTTTGTGTGTGGACTATTGCGAGTTGAATAAGGTGACGAGGAAGAATAAGTATCCTCTACCGCGGATAGATGATTTGTTTGATCAGCTGGAAGGAGCAAGAGTGTTCTCCCAGTTGGACCTCGCGACAGGATTTCATCAGCTTCGAGTAGCAGATGAGAGTGTTCCGAAAACGACATTTAGGACGCCGTCTGGATTTTATGAGTGGTTGGTTATGCCGTTTGGGTTGACCAACGCACCAGCCTATTTTTTGGATCTTATGAATCGAGTATTCAGAGATCAGTTGAATAAGTTTGTTCTTGTGTTCGTGGATGATATCCTTGTTTATTCAAGGACAGAGGAGGAACACAAGGGACACTTGAGGATAGTGATGGAGGTGTTGAGGAAACACCAATTGAAAGCGAAATTCTCTAAGTGTCATTTTTGGAGAAGGGAAGTGAGATTCTTGGGTCATGTTGTTTCAGAGAGTGGTATTGCCGTGGACCCTGCGAAGGTGGCTACGGTACAGGATTGGCCTACGCCCAAGAATGCTACAGATGTAAGAAGTTTCTTGGGATTAGCTGGATATTATCGTATGTTTATCCAGGACTTCTCCAAGATAGCAGCACCGTTGACTCAGTTGACTAAGAAGAATTAGTCCTTCGTCTGGGACGGAGTGTGTGAGGATGCCTTCAAGAGTCTAAAGGAGAAGTTGACGCGTGCGCCAGTGTTAGTCATTGCTAAAGGGAATGAAGAGATGACGGTATACACGGATGCTTGTGGTACCGGACTGGGTGCAGTATTGATGCAAGGAGGTAGGGTTGTAGCTTATGCTAGTCGACAGCTAAAGCCGCATGAGAAGAAGTATCCTACCCATGATTTGGAATTGGCAGCGATTGTATTTGCGCTGAAGATGTGGAGACACTATCTCTTGGGAGAAAGGTTTGAGTTGTTTACCGATCATAAATCGTTAAAGTATCTCTTCTCTCAGAAAGATCTGAATCTCCATCAGCAGAGATGGTTAGAGTTCTTGGCTTCGTATGATTTTGATATCGCATACACACTTGGGAAGGGAAATGCGGTAGCCGATGCCTTGAGTAGGAGACATGCCAGCTTAGGGGCAATGTTTCTTGAATGGAAGCAACTGGAGTATATCGCGGGGTTTGATTTCAGACCAAAGTGCGAATTGGATCCAGTTATGCTAGCTAGTTTGACGATCAGACCCACTTTGATAGAGCGGATTGGTTCCAGCCAGAGGGACGATCCTAACCTATTGGAAATCATCTCCAAGTTAGAGATGGGTATCGATGAGGAGATGAATGTGTATGGGCTTGATCGAGATGGATGGCTTCGGAAGAATGGAAGGCTAGTTGTGCCCAACGTGGATGGTTTGAGAGATGAAGTGCTTAGAGAATGTCATTACTCAAAACTGACATGAGACAGGCTTACTACTGGGAAGGGATGAAAAGAGACGTTGGGAAGTTTATATCCAAATGCACGAATTGCCAGCTAGTTAAAGCCGAGCAAAAGAAGCCTAGTGGGTTGTTGCAACCATTAGAAATTCCCGAATGGAAATGGGAGCAAGTCTCGATGGATTTCATCGATGGTTTACCAAGGACTAGATCGGGATATGATAGCATTTGGGTAATTGTGGATCGATTGACTAAGAGTGCCAGATTTATACCAGTCAAATCGACCAGAACGGCAGCCAAATTGGCAGAATTGTATATGAAGTGGGTAGTGAGATTTCATGGAGTACCCAAAAGCATTGTGAGTGACCGAGACCCGTTGTTCACTAGTGGGTTTTGGAAGAGCTTGCAAGAGGCTCTAGGGTCAGGATTACATCTCAGTACCGCATATCATCCTCAGACCGACGGTCAGACGGAGAGGGTGAATCGTATATTGGAAGATCTCTTGAGAGCGTGTATATTGGATTTTGGTGGATCATGGGATGACCATTTGCATCTAGTAGAGTTTGCATATAATAATAGCTACCGATCCAGTATCGGTATGGCTCCATATGAAGCTTTGTACGGAAGACCGTGCAACTCACCATCATGTTGGATAGAGACTGGCGAGAAGTTTGTGCTTGGACCAGATGTGGTGAGAGAAACTTCAGATAAGATTAAGATCATTCAGCAACGAATGAAAGCTGCCCAAGATAGGAAGAAGAGTTATGCTGATAAGAGGAGAAGAGACTTAAAATTCTCCGTGGGTGACTTGGTGTTTGTCAAAATCTCTCCGTTGAAGAGCGTGATACGATTTGGCAGGAGAGGCAAGTTGGCACCAAGATTTGTTGGCCCATTCCCTGTTCTTGAACTAGTCGGGAATTTGGCCTATAGAGTTGGCTTACCAGAGAAAATGGCGGGAGTTCATAATGTGTTTCATGTTTCCCAACTAAGGAAGTTCGTTCACGGCTCAGATGTGACTATTTCACCTGATCAGTTAGAGGACTTCGAAGTAGAACCCGAGGCGGTTGGGAACCGCAAGCCAATCCGTATTGTAGGGCACGATACGAAGCAACTTCGAAGGAAGTCGGTGAAGCTAGTCAAGGTTCAGTGGGGCGAGGACGAGAATGATTGTACTTGGGAGACAGAGGAGAGCATTAGGAAGGCATATCCAGAACTCTTTGCCTGGTAAGATATACTTTGCGATTTAGTTATTCCGCATGCTAGGATAGACTTGTTTTGCTTGTTTTGCATGTTTGATGGTTGTTTTATGGTTGATAGGCATGCGGGACCTTTGTGTGTGTTGGATTAGGGAATTTCGGGGGCGAAATTTCTTAAGGGGGGGAGAGTGTAACGACCCGTATTCTATACATCATAGGATTGTAGAATATTTATTTCTTTCCCATGTGAAGTCGTATGGTCATGTAACTTTGGGAAACATCCATTAGAGTCATTTCCCATGTTCATGATTTTTGTCGATTTTTAAATGACCATTTTGCCCCTAGTTGGTACTGTTTTGGCCATAACTTTTGATTGAAAAGGAATTTTGACCTGAAACCACTTTCATTTGATTCGTTTGATGGTTTACCTTTCCGTAGAGTGATCATAATAGCCAAACGGACTTACCGTTTGGAGGATATGGCTGAAATAAGGTTTGGAGGGTGAAAAACTGCTTAACCGGGCCAAATCGGGTGATTAGTGAGTAGGCCCATAACCCATTTCGGGATTAGGGTTATGGGGAGGCTGAAATGAGATAGAGGATCATTCCATTTCAGTTTTCTAGCCTCCACTTATCACCAAGGAACCCTAAAAATGGCCTCTAACCTCTAAATCACCTCCAAATCATCTTTTGGTCAAGGATTAAGCTTAGCAACCCCTAATCAAGGAAGATCTTCACCAAAGCAACATAGGAGCTGCTGTTTGGCATTGAAATTCACATCAAATCAGAGAATTATTTCAGATCTTAGTTTATTTGTGGCTAAGGTGAGTGATTTGCATAGTTTTACACTAATTATGGCTAGTTAAGGGTAATTAGTGTTAATTAGCGAATTTATACACTAATAAATTCGGGAAAAATGTTCATAAATTCTTAAATGATTTTTTAGATCTCTGATATGAATTTGGGTTAATTTGGTTAAGTTTTGCTAATCCTATCATTAGTTTTCACCTAAACATGCTTAGGGGGAAATATGGGGTTTTGGGTATGTTTGATCCATTTTAACCTATCATGTTGATGTTTTGATGTTTGTGGTTGATTATGCATGTTGCTATGACTGTATGAAATGCTTTGTGATTGATTTCAATAGTTAGAATGGTCGAAAACGTCGTCGAATGGCGTAAACACTTGCTGGAACAGTCTCAGAAAACAGTGCAGGATTCGGATCGGATCAGACATAGGGCTCGGATCGGATATGTTGAACTGAGCAAAGAATCCGATCGGATCGGAACCCAACACTTGGGAAAAGTGGCAAAAAGGAAGGCCACGCTAGCTGAACTGGGATCGGATCGGATCGAGGAGAACGGATCGGATCGAGATGGACGGATCGAGGAGGACGGATCGGAACGGAGGCGCAAGCTGGAGGGGAGATGACACCCGACCCGACCCGAGACGAAGCACCCGACCCGAACCGATGGAGGACAACCGACCCGAACCGCACCAGGAGAAGACCCGACCCGAACCGCACCAGAAGGAGACCCGACCCGAACAGAGGAAGGATACCCGACCCGAACCGATGGCTTGAGAAGGAACCCGACCCGACCCAGTATTGACCAATAACCCGAGATGCAAAGGTAGTCCAATATGGGAAGTTAGAGCTCAGGATCCCGGAACCAGTTGGGAACCAATGAGTTCACTTCATGGTTGGACTTTGTTGCGGGACGTGTGCTAAGGAGTTGTCGACGTTCATAACTTCGATTCACCACTAAGAATGAATGATGGGCTACTTATCAGTGCAGTAGGGTCATTGTGACCTGAGGGGCAAGGTGATGGTAGCAAGACTACGTTATCAGTGCAGTAGGGTCATTATGACCTGAGGGGCAAGGTGATGCGTAGTAAGACTATGAGCCAGCGGAAATGGGGTGAATAACTCCATGGGGCAAGTGGACATAGTAAGGATTAGTAAGGCTATGAGCCAGTGCAGTGGGGTTCTTGTGACTCCATGGGGCAAAGTGGACATAGTAAGGATTGGTAAGGCTATGAGCCAGTGCAGTGGGGTTCTTGTGACTCCATGGGGCAAAGTGGACATAGCAAATGATTAGTGGCTACGTTATCAGTGCAGTGAAGCCATTTATGACTTCATGGGGCAGAGTGATCGTAGCAAGGTATGTTGGGTGATCGAAGTGGTGAATATCGTATGCTTTACGCACTGAGTGAGAGATGTGAGGATGGATGTTATGTTTGATTGTTTGCCATCCCTATGACATGCACACCTCCCCCACCTCCGTATCTTATATTGTTTGATATGATACCTTGGAGTGTTGTACAGTATGTAGTGCTAACTCTTTGGTTGCAGGTCCAGGTTCAGGTATGTTTTAGTCTACCTGTTATTGTTCACTTTAGATGCTTATCGCTCATACCAGGCTTTATGTCTGACCCAGAGTTTTATGTCTCCTCTTATTACTCTGGGTGCTCACACGAGCAGACTAGAGACAGGTTAGCTGGTGATGCGCGAGTAGCTGATTCGGAGGCGGGCAGGAGGCTTCCACGTATGATATATATATATATATATATATATATATATATATATATATATATATGAACATTCTCCCTGTGTCGTTGGTGGTCGCTACTTGGGCATTAGTAGTGTACCTCATTTATCTTGCTTTTGCTTGAGACAGTTTGAAAGTTGTAATAAGCTGTATTTTGGATTTCCGCTGCTATGATGTTTAGTTCTGATTTTCAGCTTATGCACTGTCTCTCATGTTTTATGTCAAGTATGTTAATATTATATTTTGTTCTATGCGTTGTGAGGCATTCTACAGGTTCTTTGTATGTTCATTTCCTTCTTCCCTTTTTCCTTCTCACGACCCGTTCCGTGCTAACTGGACATGTGTACAGCGCACCTTTGGAGTAAATGTCGGTTGGTGCGGGGCGGGCTGTCACATCCAGTTCCTTAACTTCACATCTTATTTCTTGCTAACCCAAATATTTGTGATTATAGTTGAAAAATAATTCCAACTCATTAGTCTGAACTAATCCTGTTCAAATATCTCTATCTGTTTCAAATTTTCTTTTCAAAATTTAATCCAGTTTAATTCCATTCAACTATACTATTTTAATCTTGTTGTAGTTGAATCTTCCTATTCAACAATCCTAACTCCTGGTTTTATTTCAAAATAGTTGAAATCAAATATCTTTATACCATTTCGAATTCAACATCTTTGAATTTATCCAAAACATTATGTTTTTCTCAAACATTTTTCCCAGTTTTTCCTTTATTGTGTCTTTCATTATCTATACAGATTCAATTTGGTTCATCGTATAACCATTTCAATTTTATAATCTGATACCAGATTATAATAACAGCCAATACAACCAACAATAATAATTTCAGAAAATTATTCATCTTATAACAAAATAAAATTTTTGAGTAAAATTATTTAATTTACTCAACTTTCAAAATAATACGGTGTCCAATTACTCTATTCAAGAGTTAAAAACCCTTATCGATACAGTTACGACTACTGTATTGATTAGAATTCATAAATCACTCGATAAACTAATCAACATAATATAAAATGGAAATTATATCAATTACCAAATACGCGCTTATATATATACTCTCAACTCAATCTAGAGTAGTGCTGACCCTATCTATATCGAGTTACGCCACAGAGCCAAGGTTATTACTAAACCATTGCGCTGATACCGACTGTAACGACCTAAAAAGTTCTGATCTTGATTATCGACACAAATACATATCCTGTATCACATATCGACTAATCAACCATCAGAAATTAACAGATCGTTAATAGAAAGAAGTTAGAGTGTGAGAAATAGAAAGTAAGAATAGAAGAAAAAGAAGAACTGAACAAAACAAATCAGAGTATAACGAATCTCACAGCGGAACTGAATAAAATATATTATATGACATCTTGAAATACAAAACTGTATTTTACTTACATACATCATCAGAGTACAACTTATATACCACACAGCGTAAATTAACTTTATATATCAAATCTTGAAGACTACTACTCCAAGCACCTTCGAGTGAATCTGAAAAATCTTGAAACCACTTGACTGCCCGTACAAATTTGCGCACCCAAGAGTTTAGGGAAAACATAGAAAAACAAACTCTGGGTCAGTCATGGGACTGGTGTGAATAAACGATTTTAAAACAGATTGATTTAATGTTCAAAAACCTTTTGAAATAAGCGAATAATCGTAAGACCTGTCCACACATAAATACGGATGGATTTTACCTTACGATAACCCAAAACATTTTTGAAATCATATATCATCTAATATTATAATAGTGTCTAAATACAAATAAATAACAATCTAGCGGAACACTTGCATATCACGCTCCACATATATAGTATACAATCAAAACCACGGGCGCTTATCGGGTAATGGATTCCGAATATGACAAGGTATGGAACCACCTGCCGATAGTGTATCTCTAGAGGGAAATACACTGGGTTCAACAAGAACGTCTTGCAATGCGGCCCACACATGACCAACCACTCATTTCGCTTGAGTGTATCGAATGTATATCACCAACGGTTGGGATCAGCAACCATTTCCCGAAAAGGGACAACATTGAAATAGATTAAAGAAGCAAATGGAATTTCTCTAGATAAGTGATTATACACCCTAATGGGAGCGACCCACATAGCCATGTTGCCTGCCCGATTTCTGTCATTTCCCAGTTGTGAGGCTTGAGGTTTGAATTCACCTTTAGAACATCTGATCATCATTTACTTTGAATGCCACATCGTCAAATCTGTCAAATCACTAATTGACGTCCACGAAAATATTATGGGTGTGTAACACCCTACGTCCATTAATGTCACTCACAAAGGGAATGCATTAACTTCCATGGAGGTTTTAAGTGAATATAGAACAGAAAAATTACAATAAGACAGATAATAAGTAGTACATGGAAATCTAAAACTTCATTTTATTGCAGCGGAAATTAAACATGTTTGTTACATCATAAAAACCATAAATCAGAGTCAAGTACAATATCCATCTTGCTAAAACAAAATACATAACCCCATTACATAAATAGCCATTAAAGAAGATAACAAGCTGGACTTTACTTCAGCGGTCCAAGCTTTCCCAAAGAGATAAAGCAATCCAATCAAACTCCACTAGAGCTGGGTCCACCCTGAGGACCTGGAGGGGGAAAAAGGATAGAAATAGAGGGGGACAGACATAAAGTCTGGCGAGTATGATAATTCTAACAATACTATTATCAAAATAACTAGACTAAGGCATAAGATGGAGAATAAGGAAATGTCTATGAACTATTGGGTATGGAAGAGCAGATAACGATAACGTTAAAGGCACACCTAATTACTAATGAATAATTACTACACTGCACCACACTAGTCACCCCAAAGGTTGATCCCACTTGCTTCAAACAGAAACTATATAAATAGCCTTGCGTACCCCTAGCTGACTACATAGGTGCCGTCTGCCCTTATCTCCGCTAGGTGTACCCCACTACCCACTTTCGATCGGCTCCTTACTCGTAGATACCCGTGCTGGCCCCACAGTGGGGTGTATCACTCCCCTAAAGTGGCAACCCGATACAGCTTAAGAATGCACGGCTTATACCTACACGATGCAACAACGTCTTACCTACCAGCCCGGGTCCACACACGCATATGAAACCCGTTGGACTTGCGTTGCCACCGCTCCCCGTTTTGGCCTCTTATATTCAAACCCAGCATGCGTGTCCCGTCCTCGACTTGGGTCGAGCCCACAAAGATACGTTTGGGATACTGGTTGAAATGGGCCCCCACAAGCTACCCACCTAAGCTTGTCCACTAGTACATCCCACTTAACCCTCTTAGTCATGTTCATTTACATGTGTGTTTGGTTAAGTCTTACTAATCGTATTTCACATGCCACTAAGGGCACCCACTAGATTCCTCATGCCACCCAAGGCACCTACTTAACCCCCATGTCCCACCTTATATGTTTATCTGGTTATGTATTTCTTAATTCATTCAGGCCATAACCTCATAAAGACCTCTCACATTAGACTGGCATTTATGGCAGCTGGATTTGCCGGGCGGGTCCGGGCAGTCTTACACCATAAAAGAGTCTAACCTCGTGTCTTTACAACTGTTATGCTTTAGTTTAGGCCTAGGACCTCTCACATTAGGCTGACATTTGTGACCACTGGATTTGCCGGGCGGGTCCGCGCAGGTTTACGTCACAAACGAGTCCAACCTCGTGTCCTAAGCATTGATTAACACTTATAATCTTTTACCCCAGTTTTAATAATTCCCTATTCAAATTATTAATTAAGTCCAATTTTAATGATGTCCATCATTGACTCAATTATGGCCATCCATACATGGCATGCAAAATCATATCAATTGCACCCCAACTTCTTAATATTAAATCCTTAATATTACCCCTACCCCACGTTATACGTTCGCTTATTCAACGCAAAATATACGTTAGACCCGAATAGTCTAACTCATAGCACAAAGATAAATTATCACAACATATAGACAGATAAAATAGATTTAATCATAATAGGGGTGAAACTTGCATAAACTACACATGTTAAGGATCTAAAGGTGTCAACTTGTTAAATGTCACAATTTACATGATATGATCATAACCCAAATTTATGTATAAACTTGCATATGGGGTTTTATGCAACATAATGATGGTGTGAACTAGAATCTAATACATAGAATTCATATATGTCATAGCATAATTCTAGATGTCATAATTCTAGATCTAAATAGATGTCATGGCATATGTTCATAATCTTTACTAATCAATCTAAACTTGCATACATGGTTTGTCATATAGATCAACATAGCCCAAACATTAGGATTTGATTAACATGAACTAATTAGCATAGACAATAACATCATGACTTTATAACATGTATGACTTATCACAATTTAGCATAGAAAATTACAACCTATACAATATCATCAAAGCATGATATACAACATATAGGATACCATCATCACATAACATAGGATTTACAACATACATGATAGCATAAGGTTTACAACAACATATATGACAATTCACATCATTCACTCATAATCCATTCATAACTTAATCTAATTAGTTTAATAATAATCTTGTTAAGATCATCATACTCACAATTAGAAGAGAAAGAGAGTCTTGATTTGCTTTAGAGTTGAGTAGAATTAGGGTTTTGATTAGCTTTCTTCCTTTTTAGTTGGCGGCGGCTAGACTGAGTTCCATGGCGGCGGTATGACGGTAGCTATTCTATTTTTCATGTGAATTAGAGTGAGAGACTACCTAGGTATTTATAGAGTTTAGGATTTATTTAGGCCGTCAGATCAACTCAAAACTAACCTGAACCGTTTAATTTGCCAACTCAGCCCTAAAGACACATCAATAGCTCAAGATTGGGCTCAGTCAAACCCTAGCCGACTGACCAGGTCGACTGCCCAGTCCACCTGGGGGGGGGGGGGGGTCGACTACCTAGTTGACTCCCCAGTCGACCTGGGGTGATGTGCGGGAAATTTCCCGCCTAGCCTGTTTGACTCCAAATTTTGAATTTTAAATTTCTGAAATATGTTTTGAATTTTCTGAAACTTCCGATGGCCATAACTTCTTCATACGAAGTCCAATTCACGCAAACTCAGACTCTATTTCAACCAGAATTCCGAGACGAATACAATGGCGCAACCCGTTTCCCACAATTCTCACGTCTGAGATTAGTTATTCTTTAATTTGTGAATATTAATATTAATAGAATTACGGGGTGTTATAGGGTGTTAGCGCCACCAATAGAAATACGTTTGTAAAAATCAATGTACGTGACTCTAAAGAAATACTCTGTCAGACATTCGTCCATACAAGTCATCCGGGAACAGGATGAACCCAAGGCACTCTCCTACTGCACCCAATATCGGAATCATCGCATGGATCAACAACGAATAGTCCTTGAAAATTCGAAGATTTCAATCACAACAGAATCACTATCAAAATATCTTTAGGAGCGACCAAAAGAAATTTATCAAGTAGTTCTTTCACTCAGGAATATCTACGGTCTTCACTCTCACTATTTTTATAAGTATATGTGCATGTTGGTTTATAGACAAAAAAGCCAGTTCGAAGTTGTTTGGGGTCCAGTTCCCATCCCGGACTCTTCGAACTTACACGTAGGGGATATTTATTTGACAGTCGGTATTTTAACTATCAGATTTAAACAGTGTGGATAAATAAATAATTTATTTAAATTTATCTCATATCAGATATAGACTTATATCATGCCAATTCAAGTAATTTAACTTATACAACCTTATTTCAAATTTTCCAATAATAAACATTATGGTACGGTTAAAATTAAATAAAACGTACCAACGTTTTATTTTAACTCATTTATATTTGATTTATCACTTCATAGCACAACATATGATTAACAATAATTATTCAACACAACATTAACTTCCAATACTGATTCGATGTTTTATTTCAAACTAGTGATAGTTGACATATCTGATTTTGGATAACGACTTATTTCACAATCTTATTTATCAAAATCTTTGGAAATGAATTAATCGATTTTATTTACTTCTATTTCTATATATAAACATATATAAGCATTTCAGATTTGAACTCAAGTTTACACGTTAACATTTATTCTGCAATTACAAAATAATTCAGTAGATTTCTGATTCTTCTTATAATTTACTTATTTATTTATTTATATATTTATTCTAAACTCTTATTCTGATCGAATTAATTTAAATTGATTTAATAAAATATCCTGATAGGTCTAACACAACTCACACTCGTATAGCCGAAAACATTCTGGTCGACTTCCTTAAATATTCCCTTCTTTGCTTCTTCTTCACTTATATAAATATATGTAAGATGGTTTAATTTAAAACTTAAAGATTTCAAATGACATTCCTTTAATTAAAAATTACTGACCCAAAATTTAGCCCATTCAAAAGCCCATCCCCTACTTTCTTTTTCCCAGCTCCGTTCCTTACTTACTCCTCGTGATCAGACCAAGGAATAAAACATACTGATCCAATATTTCTTCTGCTACACCACCTGCCCCATTTTTCTACTTTTTCTTTTCGTTTTTTCCAGGTGATAAACTCAGAAGTATGTATTTAGTAAACCAAAACGTGAATTAACATCCTAAAATACACAACTTATAAGGATCGAATTGATCCTTCCATTTCCTCTCTCCTATTCTTCATCCTTCTTCCCCTATCATCCGTTGTTTTTCCTCACCATGCACAAGTGCACCATACACCTGCACGGTCGCTCCTCTTACGATCTCACCTCTGCAATATATGCCATCAACACCTTCTCCTCCCCTTAATTCAGTCCAGACCCTAAAAACCTGATTCATCATTCCCATCAAAATCCGCACCTCCAACCCATATTTCACTAAAATATCTCCCACTAAATTGCCTCGCGCCACCTCTATTCACACCTGATTGCCACCATACTGCGGATATAGTACGCCGACCTTCCTCTCTTCCAATTCCTGTACATGTGATCGCCTGTACCCCCACCTAGGAGGCGCAATTCACCGTTAAAACCAACTCACCAAAAACAGTATCAAAATCTCATTTTGAATGAATTCTCCTAATATACTAGTTTAAAATTTTAGTTTGTATTTTCCTATCATCACTGACATCCCACGCCTCTCTTACTTCGACGCCTTCGCCCACGATCAACCACCTCGCCGGAATTTGATCAAACTCCCCTTTTTGACCAACTCATAAACACTACATACTCCACTAAAAATCTAGATTTTTCAATCAAAATTCACTATTTTCCATTTCTAATCTATCTGTATACCTGAATCATTTAATCGTGAGGTTTGAAAATATGAGATTTAATACTATATTACTGTAAATTGATAACTTCTGGTGAGATATACTATTATTTGAATCTAAACCCATTTTAGAGTATACTACACATACATAAACAACTTTCATGTTTACCTCACTCTCAAAAATAAACTAGAATTCAAGTTGTTGATTGATTTTTTTAATAATATGATGTATATGGCTCTACTATGAAACACATAAAGGGTTTTTAATTTTGTTTATATAGATTCAATCAGGAAGTAACAACATATACAAAGTGACCCTTTAATAGCATTTAAAAAACAATATAACAGGCTATTATGGCGTTTTTATAAACGTTGTATATCTACAAGCTATAATAGGCTATGGATATATAATAGCTAAATAAAAAACGCTATAAAAAGCACGCTATCAGTGAGGACTTTTTATAGCGTTTTCAACGCTATCAAAAGTCATGCTATGGTTTGTTTGAATTACTGTCTTGCAGATCTGTAACGGCTATTTCCTACAATAGCGTTTATGAAACGCTGTTAAATATTATAACGGCGTTTTTAAAACGCTGTTAAACATTATAACATCCTTTTTTAAATTATGTTAAAACCATTAATTGCATGCTATTGAAAATCATTTTTGCACCATATACATATCCATTATCACACTATAATCGACGAATTTACATGAACATAATATAACATTTCAAAAATCATATAAATCACATTAAAACAAAATTAACTAGCCATTCAACTTCCATATAAAATAATACATTATGTAATAATCTTTAATGAACATTACGTTAAAATTGTAAATGATACATGTGATAAAGATCATGCTACACATGAGGATCAATTATGCAAAAAAAAATTACTGCAAATAAACTTCAAATCCTTGATATACTGCAGCATGTTGTCATTTGTATGCACCATAGATGGATAAGTACCTACGGAAAAAATTTCAATAATTAGCAATTATAATTATATGTGTGTGTGCGACTTAATTATATAAAATTAATTAATTTAGTAATATTTATAAATTTAGTTCATTTATATAAACAAATTAAATTAACTTAGCTAATTTTATAAAATTTAGTTAATTTATAACTAACAAATGGAATTTCTTGAAATGAACGTAAATTTTGATTTAAATACTTTATTCAACAATTACATGTCTAGTGTTATAAGCTTATTTATTTTTATAAAACTTAACTAAGTTTTATAAACTTATTTAATTTAAGAAATTAGTTGTTTATTTAATATTTGAAAACTTAATTAGCTTAGTTACTTATTTCAAACGTAGTTACTTTATTATTATTATACTACATACTATTATGAATTTAGTTAACTTTATAAAGTTAACCAATTTTTATAACTTAATTAACTTAGTTAATTTTTATAAAACAATAGATGATTTTTATTAAACTTAGTCAACTTTTATAACAATTCAACAAAGATTTCAAAATAGAGAACATGTAATATTCATAATAATAATATTATTATATTAGTTAAGTATTTATAATATTAGTTTATAAATTTATTATTATTGCATTACTACTATTATTATTACATTATATTATTATATTATTAATTAATATTTATAACTAGTTAACTTAGTTAATTTTTATTAAAAAATAGATGATCTTTAATAAACTTAGTCAACTTTTCTACCAATTTAACAAAGATTTCAAAATAAAGAACATGTAATATTCATAATAATATTATTATTATATTATTAGTTAAATAATTATAATATTAGTTTATAAATTTATTATTGTTATTGTATTACTATTATTATCATATTATATTATAATATTGTTATATATTTATTTTTATATACCTTTAATTAAATTTTGGAAATCTCAATTAACATATTCAGATATTTATAAAATCAGTTTAAAATTTTATTATATTATTATTTATTAATTTCTATACACCTTTAGTTTAATTTTACAAAGCTCAATTAACTTAGTTAAATATTTATATAATTAGTCTATAAATTTATTATTTTTATATTACAGTAATTCGTTTGTAAGATTTTCTAACTTTCGAAAAATTTCCAAATCTCGGCAAAATCTCCTTTGTATGGAGGACGTTTCGGAAAAACCTAATACATTATAATTACAAAATATATATCTCCGAAGAGGCATCCCAAACACGGGGAAACAAATCAATAACACAATATACTTTTATTTTGCAGTATTTAATCCGAAAACATACCTTTTATTGGGCACTATTTAGAAAATTACTTATTATTTAACATGCATATGCAGCAACCAATGCATGTCCATCCATCTATGCTTCGAAAGTATTTGTTCTCATCTCAAATGTAAATGTTAGCTGCATAAAGGAAGCAAAGGAAATATAAATTAATATAATGGATAAGTAGCATAACATTTCAATTTAAGGCCATTTCTCAATATATCGAAACATTAAAACATCAAGTATAAAAAGTAATTATGCTATGATACTCTTATATCAAATCTGAACTATCACTTATGGTGCAGGACAGCGGTTTAAATTGCACATTCAGACTAGTAAACATCAAAATTTCTCAAAACGCTTTTTATAAAAGTTATAACTTATGATCTTAGCTTTCCTGAATGTTTAAAATCGGATCAACGGTTTAAAAGTTATTATCAATAGAATTCAGCTTAGATTTTGGATATTCAAACACAGAACAACGACAAACATTAGCGTCTTTAAAATAGCAAATGTCAAAATTTTATGAAATGTTAAAATAGCAAATAATTCTTATTTCCACTTGAATTATATGTGCATGCAGATGCAGTACGGAGAATGCAAATGAAAGTATTTCCTTTATTATCAAGTGTGAATAACTATACCTGGAGGGTGGAATCGATTTTTTACTGCATAGCAAATTGGATAGGATGTTTGGTAATTTTGACTTTCTGCAAACTTTTCCTTTTGTATCCGTCGAAGTATTTAATAATTCCACAAGTGACCAGCACTAATATATCAAGAATATTACCGTAAAACAATTATTACATTAGCATCTCTGGATAATATGTCTTGAGAATTTTCTACTATGACTAGTACTAGTATATCAAGAATATTTGTTAAGAAAATTCAGTATAAAATGAAGGATTGAATTACCTTGTTGATGAATCTCTTACAGAGAGCCAAAACCTTTACCAAAAGTGTAGTACCGTTTTTCATCAACATCAATGTATAACATATGTTCAACTACTATTGCACAGGGAACCTTGAGGAAAAGAAGAAATCAGTATGAAAATCAAATTGGTAAAACAGGTCTGGTATTGAAATTGCTATAACTAAGAATTTTTGAGATAAAAAATAAAAAATACCTTAAGTTTTGAAAACATACGAACTCCCTTTGCAAGATCAATGAAAGCTAGCTTCTGTGGGGGTGGTAACCATGACTGCAGCTGTTAATGAAGCAACCTAATTACCTAAAAAAATATCTGAATAAAATTAGTGTGAGAAACAGTGAAGAAACAGGTCTAGTTCTCCCCTGTAGTATTGTATTGTGCAAGAGTAAGGACCACATAATCTGTATAACATTGCACCCATAGTAAATACATTGTTATGCAATAGACTGTTAATTTTAACAAACAAGCCTGAATGATGCACATGAATTTTAATTAACCCATCTAAATCAACACTATATTTCACTTGAAAGATGATATGTTACTCTCTCTCTTTTTAATCCATGCAAATCGATTGTTTAGCATTCAGAACTGTCCATGGTCAGTACACAAAATACAACCAAATGAACATGAAAACAATTATGTAATGTCTCTACTCCTTGAAATATGACTTGCAGAATAAAACCTGAAAGCTTGACTTTTGATTCGACAGCAAGATCGTGTAGGAAAATCCATGCAAAGTGGTATCCCCCAGGTCAATGCACAAGGTACTTCATACTATCAAATACAAGCAGCCATCAATTAGCAATTCTATTAAAAAATAAAGCGATAATAAAACTGTAAATATAAATAATGATGGGATCACAGTTGATAATTAATTGATGACTACTGTAAAAGATGACTACCGTATCATGTGACAACAAATTGATCTAAAACCAAAAATTAATTGATGAAATTATAGGCAAAACTCAATTTACATATACCTGAAATATGTTAAAAATATATTAATCAGCTAAAAAAATATCATAATAGCATAAGATGTAAAGCCCTTAAAGTGTTTATTAACAAATGAGTTGCATAGAAATCATACCTGATGTTTAAGAAACCCCAAAGCAATCATTGTCCCAACATAACCAGCATATAACATTAAATTAGAAGTCTGATAGGTATTTTAAAAAAACATGGAATGCATCAAAAAAATACCTACCCATAACAGACAGTAAACCCAGTTATGGAAGATAAAGCATGACACATGGATGCAAGTAAACTAATTTCCATGCTATGCACAATCACATCTCTTAGTAGTCATGTCTATTTGCACGGCAGCCTGCTGTATAAAAAATAAACAATCTGTCAGTTATAAGCAATAAACAATTTTAGTCTCACAATTAAGGATAATTATCCTATGCTTGACACAAAAAGAATGATCATGCTAGCCGCTATTAAGAGTCTTTGGTCCTCCGTATTTCCATTTCTAGTCCCGATTACCAAACTTCACATTTGGATCCAGACCAAGTACCAGTATCTTCATTTAAACAATTTAATCGTAACCTCACATAGCCCATTCTTTTCTTAAGCACAACCCACATCAACTTGGTATCTTGACCAGCTTCATAGGTCCTTGATGCCATCATTCTTACCTTTCAGAGTCTCAATACTACAGATCAGAAGCCATATTGCATGATCAAGTTCAAATGTGCAGGTTTTTAACTAGCTGTAGATCGTGAATTTTAGGATCATGATTAACCTCTTTCTTCATATCACGAATTTCCATGTCTTATTTGACATTAAGCAGCAAATTTTGCTGGGAATTTAGGATGAACACTGTTAGGCCTCAACACATTACAATCCAGTTGTTGATTAAAGGAGGAGAAGAGTGACGTTTCTGCAAACAATTGCTACTCAAATAATACTGCAGGCATTTCATTAAACACTTAGGTTCAGAGCAAAAGTACAGTGGAAATAATGGTACCATGATGTCAAAGATCAAATGCATGACCAGAGATGAACAGATGAAGCACATGACAACAACAAAAGTGGATGAACCTGTTGAATAGGACTAGTGCTCGTTTGCACGTGTACACATGCTTAGCTGTTTTGTGCTGTAGTTAAAATTGGAGAAAAGTTAAATGGGTTTAACTGTGCAAAGTCTGTTTTGTGAATATTCTTGAATGAGTATCATTTGCATTACATACAAATAGAGGATTAAGGCAATATTGCAAATGTGTGCTAAGATTTAGTTAAAAAAGCTTTTTCTTTTGGAAAATTCTTTTAAGCTAATTCAAAAGTTTTTCATTTTATTACTGTGCGTTCTCTAGTTCACTACTCAATCTTACATTGTTCAATTGTTTTACTACAATTAGTTCAAGTATTAACCTTCAAAACGACCACAAAACACCACCTGCACCATCATCTTGCAACTGTAAACCACCACCATGATGACCTAAAACAAGAGTAAAAAAACTGAACCTTAACACATTAGTATCATAGCCAGAAACTTCTGAAATTCTGTAAATATTATTTCTATAAATAAGGTAAACAAAGATGGAACAGAAGGACCCAATTAAAGGAGAATATTTTTAAGTCCAGAGTAACTACAAACTCAGATGTCATTGACAACCCAAAATGGGAAATATATTCAGCATATCTAAAGGTAAGGGCCATAAGTAAGGATAAAAGCGAACAATACTTCTCCAAGCAGCTCAAATGCTAGGAGAAATACCATAAATTAATGGCTATGCTTGTGCGGAAAGTGAGAGTTATACCTCTCTCACACATAAACAAGATGCCAAACAACATCTTACTTGCCTGATTTAGAATTTATGGTTACCAGAATGTGAACCAAGCACAATGAATATTGAAAGATTTTGCAATTGTATAAGCCTGACTTGGGCAGCAGCTGACAACAACAATTCAGATCCTAAAGGAAAAATCTATTGCTTTGGAATTCGTCAATATGGAAAATTAACATTGTAGAGGTATTTGATTAATATATTACATGTTTATTGCATAACGGCAGTGGTCAGAAAATGGTAGTGGCAGTAGTATATGTTAATCGTGCTGAAAATGAAAGAACAAACCTTTGGAATCATACTAGAGACAAATCAACACTTAACAGTGCACATGGCTTGTAATATGGGATTTTAGTTGTATCCTTAACAACAACGAAAGAATTGTAAACAATAACCAATTAACCACATACCAAAGTTTTCAGTCCTGTATAAACTTTACAGGCCTTAAGAAAATTTGCATCAACTCGAAATTACTACACATGGAGGAGAACTTGACTTTAATATATAGGGCAAACTTTATAGGGTACTTGTAAAATTGTGTCTATAAATAATTTTAGTACTACAATGATGCATTTAGTGAACGATTCCAAACTAGTGGTCTCTCTCCTATGCTCTTAAAATTAAGCAATGACTATAGTTTGGTTAAGAAAATCTCTTTTAAATACTATAATTCTTGGGTAACTCAGGCAGGTTATAAAGAAGCTTATTCAGAGACGATTCAACAAAAGAATAGAAGACAATCCAGTAACTAGTTTCATTTTCAAGTTAAAAGAAACTAATGCATACCTCAAAAATCAGAATGACACAAAGTTAGCATTAGGCGACAATGTGAAAGTATATAAGAAATATATACTTGCAACTCTTGAATAGCCTAAATGACTGATCGATGTCGCAAGAGCATAGCAACAATCTAGTGCACTTAAAACAAATATTAAACGCAAAGGCAATAGGAAATTATCAAAAATCAAAACTGAATGGTTAACAGGGGCAACCAATGCACTGTATTGTTCCATGCCATATGTCAAAAAGGAAAACAAAAACCAATAACATAAATTGCTAAATGAGAATGGCCACAGGACATTCAACCCACAAAATTTTGTAGAAGCAACAGCTGCACAATTCACTCTAACATCTATAATCCAACTAAATGAAGATACGTGGAAAGCTTATAAAGAGCAACAAAAGGTAAGAACATGTGCAACACATTTAAAAACTTAAGGAACAAAGAATGCCATAATGGAAAATCTACCCAGTCATTTTATGCATATCCTCCATGGAACTTTATATTTGGTTAGACAAATCTACAATTTAAAAAAAACAATGTTAAAAAACATTGCAGCATAATAGACATAAAAAATGAATGTCAAAAAGTTTGATCTAAGTGAATTAGTACATCTCTACTAAGAGATAAACAAATAATATATATGATTGCACAACTATTAATCACAGTGCGTGTGTGCGCACATCTACGTCTCTACGTGCAAATAGTTGGAATTAAATTATTCATTATACTTTATTGGTAAATGATTAATCAGTGAAGTGTTTGATGTGTGACCTTGGTATATAGACTAATTGAATGTTTTGGTTACACATATTACTATAATTATATTACTGCAACTTTTTGTAAGGAACAAAGCGTAGGTGCTATGGAAATTCAATACAGAATTTATTCAGACCGTTTCATTATCTGGAACACTAGAAGGAATTTGCTCGCACATTTCCTATATCAAGTAATCAAACTTATGCCTAGTCATTCTCCAGATGATGGACTAAAGCATTCAATTAAGCAGCACAGAGAGTAAACTCAAATTTTGTCTTAATTCTCATTATTTTAGAATGTAACACAATATTATCTTAAATTTATTCACACATATCATCTACCCAGTGCGCAAGCCTTTCACTTGAGAATGGCTTGTGGTGTGTAAGCTATGTTTTTGTAAGCAGTTTTATCTACCTTTTTAAAATATGACCGTTAAACCAAGTGTTCACATCGACCAAATCTGATGGTATCTGAGAATAAAATTCACACCAGATTTATATATATAAATCTAATTGGGCCTTGCTGTCATTATTGATCCTTTACTGCATGGATTTTTCGATAAAGTGACATTCGACCAGACATTAAGCACCTAAAATACGTGCACAAACATGCCAGGTGCAATGCGCATCAGTGGCATTGCACATAGCACGGTGTACTTTGTCCAGATCGATGATTCCACCCATGTATTCATATAGCAATACCTCTCGTTGTATTAGTAACATACATTTTAGCTAATAGCTTGATATACCCTCTATTTATAAAGACTATTTTAGAGAATCCATAAACTACTGAAGTCCGTCATGTTACTTAAGCAGAGCCTACTAGTGCACAAACAATTACTCCTCCAGTTTAAGCGTCACAACCTGGACAGCCGGCCAACCCTTTGGGTAGTGGATAGTAATCAAATTCACCATCTAACTTCAGGCTCCTACATTGTAAGAATCTGAAGTCAGGCGTTAATAAATATTAAATAATATTACAAGTGTCTTGGCTTCTCTACCAATTCAATGATGTTGCTTAAACAGTTGGAGAACCGTAAATTGATCAATTTTGGCATAAAAAAGAAGTTAACATCATATATTAGTACAAATTTAGGGAATCAATCAATCAATCCCCAATGCTCTACAAGAAAAATCAATATTTGAAAAGAAAAAATACCTAAAATCGTCAATTTGGATATCCAAGGACGCGCTTCAGCAAAGTAGAGGAGTCTTCAGTGAAATAGAGGACTCGCTGTAACAACCCGAAAATCTGGACCAGTTTAAAAATTTTATTTTGGAAATTTTAGCGAATTTTGATTATTTAAAATAGAATTATTTTAAATAATAGCGACGAGAAATTTATTTTGAATATATTTAGAACGTATATATTATATACGTCATCGTTAGAATATAAATAATTATATATATAATTATAAAAGGAATGGAAAATGGCGCGGTAGTTCGATAATTCGATTTCAAACTTCAATTGAACATACCGGGTGCAAAACAAACCGGATTTTAGCGAAACCAAAAACATTAGAATCGATTCGTGAACATCTTTCCAACGAATCCGAAAAATTGAAATTTCATAGCGGGGATCAAAAGATATGTCCAGTTGAAAATTCTGAATAGTCGCTATGGAATTCAGGCCCTTAAAATGGAAATTTTGCAAACGACCTCGGATTTCGACGAAACCATTTTTGTTGGATCCGTGATGTCAAGTTATTGCTAGATTCCAAATTTCATAATTTTTCGAATCAATATGTGAGCGTGGCAAGGGAAAACGCGTTTGACCAGTTTCAGTTGATTTTAATCGACTGGAAATTGGCCATTTTTCCAACGGTCTCATAATTCGACGAAACTAGTTTTGTTAGGACCGTATCGTAAATACGAAGCTAGAAAATATTTTTCGGGAATTTTTAGAGTTCGTATGTGACCCCGGTAAATTGAAATGCGCGTTCAAATTCAATATATAGAGTTATATGTTGATTTTGACGAAAACTGATCGAAACGGTCGAATCAGCTTACGATACATATCCCATTGTGTTCGGAATGGGGGTAATTAGCTATGGACGACAGGCGGTGGGCCTCGTTTAGAGGTCGTATGAAAAAGTCAACTTTAATTGAATAATAAAATAAATTATTATATATTCCTACCCTCCACTCTCTCTCTCCTCTCATTCTTCAGATCGAATTAAAAAGAAAAAAAACCCATCGCGCCTCAGCGCGATGGCCCCTCCCGCCGCCGCCGCCAGGCGATCAGCCCCGCCACCCCCTAGATCCGATCCACCCTCCCCTCTCGCCTCCGACGCCCTCCATTTTCCCCCTTCGATGGATCCACGCGCGCGACAGAAACCCTAGAGCCACCACACACCCCCTTGCGCCGCCGCGATTCCCTCCGACCTACCGAGCCCCTGACGCTGCGCCAGCATCCCTTTGCCCCCAGCGACGCACAGAAACACCCCCCCCCCTCAGCCACCTTCTCCGGTAATTTTGTTTGTTAATTTATTCATTTTTATTTACAGTAATTAGCATATAGAAGTTAGGACCTTTGTTTTAAACAAAAAGATTTGAATCATATAAAAGAAGAAATTTTTATCATATAAAAGAAGAAATTTTTATCATATAAAAGAAGAAATTTTTATCATATCAAAGAATAAATTTTTACCATATCAAAGAAGAAATTTTTATCATACAAAGATTTTATCTTTTTATCATGTGAAGATTTGATTGTAGACTATATAAAGTTAATATTATTATTATATAATATGGAATAGTAAAAATTCGATTTTTATATATTGAATAGCATAGTAAAAATTCGATTTTTATATATTGAATAGCATAGTAAAAATTCGATTTTTATATATTGAATAGCATAGTAAAAATACGATTTTTATATATTGAATAGCATAGTAAAAATTCGATTTTTATATATTGAATAGCATAGTAAAAATACGATTTTTATATATTGAATAGCATAGTAAAAATACGATTTTTATATATTGAATAGCTTAGTAAAAATTCGATTTTTATATATTGAATAGCATAGTAAAAATACGATTTTTATATATTGAATAACGAAGTAAAAATACGATTTTTATATATTGAATAGCATAGTAAAAATACGATTTTTATATACTGAATAGCAAAGTACAAATTCAATTTTTATATATTGAATAGCGAAATAAAAATCTGATTTTTTATTGTATATATGCTGAAATAAAGAGGTGATATTTATAGTGATGAAATAAAAATTAAATCTTCATATTTGAAAAGGCGAGATTTTTATATATTAAATAGCAAAGTAAAATTCGATTTTTATATATTGAATAGCATAGTAAAAATTCGATTTTTATATATTGATAGCGAAGTAAAAATGTGATTTTTACATATGTAGAGAATACGGGCAAAGAAAGTGACAAGAGGCAAGAACGACGAAGATTTCTACCTAAGAAGAGTCGTGGCGGTGGATTAGCTATTTGGTGAGAACTTCTCACTCAAAATTCTCTTTCTAGTTATATATATGTATATATACTAGGATGCAGACGGTGTTTAGTAGCACCCGACACCCGTCGTCCACAGACCATGGACGGCTTGTATGCTTGTTTGTTTGATTTTGATGTGTAGTTGATTGTGTGATGTAATGTGAAATGAAATAAAAATTTGTATAGTTAAAAATATTTTATAGTTAAAAATAGAATTTTTAACGTATATATGAAAGGAAATAAGAATAAACAAATCGGATGATTCGTTTATATACACACATTTGACTGATATTGATTGGGACGATAAATTTTACACATCGCCCAACTGCACAAATAAAATCTGTGTTTGATTGTTTGAAACCCCACACGGGTATTGGGATGATATTTGACGTACACTAATCCCGATTGTTTAGTTGTATGTCGATCGATTGATTGACAGGCTGCTATAAGCGTTGAATATTTATATTTGATGCTTATACAGTGTAGAATGCACTTTGGATGATGGTTGATTATTCATCGTTGTTACTGTATTCATGTATTGTAGAAAATCCATATAATCAACATTATATGGTAATTGATTGGGCCTCATTCCATATTTGAAATAGACATATTTGAAATAGACATATTTGAAATAGAAATATTTGAAATAAAAATATTTGAAATAAAAATATTTGAAAAAGAAATATTTGAATAGAAATATTCGAAAAAGGAATATTTGAAAATATGAATATATGAAGTCGTATTGATTAGATTGACGCCATTTTGACGTGAACGATATTTATATCGATCTTATTCATTTTATAATGAATATCGAAAGTGATTTCAAAATCTGATATTTTGAAAAGAATTGAAATTCGAATTAAATTGAATATAAATGAATTCGAATTGAAATTGAATATAAATGAATTCGAATTGAAATTGAATTGAAAACGAACTGAAATTGAATTAGAAATCAATTTGAATCGAAATCGATTTGAAAACGAATTTAAAACGATTTATAAAGCACGTTTTGAATTGAATTCGACGAAGTATATATTATATATATATTATATATATATATATATAATATAATGGCCTGAATAGAACGCGCCGCGCCGCGGCAGTTCGCGAATTTCGACCATTGACTTCAAACGGATATTACGGGAGATCCGACCGTCGGATTCTCCTAAAACCGGAACCGTTGGGTTCGTATCGAAAAGAGCTTTCTAACGATTATTAGAAATTAGAAATCTAACGGTTGGATTTGGAATTATGTCCAAATCAAATTTGAAAAAGGTCTCTGTAAGTGCAGTTCGATGGCCGTTGATGGAAATCGACTGTACGGGCCTTGATAAAATTATTAAAAATAGTAATAATTTGTGTAAAATCATAAGAAATGATTTAGAAAGAATTGGGATGAAAAACTCCGTATTTGAAAAGATAAAAGTAGATTTTTATCAAAATGAACTAGTTTTGAACTAGAATTATAATTCTATTTATTTTTAAATAAATAAATTGACTTTGAAATGGTTTGTGAAAATAACCAGAATTTCCAATGATTGCATTGGAATGGATTTGAATCGAAATTGTCTTCTGAATATTTCGATGTTGGATTTCGTGATTATACAGATGTTGTTATGGAAATTTGAAAGATATAGAGATGTATATCGTTATTTCCAATACGATATCTGTTGGTCGTAGAATTTGATATTGAATATAAGCCGATATATTTTCTATTCAGAGCTTTGTGTTCAATATCAAATGTGATTTGGGTTTGTCGTGAATGGTGTCTTCATTAACACTGTTCTTAAGCCCTATTAAGAAAAGATTAAATCTTTTTATTTAGATTTAATGAAGTGTACCAATTAAATAATATTTAATTGGAATTGAATTCGAATTGATTCTTGGGTTTATCATGAATGGTGTTTTAAATAACACTCGTTCTTTAACCCGATAATTAATAGAATGTGATTTTGGGTTTATCGTGAACCGTGTTTTAAATGACACTGATTCTTTAACCCAGCCACAGATTAAAACTAAGTGGAGTTTTAATGAATCTTTAATTAGATTGAAATAATCGAGAATGGAGTATCACCAGTTTTTCTCTAGGCGATAGTTAAATCTTTAATTAGATTTGAACGTGAAATGGTAATTGAATTTACCGATAACACCGTGGTGTTAGATATGAAGTATTACCGGTTTTACTTCATGGGATGAATAGGTTGGGATTGGGAAATTAAAACAAATGATTACTTCGGTAAGGTTCGTTAATCCCGACTAGTTGAATCGAAATTCAAAAGAAGATTAGAGAATAAATTCAAGGAATTTATCTTT
Organism: Allium sativum; assembly: GCA_030737875.1. Lineage (NCBI taxonomy): Eukaryota > Viridiplantae > Streptophyta > Magnoliopsida > Asparagales > Amaryllidaceae > Allium > Allium sativum. The sequence goes on from CM060922.1 coordinate 535,058,908, forward strand.
GATAAAATTAATGGTAACCTTTCCCTATGAATATGAAATTTAGATACTAACTGTCGGTTAGCCAAGCAGAATGGTTTTCTGGATATTGATCTGATGTTGGTTTCGGCCTTCGGGGTTAATATTTGGGGAATTATTCTTTTGATTAATTTACGGTTAGTGACTGATGAATTGGAATGAGGCGTATGTTGTGTTTGTGTAACACTTATTTAAAATATACGCGAGTTATTCGGAAAGACCGGGTTTATCCCATTCTGAATAACTGATACGACGATAAGTCGAAGATGAAGACGGTGGTTGAAGACCAGAAGTCTTCACGTCGTTTGGGTGATTACCGATGATCTTGATTGGGCTGTACACCCAAGAAGATGGAAACAGTTGGTGATCGTCCAGACGTGCTTGGAGATCGATGGATATGCGGGGTACTAGGTGCCTCCGGTCTCATTCAGACCCAGGACGAACTTGTAAATGGTCCGTGTGTCCGACATTGGATTTTAGTCCGTGTGATTGATCTCTATTAAATATATATCTGTTTGGCGGCGGAGAATTTATTCTCTTGCTTAACGTCCTTCTCCGAGACGTACAAGCTCAGGGGTTATATATTGATGGATATCAAACGCATGGAGTGAATTGCATGTGTGGCATGCCTAAGTGGCAATTGATCGAGGCTTCTGTTGAAAAGCAAAGTCTTGTGGTGATGATCAAAGCACAGCCTGTGTGGCACAACTTTGTGTAACGTGAATTCGCGAGCCTCACACCCCGGTTGTGAACCAAAAACGGGAGAAGGACCTCATGGAGGGCATGCGTTTCTTTCTAGCTAGGGTGGTGTCAGTGACCTACCAGCCCTGACATTTATATACTTTTCACCTGTGTGGTTGTTGCTATTGCGAGGCGCCTCGGTTTGATCGGACGATCCGGGTCCGATGGAGTCATTCGTTGGCTCATTTACGTCCCAAAGGGCGGGGAAACGTAGTGTTCAGGCATAATAATCCACACCGGTGGACCAGCCCTGACGATCCAAGGCTTGCCTGCGCGCTTGCCTGAGACACGGGCTAGAGCGTCTCGAATCGGTAGAGGACGATCCCTGGCCTCGGTTCATAGATGGAAATCCAATTTCCAAATACGTGACATTTGCGGTTTTAATTGTAGAACTAGTATGGCGACATGATATATGGTACCCATGCCGCTTATGATTGATATTTATGATTGAAATTGTTTTAAACACTATACACCTATTATAGTATCAAATGATTTGTTTTAAACGTATCAAGCATTCTTTGGCTGTTATAAGGGAAAACCATATCCCCCGGCTTGCGTTGCATTGTGTGATAGGACCTGAGACTTATAACAGCTTCATTTTTCTTTATTTAGCATTGCGCTGTTTGTTTTATGCACTGGTATTCTTGGAAGGAAACCCGTTCCGTGTTATACGGCGTGGTCCCTTGATTTACCTAACTTTAAAAATAAAGATTAACTGTTTTAGTTCTCACACCAGTCACATGACTGACCTGGAGTTTATTGTTTTAACCTAAATTCTGGGTTCCCCTATTTTGACATGGGCAGCTAGTAGTTTTGGTTTTGCAGATTTATATTCACAAGATCCTGGTTTACAGCTGGAACGATATCCGGAAAGCTTTGTATCCGTATATCTCCTCTAGTTGTGTATTGTATTATTTTCCGCTGCTATGTAATTTGTTGTAATCTCTGATATTTCTGTGTAATATTTATTCATTTATACTCTGTATATTCTTGTATTCTGATGCATTGTTGTAATATACAATGAAATCTTCTTCCGTATGCGTAATGATTTGTCGTGTTCTCGAAACGATCAGGCGTTTCGAACGGTCTAGATCGGTTTAGCGACTAGTTCGGACCAAGCGAAATTCCTTTTCGTCACATTTGGTATCAGAGCTTTGGTTTACAAAGCTCAGAGAACAAGGCACATTAGAACCATACAAAAGAATTCATCAGATATTGGATTAGTAATATCCAATGAGAATGACTCGTTAGAGATAGGATCAGTAGTATCCTAGAACGAGTGTGAAGAGTATATTTTTAAAGTGAAAACAATTTTTGTTTTGAAAATTTAAATCGTTGTATACGTATTTGAATATTTATTTTATATTGATTAGGACAGTCTAGTATATAAAATTTTTGCATATACGCCTTGCAAACGTGTATTTGAAGTTTTAATATACTGGATAGATATAGAATTACACTCTAGTCGCCCGGGGGTGATTCTGATGATTGATATATCATCATCAGAATTTATATTCGAGTGACGAACGTGTAATATCTATATATTTCCTATTGACTGGTGTGAGAACCAAAAATTAGATAGGGCCTGTTGTTGTGATTTGGCATCAAAAACATGATTTTTGTATATGTATCAAAATTATGAATTTGAAACTCTAATTCACTAATTGATTGATGTTTGTGTTGTTTGTTTGTTTGTTTGCTAATTTTTAGCCATTTAGCCTAATTTAATCACATATTGAATTATATTGAAAATTGGTCGCATTTGCTTGCATATACATGTGCTTACATTGAACAGGTCATAGCAAGGAGGCTAGAGCAGAGAATAAAATTTGTTTGCCCGACAAATAGGTACATGTTTATCATAATTTACTGTTTTGTTTGGGTGATGATGATTTTATGAGCCTATTGGCTAGCCGCTCGGCTTTTTCTTTTTCTTTTTGAGATCAGAAGGCCTGTATGGCAATTTCGGGAATTTCCCGTGACTCCCGGTGCAGGGGAAGTTATGGCGAAATTATTCGAAAATTTAGGGTGTTAGCCAAATTTTTGAAAAGTTCTTAGAAACTGAAAAGTTGAAGAACTTAAGCCGTAATAAAATAATGGAAGTTGAGTTGAATTGTTAAACAACTTTCGGCTTTGTTCCTTTTCGGGGATGAAAAGTTTTAAGTGGGGGAGATTGTAACAACCCGAAAATCTGGGCCAGTTTAAAATTTTTATTTTGGCAATTTTAGCGAATTTTGATTACTTAAAATAGAATTATTTTAAATAATAATGACGAGAAATTTATTTTGAATATATTTAGAACGTATACATTATATACGTCGTCGTTAGAATATAAATAATTATATATATAATTATAAAAGGAATGGAAAATGGCGCGGTAGTTCGATAATTCGATTTCAAACTTCAATTGAACATACCGGGTGCAAAACAAACCGGATTTTAGCGAAACCAAAAACATTAGAATCGATTCGTGAATATCTTTCCAACAAATCCGAAAAATTGAAATTTCATAGCGGGGATCAAAAGATATGTCCAGTTGAAAATTCTGAATAGTCGCTATGGAATTCAGGCCCTTAAAAATGGAAATTTTGCAAACGACCTCGGATTTCGACGAAACCATTTTTGTTGGATCCGTGATGTCAAGTTATTTCTAGATTCCAAATTTCATAATTTTTCGAATCAATATGTGAGCGTGGCAAGGGAAAACGTGTTTGACCAGTTTCAGTTGATTTTAATCGACTGGAAATTAGCCATTTTTCCAACGGTCTCAGAATTCGACGAAACTAGTTTTGTTAGGACCGTATCGTAAATACGAAGCTAGAAAATATTTTTCGGGAATTTTTAGAGTTCGTATGTGACCACGGTAAATTGAAATGCGCGTTCAAATTCAATATATAGAGTTATATGTTGATTTTGACGAAAGCTGATCGAAACGGTCGAATCAGCTTACGATACATATCCCATTGTGTTCGGAATGGGGGTAATTAGCTATGGACGACAGGCAGTGGGCCTCGTTTAGAGGTCGTATGAAAAAGTCAGCTTTAATTGAATAATAAAATAAAAGAAATTATTAGATATTCCTACCCTCCACTCTCTCTCCTCTCTCATTCTTCAGATCGAATTAAAAAGAAAAAAAAAACCATCGCGCCTCAGCGCGATGGCCCCTCCCGCCGCCGCCGCCAGGCGATCAGCCCCGCCACCCCTAGATCTGATCCACCCTCCCCTCTCGCCTCCGAAGCCCTCCATTTTCCCCCCTTCGATGGATCCTCGTGCGCGACAGAAACCCTAGAGCCACCGCACACCCCCCTACGCCGCCGTGATTCCCTCCAACCTACCGAGCCCCTGACGCCGCGCCAGCATCCCTTTGCCCCCAGCGACGCATAGAAACACCCCCCCCCCCTCAGCCACCTTCTCCGGTAATTTTGTTTGTTAATTTATTCATTTTTATTTACAGTAATTAGCATATAGAAGTTAGGACCTTTGTTTTAAACAAAAAGATTTGAATCATATAAAAGAAGAAATTTTTATCATATAAAAGAAGAAATTTTTATCATATCAAAGAAGAAATTTTTATCATATAAAAGAAGAAATTTTTATCATATAAAAGAAGAAATAATTATCATATCAAAGAAGAAATTTTTACCATATCAAAGAAGAAATTTTTATCATACAAAGATTTTATCTTTTTATCATGTGAAGATTTGATTGTAGACTATATAAAGTTAATATAATTATTATATAATATGGAAGAGTAAAAATTCGATTTTTATATATTGAATAGCATAGTAAAAATTCGATTTTTATATACTGAATAGCATAGTAAAAATTCGATTTTTATATATTGAATAACATAGTAAAAATACGATTTTTATATATTGAATAGCATAGTAAAAATTTGATTTTTATATATTGAATAGCATAGTAAAAATACGATTTTTATATATTGAATAGCATAGTAAAAATACGATTTTTATATATTGAATAGCATAGTAAAAATTCGATTTTTATATATTGAATAGCATAGTAAAAATACGATTTTTGTATATTGAATAGCGAAGTAAAAATACGATTTTTATATATTGAATAGCATAGTTAAAATACGATTTTTATATATTGAATAGCGAAGTAAAAATTCGATTTTTATATATTGAATAGCGAAATAAAAATCTGATTTTTTATTGTATATATGTTGAAATAAAGAGGTGATTTTTATAGTGATGAAATAAAAATTAAATCTTCATATTTGAAGAGGCGAGATTTTTATATATTAAATAGCAAAGTAAAAATTCGATTTTTATATATTGAATAGCATAGTAAAAATTTGATTTTTATATATTGAATAGCGAAGTAAAAATGTGATTTTTACATATGTAGAGAATACGGGCAAAGAAAGTGACAAGAGGCAAGAACGACGAAGATTTCTACCTAAGAAGAGTCGTGGCGGTGGATTAGCTATTCGGTGACAACTTCTCACTCAAAATTCTCTTTCTAGTTATATATATGTATATATACTAGGATGCAGATGGTGTTTAGTAGCACCCGACACCCGTCGTCCACAGACCATGGACGGCTTGTATGCTTGTTTGTTTGATTTTGATGTGTAGTTGATTGTGTGATGTGAAATGAAATAAAATATTTATATAGTTAAAAATATTTTATAGTTAAAAATAGAATTTTTAACGTATATATGAAAGGAAATAAGAATAAACAAATCAGATGATTCGTTTATATACACACATTTGACTGATATTGATTGGGACGATAAATTTTACACATCGCCCAACTGCACAAATAAAATCTGTGTTTGATTGTTTGAAACCCCACACGGGTATTGGGATGATATTTGACGTACACTAATCCCGATTGTTTAGTTGTATGTCGATCGATTGATTGACAGGCTGCTATAAGCGTTGAATATTTATATTTGATGCTTATACAGTGTAGAATGCACTTTGGATGATGGTTGATTATTCATCGTTGTTGCTGTATTCATGTATTGTAGAAAATCCATATAATCAACATTATATGGTAATTGATTGGGCCTCATTCCATATTTGAAATAGACATATTTGAAATAGACATATTTGAAATAGAAATATTTGAAATAAAAATATTTGAAAAAGAAATATTTGAATAGAAATATTCGAAAAAGGAATATTTGAAAATATGAATATATGAAGCCGTATTGATTAGATTGACGCCATTTTGACGTGAACGATATTTATATCGATTTTATTCATTTTATAATGAATATCAAAAGTGATTTCAAAATCTGATATTTTTAACAGAATTGAAATTCGAATTAAATTGAATATAAATGAATTCGAATTGAAATTGAATATAAATGAATTCGAATTGAAATTGAATTGAAAACGAACTGAAATTGAATTAGAAATCAATTTGAATTGAAATCGATTTGAAAACGAATTTAAAACGATTTATAAAGCACGTTTTGAATTAAAATCGACGAAGTATATATTATATATATTATATATATATATATAATATAATGGCCTGAATAGAACGCGCCGCGCCGCGGCAGTTCGCGAATTTCGACCATTGACTTCGAACGGATATTACGGGAGATACGACCGTCGGATTCTCCTAAAACCAGAACCGTTGGGTTCGTATCGAAAAGAGCTTTCTAACGATTATTCGAAATTAGAAATCTAACGGTTGGATTTGGAATTATGTCCAAATCAAATTTGAAAAAGGTCGCTGTAAGTGCAGTTCGATGGCCGTTGATGGAAATCGACTGTACGGGCCTTGATAAAATTATTAAAAATAGTAATAATTTGTGTAAAATCATAAGAAATGATTTAGAAAGAATTGGGATGAAATACTCCGTATTTGAAAAGATAAAAGTAGATTTTTATCAAAATGAACTAGTTTTGAACTAGAATTATAATTCTATTTACTTTTAAATAAATAAATTGACTTTGAAATGGTTTGTGAAAATAACCAGAATTTCCAATGATTGCATTGGAATGGAATTGAATCGAAATTATCTTCGGAATATTTTGATGTTGGATTTCATGATTATACAGATGTTGTTATGGAAATTTGAAAGATATAGAGATGTATATCGTTATTTCCAATACGATATCTGTTGGTCGTAGAATTTGATATTGAATATAAGCCGATATATTTTCTATTCAGAGCTTTGTGTTCAATATCAAATGTGATTTGGGTTTGTCGTGAATGGTGTCTTCATTAACACTGTTCTTAAGCCCAGTTAAGAAAAGATTAAATCTTTTTATTTAGATTTAATGAAGTGTACCAATTAAATAATATTTAATTGGAATTGAATTCGAATTGATTCTTGGGTTTATCGTGAATGGTGTTTTAAATAACACTCGTCCTTTAACCCGATAATTAATAGAATGTGATTTTGGGTTTATCGCGAACCGTGTTTTAAATGACACTGATTCTTTAACCCAGCCACAGATTAAAACTAAGTGGAGTTTTAATGAATCTTTAATTAGATTGAAATAATCGAGAATGGAGTATCACCAGTTTTGCTCCAGGCGATAGTTAAATCTTTAATTAGATTTGAACGTGAAATGGTAATTGAATTTACTGATAACACCGTGGTGTTAGATATGAAGTATTACCAGTTTTACTTCATGGGATGAATAGGTTGGGATTGGGAAATTAAAATAAATGATTACTTCGGTAAGGTTCGTTAATCCCGACTAGTTGAATCAAAAATCAAAAGAAGATAAGAGAATAAATTCAAGGAATTTATCTTTGATAAAATTAATGGGAACCTTTCCCTACGAATATGAAATTTAGAAACTAACTGTCGGTTAGCCAAGCAGAATGGTTTTCTGGATATTGATCTGATGTTGGTTTCGGCCTTCGGGGTTAATATTTGGGGAATTATTCTTTTGATTAATTTACGGTTAGTGACTGATGAATTGGAATGAGGCATATGTTGTGATTGTGTAACACTTATTTAAAATATACGCGAGTTATTCGGAAAGACCGGGTTTATCCCATTCTGAATAACTGATACGACGATAAGTCGAAGATGAAGACGGTGGTTGAAGACCGGAAGTCTTCACGTCGTTTGGGTGATTACCGATGATCTTGATTGGGTTGTACACCCAAGAAGATGGAAACAGTTGGTGATCGTCCAGACGTGCTTGGAGATCGATGGATATGCGGGGTACTAGGTGCCTCCGGTCTCGTTCAGACCCAGGACGAACTTGTAAATGGACCGTGTGTCTGACATTGGATTTTAGTCCGTGTGATTGATCTCTATTAAATATATATCTGTTTGGCGGCGGAGAATTTATTCCCTTGCTTAACGCCCTTCTCCGAGACGTACGAGCTCAGGGGTTATATATTGATGGATATCAAACGCATGGAGTGAATTGCCTGTGTGGCATGCCTAAGTGGCAATTGATCGAGGCTTCTGTTGAAAAGCAAAGTCTTGTGGTGATGATCAAAGCACAGCCTGTGTGGCACAGCTTTGTGTAACGTGAATTCGCGAGCCTCACACCCCGGTTGTGAACCAAAAACGAGAGAAGGACCTCAGAGAGGGCATGCGTTTCTTTCTAGCTAGGGTGGTGTCAGTGACCTACCAGCCCTGGCATTTATATACTTTTCACCTGTGTGGTTGTTGCTGTTGCGTGGCGCCTCGTTTTGATCGGACGATCCGGGTCCGATGGAGTCATTCGTTGGCTCATTTACGCCCCAAAGGGAGGGGAAACGTAGTGTTCAGGCATAATAATCCACATCGGTGGACCGGCCCTGACGATCCAAGGATTGCCTGCGCGCTTGCCTGAGACACGGGCTAGAGCGTCTCGAATCGGTAGAGGACGATTCCTGGCCTCGGTTCATAGATGGAAATCCAATTTCCAAATACGTGACATTTGCGGTTTTAATTGTAGAACTAGTATGGCGACATGATATATGGTACCCATGCCGCTTATGATTGATATTTATGATTGAAATTGTTTTAAACACTATACACCTATTAAAGTATCAAATGATTTGTTTTAAACGTATCAAGCATTCTTTGGCTGTTATAAGGGAAAACCCTATCCACCGGCTTGCGTTGCATTGTGTGATAGGACCTGGGTCTTATAACAGCTTCATTTTTCTTTATTTAGCATTGCGTTGTTTGTTTTATGCACTGGTATTCTTGGGAGGAAACTCATTCCGTGTTATACGGCGTGGTCACTTGATTTACCTAACTTTAAAAATAAAGATTAACTGTTTTAGTTCTCACACCGGTCACATGACTGACCTGGAGTTTATTGTTTTAACCTAAATTCTGGGTGCCCCTATTTTGACACGGGCAGCTAGTAGTTTTGGTTTTGCAGATTTATATTCACAGGATCCTGGTTTACAGCTGGAACGATATCCGGAAAGCTTTGTATCCGTATATCTCCTCTAGTTGTGTATTGTATTATTTTCTGCTGCTATGTAATTTATTGTAATCTCTGATATTTCTGTGTAATATTTATTCATTTATACTTTGTATATTCTTGTATTCTGATGCATTGTTGTAATATACAATGAAATGTTCTTCCGTATGCGTAATGATTTGTCGTGTTCTCGAAACGATCAGGCGTTTCGAACGGTCTAGATCGGTTTAGCGACTGGTTCGGACCGAGCTAAATTCCTTTTCGTCACACTCGCGCTCCAAAAAATTTGAGGAGTCGACTTTTGAAAAGGTAAAGAAATCATGCGATAAAGGGGTTATTGGAGGAATACCATAATGGAGGAGGAAGAGCGTAATCTAGCAGGTTTCCTAAGTTTGGGTTTTGGAAAGTGAAGTGTTTAGGGTTATCGGAGGAATAAGGAAATGGAGGGAAAGATTAAAATCGCACTGCCAATTTTTCATTTTCAATAGCATGGCCAGTAGCCGTCATTTAACGTTTATTAACGCCAACAGGCCAACTAAAACAACTCAAGTTTTTGTGTTGTCCATCTTGCTATCAGTATTACCTTTTCTTGTAGTGATATATATATACACACACACACACACACGACTATGGATTACATTTTTGAATAGAAAAAAAGTAAGTGGTTACTCATAATACAAGTCCATTGTGTTTTGCATCCCTGTTTCTCAGTTTTTCCCAAACTCTAAAGTCTTAATCTAACAAGTTTCAGAGATAATTCCTTAAACAATATCAATATGTTGTGCACATATGAGTTCATATGATGCTTGAATCCTTTTTAGAATTTTATATGGAAATTACATATATTTTCAAGTTGTTATTCACATATTGGTTACTGCAAAAAAAATGTGTTTCCAGGTTATTCAAATTCTTATTCTTCTATTTTCCCGAGATCTACCCTCCAACGACATCAATATTTGAATCAATTATTGTAGTCATATTTTAGCACACATACATTTGAATGCACTGAAAAAAAAATAAAGAATTTTAGGTTGTTAGCTCACTGATTTATTTGTTACTACTACCTGTTTTTTACTTAATCAGGTTATTCAATCCTCCAATAGTAATTTAATTACCCATAAGTACTTATATACTTGCACTAAATTTGGGGGTTCATATACACATGTTTTTAAATCCTACTTGAGTTAAATATGAATAGGTAGAGTAAATGTGAAGTGTTTACTCACAATCTATTCACTGTCTTTGCTATTTGTCTCTAAGGTTGTTTAAAACATCCAATACTAATCTAATAGTCTTACGGAGGTTATTCCCATAAACCAATGACAATTTTTTGAGTCAATGTGATGAACCCATATTAGCACGCATAGTTTGAGCCCACTTAGGATAAATTATAAAACAGTAGAGGGATATTTAGTTGTTTACTCACCTTGTACTACTGCTGATTTGCATTTTTGTTCACTGTCCTTCTATTGAATATCCAGGCTTTTATTTCATGGTACTCGGCCATTGCTCCTTCCATATTTATGCTCTTAGGTTACATTTGTTTCAAGTGAACTTTTATGTTGATTTACATGGGTTTCATGTGTATTTACAGATGCAAAAGTGTAGGCTTGAGTCAGGTAGGTTCCAAGGAAGGAAGGTGCACACTGCTGCCATTTAAGGTGATGTGCATGTCATCTGCATTAGATTTCTTTACAGGCAACAAGTCAAGGCCAGTTGTGTTATGTACTCACTTGTTTACCAATTCCATGTGCAAATGGCTTGAGAGACTAGGCTTATGGTTAGGGGATGCATAGGTTGTCTTTTGATGTGAATGGAATAGGTATGCAACAGCTATCTCGTGAAGTGATTTGTGATGGCTGTGTAATTCAAATCTTGTTTCTAAATAAGTCGGTCAGGCCATGTTCTTGTTGTATAGTCATGTGTATATGCACTTCATCCATCAACAATTCTTGTAAAGATGCAATTATACGTAAAGATGCACACTTATGTGATTGGTCATTTGTTGATCATTAATTATACGAAGGCATTTCGACCCCTGTACCTATGTAGCTCATCTAAATAATCATGCAGTCAAAAGGTTTGATCATTGGTCATATGCACACCCTTGCAAACGCCCAGAAACACTTCTCTTGGGGATAGATTATGAATATGAAGGCTACATTTTCCTATCTTTATCTCAACATGATGAACATATTGAAGAAGACATGTATGATGTGATGTCAGATGAAGCAGCAAGACACGTTCCAGTGGCTTTTGCAGATCAGCAGCAAGACTTAGTCATGTTTGTGCAACATAATGTAGATAATGTTGTGCCTCGATGGGACCCGCTGGCAGACCTGGATCATTCTGTGCCTTTGCATCAATAGTGGCTGCCGCAACTGGAGCAGCAAGAGCAAATGCAATAGGAGGGCCAAGATTCAATATCTCCACACGTTTCTTCGACTGCAATCAGAAGGAGTGCCAAAATTAGTAGAGCACATTCTCTTCCTCCAGGCACATCAGGTAGTTACTTTGAACCTGCTGTTTTTTCTTCAGCTAATAAAGCACTAAATAAAAAATTAGTAAAATGCATGGGTGTGTGTTTGCATAAATATTATTCTACCATGCAAACCTTAGAATAGTAGCGTACCAACCAGTCTAAATGAAGATAGTTACATAGAATGTCAGGGGGTTGGGAGACTCCACAAAAAATCACACTATCAATCTAATTATCTCCCCTCTTCATATCGATATTTTATTTTTACAATATACCAAAATTTCTAATCCACCCACTTTCCTTATTCGTCAATTATGTGGACCTCACTTATCTGGTTGGTCACACGTGGATGCTTCTGATACTCGTGGAGGCTTGATAATAGTGTAGAACACTCGCGTGTGGTCTTTAAACCATTCCCTCATGCACACATCTGTCCTACACGTGTCCCTTTGTCACATTTCTTTAAACACTATTTTTCACTTCACTAATGTTTATGCACCAAATGACTTACAAGGTGGATCTGAAGTATGTCAATATTGCAATAGCTTATCACTACAAATAAACAAAGTCCTTGGATTATAGGAGGAGACTTCAACACTACACGCTCTTTTGCTGAACGTAATTCATGCAATGCTTCCAATGACTCTATCTCTTTTAACTCATTTATTCAATCCTGTTCACTTATTGAGCCTCCCATTAATAATCGCCGCTTTACTTAGTTAAGTAGAAGGGAAAACCTTTCGCTGGCTAAACTGTACTATTTTTTCTTTAATCTAAACTGCGATAATCTCTTTCCTCTATCTTTAGTCAATGGTCTAGCCACCACCATTTCTGATCACTGCCCAGTTCTCTTAGACACCTGCTCAGACACTCCTATCAAACGTCCATTCAGATTTGATAGACTCTGACTCTTAGAACCTTCTTTTGATAACTTTGTTAAACACATTTAGGGACAATCATCAATGCACCAGTCTGCTACAGTCAGGGTGGTTTGCAAACTTTGTTAGGCCATCCTTAACTTAAACATTCTTGAAGAACTTCAACCAGGCTCAGATTCAGAGTGTCAAAACCTGAAAGAATACGAGGAAGAATTAGATAGACTAATAAAACAAGAAGAAATTAGATGGAAATAAAGTTCAAAAACTAAATGGTTAAATGAGGGAGATAAAAACACTGCATATTTTCATCGTATGGCCACTGGTCATCGCCATGCTTCTTTCATATCAGAGATTATTCACAATAACTCCATCCTAAATGACTCTAAAGGAATTTGCCATCAATTCACCAATTTATACCGAGATCTTCTTGGCTCACCTCCACCCCCTTCCCCAACAATTGATTGGCACAAGCTGTATCCCAACCCATCTCCAATAAACATTGATCACCCCTTCACAGAAGAAGAAATTTGGAAAGCTTTAAAAGACATGGCAGATGATAAGGCTCCTGGGCTAGATGGGTTTGGCCAACCATTTTTTAAACACTTTTAGCCCATCATAAAATTTGATATAATCGAGATGTGCTCAGAATTTTACTCTAACCCTTCTGCAATTGCCAAATTGAATTACTCTAATACCATCCTGATACCAAAATTTTCTGTTGCAAACACCCTCTTATCTTTCAGACCCATTAGCCTCCTCAATACCACGTTCAAGATCATTACCAAAATATTAGCCAACAGACTCCAAACCTGTAATGACCTGGGAATTTGCAACCTTGGTTATCAACATAAACTCAATGTCGACTATCCAAGCATCAGAAATAACGGATAGTTAATAGAAAGAAGTTAAAGGGTGAGAATAGATAAGACAGAAAATTAGAATAGAAGAAGAAGATCACAACAACAGACTCAGAGTAACACGAATGTCATAGCGGAACGAATAAAATATAACATAACTCTAAAATAAAACCAGTATATGTATACAATAACATTTATCATAGTACAACACTTACAACACAGTGGAATAAACAATTGCTATAAAATCCTGAAGCCTCCTGCTCCAAGCTCTTAGTATATCTGTGAAATCCTGACTAATTGACTGCTCGCAAAAATTTGGGCACCCAAGAGTTTAGGGAAAACAAAGCAAAATAAACTCCGGGTCAGTCATGTGACTGGTGTGAGTAAACAATTTAAACAGTTTGAGAAAATAAACCATATCTCATAAGACCATGCCGTATAACACGGAACGTGCTTTTCCCTTATGAGAATCCAAAACACTTGATTCAACATTCAAAAATCCTTTTGATATTATAATAGTGTCTATCAACCACAATATAATAATCATCTAGCATAACGCTTTCATCTCACGTTCCACATACATAATTTATATAATCAAAAACTGTGGGCACTTATTGGTTAATGAATTCCAACTGCCAAGGTATGGGACCACCTTCCAACAGTGGATCTCTAGATAGGAATACACCGGGATCAACAAGAACATCCTATAACCCAGGCTAAACAAGACCGGCCACTCATTTCGCTTGAGTGTACCGAATGTATTATCACCAACGGTTGGGATCAGCAACCGTTTCCCGAAAGGGACAGCATCGAAATAGGTTAAAGAAGTAAATGAAATTTCTCTAGATCAGGTGACAATACACCCTAATTAGCAGCTAACCACTTAGCCATGCAACCTACCCGATTTTATACCATTTCCTGGTTGTGAGGCTAGAGGCCATAACGTATAGATCACACCTTTATTTACTTTGAATGCCACTTTGTCATACCCGCCAAATCACAAATTGATTTCCCTAAAAATACCATGGGTATATAGCTAAGAGAAACGAATTCCTCCGCCACCAAACGTTAATACATTTGGAGAGGTCAACTTATGCGATCTATTAAATATACTATGTCGGACATTCTTCCATACAGGTCGTCCTGGGATTGGACAGACCAAAGGTACTATTCTGTAAATCCATCTTAAGCAATTTCTTCCAAGGATTTACTGAACATCCCTTGCATAACTCCATCTTCAATTATCTCCATCATATTTGATTTGCAACGCTAATGCCATACGGATGGTTTTCAGGTAATATATTTGATTCCGGTCTCTCCGTAATGACAACGGAAATGGTCAAAATCTTTGATAGTCGGTGATTTAACTATCAAAGGAAAACATGTGTACAAACAACGGTCGTATTCCCTAATGGAAATCTTATCGATCAATCATCATTTCATTTCCTAATTTTTCATTTATCGTTTCCATATATTCATAAATTCCTTATTTTCTAAAATTAGAAAATATACGTTATTAACTTTGGAAAATGTTTCCTTTTCTGATTCACGCATCAATATCTTCCCACCTCTATCAGTCTCTAACTGTAAACTAGTAAGAGAACAACTTCCCAAGTGTAAACCCCGAAGGCCGAAACCAACCAGATCGATACCTAGAAAGCCATTCAACTCAACTAATTTCCAGTCAGTTTCTAATTTCAGTAATTTCATTTAAATTCCTAATTCAAACCCCAAATTCCTTTATAATATTTTATTTGCAAAATATTTACTTTCAATCAATATCATGTTACACCCGTGTGCGAAGCACGGGTCTAAACCTTCCTAATGTAAAATTCTCTTTTTATAAAATTCTATTCATTTTCCAAATATTTCCTTTTATAATTCTATTTACTTTCCAAATAAATATTCCTTTTATAATTATATTTATTTTCTGACTATTTCCTTTTATAAACCTTTTTCATTTTATAATTATTTCCTTTTTATATTTATTCCAATATCTGTTTTTCCAATAATTCCTTTTATAAAATCCATTGATTTTATAAAATCCTTAAATTCAATATCCACTTTGGAATTCCTTTCTATAAAATCATTTGATTTTATATAATTATATTTTATTTTCAATATACACTTTGAAAATTCCCTTTTTGCGTTTCAGTATTACTTATGGTATTTAAAATACCAAATAACAAGGATCGGTATTATCCAAACACACATAATCAACAGATTATATATCACATCGTATATCACAATATATGAAAAACAGTAACATAAATGATGAGGAATCCAGTTGGATCCCTCCAACATGTTTCCCAACATCCACAGATGTTAAACAATATAATTAACATCAAATTTCATTTCAATATGAAATATTCTGATAAACAGAATCAATATTTGATTAACAATATATATATGTATATATCGTTATCTATAATTTCAACCAATAAATTAGCATTTAATCCAAACAATCAACACACAGAAATCAACCAACATTTATCAGTTCTAAAAATACATTAAAAAAATATAACTAGGCAGAGATTGTGAGTTTTACTCACATTGGTTGGTTTATCGTTAAACAACGATAACCGTCATTGATTCAGATCAGGCAATTTATTTCGCTATAAATTGTAACAAGCTGCAGTTTACTCCGAATCAGTTCCATTGTGTAGCGGACGTCTCTATGATTCCAAGGTGATTGATTTCATCCTTTCCTTTTTTGATATGAGATAGTTATACACTTTTTAAGTCAGTGATTTCAAATGAAATTGATTAAATAACTAATTACGTTTCATTAAACTAATTACCCTAGTTTAAAATAAAGGATTCTTCTCTGTTGTTTGAAATACCCCACTTCCAACAGTTCGCCACTTTCGGTACTTTTCAAACCCGACATCTTCACTTTGAACACTAAATCCTTCCACCCCTGCCTCATATTCACGTCGCAACCACTCCCTTGAATATCTCTTCACTAATGTTGTCAAGTCATTATGTAATTATACAGTTCTGGTTCTAAACTAGACACTTTAAAATTGATCCCTAATTTCCTGACATGAACTCTTCCTTCTTTGTATTCCACCAGTATGAACCCGCTCATTTTCTTTTCATCACAGGACCAAACGCAAATGATCTCCAAAACACATCACCCTTTTTAAAACCCGGTTGTTACTATGCACAACATTCTTCTTTCAAAGACCAATAACCCATCTTCTTTGCCACCCTCACCTCATTTACCGGAACCACGTGATATAACTACATCATCATCCTTCAGTATAAACACATTCTTTCTTTACAAACTCAAACAAAACTTCACCAACGATTAAAACCTACTCCCAAAAATCCTCCTTCCAGTATCGAACAAAACCAAAGCTTTCGCCCAAACAAAATTGAATGGTTTAGCTCCTCCATAATTAACTTAACATTAATTTCTTTAAAAATCAATTATACCTTAATTAGGATAGCCGCTAACCACCTTTCCTTTGTTCAAACTTCTTCTTCCAGTATAAAGCACGCTCATCACAGCATGCCATTGCTGAAGACTTCGAAGGCTTCTTCCTACTTCATTATTCCACATTTTAACAAACTAAAAGCACCATTTCCTTCTTCATCATAATCTCCTTCTATACATTTCCATAACCTTCAACTCGCACCCCATTTTATCATTGCGTCGATACACCTCTTTCCTACGCACACAGTAACAAAGCGACATCAATCTGCATTGATTTCACTCAAACTTTGGGAATAGGTTCCAATCTCCTTAATAAACCCAAATATCAACTCCACACTACGAATTGATGCGCCATTCACTTCAAAGACCGAACCCGAGTTCCCTTGCTGAAAAGAACAGCGAACCCAAGTACCGTCGCATGCCTCAAAATGCATACCAGAATGAAGAGCAAGGTCCTAGCATCTCAAATTTACATGTTATTTGATTTGTAAGATTTTATTTGAATTCGTTTGGATTTTTGAAGATCGATATTCTGGGTTTTCTTGTGTTTACTGGAGGCGAGATTTTTCCTTGACCAGTGAATGAATATAATTAGGTTTAGAGACCCTTTGGGGTATTTATATAGTGGTTTGCTTCTATTAGAAGCTTCGTTTATTTCTATTTTAATTTATATTTTCAATACTATTTGTATTTTCCTTTTAAAAATCCATATGATCACCCACGATATCCAAAAATTATGAAAATGGGCTTCCAGCTACAGTTCGATGTTACAGACCCAACGAAACTTGTTTCGTCGAAATCCGAGTCCGTTTACTCACACAGCATATTTTTAACCGTCAAAAATATTAACTGTTTTCACATTAAAATCCCGTTCGGCCACATACTGACTTCAAAAATCACGAAAATTGGAATCCAACAATTATTTAATATTTCGGATTCAATAAATTAGTTTCGTCGAAAACGGAGTTCGTTTGCAAAAATGGCTATTTTTAAAGCTCTAAATAAATCCATTTAAATATTAATATATTTAAAAAAATTAAATTTAATATTAATAAATTAATATTATCATATATATTCACATAGAATATAATCCGGCACCAAAATAAACATATCGGGATTTATAACTCGACATTTAAAAATCCCATATTAGATCGACATTCAATTTATATTTAAAATCCATTTATAATATAATAAATCGTTGTAAATTATAAAGGAATTCCATACTGACTTTTCGAAAACTTGATTTGGACATAACTCAAAATCTACACCACGAAATCTCGACTTTTCTCTTCCATTAGAAAAATATACATCACCAGCTCCGAACTTTTCTTGGTTCACAGAAATCCGACTTAAAACGGATTTTGTATATTCGTTTAAAGTTCGAATCGCCAAATTACGAACTACCGCGATATTTCGAGCATGATTATAATTATAATATAATTATACGTTCAGCTATCATTTATAATATATTCATTAATATGATTCAATTCTAAACTGAATTATATATTTCAAATTGTACAATTCACACAATATTGTGAATTCTGTTATTTCCGATTATTTCGGAAATAAATATATTATTCTGTTAATTATATTAATTAAATATTAAATATTATTTAATTTAACAACCATTTAGATCTCTAAACACTATTTAAATAATAAATTAAATTAATTATTATACCGTAAAAATGCGGGACGTTACATTCTTCCCCCCTTAAATTAATTTCGTCCTCGAAATTGCTAAGGTAGAAAACAAACCCTATTAACTGGGTTAAAAATTATTTGTTTATCTATTATCTTCAGTTTCACGGTACCAATTAATTTCAATTAAATATTAATTTATTTCTATTAACAAAAAAATTCAAATATTCCGAAAATTTTCTAACACCTTAAGTTTACGAAAAATTCCGCCAGCACCTTCTTTGTACGGATGAATCGGTACAACTACAACTCGCCTCTCTAGGCCTTCTTCAACCCAAAAGAAAAATCAGATAGACAAGCAGCTTGCCAAACAGGCTCATAAATCTCATGCTTATATAAAATATAAACTTGTACCTTTTTGTTGGGCATATCGTTATATCCTTTCCATCTGTTATCAATTCTGCATATACCAATACATTTCCATCTCAATCTCCAATCAATTTATCTTTAACACAATCATTTGGTTCTATCCAAGCCAAATTTCATTTCAAACTCAAGTACTATTCTTGATTCCAAACTCTTAACTCTATTATCCAATTACGTTTCAAATTCAAATCTCACAAATCAAATTTTTCTCGATATCATTCTAATCCCATTCAATTTCAATTTGCTTTCCCAAATTTCAACTTAATTTGTTTTTATTCAAACAATTTATTTCTGGGAGTTTTAAACAGCTTAGCTTTTCTAAAAATCAAATACATATTTTTCTAGGATTCAAAACAACTTATTTCTCAAAACTATTCAAAACGAATACCTTTAGTAGTAATACGTCACTTAGAAACTCGAAAATGAACATCGATGATGTCCGGATCATCATCGGAATTATTTTCCAATGACCAAAGTGAGTTCAATACTATATCACTTTGAAAACCATTTCTAAACACTTCTATTTTGAAATACATTTCAAAATATTATTCACAATGCTTATAGAACAATTTAACATCTCCCAGGATTTTAAAATTCTCATATATTAAATCCAAATCCATTTGCAAACACATTCAAATTTTTAGGGTTTCAATTCCAATTTTTATTTAAATTCAAATTTAATTCATCAGATTTCACATATTACACTTATACGATTTTATTTGGTTATACATGTATAACCATCTCAATTATAATCTTACTCGATTATAATGACAACTAACACTTCCAATACTATAATATTTCAAATATATAATTTCTTTATATCAAAATATATTTTGGGTAAAATTATTTCATTTACACTCTTTTCAAAACATACTGTATCGGTCCATCGTATTCAAGTGTTTATAAACCCCTACCGATACAGTGGATCAAACTGATCGACCAGAACCCATAAACAACTCAAGTAATAAATCTCCACAATATAAAACCATTTTTATAAAATCTACAAATACGTTCACTCGTATATATACACTCAAACTCAATCTAGGGCATTACTAACCCCATCTCTACTAAGTCACGCCACAGAGCCAAGGTATTACTTAACCTGTAGCTCTGATACCACTGTAACGACACGGGGAATTTGCGACCTTGGTTATCAACATAAACTCAATGTCGACTATCCAAGCATCAGAAATACCGGATAGTTAATAGAAGTAAGAGGGTGAGAATAGATAAGATAGAAAATTAGAATAGAAGAAGAAGAAGATCACAATAACAGAATCAAAGTAACACGAATCTCACAGCGGAACGAATAAAATATAACATAACTCTGAAATAAAACTAGTATATGTATACAATAACAGTAATAACTATGAGTATAGTACAACACTTACAACACAGCGGAATAAACAATTGCTATAAAATCCTGAAGCCTCCTGCTCCAAGCTCTCAGTATATCTGTAAAATGCTGACTACTTGTCTGCCTGTACAAATTTGGGCACCCAAGATTTTAGGGAAAACATAATAAAATAAACTCCGGGTCAGTCATGGGACAGGTGTGAGTAAACAATTTAAAACAGTTTGAGAAAATAAACGATATCTCATAAGACCACACCATATAACACGAAACATGCTTTTCCCTTATGACAATCCAAAATACTTGATTCAACATTCAAAAATCCTTTTGAAAGAAACAATAATCTTTATATCAAAATCCTTTTGATATTACTATAGTGTCTATCAACCACAATACAATAATCATCTAGCAGAATGCTTTCATCCCATGTTCCACGTACATAATATATATAATCAAAAACTGTGGGCGATTATTGGTTAATGAATTCCAACTAGCATGGTATGGGACCACCTTCCGATAGTGTATCTTTAGAGAGGAATACACCGGGTTCAACAAGAACATCTTGTAACCCAGGCTAAACATGACTGATCACTCATTTCGCTTGAGTGTACCGGATGTATTATCACCAACGGTTGGGATCAACAACCATTTCCCGAAAGGGACAGCATCAAAATAGGTTAAAGAAGAAAATGAAATTTCTCTAGATCAGTTGACAATACACCCTAATTAGCAGCTAACCACTTAACCATGCGACCTACCCGATTTTATACCATTTCCTGGTTGTGAGGCTAGAGGCCATAACGTATAAATCACACCTTTATTTACTTTGAATGCCACTTCGTTATTCCCGCCAAATCACAAATTGATTTCCCTAAAAATACCACGGGTATACAGCTAAGAGAAACAAAATCCTCTGCCACCAAATGTAAATACATTTGGAGAGATCAACTTACGCGATCTATTAAATATACTCTGTTAGATATTCTTCCATATAGGTCGTCTTGGGATTGGACAGACTGAAGGTACTATTCTGTAAACCCATCTAAGGCAATTTCTTCCTAGGATTTACTGAACAACCCTTGCATAACTCCATCTTCAATTATCTTTTTCATATTTGATTCGCAATGCTGATGCCATACAGAGTGGTTTTTAGATAATATATCTGGTCCCGGTCTCTCCGTATTGACAATGGAAATGATCAAAATCTTTGATAGTCGGTGATTTATCTATCAAAGGAAAACATGTGTGCAAACAACGGTCGTATTCCCAAATGGAAATCTTACCGATCAATCATTATTTCATTTCCTAATTTTCCATTTATTGTTTCCATAGATTTATAAATTCCTTATTTTCTAAAATTAGAAAATATACGTTATTAACTTTGGAAAATGTTTCCATTTCTGATTCACGTATCAATATCTTCCCACCTCTATCAGTCTCTAATTGTAAACTAGTAAGAGAACGACTTCCCAAACATAAAACCCGAAGGCCGAAACCAACATCAGATCGATACCCTGAAAGCCATTCAACTCAACTAATTTCTAGTCAGTTTCTAATTTCAGTAATTCCTTTTAAATTACTAATTCAAACCCCAAATTCCTTTATAATATTTTATTTGCAAAATATTTACTTTCAATCAGTATCATGTTACACCCATGTGCAAAGCATGGGTCTAAACCTTCCTAATGTAAAATTCTCTTTTTGTAAAATTCTTTTCATTTTACAAATATTTCCTTCTATAATTCTATTTACTTTCCAAATAAATATTCCTTTTATAATTATATTTATTTTCTAACTATTTCCTTTTAAAAAATCTTTCTCATTTTATAATTATTTCCTTTTTATATTTTTTCCAATATTTGTTTTTCCAATAATTCCTTTTATAAATTCCATTGATTTTATAAAATCCTTAAATTCAAAATCCACTTTGGAATTCCTTTCTATAAAGTCATTTGATTTTATATAATTTTATTTTATTTTCAATATACACTTTGAAAATTCCCTTTTTACGTTTCAGTATTACTTATGGTATTTTAAATACCAAATAACAAGGATCAATGTTATCTAAACGCACATATCCATTAACAGATTATATATCACATCATATATCACAATATATGAAAAACAGTAACATAAATGTTGAGGAATCCATTTTTATCCCTCCAACCTGTTTCCCTACATCCACAGATATTAAACAATATAATTAACATCAAATTTCATTTCAATATGAATTATTCTAATAAACAGAATCAATGTTTAATTAATAATATATATATGTATGTATGTATGTATATCATTATCTATAATTTCAACCAATCAATTAGCAGTTCATCTAAACAGACAACATACAGAAATCAACCAACATTTATCAGTTCTAAAAATACGTTATAAAAAAATAACTGGGTAGAGTTAGTGAGTTTTACTCACATTGGTCGGTTTATCGTTAAATAATGATAACCGTCGTTGATTCAGATCAGGAAATTTATTTTGCTATAAATTGTAACAAGCTCCAATTTACTCCAAATCAATTCCATTGTGTATCCGACGTCTCTATGATTCCAACATGACTGATTTCGTCCTTTTCTGTTTTGATATGAGATAGTTATACACTTTTAAGTCAATGATTTCAACTGAAATTGATTAAATCACTAATTACGTTTCATTAAAATAAATACCCTAGTGTAAAATAAATGATTCTTCTCTGTTGTTTGAAATACCCCACTTCCAACAGTTCTCCACTTTCAGTATTTTCCGAACCTGACATCTTCACTTTGAACACTGAATCCTTCCAACCCCGGCCTTCTATTCACGTCGCAACCACTCCCTTGAATATCTCATCACTAATGTTGTCAAGTCATTAAGTAATTACTAGACTCTTTAACATTGATCCCCAATTTCCTGACATGAACTCCTCCTTCTTTGTTATTCCACCAGTATGAACCCGCTCATGTTCTTTTCATCACAGAACCAAACGCAAATGATCTCCAAAACTCATCACCCTTTCTAAAACCCGGCTGTTGCTATGCACAACATTCTTCTTTCAAAGATCAGTAACCCATCTGCTTTGTCACCCTCACCTCATTTACCGCAACTACGTTATACAACTACATCATCATCCTTCAGTAAAAACACGTTCTTTCCTTACAAACTCAAACAAAACTTTACCAAAGATTAAAACCTACTCCCATAAATCCTCCTTCTAGTATTGAACAAAACCAAAGCTTTCACCCAAACAAAATTGAACGGTTTAGCTCCTCCATAATTAAATCATCATTGATTTCTTTAAAAATCAATTATACCTTAATTAGGATAGCCGCTAACCCCCTTTCCTTTGCTCATACTTCTTCTTCCAGTATAAAGCACGCTCATCACAACATGCCATTGCTGAAGACTTCGAAGGCTTCTTCCTACTTCATTATTCCACGTATTGACAAACTAAAAGCACCATTTCCATCTTCATCAAAATCTCCTTCTATACATTTCCATAACCTTCAACTCGCACCCCAATTTATCATTGCGTCGATGCCCCTCTTTCCCACGCACACAGTAACAAAATCAATCTGCATCGATTTCACTTAAACTTTGGGAATAGGTTCCAATCTCCTTAATAAACCCAAATATCAACTCCACACTATGAATTGATGCGCCATTCACTTCAAAGATCGAACCTTAATCCCCTTGCTTAGAAGAACAACAAACCCAAGTACCGTCGCATGCCTCAAAATGCATGCCAGAATGAAGAGCAAGGTCCCAACATCTCAAATTTACATGTTATTTGATTTATAAGATTTTATTTGAATTCATTTGGATTTTTGAAGATCGATATTCTGGGTTTTCTTTTGTTTACTGGAGGCGTGATTTTTCCTTGACCAGTGGATGAATAGAATTAGATTTAGAGACCTTTTGGGGTATTTATAGAGTGGTTTGCTTCTATTAGAAGCTTCGTTTATTATTATTTTAACTTATATTCTCAATACTATTTGTATTTCCCTTTTAAAAATCTGTATGATCACCCACGATATCCAAAAATTACGAAAATGGGCATGCAGCTACAGTTCAACATTACGGACCCAACGAAACATGCTTCGTCGAAATCCGAGTCCATTTGCTCATAGCTAATATTTTTAACCGTTAAAAATATTAGCTGTTTTCACATTAAAATCTTGTACGGCCACATACTGACTCCAAAAATCACGAAAATTCAAATCTAACAATAATTTAATATTTCGGATCCAACAAATTTAGTTTCATCGAAAACGGAGGTCATTCGTGAAAATGGCTATTTTTAAAGCTCTAAATAAATCCATTTAAATATTAATTTATTTAAAAATAATTAAATTTAATATTAATAAATTAATATTATCATATATATTCACATGGAATATAATCCGGCTCCAAAATAAACATATCGGGATTTATAACTCAACATTTAAAAATCCAAGATTAAATCAATATTCAATTTGTATTAAAAATCCATTTATAATATAAATAAATCATTATAAATTATAAAGGAATTCCATAGCGACTTTTTGAAAATTTGTTTTGGACATAACTCAAAATCTACACAACGAAATCTCGATTTTTCTCTTCCATTAGAAAAATATACTTCATCAGCTCCAAACATTTCTTGTTTCACAGAAATCCGACTTAAAACGGATTCTGTATATTCGTTTAAAGTTCAAATCGCGAAATTACGAACTGCCGCGCTATTTCGAGCACGATTATAATTATAATATAATTATACGTTCAACTGTCGTTTATATAATATACTCGTTAATATAATTCAATTCTAAATTGAATTATACATTTTAAATTGTCCAATTCACACAATATTGTGAATTCTGTTACTTCCGGTTATTTCGGGAATAAATATATTATTATATTATTTATATTAATTAAATATTCAGTATTATTTAATTAAACGACCATTTAAATCTCTAAACACTATTTAAATAATTAAATAAATTAATTATTATACCATAAAAATACGGGACATTGCATTCTTCCCCCCTTAAAATAATTTCGTCCTCGAAATTGCTAAGGTAGAAAACAAACCCTATTAACTGGGTTAAAAATTACTTGTTTATCTATTACCTTCAGTTTCACAGTACCAATTAATTTCAGTTAAATATTAATTTATTTCTATTAACAAAAAATTTAAAATATTCCGAAAAATTTCTAACACCTTAAATTTATGAAAAATTTCGCCAGCACCTTCTTTGTACGGCTCAATCGGTACAACTAGAACTCGCCTCTCTAGGCCTTCTCCAACCCAAAATAAAACTCAAATAGCCAAGCGGCTTGGCCAACAGGCTCATAAATCTCATGCTAATACCAAATATAAACTTGTACCTTTTTGTCGGGCATATCGTTATATCCTTTCCATCTGTTATCAATTCTGCATATACCAATACATTTCCAACTCAATCTCCAATCAATTTATCTTTAACACAATAATTTGGTTCTATCCAAGCCAAATTTCATTTCAAACTCAAGTACTATTCTTGATTCCAAACTCTTAACTCTATTATCCAATTAGGTTTCAAATTCAGATCTCACAAATCCAATTTGTCTCGATATCATTCTAATCCCATTCAATTTCAATTTGCTTTCCCAAATTGCAATTTAATTTGTTTTTATTCAAACAATTTATTTCTAGGAGTTTTAAATAGCTTAGCTTTTCTAAAATTCAAATATATATTTTTCCAGGATTCAAACAACTTATTTCTTCAAAACAATAAATACCTTTGGTAGTAATCCGTCACTTAGAAACTCGAAAATGAACATCGATGATGTCCGGATCATCATCGGAATTATTTCCCAGCGACCGAAGTGAGTTCAATACTATATCACTTTCAAAACCATTTCTAAACACTTCTATTTTGAAATACATTTCAAAATATTATTCACAATCCTCGTAAAACAATTTAAAATCTCCCAGGATTTTAAAATTCTCATATATTAAATCCAAATCCATTTACAAACGCTTATTCAATTTTCTAGGGTTTCAATTCCAATTTTGATTTAAATTCAGATTTAATTCATCTGATTTCACATATTACACTTATACGATTTTATTTGGTTATACATGTATAACCATCTCAATTATAATCTTACTCGATTATAATGACAACTAACACATCCAATACTATAATATTTCAAATATATAATTTCTTTATATCAAAATATATTTTGGGTAAATTTATTTCATTTACCCTCTTTTCAAAACATACTGTATCGGTCCATCGTATTCAAGTGTTTATAAACCCCTACCGATACAGTGGATCAAACTGATCGACCAGAACCCATAAACAACTCAACCAATAAATGTCCACAATATAAAACCATTTTTATAAAATCTACAAATATGTTCACTCGTATATATACACTCAAACTCAATATAGGGCATTACTAACCTTATCTCTACTGAGTCACGCCACAGAGCCAAGGTAATTACTTAACCTTCAACTCTAATACCACTGTAACGACATGGGAATTTGCGACCTTGGTTATCAACATAAACTCAATGTCGACTATCCAAGCATCGGAAATACCAGATAGTTAATAGAAAGAAGTTAGAGGGTGAGAATAGATAAGATAGAAAATTAGAATAGAAGAAGAAGAAGATCACAACAACAGAATCAGAGTAACACGAATCTCACAGTGGAAGGAACAAAATATAACATAACTCTAAAATAAAACCAGTATATGTATACAATAACATTTATCATAGTACAACACTTACAACACAGCGGAATAAACAATTGCTATAAAATCCTGAAGCCTCTTGTTCCAAGCTTTCAGTATATCTGTAAAATCCTGCCTACTTGACTGCCCGTACAAATTTGGGCACCCAAGAGTTTAGGGAAAACAAAACAAAATAAACTCCGGGTTAGTCATGGGACTGGTGTGAGTAAACAATTTAAAATAGTTTGAGAAAATAAACGATATCTCATAAGACCACGCCATATAAAACGGAACATGTTTTTCCCTTATGAGAATCCAAAACATTTGATTCAACATTCAAAAATCCTTTTGAAATAAACAATAAACTGTATATCAAAATCCTTTTGATATTATAATAGTGTCTATCAACCACAATATAATAATCATCTAGCACACTACAACAAAAACAGTCTATTACAACGTCCATTTTACAACGGGCATATCCTGCCCGTTGTAATATAGATCTATTACAACGGTCCACTAAGGCCCGTTGTAATACATTCCCTATACAACATCGTTTTTACAACGGGCAAAAGATGCCCGTTGTAATAGAGTTATATTACAAGGGTCGATTAAGGCCCGTTGTAACAGATGTAAATTTTACAACGTTCAGAAAATGCCCGTTGTAGTATGTGCCAATTTTACAACGGCCTTAAAATGCCAGTTGTAATAGATACCAATTTTACAACGAGCAAAAAATGTCGGTTGTAATAGGTGTCAATTATACAACGGACAAAAAAAAATACCCGTTTTAACTGATGCCAATTCATAGTAATAATTAGTATTTATTATTTAGTAATTAATAATTGATAATTTCAATTAAATCTAAAGGAATTAATAATTAATATTTACTATGTATTTGACAGTTTATTTTTAATAAATTTTTATTAATATGTAATTTTTAATAATTAAGAAGTGATATTTATTATTTCTTTTCAGTATTTAATAATGTAAATACTGTTATATTTAACATTCCAAAAAACTTAGAATTTTGAAAATTTAAAGATAAATTTACTAATATTCAAAAAAACTAAAATTAAATTTTGAAATTTTGATAAAATAAAAATTATAAATTAACATTTGATACATTTTAAAATTCCAAAATGATAAAATAATTTTAAAATTATAAAAATATAGGCTTTATATTTTAGATATGCTATGGATAACCTTTTTCTGACATTCTCATGAAATTTTTGGATCAAACCTCTAAATTTCGGCTAAGTTTAAATTTGAGCGTCTATTACAAAACTTTTCTTACTGGTTTTAATAGATGCATAATTTTATCAATTCCTTTTTTTGTCAATTGTAACATATGCCTGTTTCTTGTCCGTTGTAATAATTAACTAACAATTATGCTTAAATATTGATACTGAATAATTAAATAATTAATAAAATAATAATAGTTATTTACTATTAGAGCTAGTTTTTTTTTCGTTATTTCGATTTTCATGGAATTTCTTCTAATTATTCCCTGCAATTTCAATTTCCATATCATTATTCAGATAAATGCATTTGGAAGGAAATCGTTTCACCAAAAATGGGAATCTACAGGAAAATTTGTGGAATTTCTGTAGGAAATTATTTCCTACCAAGCCTATCTAATATGCCTAGCTAATACTAGTTCGTGTACTCCGTTTATTTTTGTCGTTCTGAAATTCTGAAATTCGATTTCCTCCCAACTATCTTAAATCTAATTTCTCTTCTCCGTTCTCATCCACCATCTGGATTTGGATCCTTCTTATCTGCAATCGGAATCCTCTTCTCCTCC
Source organism: Allium sativum (assembly GCA_030737875.1). Classification (NCBI taxonomy): domain Eukaryota; kingdom Viridiplantae; phylum Streptophyta; class Magnoliopsida; order Asparagales; family Amaryllidaceae; genus Allium; species Allium sativum. The sequence continues at coordinate 535,087,610 of CM060922.1, forward strand.
GCGCTTTCTGTCTTCCATCTGCACTTGCATCTACTCTCGCGCGAGTCAAGGCTTCAGTCAGAAACCCTAGTTTTCTGGTACTTCGATTTTTTTTTTTTTTTTGGGATTTTTCTTCAATTCGTTCTTGCTTTCTTTGTTATTACTGCTTTTCTTAATCTCCAGTATGCGATTTCCTTGGATTCAACAAAGGGAGACGTAACCCTAGCATGGAAACCACCGAATTCGTGCGATTACTTTTCAGATTAACCGAATTCGCAACCTTATCAGAAATTCGGTGATTTTCAGGTTTTTTTTATTTCATTAAATTTAGTTTTTTAATACCAGTAACGTGTTAATTGCAATGTGGAAAAGGGTTTGAAATGCTGAGGCAATTACAATGAGGTTTCAAATACTAGAATTCATATGGATTTTTTACGCTATCTAATATGGTTGTATAAGTTTGAAACTGTATTTGACCAAACACTATTGAATAAAAGTTTGTTTTGTGTATTCATTGGCATGCGACATTTGTCTCCAGGCTTAGAAGCTAGATCGATCGACAGTCGCTTGATCAGCTGAACTATAATATTCAGACATGTAAATATCAGCGTTGCTTCCTTCTTCATTTGCAGACAATATAATTAGATCAATTTTATTATCTGAAATGAAGGTATGACCTGAACTTGGATTTAAATTTTATCAGTTTGTCAGGAACTTGTATTTGAATGTTAATAGCTTGTTGAGTAGCATTCCTTCTGATCTTGGAATTGAATTCCATTTAGAGTCAATATCTTTGCAAATAATGTAAGAGCTCTTATGTTTGGTGAATTTTGTAGATGGTTTACTGTTGAGAAAAGGTTAATATTTTCATTATGAAACTTTGAAGTTGTGTTTCCGACCATTGCCAAGAATGGTAAGTCAAACATAGGCTTGTGATGATAAAGACATGTCATCATTATTTCACATGTTTGAAAATTGAACTTGGGGGGTGGGGGAAACTAGCATGTTTTGAATTTGGTCTAAGATCGGTGGTCACAGCAAGTTTGCAATCCCTTCGTGATAGCTAGTTTATAAATATACTTACAACAGATTTATTTATTTTATTTTTGGCATTCTTGCTGCTGCTGCGAACAGGAGCAATTCCTTCGCCATAGCAACAACCATACTGCTGCTGTTTTGGATTTTTTTTCATGAATTTGTGAATTGAGTTTGCAATATACATGTGGAACGAGTTCACAAACTGATTTTGCATAAGTTCGCGAAGCTGAGCCTGTACCAAGCATGCAAACTGAGTTTGCAAGCTTGGTTTGTTGTAAAACTGAATACCAACCCAGTTTAATCATTTTTTTTAAGTTTCAATATTACATGAATATACATTAAATAAACAAAGCTACCTCCCCCGCTTGGTAGCATTGTTGTTCTAAAAGCTATATTTGTTCCAAGATTGAAGATGTGCACTTAAAACCTTGGTAAAGGACTTAGATATATTGTCCCTAAAGGACAACTACTGAATTGAAGAAATAGCATAGCGTTTGTGTGCATACAGTGCTAAAATGAAATATGCATGAACAGTATGTACAAATCCAAATGAGAGCAATAACCACACAACCCATATATGAAGCCTGGAGTACTCAATATACTTCAACAAGAATAATATTATTTAATAATTAGGATCAGCATCTATATTTTTCCTTGATTTAATTTCTTTCTGAAAACGTTTACTTTTTTTAAAGTGATTCTTTGTATTTTTGTTTTTGTCTCTTCCATAATGTTCTCATACACCTATATAAATATGCTTACAAATATGTAAATAAGGGTGACAGTGAAGTCAAAACTGACCAAGTACTTACAAATATTAGACGTTGATGTTGATCAACATAAGTTAGAACCTTATAATTTATAAAAACATTTAGAGAATTAAAACTTAAATTTTCCTAATTCTAATGCGTATCTATATAGTTACAAGTTGATCATCTTCAATCTTATATATATCAAGTATAAAATGCTTGGATATCAGCATTTCAATGCTGTTGTTTTATAAAATATACATGCTTTTTCAAAGTCATGTCACATCCCTACACTGCATTTTGTTAATGCGTCACTTAGGTGCTAAGTACTGGTACATTGCTGAGCTTTACTAGATATTGGTTTAGGTTTTGAATTATGTATGTTTTTTGATTGGCTGTGGTTCATCTCCCAAGATAGTAACATTTAAATTAGGCATGACGTTGCTGCATATTATCAAACAGCTTAATATTGGCTATCATAATAAGCACTAATATTTTCAAAGCTTTTAAATGTGTACAATTAATCCACATATATTATGGCTTACTATCGTAGACATTGTTTTCAACCATCCAACTTATTAAATATCCTTTTTTGCCTACTGATCCTATATTTTATTTTGTTAAATAATTGAGTGCAGTTTGTTGAAGTAACCTTTGGGCTAAAAGCAGACGTAGAGGTATGTTTTAATATATGCATATATGTCTAATGTTAAGAAGTGATAAAAGTCATATTCTAGAATGTTAAGAAATTCGTTGATTTATATGCACCATTTTTAGGCTTAAGTCATGCGATTAGATTATCCTATTATCAACTTAGTTTTTAGTTTTCTTACAAGTTTACTTCCCTTCTCAATAAGAACCCGCAAATACAAATACAGTGTTGATACTGTTTTCTCTACTGTAAGATCCATAATCCATTCCTCTACTGTAAGATCCATAATCCATTAAAACACAATTGTGCACATATTCTAGTAGTAGTGGTATGTAGTAATAATCTGACAGTTTTATATGTGCACATATTATTAATTTGACAAGTTTTATTTCATGATAATAAGTTTTATTCCATTTATTCATAGCAATAATTAGACAGTATTCCATTTATTAACAGTAATATTAAAATGTTATCAAATTCAATTATCTATTTTTAGCCAAGATTTAACTAGACTGTAATATTTTCTTTGAATTACATTTTTATATATGTAAAGAATTCAAGTTCCTATTATGAACATAATTATATTGCTTTCACTATGATGGAAATGGGATAAAATTAGTAAACTATAACAGTATTTGGAAAAAATCCCAATATACAGAATCAATAGTTTTGAAAACAATCTCACATGCACTATAATATATTAATTTCTCACTTTAATTAAGCAATAAATTTTCTTATGTGCAAATAAAGCAAGAAACTATATTAACACAGTCCTAATGAGAGGAATCAATGGTTCTTCACATTTTTATATAAAGTAAGATATCTGGGATGGCTGCCATTTTTATATAGAGTAAAGAATTAATGATTTATACCATTCTCATAAAATGAAGGAATTATTGATTTATTTCATCTTCATATTCATGTAGATATGCAAACAAAGGAGCTTGTTTATTTTAGTCAACGTAATAATACAGATTTGCTAAAGTAATTCAAATCCATTCCAGATATAAAAACAACCTTGATTGCACTCTTATGGAAACTTTTCGTGCAGATTTTCTGAAGTAGGAAATAATTTATTTGTGCGCTTTAATTGTCTTTAACTACTACAACAAAGATGTTTTAAAACGTAAAGAATCAAAATGAACAATATTGTTTAGCTAATTATTTTAACAAACATGATCAAAATGATAGAACAGAGTAACAAAGCAGTTTGATATGACGTAGTGTGGCTACAAAGAGAGGTTTGAGGTGATTGGCAAGCAGTTTAAATGGCTGAAAAAAAGTTAAAACTGAAGCAAACTTGATTTGGGTGAAAGAAACTTGGCTATAGCATCGCCCTGAAAGACCAAGTATGAGACATGTATTGTGGCAGAGTTGCTATCTTTTGCATTTTAGTGTAGGAATTCTGTGTTAGGAAGAAATGCTTGATGGCAGAGGTGCATTCGTACAATAAACAGCAGCAAACTTGAGAGCTATGTTTTTTTCATTTGCAGTAGGCAAAAAAGTATCACTTATATTTCGGCAAGATGGTAAGGTTCTTAGTCTTTTAGATGTATTCATTGAATAAAATGAATTGAACTGTTTATTATTAGTAGCAAATTATAATGTAATTATGTCAAAAATGACTTTAAAAAACAAAAACAAAAACAAAAACAAAAACAAAAACAAAAACAAAAACAAACCAGTATTGTTTAGAGGTATTGATTCATTTGAAAATATTATTGCTTCCCTAAGTATGTTCAACTGATGAATTAGCTATTGCAATTTTGTATGTATAAATAGTGTGGGCTGTGGACTGTTGCCACTTCTAGTTCCAACAATCTCAGTTTTAATGCAATGTGTAGTTCATCACAGTTTCCTGACTTTTGAGTCTGATGCATTTTTAACTTGAGAATATGGCACTTGAGTCTATCAGTCTAATGCATATTTGTTTATTTTTACTTCAGTAGTTAGCAAATTAGCATTGAAGTTCAGATATGCTTCAGAATGGAGACTATTTATCGACATGAGGACCGACAAATAGAGTATACTTCAATGTTTACTGATGAGATGGATCTAATATAAGAATCGATAGTAGAGGACCAGAAGTCATGCGTATACTTCCACGTTTGAATGAGGTATCTTCTCTTTTTAACCAACTGGATTTTCTGATTTTCTTATATTACACAATCTAAATATTGTTGCCAATCTCATCTTCTGCTCAAGTTAATTATAGTTTATCACATTACACTATATATATTGGTTGCATTCACTCTTTTATGGTCTGTTTTTCCTCTGTTTTTTCCTTGATACTTCTTATAATCTAACATATACCAAAGTTTATTACAAAACTATATCTACCGTTTTCACTCATGTATATTCTGTTTGCACAAATATATTTCATGTTATTACAAACATATACCCAAGTATATTCAGTTACTAAGCTCGCTGTCAATAAGAATATCAAAAGGTAAATTCATAAACTAAAATTCCAATATGATGAACTGTAGCAAGTGGTATTTGGGTAATGAAATGAATCATAGCTGCGCCTGGACCGAGAAACTGAATTGTGTACTGATTAAAACTGATTCTGCTGTCATGTAACTTGGTTAGAAATCCCCTTAGAATGGAACGACGAAAGGTGAAACTAGATCCAAAATTAAATAGAACGAATAAATATAACATAGAAGCATTTATTAGTATTAAACCAATAAGGTATGTAACGTATGTTATTGGGCTAAACTGAAAGCCCATATTTTTCAATCAGTTTATTTTATGTATATGTTCATTAATAAAAAACACTTTTTTACTACTTGTCTTTTAGTTGAAATGTTATAAAACTTATTGATTCAGATTTCCAATGTAAGTGAAGTGTGGTGCAGTTTTTGAGGATAACATATACAGTTTCGAAAATTGAGGCTGGTAGTTGAGGCTACTGGTAAGGTGAATGTATATATACAGTTTCAGGTGAATGTAATAAAAAAGATTTGAATACATTAAGTTTTGAAAATATATGGGATAGTATATATATAGTTTCGGGGGTCTGCTTGTAAGGTGAATGTTGTTCGGGTGAGGGGTAGGAGATGATGGTGCAGTTTTTGTCGAGTTTTGTGATGGTTTGGTTAGTGAGTTCAAGAGTGTAATTGAGGCTGGTATGTGCAAATTAATGTTGTATAATAAGTTTTAAATGGTGTATAATAATAAATTCTCTCTACATTTGGTAACTTTTTTTCTTTTTTTGCAGTCACACCGTGCTAGTAAATATATGCAGACTCAAGATCAACAGGCCGTTGGATCTGCCATCGCGTGGCACAAAGATTACATTTCCTTGGTCTAGTTTTGGTACTTATGAAACTAGTTATGTAATTTATGTTAGAACTATGTTGACGTAACTTATGTAACCTTTTGGAATTTAAATTTATCTAGTCTTTTGGAGTATAAACTTATCGAACTTTTTGAAATATGTTGGAATTATATGATTCTTGCTTCAGTCTTTTAGTATGTGTTATTATGTGATTTTGATTGTTGCATTACAGTATTTATTGCATGTTAAAATATTCATTATTATTATGGATGCATATTGCAACAGTTATATTTAGATTTGTTGTTACAACGGGCAAAAACCGTTGTAATATACCGTATTACAATGGGCAAAGGCCGCTTGTAATTTATTAGCTATTACAACGGGTTAATAACCATTGTCATAGAGTCATTGCACGTGACAGAGCAAGTTATTACAACGGTCTTTTACAACAGTCACTGCCCGTTGTCAAATAGTCAGGAGCTATTACGACGTGTCATATTAAGACGGGCATATGCCCGTTGTGAAATGCATATTACAACGGTTTTTGCCTGTTGTAAAAGAACTGTTTTGTTGTAGTGGCAGAACGCTTTTATTTCATGTTCCACATACATAATATATATAATCAAAAACTGTGGGCGCTTATTGGCTAATGAATTCCAACTGGCAAGGTATGGGACTACCTTCTGACAATGTATCTCTAGAGAGGAATACACCGGGTTCAACAAGAAAAACTTGTAACCCAGGCTAAACATGACCGGTTACTCATTTCGATTGAGTGTACCGAATGTATTGTCACCAACGGTTGGGATCAGCAACCGTTTCCCGAAAGGGACAGCATCGAAATAGGTTAAAGAAGTAAATGAAATTTCTCTAGATCAGGTGACAATACACCCTAATTGAAGCTAACCACTTAGCCATGCGACCTACCCGATTTTATACCATTGCCTGGTTGTGAGGCTAGAGGCCATAACGTATAGATCACACCTTTGTTTACTTTGAATGCCACTTCGTCATACTCGCCAAATTACAAATTGATTTCCCTAAAAATACCACGGGTATACAGCTAAGAGAAACAAATTCCTCTACCACCAAATGTAAATACATTTTGGAGAGATCAACTTACGCGATCTATTAAATATACTCTGTCGGACAATCTTCCATACAGGTCGTCCTGGGATTGGACAGACCGAAGGTACTATTCTGTAAATCCATCTTAGGCAATTTCTTCCTAGGATTTGCTGAACAGCCCTTGCATAACTCCATCTTCAATTATCTTCATCATATTTGATTCGCAACGTTAATGCCATATGGAGTGGCTTTCAGATAATATACCTGATCCCGGTCTCTCCGTATTGACAATGGAAATGGTCAAAATCTTTGATAGTCGGTGATTTAACTATCAAAGGAAAACATGTGTACAAACAACGGTCGTATTCCCAAATGGAAATCTTACCGATGAATCATCATTTCATTTCCTAATTTTCCACCATATATTCATAAATTCCTTATTTTCTAAAATTAGAAAATATACGTTATTAACTTTGGAAAACATTTTCATTTCTGATTCACGGATCAATATCTTCCCACCACTATCAGTCTCTAACTGTAAACTAGTAAGAGAACAACTTCCCAAGCATAAACCCCGAGGGCCGAAATCAACATCAGATCGATACCCAGAAAGCCATTCAACTCAACTAATTTCCAGCCAGTTTCTAATTTCAGTAATTCCATTTAAATTCCTAATTCAAACCCCAAATTCCTTTATAATATTTTATTTGCAAAATATTTACTTTCAATCAATATCATGTTACACCCGTGTGCGAAGCACCGTTCGAAACCTTCCTAATGTAAAATTCTATTCATTTTCCAAATATTTCCTTTTATAATTCTGTTTACTTTCCAAATAAATATTCCTTTTATAATTATATTTATTTTCTGACTATTTCCTTTTATAAAACCTTTTTCATTTTATAATTATTTCCCTTTTATATTTATTCCAATATTTATTTTTCTAATAATTCCTTTTATAAAATCCATTGATTTTATAAAATCCTTAAATTCAATATCCACTTTGGAATTCCTTTCTATTAAATCATTGGATTTTATATAATTATATTTTATTTTCAATATACACTTTGAAAATTCCCTTTTTATGTTTCAGTATTGCTTATGGTATTTAAAATACCAAATAACTAGGATCATTATTATCCAAACACACATAATCATTAACAGATTATATATCACATCATATATCACAATATATGAAAAACAGTAACATAAATGTTGAGGAATCTAGTTTGATCCCTCCAACCTGTTTCCCTATATCCACAGATGTTAAACAAAATAATTAACATTAAATTTCATTTCAGTATGTAACATTCTGTAACACCCCACATCCATTAATGTCACTCTCAAAGGGAATGCATTAACTTTCATGGAGTATTATTAGTGTATAGAACAGAATATAACAAGACAGATACAAATATTGGTACTTGAAAAATTAAAACAACCTTTATTGCAGCGGAGAAATAGTTTGGTTAAACCAACAATAAAACCAAGTACACTTAATATCCATCTTGACAAATTATTTTCTGAGTACATAAAGTAAAAAAGCATAACCCCAACATAAGTAGCCATAAAAGAGATAAGCTGAACTTTACTTTCAGCAATCCAAGCACTTCCAAAAGAGAGAGAAAGAGGTCCAAATCAAGCTCCACTAGCACTAGTCCCACCCTGAGAACCAGGGGGGAGGGAAGGAAGAAAAGAGGTGAAAACAAAGGGTGTCAAACATAAAGTCTGGCGAGTCCAATAACTTTAACAATATAATTATTAAAGTAATTAGGATAAGGCATAAACTGGTAAAACAAGGAATGATTGTGAAGCAAATGGGCATGAAAAAACCAACAAAAGGAATAAGATAGTGTTAATTGCGTTCCTAATCACTATAGGATAATTACTATACTGCACCATTACTAGTCACCCTAAAAGTTGATCCCGCCTTCTGAACATAATAATCATAATGGTAGTTTCGTGTACCCCTAGCTGTCTTCATAGGTTCCACCTGCTCCTATCTCCACTAGTTGTACCCACTACCCTCTCCATTCTAATTACAACATTTATTCATAATATGGTAGTTGGACTCCTAGTTGTCTTCATAGGAGCCGACTGCTCCTACCTCCGCTAGTTATACCCACTACCTTCCTCATTCGATCGGCACCCTAACTCGTAGATACCCGTGTTGGTCCCACAGTGAAGTGTATCACTCCCCAAAGTGGCATTCCGATACCACTAAAGATGCACGGCTTATACCTACACGATGCGACGTCTTACCAACCAGCCCGGGCCCATGCACGCACATGACCCTGTTGGACTTGCGTTGCCACCGCTAACATGTTTTGACCTCTTACAATCATACCCTGTAAGCGTGCCCAGCTCTCGATCTAGATCGAGCTCACTTAGATACTAAATGGTTTACTGGTTGAAAAAGGGTCCCCACACTTGACACAAGCTTTCCACCTATGCTTGGTCCCCACTAGGATTTCCCACTTAACCCCCTCTTATTCATGTATTCTTACATGTTTCAACTTGGTTAAGGTTTTATAATTATATCCCACATGTCACCCATGTTACCCACTTATCAAATCAACATGTGTTATTGGTTTAGCTTGTCTTAACCCTATCCGCTTATTAGATCGATATATATTTATTTGGTTAAGCTGGTCTAAACCCCATCCACTTTTATATTATTAGTTAAGTTGGTCTTAACCCTATCCACTTATATATTATTGGTTAAGTTGGTCTTAACCCTATCCATTTATATGTTATTGGTTAAGTTGGTCTTAGCCCTATCCACTTATATATTATTGGCTAAGTTGGTCTTAACCCTATCCACTTATCAGATCAATATGTATTATTGGTTAAGTTCGCCTTAACCCTATCCACTTATCAGATTAATATATATTATTGGTTAAGCTGGTCTTAACCCCACCCACTTATCAAATTAATATATATTATTGGTTAAGATGGTCTTAACCCTATCCACTTATCATGTTTTATGTATAATATATTTATACATATATCGTATAACATGTTTTACTTAATTTATGATTAAGTACATCTTAGTTCATAGATACATTGGTTAAGAGAATAACTCCTTAAGTATCAACCCCGAAGACAAATCAACATCGGATTGGTACTCAAAGGATTACTCAACTCAGCCAAACTTCTGTTTGTCATTCTTATTCGCCTTTGATCGGCATTAATTAATTATTAATGCACAGACCTCTCACATTAAGTCGATTACTTGTGGCCGCTGGATATGCCGGGCGGTTCCGGATAGACTTCTACCACAAGGCAGACTTAACCTCGTGTCTAAGCATCTTTTAATTATGCCTACGACCTCTCAAATTAGACTGTCGTTTGCGGTCGCTAGATGTTCCGGGCGGGTCTGGGCAGTTTTATACCACAAACGAGTCTAACCTCGTGTCTTAGGCATTTATTACGTACTTAATTTATGCATTTGACCTCTCACATTTGACTACCGTTTGTGATTGCTGGATTTGCCGGGCGGGTCCGGGCAGTCTTATACCATAAACGAGTCTAACCTCGTGTCTTAGGAATTTATTATTACAAATTGTTATTCAATCCCAATTTGAATTAATATCCCTATTTCAAATTGTCAATAACTTCCAAATTAATCTATGTCCATAATTTTCACCTAAATTATGTCCATAATTTCTATGCATATAAATTAGGAAAATTAATGTCTCAAATTTATTATATGTTTTTGAGCCATTTTATGCCAATTTTCACAATATTAATATTTAATATTTTCCCATTGCCCCCATGTCGTTCGTTCGTTTAATATGAAGTATGTTAGACTCGCAAATAGTCTAACTCATAAGAAAAGAAACATCACAACTTGCAAAACACATAAAATAGATCTAACTTGCAAATAAGAATTAAAACATAAATTTGCATAGCCAATAACTTGCACAGGCAATGGACATATAGAACATAAATTTGCATAAACTATGTACTGCCATGGATCTAAATACAGATCTAAACATGAAATTGTGAACTTACATATATGAATTTGGTTTTCACCTAAACTTGCATATGTGAATATGGTTTTCACCTAAACTTGCATATGGATTCCGACAAAATTGCATATGAATTTAAATATGTAAACTAATATCACATGTTTTACATATAAACTAGCATATGTATATACTTGATTCACATATAAACTTGTGTATAATTCGCATAGACTTGCATAAGATTCACATACAAACTAGCATATGATTTACATCCCAAACTTGCATATAAACTGATGTCATAAAATGAATCAAGTTAAACATATGTGATTGGACATATGAAATAGATCTACCAACATAAGTTAACAAAACTGTCGTATGTTCACCAACGGACGATAACAAAGTTAAGTAACATCACATGATTCAACATACATGTTTTCATAATCCCAATTATAACTCATTATAATTAATTTATTAATTATTTTGTGAAAGAAATTGTACTCACAAAGGCGGATTAGAGAAGAGAATAATTTGTTCATCGTTTGTATTAGAATTTTGACTTGCAAATCCTTAAGCTTTAGGAAGAAGAACTATTCTAGCAGCAGCATGGTGGCCAAGAGACTAATTTAGATTAGGTTTAGAGCTTGAGTCTATGCATGTTTATATAGAAGTTTAAATCAATAGAAGCCGTTAGATTATCATAGGAGCAATCACAACCGTCCAGGCTAGATAGAGTTATCTAGAATTGCCACCTCTACTCTAGTGACTCAGCAACATGTCAGAAAACACTCAGCAACAAGTCAGGATCGTCTCATTACAGATCTGCCCCGGGTGGTAGGTCGACCCCCTGGTCGACCTGGCCTTTGGCGGGAGAAATCCCGCCCAGCCCGCTTCCTCGTTCGAATTTTGAATTTTTGATCTGAACTGTTTTTAATTTATTTTAATTACTCAAACTTTTGAGGGCCATTACTTCCTCATATAAAGTCCGATTTACGAAAACTTGGACTCTATTCCAAGCAGAATTTCAAGACGAACGCAATGACGCAACCCGTTTCCTTAATTCTCACTTTAACAATTAAGTATTCTTAAATTCGTTCTTTTAATAATCACAGAAAATTCAGGGTGTCACGTTCTCCCATCCTTAAAGGATTTCGCCCTCGAAATCTCCAAGTTAAGGAGAATGTATATCCTAACATCCAATCATCCATCTACTCAACCATCAAACACAGACATCCATTGTCCTTATAAGATTTCTAATGTCATATGAACATACGCAAAAAGTGTGTGTACATGTTCCTTATCCAATGCAAAATCAGGCGGTATACTGATTCAGTTGACCTCCTTAATGCGAACCATGATAGTGCCATGCGTCCATTATGTATGCAAAAGAATCCTAATGATACACATTATTTCTACATGCGTGCACCACCATTCATCAAAATGCAGCATTCATATGATAACACAACCATTATACATCCATTAATTTAAATATGCACACATATTTATATGCAATATGAAAGTGATTGAGCCGATCTAGTGCCTTACATGAATCCACGAGCAACCACTCGCATCCATTTGCATCCACCAAACATAACATATCTCAAACACATGTTTACAACCATAGAGTTTTTCCTAACTAAAGATCGAATATATCATCGCAAAGACATATTAAACGATAGGACAAGTGTCAACAAAGCGGTAGAGAAGGAGAAGTTAAAAACATACCCTCAAAAAGGAAAAGGTACAACGTACGCATCTTGTCTTCCGTTTCTCAAGTCGCGTCTCCTTGATCATTTCCCCATTGTACCTTGACCAACTTGACCTCTTTGTTGCGTAGCTTTATGACCTCCGACCCAAGGATGCATGTAGGGGCTCATCCAATCGGGGCATCTCACTCCACTTCCACTTCTCTAAGCCTGCTCGGCTTTACTACTTTCGCGATATCTTGTAAACACTTCCGCAAATGTGACACGTGAAACACGTGGTGAACACCACTAAGCTCGTTGCCTCTTCTCATGTCCCTCCAAAATCTAGGATACATAACCTCAAAAGATCTTCAAGGATTCTGTTTACCCCTTTCTGTCCATCCATCCATCTGTGGATGATAAACGATACTCGTACTTGCCGCCTTTTGCATATCACCTTTTCCTCCTGCATCGAAAACTGCTCCAAGCCCTGTCCCGCAAGCACCGATATACACTGTGAATGGCTTACTTCCATCTAGCAAAACTAAAACTGGAGCTGTCATCAAAACCCTCTTCAAACTTTGGAAAGCATCGTCACAGTCAACATCCCAAGCAAAAGTCAAGTTCTTCTTTGTTAACCGAGTAAGTGGGGCTGATATCTTCGCGAAGTCCTTAATGAACTTCCTATAATAGCCCGCCAGCCCTAAAAAGCTTCTTACTTCTGTTGCGTTCTTAGGAATCTTCCAATCTGGGATTGCCACCACCTTTGCGGGATCCACAACTATCCCTTCCTTAGAGACCACGTGTCCTAAGAACCTCACTTCTTTTCTCCAAAAATGGTATTTGGAGAACTTAGCTTTGAGTTGATGCACTCGTAGGATCTCTTAGACTTCTCTAAGGTGTAGGGCATGCTCTTCCTTGCTTCTAGAGAAAATCAAGATATCATCCACAAAGACTACCTTGAACTTGTTTAGAAACTCCTTGTACACCCTACTCAACAAGTCAACGAAATATGCGGGTGCATTCGTCAAACCAAAAGGTATGATGAGCCACTCGAAGAAACCGTCATGAGTTTTAAACGCAGTCTTATCTATGCTGTCTTCAGCCACTCTTAGCTGATGAAATCCTGTAGCCAAATCCAACTGCGAGAAGACCGAAGCACCAACCAACTAATCGAATAAATCATCTATCCTCAACAGTGGGTGTATGTTCTTCTTTATGAGCTTATTCAGCTCTCTATAGTCCACGCACAATCTAAGTGAACCATCAGCCTTTGTAGCAAAAACAACCAGAGCACCCCATTCCGAAATGCTTCTTCTTATGAACCCCTTCTCGAGCAACTCCTTTACTTGCTTACTGAGTTCTCTTCTCTCTCTCTAGGAGCCATGTGGCGCGCCGGTAATGTAACTGGCTTTGGATTATCTATAAGGTATATACGAAAGTCTATCTCACGCCCCGGGGGTAAACCCCGAACTTCATCGAAGACGTCACCATATTCACGGACTATACAAACAAATTCCAAATCATCGTTGGATGCGTCAAGAGATTCTAGGTAGCTAAGCATCACCGGACCTCTAGGGTCACAAGAAATATCAAGGGTCTTTCCACAACGAGTCAACAATCTAACTACCGTTCTTTCACGGTCTAGGATGGCACTGTATCTGGCTAGCCAATCCATGCCTAGAATCAAGCCGTAGCCCATGAAGCCAAGAACGAACGCGTTGCATCCAAACCCAACGCCCAAGATAGACACTCTCAAATCTAGACAAATCATTGAAAGATGAGCCGAACCACCAATAGGATTTGAGACTACTATGGGATCCGTAACTGGACTAGTATTTAGGTGCAGTGTTTTATCTAACGAAGCAGATACAAATGAGTGTGAAGCGCCAGAATTCAAACATGGTTCGAACAGGAGAACAAAAAGAAAAACCAAACTTCCAACCAAGATATTTCTACCTCTATCAGGTATGCCAGCCGTGAGGGAACGCGTCTGCCCTCCAGAAGATCATGTAATTTGTCCTTACCTTTTCCTTTTGCTTCTTTGGACGATCCTAATAAGATGTCATGTTTCTCCGCAACGATGACAACTAGTCTTCTTCTTCTTTCTAATGTCTTTATTTAAGTAGTCAGATATTTCACAAGTGTGGCCCTTCCTTTTCTCTTGGCCCCTTGTTATCCTTACCGTCTCTTTGGATCTACTTTCTTATCGTGTGTCCTATCCATGTCTCTCCTGCACATTCTCCATTCGTGACCACCTACCAAAAGGAGGCTTCGTCCTTTATTAACCAAGCAGCTAATTGAACCTTCCTTCCATCGTCTATCTTAAAGGTACCAACAAGTCCTCCACTTCCTTCTAGCTTTGACAAACGTCCCAGTCCCATGAAGCAGTTTTCCACCCACCGTATGGAAGTTCTTACATATCTTAGAAAAAGCGTCTATACGTGGAGGAAGAAATTCAAAAAGGAAACAGGAAGAGATTTAAAACGGAGAATCGAAGGAAAGATATATGGCTCTTGGGGGTTATGTTTTTCAAAATAAACTTTTCTCTTAAAAATACACTTCGTAAAACATATTTTTGAAAGTATCTCTTTATAAAAATGCTTTTGAAAGCATTTTTTCAAAATCTCTTATCTGTTCTGGTAACCTTCAGCTCCGATACCACGTGTAACACCCCACGTCCATTAATGCCACTCTCAAAGGGAATGCATTAACTTTCATGGAGTATTATTGGTGTATAGAACAAAATATAACAAGACAAATACATATATTGGTACTTGAAAAATTAAAACAACTTTTGTTGCAGCGGAGAAATAGTTTGGTTACAACAACATCAAAAACCAATAATAAAACCAAGTACACTTAATATCCATCTTGACAAATTATTTTCTGAGTACATAAAGCAAAAAGCATAACCTCAACATAAGTAGCCATAAAAGAGATAAGCTGAACTTTACTTTCAGCAATCCAAGCACTTCCAAAAGAGAGAGAAAGAGGTCCAAATCAAGCTCCACTAGCACTAGTCTCACCCTGAGAACCTGGGGGGAAGGAAGAAAAGAGGCGAAAACAAAGGGGGCCAGACATAAAGTCTGGCGAGTCCAATAACTTTAACAATATAATTATTAAAGTAATTATGATAAGGCATAAACTGGTAAAACAAGGAATGACTGTGAAGCAAATGGGCATGACAAAACCAAAAAGAGGAATAAGATAACGTTAATTGCGTTCCTAATCACTATAGGATAATTACTATACTGCACCATTACTAGTCACCCTAAAAGTTGATCCCGCCTTCTGAACATAATAATCATAATGGTAGTTTCGTGTACCCCTAGCTATCTTCATAGGTGCTGCCTGCTCCTATCTCCACTAGTTGTACCCACTACCCACCTCATTCTAATTACAACATTTATTCATAATATTGTAGTTGGACTCCTAGCTGTCTTCATAGGTGCCGCCTGCTCCTATCTCCGCTAATCATACCCACTACCTTCCCCATTCAATCGGCTCCCTAACTCGTAGATACCCGTGCTGGTCCCACAGTGTGGTGTATCACTCCCCAAAGTGGCAACCCGATACCACTAAAGATGCACGGCTTACACCTACACGATGCAACAACGTCTTACCTACCAGCCCAGGCCCAAGCAGCACATGACCCGTTGGACTTGCGTTGCCACCGCTAACCCGTTTTGACCTCTTACAATCAAACCCCGTAAGTGTGTCCCGTCCTCAATCTAGATCGAGCTCACTTAGATACTAAATGGGTTACTGGTTGAAAAGGGTCCCCACACTTGACACAAGCTTTCCACCTATGCTTGGTCCCCACTAGGATTTCCCACTTAACCCCTCTTATTCATGTCTTCTTACATGTTTCAACTTGGTTAAATGTTTATAATTATATCTCACATGTCACCCATGTTACCCACTTATCAAATCAACATGTGTTATTGGTTAAGCTTGTCTTAACCCTATCCGCTTATCAGATCAATGTGTATATATATATATATATATATATATATATATATATATATATATATATATTTGGTTAAGCTGGTCTTAACACTATCCACTTATATATTATTGGTTAAGTTGGTCTTAACCCTATCCACTTATATATTGTTGGTTAAGTTGGTCTTAAACCTATCCACTTATATATTATTGGTTAAGTTGGTCTTATCCCTATCCACTTATATATTATTGGCTAAGTTGGTCTTAACCCTATCCACTTATCAGATCAATATGTATTATTGGTTAAGTTTTCCTTAACCCTATCCACTTATCAGATTAATATATCTTATTGGGTAAGCTTGTCTTAACCCCACCCACTTATCAAATTAATATATATTATTGGTTAAGCTGGTCTTAACCCTATCCACTTATCATGTTTTATGTATCATATATATATATATATATCGTATAACATGTTTTACTTAATTTATGATTAAGTACATCTTAGTTCACAGATACACTGGTTAAGAGAATAACTCCCTAAGTTTCAACCCCAAAGACCGAAATCAACATCAGATTGGTACTCAGAAAATTACTCAACTCAACCAAACTTCTGTTTATCATTCTTATTCGTCTTTGGTCAGCATTAATTAATTATTAATGCATAGACCTCTCACATTAAGTCGATTACTTGTGGTCGCTGGATATGTCGGGCGGTTCCGGGAAGACTTCTACTACAAGCCAGACTTAACCTCGTGTCTAAGCATCTTTTAATTATGCCTACGACCTCTCACATTAGACTGCCGTTTGCGGTTGCTGGATGTGTCGGGCGGGTCTGGGCAGTCTTATACCACAACGAGTCTAACTTCGTGTCTTAGGCATTTATTACATACTTAATTTATGTCTTTGACCTCTCACATTAGACTACCGTTTGTGGTTGCTGGATTTGTCGGGCAGGTCCGGGCGGTCTTATACCATAAACGAGTCTAACCTCGTGTCTTAGGCATTTATTATTACAAATTGTTATTCAACCCCAATTTGAATTAATTTCCCTATTTCAAATTGTCAGTAACTTCCAAATTAATCTATGTCCATAATTGTCACCTAAATTATGTCCATAATTTCTATGCATATAAATTAGGCCAATTAATGTCTCAAATTTATTATATGTTTTTGAACCATTTTACGCCAATTTTCACAATATTAATATTTAATATTTTCCCATTGCCCCCACGTCGTTCGTACGTTTAATATGAAGTATGTTAGACTCGCAAATAGTCTAACTCATAAGAAAAGAAACATCACAACTTGCAAAACACATAAAATAGATCTAACTTGCAAATAAGAATTATAACATAAATTTGCATAGCCAATAACTTGCATAGGCAACGAACGTATAGAACATAAATTTGCATAAACTATGTACTGCCATGGATCTAAATACAGATCTAAACATGAAATTGTGAACTTACATATATGAATTTGGTTTTCACCTAAACTTGCATATGTGAATATGGTTTTCACCTAAACTTGCATATGGATTCCTACAAACTTGCATATGAATTTAAACATGTAAACTAATATCACATGTTTTACATATAAACTAGCATATGTATATACTTGATTCACATATAAACTTGTGTATAATTCGCATACAGACTTGCATAAGATTCACATACAAACTAGCATATGATTTACATCCCAAACTTGCATATAAACTTATGTCATAAAATGAATCAAGTTAAACATATGTGATTGGACATATGAAATAGATCTACCAACATAAGTTAACAAAACTGTCGTATGTTCACCAACGGACGATAACAAAGTTAAGTAACATCACATGATTCAACATACATGTTTTCATAATCCCAATTATAACTCATTATAATTAATTTATTAATTATTTTGTGAAAGAAATTGTACTCACAAAGGCGGATTAGAGAAGAGAATAATTTGTTCATCGTTTGTATTAGAATTTTGACTTGCAAATCCTTAAGCTTTAGGAAGAAGAACTATTCTAGCAGCAGCATGGTGGCCAAGAGACTAATTTAGATTAGGTTTAGAGCTTGAGTCTATGCATGCTTATATAGAAGTTTAAATCAATAGAAGCCGTTAGATTATCATAGGAGCAATCACAACCGTCCAGGCTAGATAGAGTTATCTAGAATTGCCACCTCTACTCTAGTGACTCAGCAACATGTCAGAAAACACTCA
Organism: Allium sativum; assembly: GCA_030737875.1. NCBI lineage: Eukaryota > Viridiplantae > Streptophyta > Magnoliopsida > Asparagales > Amaryllidaceae > Allium > Allium sativum. The sequence continues at coordinate 535,106,197 of CM060922.1, forward strand.
GCAACAAGTCAGGATCGTCTCATTACAGATCTGCCCCTGGTGGTAGGTCGACCCCCTGGTTTAAACATGTAAACATGTAAACTAATATCACATGTTTTACATATAAACTAGCATATGTATATACTTGATTCACATATAAACTTGTGTATAATTCGCATACAGACTTGCATAAGATTCACATACAAACTAGCATATGATTTACATCCCAAACTTGCATATAAATTGATGTCATAAAATGAATCAAGTTAAACATATGTGATTGGACATATGAAATAGATCTACCAACATAAGTTAACAAAACTCATATGTTCACCAACGGACGATAACAAAGTTAAGTAACATCACATGATTCAACATACATGTTCTCATAATCCCAATTATAACTCATCATAATTAATTTATTAATTATTTTGTGAAAGAAATTGTACTCACAAAGGCGGATTAGAGAAGTGAATAATTCGTTCGACGTTTGTATTAGAATTCTGACTTGCAAATCCCTAAGCTTTAGGAAGAAGAACTATTCTAGCAGCAACATGGTGGCCAAGAGACTAATTTAGATTAGGTTTAGAGTTTGAGTCTATGTGTGCTTATATAGAAGTTTAAAACAATAGAAGCTGTTAGATTATCATAGGAGCAATCACAACCGTCCAGGCTAGATAGAGTTATCTAGAATTGCCACCTCTGCCCTAGTGACTCAGCAACAGGTCAAAAAACACTCAGCAACAAGTCAGGATCGTCTCATTACAGATCTGCACCGGGGGGTAGGTCGACCTGTGTAGGGGAGGTCGATCCCCTGGTCGACCTGGCCTAGGGCGGGAGAAATCCCACCCAACCCGCTTCCTCGTTTGAATTTTTGATCTGAATAGTTTTTAATTTATTTAAATTACTGAAACTTCTATGGGCCATAACTTCCTCATACGAAGTCCGATTTACGAAAACTTGGACTCTTTTCCAAGCAGAATTTCGAGACGAATGCAATGGCGCAACCCGTTTCCCTTAATTCTCACTTTAACAATTAAGTATTCTTAAATTCGTTCTTTTAATAGTCACAGAAAATTCAGGGTGTTACATATTCTGATAAACAGAACCAATATTTGATTAACAATATATATATATATATATATATATATATCGTTATCTATAATTTCAACCAATCAATTAGAAGTTCATCCAAACAGTCAACACACAGAAATCAACCAACATTTATCAGTTCTAAAAATACGTTATAAAAATATAATTGGGCAGAGTTAGTGTGTTTTACTCACATGGTCGGTTTATCGTTAAATAACGATAACCGTCATTGATTCAGATCAGGCAATTTATCTCGCTATAAATTGTAAGAAGCTACAATTTACTCCAAATCAGCTCCATTGTGTAGCCGACGTCTCTATGATTCCAACGTGACTGATTTCGTCCTTTTCTGTTTTGATATGAGGTAGTTATATACTCTTTAAGTCAGCAATTTCAAATGAAATTGATTAAGTCACTAATTACACTTCATTAAACTAATTACCCTAGTTTAAAATAAAGGATTCTTCTCTGTTGCTTGAAATACCCCACTTTTAACAGTTCGCCACTTTCAGTGTTTTTCGAACCCGACATCTTCACTTTGAACATTGAATCCTTCCACCCCGGCCTCCTATTCACGTTGCAACCACTCCCTTGAATATCTCTTCACTAATGTTGTACAGTCATTAAGTAATTTTACAGTTCTGGTTCTAAACTAGGCTCTTTAAAATTGATCCCCAATTTCCTGACATGAACTCCTCCTTCTTTGTTATTCCACCAGTATGAACCCGCTCATGTTCTTTTCATCACAGGACCAATCGCAAATGATCTCCAAAACTCATCACCCTTTCTAAAACCCGGTTGTTACTATGCACAACATTCTTCTTTCAAAGACCAATAACCCATCTGCTTTGTCACCCTCACCTCATTTACCAGAACCACGCGATACAACTACATCATCATCCTTTAGTAATAACACGTTCTTTCTTTACAAACTCAAACAAAAGTTCACCAACGATTAAAACCTACTCCCAAAAATCCTCCTTCCAGTATTGATCAAAACCAAAGCTTTCACCCAAACAAAATTGAACGGTTTAGCTCCTCCATAATTAACTCATCATTAATTTCTTTAATAATCAATTATACCTTAATTAGGACAGCCGCTAACCCCTTTTCCTTTGCTTATACTTCTTCTTCCAGTATAAAGCACGCTTATCACAACATGTCATTGCTGAAGACTTCGAAGGCTTCTACCTAGTTCATTATTCCATGTTTTAACAAATTAAAAGCACCATTTCCTTCTTCATCAAAATCTCCTTCTATACATTTCCGTAACCTTCAACTCGCACCCCATTTATCATTGCGTCGATACCCCTCTTTCCCACGCACACAGTAACAAAGCGACATCAATCTGCATCGATTTCACTCAAACTTTGGGAATAGGTTCCAATCTCCTTAATAAACCCAAATATCAACTCCACACTACGAATTGATGCGCCATTCACTTCAAAGATCGAACTCTAGTCCCCTTGCTGAAAAGAACAACGAACCCAAGTACAGTTGCATGCCTCAAAATGCATACCAGAATGAAGAGCAAGGTCCCAACATCTCAAATTTATATGTTATTTGATTTATAAGATTTTATTTGAATTCATTTGGATTTTTGAAGATCAATATTCTGGGTTTTCTTTTGTTTACTGGAGGCGTGATTTTTCCTTGACCAGTGAATGAATAGAATTAGGTTTAGAGACCCTTTGGGGTATTTATAGTGTGGTTTGCTTCTATTAGAAGCTTTGTTTATTTAAATTTTAATTTATATTCTCAATACTATTTGTATTTTCCTTTTGAAAATCCGTATAATCACCCACGATATCTAATAATTATGAAAATGGGCATGCAGTTACAGTTTGACATTACGGACCCAACGAAACAAGTTTCGTCGAAATCCGAGTCTGTTTGCTCACACAGCATATTTTTAACCATCAAAAATATTAACTGTTTTCACATTAAAAACCTGTACGGCGACATACTAACTCCAAAAATCATGAAAATTGAAATCTAACAATAATTTAATATTTCGGATCCAACAAAATTAGTTTCATCGAAAACGGAGGTCGTTTGTAAAAATGGCTATTTTTAAAGCTCTAAATAAATCCATTTAAATATTAATATATTTAAAAATAATTAAATTTAATATTAGTAAATTAATATTATCATATATATTTACATAGAATTATAATCCGGCTCTAAAAATAAACATATCGGGATTTATAACTTGACATTTAAAAATCCCATATTAAATCGATATCAATTTATATTAAAAATCCATTTATAATATAAATAAATCATTATAAATTATAAAGGAATTCCATAGCGACTTTTTGAAAATTTGATTTGGACATAACTCAAAATCTACACGATAAAATCTTGATTTTTCTCTTCCATTAGAAAAATATACTTCACCAGCTCCGAACGTTTCTTGTTTCACAGAAATCCAACTTAAAACGGATTTTGTATATTCGTTTAAATTTCAAATTGCCAAATTATGAACTGCCGCGCCATTTCGAGCAAGAGTATGATTATAATATAATTATACGTTCAACTGTCGTTTATATAATATACTCATTAATATAATTCAATTCTAAACTGAATTATATATTTTAAATTGTCCAATTCGCACAATATTGTTAATTCTGTTATTTCCGATTATTTCGGAAATAAATATATTATTCTATTGTTTATATTAATTAAATATTCAATATTATTTAATTAAACGACCATTTAAATCTCTAAACACTATTTAAATAATTAAATAAATTATTATATCGTAAAAATACGGGATGTTACAAATCCTTTATTGATGCTTTAGTTGGATGTGAACAATATGCATTTATTCTCAGGAAGAAACATACTTGACTATGTAGCTGCCACCCAAGAAGTCATCTCCTTCTATCATGTTTCTAACACCCCTGGAGTCCTCCTTAAACTTGACTTCTCAAAAGCATTTGACTCAGTTAATTGGAACTTCATTTTTGCCCTCATGGCCTATAGAGGCTTCCCTTTGGAATGGTGTAACTGGATCAGGAAAATTCTGAACACTAGCTTCTCCGCAGTTTCTATAAATGGAGAAACTGGAGGTAAAATTAAATCAAGAAGAGGTTTAAGACAAGGAGACCCCCTCTCACCCCTTATATTTGTGTTGTTAGTAGATGTCTTCAACCAAATGGTGAAATTATCACTTCTCATAACATTTTTTTAGGCATCTCATTACCAAATTCCAACTTATGCACATCCAGTTTGCAATTTGCAGACGACACAATTCTTTTTTCCTCTCCTACCCCTTCAAATATTCATTGCCTCAAAGTTCTCCTCTACACGTTTGAAATTGTATCAGTACCACTGTTTCAAATCTCGCAAATATCGCCCGAGATGTCCTCCGAGATCTCGTTTTGGGCTCCTTCCGAAATGAAACAACAAATATCACTCTAAATCTCCTTTCGAATATATCACCCGAGATATTGCAATATTGAACGATATATCGACCAAGACGAAATATTGGAATATCGCCCAAGATCTTAGTTTTTTGGTTAAAATTTAAATTTGTGCCTGAACTAAACTGTAATTAAAAAAAACTCAAATCTAGCCATAACAATCTGTTGTTATTTTACATTTTGCATGTTAAATAACTATATTGTATGTTCGTATAGGTTTTACAATGCTTGTGTTTTCATATTCATCTTTTTACTTACATGTTACTTACGAAATTATGTATTTTATGGTCTATTTATGCTGATTTTTTTTAGTGTTTTGGATCCTTTTAATGTTTCTTGTCTAACAATATTTCTATTTCAAGCATATTACGATTTAGAGTATGAATGGTCTTTCGCAAAATAATGAATAATAAAGTTATTTTGCATTTTAAGTTTAAGTTACTATGTTTTTAATAACATTCATAAAAATCATTAATTTTTTAAAATATCATGTTTAACGTATCATGTACCCCGAGATCATTCTGATATGAACTTTTAGACCTGAGATGAAAATCCGAGACGAACTCCCGAGTTAGACTCATCTCGTCTGATATATCCCCCGATACGAGATTGTGTCTATAAAATCCCCGAGATGAAACGCGACTGATATCCGAGATTTAAAACCTTGGTCTGGATTATCCATTAACTTTAATAAAAGCTCCATTATCATGTTGGGAAACTCTATCAATCTAGGCCCTATGATCGTCGAATGTCTTAACTGTAAGTTGGACTCATTCCCAATAAACTACCTTGGTGCCCCTCTTCGACCTACCAGACTCCATAAATCTGATTGGCTCCCCCTTATATCAAAAATTGAATCCAGACTAGCCAGTTGGAAAGCAAACTCCTTATCCTTCGTCGGACGTCTTGCCCTCGTCAAACATGTCCTCTCTTCCCTGCCAACCTATTGGATGTCTTTCCACAAATTCCTTACCTGGGTAATCAATAAAATCGATTCAATCTGCAGCTCTTTTTTATGGAATGGTGGAAAACTGAAAAAACTAATCAATTGGAAAACTGTATGCCTCCCTGTGAATCATGATGGTCTTGGAGTACTTCAGCTCTCCGCTTTCAACCTTGCGCTACTTGCAAAATGGCAATGGCACATTCTCTCACCAGGACACTTCATTTGGAAAGATTGGATCTTGTTGCGTCTATATAATTCGAACCCTTTTCTTATGCTTCATTTCCGACCATCCGCTAAACCGTTGCCGTTCTGGAAAGGCGTATTATCATCCCTCACCAGAGTCAAACCCCTTTTTCATGTGAAGGTAAACAATTGTGAATCTTGTTTATTTTGGTTGGATATTTGGAAAGAGCAGATCCCCTTTTCCAATTTATTTCCTAATCTTGCCTCATTAAATCAATCCAGCCCTTTAACCGTTGCAGAGGCTTGTGAGCTTAGCCCGTTGGGCTTTTTCCCTACATCACTTTTTGGGCTTAATGCACTTAATGAAATAATTTCAATTAGGCAAACTATTAAGTCTATACGTTTTTCAAATGGACCATATTCTTTTAGATGGCCTTTGGGCTCATCGAACAAATTCTCAATTGCAGCCTGCTACAAATTCTTGATCCACCCAGGTCGTTGTTTTACCTTCTCTCGCATCTGGAAATGTCACCTTCCTCCTCGTGTCATCTTCTTTCAATGGCTTCTCATTCACAATTGCATACACACCAAAGATAGACTCTGTCGTTTCAATGTCAATATCGATCCCATTGTACTCTGTAATCACCAAAATGACTCACCCCCATCTCTTCTTTAAATGCGACTTCTCTTTCAAGGTATGAGCTGCAATCAGTTCATTCCTACTTGGTTTCATCTCCTCTATCCAGTCCTTCTATGAATACTGGCAGCATAACCCCCCCTGCCCCCCCCCCCCCGGACCCCATACTGGATTACTTAGTGGCTCTCTTCTCTTGAAGAATTTGGTTAGAACGAAACGCTCATGTCTTCGGCAGACCTAAGAGACTCTTGATGGGAACATGTTATCACATCCTGCATCTTTTCGAACTATGGACAGGCACAGATAGGCACGCACGCTTCAGGCTCTCTCTCCCATTTCGTAATCCCTTGGAACGCAAGGCAATATCACTCTCTTCCCTTACTGATGATAGGCTTGGGATATATATATATATATATATATATATATATATATATCTTCACTATGTGATATTTTGGTTGTGTATCTATGTTCTATGATCATCGTTGTTTTATGTACATATTATATGCTATGCTCGGTCTCTCTTTATTGACCTTCAGGGGCTAGACAATTTCTGCCACTGGTTGGGCCTGTCAACCAGACTACATTACTAGCTATCTTTATTTACGCGTAAACAGCTGTGTAGCATCACGCTACCCACCCGTCTTCCTCAAAAAAATATTTTTAATTCAAATTCACTTGAATTCTAACAACGTTAAACTTTTAGCGATTTGTTTAAATGTAACAAATTTAATGTGAATGGAACAAACTTGATTATTCTATCATGAAATTTATTATTTCTGTATGTCTAGTTACACATATGTCAAATGTTAAGTTCCATAATTTAATTTAGATTTTTCATTTTTAACATCAATTACGATATCATTTGTCACTACCGTAAATCGATCGCATAAATCGATTTAGATGGAGCGAGCGAACTCAGACATTTGCATTATATAATTACTTGGAATAGTTCTGTATAGAATATTCAATCTTTAGGAATTATTAATTGTTGATTCTATGTTTTTGTTTCAATATATAAGCTTTAAATCAATTTATCCTTTCACGTTCAATATTTTAATAAGCTTATATGTTTAAATTTATACTTGAAAATGAAATTAATACTTTCAACAAATATCAAAATTTCAAACTCAAATTTTAATTAACTTCATATTATTAAACGCTTAAATCATTGAGCTATTACACTCACCCCCACTTAGTGATTTTCGTCCTAAAAAAGAGAACGTAGCATAGAATCAAACTTATTTATGTATTTTACCGATTACTTAGCTTATCAAACTTTTTACTTAGCTTTTAACTTATTAGAAAGAATATAAGTTTTAGGATTTTAAAACCCAAAAAAAATTCTAATGCTCGAATTTATAGAAAATTTCAGCAGCGTCTCCTTTGTACAGCTCGTTTGTACGGCTCGATTGGAAAATTTTACAAACACACACACACATACACATACACACACACATACATATATATATATGTATATATATGTATATATATATATATGTATATATATATATATATATATATATATATATATATTCATCTCATCCACACGATGAGGCATCCCTATTTTTGGGGAAACAATATATACAAAACCCAAATACGATATTTAATCCGAGATATGTTCCTTATTTAGTGTTATAATCATATTTGCTTTTTTTTGCATTTTGCACAAAAGCAATCTCTGTAAGAAATGTGTGTCAGTGCAACCTACTAAATACTTAACGAACAAATGAGAATCAAATATACATATGAAAAGATTATTATATAGAACATATGTACATATAACATATGTAAACTTGCAAGCCAACAACAATGCATATAATTCCAAATAATTCTCGAAAATCTAATACTAGCATTTAAATACACATTCCCTTTTACTCATTTAAGTTAATTTGATATTCGTGTTATTCAGATTTTGATTTACTAATTTGTTTGTGTGTTTTTCCTTTTTCTTTATATATACATACACACATACACACACACATATGTATATATATATATATGTGTGTGTGTGTGTGTGTGTGTGTGTGTGTGTGTGTGTGTGTGTGTGTTTGTGTGTGTGTTGCTGCCCCATAGCAGCAACAAGTGTTTGTCACTACCCTATTGCAACAGCAACTTTTGTTTAAAACCATTCAACAACTATTGTTGCTCTAGTGGCAACAGGCCACGTGTGTGTGTGTGTGTGTGTGTGTGTTGCTGCCCCATAGCAGCAACAAGTGTTTGTCACTACCCTATTGCAACAGCAACTTTTGTTTAAAACCATGCAACAACTATTGATGCACTAGTGGCAACAGGCCACGTGTGTGTGTGTGTGTGTGTGTGTGTGTGTGTGTATATCGCTTCAGCCCATATGCTTCAAAGTGTAAGTGTGTATTATCTAAGTGGTAAAACATGTCTATAATCATCCACCTTTAGGATTCGTAAAGAAATATGACATGACCCAATTTTACTAAACCTAGTTTTTTTTACAATGCCAAGTTAAAACAACTAATGGAAACTACATAATACAGGAGATAGACAGATCATCTATCTACTAATAGGCATTTTACAATGCCAAGTTACAACGGATACTATCTACAAAAAGAACTAGAACATCACCACTGTAACATCCCGGATTTTTAGCGATTTAATAATTAATTAATTTAATTATTTTTATTATGGTTTGGGTGGTTTAAATGATTTGAATTCAAATATTTCGAATATTTACTTAATATAAATAATGATGTAATAAAATTTATTTATTTCCATGTATAGTCGAAAACAGTTGAATTGGCAATATTGTGTGAGTTGGATTATGTATAATATTTAATTGAATTTAGATCCAAGTTAAACAACAAATATATTATTTAAATAACAGTTGAACGTAATAATTTTAATATAAATTATAATCGAGCTTGAAACTTCGCGGTAGTTCGTAATTTAACATTTTGAACTTCAACTAAGTATACAGGATTCATTATAAGTCGGATTTCTTCCAAACAAGAAACGTTCAAATCTGTTGAGCTATATTTTTCTAACTAGTGTGTGGCATGTGCTACGCATACGGGAAGAGTCTAAAAATAGAAATGTTGATGGAGTAATTGTCGATGCCGATGGTAATACCAGTAATTAATTTGATGGACACCACTAAGTGTGGTAGTGCGTGAAATATTTAATATAATATTGGTGTCGCTTGTAGTATATAGTGATTAATAAATGTTGTGCAAGTACAAATAGTATCCAAGGGCCTGGATGATCCGATTAGTGCATATAATTTTGGAATGAATATATTTTTGATCAAGCATAATGTGAAGTAGTCATATTTGTAATAGAAAAGGAAAGTAGACAAATTGTATTATAAAGTACGTCTGATATAGGACATATAATATTTATAGCGTTGTTGTTCACATGTTTTTTCCCCAAATGTGAATCAATTATTATTGCATAGTTGAAAAGTTGACATTGCGTGACATTAAACATGTTATATGTTTACAACTGCAGAAAACGAAAGCCCAAAATTTAACCACACGTTGTAGGGTTGCTCCATACTCAACATAACTTGAGACAAAAGAAAAACAGTTTCATAGAATGGTATCACGAAGTGCAAAGTACAAAATCATTCAAACAAAGTAAACTTATAGGTACGGACAAAGTAATTAAATATGCATGAAAATTGTTAAATGCACACACCGGTTACAACTTACAATGTCAAACAGTGCAGTAGATAAGTGGTAACAGCTACACAGTGCGAAGAAAAAAAGGAGGAGCACAAATAACTGGGGAAAACAGCAGGTAGGCTGACGTACGTAGGTCAACTTCTTTTTTCTCTCTTCTTGAAAGTTTGACGACGGATCATTGTTTTACCTTGAGTCTGAGCCAATTCAAACTGAAAAAAAAAGGTATAGCTAGTTAAAGATGAAAAGAGCAGTTTGTTGTACAATTTTTAAGTTAACTAAAAAATGTGTTGGTATGAAATATATGCTATAAAAATGAAAAGGGCAGCTTGGCGCAATACTATTGCCATTTTCTTTGGGACCAATTTCAGCTATTCAAATATAGGAGACGTCCTAGGATAACACCAAGTAGCATTTCTTTTGAAAGAAAAATTAAGAATGTTATCTTTTATGATTACATTATGCAAAGTACATCAAAAATAAAATTTCAATGCCAAAAACAAACCGTAAGCAGCGACCATAAGAGTAAACAGGAACGTTGACATGGTTAGCACTTATAATAAGTTGCGGTAGACCTACATCAATCTCTGCTAATCTATTCCTTTTTATAGGAAAGAGCCAACAGCATGCAAGATGTGCACAAACCATGTAATTCTTTGCAACATGTTTTACTTTGATGACAAAGGATACAATAATTTATCTTATTTTCCAAACTGCACAGTAATAGAAACAGCAAATACTAAAAAAATGATACCAATTATCAAGTAATGTATGCAGTAGATTATGAAATATAAAAGTTAAGTAGACACAAATCTTGGTTTATTAGTTTACTTAATACATTTCCGTAACAAATAAAAAAACCAAATATAGAAATCAAATATCACATAACCAACAAATCTAATCGTGCAATGATCATCAAAGAGTTAAATTAGTTCTTAAATTTAGTTTAGCAATAATACAGTCTTCGCATCCACTGCATGCCCCTTGTCCACTACTGTGTACTCCTTCAAGATGGAATGCATCAGTTCTTAGTTCAGTCCAATGCTAATCTAGGTTGTTGCCTAATGCTGCATAATGTACATATATGCTTCAACGTTATATTGCACCCTACCAGGGCCAGTCCTAAAAGTTTTGATACCCGAAGCCAATTGAAAAAACGAGGCTTTATACAGAAAGTAATATGATTATCCTAAACCAATCAAGTAGTTTATAAATAACGAAAGAGGAACAAAATAACAATTTTTCATGACAGTACTCGATCAATATAAGTTCATTATGTAGTTTATTTGTTAGATCAAAATTTGGCTCTAACACTCAAATTGTTCTGATTCGTAGAAAATTATAACTGAAAAATGAGGAAAAAGCAGAGAACACACAAGGTTTATAGTGGTTCGGCGTTAACGAGTCTACGTCCACTTTATATGCTATTGATTATACTTTGAATGCTAGTACAACCAATGATTTCTCTCAAACTCACTCTTACAATTATGATTTCTCTCAGTAATCTTGAAGTAAAACTGATAAGAAATAGTGGTATGACAGTAATGGTGAAATCGATACTCAGACTGTCAAAAGATCCTGAAAATTGCCAAGCTCTGGGCTATTTATAGCTGATTTTGTCAGGCGGATCGCGGTAATACGTGGCACAAATCCCGAGAATATCGGATCGGATCGTAGCCTCATGAAGAATTGGTCAATATGACAGTTGTGGACAGGTGTCGTGAGATCCTGCATTCTCGGATCGTGAATGACTTGGTCAGGGGCCTCGCGCGGTTCGTGGTCATGGTTCGTGAGCCGGAGTGGTGAGCTGGTGATGGTCATGGTCAGGCCGGGTCATGGTCACGATCCGACCCCAGGGGGTGGTCACGATCCGACCCCGGGGGTGGTCGCGATCCGATCTTCAAAAATGCCAAAATATAGGTTTTTCCGTATTTCTGCATGCGTTCACGGAAACGGACGTATCTTTCAAACCGTAAGGCCGCTTGGACCAAACGAAAGCTCTACTTGAAGCTAATTCAGAGGGCTACAAGTATTTGATGTGTTTAGATCCAAATGAGGTAGTTTGATAGGGGTTTTGGGCCAGCTTATACTGATGTTGCGATTTTGACCAAACTGCCCAGTGTCTCCTGATGATGCTTTCAATGCTGAAGAGTGATGTTATCCCGCCATTTCAATCGAGCGATTGCTGATCAATTCAGGTTCATATTCAAGCCCTTTGCTTTGGGTAGCCTGGTCACAAAGCAGACTAAAATTTTGCCCCCCAAAGTACATCTTATCGCAGGTGAGATGTGCTTTGAATATGTTGAGCTAAATCTTTCTGGTACATCATTTATCCTTGAGAAGACTCTGTCCAATTGTTGCATTGTTTCCATAGGAAGTAGTTAGGCCAAGTTCTGTGGAAGGAGTGTTTTAGATGATCAAGTAATTGTTTAAACCTTGTCGAGCCAAGGGGTCGAATTCTTTCATCAAAAGTCACGCTGGATTGTTGGCTCCCGGGCATGATTCTACACGTATGGGTGTTTGCCAAACAACATCATTATTCTACGCAGGTCGGGTGCATTGTACGGTCGAACTTTCTTTTACACTTGAGTCAACGTATGAAGTAGCCATTCAAATTATAGGGCGATGTAAGAATCTTCGAATCTTTGAGTTAGTATCTGGATATTGACCCAGGATATTAAAATCGCATTGAATCGTAACAGTAAGGAATCTGAAAGCCACGATCACTCTGGATCGTGGTCAAAGGAACCCACGATCTCTCTGGATCGCTTCGTAATTCCATAATCACAGGAAAATCGGTAAGAGACACAGTTGAAATCATGTGAACCAGTGCTCGTATGATCGTCACTATCGTATGGCAGTGGGGGAATTTGTTACACCTTCCATTCGGTGTGGTTTGAGTCTTTAAATTCACATCTGATCAACAAGCTTGCTCGCTTGGTCGGGGAAGATGAGTAAGGTCGTACTCCGGAGGCATGACGTACATGCTTTGAATCTGTTCCATGCCGAGATTGTCTTCAAGGTTAGTCTATGAATCGACACTTGTGCTCTTAGTGCTCTCGGAGGACAAGCAAAGTCATTACTCATGCCCCCAGCATCAGTGGGGTTGAGCTAAGTTAATGGGGCATACGGTCTTTAAGCTCTTATACTCTCTGCAGTTGATTCAGGCCGTAGCCGAGTTGCAAGTTCAGCTATTCTAGTTGACCCAAGTTGTCCTGTGCTCTTCTTGAGTCAGCAAGAGTTCGAGTTGTACATGCGAATGGTCAAATCACATTTTCTTTGATATCATCTCTTCCCTTTAGTCAGAAGGCGGGAATTTACTCATTTGGTGTTAGCTAACATTAGCACTCTTATCGGATCAGTCACGGGGATAAATAGGCTCATCAAAGATGTAAGCGGATAAGTCGAGCCCCTCCGTTCATACTTCAAGATAATCCAAAATGGTCTTCATAGTCTTGTTGAATATCTTTGTCATGATCGGTTCAATTGAGCTTGACAAACAATATCGTGGGCCCGATAAGTGATATAGATTCTCTTTAGAACTGCACATTCTAATCATTTATTTCCAAGGTTTTTTCTTTATCGTTATCAGTTCGAGAGTCGGATGGTGCTCCATCCTTTATCATAAAAGCATTGAGATTTTTTATCTCGACATTAACACCTTCTTGTCATAGAAGTATGTCCACCTCAGGGTTGAATTCATCAAAGCTTCTAAGCAACTCTCGTTAGAGAGAAAATTTAAAGTCTGGGGGAATAACGGGGGATCCTGACGTCCCACGTGTAAGGGCTGACTGTCGTTATCCATATCATCTTGAGAAGTACCGCCTCTCGAGAGGCGCTGAATCAAATTGGCAAGCAGGTTGCCATCAAAGAATTGCTGCATATCGTCAATATCATGACTGGTGCCCCCAGCATTGAATCTGAGGTTACAAAGGGGGTCTTTGTTGATTTCTTACTTCCACTTCGATATTGCCCCCGGGTAGTGGTTCAAGTCATTTGACCCGACTGGGTTCCTGTTCTTCGAATTATTGCGTTCTTGCTTGGAGCTGAGTATGGAATATCGCTCGAATATCCATTCAAGTTGGAGCTAAAGCTGGTCATGCATAACCTGAGTTTGTTACAATTCTTGCATTCTCATCTAGAATGTTGCAGGTAGCTGTTCCATTGTCCATGTTTCCATCCATGATGTTCTAAATCGAAGCCGCATGCTGCACGCCTGCTGATTGATTCATGTTCATCCCGAGTAGATGGTGGCTATCTGACTGTGCCAAGTTCTTCACTGTTTGAACTTCGATTTTATCATTTCCAGCGAATGGATGATTGTTGCTCGACCTTCCGATTCAGAGCTGATGTCCTCAGCGTGAAGTCTTGAAATAGGTGAAAGTCGGCTTCGGGCTTCTTGGTTCCACATGAGCAATAGCCATCAATCAAGCTTTTGTCATTCAATTCTAAATATAGGCATCGAGTAGTTGAACTATGCTACTTGAGGCTCGTATTCCGTGCCCCCCATCCTCGAGGGTTTGGTCTGAGTAGTAGACTTCGAATCCATATCTTTCATACTCCCTCTTCGCATCATGAGTCAGAGTTGGGTGAAAATCGATTTGTTGGTACGTAGCCCATGCCAATCTCTTGTCTCTTATCCAGATTCCGAGGATCGGCATCAGACGGCAAAAGGTCAGACTTTGATAGTCCCGAGTGTTGTCGTTTGCCCCCTGCATCAAGGGAAAGGTCGGAGACAGGGTGGCTGTGTCACACCTAATCGTTGCATGGGATATGTCCAGCCTCATCTGAACTTTCCAGTTTGGAAATAGGTTAGGACTAGCAAATGGACGTTCTCGCTGCATCCGCTTCATGGTCCTCAAACGGCCTGTCAAGATCACAAAATAAGTTAAGTACAAGCAAATAAACTATGCCATTTGTGAGTGATTTTAATAGTCATGCCCCCTGTCCGGGGTAACGGCATAGGACAGGTGGAGGTCGGATCACATCCTTTTCGAATTTAGATGAAGGAAGGTGTGTTCCGGATAGCCCGAGAAATCTTCAATTCATAAAATCCTGATTGTCACAATCGAATCGGATCGTATTAAGGCCAAGTAGAAATCCAAGAATCCCAAGGCTTCGCTGGGTCCTTCCCAGCTATGAGTATTAAGTCGCATGATATGTCATTGAATAATTTACTCTCAATGCCACTTTTGGGATGCTGCCTTAATTCACGTAGGAATCTTATCATTGGGCATCAATCCCATCCTTCTGGACGCGCCCCTTAGTTTATTTTCCACTGGCCAGCCGACGTTGCTGCGATTTCGGTTTTCGCGTTCCTGACCAGTTACCCTTTGTAAATCTGCATTCACTAAATTAAATTTCATTTATTTTGCATCACTGTGTACCTGCGAATATTCCATAATTAGTTACGCATTTAAACATTTGAAATGCAAATGGGCGAAGTTGTCATGAAGCGTTATAAGTAGTCAATGTGATTATAGATGAAAGTGCACTCAAGTGGTATGTGTATACAGGTACGACCCCAATCAATCATTGACTTAGTGTCTGGCCAGGACTTTGTTGAGGATTGATCAGGACCTTAATTGTTTTGCCCTCATGTCCGGACATGGAGGATACGGACTCAACTTTCAGTCTGACCCCGACACTTCGGCGGGATAAGAGCCCTTGATTGGCATTTCAATCTATGCCTTTATACTCTCTCTGGAGTTCGAACTCAGCTTTCAGTCTGCTCCCCGATCCTTCAGCAGGGTAGGAGTTCTTGTGGCGCTAAGTCTCTAGCGCCTTTATACTCTCACAATCCTTCAGCGGGTTAGAGTTCGAGTTTGGTTTTCATTCTGCTCCCCGATCCTTCAGCGGGGAGGGAGTTCTGGGGGCGCTGAGTCTCCAACACCTTTCTCAGCGCTTAATCATAGACGCTTTTATACTCTCCTGGCAGTCGCCAAGGTTAGAGTTCGAGCTCAGTTGTTCTGTCGCTCCCCGATCCTTCAGCGGGGTAAGAGCTCTTTCTTAGCGCTTAATCATAGACACTTTTATACTCTCCTGGCGGTCGCCAAGGTTAGAGTTCTGTCAAGGCGGTTCTTATCATGGTGCTTCGCCACGCCTTGCGGACGTCATCTTCGCGTCCTTTATACTCTCTCTCGAATCTTGAGAGTTAGAGTTACGGATCGAGTGACCTTCAATCATGGCGTGCCCATCACACTCGTCCTAGATTTATACTCCTATCCAAGCTCCGAGGATTAGAGTTTATCGGAAAATATTCGCCAAGGCTTTGGGTTCCTCCGATCCATCTGTGGGAGGATTGGTTGGCACCAAACTTTGGGTACCTGCATCATTCATATTGCTTGAGTTGGTCATGTCATTGACTCAGGAAACATGTAAAAGAAAATTGCATTATCGAGGAATATGCATACCAAGGGGCAATGCTGCCTCCTTTAGTTGAATTCATGTAATCTGGTGGCATCGAGAATAGGATCGAGCCATATAGACAGTCACACCGCGTCCATCTGGAGTAGGACTCTGACTTAGCAACTCAATGATTTATGTATAATTGTCTTGTGGTCTGCCATGTGTGAGCCAAGGATTGGATGGTCATCTCAGATCCATCTTGAGCTATGTAGCTTTCTTTAGATGGAGGGCATGGCTTTGTAGACGAGCAGTTCGGTCGAGCTCGTTATGGTTTTGTTCCATAATTCCATATGTGGGTATTAGAAATTTGATCGGCATAAAATCCGGGGTACCTATACCACCCACATATTAATTCATCTGAGTTAATTACATCAATAACTCATAAAGCATGCAAACATGAGAGTCATGGTTAGAGAATAATCTTATTAAAGGAATGAGTATCATTCTGAGCGAAAAAATGGTGTTGCATGTTCATTGCAGGTCCATTTTGCTTCGCCCTATCTCTGCCAATAAAGGGCTGCCAAAGTCCTTTAGTTGATGAGGGGTATCTTTTCAAACTATCATGGGGGCGGCAGTCCCAAAAAATGAATAGACCTTGATCGGGGTCTTGAGATGGCAAAGGCGGCTAAGTAGGTACTATAAGCGAGTGATGAGGTCGCATCTCTTTTTGAATCGCCTCTTTGCCCCCTATGCTGAGGGTAAGGATAGAGTGCCAGGAAGTCATGACTGTATCGCTAATGGTAGCACATCGTCGCATTGGTGCTAAGAAATAGGATAATGTTGCTGGTGAGATAATCATATCTCACAAATTTGCTGATACGCCTTCGATTCCATATTGGGGGCAAGAATTGGAGTGTAGACGATCAATTAGCATTCGGCCGTAAGCGTTTTAAACACTCAATTTGCTACTCTTTAGGCAAGAATAAGGCAATCGGCCGTGCAAACTCCTGATGTGTCAGCTTTGAATTGGATGATTTAATCTCGAGCGATTCACGCTCAAATCTGTAGTTGCCCCCAGCCTTAGGGGAGTGAATCACTTGGCAGATAATCGATGAAAATAGTGGAAGTATGAGTCTTCACTTTCTAACTTCAGAACGCCGTTCACCAGAAGTTTCATTCATGTACATCTCCCATCTAATGGGTGGCTGATTGGTGATTTGGTCGAATCATTCAGGGCGGTGAATTCGGCAACTGCACTCGTTGGTGTTTGTTTTGGGACAACCTTGTTAGATGCATTCTGTGATGTAGGAAGTTTATCATGGAGTTAACCATGGCTCTCTTCCGGGTCGGTCTCCAACGTTGGATCAACTTCCATCTGATCAATGGTTGTATTTCATAGTGTCTTGATGGGGATCATCTCTATCTTTTCTAGATTGTCGGACCCTTCTAACTTGGTCAGATTATCCGCCTTCTGATCTTCTGCTCGTAGGACATGAGATATGTTGTAACGCTTTAATACATCCAACAACCCTTCTTCCGGTTCTAGGTAAGCTGCGAGTGGTGGTTCCTTCGTCTGGAATTCCTTTCGAGCCTGGCGAACAACAATGTGAAAGTCAGAAAATATGTTCAATGCCACCATTCCCAACTCCTTAGCGAGTTTCAATTCGATAATCAGGGTGTCGTCTTCGGAGCCGTTGTTAGTAGCGGAGAATTTCAACCATAAGGCATAGTAAATTGACCGCCCTTTAGGGGTTATTAATAAGACACCGGCGTCGGACAGTCAATCATTCTTTGCACCGTCTGATTACATCTTCTAGGTGCATCTTCTACATCTGTCACATCCTCTTCGAGAGTGGTACATTTAGCGATGAAGTTGGCTAGTGCTTGTCCTCGTATGGACTTCTTTAGGATGAAATTGAGATCAAACTGGTTCAGCTCTATGTTCCATTTGAGTTGTCTTCCAAAAGACTCAGGTTGCTGTAGGACCTGTCGTAGTATCTAATCAATGTGTATCACAATCAGGTGAATGTCAATAGTGGCGGAGTTTTGTCGAAACAATGAACGAGCTTTAAGCAAGCTTTTCCAACTTTGGGCAGTTGCTACATTTGATGTCGCACTCCTGCATACTGAATCTTCATCCTCTATGAGATCTATATCTTCGGGCAGATCATCGGGAAATTCCTTTTGCGATGCTCCCTTTATTCACAATATTAACACCTCCTTCACACTCCATTTCGTCTGGAGGGGAAGCGTCTTCGGGTTTCATGACATCTCTGTTGCGTAGCGTATTCCATCCAGCCAAATAGTCACCTTCTCCAATAAGTTGGCCACCGTAGACAATTTCCACTCTATCTTCGGTTGGGATGTTTAGCAATAGGCACTAGGGTACAATGCAGGCTCTGAATTCCGTTGGAGCTGGTCTGTCTGGACCTTGATTAGATAAGCTTGAACACGAAAGCATTGCTTGTGAGGTTCAAGTAATGTTCATGTGTTCTGTCACAATGAAAGGAAGAAGTAGAGAGCTAATGGTTGATTCATATTTACTTTGATCTCGGACTCCCATCTCTTGACCAAGGTCATATGATGGCTGGTGAGTAGTCAAGTTGCTATCATCCGGCAAGGATCCATATGCCCAATCATGGCCTACGGTGGTTCAATTGGTACCTAACTCTGGGCACCAAAGTACAATGATCTACCCTTTATTCTATGAAAATCAATCTTCCTCGATGCGGTTGACGACAAATAGGCATTGCAAATGTTAGCTAAGCTTTTCAAGGAGTGAACCGTGGAACATATATTTTTCACCACGCCATTCAAGCGAAGGGTAACTTTGTAGTGCTAGGATCCGTACTTGCTGTCGGGTATCCCATTATTGAGAATCATGGTCATTGGGATCTTCTGAGTCATCCTCAGAATAGTATCTGAATTGTTCTATGTCAATGTCATCTGGGAATTCGCCTATAGGACAGGTTTAAGTCACGTAAACTAGGTGATCACTACCCATTCATGAAAAACATCAGTTGCATTGGCCAAATCAATACACCATCGGAACTCTAGAAGAGGGGGCTGTTATGAGACCATCATTATTTTGTATACTGCCATAGCCAGCGTGTCGAATCTTTTCAACAACTCCTCACATTCAATAACACCGGTAGATAGAGATCATGGCTTCTGGAGGAATTCCAGTCGTCACCATTCCGTTGTCAAATTCTTTGACAATCCGTTTATTCTTCATTGACAAACTTTGATGAATGCTGTTGGCCAACATATATGTTGAGCTGAAGATGAACCATGCTCCGAGCCGAAGGTGAGGCCGTTAGCGGATCCGGGCGGGGGTCCGGGGCCCCGCAGTCCCCGCGGCGATCGACCTAACCGGTTAGGTCGAAAATGTGGGCACCGCAAAAAAATTTCGATTTTGGAACATGGAGCTTTTTCTGAAATGATCTAAAAATTGTATTTTTTCCAAAAAATGTCACTTTTTTGCGTCGGGTCGCGACCCTTGCTCGTCACCACTTTTCTGGGTCGCGGATCGGGCTTCGCAAATCACTTCAGGTCGTGGCTCGGCAGTCCATCCGGTTCGTGGTCCAGCTTAGCGATTGGGACCCTTCAACCTTCCAGCTTCAGATCGGTTCGTGGATATGTCCATAACAGTTGCTCCAGGTCGGGTCGTGGAGGTATCACCGGATTGGATCGCGATTTCCTTGCTCGGTCGCGTCGTGAAGGCTCTTTGGGACCGGATCGTGGAGATCATACCAGGTCGGATCGTGAACTAGACATCTCTCCGGGTCGCTGTCGCCTTAAGGATCGTGGCTGGTCCATGGGTCGTTTCGTGGCATCCCCAGCGATCCGCGAGCCAACCACCTGCTCCTGTGCGTTATCAATTCATTCTTCATTCGATCACGAAGCCGGCGATTCCTTTGCTTTCTTCGATGGCATGAAGCTATGATTTTCTGAAATCACCAAAAATCTTCAAAAATGGTAGGAAGGCGGACTGTTTTCTTCGGACTTTCAAATCCAAATAGTAGAGTAACAATCCGATAGGATGAGAATTCAGTTCTCAGTGAAAGCACCAAAATGTTAGATCAAAATTTGGCTCTAACACCCAAATTGTTCTGATTCGTAGAAAATTATAACTGAAAAATGAGGAAAAAGCAGAGAACACACAAGGTTTATAGTGGTTCGGCGTTAACGAGCCTACGTCCACTTTATATGCTATTGATTATACTTTGAATGCTAGTACAACCAATGATTTCTCTCAAACGCACTCTTACAATTATGATTTCTCTCAGTAATCTTGAAGTAAAACTGATAAGAAATAGTGGTATGACAGTAATGGTGAAATCGATACTCAGACTGCCAAAAGATCCTGAAAATTGCCAAGCTCTGGGCTATTTATAGCTGATTTTGTCAGGCGGATCGCGGTCATACGTGGCACAAATCCCGAGAATATCGGATCGGATCGTAGCCTCATGAAGAATTGGTCAATATGACAGTTGTGGACAGGTGTCGTGAGATCCTGCATTCTCGGATCGTGAATGACTTGGTCAGGGGCCTCGCGCGGTTCGTGGTCATGGTTCGTGAGCCGGAGTGGTGAGCTGGTGATGGTCATGGTCAGGCCGGGTCATGGTCACGATCCGACCCCGGGGGTGGTCACGATCCGAACCCAGGGGGTGGTCACGATCCGACCCCGGGGGGTGGTCGCGATCCGATCTTCAAAAATGCCAAAATGTAGGTTTTTCCGTATTTCTGCATGCGTTCACGGAAACGAACGTATCTTTCAAACCGTAAGACCGCTTGGACCAAATGAAAGCTCTACTTGAAGCTAATTCAGAGGGCTACAAGTATTTGATGTGTTTAGATCCAAATGAGGTAGTTTGATAGGGGTTTTGGGCCAGCTTATACTGATGTTGCGATTTTGACCAAACTGCCCAGTGTCTTCTGATGATGCTTTCAATGCTAGAGAGTGATGTTATCCCGCCATTTCAACCGAGCGATTGCTGATCAATTCAGGTTCATATTCAAGCCCTTTGCTTTGGGTAGTCTGGTCACAAAGCAGGCTAACATTATCCATAGTACAATTTAATGGCTACACTGTTTAACTAAAGTTTTGTGTATAATAAAAAAATTATCTTTCAGTAACTAGAATTTTACTACAGACGTGTAGAAAAGAATATCCAAGCTTAAACATAATTATTGTTCTCTTTTGGTTAGCATAAAGAAACTCAGATCATGGAAATACGAAGACCAACTCTATCTACTTGCAGCACAATTGGAAAAATAGTTAGCCATCAACAAACACAGCATAACAATAAACTAAAGGGTCACAATCTACAACTTTGATTAAAAATTCATTGAAGAAAAGTTATAAATCATACAAGTTAACTTATTCTGCACCTTAAATCAAAACAATACAGGCCCCAAATTTGGATTTCATAAATAAAGTACAAATAAAAATCAGTTCTTAACTCCAATAGTTAATCGCTAAAAGTCACAGTAACTAAACCAAAAAAATTTAGTAATGTATTGTAACAAGAAGAAATACCCTGAAAGAGAACTAAGAGTCGATTGTAAATGGATTGACATCAAAAATAAAAAACAACGGCATCAAATCATCAATACTCCTGAACCCTAAAACGATTACAACAGTTCATCCGATGAATTGGCCGATTGAAGAGGCGAAACTTGATGGTTTGCATCTGTAGATCTTCAATTGCCACCAAAATAGCTTTGACGGTGATAGATCTAATCACTTTCAGTTTTTTTCCCTAATGCATTCACTTTTTATTTTTTTATTCCTACGATGCAATGCGAGATATCTGGTGCCCCATATATTTCTAGGCCCAAAGCGAATGCTTCAGCCGCTTTACCAAAAGGCCGGCCCTGCACCCTACTGCTAACCAACCTAAATGGGCATGGTGTCTGAAATCATAACATGCCCAATTATGTTGAACAGTTCGAACTGAGTACAGAATTTTGATTTGCAACTGTAAGTGGAAGTGCATCATACCAGACATCAGTTGAAGACTTGAAGTCAACAACTTCATTTGTATTTGTCTTCATATAATATTGAGTTGCACTAAACAGAAGACGATCAATTTTATTTTTTCTATTAAAAATATATTCTTATATAATAACATATACAAGTGGAATTTCAAAAGTAGTGCTGTGAAATTTACATAATATTTTTAGTACAAATATTAAAATAAGCGTTTAACGTTGTTTACTTTTCTATATTTGTTTTGATAATGATTGAAATGAACATATATGTGGAAAAATTTATGGTAAATGAAGTAAATATTCATAGAGTTTCCATAATCCAAACATCAACAGTATAAATCATATCTTTTAGGCATCAATAGTATAACTCATGCTTTTGTAGTATAGAAATCCGCGGACACATTATGTTCAATCTTCCGCAGAAGCTAAACTTAAAAAAACAAAGTGCTTTTTCTGGTTAATCAAAGTCTTATAATTATTATTGAAAGCAGTTCAAAATAAACAACTATTTTCAGTAATTTGTTACTGTAAATAGTGTTATTTTAGAATATATAAGGTAGCCAGTGAATGATTCTACTAAAAAATATGATCTACAAAGTTAAATTCCCCCCTTCCTATAATGAACGAAGGAAAAAAAAACCTATATAAGAAAGAAGATTTTGTTTAAAGATGCAAAATTCTACGGAACCAAGACAACTTTCTGAACCCACTGAATTTCTAATAAATATAAGGTGAAAAAAGAAAGACTTAGTCCGATGGTTATTTTGACAAATATACAGGTCTCGAACACCCCGACCTCCCGAAAAGCAACACCACACTAACCACTGTGCTAAAAAAATCTCTGTGTTAGCTTTTCGAGAGGGGTGTTACAGACTAGCCCCCTTAAAAAGCCCAACGTCCTCGTTGGCTCATATCACTCACCACCTAGGCGTTGTGCATATAACCTGCATCAGTACTACACCGACTGACATCCGCAGCATTACACACACAATTCCGTTTGGGTATAGGCTCTGATACTAAATGTGACAACCGCGGGTCTCGAACCCCCGACCTCCCGGAAAGCAACACCACACACTAACCACTATACTAAAAGATCTTTGTGTTAGCTTTTCGAGAGGGGTGTTACAAACATAGTGGTAAACAATTTGATAACCAACACAAATTCCCTCCATTTTCTTAGATCCATGAATTTGATTTCACTACCATTGATGCATAATCGCAAAACTGTTTGGAGAAACTTCAATGATTATTAGATCTTCTATCATGAAACTTAAATCCACTGATTGTTGGAGAAAGATGAATAAAAAATAATATACGGTCTGTTAAAAATGATAGAAGGCTTAAGTATGAGAACGTCACAGTAGAAGAGAAGAGTAGATATAAGAAAAGTGACTGTGAGGACGATTATTATAATTTCAAATGGGAAAGTCACAGATTCAAAAGAGAAAATACGATAATTATGTAGTGACCCGTCTAATAATTACAAATGGTTCATTTCTACTATCTTTTTGAGATAACGGATGCCCTAATTTTAGATATGAGATTTGCATTGCAAGTTATAACACATGTATAATATGTAAACCAAATATAATTATACTATTATAACCCACATAGTAATTACTATAGAGATCTTATCATACATTAACCATGAAGATCTCTATTGCTATTACTGTTGAATGTTCAAATGCATACAGTACATGTGTTGCTTTATCCCATCACATAATTTTATTTATAAATAAAATAATCCCGACCGACATGAAATCAGAAATGATACATATATTTCATTCATTGATTAGTATGTCCAACAATATATTATTTAGGATAAAGTAAATTAAATATTGCACTACACATAGTGTACTCATATCCTCACAAAAATGTTCCAAAACCATAATTGGCAATTGAGTACTTTATCATTATACTATACAAACTTAAATAATTTGGTTCTGTTTTTAATCCTTGACACAAAGTTTAAATTAATCGTGACATTCTCAATTTTAATCT
Organism: Allium sativum; assembly: GCA_030737875.1. Lineage (NCBI taxonomy): Eukaryota > Viridiplantae > Streptophyta > Magnoliopsida > Asparagales > Amaryllidaceae > Allium > Allium sativum. The sequence goes on from CM060922.1 coordinate 535,130,458, forward strand.
AAATAATATAAATCAACGAAAATCATTGGGTCGATGCTCAAACAAAATACAAATGCATGGCGCTTTGGTTTCTTCGAAAAGTGTTATTACGTCATAAAATTAATAGGAAAAATAGAAGTGTAAGATGATAGAAATGCATTATTGTGAACATAAATGAAGAACTAAATAATATGAATTCCAATCCATTTTTTATTTTAAGACATGTATGTACACATGATTTATCCATATTTGGAAAGTAACAGAGACCCTGACTTTTAGATTTGTTATGTTATTCTTATCACGATTGCAGCACAAAAGTTTTAGTGATGGACATGCCAAGTATACTGTAGGTAATTAATGGTTCAAATGTTAACAAGAAATATGGTATTTATTCTCATCTTTCAGTATTGTGGTAGACAGGCTGGAAATGAATTTTAAATGCGCCAATCGCAAATTGTTTTCTCTCCAGGAACAAAAGGTACTACACCAATCACAAATTGTTCTCTCCAGGAACAAAAGGTACTATTTATGCAGTTTGCAAAATTCCAACTTTAGCTACTTTAGCAGCTTGGCCTGTTACTCGAAATTCACGATTGTTCTATTTCCTGATGTTAGCAATGTACAGTGGTCAAATAGGATTATTTTCTTCTAGAGATCTTTTACTTTTTTTTATCATGTGGGAGTTAGAATTAGTTCCTATTTACTTACTTTTATCTATGTGGGGAGGAAAGAAACGTTTGTACTCGGCTACAAAGTTTATTTTGTACACTGCGGGGGGTTCCATTTTTCTCTTAATAGGAGTTCTAAGTATGGGTTTATATGGTTCCAATGAACCCACATTGGATTTTGACAGATTAACTAATCAGTCATACCCTGTGACATTAGAAATAATATTTTATTTGGGCTTCCTTATTGCTTATGCTGTCAAATCACCGATTATACCCCTACATACATGGTTACCAGATACCCATGGAGAAGCACATTACAGTACATGTATGCTTCTAGCGGGAATCTTATTAAAAATGGGAGCATATGGATTGATTCGTATCAATATGGAATTATTGCTACATGTTCATTCTATATTTTCTCCCTGGTTAGTGATAGTGGGGACAATACAAACAATTCTGTATCGCATGCAGCTTCAACCTCGCTTGGTCAACGCAATCAAAAAAAAAGAATAGCTTATTCTTCTGTATCGCATATGGGTTTCACAATTATAGGAATTGGTTCTATAACCGACATGGGACTCAACGGAGGCATTTTACAAATACTCTCTCATGGATTTATTGGTGCTGCACTTTTTTTCTTGGTAGGAATGAGTTGTGATAGAATACGTCTGGTTTATCTCGACGAAATGGGGGGAATATCCATTCCAATGCCAAAAATATTTACCATGTTTAGTAGTTTCTCGATGGCTTCTCTTGCATTGCCAGGAATGAGTGGTTTTGTTGCGGAGTTAGTAGTATTTTTTGGACTAATTACCAGTCCAAAATATCTTTTAATGCCAAAAATATTAATTACCCTTGTAATGGCAATTGGAATGATATTAACTCCTATTTATTTATTATCTATGTTACGTCAAATGTTCTATGGATACAATTTTTTCAATGTTCTAAACTCAAATTTCGTGGATTCTGGACCACGAGAACTATTTGTTTCAATCTGTATCCTTTTACCCGTAATAGGAATTGATATTTATCCCGATTTCGCTCTTTCTTTATCAGTTGACAAGATACAAGCTATACTATCTAATTATTTTCATAGATAGTTTTTTTTCTTAATGAGATAGAAAGTCTTATATTAATTATAATATTTTTGAAACTATTCGTTGTACAATGAAAGAAAAAGTGAATTAGAAAGACGTATCCCGAGTTTTTAGGAACTGTTTGAATTAAGATTCAAACAGTTCCTAAAAACTCACACAAATTTTCGTTATATACATTTTACTTATTCCGCGTTTTACTTATTCCGCATGGAATTTCTACAATTTAATTATATTTTATGTGAATGAACCATAACTATGTAGACCTATTCCTAATAGATTGATCCCAAAATAGCATATCCAAATTATAAGAAATCCTATAGAAGCTACAAGTGCCGAATTTGTACCGTGTAAACCTCAATTTGTTCTAGTATGTGAATAAATTGCAAATATGGTCCAAGTAATAAATGCCCAAGTTTCCTTGGGGTCCCAATTCCAATAAGAGCCCCATGCTTCGTTAGCCCATACTGCTCCAGAAAGAATACCTATGGTTAAAAAAGTAAACCCTAAACTAATAACACGATAACTCCAATAATCCAAACGCTGAATTAATTGATATTTATAATAATTTGGAAATGAAAGAAAAGAAGTGCTTTTAAAAACACTTCCTTTTTCGTTCAAGTATTCAATCTTCCCAAATAAAAATGACTTAATTAATATTAAAAAAATTGCTTCTAAAAAAAATATCGATATTTTTTCGAAATGTAATGATTAAAAAAGCGACTGATAATAACGAACCACATAAAAGAGCCGCATAGCTCAATAACATCATACTTACATGCATCATTAACCACTGAGATTGTAGAGCAGGTACTAATATTGCTGATTGATGCATTTTACTTGAAAGACCAGATGTAGCGAAACCTTGAGTAAAAATGGCACTTGGCGCGGTTATTGTGCTTAAATCATTTTTATGATTCCATAGCTTGGAAACCATATGAATAATGGAAAAACTCCATGAAAGGAAGATCAATGATTCGTATAAATTGCTTAATGGAAAATGTCTCGAAGAAATCCAACGAATAACTAATAATCCTGTTAGAGAAAATAAAAAGTAGCTAACATTCCTTTTTCCAACGAATGGCGTAATTCGATGATTTCGTGAACTGATAGAATCATCAAATGAATCGCAATCACAATTGAAACGATCGAAAAAGAGAGATGAGTTAATATATGTTCTAAAGTCGCAAATATCATACATAAAAAGGGTCTCATTACAGAATTGAAATCAGGAATTAAATACATTACAAGGTCCATTGTATCTCTTTTAGAGTATGCCGCCACTCGGACTCGAACCGAGATGCTCTAGCACTGCTTCCTAAGAGCAGCGTGTCTACCAATTTCACCATAGCGGCTTACTTGAAATAATAATAGTCAATTCCTATTGAATCGTCTAGATGTAGATTCTAGAATCCGATATAGTTATCCTTTAGGAAATGGATGAATAAGGGTTCTTTTAAACCCTTTTGTTTTGTTTAAACTAAAGTATTCTTTTCATTTCATTTTTAATGACACTTAAAAAACTTAGAAAGATCTTTTTTATAAAAAATAAATATAAATTAAATAAATAGGATGATTTTATACATATCAAAATATGATTACTAAATTTAATAAATTAAATTAGAAATTTAAAGACTTATTTTCTAAAAATCTTGTTTTTAACCTACTTTTTAATGTATTTTGTGTAATTTAATTAATTATTCTAATTATATAGTATATATATAGAATATATATATATAATAATTATATTAATATTTGTTGTTTGTTATGTACATAATTTAAATATAGAATAGTAATTAGTAAACAAAACAAATTTCATTTGATCTTGAGATAGACATATAATAAAACAGTTTTAATATTCATTATAATTACATTTTATTTCTTTTCCCAGTAGAAGTAGATTTCTTTTCCCAGTAGAAGTAGAAATTTTTTTCCATTAGGAAAAGAAATAAAATAATACATAATACTTAGAACCAAACTAGCAGACAGATAAGTTAATATTCGACATAAAATAGCTGCTAGTTCTAACTGATCTTGAGGAGTTAAATAAATACATAAGTTAATGAAAAATTTGCATATTATATACATAGAAAAGTTCTTAAAATCACGGAAAAAAAAATATTCCAAGATTTTCTTATTTGTTTGCCGAACAAAAAAACTTTTTGAATTTCCCGTAGAAACTGACTTTGCTAAAGAAAAGGCTTTTATTGCAACTAAATTTCCCTTTTTCTTCCAAATATTTCTACGAATACGTTTTTTTGATATAGAAGTACGTTTTTTTGGAACTGCCATAAAAAAGAGTTCTTCCTTTTTATTGTTGTATGTGAAAGACATGTATTGATTGATCAATATGGATCGTTTTTTTTTTTAGTTTTAGTCATTTTTTATATTATATTTAATTTCGTCGATAATCTTTTTTTTTTATTTTTTTAACAATACAAATTGTTTATATATACATGTGTGTTACATATATAATAAACTACGAAAAAATGGAAGAAAAATTAAAAAAAGGATTTTATAGTAGTTAATATGTTAAACAAGATATTCCGTTAGGGAAGAAAATGAACTTTCATTTTACGTTTTTTTTTTATTAGTTCTAGTTCTAGAATATAAGAAGTAAGGATTTTTATAATTTATAAAATTTCTGATATTTTCTTATCTTATTGAATTTCAATCCAATCGATTTCATAAAAAATATAAATTAGGTAATAAAAAAAATTACTAGAAGAATTAGTTGATTTATTGATGCAAACTATATATCCATATCCATATTCTACTGATATCGGTATAGTTATTTTTGCTTACTTTTCTTACTTTTTCTTTGCTTACTATAGTATCTGATATGGTTATATATTACTGGAATACAATTCTAGTCTAGTGGCAAAACAAATTTTAATATCATATCTCTTTTTTTTTATAAAAAAATCTTTTTTTACTTCAAAAATGAATAATATTTTAGTTAAAAAATTACTCTATATCGAGCTATTTGGGCAAAGCATTTTAGCAACAATTTATAACTTTTTCAAATTTTTTAAATATCCGAAAAAAATAAGAAAAATGTAAAATTAAGAATATTTAAGGTTTTATATATATATATATATTCATTTTTTTATTGTTTTTGAAGAAAAGAATAAAAATTGGTGAATCAGAAATAATTATAATAAAAAAACGAAAATTTGTGTTTTTTTTATGGAACATACATATAAATATGCATGGATAATACCTTTTCTTCCATTTCCTATAACTATGTTAATAGGATTTGGACTTCTACTTATTCCTGCAGCAACAAAAAATATTCGACGTATGTGGGCTTTTTCGAGTGTTTTGATGCTAACTATAGCTATGGTATTTTCTGTTAATCTTTCTATTCAACAAATAAACGAAAATTTTATCTATCAATATCTATGGTCTTGGACTGTCAATAATGATTTTTCTTTAGAGTTCGGACACTTGATTGATCCGCTTACTTCTATTATGCCAATATTAATTACTACTGTTGGAATCATGGTTCTTATTTATAGTGATAATTATATGTCTCATGATCGAGGATATTTGAGATTTTTTGCTTATATGAGTTTTTTCAATACTTCTATGTTGGGATTAGTTGCAAGTTCGAATTTAATACAAATTTATATTTTTTGGGAACTTGTAGGAATGTGTTCCTATTTATTAATAGGTTTTTGGTTCACACGACCAATTGCAGCAAGTGCTTGTCAAAAAGCTTTTGTGACCAATCGTATAGGGGATTTTGGTTTATTATTAGGAATTTTAGGATTTTATTGGATAACGGGTAGTTTAGAATTTCGAGATTTGTTCGAAATAGTTACTAAATTAATTCATAATAATGGAGTAAATTCTTTATTTATTATTGTTTGTGCTTCTTTTTTATTCCTCGGCGCAGTTGCTAAATCTGCACAATTCCCCCTTCATATATGGTTACCTGATGCTATGGAAGGACCCACTCCGATTTCGGCTCTTATACATGCTGCTACTATGGTAGCAGCAGGAATTTTTCTTGTAGCTCGTCTGCTTCCTCTTTTCATAGTCATACCTTACAATGAATCTTGTTTCCTTAATAGGTATAATAACAGTATTATTAGGGGCTACTTTGGCTCTTGCTCAAAGAGATATTAAAAGAAGTTTAGCTTATTCTACTATGTCTCAATTAGGTTATATTATATTAGCTCTGGGTATAGGTTCTTATAGGGCTGCTTTATTCCATTTGATCACTCATGCATATTCGAAAGCTTTATTATTTTTAGGATCTGGATCCATTATTCATTCAATGGAATCCATTGTTGGATTTTCACCAGATAAAAGTCAAAATATGGTTCTTATGGGAG